>FR990147.1:6581822-8044151 GCA_905404295.2 Ochlodes sylvanus
GTTGACATCATGCCGTTGTCAAGTCAGACACACGTTGTCCTGTCATAACTATGAATATTGAATTCGTATATTTGCAGTACGCATTCTGTTAATGTTATGTCAAACGCCATAAGGTTAACATGACATTACATTAACAGGACATTAAAAAAGTTTTTTAAGTAACCTTCGTCGTCAAAACGCTAAGGTGACATTTAACATGGTTGTTTCATTCTTAAATTTTATAATTTTCCGCGAAATTTTCTTAATTTTTTCTTTCATATGAATCTTTTCCTGACATTAACAAAAATACCGAAATTAGTCCAGCCGTTCACGCGTGATGCCGTGACCACGGGAAATAGGGATTCATTTATATAGATAGATTGTAGGATAATCAAAGATTGTAGGTAATCTAATTTGTAGGTAAATAATAAAAGAACTATTATAACTAAGGGTTTGTTGCAAAGTCAATGTCGGGAATTTTATGTTCCATCCTGTATTGTGTTCTCAGTAATTTTATGAGAAGTTACTATAAGAAATATTCTCTCATATGAATGGAATTCGAAGGCCATGAATGTTTGCCATTTTGTTTCAATAAAAAAGAAATAAAAAAATATATAAACAGAGAAACTGGCATAAATAACTGTTGGCATGTGCTGTTTATTTCAAGAAGCAATCCGAATATCTTCGATGAAAATAATCTGTACGGTGAATACGGGTCTTTCAAATTGTTTGTTGGTTTGTGGAAAAGAAATGTTTGAATTTTTGGTTATTTTAAGCAGTTAATAAGTTCAATTTGTTTTAATTGAGTCAGCCTGCAGCATTGTAATCTAAATAAGAATAGTATATCTCAATTAATTTAAAAATTATTGTTGTCACTTAATTTCACATGTTACAGAAAATCTTTGCAAACAAGTCTGATAAAGAGATTTATCTTAATATATATAAATCTCCTGTCACGATGTTTGTCCGCGATGGATTCCTAAACTACTTAACCGATTTTAAATTAAATTGGCACACCGTGAGCAGTCTGGTCCAACTTGAGAGATAGGATAGCTTAGAATCTTTAATTATAGTCGCAATTTTATTTAATTGAAAATTATTTGTCTATAATTAATTGACAGTGTGTCTACAGGTGGATCCGTGAATTTTTTAGATTTACAATTGGACCCAGTAGGTGGCGCTGCTGTCGATATGACACCAAAGTCAAAAAAGAAATATCCACCCGTGCGAAGCCGGGGTGGGCCGCTAGTATATTATATAGACAGATAGGCTCGGTAGATAGAAAGACAGACAAACAAATATACATTATAAGACAGAGTTCCAATTGAAAGCAAATGTGGCATTCGGTATCCAACCATCAAAGATTCAATAATCTAAATAAAATTACCTCTACGTGCCAGTTTTAGTTCAATAAACTTGAAAGTTCTGAAATGCTATCTCGTAGTCCTAATTGTCTAATGACTTGTATAAATCGTGAATCGTGAGTCGATACCAAGTTCAACAACACTGAGCTAGTTCGTAAATGACATAAAATTATTGATATTTACTTTTACCATTCAATCTCTTTAAATTCAAATTTATAAAAAGAAAAAAAACTTTTAAATACAATTTTATTACATTATAAGGGTCATGACTCTGTAGCTCTGTGACCGAGTTAGAACAAGACTCTTACTAACATTTACTAATTGAACTATTACTAACAACAACTATCAACACTTGTGTTTTGTTTAATGTCTCCCTACTGTAAGGGCTATATTTCACCGGGACACCATGGCGGCGCAACCAGTCGCCGCTACCAATAGAATGTATACAGCTCTATAGAGAGTTACTCACCTGGTGTCCGTTTGGTTGCGCAACCAATTTGGCGGCGCGACCAACTCGGACATGTGCACAGAATGTTACTGGTTGCGCCGCCACGCTGGTCGCGCCACCACTAATTACTATAGCGCTACATGGTGTCTCACTCACTCGGCCGCCAGTCCGGCCGCCAGTGACGGTCTTCAAGGTCCATTTTGATACTGTCTCTGTGTGGTGTGGCAACTCTGGTGTCTGTATGGTGTCTAGTTTGGTAGTTTACGGACACCACGGTGGCGCAACTGATCGCGCTGCCATGGTGTTCCGGTGAAATATAGCCCTAAGTTTAACTGTATTTATACAAATGTCAGCTGCGGCTTTTAACGGCGAATAAACATTTTTTCTTACTTACTTTCTTTCTTTCTTTCTTTCACTAACTACCACTAACAATACCTGTCGAAACGAGCATGCAGGACAGTCTTAAATTCGGTCACAGATGTGTTGCTTGCTACCCTTGAGGACTGAGATAGTCGCCTCTAAAAAGTGTACACCACCCTTTCTAACCGGAACACTTGCCGTTGAAACGATTATTACACGGCAGAAATGGTACTAAGTACCGTGGCGGGCGGTGGTACTACCCCGTGCGAACACTGGGCTCTACTCCCACCCTTCCGATATCAACAGTCCCAATTCGTATATTTACAATCAAATTGAGTAACTAATTATGGTTCCAACTCTCTCATCCACACCAAATTAACACTTCAATTCGTTGATTACAATTAACATGAGTTATTTGGGTGCCAAACTGTATGTGTACCTAATTTCAACTTGTTTCATTGAATTTCGTAGACAATAGTAGACGAACGAATAGTAGACGAACGTGCGGGGTAGAGGAAACGAATGGCCCTATTGTATTTTATCGTTTTAACGACTGTACTAACAAACAAATAACGCCACATACTCATAGCCCCACATTAGGAACTTAAAATTGTAAATGTGAGATCTACTAGGGGGGATCAAAAAGTAATGAGAATCAATATGAAATAAGGATATTTTAACTAAAAAAAAAATCTATTTCTCTACATAGTCTCCTTGCAAGTCAAAACATTTATTCCATCTTTTTTTTAAACCCATAATTCCATTTGAAAAAAATTCTTTGTCTTGACCCTCCAAAAACGCCTCTACGGCAGTCATCACCTCGCTATCGTCGTCAAATTTTCTGCCTCGGAAGTATTCCTTGAGCCGAGGAAAGAGGTAAAAGTCACTGGGAGCCAGGTCTGGCGAATAGGGTGAGTGTTCGAGCAATTCGAATCCTGTTTCTTGAATGGCAGCCATCGCAACGGAGGCTTTGTGAGACGGTGCGTTGTCTTGTTGAAACAACACTCGAGCTCGGAGTTTGCATCGTCTTTTTTCTTTGATGACCTCCCGCAATCTTCTTATTTGGTCTGCATAGTAAGAGCCTGTAATAGTGGCTCCTTTTTTCAAGTATTCCACAATTATAATTCCTTCAGCGTCCCAAAAAAGGGACGCCATAACCTTTCCTGCCGAACTTGACACCTTGAATTTCTTCGGCGTCGGTAAAAGGCTCGTTTCCAAGTCATTGACTTTTGTTTGTTTTCCGGATCAATATGATGGATCCAGGTCTCATCCATGGTCACGACACGAGACAAAAAAAAAATCTGATCCGGCTGGAACTTTACGAGATTCGCCCTCGAAATTTCGACTCGATTTTTCTTTTGCTACTCGGTTAACATTCTCGGCACCCAACGCGCAGACACCTTTTTCATATGCAGTTCGTTTGCATAGATTCTTTGAACACTGCCATATGAGATGCCTGTGACCTCAGCTACACGCCTTATGGTCACTGTTCGATCTGCCAATACGACATTTGCGATTTTTTTAACGATTTAAATGTTAAGGTAAAATGTTTCCACTAGGTCGCAGTGTATGTCTTTGGTAGACATTTTTTTCAAACAGAGGTACTTTATGACAGCTCTGATTTTGTTTTTCTCCATTTTGATGTTTACTCTCCGACTGTTCGTATTCAAATGAATGTACCTCACGGAAATCGTGGCCTATTTATATGATATTTTTATGCTGAACTAATAGATATATGAGGAAGCAAAAACAATTTTTTTCATATTTTTATATGCTGTATAAATATCCGATTCTCATTACTTTTTGATCCCCCCTCGTACATATCCTACACTTAGTTGGCTTCAACCCATTAATGGCCCACTACAAAGCACGGGTCTCTCCTCACACATGAAGAGGGCTAGAGCATGCTCCACCACGCTGCTCCAGTGCGGATTGGCGGACTTCACACAGTGATAAATACAAGTGATATTTAATTCTAATCTAACAACATATTTTTTTTAAAAAGAGGTGAATACCAAATTTAACTCAGGCCCCTGGCTCAGGAATCAAACGTTCAAAGCACTATCACTGCAATAAAGTCCGTTTATATGTCACTAATAGCGTAGTCAAACCACAATGCGATCAAGCGTCACCGAAAGCTATTATCCGTAAATGTACTTGCGTAATTACAGAAGATAAAATAAAGTAAATTGTACACGTAAAATCAGCAACCGTGAAGCGTCGAACAGCTCGTCGAATACTCGTATTCTTTTCCCGCGCACTTTATTTCTTCGTTCCAATTATTTCTGAGTTCGGCCCTGTTTGACATGAACGTGTGCTATGGACCGTAAAAATTCGTACGTAAATTTATGATAACGAAAACTTCGGCGGTCTAACTTTTTATCTTTTTTTTAATTGTTGGAGTAATTTTGGCTTCAAACGGTATTCGTGTTTTGAGAGAAAAAGCATAACAGAGCGTTTTGAAAAGGTAAGAGGCATTTCAACTTAAAGGGACATTAACGATGTTCGCTTGATGTAAACTTTTTTGATTTGTAATATACCTAATGTGCTTTGAAAGTGCTTGAAGTGCAGAGATCAAAAAAATCCACCTCATTCTCTCAGCCTTGAGGGATATTAAAGGTAGATATTGAAAACCATGCTTATAATATTCTTAGTTATATTACACAATAAAAATTTACGAATAGTGAAAAATTAAGTGATTAAGGGTTAATTAATTACTCAGTACTCACTTTATAATTTTGGTGTATATTTAGACGTGAAGACTGCAAATAAGAATATAATTATATATTTATTCTTTACAATTATTCGTTCATTAATTTATTAACGTCAAAATGAATTGAATGAATGAAAAACCCATAAACAGAAAAAACTGTAACAATAATTGTTTTGCGTTCTATTGCGTTAATAAAGGCCCGCAATATTAGTTTTTCCCTTATCTTCCATGTACAGACAGCGATTAGTTACATTTTAAGCTATTGCATAGCTTTTATCGCGGGCCTTGAGCGTGGGGACCGAATCCAGAAATTCCGTAACGAAAAAAACCTAACACTCCCAATCAGCGCCATCTAGTACCTTAATACTAAGGTATGGTACGTATGTTTTCTACAAACTAGATGGCGCTGTTCTGATATAACTATACAACTTCTAATAATTATAATTGCATAAGTTGATAAAAATGCTATGCAATAGCTTTACCGCGGCAGTCTCTGAGTGCCACATTTAATTGTTTATTTATTATAATTATGTATAGATAATGAATGAGACTGGCCACAATAAGAAATATAGAATTGTTTGGCTTAATTAAAATATTGCATAAACCGCAAATATTTTGGTTGAGCCAGATGCTACGCGGTCATAACCCAGCTTCCGTAAAATAATTTAAAAAAAATAAATATTCCAATTTTGTTTAAAAATAAAATCACAATTTCATAAACATTAATCTTTTACTGATCAATGTCTGTACAGTTACATAAACACGTTTGAAAAACGATTGTTGCGGGTACAATACTAATTTACAATAACGTATTACCACAGTATAAAGATCATATCTTTATACTGTGGTATTAGGAATTAAGGTAGCAAACAAGCATGCAAACAAACAATCATGAAAACTGTAACCGACACGGAATAAGACTCAAATTGGGATTAGGATTGTCAGTATGCAAACCGTGTAAGTACATTACTTGGTTAGTTCGTTAGTAGGTATGAGGACTGTGATAGGGACTGTTATTGATAGTTAGTCTGTTAAACGTGATGTAATAATCCAGTTGGTAGTAGTTATTAAATCTTGATCTAGTATGTCACAGATGTATTGGTATCCGTTAGGACTAAGATGTTCGCCTTTATAAAAGTGTAACCGATTCCACAAATTTCTGACCGGAACAAAATTGTTGTTTTACTTCAAACTAATTGTTTACACTGTATAAATGGTACCTACTAAGTATCGTGGCGGGCAGTCGTATTACCACGGGCGCACATCCGTGGGGGAAGTTACATCAAATTATACTGCATATTTTCACGTCATAGCGTTGTTGGGCTACAAGCAGCTGAGGGATGTTATGTAACGCTGCGGTTAAATGTAACCCTATTCAAATAACTTTAACCTAGGTCACTGGCTGAAAAGATGGTGGGTATGTAAACAACATTCTTATTCGTCAAAACTTCTGTCAGTAAAAGAAATATGAAATACTTACTAGAGTCCGTCATATCTGCCCCAATGGGGCTTATAAATGAGGATTTAGGGCACTCTGGCTAAATAGTTATAACTACATAATTATAATAATAAGTGTAAATAAATTAACGCTAACACTTATGTGTAGGATTAGCAGTTAGTAGGATTGAAGTAAGATTCTCTGTACCGTAGGTGTCATGGACAACACACGCAGACAGAAAAAGAAATTTAAACTCATTACAATGTTCTACCTCGCTGGGAGTCGAATCCAGGACCCTTAGAATGGCAGTCCAGTATCGTAACCATTATATCTGTTCTTTTACAATATTATGCCTTAAAATGAAATTACGTCATCCGAATATTGTCAAAACCTAATGTTACATTACCTATATTGTATTGGCTTTTAAAAATATTAATATTATAAATGTGAAAGTAACTTTGTCTGTCTGTTACCTTTTCACGCAAAAACTAACGAATGGATTTTGATGAAACTTTACATTAATATAGCTTACACATCAGGATAAAACATAGGCTATAAATTATGAAGATATAGTGTGAATTATCAAAAATATAATTAAATCTTTGCAAACTAAAGGAATAAGTTTCCCGAAGCGAAGCGAGGACAGGTCGCTAGTTAAAAATAAATCATCATCATTGCAGCCCATAATAACTGTCCCACTGCTGGGCGCGGGTCTCCTTTCACATTGTGAGGAGTACATGCAATAGTCCACAATCCTGCCAAGTGCGGATTGGAGGACTTCATACAAATTTGAAAACATTTTGGTGAACTCACAGGTGTGCAGATTTCCCCACGATGTTTTCCTTCACCGAAGCTAGTGATATTTTTTTTATACGATGCTAAGTTAATCCTTGACAACAATCCCACCTGATGTTAAGTGGCAATTATGTCCAAAGATGGTAAGTGTATTAACTTAGTAAATACCTATTCACTCTACTCTTAAAGACTCCCATCAAAAGCAGGCGGGAATTCATTTCTACTGTTATTTTTTTTAATGAGGTGACTGAAGGATTCGAACCCAGGCCTTCCTGTTCGGGAGTAAAATGTTCCAACTACCTAATTCTATTAAATTATTGACAGTTACCTCTGAAATAAAATATTATTAAAAAACCTAAGCAAGGATTTGTATGGATGGACTGATACAATACATTCCTTATACAAATATTTGTTTTCTCCCAAGAAAGAGAAACAATATCATCATCAACAAATTTCCCCAGCGACTTAAGCATGTTGAATGTGGTATGAGGATTCGAAGCACCTTTGTGATTCTACGCTATTGTGTATGATAGAAGTTTTACGGTTCATTTTAAAAGTAGCACTCATTCATGCCATGAAAAATCTTAACCATTGTTTAATTTGAAATAACCTGCTACTTTTGAATTTTACTAATTTTTGGTTCTATGTGGGGAAAGTTTTAAGCTAGGAATTGTAGCAAAGAAGGTAAGTACACTGTAAAACAGCTGTAAGGTCAATGGTAAAGTCCGTAAAGTCAATGGTAAGGGGTTACGTTTTTCCTTTGACATTTAATTTTGCAATTTTAGGTAATACCTATATTGGATTAATTGTAATAAGTTTATTGTTTTTATTTTATTTTAATTTTTCAAGGCAGGTAATAATTTATTGATTTTTTAAATGATTATTTTTCCGTACTTTAATGTTATTTATTTTAATTCTAATGCAATATGTACGTTTCTTTATTTATTATTCTGTACATTTTTAAGTAAGTCATTGATACCTGAAATATAGAATTATTTTTATGATAACTTTAAGATCATCAATTGACTGAAGATATTATCAAAGCTTTGCCGGTTTTGGACGGCGTGGAGGACCTCTTTGTAGATGCATCCATCTAAAGCTATATAATTGAACAAGAAACCTCAAACCAAATCAAATGAGACCTAATTAAGGAAATGCTGACAGCATCAGAATCTGGGGTACTGCTCCGCGGGGACGTTGGCACCGCAGAGGTTATATAAATTATTGTAACTTATATTTTACTTTTACCTTATTTATTTTTATATTTTTTATATTTAGACACGTGGTCGCGTGTCCGAGACAAGTTTGAAGTGATAGCGGCCGTATGTTATATTAAATGAACAATTTTAAGCCACTTTCGCCCCCCATTTATTCCAATTGACCTACACTCTTGAAATTTTGTGTGTTAATATTTAGTTAAGGTTATAAATATTCTGAAAAAATATTTAAACACAAAAATAATCTTTGAATATTACCGAGATATTACTCATTACGAGTGTCTGTAGGTTTAGGTATGTCTAATATATATTGTTCTCATCACGTCATTTATGTTTGTTCCCACATTAATGAAAGTTATTAAGTAGATAGTCATCGACTCAAACATAAGTCTGACACTGTCTGTGAATATACATAACACAGATGATGAATTACATTTGCACATAATAGTTTAGTTCACATTATCTCTCATATCCATCTAAGAAGTAATGAACGGGAAACTTCATGACTATATTTTACAGATTCCTTTTAGATAGACGGCGGCCAAGGAGAACGTTGTATCAAATTTCTTCAAATATTGCAGAATGATATGAATGTTATGAAGTGTTTACTGCAGCGTTAAGTTATACGAAACGAAACTTATCAACATAGTAAGTATTCAAAGCTGTTCATAGACGGATGACTACTGAAAAGTATATGCAAATGCCCGACAACTTTAACCGCTAAAGTTTAAGAGGTACCGGATATTTTGATCTATCTATATAACTTACAAAGCAAATAAACTTTTCTGTTTTGGTCTGAACTAATCATCGTCATCATCGTAACCCGTAACTGTCCCACTGCTGGGCACGAGTCTCCTCTCACAATGTGAGGGATACAGGCCATTGTCCACCCCGCTAGATTGGCGGACTTCACACACCTTTGAGAACATCATGGGGAACCCTCAGGTGAACACGTTCCTCAAGATGTTTTCCTTCACCGAAGCAAGTGGTAAATAAATTCTAATATGCACATTTTTTTAATTAGATGTGTGAATATTCCTAAATTTAGTGTTTATATTTTATAGCAAAGAGGTCACAGAAGACTGAAAATATAAGACAAAAATATATTTACATTCTCGCATCAGAATTCCTCGTGTCACAAAATACACATGCAATAGGGATCACAAATTCCAAGACCCGAGAATTCGTGTTTCAAGTAAATATTTGCTGTTTTTAATGTCTGCGTCAGAAATTTGGGATCTTTTAAAACTAGACCGTGCAAACTATGTGCTGTTTATTTATGTCCGTATGAAAGTAAAGGTCAAAATTGTTATCATTATCGTTGCTTGCTTGGATTTTGAATACTTTATTGTTGAGCAAGTTCTCCTCTCGCATCATGAAAGTCTAAGGCGTCGTCCTATCCGTCCGTCGTCGTGCGATGGGTTCAAACATACTGGTTATACATAGGTTAAAATAGGACATCCTGATGAAATCTGAATGTTTCAACCCATCACACGTCGAGAACGCATCGCGCCATCGTACCATCGTTGCCAATTAGGACGACGCAACGCCTAAAGGCTTAAGTCCGCTCAGTCCACCAAATGCAAATGAATACAATTTTTAGGTATGTGGGTTACTGCACTATAATTATATTTTTCACGGAAGCAAACGATAACTTACCTTATGCTAATACACAAATAGTCATATTAAGGAATCAAATTGGGATACCCTGAGATTGAGCTGTAAAACACGACTTATTCCTTACGAATTACTCCTTGAAATTGTTCAGAAATAACGCTATTCCAAGCACACAGTAAGTAACATTTTTTAAATTTCAAAACAGAAAATATCTCCCTATAGATTTGAGTAGTATTGTATTTACATGTGGTAATTAGCAAAGGTTATAATCAGATTAGCATATAAATATTTCATAGAGATCGTCATAAGTTTTCTCTTATACAACAAAGCATAACTTTCTTAATGTGTTACCGAGGGTTGCGAACTGGCGAAGACTTCTTGAAATTGCGATCAATAAACGGTCAGCATGAAGCAAAATACGATTCAGATTGATAAAATACGAACTAGAATAATATTCATCAACTAAAGTACGTCGGAAGGATACTAAACTATACTTGCTATTAATTGTTTATAACCATAACTATTGGATCAAACATTATGCAGACTACCTTGATTTTGACTGACTTTTAAATTCGAGTTCCCGACAAAACATCCGAGCCACTTAATCGTAATGGTCAGAACCTCCCAGGACAACGGGAGCATAAGCATCATCGACGCATTGTCGTTCAAGAACCAAATGAGAATATTGGATCTTAACACCTTAATATATAAAAACATTTGAAACAAACACTATTCATTGATTCTAAAACAACTACCCGTACATAACCTAGCTGTCCAATAGAAAGTAAAATGCAAGAGAAGGCAGAAAATACTTTTAACATTGAGTCCGCCTTTTGTTTCATTATTTATGTAAGGTTTAATAAAGAATGAATAAGTAAACCTTAAGAAAAGCCGAGTGTAACCGGAACAGGGGTGGTTGACTTGGGCTCGAGGATAGATTGAGCCGTTTACCGCAAAAAATCCTATACGTGATTCCTTCTGATTATGTAACAAATATCTTGGAAATACAATATCTATCTATATCTATCTATCTACCTCTTATCTATTACCTTTAGTCCCTTAATTATTGCTCCAAATATCATAGAAATCCCCAGATACTCGTGATAATCCCCAATCTACACAACCGCAATTACGCCCATAAATTGATTAGTTAAGAAAGTTTATTTTGTAAACTATTATGAAACTCCAATGCCGGTAAAGAAACTCGCACAAAATTAAGTAAACTGTTAAAAAATTCTCAACAGTAACCCAGACGTAAAATATTTGAACCTATCCAGAAATTGCGATCTTTACAAAGGTCTTGTTTAATGTTGGGCAAGCTTTGTTTCTCGATAACGTTTAATCAAATACCTTCTAACGTACTATTATATAACACATAGGTACATATGTTTCTGAAGAGAACGTAATTAAAATTTCACCTCATGTCCCAATAAAGGTCTTGCGAGGAAGGTAATTTAGGGAAGCTTCTGGATTCTGCCCAAGATGATCCCGTGGTGCTTTATGTAAGAGATATCGGGGATTTGGCTGAGACCTTTAAGCTTTACAATATGCTCCAAAGGGCTAAATAGGATTTTTTGTTTTTTGGAAAGATAAAGCTATATCAGTAAACAATTTGAAAAAATTTACGTTAGTTCGCAAATTTTGCAGGCTTTACAATCCGACAGCTTAATTTAGGGCATGGTCGATAGTAGATCGATGACCTAATAGCGACATCTTAAACGGTTCCGTATTTTGAATACTGTGCCGTAATTTCTAGGTTCTATTGTTAGATAGGAGAAGTTAAGCCTCGCTGAAGTCCCTGAAAGTGTTGTGGTTTTGCATAAAGTGGTAGTATGCTTAAACGCTTCCGTATTTCGATGGGAAAATTCAGGTAAGGTCTAATTTATGGATGCAATTCATGCACTGTAAGGTCCCTTGCGGTTCCTGATATAAAATAGCAGTTGGCTATTTTGGACCGCAGCTAATTTGGACGCTATCGAGTGGCAATGTTTTTTAATACCCTCACCACTCAAACAGGAAAAGGGGTAGTGTATAAACGAAGGCCTTTCCAGTGAAGAACAGAATTGTGATGTGATGAAGCCTTGCAGTTAACCTCTAGTGATTAAAATTAATTAGTACATTTTATATTTAAATTCTACATTAATCAGTGAACATTGTGCCCAGAGTGGCGCGAATTAATCCCCCTAAACTAATTCAAAATAATGATAATAAAGTAAAATTAAAAGGACATTCGAATTTAATTAATTTTTTTGAGAATCAAAAGGGAAATCGAGTTTCAGAGGGTATAATAATGCACCCCTTGATGGTCATTTGATATTTTTACTATAACCTACCTGATTGTAATTAATTTACGACAAAAATTTCTAAAGTCGTTTTGACGCATAAATACCAAAGATCTTTTCACTTCACTTATGTAATACAATAAAATTCCTTTAATGTGATATTATTCCAATTAAAACAGTACTTAAATCATAAGATAATATTAATAAAAAAATTAAAACATCTAAAACTAACCTGTTTAATTATCATGGTATAGCACGTTCTAAATTACTGTCACTGATCACAAAAAATCTCACTTGAAAAAACACTGTCCACCTTCACTCACAAAAAAAAGTTGTCACAGCAAAAGTTAAAAAAAATATCAGAGCATTTTAAAATTCAACCGTTCTACATTCGAAAATTTGAATCGCGATCTATGAAACGGAATACGAGTATGAACGTGCAACGCCGTCTTGACGCCGGAACGAATCAAAACGCACTGGCTGGGGTGCTTTCTCATTCAGACAGACGAGTGAGCGAGAGAGGACTATTTTGAACGAGGGGTATGCGAAATCTATGTAGAGCTTATAAACTGTCCGTAGACATACTACGGAACCTATTGTAACATTTATTTTCATCGCTAGCGAAGGAAGTGGACATTGTACTCAGGTTGAGCCCATATTTTCTATAACGTAAGAAATACTTTAGGATCCAGGGATAAATTTCCTGTCGGTACTTATGAAATATGATAGGAATTCCAGTTTCGGGGCTCCTATTATTTATACCTATTGGTTTACTCACTATACAGAATATACGTTCAGTCTAAAACGTTTTCTGTAGACTATCAAAAAAGAGAAACTACTGTACTGCCTATTCTGGCTTCTGAGAGTAAGATGATAGAATTTATGTATCATAAACAGGATATAATAAAATGTACCTACACGTCGTGTTAATAACTTAAGAATTTTCAAATAATATTAATATGATTTCAGAGTGTGTCATAGTTGCGTAATTTTGTTGTAGAAGTTCCGAATGTCCGTCTGCGCATTTGTACGTCTGTCCGTATGCCTGTTTGCCCGTCAGTTCTGCTTGCTGTTCTGCCAGACTATTCGCCCTCCAATTACTCTGTTTGTAATTACTGACCGAACACACTAGCGTACGACCCGTGGACGACAAAATTACCACCCTCACTTCGGCAAACACGTCTCTCGAGTCTCTTCCAAAACTTACTCAAATGTTTAGACAAAATGTTTAGAATTTACTTAATATTTTTAATCCGACTGCGCGACAAAAAGGATGATTATGTCTGTGTTTTATAATCTCTGTATGTATGTTTTTTGTGGCGCTCTAGGAACCAAATGCGTGGGCTAATTTTAATGATTCTTACGTCATTTGATTCGTCTTAATCATGTGAGTATTCATTAAGATATCATCATCACAACCCATAACTGTCCCACTGCTGGGCACGGGTCTCCTCTCACAGTGTGAGGGGTATAGGCCATAGTCCACCACGCTGGCCAAGTGCGGATTGGTGGACTTCACACACCTTTGAGAACATTATGGAGAACTCTCGGGTGTGCAGGTTTCATCACGATGTTTTCCTTCACCGAAGCAAGTGAAATTAAATTTTAATACGCACATAATTTTTGGAAATTAATGGTGCGTGCGGGGTTTGAACCCGGAACCTCCGGTTCGGCAGTCCAACGTTCAACCACACCGCTATCACTGCTTACATACAGATACATAAACATTACATAAAGATATAACAGTTACTAAAATTAAATATAGCGACAATCAGACGCCATATTGTGATAAAGAAAAAATAAAAGACGACGAAATTTGAAACGACTATTTAGATGAGTATATTAATTATTGGTTAACAAACTTTCAGTTAGCTTTTAAGTTTTTGTCGTATAGTTATCTATCTTCTTTATTTTTGATACTATTTTGATGTTAACACTAGTTCTATAGAATTATATACCGTCAAAATTTATCAAATTACTAACAGACGTAAATAAAATTAGTTCCATTGCAACCGTATTTCTCTCCCTAGTGCTTATTTCTATCACAAAAGCAAATGGCATCACAAAAGCTTCTGTCAACTAAAGCAATCCTCTCAAAGGCAAAATCTTTCGTAAGACAACCGCGCAGTCTAACTTTATCGGTTTCTTCTACACGAGTTCATTCTTCCGATGTTTCTAGTAGTTAGTTTGAGATTTATTGCACATGTTGTATACTTTCATTATGTTTGTTTTTGTTCTTTTCTCTGGAAACTTTTATATTTTCTATAGTAAACTGGGACGTCATAGTGATTTGAAATAATGATAATTGACGACTGTAGTAGAGTTAGAAGTCATCCTGCCAACGAAGCGAGGGGTTTTGGGTTCGATTTCCGGCTAGGGCAGATATTTGCGTCAAAGATAAATGTTTGCTCTCGGGTAATGGCTTATGTATTTGTGTGGTCCATGCCTGTGACATAGGGAATCTGAGTTAGCGTTTATTTTTTTGTCGGTAACCCATCGGTGATATCTTTGGTATTACTAATCTGTTATCCAAAGATGACGACGACGACTTACAATCAAGCAGCTGATCCTCTAAGAGCAGTTATTCATTTGTCAACGATTTAAATTTTACTGTTTTTCATGATATTCAAAGATCTAAACCTTACATGACGTAATATTATATTAACGACGAGAACAAAATTTTTAGTAAAAGAAAAAGTTTACACAAGCCTGGCGGTGACGGCTTCATTTGTGGAATAAAAATGATAACGAAAATGTAGGCAGATAACAACAAAAAATAAAATAATAGTTTCTAAGAATAGAATCCTATTCTGTTTTTTTTTATTGACTTAAGGCAGCAAACGAGCATGCAGCACCACCTTCCACTGCCGCCCATGACAACTGTGACTTAAAACAAGACTCATATGGGGACTGGGATAGTTAGTCCGGTTAGGTAACGGTGTAAGAACATTAGTTGGTTAGTTCGTAAGTATGAGGACTGGGACAGGGACTGTTAGTGAATGTTAGTCCTGTTAGTTATTGTTAGTAATAGTTCAGTTAGTAAATGTTAGTAAGAGTCTCGTTATAATTCCGTCACAGATGTGTTGCTACCCTTGAGGACTGAGATGGTCGCCTCTAAAAAGTGTAGCCGGTTCCACATAAATGTGCTTCAAAAACATGTTGCTTCAAAAACATAATAAATGAGATTCTATAATTACTAGTTACCTGCTGTCTGCGGTCGAAATTCGACCGTAATTCACTCCGTCAAGCGCTATCTATATGACTACCCACTACTGAGCACGGATCTTTCCTCATACCTAAGTAAGCCTAGAGCGTACTCCACCACGCTGTTCCAGGGCGGATTGGTGGAGGGGTTAGTGGCCAACCCAAGTGTTGGAAATTTTTATGCCGCCCGAAGGCATCCGATATGGCTTAACGACTGCTACGTAATGATAACAACCGGGACCGACGGCTTAACGTGCCCTCCGAAGCACGGAACGCCTAAGAAATTTTGCCGTTAGCGGTGATTCGCTTGAATTCCAAATAAATGGAACTCAAGATATATGGAGACACACAACTCAAATATAACTTGAACCCTTTTAGTAAGCAAAGGATAGAAAATGAAGCGGCTAAATAATAGTGGGTTGTAATTACTAAAACCCACTATATCCAACACTGCACTGTAATTACTGCAACACAAGTTCGATGTTAAAGGACTATTAAGCTAGTATCAAGTCATTACGTAGTGTACCAACAATTTGCATTAGATACTATCCAAATCCTTTTGCAAAGGGAATTAGTACAGTTCACACAATAGTTGTATTATTAGTTTACATGATAGTATTGTTCATAGTAATTCTTTGTTGCCATGATTACAATGAATGATGCAGAACATAATATAATTATTATACTAGCAGACCTAGTAGACGTTGTTCTGTTGTTTTGCTGATCTCTTGGTACAGCTCGACAACGGCGCCACCTACCGCTTATAATTGTTAATCTAAACCATCCATAGAGCCACTCAAATACACACAAAATATTTCAACCAAATCGGTCCAGCCGTTTAGCAGGAGTTCAGTGACATACATGTGCACAGAAGAAATATATTGTAGATAAGGATAGAAACCTATTATGTACATGTATCAAGACTAGGAGCACATTGAATCCCTAATCTCGTGTTTATGTTTATACTATACATGTACTAGTAAACCCATGCTTTGCATTATGAACTGAACCACAAACTTTTTTATTTACCAACTGATTAAAAAAAAAACTAATTGTGTCGTGGCACACCAGGTAGGAACGAAGTTCCTTCGGCTAATGAAGGCAACGGCGAACGAAAAGCAAGAGGGAGAAAGAGAAAGGTATTATACACTACTCGCTTGTGTATGCGACTGTCGCGCCTGCGCACGTCTCATTTAACGCTTTTATTCCACGCTCACTTTTATTCCACGCTCACCTTTTTTCCACGCTTACGGTTTTACTATCACATACTTTTCAGTTCGGTCGCGCAGCAAAATCCCTATCCCGTCCAAGCCTGCCGTAAGGAACTTCGTTCCAATAAAACATACACAACATTTTAAATTAGTTAAGTTTACCACCGCACTCAAATCAGTAAAGCCATTTCTGAGATTATCGTGCACAAATGCACAGACACCCAAAACAAAATTGTTTTGAGTTCATAAAGACCCCCATGAATAGTTCCTATATACAAAGTATCTTCCATTAGACAGCGCAGCGGTCAGTTACATTTTTATTATCGACGAGCTGTGCCCGCGACTTCGTCCGCGTGGAATTTAACAATAAAACATTAATATAAAAGTAGCCTAAATTACTCCTTAAGACATCAGTAATCTGCCAGTGAAAGTCCCGTCAAAATCGGTCCAACCTTTCCAGAGATTAGCCGGAACAAACAGACAGAGAGACAGACAAAAATTGTAAAAAATGTTATTTTGGTGTAGGCACCGTGTATAAGTACACCTAAATGCATTTAATACAAAGCGGTTATTTTAATATTACAAACAGACACTCCAATTTTATTTATTTGTATAGATTTGATCAGTTTTAATGTTCGTTTTGAACCACCTCAAATGGCTTTGCATTTGAACGTTAATGCTTTCATAACTAAATTAATATTTCAACATTCCATTTGACATTCAAATATCGATCGTTGTTTTTGAAATCCTAACGAAATTACAATCTCTTGCACACGTATTAAGGTATGTTTTACAATGGCTGTAATCATCAATTAACGATGACAGTGTTGATATAATCATTGATTTAGTCTCCGCACTAATTGTTAAGATTTTAATTAGAAATTTTGAAGAAACCATAATAATATTGAAAATGTGAAGTAACTCTGTCTATCTTTTCACGGTTATCCCGCTGAAGCATTTAGATGAAATTTGGATAGCTTTTATCCCGATAATACATTCCCTTGGGATAATCTTAACGGTATTTTCACGTATTCCTACTACCTCACAGGCAAAGTCTAGTTGATTATATTTTTGAATTACGTAATTATTTTTAAATTAATTCTTATGGTAGGGATGGTGGGAATGTTAGCCCGCAAGTATGTGCCTAAGTATCTGTTCCTATGTTCAGTTCATCTGTTCCTGCATAACTTCTTACTTACCCTCTAGAGGACATTTTTTAAATAGGTCATGAAATTAATAAGCATATTTCAATTGGCATAATGATTCGGTTACATTCACTATGTAAAAAAATAAAACGAATTTGACATTGAAAAACTTATTTTTAATTTTAAATCAATTGAAATAAAACAAACAACAAACTAAAATTAACTGTTATATTATTGTGAAAACCGCATCAAATTTTGTTAAGCTGTTCAAGAAATTTGATATTTGATACGGTATCGAAGGCGTAATTAAATTACCCCATATGCCCCAAATATTAATTTATTTTATCTTTTATTACAACAACCTTCACTTAGGAGTACAATGGGGGACTTAATGCTAGATGGCATTCTCTTCTATTCAACCCAATTTTCAAATTTTATTTATCTCACATAATATTACATAGAGTAATATACAATGCACAGACAGATATAGATCAGTAAGATCGTTTCTCATGAAGTCGAGAGTCAAAGCAACATTTCCTTATCCAAGTAATACGGGATAGAAAATTATAATTTAAATGAACGTCATCGTTAAACTTGCACAAAGCGAGTCTCTACTTTCCAAAGCACGTCCAGTAAAACAGGAGAGCGCTTGATCATTAGTGAATTGTTAGCCCTTGTTAGCCGACATTTGCATCTGACGTTCCAGTCGGCAAAGTATCACTGACTGACTTATGTAACGCTCAATGCTATTCGTTTTATGCTTGCCTGGTACTTTATTAGGTTAAAGCAATTATTACGCATTAATTTAACGTTTATTGCCATTGACTTATTATTACTATGGACTTGGGGCCGCGCTAAATATGTCCGAGCCAAATGAACTGCAAAACGCAAAAAGACCTACAATTCCGCGTTCACGACTGCAATCGAAATTAAACCGTGATGTAATGATTTAGTGTTTCAATTAACTTGTTAACATTTCTATTCTTGCGATGGCTGTGTATGGGACATTTTTTCGCGATTTTAGTAAGAGACCCGATGTCCATACTAATTATAAGTCAATGCTTATTGCTTCTAGTTGTATGTGTTATTGAAATAACTATTTTAAGGACAGCACCTATTAGTGAAATAATTCTTATCTTAAATATCTTTCTCTCATAAAAATACATTATGACCGCTTTGCGTGAGAGGTGTCGGTATTTCATTCTTCGTCATAAACCCGATTGAGACATCCATTCGTTACCTGTATCAACTGGAATTAATATATAATTGGATAATATGCAATTAATATACGGCTAGCTTATAATCTAAGTTTCCTTCTATAAATATTACGAAAATTAAACGTCATTTACAGGTAAATCCACACCCTAGCGGCTTGAAGGGATCGTAGATTATTTATTATCGGCAACGTTAAATGAGTGACATCGAAAGCGAATATTGATCGCTATTAGCAAAATTGTATGTCGTCTTTTTTCCGATATTTTATAACTTATTATAAACAAGTTTTTGCTCGCAGATTAACCCGAACAAAACACTGTGAGAATTATCCCATGGGAACATATCGGGATAAATCTATCCTATGTTCTTTCTAGGGTTTCCTTTCCACAACCTATCTCCACACCAAATTTCATCTAAATCGGTTCAGCGAATTAAGCGGGAAAAGGTAGCAGGTAGAGAGATAGACAGAGTACCTTTCGCATTTATTAAATTAAGAATGGATTTATGCTTGACTACATAAATATCTACTGTTCCACCTGATGGTAAGGGGAATTGAAATCTTTTGTGGTAAAGTGCTATGGAATAAAAAAGTCCTCCTGGTTTTATGTTTTTACCTACTTTTAATAATAATTATTCTTACAAATTGTTCTATACCTACCTTATAAAACTTTAATTGGTTTATTGTCTGTCTGTTTGTATATTTGTCCAGGCATTACGCGCACACTGAATGTAATTTAATGCGAGTTGTACTGGTTTAACTTAAAAACTGGTGCATGTTTCATCTCAATCTACGGCTTAGAACCTGAGATATAAATAATATATATTGCAGGACAACGTCTGCCGGGTCAGCTAGTGTACAATATTTGTATACAAGATAATGTATTATGATAATGTTAATAGCTTCATAACAAAATGCTACTTGACCTTTATGTTTATGGTAAATATTACCTCGTTTGAAATTCCAGGCGTAAAATTGCGGACCTTTTCCGGAGACTTTCCTATTAGAGCACGCGCGGGTGAAATTTAAGGGATCTTAAATTCACCAATATCATTCATTGACAATATTAATACGTGGAAGCAAAAACTTTGTACCCCTTTTTAAGAAAATTGCTTATAGTTTAGAGAAGGAGTGCAGAACGCTAATAGTTTTAAAAATAATGCAAAAATACAAATGAAATGAATAAATAAAAAAAACCACTCACGTCATTACGTTTATAATTTTATGTATGTACATTCAAATGTGCATTTATAGCGTATGTACATAATGGTCTTGGTCCAAATCCTACCTCCCAGGATATTTTTTTCTACGAATGTTCACTCAAGTGGTAGGGTAACTAAGCATTTAAATTATGTTATTACGTTTATCCTTTTACGTTTACGTTTAGTGTTTATTCTAATACTATAGAGCAATGAATAAATTTGAAATTCAAACATTAATAGATAATCAGTTAAGCCCTTAAACTTTACCGACTTCAAAGCAGCTAAGCAATTTTCATCAAATCCTCGAAAAGCCAAACTGCCTATTACAAAAACGTCTGGAACTTAACATTACACTAAAAATAAAATTCCCTAAGTGTTATTTGTGGGCCATTAATTAACACATTGACGGACATAAAAAACATCTCATAAAATTACTGTCCATAAACATAGCAGACTTTAAATCGTTAAACTGAATTTACTGCTGCAACATTCGCGGTCAAAGGAATAAAAATAGATAGTGGCATACGAAAGCAGTAACTTTTTACGGTTTCTCCGGCAATACGAAAAACAATGTCGCCCTCGTAAATATTCCCTAATCTTCGCACAAATATCCCTTAGTTGATCTGTTGCATAATAAGACAGAAGCGATAAGCTATGTCTTACGTAATCAGGTAATGTATTATTTTTACAAGCGTTTGTTTAACTTGCAATGTTTGTATGTAAATATTTACCTATATGGGTTATATCTTGTTCGGTCGTGAAATTATATATTTTGCTTTAGTTACGATGACAATGCAATTTTATAACACGCTTGACCGGATACTACGTTTTAGACATTACTCCTAAACGGTTCACAGAACAGTAAGTAAATTGCTTTGTATTTATACATTTATTCACTTAGCTAATAAAAGCGTGATTTTAATTTTTCAAACAATTAATTTATTGATCATCTAGCTTACGATTTTTCCAAACTTACCTAAATATTAAAATTTAACTTTATTTAAACTTTGATACGACAAACCTAAATCAAACGCCACGATTTTTATGTCCGTGTAATTTTTAGAAATTTCTCCATCGTTTATTGCTCATGATGGAACAAGTCCTGGAAGTAAATTGACGTCGATGTGGTCATTGCATTCTGAAAATCGGCTTACCGTTAAAGATTGTAACGGATTAGCTGGAACGATAATATTTATTTAACGTTGATACCGGCCGAAATTTTATTAAGTGAAAAAACTGGGAACTTTCTTAGATCATAAACCCAACTGTATAATTAGAAAAGTTGGATACATGACTGTATTACTCGTATCACTTGCTTCGGTGAAGGAAAACATCGTGAGGAAACCTGCACACCTGAGAGTTCTCAAAGGTGTGTGAAGTCCACCAATCCGCACTTGGCCAGCGTGGTGGACTATGGCCTATACCCCTCACACTGTGAGAGGAGACCCGTGCCCAGCAGTGGGACAGTCATGGGTTGTGATGATGATGATGATGATGATGACGTTTTCGATGTACGTTACGGTACGGTACGTACGTTTGTACTTAGAAGGTACTTGAGAATATGAGAAATTTGACAAATTTGAGAAACTGACGAGACATGTAGGTACCAAATTTTGAAGAGTACTTATATTTTTATTTTTTTATAAATAAGTACATTTTGAAGAGGTTCACATCACAACTGTCGGATGCTTTTATGCCATATGACATGAAAAATATCCCGTAACAATCAATAGAAATCTCCACTAACAACGGCCTCTACGTGCCCTCCGAGACACGGAAACGCGAAACAAATCCCGTTCATCACTCACCCCACTCCACCGATCCTGAAGTCCTAACGATCTTTTACGATTGACACTTGATTGAGCATCGAATGAGGTTGAGGCTCGGCACAGACCTATTATTGCCTTTATAAACACGAAGGGTCTCCTTAGAACCGTAAGCCTCTTTGAGAAATCCTATATGTTTTGACATCACAAAAGACTGCGTCAGTCACGAATAAGTAGAAGACGACATTGACGCGGGTAACTTATTGTGTCGATTAGGCGCCAGCTCGTTGGGAGCCGCCTTGTAAAGGCCTGATCAAAATATGCGTGGTAATCTACCGCCGGCGGTAGCGGTATCCGAGTGGGTACGCGATTTTCCTAGGCGGTACAGAATGTTTCGCAACATTTCTGTTTTAATTCAAAAACACATTTCATTTTTTTTCACCTGAAGTAGCAGCGGTGCCCGCTATGTGCGACATGTCAAAAAATGGAGAAAAATAGTGGCAATAATCGTACCAGAGGAAATAACGGGCACTCACTCGGGCACTTTTGTTCCATACAAATTTAATTTAATAAAATAAAAATAGTGTTATTATCGCGAGAGATGCGTAAATATGATAATGTTGTGGCTTAGTATACGATTTTACGTTAGTTTCCGAAGGAAAGTCAAAATTTTATAACATAAGAAGTCTATGAAGACCCGCTTTTCGTCCCACTGTGCGCTGGTTCGCCGGACTCGGATATCGCTAACGCTGGCGCACGGTAGACAATACCGCACATATCTGAACAGGCCTTAAGTTGGTCTCGCTTGTCTCGCATAATCGTTAAACTTTCATTTCTTGAAAGGTACCCTTCTACGTTGCTTATAAAGATTTTAGAATTGTAGTGTCAATATCTAGCACAGTACCTTTCTCGGTTTGTAAAAAATATTAATTCATTCATTAACAAATTTAATTAAAACAACACACGCATACACACACATAAATATAATACATAAGTAAGCATGTTCACACAAAACAAAACACACACGACGCATGTTTTAAAAAAAATGTACCTACATTTTAATACAAATGTTTAGACTGACTCAAGCAAAACTGTGATAGCTATCACTTGTAGGCCTTACAGAAATATAATAATATTATCATTAATAACATTGATAATACAATTTATATTCTGGTCGATGATAAAATATTGTACACATTTTATTATAATTTTATGTTGGCGGTTATATTCTTTTAATATCCATCCAATACGTATCCATCCAACGGCCGCGTCACTATGGATTTCACACAATCGATGTTTATCCTTATAAAAGATGTGTACATATCCTTTTTATGTTCCCAATTTGTTACGTGATCACTATTCTTCCATATTATTTGAATTTTGATCGACTCTAGGCTCTTTTGTGTGTGAATAGAAATATCTGATATTGGAAATATTTTTATGCAATTTTTCTTTACTTTTATATCATAACTCGTAAAGTATGAATAAAATTTGTTATTGTATTATCCTAGTATATTCCCTAATGTAGTAAATAATACATCATCATCATCATCGCAACCCATAATTGTCCCACTGCTGAGCACGGGTCTCCAGCAGATACTCTTAAACACCACAAATCGATGCTACACGAGAAACTATTCGATGTTTGAAACACCCAGTTTCACAGACTTGAGGTCATCGACAGCGGATTAAGTAGTAATTAATATCTGGATGACAGAGCTTTGCTCGGTTTTTTTTTTTATAAATTGTGTTTTTTGACTTCGTGTTACTTAACAACGCCATCTGCTGTTGTGTCGTTAAAGCAATTAGTTGCTCACAAAAAATATTATTATTCACCAATAGATGTCAGGAAGAGTCATATTTTTCAGTTTAAATTGGGACTACAAAAACACGAATAAAATGACATTTTCTAAAAATGATTCCTAGCTAGATCGATTTATCGCCCCCGAAACCCCCTATATACTAAATTTCATGAAAATCGTTGGAGCCGATTCCGAGATTCCAATTATATACAAGAATTGCTCATTTAAAGATATAAGATAACAGCTCTCACTTAAAATTTCAAAGCCATATTTTATTTACGCAGTCAGATTTTAAGTCTCAACTTAATTTTGTTTTCAAGATTACGTTAAAATTGGACAAATCCAGAACAATGGTTCAACATCAAAAGTCTTTTCACAAAGACCCGTTTATTTCTGTGGGCAGACGTGCAGAAAATTGGAGAGGTCAAACGGTACCCTGCCGTACATGTACAGCTGGATCAGATACAGAGTATAAAGGATGTAAATAAAGGATGATGGACGTTGTATACTGACTAATGTTAAAATTGTAAGTGTCACTGTTTGTCAGGGAAAACTTTTGTAGACTTGCTTCTGACGCTTTTGAGTAATAAATGCATTATGCTTAACGATGTACCTAAACTGCTACTTTTTTAGGGTTTCGTACCCGAACCATGACAAACGGATCCACTGCTAAGTGGACTAACCATCCTAGTCCCCATTTGAGTCTTGTTCTGTGTCGGTCACAGTTGTAAAGGGCGGCAGCAGATGGATAGTAGTGCATGCTCGTTTGCTATCTTAATTTCTTAAAAATAATTATTCTGTTTGACTCAGGGTTTTATCTTAAACAGGAATAGGTAGACGCCAGAAATTTACAGAATAACGTGATTTTTGGGGTTGCGGCCGCAATCAAAACTACAAAAAATAAAAAAGTAAAAGAATAGTTAAAATTACTTTTAACTGGTTATAAACAAACTTTCCCTTATATTGTTGTATTGTATAGCCCCCATAGGGGCTGATTTTCTAATAACATTGAAACGGCAATTCATTATTTGTAACCAATCCTATGTACCTCAAACAGAAGTTTAATTTTTTGCATAACACGCACGAACGGCAACTGCGTTCTACTGAGAGCTTGCTTCTCTCCATTCCTCTTCACCATTCTGGTTTCCTATCTTACTCCTTTGCCGTTCAAGCCGCTCGACTTTGGAATGATATTCCTGAATCGTTACGAAAGCCAGCTACTAAACTTACTTTTAAAAAAAGACTGCACGCGTACTATAATGAGTAGGTCATCAGTTTTAGTATCGTTATCAATTTATCTATGTATGTTTATTTTTATGTATGTATGTATCTGTGTATATATTTATTATAAAATATATGGTTATATGTATATATGTATGTATGTATGTATGTATATATGTATATATATATATATATATTTATATTTATACTTAGTTTTCTTCATAACTTCAATATAACTTTTTTTTTTTTTATCAATACCGCCATACCGTTGTGTTCGCACTGCCTGAAGGTTGACTGGGAGAGAATGCTTTTAGCATTAAGTCCGCCTTTGTTTCTGTACAAATTTGTATGGTGCAAAAGTTTTAAATAAATAAATAAATAAATAAATAAACCAAGAAACCACTCTAACTTTCATAGTGTTTGCTTAAATCGACGGGTTTGCAAACAAACGTTTAGCCCTTATTTACCCCACTGCGGATGTACTATCACAAAATCGCTTGCCTGCAAGAATACTGTATTAACACTAAAAATTTACTTTTTCAGGAGAAGCGATTAAAGCTTTTAACTACAAATATTGTGGTACTTTCTTACGAGAGGGATACTGACACAACTTTCATAATTTGCTTATTCAGGGAGCAAACGATTTTCGACCTCATTCAAAAGGTAGAACGTACTTTTTTTATACGAACTGTATCATTAAGTCAGTTAGTGCCAAATTTTGACTTAATACTGTATTCTTCCGGACAAGCGAAATGTGTTATAGCTGACATTCACTACTCATGCTACTTCTCCGCCAAATTTTATAATAATAATAATAATAATAATAATTCTTTATTTCAGACATAATTATCCATATCGTGTTAGTAGGTACATTTGTCTTACAAGCTAGTGTTAGTAGATATAAAATCAGTATAACATTAATAATCACAATAATTCAATAATAAATAATAAATTAATTTATATTTATAGCGCACGGTTGAATGGCGGTTGCCGGTCCAAGGTCGCGGCGCCGCCGCCGGCGCTCGCTCGGTCGCTCGACAAGTCGGTCGGCACTCGGCAGACTCGGCAGAGTAGGCACTAGTTGCGTTGATGCGCGATGGCGAACGCGACGTATCGTCCCCGCGGCTCTCGTCCGCTCAACTTGTGAATTTTGTAATGTGTATTGATTGTTTGTGCTAATAAAGTACTATAATACATTATAGTGGCGCCCAACTAGAGGCCTTAAGTTAACGTGTGTTAAGTTAAAAGGACTCCACGAATTTTATTAGTGTGTTCGTCCAGTGAAACTGCGACGATATGCCACGCACAACACGAGCGGCCGCGGCCGGCAGACGCCAACCAGGAGTACGCCAGTCGACTCTTGACAACAGCTGAAAGGAATTATAGCACGACGGAGAGAGAGGCTCTGGCCGTCGTTTGGGCTGTTTCGAAATTCAGGGGGTATATAGACGGAGCTGAGGTTGTGATTAGGTCAGACCATCAACCGCTCAGGTGGTTGATGAGCATGAAATCTCCGAGCGGCCGTTTAGCCAGGTGGGCCTTATGTCTTCAGGAGTATAACCTGAAGATTGAGTACACGCCTGGTAAAGCTAACGTCGTTGCTGATACGCTGTCGCGACCGATCTGCGCCGAGGATCCCGAACACGACTTGTGTTGCACCACGGCGACGGCCGACATGCCTTCTCGCAGCTCTACAGACCAGCGCGATAACCAACTAAAGGACCTAGAGGTGAGTAAGATCATCGAAGCCTTAGAGTCCGACGATCCCTTTAGGGGGAGGGTGTGGGCCGACAGAGGGTATGTCCTCAATGATGGGGTGCTTTATAGGTATTGCCCTGAGAATGAGGAGCACGACGATGCCAGTCTGGTGGTTCCAGAGCATGAGCGCGCTAAGGTAATGGCCGAGTATCATGATGCACCCACTGCGGGTCACATGGGCGCCGAGCGCACGCTGCGTCGGATAGTTGGTAAATATTATTGGCCGGGAATGCGCTCTTACGTCACGCAGTACGTTAAGAACTGTGTGGCTTGCCAGCGCTATAAAGCGGATAATAGAAAACCTGCTGGGCTGTTACAAACACCCGTTTCTGCTCGCCGATTCGAGGTGCTATCCGTGGACCTGTTCGGTCCCCTTCCGGAAACGGAGAAAGGACACAAGTGGGTGTTAATAGTAGAAGATATCTGCACACGCTGGGTGGAACTGTTCGCACTCACGACAGCCACCAGTGAAGAATGCGCCAGAACATTAATATCTGAGGTGTACTTACGGTTCGGTGTTCCCAGACGCCTAATTAGTGACAATGGTGTCCAATTCATCAGTGAGGTCATGCAGCAGACCTGCCATGCAATGGGGATTTCACAATCATTCACATCGTATTACCACCCCGAAGCAAACCCAGTAGAGCGTAAGAACCGTGATCTCAAGCCACAATTGTCGATTTTGGTAGGGAGAGATCACCATACGTGGGACGTCCACCTGCCTGCAATTCGGTTTGCAATAAACTCAGCGGTCACGTCAGGTACAGGGTATTCTCCCGCCTATTTGAATTTTGCGCGAGACATGCGCGCGCCCGCTGATGTCCTGCAGGAGATGCGCACCATTGTAGAAAACGACGGTTATGTAGGTGACATAACCGACTATCTAAAGGGCATCTCATCGGTGCTAATAGATGCTCGCGACGTGTATGAGAGCGCCCAGGCAACACGTAAGAAGTATACCGATGAGCATCGCCGACCAGCTCCAGATTATCAGGTAGGTGATCTGGTATTGTTGAAGACACAAGGGGCCAACGACACAAGCAAGGGACAAACCCCCAAGTTTATTCCCCGCCGTGATGGCCCGTATAAAGTTAAAGCCGTAGTCGGTCCAGTTTCTTATATTCTCGAGCGTGTCAGCGATGGCACAGTACTAGGTAAGTACCATGCGTCAGTACTGACTCCCTTCGTTGGCCGCATCCAGGCCCCGGTTCAGGAGAAACGTCGGAGGGGAAGGCCTCGTAAGAGCTAACCCGACCGCGAGGGCGTTCGTTCGGGTTAGAGGGGGAGACTATAGCGCACGGTTGAATGGCGGTTGCCGGTCCAAGGTCGCGGCGCCGCCGCCGGCGCTCGCTCGGTCGCTCGGCAAGTCGGTCGGCACTCGGCAGACTCGGCAGAGTAGGCACTAGTTGCGTTGATGCGCGATGGCGAACGCGACGTATCGTCCCCGCGGCTCTCGTCCGCTCAACTTGTGAATTTTGTAATGTGTATTGATTGTTTGTGCTAATAAAGTACTATAATACATTATATATTTAATTTATTTCCATAGGTGAAGTAGTTATCCAGGTTTCGGGTTTAATAAGTGAGTGAGTATCTTTTAGTATATTTTATAAATTCAGAAATACTGTATAGGTATACAGACTAAGTTGATTTACATTTAACTTAAAACATGTTTAAGACAAAACTAAATCCTTATAACTTATCATCAAATGCCCAAATCTGCTGATTTAAAAATGCATCGATAACGTTGTGTCAGAATGTGTCTAACTATTCCGACACGACGCAATTGAAGCATTTATAAACATGCAGACTCCGGGCCTCTGGTGTTCAGGTGACGCGTTAGCTCGTCGGATACTTACATAAAAATAATAATAATATTATAATTGTTTTAATACGTCTGGATGCCCAGCGTATAATGAACTCTCTAAAAAATTTAACTTCTTTTATTTGGTTAGACAAATTAGACGTCTAGACAGGTCGAGCGTGCCCGGACGGAGCTTTCGAGGTACGAGAAAGAGTTGAAGAAATCTAATATCGTTTGAGAGAGTCGAGAGTAAGCGTAATGTAAAATTCTACATCCTACTCGTATCAAAACAACATTTTATTTTTCAAGATTATTAGAAGGAAGTGCCTTAACCGGTTTTTGGTAGAAGTTGATAGGTCTGATATAAGCTGAACTGTCTCGTCCAGAACCTTTAAAACGTGAGCTCCCAAAAAACTATTTTTAATTAGGTCATTATATTACTAAGAGTGCTATTTTATCTAATCTAATCTTATATCTTTAAATCTTTAAATGAGCAATTCTTGTATATATATATATATAATTGGAATCTCGGAATCGGCTCCAACGATTTTCATGAAATTTAGTATATCCGGGGTTTCGGGGGCGATAAATCGATCTAGCTAGGAATCATTTTTAGAAAATGTCATTTTATTCGTGTTTTTGTACTCTTCCTGACATCTATTGGCGAATAATAATACTTTTTTGTGAGCAACTAATTGCTTTAACGACACAACAGCAGATGGCGTTGTTAAGTAACACGAAGTCAAAAAACACAATTTATAAAAAAAAATCTTTAAATCTTTAAATGAGCAATTCTTGTATATATATAATTGGAATCTCGGAATCGGCTCCAACGATTTTCATGAAATTTAGTATATAGGGGGTTTCGGGGGCGATAAATCGATCTAGCTGGGAATCATTTTTAGAAAATGTCATTTTATTCGTGTTTTTGTACTCTTCCTGATATCTATTGGCGAATAATAATACTTTTTTGTGAGCAACTAATTGCTTTAACGACACAACAGCAGATGGCGTTGTTAAGTAACACGAAGTCAAAAAACACAATTTATAAAAAAAAAACCGAGCAAAGCTCGGTCATCTAGATATTAATAATATAATTTGCGATTCATACAGCAATCGGGTAATAAAAACAAATGTTATACATGCCGATTTCACTGTTTTAAATACAATACTAGTACATACTCGTAGTCATATTATTACGCAGAATTTTAAGTAGTATTAAAGACCGTATTATCATAAATTAATAATATTATCCATTGGATAAAATTTTCGATATTCACAAAATAATAAATGAGATAATTTATTGTCTCACTCAAAAACGAAGCGCTGAATAAAAATTACATTTTTCTGGATTCACGATTTATCAGAATTAATTACTTAAAAATATTATTCATTATTCTTTTTAAGGGTATTGTCCCAAGTTTTCATTTAGTAATTTTGAGTTAAGTTTTTATACAAACATTTTATAGGGATATGGACACTAGTTTATGAATATTATCAAATTTTGAATGCCCTAAATTTAAGTGACGACTATAAATTAAACATGAATATTTTCAAAATAAACATGACCCCTAAAGATTAAGTAAACGTGAATATTTAAAAAAGGTGAAAGTTCTAAATTTAAATTACCCTAAACATTAGACCTGGATATTTTCAAAATTTTAATGACCCCTATAGAATAAACATTTTTTTTTTATTTGAAAATTCTAAATTTAAATGACACTAAAGATTAAACTTGAATATTTTCAAAATTTTAATGCCCCAGATTTAAATGACCCCTAAAGATTAACTAGCCCCAGGGAACCGATGGGTCTTAAGCATCGGGCGTTCTGTCGTTGAGTAATCCCTGGCCAGGTTGACGCAGGTCCTCATTTCACACCATAAGCCTATAAGTCCCCCCGGCCGCTAAGCCTCTCAGGAACAGATGTAACTCAACTTGAGTGCGGGATTTGTGATTGGCTTTGGAAAACGTGACAGAGTTTGCTTACAAATGAATGAGGCGATGCTCGAGTAAGGACGTTTTTATTCAAATACATTTGAATTACATTTAAATTAATCATGTACAAGTCAATTTGTGAATTCGTTTTAGTCACACTTTTGACAATTTGTTCTTTTGTTCAGTTTTTTGTACCTTGGTTGGTTACCTTGGTTGCTTCAACCCATTAATGACATACTACAGGGTACGGGTCTTTTATAATAACTAAGGAACCTTAAAGCATATTCTGCCACGCTGTTACAGTGTGGAGTTTCAGTGAAAGGATTTTTGGAAATTAAGAATTTCACAGGGCGAAGCCGCGAGTGGAAAATTAGGAATAATAATACTCTTTATTCATTATACCAAGAAGTTTACGACAATGGAGATAAAAGCAAAAAATATAAAGGCAGTCTTATCGCTAAAGAGCGATTGCTTCCAGATAACCCTGTGATGATTTGTCGTGCCTAAAGGAAAAACAAAAAATGGCAGGGTGTGATAATGATAATGATTTATTCAATATACACATAGCCACATATTCCTGATAGAGGCAGACAATTAAATTCTTTTTCCAAAGACACAATTGCATACAAATTTCTCCCTCCTTAACTCCGAATACGTTCATAAAATCGCACTTACCAAATGAAAAACATGTGAGATATTTGTGAGGCTCGCAAATTTGTGCCCTGAGTACAGAGCATAAGTTTCATGTTTGCTTGTCATTTTTGCAGATAAATACGATTTACGGTGTACAGACGGAAATTCTATTATTTCCCGAACATCTTAATTTCGAAACTTACAATGGACGGAAGTGAAAAGCGAACAAAAGCTTCTCTCCCCATGAAATATCGGTTGAGAATAGGTTTGCCATATTAAAGAAAAGCTTTTAGGACAATTTTGTTTGTATAAATATTTGATTGGTCAGATCAAGTCAAAAGTATCTTCGTGTTACAAAAGTACAATTTTCCAACCTTAGCAGTAGTATATGTATCATAATTTTGTTTTAAAATGTAGTAGTGTGGATACATTTACTATTTCATCTTGAGAAATATAATTTCTTCTTCTTATTTTTTTATTTTTTTATTTCTTAGTCTTAAAGCAATCTTTTCTATCACTTAGATATCACACAGAGTATTATTACTTAATTATGAAAGTTTTTGATTACCGTCACTAATTATAATATACCACACTGTTAATAATGGCAGAGATCAGGGAGGTAAATTGTATAAAAACGGAGTATTTAAATTTATAATTATTTTAATGCGTGTTAGCACATATAAAGACAGTGAGTGAATATGTCAAACTTAGAAAAATAAAAGCAAAAGAAGAAATCAAACTAAATACATCTACGAAGGTTATATACAATTAATTATGCGTAGACATGCCCCCAGGCGTTGAATGCCGCGCATTCAACTACTTAGTTTAATCAGAATCATTAGTTGGAAGTCGACAAATCCGAGAAAACGATCTCTTCACGATCCCATTGACCGTCTTGATTTCAGCCACACGAGCGACGTTATCTGGACCAGGAAAAAGCGCCACAATCCGACCGAGTTTCCATTTCAGCGGTGGCAAATTATCTTCCTTTAAAATGACTAATGAGTTAATTTCCAATGGCTTAGTTGGAGTTTGCCATTTAGTACGTTTCTGTAGTTCGGAAATATACTCTTTACTCCATCTTGCCCAGAAATGCTGACGGAGTTCCTCAATCCGCTGAAATCTCGCGAGGTGTTTCTCCTTGCGTCCTCGATATTCTTTAGTTGGTATTGCTGTCAGTGGACGTCCAATTAGAAAATGGCCAGGTGTCAGGGGATTCAAATCATCTGGATGCGATGATAAAGGAGTGAGTGGTCGCGAATTTAAAATAGCCTCAATTTGTGTTAAAGTGGTATACAATTCTTCGTAGGTCAAATGACAATTTCCTAGCACTCGTACTAAATGAAATTTAGTAGATTTCACAGCCGCCTCCCAAATGCCACCAAAATGCGGTGAATATGCCGGTATAAAATGAAAGTTAATACCTTCATTCGCAAGGTCACTGGACAATGAGTTGGAATGTTGTTTTAAAAAGCTAGCTAAGTCATTGTATGCACCAACAAACGAAGTCCCGTTATCAGAGTAAATATCGCGAGGTTTTCCACGACGGGCAATGAACTTTCGCAAAGCTGAAATATAACTATTACTTGTCAAGTCACCTACTAATTCCAAATGTATAGCTTTTGTTGTAAAACATATAAAAATTGCAATGTATACCTTTACGATACGACAACCACGTCCTTGACGACTTGCGGAAGCAATAGGTCCCGCATAGTCAACACCGACCGTTTCAAAAGGATACCCACCGGGAGTAAGACGCTGCTGCGGTAGTTCGCCCATCAGAGGAGCTTCAACTCGTCCCTTCATTCGTGCGCACCTAACGCAGCGACGATAAGTAGCTTTTGCTAAATTACGGCCACCGATTGGCCAGTAAACTTCCCTAATTGATGACAACAATAATTGTGGCCCAACATGCAAGAGTTTCGTATGTTCATGTGTAAATAATAATTGTGTGAATCGATGAATGGACTGTAATAATAATGGATGCTTTTTATCATACGAAAACTCTGAATTATTAATTCGACCTCCAACACGCATTAAATTATTCTCATCAAGAAAAACGTTAAATTTTAGTAACCTATTTTTTGCAGGCAATGTTTTCCTTTGCAACAGAAGATCGTATTCAGAAAACGATTCTTTCTGAGCTGTGCGAATAATTACGTTTAATGAATTATTTAATTCAGTTTCAGTGAGAAAACTACTTATAGCACGTCGTCCCTTACATGCCTCAATAAACCGTAGCACATAAGCTACTGCACGTCTAAGACGATTAAAATTCGAAAAGCGATCAAAGTTAATAAATACCAAAGGGTTATCATTATTGCTCGACGTAACTAAACACGAAACTACAGTACGTGTTTCAGGCAATGGTTCGCTAGATAGTACAGTAGAAGGCCAATAACTACTTTTCTCTTTCAAATAATCAGGTCCTGACCACCACATGTCAAGAGATTGAATAGCGTCAACACTGACTCCGCGTGACACATAATCTGCAGGGTTGTGCTCTGTTGGAACATGTCGCCACTCACAATCACCAGTTCTCTCTAAAATATCGCCGACGCGATTACGAACAAACGTCTGGAGTTTATTTGGTGGCATTTTCAACCAACCCAAGACGATGGTGGAGTCAGTCCAAAACACAGTCCTCTCTACCTTCAGTCTTAAAGAACTGATAGCCTTTTCGTATAATTTCGCAGCAACCTGCGCACCACACAGTTCAAGGCGCGGAATGGTTGAAGCCTTTATGGGCGCTACTCTACTTTTCGCGAGTAATAATTTAACTAATATTCTGCCGCTGTTATCTGTACTGCGGACGTATAAACACGCACCGTAAGCCTTTTCCGAACTGTCGGAAAATACATGGAATTCTAAACGTACATAAAAGTCAATTATCACACGGCGTGGTACTCTCAAATTATTTAAAATATCTAAATTTTTAATTATCTCCAACCAGGTCTTTTGAAAGTCTAGCGTCAGGGGATCATCCCACAATAAATTCAACAACCATAAACTTTGAATAAATATTTTGAATTTAATCACAACGGGAGAGACAAGACCTAGTGGATCAAATATCTGAGAAATAATTGAGAGGATTTCACGTTTAGAGTTCGCTTTTACAATTGATGTACCTATAGGAAAGTACAGCTGATCAAATTCAGGTAGCCATCCCAAACCTAAAGTCTTACTTGATCCGCTACTTCCAAAGTTTAAATCCTGCGCTGACTCATTGACTTCTGACATTATCTGAGACTCATTAGATTTCCACTTTCTCAGTGGAAAGCCAGCAGAAGCAAGAGCAGCTGTTACTCTTTTACGAATATCTATAACTACCTTTAAATCATCTCCACCACTCACCAGATCGTCCACATAAAAATCATGAAGAATAATTTCGGCAATTTGACGGTCCTTACAATCTAACCCAAGTTGCTTAAGACATCTGGTAGCTAGGTATGGTGCGCTCGCCGTACCATAGGTTATTGTATTCAGTTCAAATGCCTTAAGCGGTTGAGTTGAATTGTCACGCCATAATATATGCTGTAAGCACCTATCATCGGGATGCACCAGTATCTGCCGGTACATTTTTTCCACGTCGGCTATAATGACGTACTTATGTTGCCTAAATCTTAAAAGAATGGACAAAATATCGTCCTGTACTGTTGGACCCACCATCTGAATACTGTTCAAGCTGGTGCCATTGGTGGTGGTTGAACTCGCATTAAAAACGGCCCTTAGTTTGGTAGTCGTGCTACTCTCGCGTAAGACGCCATGATGTGGAATAAAATTATTATTCGACCTAAGTACACATTCTGTCATGTGACCCAGAGACTGATACTCCGACATGAACTCACGGTACATTTCATAAAGTTTCGGTTGCTTGAAAAGCCTCCGTTCCAAAGATAAAAAACAGAATTTGGCACGTTGCAACGAGTCTCCCAAAACCTCACGGTTTTCTTTTAATGGCACTCTTACACAAAAACGACCGTCTGCTAGGCGAGTAGTATTTTTCATAAAATGCTCTTCTGCTAGCTTCTGTTCCGGCGAATAACTGGAATTAGTTGAATTATTTATTTCTTCTAAATTCCAAAACCGTGCCAGTTGACTCTGTATCTCTTCATTTGAAATGTCACCGGTCGAAGTACCATTTACATAATTGCACTGAATAAGTTTAGGTGGATATGATGTAATAAATCTGGTATTTATAGGGCCAGAAACTATCCATCCTAACTTAGTCTCGCAAAGGATAGGCATATGATTGCCTAAATTAATTCTTTCGGACCCTACTAGATCCCAAAAAATATCAGCACCTAGTATTAAATCTACTGACGCGGGCCTATAGAAATGAGGATCCGCTAAACAAACGTTTGTAGGTATTTTATGTTGCGAAATATTAAGTGTACGACTTGGTACATTATCTGTTAAGGACGGCAAAACAAAACAATTGATATTACGTATAAACGTATCATCTAATGACTGTAAACGCAAGTTACACATTTTATTAATGTTCGTGGTCGCATTATTGATGCCCTGTACAGACAAGTCAATATTATTATAAGGCAAATTTAATAGCCGAAACATTTTCTCCGACAATAGGCTGGAAGTGCTACCGGAATCCAAAACAGCGCGTCCGATATGTTCGCGATTATTTGAATCATACAACTTAACTAGCGCAGTCGATAATATAACGTCTCCACGCTGACTGTTTACGTCAAAAGTAGCGGAAGACACGCTCGCTGATAATGTTAAGTTGTTCTGATCGGTGGCGGGAGTCGCGCTGACGTCGTCAGTGCGCTCACCATGCACAGTGGCCTTCTGCTTATTTGCACTCGTAACATGCACCAGAACCGAATGCTTACGTTTACAAATTCTGCATCCCTGTTTCCTACAATTATTTGCAAAATGTGTCTTTGCAAAACAGTTAAAGCATACCTTTAACGTCGGTAATAACTGCAGACGAGCATCGTTGCTTAATGACAAAAATTCAGGACAAGTATTGAGTTGATGCTCGCCGCTACACTTTGGACATGAATCCCTTTGAATTAGATTACGTGGTTTATTGTGAATTGTTACCATCGCCCTTTCTTTAAAAACTTTATTATTTGGTGTAATAGTTGTGTGTCGTGAGAATTCAATGTTGTCCAGAAGGTTCGTTCGTATGCGCATGAATCCAGTGAAGTGTTGAAGCTCCACGCGCATTTCGATATCTAAGCGACCTTTGTACTCTTCCCATTCACGATGAGTTTTACTATCCAACTTATGAGTCATAATGTGAATGAGAAGTGTGTCCCAGAACTTAGTGGGCTCACCTAAAGAATTGAGTGCACGAATGTTTTTATTAAACCGGTCCATAACAATTTTTAAATTACTGGCCGACTCCCGTGTGACGGGTTGAATGTTAAATAACGAAGCAACATGATGTTGAATCAACAACTGCTTATTGTCGAAACGATCACATAGGAGTTTCCAAGCGACATTATAATTACTGGCCGAAAAATCGATAGACGAAATAACCACCGCAGCAGCGCCCTCCAAGGATGTACGCAAATAGTGAAATTTATTCACGTCGTCTATCTCGTCATTATCGTGAATAAGGCTCGTGAAGGTATCTCGAAACTCAAGCCAATTATTTAAAAAACCGTTAAATTTAGGTATTTGAATAGTAGGTAACTTCACTGAAATCTGCCTACCACTGCGTGAATAATCAGTAGGCAGAGGCACCTGAGATTTTTTATAATTGGCAATGATATCTTGAGCCTGACTTAATGTTTTATAATATCGGCTTTCAAACTCCTCGCGCTCGGCTAACTGTTGTTCAAAGTCTTCAGATATACATTCTAACCTAGTTTGTACCTCGTCATATTGGGCATACATTGAATCCAACTTACTTACACGTAATACCAACTCACCAATGTCCTGAGATCCTGACGAATCAAAGGACTTCAAATATCCAAGAAAAATTGTAATACGACCTTTAAAGCTGCTACGCTTTTTTGTCAAATCAGATATTTCGGTTTTTTGAGACATTTTGGGAGTCGGCTGCACAATCCTGGAATTGATAAGAATACACCAGTATTAATACAACAAATAAAAGTAAAGTTAATAAATCAACGTAGATGCTATTTAGACCAGTTCTTGAACAAAACACTACTACAAACCAAAATAATGTTTACAGAATGTATGAGAAGTATAAAAATATAAACATGTTATAATTGATAAATAATAGGAAATGTTTAAATACCAATTATATTATCTTAAATTTGAACACAAACACAGCCATATTTATAATTATTGAGAATATGTAATTATTGAGAATACATAACAATATTTAGGACATGACATTTGGTACATCTAACAATTCTTAGTTTAAGAATTCTAAACTTAAATTTTATTTTAGTTGTCAATTTTGACAAAATTATATAATTTATTTTATAAATTCCAAAAAATACTATAAAATATTTAATATGGACGTAGATACAAACAATGAAATAATCCAATAAAATAATACCGACTCGACTCACTCCTTACTCCAAACGATTACCTCCGGCTCCAACCGTCTCATGGTACATGGCCAATATCCAACTTTCCATAGATCGCTGGTTCATAATCCAAAATAATAATATCCAAAATAATAATATCCGGCTCGAAGACGACCAATGTTAATAATGGCAGAGATCAGGGAGGTAAATTGTATAAAAACGGAGTATTTAAATTTATAATTATTTTAATGCGTGTTAGCACATATAAAGACAGTGAGTGAATATGTCAAACTTAGAAAAATAAAAGCAAAAGAAGAAATCAAACTAAATACATCTACGAAGGTTATATACAATTAATTATGCGTAGACACACACCTATAAATAAAACCTAATACCCTACACCTATAAACAATATAAGTATTACGTAGATACTTTTCTACTGTTACTAAAAATGGTATATGTACAATATTTTACCCAGCGCGATTCCAAAGCGCAACTTACATGACGGACGTTCTGATATAAAAGAGGCCGAGGTTTGTCTACGTCATGTTATGTGACCCCTTTCCGTCATTTTGATATTTCTGTAACCGCAATATCGAATAAAGAATTATTGCTGCTGTTTTATCCGTTTGTCAGGTTTTAGAAGTAACTGGATGTAGGTTTCTTCTAACTTGTATTTCTCTGACCCTGAGCCTTCTTAATCTGGCTGATATTGGCTTTCTTTTCATGTAAAAAGCGGACAAAAGGGCAGACGAGCCATCTGATTATAAGTAGTTACCATTTCCCATGAACTTCAGTAACACCAAAGACATTGCATACATTGCTGGTTAAGTAAGAAGATAGAAGAATGAGAATACATACAAAATATTCATGATTAATATAACATTATCTTACTTATACTATTACTGTGGAAGTTTTCATGATTGTATGTTTAGATGTCTGTGACTCATTCACGCAAAAACGGCTGAATGGATTTTGACGATATTTGGCACAAAGTTAGTCTATCTAAAATTATAGAATACTTTTAAGTACTACTTTAGTAGCACTTAAAAGTATTCTTTACTTTAGTTTAGTACAGACATCCAATTTGGGTTTAAAAACCCAAATCTCAAGAACACGCAGATAAAGTCATGGGTCAAATTTAATAGCAAAAATAAATAATTCACATTACTGAACCAATAAATCATTAACGAAGCATTAAGAAAAAATACACTTTTTGAAAATAGTTAGTTCAATTTAAATGAGCAAAGGATATGAAAATTAAGGCAACAAAAAATTGCCCACGTATCGATCATGGTCAACCTACTAACCCATTGTCCTGCCATAGTATGATATATTGACGTCGCAGACCGGATCCACAGTTTTCAGTCCCATGACTATTATGATCTATCGACTAACAGATCGCGTGAAGTATAAATAGAAATAAATATGTAGTTATTAATTTGAATAACTTACAACACATATAATTATACCGATCAAAATCATATGAATTAATTATCACTTGCTTCGGTGAAGGAAAACATTGTGAGGAAACACAGAACAGAAGTGTGTGCAACTTCTTATGGGAGGGTAAACCGCTTCGTTACGTAACGCGTTACGGCGCCAGTCTGTCTGGCTTTCTTTCTCTCTCTTCTTTCTCTCACGCATACCACAGCGGTAGGCAGGCTCCTCCTCTCTAACTTTAATGTAATTAATTAAATATATAATGATTATAATTATAATGAAATATAATTATTGTTAAATAGCTTTTGTCAAGTTAAACAATTCCAATATTAAATAGTTCAACTTAAATTAGTTTAAGTTATCACTGTTGGGCGTCCCGAGACGCACACTTTTTTTTTATTGACTGTAGGTTAGTAAAAATGCAATGCAATAAACTGTATTTCTCCAACAGTTACTGTCAATTTCAATTAAAGGTGTCGAATCGAATAAGTAAAGGACTAGTTATCGATAACAGTTTATGAAAAAAATCGCGTAAAGGTTATAAGATGGGAGTTATAATGAACCAATGAACATACCAGTTACCATGCCGGACTGCTGTTCAAAGGGTGCTGGATTCGATTCTCAACGAGGCAGAAATTTGAATGAGAAATTTCTGTTTTTGGTCTTGTTGTGTATTTTCTTGTCTTTCTTTCTATGCCAACCACATGCCATGCCTTTGGTGTGTAGCATTATTAAATAAAGATGTGCAACAAATATATTTATCAAAGAAAATGTTTGCATTTTTTCTGTCATTGTGAAGTAACCATTAGTGAACTGTATGACGGTCGAATTTCAAGTGTTAACCGGGTCTCTAGTAATAATACGTATAATCCTACAAAGTACCGTGTTTGAATCTAAAAATAAATATAAAGAACCGTAGAAACGAAGTCATCCACTGCGAGCTAGCTCCACTTGCATCGCATGTACACGATAACAGGAAGTATCGGGTTTCAAAAATTGCATCCTCGAAGCATTGGGGATTAGATAGATTGAACCGATTTTCAATTTTCAACATTTCCAGCGGGATTCGGCTTCGAGCGCATTATGAGACCCACGTTCCGTCACGTGATCGTTGGTTTAACTTGGTGGATGTACTGTACTTAATGTACTGTACTTAATAGAAATGAGGTTTAGAAGTAAATACACTGATAGCTGAGTAATTTGAACGTTGGGCTCCCAAACAGCTTAAAGTATGTGGTGTCACCGATTAATGGTCCACTACTTAACTGAGCACGGGTCTGTAATCATATAGCTCGGGTCTCTGCTCATATAACAAGGGTATCTCCTCGAATTTAAATGCTGTACGCACTACTAATTCTCAAAAATAAAGTGCGACACCAGCACGCATGACTTCTCTGTAATTATGACGTGTGAGACGCCCACCAATCTGCACTTGGCCAGCGTGGTGGACTATGACCTGTATCTCTCAATATTGTGAGAGGAGACTTATCCCCAGAAGTGGGATAGTTAAAATCATCAGACTTGTAGACGTCACCAGAGTCATAGACGTGTCTTTTGATTATTTAGAAGTAACACGTCATTATAAATATTAACAAAATTGCATCAACGTTCATTCTTAAAAGAGGTTTGAATGTAAACTACTGTTTCATAAATAAATGTGGGTGTTAAAATGGGAAAATGATGTTACATTTTTGCGCAAAATTGTATTACATTTTCCGTATACATTTCATTCACGTAGAATTATTTTTACTTGGAATAGCGCCACACGTTTAACTGTAGTTTTTATTTACACCTAAACCAGGTGTTGTGCCGTAAAGTACAAAAAGTGTGTTTGTTGGTTTTCCTGCCTTTTTTGCATAGAAATAGTTTATAGGCCGGGAGTGAATAGGCTACTTTTTATCCTGGATAAATGCACAGTTCCTGCGGGATAGATTTACCCTTTCATGCTGAAACTGCTAGCCTCATTTTGAGAAAATTCGGTATTAAGTCTGCGTAGGACATTGAATAACAAATAGGATAATTTTGTCTTTAAAAAAGGTTCACCTATACAGACAAGTCGGTAAAGTGGTGCTGAATAATAAATGATAAAGGTAAATAAAATTGAAGTGTCTGTCTGCGATTTCAAAATAACTGTTTTCTTAAGTGCTTGAACTTGTGTTATTACACGATACTAAAACACAAACATACCTTTTAATTTTTTTGTGTTTGCGGGTTAATCTCTGGAACGGCTGAATCGATTTTAATGGGCCTTTCATTGGCAAGTACAGGAGGTTATAAGGCATAATACAGGCTACTTTTTATGTGGAATCCCCAAGGGATTAGGGATTTATACAGGAAAAACTTGGACATACACATAAGAACCATGACGAACACTCTCGATCCGAATTTTCTTGTATCATGGGTGCCATCGACAACACACAAGACTAGAACACACACACTCAGACGGAGATGAGAAATTTAAACTCACCTCGCTTGGAATCGAACCCAGGACAGTAGTATCGGCGATCCGCCATGATAACCATTTCGCCATACGGGTCGTCTCATACGTTCAGGATTCAAAGCCAGGTTAGGTAATCATGCCTTACTATGATTCATCACGTTCGGCACTTGTTAAAATGTAAGCGGTAAAAATTTCGCTGGGGTGATTCAGGTCTGGTATAACATCACCGAATGACACACTAGAACACGAGCAGGTATGAGTACTACCAACTGCAAAAACTGAACCAACTACTGAATGAACTGAAAGAGATCGTATTCCTCTTCATGACGTAGCCGTTCGGCCTAACACCTGCTACCAAACGATTAATAATATGCTTCGAGCACAGCAGTTCTCATGAATAACACAAGCAACAGGGCCAGAAGCGATTTTGTTAATGACTCCTATATTTCTTTTCCTGTAACATATTGTGTTTCATGCCAAAACTTATCATCTTTTCACCCTCATTGAGTGTTCCTTGATATATCAGAGCAGACTGGCCATAAATTGCAATCGATCCCTTTCCCATTTATCAACAGGGTCGTTATTGAATGCTCCTGACTGTACAGACGAGCGGCGAATGGGTAACGCTCAATAACAATACTTGTATGGGTAGATAAATAAGTTTTTTGGCAACACTGCTATTGTTTTAAAATTATTATTTGCTTAAATAAGTTTAATGTCACAAAGTATTTTAGAAAACGGTTCGAAAGTTTTTAAAGTTTATTAAGCAGTAAAATATAATCTAAGTGTAGGCGTTTAACAATCAGTAATAATTTCTAATTATAATAATTTACTTGTAGATAGACTATGGGAGAGAGGTTTCCGTATTTTATTTAAAAATGTAGGCTAAGTTTTCTAGTGTCAGTATCAACAGGATTACATGATTGTGTGGCTACACATACACAAGGCAACACATTCGAAATAATCATTTATATCTTATTCTTTTTAACCAGAAGGACAAAGATTAAAAAGAAAAGACGTTAGTCGTAAAAGTCTCCCGTTCACGTTACGTTAATCCGAAGTGACTTGGCCATACTTCTCGCGTAGTCCTGACTGCAATCTGTCAGGCGCTTCCGCACACGAATGACAGTATAAAATGGATGTTAAAATAAGATTTAGAAAAGTTTTATACTGTAAAAATACTGATCGAAAGTGCATGGAAGTTATTTGAGAAAAACTATAATTGAGTGTATTATATTGATTATTTTTAACTTTTGTTAATTCAATATTAGTTAGTATTATTCTTAGTACATACATAACTTTTTATATCACGACGGCAAACGAGAAAATAAGCCACCTGACGGTAAATCTTACGTTCATGGATCATCAAGGATTATTATAGCCCAAGAAAAAAGAGAGAACAAAGAAGAAGTACTGGCTCGTGATCAACAGCCCATACAGAACTTAGAGGGCTCGTTTGGCAAATGATCCAAGCAAGAGTGTCGTAGTTAGATAGATGATCTTAAAGTAGTATTAACCTATCTTAAAACCTTGGCTTGCGTATGAAAAATCAGAAAGTATCACCGATTTTTTGCTTTCAAGTAGAACCAAGAAATTTTCTAATTTTATTCTACGACGCCCTTACATTTTTCTCGCACCGTAAGGGTGGGTTAACATTACTTGACATAGGGTAGCGAGGCGAATATTAAATGAAACATCCCTAAGGAACCGATAGGCCCTTACCACATATTGTGTTTTAGACACCGTTGTAACTTGATCCTCAATCTCGATACCTTTCTTTTCTATACACGCAGACACAGAGGTTCTATCATAATTGGACATGCACCCTTCTTAAATTTCGCGAATATGATATAACTGGATAAAACTTATCGCAATATCTTGGATTAGAATCACAAATGTCGTCTCATTCGGAATATGTGCACTGATTTATGTTGATCAAGTTTGGCTGGAGATATCAGACAAATACAATCTGAGACTGTTCTGAGGGGGGGCGAAAGAAATGGTGAAGGAACATTTTGCGTTTTTGGCGTAAGTTTATCAAAAAAACAAAGGCGTTGTGGAATAACTTACTTCACACTATGAAAGTGTGAAGTTTTACTTTACATTTTGCGTTACGTTACTTTACGTTTTACATCTGCGTGTAGAGACTTCACCAGTTTTTGTTATTTGTTACTCGGTTTTTTACTTTAACGTTACTTTTTCAATATTATAATGTTAAGCGGTGATGCAGTCTCGGTATACACACCAACTTGATAGAAACTTTTTCACGTTTGATTTGAAGACACACCCACAGTATAGTAGAACGGTAACCCCGATATAATATGAAGTGATTATGTAATTTGTGTCTGTCAAGAATTTACAATCAAGGGTTAGCACTACAGTCGTAATGGACCAGGCAAACGAATTTTTTTTTTACACGTCAAATAAATCTATAAAAAATTACAAGAAAAACTGTGTTTTTACTTTTTCCATATCTCAATAAATGGCTGAGATATTAACGATCAAAGTGCGTATTTACGGCCGTTGGTTTTTTTAAAAACGCAGGCGGGCGGTCACTACTCGATGACGTCATCGCTCAGTAGTCGCGCGTAGTTGATAGGGATTTTTGACCGAAATGTCAATTTAAACTCAAGTAAAGCCGCGAGCAAACCTTAGTTAGCAATAATAAAATAACATATATAATTCACATACTATCTACTACATCTATGCAAAATTTCAAGTCTGTATCTATAGAAATAAGAAAGTTATAGATTTTTGAACTGCATAGACCCATATTTTCTATACTTGCGCCGTATCGTGCTCGCGGCCGAACTAAGTCGTGACGTCATAGCGTAAGCGCGGAAATTCAAAAAAGGGCTTGAACTTCTCGCCTTTATAACTTCGGAAATACTGCATGTATTGAAGTGAAATAAAAAGTTATGTAATGTATATGACCTAAGCTCGGATTTTAGGTGTATTTGATAGTAATATTTTGACCCTTTTGCCTTCTCCATTGTCGCAATCATGATACCTATGTGTCAGGTCCTGATATTAGTATAATCAAAACGTGAGTACTGGGTACAACTCCACCTAAAAGTTCATCGCTACTACATCAGAAAATCCCAGACGTGGGTTCGATTGCGTAAGATTTATTTTTGTCTTTTCCTGAGCTCCAGGTTATTATCCTACCTAATAACCCGTTCTCGCTTCGCTTCGGTAAAGCTTTGCCTTTTTACCCGCATCTAACATACTTGCTCTTCATTTATTTCAGGCGTCATAGAAACGGAACGGAACGGAAATTTTGTTTTTATTTAAGATAAATATGCATTTATTACATACATTAATATGCATCGATAAAAAAATACCCTTATCAACAATAACGTTGCTAATAAAAAAAAACTTGAAACTTTGTATGTAGGTTCCTCGTGTGACGCAAGTGCGCACTTAGAAAGTATTTTTGGAAATACTGGTATTTGTAAAAGAAGTTAGAAGAAAAAGCGCTGTCGAATACATTTAAAGGCGCGATATAACCGAATTTCATGCGGGCGAAGCCGTGGGCGAAGGCTTGTTTAACAATAGATATATTCCACAATATAAGAGAAGAAATTCAACTTCCATATGAAATCCACAACTCGCAGTCTACCCTAATAAAAAGAATTCGTTACAACGCAATATTATTCCCATAACAGTCGCCAAATGCGGTGAAGATAAGCTTCGACATGGCCGTAGTTTTTGTGTCATTCGTGTTCTTATATGAGTTCTTGTGTGATGTGTGTTTGTTAACTATTTGTATTATCTATTGGATAACACTTTACTTGTACCCGTTGTGATATTTGGATATCCGTAACTTATAGAACGGTACCCAACCGATATATTACTGAAATAGAACTAGAAATAGAAATAGTCTTTATTGTTTCTGTTGGTACACATAATATGATGTTATACATGGATGAGCTATTCTCAACAGGGACCCATTACGGGTGTACAATATTCTTAATAATATTAATACTAAATTATATTTCTTATCAATTACATTAACAATATTGCATTACATTATATTATTATATATTAACATTGCACTTTATCACACAATTTAAAATATCTATACATTCATATTAATAAATTCATGTCAATAATTTGCTAGTCATATTTTTATGTTATAATCTATAATTTATTTATCATTATCTAGGAAGAAGTCCGTCATAGAGTTGAGAAAAAAGAAGTTGTAAAAAGGACGTCTTCGCGATTAATACTCGTAGAGGCAACTTATCCTAATAATATAAATGGTATGAAAGATAGCATATTGATAATAGTCATAATATTATAAGCGACATAATTGTACACATTACTCAACTTGCCAAGAAAGAAAAATACTTTCACTCTGTATTTCAAACAATCTTGGCTTCAACCCATTAATTGCCCACTACTAGTTACATACACTACTGAGCACGGGTCTCTTTTCATGTCGGAAAATTTTATGCCGCCTGAAGGCATCCGACAAGGCTTTACAACTGCACGCTTCTTTACGACGACGACCCCGTAGCCTAGTTGGTAGTGACCCTGCCTGCGAAGCGGGGGGTTCGATTCCCGGCCAGATGTTATTTGTGTTGTCCATGCTACCCGCGGCACAGGGATTCCCTGTGGGGGTATGATTTATTATTATTACTTATCTTGTTTCTTGGTCGGCAACTCATCGGTGATGCTTTTGTTTCTACTGATGTCCTCGGGCGAAAGTGATCACATACCACCAGGTGGCACGTTTATTGACTACAAGCCTACGACCGCAGCTTCGCCCGCCAAAAATCCCTAAATATATAAAAGTTTATAAAATCAAAGAGCTTTCATACTGACTTTGCGAGCCCAGTTTTACCCCCTTAGAGGGTGAATTTTCAAAAATCCTTTCTTAGTGCTCCCCTACGTTATAAAAGGAACCCCTGTGCAAAATTTCAAGTTTCTAGCCCTTATAGTTTAGGTCTTGCATTGATATGTCAGTCAGTCTTCTTCTTTTATACAACGAGTATAAAATATAGTTAGTTTAACATAAAGAATTGCTCTGTGATCTGTGTAGTATTAAACTTACTAACAACTTAAAAGGTAATTGGCCATAAAAAAATCTCCCCGAATTCGGTTCCAAATGTAAAAAAGAAATGCGAAAAAGTCTCCATTAATATCCGGCGATTCACACCTCCACACCTCTATTATAATAAATCGCGTACAGGAATTCATTCCTTAATTCCAACAATTTGCTCATACGCGGCCTATAAATACAAATTTGCACGTTTCATTCGCGTTATGCTGTCAAAATTGTTATTTATGAGCACATTAGGGTTCGCTGTGACGTTGTATTATGCCTATCCATCATGGACTAAGAAGCCATGCGCTTAAGGATTTATTGCAAAGTGGCAAAAGCATTGCGCGGGATACTAAAATAAGTTTTTTTAATATAGAGATAAGGTCATTCGGAAATTTCGGTTGAATTTTACTGGGCACCTGATAAAGGATACCTAGAAAGCCAAGGTCATTCTCCACCATGATGTTGCAGTCTCGGAAGAATTTAGTTGTTTTTTTTATTGGCGCTACGGCCGATAACAAATTACCGCAAATCTAGAAGGACAATTGGGTTTAGAACTTTAAGGTTAATTTTTTTTAAAGTGAAACTTTTATTACATCGTCTCAAACTTTTTCGTCTGTGTGTTGCATGGCGCGTGACGGTCGGCCGCGGAGTAGGGATAAAGTGAAAGGCGCTCGTCAGAGCAGCCAAGGCCAATATGGCGGCGCCTATAGTTCGCAGCAGCTGACGGTGTAGTGTATATAGACTATTACTCATTTGTGCCAGTGCTCCATGCTATTTTGTTTGTTTTTGTCAGTGTTTAATGTAATTTTCTACTTTTATTATTTTCCATTATCATTCCAATTTTCCAAGTATAAAATTAAGATTGATAAAGCGATTTTTATACCCTTAATGGAATATTATTCCAAAATTTTTTAGTTAAATGTCTGTAATCTGAAAACAAGTTTCACTTTTACCGTGGTTTCATAAAATCCTATTTTTTTGTTTTCTTTAAACGAAAGAAGACATGGTAATACTCAAAACGTAGTATGCAGAGCGCCTCCTGGATCACACATACACTACATAACCTTCCAACACATTATTACCCTTTGCACCCAGTAAAAACAGTACAAAATTTTTGGTGAAATAAATTTTACACTTTTTATTTGTCACTTCCAGTTCAGGTGGATGACCTATATGGACTGAAAAGCTTAATCAAAATAAAGTTAGACTGCAGGAAGCTGACAGCCGGTGTCGAGTGTGGACAGCGCATAAATTAGGTACACTCTCGCCGTGCGAGTGCTTTATCCTTACAGAATTTGTTATTTAACTCTCCTTGGGGAAGAAAAATTCATTTAACGCTTTCATTTACCTGCTTCAACCCATTAATGACCCACCGAGCACGATTCTCTCCTTACTACGGAGAACTTAGAGCATACTCTGCGACGTTGCTCCAGTGCGGAGGAGGGTTGGTGGCCAACCCGTGTCAGGAGTTTTATGGCGCCCGAAAGCCTCAGACATGGACGACGACATAACGATTGCTATCTAACGATATCAACCGGAACCAAGCAACGGCGTAATGTACCCTCAGAAGAACGGAACCGCTCAAGAAATGTTTGCGAGGAGCTTGGAGCGAATAAGATTCGAAGCCAAGATCCTCAGTTCAAACCACTAAGAACATGATGATCTCCTATTTCACTACTCTTATTTCACGTCAGTTGCCAATGTAATGTTACTAATTTCCCCATACGAAGGGGATAAGACTATGAGTCATTCGCGTAATTGCGATATCCCCCTTGCGCACAATATTATGCTATTGTCACCAATCATTATCGATTTACAGAATTTTCTATTTTTAAATTAAATAAAAACGGCTTAACAGTATGCTCAATGTAAAACTAAATTTTACAAGTCAAACAATTTTTTGTTTATTTGGAGCACGTTTTTTGATTTGGAGACCGTTAATTCCTTCCACTTACCATCTCAAAGTAAGTACAGTTGAATACAAAAAGATTTAACAATCATGGTCAAAGGAAAATTTTTGCAACCACCAATCCTCATCAAATCTTCCATTTGTTTCGGAAAATCACAAGTGACGTGAATTATGTTATTCGATTCTCAGATTATATTGTGGGACGGCTTCGTCGGTGGACAGATTAAATAATAAATAGCCATAATAATAATTTTTCTCCAATATGGAAGATTCCATAGAGACATCGAGCCGTTAAGAGTTTTGTTATATAATTCTGATTTCAAGAACTAATTTGTTACATTGAGAGATATTGTATAGAAACAAATTGTTTTGCATATACACAAACAAAAAATACATAAGAAAAGTTATGAGGCAGAATGCAAGCTCGTTTTTCAATACGGAGGTATATTCTTTTTATTTATCATCTCCAAGTACAGTTGAATACAAAAAAACCTGACATGGCAAAACAAAAAAATTGCAACAAAAAAAATTCAAAAGCACCGAATCATCTTTCATTATTTTGTTTAGAAAAATCACAAGTCACGTGGATATTATTCGATTCACACATGTTGGGAGACGTCGGTGGACAAATTGAATTTATTATAGTATTACAGCGTTGGATTACGGGTTTGAGCGATGTGATGACCCTTGATTACAGACTTTGATTATACGTCATAGGCAAAATGGTGCAAGCGACGTGCCATTAAATTGTACGGTAGGTGTACAAAGTTTTGCGAAGCAGTCTTTATCGATTGGTGTATCTTTCTATTGATTTAAGTTTGTGCATGCTATTTTTAGCTTAGTATGTATCACTACTTATTACAAAACGAAGTCGGCCGTTGCTGTTTGAACACGATATATTAAAAATCAACTTGCTATCACTGCTTTTTACACTCGTACATGTAGAACACGAATATGTAGAAAGTTGTATCTTCACTTGGTTTGGTGAATTAAAAAATCGCGAAGAATAATTCGAGAGCTTTTCTTTGTCATGTTGATTAGTCGAAGAATATATTAATGACAAGAAACACAGGACAACACAAGAACAAGGATGCTTGGAAATAGACATCCGCGACCGGTTCTGCTCATGTTAGTATGTATCTAGGTATAAAGTCTGTAATGTAGTTGTAAGCATTATTTTTTTTAAAAGATGTGCCGAGGAGTCTTTTTTCCGTTTCTTTTTCTCCTCAAAGATAAAGGCGCCTTAGCGAAACGGTGGTAAATGCAAAAAATTGACGTTCATAAGTGTGTTTAAAAAACCTACATGAAATAAATGATTTGATTTGATTTTCATAAGTGTAGTTACTCTCACTACTATAGTCAGTATGACCTATTATCGGTTATCAGGTGAAACTTTCTATTATAATTATGTAAAATAGTTCATAAAGTTGCGGTTATACCTACTATGAATTATGAAACTAGGTTTAATTGGCGTATAAACACTTGGTACAACGAATTTAACTGTAAACATATACCTTTCAGCACGAAACCTAAACATTGCTTACGTATACTTTGTCGTGTTTACACCGGAAATATGAACAGCTCAGTGGCTTGTGAGAATTGTAAATGATTTCAAAACTTATGCAAAGCCACGATAAGCATATTGCTGATTTATCAGTTCTAACTAGTAAATATAATATAATAATATATTCCGAATTTTGTATTAGTAATTTTGAATGTTAAGATGACTAATGACAATTTAATTTATACAAAGTAATAATAAGTGACTAATGTTAAGTATAACCTTGACTTTTTATAATTAATTTTTAGTATCATTGAATTTTTATATGACTTAGAGGGCAAAATGGCATTATTGTATCTGACCAAATCTACTAAACCATTGTCCACAATAAATTATCTTTGGGTTTGACTTTGATTTCATTCATTCGTTCATTATAATAGCAGTCTGGTAACCACGTGGGGAAATTAAATTCTATTAAAAAGGACTGCATTACACCCGCGCGGTAACAGTGCTGCGGCAAGATTTAACTCTAGCGCTGCCGTTTTGCATTAAAGTAAAATTTTAATTTGCTAAGACGCGTGGTATTCAACGTCAGCAGGCAGACTAGGTTCTTCAATAAAGTATCTTCCCTTTTCAATTTATTCAGAAGTGAGTGGATCCAATAATTACGAGTATATAAAAGTGCGCTGGCCAGAAATAGGATACAGAAATTTAAATTCAGAAGTAACGCTTTGCTGTGCACTGATTGACATTTTTTAAAAACAAAAGTAAGTAATCACGAATTGCGTTTATAAAGAATGCTAATTTTGAAAGGAAGAATTAAGTGCATGCACGGAGCTCAGCTATTTTCGACGCAAACAAATAGATAGGGGGTAGTTATTGTTTTTGTATCCTTTGAACCAGACGTTTTCTTTGTCCCTTCTTTTAATATTCTAAATTCAAACATGTCTTAAACGGACAGATTTATTAAGGTTATAATGACAAAGAAGCGTTATATTTCTACAAAGACTGACTAACGAACTGTGCCATTCCCAATTCATCAATTTACAAAAGTGACACTGTAAACGAACGTTTAGAATAAAATGAATATTTGGTATGATTCAACGCCGGGTGCGTTGACCTGTGTCATCATCAATCATAAGTCGAGATCCCTTGGGGAAAGAAAGTTACACCAATAAACTTGAACTTCTAATAAGAGAACCTGATTCTTAAGTGGAAGCAACAGAGTCTAAATTAGCAGGTCTTTATAGTTACGAAGTGTTGGATACAGATTGTGGTTGACAATCTCAAGAATCCTATGTTAGCCAAAACTTACGTCTGATTTGGAGTCACGCCAAGATTATTGCTGCTTAAAATTCATGCCACACGGTATTGCGAAAGACCCTTTCGTTTAGATTTCATTTGGTCCGTAGTGTCCTTTGCAAAACTAGTTTTATTAAAGTTCGGTAGAATTAGAACCTTTTTCATCGTGTAACTAAGTAGAAAATTTTGAAGGTTTTCCTTTAGCAACGTCTTTATAATAAATAATTATTCTGAGAAATATTCTCATAAAAGTGTATTTTGAAGACTTTAGTTTCTACATTTAATTTCAATTAGCAATATTTTACTAAAATTTATTTTTGTTGTAAGAAAATAACTCAAAGTCAGACTCAAAGACAAAAGGTCAGTTACCGACCTTTTTACAAAATTTTCATACAAAATTTTTAAGTGTTTTCCAGGGGGAACTTTGAGTTATTTTCTTACAACAAAAATAAATTTTAGTAAAATATTGCTAATGTTTGTAAGCAGCAGTGATAGCGGTGTGGTTGAACGTTGGACTGCCGAACCGGAGGTTCCGGGTTCAAACCCCGCACGCACCACTAATTTTCAAAAATTATGTGCGTATTAAAATTTAATTATCACTTGCTTCGGTGAAGGAAAACATCGTGAGGAAACCTGCACACCCGAGAGTTCTCCATAATGTTCACAAAGGTGTGTGAAGTCCACCAATCCGCACTTGGCCAGCGAGGTGGACTATGGCCTATACCCCTCACACTGTGAGAGGAGACCCGTGCCCAGCAGTGGGACAGTTATGGGTTGTGATGATGATGATGATGATGATTGCTAATGTTATTAATTTCCTAACAGTAGCAACTATCTATGGAATGAAAGAAATTGTCCCTTAAATCGATGAAAGGAGGTGGTATAAACGACGCTTCGTCTTTCAACAATATTAGATAATGTGGGTGGGTGTCCTTAAGTCAAGAAAGAATAGGTTTATACTACACGATAACTAACCCGAGACTGACTAACTCAAGCCACGGAACACAACGCTCAAAGCAAATTCGCTCTGCACTACAAGCGTCAGCGTCGACCTTTAAAAACAAATGTATGTGTTCGACCTTATGCGGCCAGGAACCAACGCTGCAAATTGTAGCGATATTATTTGAATTTGTAAGCGTATCCACATTGATGTTGACGCTTGTAGCGTTAAAAGCGTCTAGTTCGTGTTTTGTAGCCAATCCATAAATGTTGTTCTGAATCATATCTAGAAAGATTTTAAGGGAATTCATAACAACCCAAATCGCTTGGTCTTATTTTACGACACAGCTGCTGCCGTTTTGGTTTATCGCCAATATATTTAACTTCGCGCCTTAACCATAAACGAATTGCTATTATTAGGATTATATTTATCTGAGGTATAATTTATCTGTTCGAATCTCTATTTTAGAGCTCCGAGTTTAAATTTTATTCTTGGCTAGTCAGTGAAGCGAGGGTACCGATTCGCTTCAGATAACCTATGGCTAGTACCCACTGGAAAATGCGGGGATCATTTGGATTGGTATACTTGTCTTTGTAAAACGTTTCTAATGAAACAAACACTGTTATCTCATACTTAATACAATTATGCATCAGTAAAAACTGCATCCAAATTTCATACAGCAAAGACGTGGTATAGGATAAAACCATAATACACAAAGTATTATTAAAAATCTTTAGAACATGATTGATGACTTCCGGTTGAATATTCCGTCAGCGATCCTGTTGCTTATTTAGAATTTTTGGTGGAATTTTTTGTACCGAAGATAATTTTTCATAGCTTAAGTGATCTGTTATATTAATTTAGAGCGTTTTGGGAAGTTTTATAATGCCATAGTTTCTCTAAACCCTTAATTTTAGGAGAAATTTTGTTATCATGATGGTAATCAACTATGATTTTTAAACTTATGGGCGTACTACCTAAAATTATTTTTACATTGAAACTTTAAAACCTCGCTCCCAAGTCCGGCTACACTTTTTAGAGGCGACCATCTCAGTCCTCAGGGGTAGCAACACATCTGTGACCGAATTATTACGAGACTCTTACTAACATTTACTAACAGGACTATTACTAACAATAACTAACAGGACTAACATTCACTTACAGTCCCTGTCCCAGTCCTGATACTTACAAACTAACCAACTAATGTTCTAACACCGTCACCTAACCGGACTAACTATCCCAGTCCCCATATATGAGTCTTGTTCTAAGTCGGTCACAGTTGTCATGGGCGGCAGCGGAAGGTGGTGCTGCATGCTCGTTTGCTGCCTTATATCAATAAAAAAAAAATAAAAAAATAGTAAAGTGTGCTTCCTCCCTCCTTCATACTATATAACGAACCCCGTACAACGTTATGCGTTATCTATCAGACAGTTTTACGTTTTTATTTATTTATCATTTAATGAAACAAATAGAACAAACGCACTGTACAAAGCTACTTCTTATCTGTGACGAATCAGTCGTGCAGTTTTATTAAGTTTTGATTGATTTTCGTGATAAATTAATGGCTCATAGGTAAACAATCCAACTTGAACATATACTGTCATGTTAGTAAGAAAATATTGTAAAAAAAAAAACACTTTTGCTAACAAATAAAGTTTTCCGATATTAGCGAACAACATAATTATTTCAGCTGATGTTTTACATGCCTGAATTGCATTACAGCATGACATGACAGCTTAACATGGTGTTTGAATCATTAATTTTCACGAAGTATTAAGTGAGAAATGGCATTTCCACAAAACACCTTACATTGACGTTAACAATGGAATTACGCCACGTAATCCTGATCCTATTAATTATTTGATAACCCTACCACAACACTTGTTTAATTTGTCATGAGAATAATCGATTATAGCACATACCTATTCTACGAGTTTAACATCGCATTGGTAGCCAAGTGTATAACTATACATAATATAATAAATCTGTAACTGTTCGCTGTCAGTACATGGAAGATATATGAGAAAACCCTTAACTGGGGGTCTTTAATGACGCAATAGAACTCAAAACGATGATTTTTAGAATTTTTGTCTGTTTATCTGTTTGTTTGTCGACAGAGGGAATCGTAGTGCGTGGTTATGCATATGTAAGCGTTTCATTAGTTATTAGAATTTATTTATTAAAGTTTCTTAACGTAACGTAACCTCGTAGCCTAGTTGGTAGTATTTTATATTCATAACAAACAATGCAAATATAGGTATGTACCGTCCCTGATTTGGCCACCTAATATAATGAAAAAAAATTAACCAACAAGCAAAGACCCTTCGCCACGAATTGACATCGCCAAATTACATGTCATGGTACGTAGCATCTTATATTAAATTATTCCCACTACTTACAAATGTCGCCATATTGCGCCCCTACGTCCAACAGCCGAGCTATTTCAGGGTGAATTTAATAATATTAATACGGGGTTCGTCCCCAAGAACATGGGGTGCACTGCTTATTTTAATTTTAAATTAGTAATAAGCTATGCTAATGGTTTGAACAACAGTCAAGCATGTGGTGTATAAATAATCTGATTGGGTTCCTTATATTTTTTAGAGATCTGCTGCTAAAAATTAATCTCATCTGCCACTAAGACGCGACGAAATGTCGCGCGTGTGAATAGTGTCGCTGTGTTTTCGCTATCACAAAAATATGTCTTTACTATAGCTGTTTTAGGAATCTAATGTATTATATTTACAATTTGATATTTCTCAACAATACACACACAAACTAAAACTAAAAAGTTAAAAAAAAGAAGTAACAATAACTAAAAAATATTATTAAAAGGAGTCCCTTTAGGCAAGGTTCCGAAGATACTGGCAGCGGGTAGGCTAATTCTTTGTCCGAGGTAGCTGCCAGCTCTTCGGTCTCCTGTGATGTCGACTAACCTTTTTGCTATTTCCTTAAAAGCATAATAGCACTAGGACCCGACGGACCAAGGGTCTCGACACCGAATGGGACAAAATCGTATTCGGAGCCTAGACCCCTGTAGCTGTTTATAGTAGCGACATAGTCATTCACTAGACATTGCAATAGACGCCATGTCAGGATAAACTAATGTCGCCCGTGTAAATAGTGTCGCTGTGTTGTTGCAAGTTGCAATCATTAATGTAATTAACATTTTCATACAAAATCGCGACCTCCAACGACGATGTGCAATATTTTGTCGCACGTCTGCACAACTAAATATTATAATAAATACTTAAAAGAAAAACCAAAAACCGGTATTAATATAACAAATCAACAAAAATAATATTAATAAAACTATGTCCAAATCTTTTCGTTGTAAAGCGTCTTTGATGTATTTGCGTTAAAAAGAAGCAAACGATTGCTCTTAAAAATATTTGAAAGGATATTTATTATTTATTGGTTAAGTAAGTTTAGTTCAAAGTAAGTGTTCAAAGTTTTGTTTGTGGAGGCAGATTTAATATTCATGGATTTTAAGGGTCTTGTGGGAAAACTAGACTGTTGTACGATCTCTTATTAATGTTAACTACATCATGATTTTCCTGGATTGTATGGAATATGTCGCACGTTGGAACAATTTATATTCTGTCTGTACATAGTTTTATGGCTTCAACCCATTAATGGCCCACTACTGAGTCCGAGGCTCTCGTCGTACCTGAGAAGGGCTAGAGCATACTCCACCACCCTGCCCCGAGAGGATTGGTCGAAGGGTTAGAGGCCAACCCATGTGCTGGAAGGCCTCCGACGAGGCTTCACAATAACAAGAGGTGCCGATGGCTTCACGTGCCTTCTGAAGGACGGAAACAAACATTACAAACAAACGCTCAATAAATCTTTGCCACTAGCGGTCACCCATCCAATTGATTACTCGGTCAATTACTTGGAACGACCTAACCCGCCGGGCACACACACATTATTTTTTTTCAATTTATTCCCCTACAATAACACGCACTGTCATAGTTGATGTCACGTCAACGCGTCACATGACGTCATGTATGCCAAATTGCCAACAGAGCAACAAGCATTGTGTGTTGAATGCCACTAATTAGAGTATTTGTTTACGACGGCTTAGGAGCACCATCTGTTGTATTTTACAAGCTTTTAACTTGCACTGTTTGTATTTATTAGGGTCAAAACTTGCAAGCTGAAATAGAACTTCTTGCTCTTACTGTACGGACTTGAAATTTTGCATATTGCTTAAGTTCCGATGACAATGTAGTTTTATGACAAGAGTCCGGATATAACGCCCAGGATTGGCTTCAGACGAGAGAATTCCTTAACGGTTACAAAATGTATTGCATTGCATATATTTTATGCTTAATAACTAATATTGAAATTAGAATGCAAAAAATGAAAAACGCTTTGACGTCATTGAAAATTTGAAACGGGTGACTTTTCCGTGCGCGCCTATCAATTAATAAAACGTTATCACGTCAAAAGTTCTTTAGAGGAGACTCAAATGTGAAATATTTTTTAATTATTTTTATTGAATTTATCAAATTAACAGTGATTATCAATAATATTGTTATTTATGTGAGTCAAAGTAAAATAAGGAGAACATAAAACCGTTATATTAACCATTCAAAAGAGCATTGTTTACAATACAAGTACACCTTATTTAAATACACAGAGAATACTTAACACATCACAAAGAAATACAAAGAGAATTACTTAGGAATAATATGGTAGGTACACAAAAGGCGGCGTTATCGCTAAAAAGCAATTTTGTAGGCAACCACAAATATATATTATATAATTATATTATATAACATAATGTTATCTTAAACTGTACTTGCAAATTATAAAAATTACATACGATCATCCGATACCAACACAATTACTACTTCATATTATTATGGATTACGTTTCAATATTTTGCGAAGCAACAACGGTTTGTAATGCCACAAAATCGTGGTATTATTCCGTATTGTGAATACCCCATTAAGTAAACCCAGTAGCGCCACATGTTCGAAATCCCCAGAGGGCGACTGCAGCGACAATGTTCTTCCGTCTACAGTGCATCGCTCACTAACTACCGGTCTTATAAACAACGAGAAGCGATAAAAGAGTATTTTGTGTGCCTTAATAAAACTGTGTCTGATAGTTAAACATAAACATAACATTTTAGTACTGAAAGATTCGTGAGTGTCTGAATACATCTACACACAACAACTAGTCTACTACTAACTACAACTAGTCGGGCGAATCCGACAAATATAATACGTGAGGTAAGCCGTGATATACTCGTAAAATATAAACATAACATAAACATTACCACACTCATACTCCCGCACTAGGATTCCCTGTGGCACGGGCAACACAAATAACACATCAGCCACGCCCATTACCCATAACAAACATTTATCTGTCACATATCCCCGGCCGGGAAACGAACCCGGGACCCCTAGCTTCGCAGGCAGGACCACTACCAACTAAGCTATGGGTTGGTTACAGTTGTCTGTACATACTTTTTCTGAAATATTTGTTGAGAAATCCATGGTACCATTTACAATAATTAAGTGTAAATGATACCTAAGTCCGTGCTAATTCCATTTAATTAATAAATAAATAATAATGTTTTTTTTAACTTTTGTCTGTTGGTCGGCTTATCTGTGCGTTTGTGGCCTAATCTTGAAAAGCGGCTAAACTGATTTGAATGATATTTTAAATGATATAAAGTTAATCACATCACATATTATATTTATGTGTTATCGATTTGTGGTGTAATTTGGAAAAGCTGCTCACTTTTTCTTAACAGGAACTTTTTATAACTAGGTAGGTTAAACAAGTTAATTAGCAAAAAGGTAACTATGGAGGTAACTATGAGTAATAAAGGTAACTATGGTAACTACTACCCATGGCTCGACACACACTTGAGCGGTTTTAGATTACTAATTCGTCATGTTTCTAAGATGTTTTTAATCTACTAAGTTTACGCACTCGTTAATAGTTTATCGCGTGTAGTAGAACGTGTGTCCGATACACGGATTTCGGTTTAATGCATGTATTAGCAGTAACATTTAAAAGATTTGTCCCCGTGCAATCGCATTGTGTGGGGTGTTAAGCTGGTGATTATATGGGGTGGATACTGTACGCGGGGTGTGGTGGTGCATATTTAGTTAAAACGATCGTATGTTCTCCTTAGAAGTTAGTAATTTAACCATTGTATACATTTTACAAAAAATACAAACTGTAGATTACAAAAAAATAAACTGTTTTTGCCAAGCAGTAAAAACCAAATGGTTTGAACGTTGGCCTTCCGAATAGGGAGTCTGGGTTCGAAACTTGCACGTACTTCTAATTTTCAATAATACCAACTGTGCATTGCACAGTTTGCACAGCACAATGTGCATGTATTTTTTTGTGTACTAGATAAACTACTGTATACTAGTATATTAGATTGTATTGTGTATTTATCCATTTAACTTATCTCTTTACGGGTCTGCTGGCAGAGATTTCTTCGAGGGATAAGTATCAATCTAGTAAATCTAGTATCTTACTAGAAAAATACAATCAAATGGAATCAGACATAAGAATTAAAATTACCACTGCTTCTTGGTACTTGTTGAACTGAAACATAATATACGAGTATTATATTATGTTATGTACGAGGACCGTACATTTGCAGAACACAACTGTGCACTCACTCGGTCCGAAGTATAATCCGTCACGTCTCGAGTCATAAGACCACTTAAACTATATCTATATATAAAAACTATAAAAATATGAAACCTGTACATAGAAAAATATTTTTTAAAAATGTTTATCTATGCGTATAATAAATCTGTAACTGATTACTGTCCGTACATGGAAGATATATGAGATAAACTTTAACTGGCGGTCTTTATTAGCGGAATACAATCCGAAACAATGTTTTTAGAATTTTTGTCTGCTTGTCCGTGGTTTTGTACGCGCTTTTCTTAGAAACAGCTTAACCGATTTGGGTGCGGTTTTCACTAATATATTGTAGTAAGCTTCACTTAAAATTTAGGGTCTGTTTTATTTCAGTATATTCCATAAATAAAAAAGTTATGTTAATTAAAAAACACACGCCTATCAACTTCCGAATATGATCCTAACACACTCATCGCTTAACCGTATCTGTCCCACTGCTGACTCGTTGTTACTAGTAACTCGTAAACGAACGGTTTAACGATTGGTTAAATATAGGAACCGGGATAAGTGAATGAACACTACGTTGCATCTACTATTAAGTGCAGCTGTACTTAATAGATCTCATTCATATTCATAGTACAGCCACCCATACAAAAATGGGATAAAAAATCCGCATCAAACAATCATAAAGACCTCTACCATACAAGACTTATCAAGTGTATCGTGGTACAAAAACACATAATAAATAACCTTTCGGAAATGTGATTACTCGTGTGATAAAGCTCTCAACCGGAACCCATAGCTTTAGTCACGTGCGTGTCACGAGCGGCGATAAATCTAATTGTTCGTTGTGCCCGCCTTTTTGTATCGCCGCCATTTTGAAAAAGTTAACGGTACTAGCTCACATTGTGGTTGAACTCTGAAGTGTTGTTTATGGGCTTTGTATGCGTCATTTAAGATGTATGGAGGTCTAACGATAAGTTGTCTGAACTCTGATGATAAAAGATAGTTGTATATTATGTCACTAGCGCAAAAAGTGAGGCAGTCAAATTCATATTTTCGTTCAACTATCTCTTTCTGTCTTATAAGTTCTATAAATTTATCTGTCGCATTCATAGTTAAAAAATGAAAATCCCAAGAATGTCGATCGTTTAAAGGAGTGCGCACATTACACCAACTCGACGTCAACTCCACTCCGACTCCACTCCGTTTCAACTCCGACGTTCCGTTCCGCGATCAACGCTTCATCGACGTCAACTCGACTCCGTCTCCACTCCGTTTCAACTCCGACGCTAGTTACATTACGTCATGTCGGTCGACGCGTGGACTACTCGTCTACGGTGAGTCGTCAACGCAACGTCGACGCGTTGGTCTCGAAACGGAACGGCTATGGGTGTAAGGCGGGGAGGGGCCGTACAGGGCTTTTAAGTATAAGTTCGAAATTCAACCTTACCGTCAAAGATATAAGGCTCATAATTGAATGTTAGCTTTGTCAAGGTTTTAGTCGCGTTCTCGTCTGTCGGTCGTGGAGTCGTTGTAAAGTGCGCACTCCTTAATGGAGGCAGAATGCTACGTCACGTTCGGCCGGCATGTGACGCCGAATCGAATTTGGTCGATTGCCGGCATTTTTGTATCGTTGAGTGAAAACCGAGGGCTCCCTCCTATTCCTAGTTATCTCGCGATTGTGGTGCCGTGGACGGAATATTTATGATGACATTACTTGCCAGCAAATAATATTAATGTTCTGTCTAGTTTTAACGTCGGTTTTTGAATATTCAAATTTTTGTTGCGTTTATAAATAAATTAAGTGTTTAATTAATTTGTAAAATTAAATTAATTACATCCACACAACACACGCACCCCATGTACTTTATAATGGATATAAAAAAACAAGGTAAAGTGTTTTATAAATAAAAATAAATAACAAAAAAATAATTGGTAATAAAATGGAATTTATGGAAGTAGGTAACAATAAAATACTGCAGTATTTTACTGTAGTAATACTGTAGTATTTTATTGTTCTTGAAGCATCTAAGAGTTTGTTAAAATGAAATGCTAGAACATAATAATATGTTTCAAAGACCACTGCGGATTCTAAGACGTACGTAATTGGCAATCAAAGTTGGACATTATTTTTACGCTGATACGGTGTCCTTTTGTGTAGCACAGAGAGTTTTAGTACAAGGAAGCTGTGATTTGGCATCAGTATACCTATTTTTGTTATGTTAGTAGTTGGTAGTTAACCTACTCAAGTCCACCATGCTGCAGGGACTGTAGTGACATTTGAATGTAGTGGATGTGTGGAGTGGTGGATGAATTTAGTCTCTGAACCTGATTACACGTCGATTTTCCCTCGTAACGTAAGGCTAACCGTATACAAGTAACAGTGACGTATCCACCGGGCTACGTGTATAAAGACATTGCCGACCAGAGATGGGCAAATCCAATCATTTAATCAAAATTTCATCTAGTGCATTTTGGCCAAAATGTAAGTCACCTTTTTTCGAAAGGCGCTGCCGGGGCATTTCCAGGTCTCCAGATTTAATTGTAATCTGTAATCAATAATCATGATTAAATTCCCTTCATCTCTGGCTTCAACTCATTAATGGCCCACTACGGAGCACGGGTCTCACCTCATAACTGAGGCGTAGAGCATATTCCACCGCGCTGCTCCAGTATTTACGGAGAGGTTAGTGGCGAACCCATGTGTCGGAAGTTTTTATGCCCGAGGGCCTCCGACATGGCTTAACGCTTGTTATGTAACGATAACAATCGCTGTCATGCTCGGATCCTTTCACTATGTGAGGGTACAGGCCATAATCTACCACGCTGTCCGTGGATTTGCGGACTTCACACACCTTAGAGAACATAATGGAGAACTCTTTGGTACGCAGGTTCTCATGATGTTTTCCTTCGAACCAAGTGATCATTCATTTCTAATTCTTATCCTTACTTACACTATCAATGCAAAAGTAACTCTATCTTTCTGTTGCAGCCCAGGTTCGAACCCGGAAGTCCAATGCTGAAACCACTCTATGACTGCTTACTGGCACGCTTTAGTGGACGACTAGACTTACTAAACTCTATTATCAAAAGAAAATGTAGGACATGTTGCAATAACATGTCAATCTCACGGCAAACTATATATCCGTGTATAGAATCTATCGAAAACAATTTTACTCCGGAGATGAATAAGATGTAAACCTTATCTATACATCTTCTATGTATAAATGAAATTGAAGTGTCTGTCGACGATTTAAAAATAACTGTGTACAAATGCCTATAGCAATTTACACGATACTAAACCACAAACGAACTTTTTCTAAAAAAAAATCAGTCTGACTGAACACGATGGGTCGTTTGACAGTTGATTCAAGCATGAGGATGGCAGCCAGTCAGACAGGCTTCACAGAAATAAAATAATTGAACGGCCCCGTAGCCTAGTTGGTAGTGACCCTGCCTGTGAAGTGAGGGGTCCCGGGTTCGACTCCCGGCCGGGCCAGATGTTTATGAGACAGATAAATGTTTGTTCTCTGGTCGTGGGTGGTGATTTGTTTATTATTTATTTTATTTACCTATAATATCAAAACGTAAGGACGATAGCAATTCGCAAAATCTAGTGAATAATAAATGTAATGTCTTGTTCCATGTAACATCTAGTATTTCCACTTCTCTGTATTACATGTACCACCAGGGTATTGGTAGTTCATAAATAATGAATCCCGCGCGATACAATCTCGCCGCGATGGGAATATTATAGCGCGGTATGGCCGCGAGTTGTTTTAAAATTTTCACGTAACAATACTCGTATGTTTAGGTTGGATTTCAGAACAGGACCTTATTTATATGGGACTAGAAATCTGTACTCTGTTTCAGTTAAAAACATATTCCTTACGTTTCAAGTTGGACACGTAAAACTGTTTTTATTAAGCGCCTGAAAGAAATGAATAGCAGTCATTTTGGGTGCCAGTGCTATTAGTAAACGTAAGGCGTTATCTAATTAAAGCGGCGAAGTGTTTTATACAATTAAGTAAAAATGAGCAATTATTTTACACAGAATCTGCATAAATTATAAATTTTATAACGGATGAGGACTTTTATAAATTAACAAGAAAGGAGGAAGCAATCGTAGCCTAGTTGGTAGTGAGTCTGGCAGCGGTTCCAGGTTCGATTTCCAGGTGAGGCAGATATATATGTACGTAACAAACAAATGTTTGTTCTCTTGTCGTAAGTGTTACTCGCAGTAGGAGTAATTGCCACGACATAGGAAACTGCGGGAGTATGAGTTTGTAAGCAATACAGAAATTGAGTCTCTACTAAGTACTAAAATAATAAGTACGGAACTTTAGCCCAACTCGAATAAATACTTGGCGATTCCACTGTTTTTTATGTTGTTGTGGATGTGGCTGTTGGCAGTTTTGCTGAACATTAAAAATTAAACATTGACGTAATTAACTAAACAGTAGTATTGTTGCCAAAATGTGTTTATTCCTCTCGCTCTCACATATAACTCCGTCCCGCTCGATCCTGGGATAAATTTCCCTGTTTTGCACTGAAGGACGAGGCCATTAAGGTTTAATGCAAATTTTCCTAATGGTTCGCAACGCAATTTTTATTATTATCAATGCCTGTATTTCTGTCTTTTATTGTCGGTTTGCGTGTATTCAATTGTCGTTAGCGATCTAATTTCGTGTCATTGACTTATATCATAAAAATAATGGTTCCACGGTTAAGCAATCGTAAATTACTATCATATTGATATGATTATTTATTAATAATGTGTATATACATATGATTATTATTATATAATAATGTGCTTCAAATGTGCGTATTAGAATTTAATTAAAATTTGTTTCGGTGGCTCGGTGAAGGAAACCATCGGCATCGTAAGGAAACCTGCACACCTGAGAGTTCTCCGCAATGATCCGTGGGAAGTCCGCTTCGATGAAGTCGAATTTGTTGATATTTACTGAACTTGGCTGAACAAAAAGATTGAGATAAAAAGGAAATTTTGCATTAAAATTAATTTAATCATGTGGGTATTTAAAAGCTGCGTGGGCTCGATTGTTTGATGTAATTTCGTGCGTAGCGTATTTGTGCCTCGTCGCGTCAAAAAAGTGTAGCCGGTCATAACATTTCGCAAAGATGCCAATATGTCAACAAAATGTTAAATAATCGCCTTGTGCATAGATTTCGTTCCGTTTAACCCTTAAATTCTTCCCTTATAATTGACTATAAATTATAATTAATCGAAATCATATTCAAGGCTCGTCTGATTGTGATTAATTGTTCCTTGTTCCGCCTTCAGCGGCTTACATCTTTTAGGTATTGAACATTTTATTCACATTGTTTTAGGGTTAAAATTAATGTTTACTTATTTTGTTATTGGTAATAAGAGATCTTAATATTTTTAATGTTAATAGCCATAAACGAGCCGATAACAACCTGATCATTTAGGATATTAATTATTTTTCGCTGGATTTACTTGTAAAAAATCGCAATGATTTCATGACATTAAAAATAAATGTTAAAGATTCTATTAGGTACTTACATTGAAAAAAGAACTTAGAAACCTATAAAGAATTTACTCAGGCAATCAGTATACTGAATGTTAAAACGCGTTACATTATAAAAATACGGTATCAACTTATTAAATGAATGAAGATGGCATCTCTAGAGCGCGATCAAATTATCTCTCCCGTTTCCTCAGATCAAAGCGAAACAAGAAATAAAATAAAACGTGAAAGTTTTTTCAAACATCTAAAACCACTTAACGTTCATGTTTTAAATTTTTTAAAGAAGCGTTCCGAGTAATTTCTCAGGCTATTAATTCTGTCCAGTTCTATTTTGGATTTAGAGGTTTAACAACTTAAATTAAGTAGTAAATATAGAGGAATACAGTTTAAATTCCAATAGCTTGGCTGTAAGTTTAATTTTTAATGAATATTGGCAACGTTTAGGGACAAGTTTCAACTTAAAAGCAAAAATATCTCTTGATAGTCGACTTAGAAAAAGGGAAAAATAGCAAAAATATATTAGAGTTTTATAAGCATTCACTGATCGGATGTTTAAATGAATATTAGCAACACCGATGCATTGCTGACTAAGAAAAGAGAGAGATAGAGACTGACAGTACTGAGACAAGTTAAACAAAAAACATTGATTTTTTACTGAATACAGATTAAAGATTATTTGCTTATGACACTCATATAATGCAGCGATTGTTGTAATTTCGGTAAGAAAATTATGAAATGCATTTATATATTAAACAATTTGGCAATAAAAACTCAGCAGTAATCCAAATTAAAGTGAGTTATTACCAATATTTCAATGGGCAACTAAAAATAATTGGGCATTAAACTGACTAAGTAAATGTCCAATTTTCCTTTTATTTCTGTTCATCAATATCACACTAAGAATTGCTCATTTGTTTGTTCCACTGATCATAACAAACTCCCAACTTCTTTGAAAATCCATATGGTGCAATGGTTACCCCGCCGGACTGCCGTTCCAACGGTCCCGGCTTCGATTCCCAGCGCGGCGGAAAATAATAATGATTAAAATAGCTTTTCTCCTGTAAAACTACAATATTAGATACATAGTTCAAGTTATATAAGTTTAATGTATCACTTCTGTCGGGTGTCCCGAGACGCATTTTTTTTTGTTTTTAAAGCGATGCATTATTCTCTTATCTTTTGAAATTATGTGCCCAATCCAGTCTTTGAGATTTGGGATAAAATCCGACATAAAGATACTAAAAATTTCTAAACGCTAGATGCTCTTTTCAAACATACCTACATCAATACATAAATTCGTATATTCCAGCTTTCATGAAAACATTTCAGTTTTATAAATTGCAGTAAGTCCGCACTAACGATCATTATGGTTTAGGTAAAATAAAACTGTATTATTAATGGCCTGTTCGCATCTTAATGTTGGTCCAGAAACGTCGTTTGTCAACGTCTTTTAATGTTTCTGAAGTACAAATGATGTACTGCCTCTATTTTTTACTAAACATACTCAGTTAACTGTCCACTGTACTTAAGACTGATAGCTTGTTCGTATTTTATAGAGTTTACATTTTTTTGTTGTTTAACCCTTCCGCTGCTGCCCATGACATTAGTTGGTCAGTTCGTTAGTATGTATGAAGACTGGGGCAGGAACTGTTAGTGATAGCGCTGTTAGGTGTTACTAACAAAAATTACTAAATAGTCCAGTTATTAATTGCTAGTAAGAGTCTCGTTCTGATTCGGTCACAGATGAGTTGCTACTCTTGAGAACTGAGATGTTCGCTTCTAAAAAGTGTAACCGGCTCCACACCTTTCTAAACGGAACACAATAAAATTGCTGTTAAAACAATTATTAGGTACACGGCAGAAATGGTACTAAGTACTGTGGCGAGTGTTAGTACTACCCCGGGTGAACTCTAGGCTCTACTACTTACCTATTGAAACCTACCAACTTATCCGTTACTGCGGGTAACGGTTGGATATTATTTAAAAGCGTATTAGGAGTATTAGGTATCTTGCTAGCTGAAATAGAACTGCTTCTCTTACTGTACGGGTTTGAAATTTTGCACATTGCGTTAGTTTTAATGACAATGCAATTTTTTGACAAGCAAGACCTGCAAGTCTCGTGAAATAATTTCAATTCCAAGGTCCATATTTTTGTCAAAGGTATGATTAGTCTGCCAATTGATACTTGGCCAGCGTTGTGGAATATGGCATTTATGGCCGTCCGTCCGGTGGCACGCTGCTCCAATGCAGATTGCTGGAGGTAAAAAAACAGTCAGCCAATCACCAACAGCTGATATTTATGTGCAGTTAGTACGAGTCGCTAACTTTAACTCGTACGTTTTTATTCCTTTTACTTTTATTTTATAATACGCGATAGTATTACACATGTGTTGCCATATTTAGGCCGCTGTGTTTTATTTAGTACTTAAACATCAAAAGATATGAATCCAAGCGAAAATATGCGTTGTAATAAAATGTAATAAAAACCAAATGCGGTGGTCGCTTAGAACTATGAAATACATAGAGGGTTCAATAACAAGATAAATAATAATTAGGTTTTTAAAACAATCTGTATTTGGAATGTTATATGAATGATACTAGTAATTATGATTTTCTTATTTTAATTTAGGTGTTTGTTACATACATGTTATGCCTGTAATTAGGAGATGTAAATTATTATCTTAAAATGTTACTATTCCAATAAGGAATAATATTCCGATTATGTTAACACGTGTATTTGGCTGTAATAATTTTTTTGATACTTTGTATAATATATATTGTACACTTTGTATATAAAGCATATTTTTATTGGGTGAGTGTATTCAGATATTGAAAGACTTTTCTTTGTGCAAAATAAATAATGCAATGGAATTAAACAAAATTGTAAGAGGAAATTATTTGAAAAAAATATTTTCACCAAGATCGCTGCATTTTTCAGCTCAAATACCACTTATGAATCTGAGTCAGATTTTTTCATTTTAAAATCTTAACCTGATACGCCACGTGATGATAACTGGTCACCGTCTCGCCTACGATATTGGTAGCACAAAAGGTCAACGATACGTTGTTGAAAAAAAATAGAAGAAAAAAAATAAGGTAGGTAAATAAAGTAGGTTTCGCCCAGCCCGTATACGAGTAATTTGGCGGCCGACTCAAGTAAGAGAAACTGCCAAGAAGGCTATACGTACTATTTTAAACACAACGCAATAAAAACATTCAATGTCGACTCTACATCTTCCTCTGTTACGTGACGCGATGTCCCTGCGCAGATGTCGCATATCGGTTCGCAGAAACTGCAGTACTGCTACTAAAAGCAGATACTTTACTATTTAGTACGCATACTATTGCAATAGTTTTGTAGCACTTAAATATTATAAGGGTAAAATTGCATCTTTAAATCCGGTTCGATTTGGTAAGGTCCGGTTATTGAATCGAAATCAGTCAACCGCTTCCAGTGCTTATGCACCCGGCTAACCAATAGATCAAAGCATTACAACGTGGCGAACTTTACAACAGCTACTGGCAATAAAATTAAATAGGATAATAAGATAGAATAGAGAATCAATTTCCATTTAATATTCATGACATTTTCGTTTCATATCCATTGGCGCGTTATTAATATTTCTGAACAGATGTCATCTAGTACTTGGAATCATTCTGTCCTGTCCTGTACTAAAGATAGTTCTGCATTTAGAATTTCAGGAATTGCTACGATCCCTCGTTAATGTTTCGTAAATTGTGAATAACTTGTTTTTCATGTTAACAGCCGGCAGACGAGCCAGCTGATGGTAAGTGGTCCAAGACAGTAACACCAAGGGCATCAGGGCCCAGTTAGACGAACTGCTAAGACAAATTTTTAGCACGTTGTGAACTAGTCAATAAAGTTTAATTTGCTATGCACCAGGAGGCGATCATGCGTGTCATAAACGCGCCCTCAAAAATGCTTTGCTAGACGGTTTTCAGCCCTACCACCAAATATTGAGTAGGTACCTTCGGGTTAACCTGATGGTATAAAGTACCGCGTAAAGAAGAACCGGGATTCATAACCTCGTTGTTCACGTGACAGATAAACGTTAATTTGTTCTATGTCATGGGTGTTAGTGGTGTGTAATTTGTGTTGTACATGCCACCCACGACACAGGGAATCCTATTGTGGGGTTATGAGTGTGTTAACGTTTATTTAATATTTATTTTAATGACATAAATAACACTCATTTGCATACTCAATTATTAAAGCTATGGTTATTCATAACTGGCATAAAAAGTGTATTCCACTCATTCTCGTAATTAACCTGCTACCAACCCGTCCCACAGCGATACTGTATTGGATTATCCGAAATCACTCTTTTTCCTCAATAACCGCGATACAACGCAAAATTGCGATATAATTAAGTGTGACAACACTGACGTGTGACATCGAATACGTATAGCGTGACAAAATGTGAACAAAGGATTTAACAGATAAAAAGATTTGACAAAATTTCATCATAAATCATCGCATTATTAGCAATTCCGACCATTCCCATTTTCACCTGCCGCGCGGTGCTGTATCGAATTATCTTTATTTCCTAGGGGACTCGCCGGGATCCAATATTTGTATGGTGATATTATGCATTAAAACTTTAATATTTTATCTTGTTTTAGACTTGGTTTTAGAATACCAAATAGCTATAATATTACTCTAACTTGTATTATTATTATATTAGACGCGTATGTACTTTGGTTCTTTAATATTACGCGTATGAATATAACGTATTGTTACGTGTGACTTATTTTTTTAATTTTCTTCAAAAACATGTTTACTGAGGGCTGATAAACATTAAATCGAGTTGACAATTTTTGCGCTGGTCGATTTTTGTTTTGCAAATGTTGTCTTCTGCGTTACGTAATAATATTCCACGCGAGAGTAATTATGACAAATCATTCGACAATTTGCTAGTTTATAGGTATTCGGAGTAACAAAGTTATTAGATCTGTGAAACACCGCGCTATCGTCGACAACATGTGTCGAATGTTTTGTCACGATTCAACTGATTACGATAATTATGAGCATAAAAATAGGTATTATAGACACAATGTAAACAGCAATAGCCACAAATACACACCTGGCCTGGCCTGTACCCCTCACATTGTCCGAGTGGCCCGAGCCCAACAGTGGGATAGTTACGATTTGCGATGATGAACCTAAGTAGGTTCTTGTAGATACGTGCAAAAAATGAAGCTCCTAAAATTAAAGTTACGTGAATCAGAAAATGTTAAAGATAAACCATACATCCTTTTATTCCCAATCCCATGGCAATTTCGTAAAATCTTGTATAACACTTGTCTGCGTCATAAAGAAACCTGTGTGTAAAATTCTACCTGTCTAGCAAATCCCTAGAGGGTTAGGACTGGGCATTATTCAGAGAGTCTAGATCTACAAAAGAAAATTCCAAAATACAAAATTTCCAAAATCCCTTGATAAGGGTGTGAAATCAAAGGGTTTACTGAGAAGAAAACGAGAAATGAACAGGTTCAGAAACAATAACCTACAACTCAGCGTTAACTCAATATTGATTTTTTTTAAAAACAAGACTCTAAATAAGTTCTAAATAGAATTAAGATAACTTAAAATTAAATCAAACCCACCAATTTATTACATTACTCAATTTGAAGATACTTACCAAATTGATATAACTTCTAAATTACTTTTACCAATTTTATAAGCTGTCACCTTGACTTTTTTCTTAAACCCAACAAACTCGTACACACCCGAAATATAAAGCAGAACTCCTGTTTAATGTAAAGAGCATTACTCGTATATCATTGATATGTCGGAGGCAGGAAATTTATCAATGAAATCCAGTCAAGTCTAATGTATAGTTTTTGTGAAGGGTTCTGTCGGTATACATAATTATTTAAGCTAAGCAGATGTTTTAGGAAAACTTTGACAGACTTACGGCTTCTTTCAAGGCATATAACTGACTGAGATTATGGAGATGTTTTAGGAAAACTTTTTTAGCCCTCTAGCTTATGTCAATGCACTGAATCGTATATCATTGATATGTCGGAGGCAGGAAATTTATCAATGAAATCCAGTCAAGTCTAATGTATAGTTTTTGTGAAGGGTTCTGTCGGTATACATAATTATTTAAGCTAAGCAGATGTTTTAGGAAAACTTTGACAGACTTACGGCTTCTTTCAAGGCATATAACTGACTGAGATTATGGAGATGTTTTAGGAAAACTTTTTTAGCCTTATAGCTTATGTCAATGCACTGAATAGACTGAGATAATCAACTTTCGGGTGTCGCATTGGCTAACAATTCTTCTGTGCTTCTATGCTTCGGAAAGGACTTAATGACATTTATTGTTAACGTTACATATTAATAGTTAAGGTTAAGTTAGATCAACAGCTATTAGGCGATATAAGGACTCGCAATGTTTTGATTATTCACTTCTTTACTAAGGTATAGGATACCCAATATACATTAGGTAACACCAAAGACATTATCGAAGCGTTGCCAGCTAGGAAAGAGAAGATGAAAGAATGAAACTACTTGCTCTCAAGCAAGAAAACGGTCAGACTTTAGCCTACCAAGCAGCCAGCCTCTTAGGACACCATGCTTTGCTGGAATGAAAATAAGGTATCCTAGGCTAGGTTTAAGAACTTCATACCAAAAAATCATAGATTTTTTACATTTTATTTAACCAACACCAAGGAGGGAACCCTAACCAGCCTATCCCGTTTCGACTTGGCACAGAAATCGTGAGGCAATTAATCACTGTCTTGCGTACTTCAAAGCATTCCGTCTCCTGATAAGCCGTTCGAAGAGTTTCAATGTTTTTATGCTAATACCTTGAATGTGGTACGGCGCCTTGCATGTATAATCAGAGGTTGAATAGGGTTAAAATCAAAATGAGAATATCGTGGAAGTTTAGCCCCTGAAACAAGTCTTTATGAGCTAACCGTGTTTGCCTGCGGCTTCGCCCGCGTGGGAGTCGGAAAATGATAACATGCCGATTTTCTCAAGGGAATGTATTATCGGGATAAAAATCAGGCTATATCTTTTCCAGGGTTTTAAACTGTCTCCATACCAAATATCATCTATACTCCAACACGCTACTCCAGTGGGTTTTGGAAGGGTTAGTGGCCAACCAAAGTGTCGGAAATTATATCGCCCGAAAGCCTCCGATATTGGTTATCATCTGCTACCTAATGATAAAAAAGAGTAGTGGAGCTTTACGTGCTCAAGCCATTTTTCTACAAGCGGTCCCATTTCACCTACCGACCATGCCCGCTGTTGCCATAACTCTTAACTTAACTCGTTCAATCACTCAGGATCAACGTACGCCGCCGGGCTGTTGGCATTTATAATATTAATATGCTATCTGAATCAGGATGGTCTTAAGTTTTAGCAAAGACTTTTGACAACATTAAGAATATTTTGGAGAGGGTGCAATTACGATTAAATTCTCTTTTATTTTTAAAACTTAACCCACGGGCGAGTATAAACCCCTCGTCGTTCCGATACGAACGACGATTTTCGTTAATTGCCACACGTACCAAATCCACGTACCGATTCCACGTAGCGAACCGTGTACCGCGTTTTCTCTCGTTTCTTCAAATCAAGAGTGAATAGAGGGTTTTACTAAGTGTGCTTTCCCACTCAAAGCTAACGTTAGCCTAAATGGGAATTGAGGTGATCATTCTTGAGTAGTCGTGATTCAATTATTTCTATGTTCAAAACTTATATTTTTTACGAATTTACCTTTGTTTCACTTCGGGAAATGTATGTCTAAACTTAATATGTATTTACAATTAGAAAAGCAAAATGTGTGCAACTCACACGTGGTAGTAGTGAAACTTCAAAAAAAATGAATACCTAATGTCAGTCCAAATATAAAGGTTTTGCGTAAATTGCCATTTTGCCGTAAAAGTTTTGCTCTTAGGACCCCGACCTTGGAGCACGCAAGCGGATCATTTTCTCCCACGTTAAAATGTGTCCGTCTATTTTTACTGTCGCTTTTTCACGTCATTTCCATTTCATCGACTCAACGATGTTAAAGAAGTTTTCACTTCAAAAATATTTACAAGGGACTCTTTATACAGAAATATATACAACTTATTTAAATTAATAATATATCAGTATAAGAAGAAACATTTATTAGAGTTTGAGTACTAAGGTATAATTTTTCGAAGCGAGGGCGAGTTTACTAGTTACTAATATTTTTTCTTTAAAATAGGTATTTGTATGGAAGACGTACATAATAACGACCAGAGTAGCATAACCGAGTAATGAATCACCTTTTCACCATGTCGTGTCTAGCGGTCGTTAGTTCCAACGCCATACTTCGATTGATAAAAGACACTGCATTGTTGATAAAGGAAATGCGCTCGTTAACTTGGAGGAATTCAATCTTGATACAAACTTGCTTAGTCAAAGTTATTTATATGGGCAGTTATTCAAAGGATGAAGCAATATAAAACCCAAATCTGTTTCATCAAACGAAAATATTTCATAGCGTAACCAGTATAATTTCCTTGACCCGCTTCTGTTTGGAAGGGTCAAAATATTAGCATGAAATACTTATCACAAATAATAATCATTTGTGCAGGTTATTTACAAAATGCGTACCTACTTTCCGGGTAAGTGAAGTTTGAATTTATTATTGTTCTGAAATTTCAACGGGAAATGGAAAATGTTTCTGGATAGTGAATTCTATCACGCGAGTACTGCTATTTTATTGTGCTTCCAAAAGATAAGTGAAACTTAACTTAGCTTAACTTAGCTTAGCTTAGCAGAATTATTTTTAGTACCTACTAGCTTTAATAGTATTTTTATAATATGAAGTCTAAGTAAGTACTTTCTACCGAGAAAGTAATTTCTTAGTACCTACTAATAGTAGTAGTAATAGTGTAACAAAATAATAGTATTTTCACTTCAACATACGGTAGACGGTCGTAAATGAAATGTAAGTGCATTTGAGCCGCCACGGTCACAGTTATTGGCAATTGGCGTCAACTAAGTACATTTATGTCGTGGCAGCTCGGAGGTACGTAACTATGTGGAGTGTTAGTAAAGGTCTCGACGAAGACGCGTTTTGGTTCGTCTTTTGTTATGCGTACCGCGAAAGAGTGGAATAAAAATTGCCAGTATCGGTCCAGTTATATTTTTAGTGTCTTCAAATCAAGAGTGAATAGGCTTTTACTAAGTTAGTGTGGCTTACGATCCAAGACGTCATCAACACTTACCATCAGGTGAGATGCAGTCAAGCATTAACTTATAAGTAATAAAACTGGCTGTGGATTGCGTTTATACTAACTACAATCTTACTTCGCTATAATATAATCTCCGAAGTAATTGCAGTTTTTCTTACACGCAGACACGCATACAGATGTACTTTTTTATAGCTTAGTTGTGTGAGTTTTAGTAATGTAGTTACGTATGGTTTAATATGCACGTTTGCTCAAAGTCTTGGCGTGTCTGCCCCGCCCACAACGCCTTTCTATTCTTTTTAAATGTTCTGTGGCCATAACCTTGTCCGTTGTTCAGCAGTGCACATGAGAAGGGGAGATCGGGGACACAGATGGATGGATTCCCTTACACCCGGTATTTGCAAATACGGGGCTGAGACAGTTTGCAGTGTACATACCTCATAGCATCCGATGTAGATTCATTCTATACACGTCATGTATGGATCATGCCAGAACTGGGTTACGCTACTTTTGCTCGGTGAAACTAATGAATGTATCGTGTTATCGAGCTATCATTGCTGTTAGTACTTTTGTATGATTTTGTAGCGCTGTTTTATACATAGGTATATATGTTATTACATGTTTAGTGAGTTAGGGTTAAATTCCCAAGGGTCACTAGGACTAGGACTAAAATAGGTCTATTGTAGCCATTTCCATCGTTATATTAGCCTATTAATATAATAACATGTAACTAAAACCCACGGCCCGAGAGCAAACTGTCCCTGTCCGTCACTTGGATGTCTGCCCCGGTCGGGAATCGAGTTCACGATTCCTGGCTTTGCAGGTAGAGCCACTACTAAATAAAGTATAGGGTAGCTAGGTAGGTCATAATAGGTGTTAAAGCCTAGAGTTCGCCCGAGGTACTACCACCGCCCGCCACGGTACTTTTTACTATTTCTACCGTGTTATAATTGTTCAAACAGCAATTGTGTTTCGGTTGGGAAGGTGTGGATTCCGTTACACTTTAAAGGCATCACCCTTAGTCTTAAAAGGTAACAACACATCTGTAATCGAATTAGAAGGAGACTTTTATGGACGATTACTAATCGAACTTACCAATTATATATCTTAATATATATAAATCTCGTGTCACAATGTTTGTCATCAATGGACTCCTAAACCACTTAACCGATTTCAATCAAATTTCACATGTACCCGTATTTTGGTGTAACTCAAAAGATAGGATAGTTTTTATATATTTTAATTGCAAATTAAATGTTTAGTAAACAAAAATAGTGTTCATTTTATGTTTAGTTTTATGAATTCCTCATAGATGGCTCTGTTGGTTGATTCGTCAATAAAAGCATTCGTTTGACAACTAGGTTGCGAAGACACCCGGTAGATGGCGTTGTTAATCTATTATAATCACTGAGCCACAGCAACGCGTGGTTGGGACAGCTAGTATCTGTATAAAATAAAAGCGTTTTAAGTGCTATATTAGTAATCTTGTCATTTGATGACTTGCTAGAAAGAAATCTCTATGTAGCGATAAGGCCATCTGTGTTTTTTTCACAGCTATTAGACGGTGTGCAAACAAAATGAGTTTGTCTATCTATGTATCGACAGATGTATAAGTTAGTTATTTATCTATGTATCTAACTATAAAAATAGTATTTCTGCGGCCAAAGTCACAGGCACAAGTTAGTATCGTAACACAGTATATAAATTTTCTCATCAACCTAGGTAACCTTTGGCCGTGTCAATTAATAATCTTTGCCATTTTTGGGACGTAATCAAAGGGACATGGGAGGAAACACCGAATTAAGCAGGCATATCTGTAGGGACTAATCGGTTTGCTCCATATTAAACAAAATGAGTTCTTGCCTCGTTTGTTCTATCAACGACGAGTAAATACAAGCGGTCATAGACAGAGAAGGATATAGACATGAGCGTGGCCAATATGAGATAGCACCAGAAACTACAATTGTATGTGACACAAGAAACATCGACGATCAGCTGATTAATTTGTTTGAAATAACCGGCACGAAAAGTGAGACAAAACATTGCTCCATTCTGCCTCGTTTTTTGTCGAGTCACTGGCGTAAGTTGTTGCTTTTCTTGTGTGAGTGAGATAGATGGCGTTCATGGGTCTATACACTTCTCTGTTTACGCTTGCGATACACCGATGCAATGGTCCTTCGTAATGTTTTCAAAGTATGTAACCGGTCATTGAAGTGACCGCCCGGGGATTTGCGTCGATAAAGTGATCAAGCGAAGCAACGGTCGGTAGTTGGATCGGCAAAAATTCTTGAGCGCTTCCGTGCTTCCGAGGGCACGTAAAGTAAACTGTTCTGATTATCCTTAGATAACAGTTAATAAGACTCGTGCTTTGTAGCGAGCTATTAATGCATTAAAGCCGCCTGATGCTTTATGTAAGTACCTAAGTAGTAACGCCACGTTAGGTTTTTATGTAAAGCTGCCTGGTGGTAAATGATCATCGTCGTATCATACAAATTTCCTCCGAAGATGTAAGGGAGGTGTTACGCGCGACTATCTATACTACTAGAGCAAGTAGTGTAGATAGTCGCGCGCGCACGTCATTCTGACAACATACGTCAAACTTTGCCAAAATGACGAGCAGTTGTAAAAAAGTAACAACACCGGTTTGACATAATGTCTATTTAACTTGGTCGATTAGTAGGTATGCATCGTACATTGTAGGTACTCACAGATAAAGGCAAAATAGATTTATACTGACTTATTAATTGATAAGACCATAATAATTACCCATAAACATCATAATAATAACATAAACATCTTTTGGTATTTTCGTGTCAACTAAATTTTCTATTTTTTAAGATTTAATGGTATCTTACTCGTGTTAAGTGAAGCAAGCCCCTATCAAATCAGGAGTTGTTGTGTCCGCACTTTGTCGTATTTATGGTTCAAATAAAGAAATATCACTGGAATTTGCGTCCCTAACGACGACATATTTCTTTTGACGGCATTTCACGAAATTTTGTTACGAAAAACGTATATTGGGTAATATACGTTTTACTTCAGCCGGTGCCCATGTTTAAGAAAAGGTAACCGTAACATCTGTTTGTTTCGGATACGATTGTTCGGATACAATTCAAATATTGAACGATTAAATAAAGAAAGCTAAGTTCTTCCATTTAAATAAATTATAGCCCCCATACTACGACTTCATGTCGTTGGTGTCATGGACAACACACAGACAAGAACACTCACACACACCGAGAGCAGAAATTTAAACTCATCTTTCAAATTTCCGCCTCGATGGGTGCTTAACGGCGGTCTATAAGTTTCGGAAATGGTAACCACTGCGCTATACAGTTTGTCCAGGATATCTACCTAAAGAGAAATTGGCTACTTCCATCCTTGAGTCTCATTCAACCTACCACTAATAGAGTCCTCTTTTAGATATCTCTGAATTAATACCCATTTCTTAATGTCAGCGATAGTCATGCAAGCTGGTCTCTCTTTTTATATATCTGCATTTCTCTGATTACTCTTCTTTTTCTAACGCCGTCTTCTAACTGGACTAACAATCCCTGCCCAGATTTGGCCTACGACCATAGCATACGAACCCGTAGCCCATTTGGTAGTGGCCTTGGGCTCCCAGGTTTGATTTCTGACAAGGGCAAATATTTATGTTACAGATAAATGTTTGTTCTCGGGTCATGGGTGTTAGTGATATGTTGTTTGTATTGTCCATGCCACCTTCGACCCAGGTAAATTCTATTGCAGAGGTATGAGTATGTTACGTTTAATGTATTATTTTATTTTATTAGAAATCTTATCAGAAAATCTTCTCTTATCAGGGACACTAATCGTTTTACAACTTATGACAATAACTCCAAGAAAAATCAAAGCGAAAATGTTAACGGAGAAAATATTTTACTCACGAAATAGCGTGAAGGCTGAAAAATATTGAACTTTTCTATTAAACAAGATTTCCTGCGGCAAGCGGCTGAAGGTACGGAAAATTTGCATTTAACGGAGATTGTATCGTGGGAAGTATTAGGGTTAATACGCAATGCAGGTGACGCTTGTCAAAAAACACCGCGTAAAGGACTGCGCACAGTACAACGACTCCACGACCGACAGACGAAAACGCGACTAAAACCTTGACAAAGCTAACATTCAATTATGAGCCTTATATCTTTGAAAGTAAGGTTGAATTTCGAACTTATACTTAAAAGCCCTGTACGGCCCCTCCCCGCCCTACACCCATAGCCGTTCCGTTTCGAGACCAACGCGTCGACGTTGCGTTGACGACTCACCGTAGACGAGTAGTCCACGCGTCGACCGACACAATGACGTAATGTACCTAGAACGGAACGTCGGAGTTGAAACGGAGTGGAGACGGAGTCGAGTTGACGTCGATGAAGCGTTGATCGCGGAACAGAACGTCGGAGTTGAAACGGAGTGGAGTCGGAGTGGAGTTGACGTCGAGTTGGTGTAATGTGCGCACTCCTTAATACCGCGTCGGCTTAAGGACTTACTCAAATGTCATCGTGTTGGTCAGCATTTTAAATAAGTAACGCTGAATTTTATACTCTCAGTATATCCATTTTAAAAACTATTTTTAACCGACTTCAAAAAGGGAGGAGGTTCTTAGTTCGACTGTAGGTATATTTTTTATGTATATTCACCGATTTCTCCGTCAATTGTGGACTGATGTTCAAAATTCTTTCTTGATTCGAAAGAATGCACTTCCGAGTGGTCTCACTGGTGGCACAAAGTCAGGATCTGATGGTTTAATCCCAGGGAAATCGAGGAAACCTTCAATTTATTTGATTACTTGTCGATTTTGAAGTCAGTTTTTATGGGAACCATAATTAAAGATAAGTTTCGATGACTGGAAATGATTGTTTTGCTTTTAACTGCAAAGCACCAATTATTATTGAAGTTCAAAAATTTAATAATTTTTAAATGTCTGACCCGTTAATCAAAGACGGACATGGGTCCGTTTTTGATAACCGGCGATATCTGCCAAACGACCATCGCTCGGCATCGCCACACGGCTAAACTAAACAATCACAAAAGAAAGGAAAAAGGCACATCTGTATTGTCTATGCATCTCATTTTAAAAGGCGATAAATATAATACAACTTTATCTTTTCTCATTCCTCAAACGTAAGCATAATAAATAAGCCGAGCATTAAAATTTTATTCCGACAACCGAAATCTCTCTGTATGGCCTCATTGAAAGCGGAAGTCTAAATACAAAAATGGTAATCCATAAAACGATTTTATTGTAATAAATAAGTGAAGTAGTTAAAAATATTTCAGGAGGAGGAGGAATATTTCAGGATAGGAGTATTCAATATTTCTTCCTCCACCAATCCGCGGTGTAGCAGAGTTTAGGAGTAGACCGGCTCCAGTTACGAGAAGAAGCCCTTGTCCCAAAGTGAGGCTATTAATGGGCTGAATAAATTTAATATTAGAAATATGGTTAATACGTTCAGTCAAGTAAAAATCACATAGTTCATTAGGGACTAAGCCCAAAAAAGATTCGAACAAGATTAAGATTTCGATTTGAATTTATTCGTGTTTAAATTTTTTGACTATATGATATATCTATAAGAATTTATACGTGAAGAGTGGATTTAAATGTAACGTTTTGGCAAAATAAATTGCGATCGAAATTCGACCACAGATCAGGAATCACTAGTTTGTATTAGACTAGTGTGTATACAAAATTATTCGCGGTCCATGTAATAAGCTACCTAATAAATACTTCTCACAATATCAGCATTAACACTATTTCAAAGTATAAACTGATTAATCACGAAGTCTCGGAAACTACTTTAAAGATGGAATTTTGCTGTAGAGACAATTTATGAGTAGAAGGCTAAGAACCATTTTGTGATATAACAACCTAAGAGGGTTAAATAAGGGTTGAAATTTAGTTTGAAATTCCGCCGATTTGAAAGTAGGCCCAATGAAAATTGGGATTCTGGTTAGAAAATAATTATGTATCAACGTTTTTTGGAAAATCGCCTCCTATAGAAATTAAAATAAGGGATGAATATTTGAAAATCAGGTAGACGTACTTCCGCGCGTTAGAAGTTACATATAGATATACACAGTTAGTTAGTTAATTATTCGTTTGTAACATTTGTAATGTCACATAATGTGTCTCATAATGACACCCTGCGGTCTTTGATTCGATTTTTAAACTCGGTTTTGGAAGAATAAACCGACGGGATCTTACTCCGGCAAATTCGAGTTAAGGATTGAATCGAATTTAATACGAACTCTTTCCAATTGGTACTCTTGAATCGAAGCAAATGCAACGCGGTTGCCCAAATGGGAACCAACTTTGATCGAGAATTTTCTTACAATTTTAAAGAAGAATTTGTTTAGAATAACCTTGTATTCAATGATCCTGTCGAGTTAAGGGTAAAGGGGTCATTCTAGGACAAACGTAGCTAAAGACAGCTGATTTGTTTTTTTATCTTAACTCGAGCGAATGGGAACATAATTTTTTATCCGCTAAATTTAGTGTATATCCAACAAGCTTTGTGTATATCTCTGCATCCAATTATAATATTTTATTTTTTAAATTTGCTGAGGAGTTTCTTTCGCCGTCCTTTCACCACCAACGAGAATCTCCTCCGTTATAAAGCATATTTTGCGGACTAATCCAACTAAGCTTACTTAGTTGCTTTAGCTTAGTTAGCTTAGTTGGCCTAATTTAGTTGGCTTAGCTTACTTGGAAATTGGAATCGATCGTTTTGCTGTTGTTTTGACCTGAATTTTTCGCAAACGATAAATCAATAAACGGAATCCTGAGTCCGCTAAAGCTAGGGCCACACATTAACACGAGATACTCATAATAAATAATCCTCTGTCAATGTCAAGGAACACACCTGTTATTCCGTTACGAAATAGGCGTTGGGGATATTTGATTAAACTTCTGTAAGAGAGAATGAAAGAAATAAAGATGGTAAATAATACTACATAATTGATTAGGTACTGGATTGAAATTGTTGTAACACAGACTCCTTTTATATAATTAAATTTTTTTCACTTTTTAGTACCTACGGTTTACTATTAAATCGTGTTTTTTTAAATATAACTTTTTAAAGTATCTACAATTTCATAATATGAAATTTCACTTCATCTGCGCGTAGGGACTCAACGCACCAGTTTTTTTTGTTTAACACGCTAGTAACTCGTATACATTTTGCTAAAGCAACAATGTAGAAGTAAGTAAACAGCAGACCAATTTGTTGCAATTTCAGAAAAAAATCGTTCCAACGTTTGCACCGTACACCGTTTGCACGAAAAAACGCAAAACATGGGTAAATAGTTTACAGAACAACAAGTAACTTTAACTTTGGCATCGAGATTGTGGGTTCAACGCATTTTGGGTTTACAATGTAGCTAGAATTTAAATGGTTTTCAGTAGTATATTGAATTCTATCTAGCATTAATTATCTTGTGCTTTAGTTTTCAGTCAGTCAGAATTTTACTATAATAATATGAATGATTTGCATATTTATAATTCCAAAGAAATAATATACCATTTAACACTGGAATTTGATCCAGCATCCACTTACGAGTATATTTCCCTCGTCAAGTGACGGTCACCCTCGTATGACATTAAAAGGGATTAGAGCTAAGTTTCGTTCTGGGTGCAGAACTAGAATACAAGATTATAGAAATAATATTTTACTGGGCCATTAGTTATTACAATGAACGTGACAATCAGAAAGTGGGAAAGAAAAATAAACAATAAATGGCTTCAACCCATAACTGTTCCACTACTGGGCACGAGTCTCTCCTCATAGCTGAATAGGCATAGAGCATACTCTACCGTACTGACCGCTTTACGTGCCCTCCGAAGCACGGAAGCTCTCACAAAATTATGATAATAATAATGACAAATGATTATGGCAATAATCATATAATTATGTACTATTAAACTTAATTTAATTACATATAACAAAGTCACATTATTTACTAAATTGCTTGAATCGGTTCTTTTTTTATTTAAAACTTATTACTCTGTACTTGGCCAGCGTGGTGGACTATAGCCTGTACCTTTACCTTACCTTACCTTACCCCTTTATATTCTGAGAGAAGTACCGTAGCCAAATATGGCAGTTATGGGTTGTGATGATGATGATGACTGGATCGGTCACCAAATCTTATTAGCATACAACCTTTACATATAATAATCCTGTAACTTACCGACGCGACGTCTTAACAAGGTAAACATAAAGGAAAAATCTTTTATTATGGGTATTTCTTTACGCGATAGTCCTAAACATTTATAGGTTTCGGGTTTTCTGTGCGTTGATGTGCGCTAATCCTACCTAGTGATAACCGCATCCATTGCCAGACTAAACAATAAATTCGTTTGTATTGTATTAAATTAGGGGTAAAATTTCGTTTTAGTTTTATTACGATATAATAATAGTTAGAAAAAAAACTGGTTTTTGTAATGCTAAGTAGTTCTAATTCAGCTTGTAACGTTTGACACAAACATACAAAAATAAAAATATACAAAGGCATATCTGCGCAATCAGCGTAACAATTGCAATATAGGAAAACTTCGCGAAGCTCTGAAATATACACGACCCTCACAAAATTTTCCTTCAGTAAGTGAGCAATAAATCATTTGTAACTGCTTGTGCAATATAAAAAGTATCAATTTCTTTTACACGTCATCCAATTTGTACCAATTTCGTAACAAAAGGAAGTGTACCAAGGTAACATATTTTTCGCTGGGTAGCATTAAGTAAACTGCTATTGGCCTATTTGTGCGAACTGAGGCTGACATTGCGTTTTAGAGGGCATATTTAGATATACGCAGTTCGTTGGCGCTATGGGTAGCGAAATATGATGATTGTCGCCAAATCTAGACAAAAGAAGGCGTCAAATTCGGCTATTGTGTACGAGACGGAATTGTAGACGCAATACCTTTATCAAACTCAAACTCAAATTATTTATTTCATATAGGTATTTCTAAATACACTTATGAACGTCATTTTTGTGCATTTACCGCCGTTATACTGATGTGCCTGTTAATATTAAATTTTAAATTTCAAAATCTTAGAGTAGAAAAAGAAACGGCGAAGAAACTCCTCATCATCATCATCATCACAACCCATAACTGTCCCACTGCTGGGCACGGGTCTCCTCTCACGGTGTGAGGGGTATAGGCCATAGTCCACCACGCTGGCCAAGTGCGGATTGGTGGACTTCACACACCTTTGAGAACATTATGGAGAACTCTCAGGTGTGCAGGTTTCCTCACGATGTTTTCCTTCACCGAAGCAAGTGATAATTAAATTTTAATACGCACATAATTTTTGAAAATTAGTGGTGCGTGCGGGGTTTGAACCCGGACCCTCCGGTTCGGCAGTCCAACGTTCAACCACACGGCTATCACTGCTTTGCTTGCAAGAAACTCCTAGGCACATCTATATTTATCCGGTGATAATATATTGTCTACCTGACGGTATGGGGTTTTCGGACCGTTTATCACGCGATATTTTTCACTACTTACAGCGGTAGCGTATACCGCGCAAATCTGAACAGGCTTTAGGACCGCTACCCAAATAAAAGTAACGACACTCCTTCATTAATCAGAAAGCTGCCCCGCAACATAACTGACATCGTGAGCAGTGATTTCTTTACGCCAGTACTCGTATCTAAACTTAAATCTGGACAAACATTTCTAATAAATTGATTTCTTGTACATTTACTAGCTCGTTCTTAAGTAATGTTTCCTGAAAGCTTTCTTGCTTTCAATCGAATCTTTTTAATTTACTGGATTAGTGATTTTAATTCCCCACATACATAGTTCTTTGCAAAGACTTCAGCTTAAAATAAATCCATTGCACTTTGTCGAAGGAGTGGTCTAAAGCCGTGTTATGTGAGAAGTCTTAAACACACATCTTACCATTTATTTGTGTTCGATTGTTGTAATTGTAATTTGAAGACTCGTTTTGTGTAATGCTTACCATGCCTAACAGCATATCTAAGCAGATTTTGACAATACTTCACATTTTGGAGCTACAATACCTACTAGGTCTAGAATACTTTTTAATACCCTGTAGCCTTGTTAGTAGTGACTGCCAGCGAAGCGACGGGTCACGAATTCGATTCCCAGTCATGGCAGATATAAATATCTGCCATTTATGTGACATATGTTTTTTGACATATGTTTAGTGATGTGTTAGTTGTGTTTTCGATGCCGCCCGAGACAAAGGGAATCCTAGTGCGAAGGTATGAGTGTGATATTCCTTATATTTTTTGTTCTTGGAAATGGATAAGTTCCCGCGGGATACCTCAAGTTGCAAAAGTGCGTTTCAGACTCCATAAGAGGTCATGGAGACCGTATACAAACAGGAGAAAAACAACTATTTGAGATTTCTAGTGAAAAAGTTGAACAAAACTTAGCACTCAATGCATCTACTTAAGGCCAAGTGTTGTTAGGTGAAGTTTGCAAGCTTGTTCCGCAAAAGAACATAAAAGTAAAATTTGAGGATCGCTGAATAGTTTCAAACAAGAAAACAATCTGGTACTCTGTCCTTTATGTACTGTTTCTATTTTTAAAACTACTTTTTAATTTTTTTTCTTACCCGAATATTGAATCAGTTTTTACGCCTATCCGAGGGAGGACCACTCAGATAGGCGTTAAAAATTGATTCAATTTACGGGCAAGATTTTTTTTACATTATACATATATAAGTTATTGCTTGCCTAGAATCCCACCTAATGGTAAGCAGCGATGTAGCCGTGGGTGGTAAAGCGTATTATCTTCGAAGCTCTTGTAGATTTTAATCGAACTGAATTTTAATCGACAGAAGACCCTGCTTGTTGACTGCTGCTTGCCAACTAATGTTCTAACACCGTCACCTAACCGGACTAACTATCCCAGTCCTCATATGAGTCTTGTTCTTAGTCGGTCGCAGTTGTCATGGGCGGCAGCGGAAGGTGGGTGAAGGTGAAGGAAGAAGAAGGTGCGAGAAGAGAGTGGTCACCATCACCATCTCCCATGGACAACGTATCAGTGACTCATTAACTCCAACTGATACGTTGTCAACCAAGTTCAGCAGTTTACTGTTTGCCATTTATTTCTCATACAATTGGGATAAACAACATTATTTATTAAGATTATACTTTGGTTTGCTCTGTAGTTTTGAAATTCACAGCTCTAATTTACCAGAGACGTCTTCCCAAACTAGAGTGAAATGTAGACACACATCAACAAAAATCCTTACATAATATGTACATATTGTATCAGTTAAATTGTGTACAATCCCAATAGGGATGAAATACGCAAGTTCGTAAATAATTTCTGCGCAAGAAGCATCCGCAAGGATTACGTAATTAAGGTCGAACGAGTAAACCCAATGGAAAAACAAGCTTCATCAATTACTCAGGTATAGGCATTTTAACCGTAATACCTACTATTGAATGACTAATAAGGGTTTATTGAATTTATTAATTTTTATTATTACCAGTTACCAATTAAGGTTAACGTTAAGTCCTTATGTCAGAGCTAACCTAACCAGTTTGCCAGATAAACCATGCAAAAAATTTGCACCCTTGTTTCCACGATGGCGGCCGTGGGAGTAGGGTTGCGAGCCCACAAACTTTGATTTGACTTTACACTAACCCTAACAAATGCAAGCTTAGCCCAAAAAATGTAATATTTCAATGGACTATACAGCTATATATTATAGACTTCATGACGCACTAGACTAAAGTTTCCTTTTGGGTCAAGATGACCGCATGACACACTGGTTGAAAGTACTGTGATAAGGGCCACGCAGCGAACGTGTTAATGTAATAAAGTGAAGTATTCGCCACTCAGTCTGATTGGTGGCGGGACGACTAATTGGAGAAAACGGAAAGAATCGTATAAATATCTCGGATTGGTTAACATTCTAAGGAACCCGTAGTTGAATCAAGAATCATCAAACTTAGAATCCAAAAGTAACTGCACATGCTTTGCTTCGGTAAACTTAAGTCTACTTCTTATTTTAGGGTTACCTATGTCAAAAAACTATAATGTTGAAAATGAAAAAATGAAAATGTTTTTCGAAAAATATATATGGGTGTTTCTAAAACATGTTAAAGGGCTAATGAAGAAAAAGGAAAAGAACAGTAAATACTTCAGTAAGTTTACTGCAATTAGCAGAAACTTTTCCAAGTTTTCTCGCAATGCAATGAAGAGATAATTCTAAGTGATCTGACCGAGTTCTCGCCACTTGGCCCGATTGGTTGCGACCTGAGTGCTTATTGGAGACGGAAGTAATTAAATTAATGCCAATTTAATTGCTAATACAACTGGACTGGGTTGAACTTGGCTGAAAATCTTTTAAAATATAATATTATCAGTTTTCTTGACAAATGAGCGCAAACAGGTTAGACATGGTTTGAGTTTTCATCTATAATAATCTTAAAAAAACATAAATATCTTAGAAAAAAATTATCACTTAATTACGACATTTTATCACTTAATTCGCTTTGATCACTTCCTCCGTACCTACTTACTTTTCTTACAGATTTTCTTATAGTGATGCGCGCCAACTTCAGCTTTTTTTACTTTTTTCTTACTTCTTAAAATTTCACTCAACATTTTTCATAACGCGTCTTAGTATAAAAAATACAAAATATTTTTTTAATTCGGACTGAATTCTATTCCAGAGCGACTATACCAGCGGAAGCAGTTATTGTAGGTACATAGAGTGGTGATTGATGTAATGTAACTCTGGACGCGAGCGGCGGTAACTCATTCGTTAGATGAATATCGGACATTCGTCATCAGAGATATAGTATGCCACAGCCTAACAGTTTTATACGTGTACGTAACTTTTCATTCGGATTTATTGTACCATTTTCATAGAATATATCTGACGTTTAATTTTAAAATAGGAACTGTCCGCGCTTCGCTTTGGCAAACCTATGGCTTATATGCACAAAACTATCCTAAGTAGTCCCGTCAGTTCAGAGAAGCCAAACACAAAAGAAAATCTACTATGAATTAAAATGCAAGTACATTTCATATCATGCGATTATGCAACGCAGCCTTGTGTGAGATGTGCCTCGCATGAACGTGGCCTAGATTTATAGGATTATATTCCCTGTAGATAATCCTTCACGTGACACCATGCATAATTAATGACTTCATTTTAATATTATAATTGCTCTATTCATGTCTCGTCCGATTAGTTATGCCATTGTTTTGTCCCGCTAATAAACAAAATATGTTAGCTATTTTGCGGTAACGATACCTTTTTAGTGTAAAACAGATATGGGTAAAATGTAATCAGATTACGGAATACAATTACATCTGGACAACACGTAAATGCCTGTGCCAAGTCCGCACTACCTACTTTTTTTTAATATTTAGTTTTTTGCTGATTTATATGAAGTTGGCATAATAAAACACACAAACTTTCATTTGTCTAGCTTTTTGACTTACTTTCAATTTTATTAACACTTAAAACTTTGCCACTGACTCGAGCACCCATCAAAACTCCTAGTGTACTTCCCGAAGTCCTAGAAAGCTGAAATTTGGTGTGCAGAAAATTTGAGCATTATATAAATAAGAATAATATATACATACTTAAAGATGGAACTAAGAAATTTTTACTTCAGTCGTGAAGTCTAAAGCACACTCGTTTTTCTAGCAGTTTCTTCCACAATGACAGACTTTACCGATGCAGGTAATTTGTATTACCGTTAAAATTATGCCAATGGAACGTATACCCCAGTCTATCGTCGACTCGTTTATGATGAGTAGGTATTCCCCATTCCCCGTTAATTCCCAATACAAACTTCCACCCCATTTTAACCACCTTGAAGATGATTTTCTGGATAAAAACTTTCTTATGTTCAGACTCGTCTCTAGTATATGTAGCGCCAATCAATACCCTGGCGCCCTTTTGTGTCAAAATACGCGGCCGATATGAAATAGGTACCTACTACAAGTCGCTCTCGGCGCCCCCTAACAACCAGCGCCTGGGTGCACGGCACCCCCTGTGCTAAAGGTAAAGCCGCCTCTACCTATGTTCGTACATTTTTTGACGGTTTATTATACCCTTAAAACAAAGTGGTACAAAAGGTATAATTCATAAAATACATAACCTTAGATACAAAATTCGAACTCAGTCTCCCTTTACCGGTGACCAATGTTTAAACCATTAGGCTGAAAGTGCCTTCACCCTGGAATAGTATGATGAAATACCCTTCGACCCTCCTTAATTACGAAGACCCGTGTTCTGCAGTGGGTTGTTAATGGATTGAGGTCAAAGAACGACCAAATAAGGAATACAAGTAATCGTCCCTCTTACCCTCAAGAGGCTTATTTGAATCGTAGCGTTTAGGTAGCTATAGCTTCTGCCTTTCTGAAGAATAGAATGTCTGCTGTTCATTCCAGTTGATTATTTTAAACTAAAATTATGCTTTAGTTACTCGTATTAAGTTCTCAATTCAACTGTATTTTTTGTGTGTCACCTCATAACTTTTTACTGGATGTACCAATTTTGGTGATTCTTTTTATATTCAAAAGCTGGTGCTTGTCATTTAAATTATTTAATTTAATTAATTGACTTGACTCCTTAAATGATGTTCTCGTTTTATTACTTGTCAATGTTGAAGTTGTTTCCTTTTTGTTAAAGTTATTTTTAACATCGCTATCTTTTTGCAGTATGGGGCGGTTTGTTTCCTTTCTTACGAAAATTGCTTATTTAGTACCTAATCTCTTTATTTCTCTTCCTTCTTCTAAACAACGCCCTCGGATAACTGGACCAAGCTTTAACTAGTCCCCGTTTGAGTCTTGTTCTGGGTCGGACACAACCGTCAATGTACTTGTACATACATAATTTACGTTTATAGTAACAATATATGTGCAAGAAAATTATTGCATGAATATAAATTTAAATGAAGAGTAGAGAGTATTGTTAGAAAATAAAGATAACAGCCCAAAAAGTAATCTCACATAATACTGCACGGATTTTCATTTTTTACATGCCACCTGATTGCAAATGGTCACCGACACCCATGGGCATTAGCAACGCCAAATCATCACCAATGCGTTGTCGACGCATTCAGATTCAGATCAGATCATTACAAATTATAACATTCGATCTGGTATTTCAAAAACCATTACAAAGTGTGACAAGTAATATTTATCAATGTTGATTACTGGAGATAACTTGTCCTTTGGCGACGCGACCTGCATTAGAATTTAAGTCTCGTCTGGGTAAGCCTCATAAACATTGTCACGTTCACCGATTTGTCTGAAGCTTAAACAGGCTCCGTCGCAGAATTGTGATAACGGAGAATAATGCACTTCCATTTATGCTACTTTAAGGCTCATTTCGCTTTATTTGTGGAGAATATATTGAAATATTGCTTTTTTATTATTCTTATATGACACTTTACAGGTATTTAACAAGTTTTTACTTGGTCTTACTTCTACTTGTTATTGAATGAAAAAGTATTTTTTTTAGTGGAAAGGTCGTTTATTGTTTTGGTACTATGTAATATATTTTATGGTGATAAGGAATTTTCCATGTTTATCAATATTACTTTCACGCAATACATCGTAGGTATAACAATGATTTTTAGAATTTTTGTCCGTTTGACAGTTCATTAATTCGGGATGGCTTGACGTACTCTACAAAGCACAGAAGCGCCCAAGCAATTTTGCCACTAGCAGTCACCCATCAAACTACCAACCGCGCCTGCTGTTGCTTTAGTCGGTCAATCACTTAGGATTGATGCAAGCCACCGGGCTATGCAAAACTATTATAATTGCAAAATATGTGACATCACACTGGAAGCAGGCGGTAACATATTTGTGACAACACGTGGCAAAGACGGGGAGATTTCAAAGGAATGAAATTCTGATGACAATTTATAGATGTGCCCTTATCGATTCAGCGCGGATTAGTAGCGAAAAGTGGTCTACCCAAGTGTCGGAACTTTGGCATTCGAAGGCCTACGATTCAGTTTTGTGACTGTTAACGACAAGAAACTGGCGAAAAGGCTTACGCTTCGTTTTGTCATAAGCCCTAAATTAAACGATTTTGACACCAAATAAAGAGAAATAAATTTTACGAACAATAACTTTATTCAAAGTGAAATTTTGTCACGTTCTGTCAACTTGTCTCTAAAGTTATTTTCCAATCTTAGTAAATTATGAATGATTTATTTCTTCGTCACGTTTCTTTGTTACGTAGGTATATATATTATTATTAAAACTGGCCAAGTTCGTGTCGGGCCAATCGCAAAGTATAGTTCCGTAGATGCAAGTTCTTCGACTATATCTTTTGGGGCTTCTTCGACTAAATCTTCTCTTGTGGGGCTATGAGTGTGTAGCGTTATTATTATTATTATACGTGTGGGGGAAATACCTATTATATATTTTTTGATACATTTTACTTTACCACTTTATCGACATGATGAATAATACGTACTTGTGGTGACATCGCCAACACGCCTCACGGTGGAGTCACGTCAATCCTGAATCACGCTATCAAAGTTTTCTACGCTGTTCGTACTCGTGCAAGTTCCGAGCATGGACAGTTGGAGTGCGGCCGCTCCCCAGGCATGACATATTACCGTTACACCTTACAGTTTTATATCACTTAGCTGATCTGCGACTGGACATGACATGACAAAACTTTTTTGCGTTGCGTTTCGACAAACAGGGTTGCGTTTTGACAAACAGGGTTGCGTTTCGACTACGAAACCCTAAAACTACATCAATTTTCTACTAACGGAATATTTTGTGAATTAAATTCAGACAGTGATTTATTTGATTAACAAGGATTCGGTAAACTAGCTTTGGTTTCAGGCATGCTTTTATTATTTAAATTCTACCTAATAAAACTAACGCTGTGTGACTGACAGACAATGTGAAGCCTGAAATAGTGGAGTTAGAAGCATAACACTTTGTACAGGGTACTTACCCTATAAGAATCGGGTTGGTGAGCACTTAGAGCAATGTTAAACACCATAATAAATCGGTATGTACATAATGTATGTATGTCTGTGTCCTCTCATAACTTTTGAACGAATTGACCGATCGGAACGCGGTTGACGGTATTTTGAAGTGTTCCGCTAAACTTAGATTTCTTGAAAATTTTAATCGATTCAATTTGCAAGATTTTGAGCAATTCCTAATTCAATTAGGAGTAGCTCAAAAACTGTTCGTCAGATCTCTCTGAAATTGCAAATGGGACCACAGGAAAAGCAGCATCTTTCGAATAATTAAAAAATCAACGAGATCAGTACACCGAGAAAAAAGTTATGAGGCAACGCAAATGAAAAACAGAATTTCAAATTAAAGTAATAGAATTGCATTTATAGATTCTTAAAAGTGCCTAATTGTTTCCGGGAATTACTTAACAGGCGTAATCGGTGAAATTGATTTGACCCCTTATTCTACTTTAGATAAGTCAGGTCAGCCTTAATTAATAACCGTTCGATAGCGGACCATCGAAGCCGTGGAGCTAAAGACATTAGAGCTGTACACACCCGTTGATTTAACACGTTAGCTGCGGCACCAATTTTTGCATACTTTCCGTTCCTGCGGCACGAGGTATAATCGGCCCGTACCGTGACCAGACGTTAGGGCGACACGCGGTCTATTAGACCCCACCTCCTTTTACAGACTAAAATCCATTTTCTGGCGCGAAATCAAAGATAAATGAGAATTTTGGTCCTTATTGATATAGACAGTGAATTGATGAACCCTAATCCACCGTCGCCCCGGGATCTGATGGCTAGTTTAGGAATTATTAGCAAAACAAAATATGGGATCTTATACACCTCGTTACGCACTGAAATAGGGCAAATTTTCGCTGCGATTAGTGATGGGAAAAATAATATCGACGTTTTTAAACTGTCTTAACTACGCAACGACTTGACCGATTTTGATCAATTATATCTCATTAGATCGTTTTAAGGGCAAAACCTGGCAAAACAACACAAAGCTATCAAAGGATACATTTTTTTTAAATAATCTAAATTGTGCTTGAAGGCGCCATAAAGAAAAAAAAAACCGGCCAAGTGCGAGTCGGACTCGCGCACGAAGCGTTCCATTCTATACCATTAAGAGGCACCTATTACAGATTTATTATTGGAAAATAATGGATTACGGTTTATGCATAAGGTTTATCTTTCTATTTGTATATGAAAATCTTAATGCGGTTCACAGAATAGAAAAAAAAGGCAACCAGAAGTAGAAAAGAAACTGTCCTATTTATTCTGCCTCGGGCTTTAAAAATACAATTATTAGAACTTGAATTAACATTAAAAAATCAGTATCAATATAATTTTTTATAAAAATCTCAATATATATGTTGTACTTATTTATGAGTGTTTTTCATTGAAACAGGGTAGACAATAAGATTTTTTGCACTGAGTGCACTGAGTCAAAATCTTTTTGGATTTTTTATCAGCTTCACGAGATGGATTGTGATGCACAACACTGGTCGCGGGAAGCTCGCGTTGAGTGCGGTACGAGGTCAGGGGGGATATGGGACGTTTTAGCCTCGTTCCGCACTGCATTAAAATTATATTAATTCAGTGCGGCACGAGGCCTAAGACATCCGGTACCAAGGTAGGTACACCACCGAGTCCAGAACCATTAGTGATCTCAAATATATATTTATCTCTTTCCTACACTGGACCAAACCAAAGCTATGCCATTCGCACGACAGAGAAATTCACTTTTTTGCTTGCCGCACCACAGGGAAGTTGCATCAGGGGTGATTTAGGCCTCGCTTCGCACTTAACGTGTTAAAGGTTTCTTCCCAACAATTCAAGTGTTTTGGTGACATTCGCAGTTCAATCGTAGATTTATTAAAGTCATGCAAAACTTATTATTATTCTTATTGCGTTGATGGTTGTATATTGCATTAGTACAAAACTAGTCGTAACTGGGTCGATATATCGGCGTACAAAATAAATATCGTGAGTACTCGTATCATAATAAAATGTGTACCCGTAAGTAACTTTGAAAGTTTTGATTTTTCTTATATATTTTTTATAAATTTTAGCTCTTCTTCCATAAATTGTCGGCAACGACTGAAAACCTCGTTCATGACTAAATTATATTTTACACGGGAAAATGGTGTCCTAAGACTTTTTTAAATCTGATTTTTTATGTCTTCTGTGTTGTAAATAACGCTGTAAATTTATATATACATACACCCAGTCCAGTACCGTAGTCCAGTTAGCAAACGGTGTTAGAACATCAGTTGGGGAGTTCGTTAGTTGGTATATTATACGTTATGACGTATGTTAGCAGGCTCCACCACCTATTAAATCATTATAATAATTAAATCAAATACTCAAAGCAACTACAATCATTAATTTGATCATTATAAATAAACATAGTACATCTTCACACCAGCGCCCAGGTTTGACCACTTAGGTACACAATAAACAAATAAAAAATAAATAAATGAGCAATTTTCAAACTCATATCACAGTTAGTAATATAAATTATCTTTCCCAATTTTGCCTTAAGTTAGTAAACAAGCGCCAACAATACTTACCTTTTTACCATGATTTTAATAATATTCACTTATTTTTTTAATATTCTGATTTTAATATTCAACGACTCAGTACCAGTCGTTTCGTGAAGATTAATTATTTGTGAAAAAGTATATTAGACCCTCCGAAAACGTAATATCAGGATGAGCACATTGAAATCGTAGTCATAAACGAAATGGATTGAATTAAGTGGGGACGAGAGGCTAAGCGAGGTGTCAGTGACAGAGATCCGCCAGTGACTGAATTAGAACGGGACTCTTACTAACAATTACTAACTGGACTATTACTAACAACAACTAACAGGACTAATATTCACTAACAGTGCGTGTCCAAGTCTTCGTGGCTTGGTTTCAACCCATTATTGGTCCACTACTGAGCACGGGTCTCTCCTCATACCTGAGGAGGCCTAGAGCATACTCCACCACGCTGCTCCAGTTAGATTGGTGCAGGGGTTAGTTGCCAACCCAAGTGTCAGATTTTTTTATGTCACCCAAAGGCTTCCGACATGGCTTAACGACTGCTACCAAATGATTACGGGAACCGACGGCTTTACGTGCCCTTCGAAGTACTTGAGCTCTTGAGTGTTTCCGCTCAAGTTAAGCCACTAGCGGTCACCCATCCAACTACCGACTGTGCTCGCTGTTGCTTAACTTTGGCAATCACTTACGATCGACGCAAGCCGCCGGTCTATGAGCGATTAATAGGCACATAATAGATTGTTAAACACTTTACCCACTTGTGCGTCGCGTAGTCGAGTAAAAATTATTCGTTTTTTCCGCTTTCAGTACGACCCCGCATCCCGGAATGGTCCAATAAGACAGCTCGTTTGCCTAACGATTTTGATTTTTTCCTGAAAATCCGTTGAATAGAATTATTGAAACGGTTGAACGAACTCCAAGCGCCTATCATTCGATTATTTACCGAATTTAAAGATTCTTGGTTACTTACTATTTTTGGAATTAATTAATGTTAGGAAATTTTATGAAGTGTTAATTTTAAAGAAATATCCATCATTGGCCATTTTTGGATTTTTATTTGCTTCGGTACAACTTCAGACTGCTTTACCTAAATTTTCCTTTTTTTAACCGATTAAAAACAAACAGTTAATTTACCTCAAGATTACTACAATAATGAAAACCACGTAATCTTCGTTGTCCATGGTACCCACGATGTAGTAGTCTTATATAAAGAACATATTTCAAACAAAAATATTTCAAAATCTGATCATCCATTAAGAGCTACGACTAAATTTTCCTTTTTTTAACCGATTAAAAACAAACAGTTAATTTACCTCAAGATTACTACAATAATGAAAACCACGTAATCTTCGTTGTCCATGGTACCCACGATGTAGTAGTCTTATATAAAGAACATATTTCAAACAAAAATATTTCAAAATCTGATCATCCATTAAGAGCTACGATGCCACAGGCATACAGATACTTAGAATACACATGTAATACACACGTTAGATTTACAACCCCTCTTCTTTACACCGGGGTTTAAAATCGCAATAAAAATAAAATTAATGACACATTCAATCTACTTAATAAACGCGTTCGCAATTCAAATTCAATCGTCCACGTTTCTCTTTTGTTACAGAAAGGTCCCGATCCGTTCAAATCCGGTTGGATCCGGATATGACGACAATTAAGTACCGCGGGCGGAAGACATCAGTCGCCCAGTTAGACAAGACACCCGGATAATGGTGATTTATGAGCAGCACACGCCCAGAATTGATTTAAGGGTGTATTTGTGAGTAGAAAAATCCTATTAATATTATAAATGCGAAAGTTTGTATGGATGTATCAATGTTTGTTACTCTTTCAAGCAAAAACTACCGAATGGATTGTGATGAAACTTTACAATAATAAAGCTTACACATCAGAATAACACATAGGCTATAATTTATAAAGATATAGTGCGAATTATCCAAAATATATAACTTATCCTACTAATATGGACGTAAGAATGTCTGTTTGTTATTCTTTCACGCAAAAACTACTGAATGGATGTTGATGAAACATTACAATAATATAGCTTACATATCAAAATAACATAAGTATAGGCTATCATTTATAAAGCTATAGTGTAAATTATCCAAAATATATAACTAAATCTTTGCAAACCGAAGGAAATAGTTTCCCGAAGCGAAGCGAGGGCGGGTCGTTAGTAAACAATATTATGTACTTTATTGTAGGATTGGAAGTCAAGCTAACCGGTTATTAATCACGATGCCGTTAAAAGTTGGTATGACCCGTCATAATATACTAACTTGATCAGTTATCTGAAAGTGTAATCAACAGGAATATTAAACAATGAATTCACGTAGCAAACAACAATCCTAACCCTTCTATCACCCTTTATCATCCCTGTTTTCTAACTAGATTGTGAGTTTCGGTGCTGCACTCATCCTGTTACCAGGTTTGTTATTCTTCTCGAGTTCCTTAACCGGGTAAAGGACTGCGCACAGTACAACGACTCCACGACCGACAGACGAGAACGCGACTAAAACCTTGACAAAGCTAACATTCAATTATGAGCCTTATATCTTTGAAGGTAAGGTTGAATTTCGAACTTATACTTAAAATACCTATACGGCTCGCCCTACACCCATAGCCGTTCCGTTTCGAGACCAACGCGTCGACGACTCACCGTAGACGAGTAGTCCACGCGTCGACCGACACAATGACGTAATGTACCTAGAACGGAACGTCGGAGTTGAAACGGAGTGGAGACGGAGTCGAGTTGACGTCGATGAAGCGTTGATCGCGGAACGGAACGTCGGAGTTGAAACGGAGTGGAGTCGGAGTGGAGTTGACGTCGAGTTGGTGTAATGTGCGCACTCCTTAACCCATATCAACTAAGGATGTAACTTCCACATGACTGAAGCGACGAGAAATATTTTTTGACAAATGGAATAAAGATGCGCGACTGCGACTTATATATCGAGTCAGTATTTGATTTATATCCAACTACCAACATAATGACTTCCTTCCTCACAACAACAAACGATCTTTAATCTATATTTATAAAAATGATATGATATTTCCCTTGGTCACGGTATTACGCGTGAACGGCTGGACTGGTTTCGCTAATTCTTTTTTTGTTGTGTTTGTTATTGTCAGATAAGATTATTTTGAAAGAAAAAATTAAGAAAATTGCACGGAAAATTGGAAAATTTAAGAATACTTAACCAGTATATTAAATTTTCTCATGTTTTTGTGATGTAACCTTAGTGCTTATGACAATATAAACTTTTAAGGTAGCCTTATGGCGTTTGACGTAACATTGACAGAATGCGTGCTGCAAATATTCGAATTCAATATTCATAGTTAAAACAGGACAACGTCTGTTGGGTCAGCTAGTACATATCAATACACACGCACAAAAACACACACACACACACAAATTTTGTACATAATTATTAAAATGTATCTATACTTAAGGCTTTTTCTCTACCCTTAGTCCCTAGAAAAGGTTTTCAGTTTTTTAGTTTCGATAATTTCGTTCATGCGACACAGACGGTCGCACTGAAAATCAGCGTTACTGCTGCCGCATTTTTTATTTTTGTTTAAGTTCCTTCATTTTTATGTTATGTTATTTCTATAAGTAGTAAACGTTTTTTTCTATTTCTTTTTCTTCTCACTTCTATCTTGACAAGCATATCGGTGATAATTGTCACTGACGTCCCTGGGCGACGGAGCACACACTTGCCATTAGATCTCGTCCACTCGTTATTCAGCTATTTACAAAAAAGCTCAATAATAACACACCTCACTTTATAAACTTCTTTCTTTGAGGAGCCCCCCTCCACTAAATGAACTCTGTACAAAGTTTAACATTTCTAGGTCAACTGGTTCAGGACAGCCTGAACTATCTGCTAGCCGGTTACTATTAGCATTTTATAATCGAATAAAGGCTACCAGTTCAAATTCTGAGCCGAATTAGGAAGTACAGTCGAGTAAGTTATCGATTTTCATGGATGATTCGGTTGGAATCATTGAGTTATTCATACTTCATGATTATAAAATGGTGTTAATAAGTGATTGATGGTTTAGAATTCAGTCCACTGGGTGCGAGGGTTCGAGTTGGTGTCGGAATCCCATAATTTAGTTAGCTAACTCTCCAATTACAAAACTGAAATTTAAGATCGCATGTGTTTTTGCTACTTTGAATTCGCTCAAAATTATCTTATCAATAGGCCACTAAACTCTCAGATAAAGTTTAGAAATCGATTTTTGACTGGGCGTAAAAACATTGATTTAGTTCACACTCCTCATGAAATTCAAGAAGAAATTCTCATATCTTTTATTAGCTTATCGTTTATCCGTCAATTCGGAGACAAGACACTGGAGCAATATCGACGCTAATACAACTAGTTTACTTAACAACTTTCTGTTTCCGCTCCGTGACTCGAATGCTAACGAAGTATCGAAAATCTATTCTCTCAACAGCTCTCATCTAAATTAAAAAGACCTTAACCCACAAGCCGAAGGTTCTTATTCAATTAACACTTTGGGACTTAATTTTCGCGATTCGATTACTTCTAATTAATATTTGGGACCCAAAAATCTGATTATAGACCCTGTGTTTCTACGTGAAGGGTCGTTTTTGGGTTGAGTTTGAAAATTTTGTGGTTGTCTATAAGTTTAATTGGGGAAAGTTGAAATGGTGTTGATTGAGTTGTGGTACTGGCATATTGATAAGATTGATGATGATGATATTACAGAAATTAAGTTAGAATATAATTAGATATTAGCTAATGGAAATAATGTGTTAATTACATACATATAAATATAAAATAGACAAGTCAAGTGGTAAGAGATCACACATCAGTAACACAAAAGGTAACACCGATGCGTTGTCGATCATAAAAGAAGAGAGAAATAAGAAAAATGTCTTTGAGCTAGCATTTCTTTCTTTCCTGTTCCATCTAATGGTAATTGGCGATGAAGTCTTTAATATTGAGCGCACTAACTTAGCCAAGCATCTTAGCAAAAGCCTATTCACTCATGTCCCGCTTAATGCAGAAGTAACTGAGCTATTCGACAGGAACACGAAAAACTGTGCCAATGAATATGAACACGGCAATTATTCAAATCAACTTTCGAACTTTACCTTTCAAAACTCATTAATAATGAAAATTTATTAAGGGAGTTGAGTTTCATAAATAAAGTAAAATTCATTCGTTGTAAGAACTTTCCGCACTAGTTAGGAACTAGGTGGCCTACGGCTACGCCAAAGCGACGTGCACTTTACGTCATAAAGTACCTGTTAGAACCCCGTGCTTACTTTACTTGGTGAAACCTTTGCCTTGAATAAAATTACTCCAAAAAAAATATACAAACGGGAATCTTTATTGACTTATCATTTTGGAGTTAAACTTTTTCGAATCGTTTTAATTTGAAATTCAATGAAACGGAAATGAGCGTATGGCAAAGATACAATATAGATTTAAGCTGGAAATAGAATGAGATGGAAAACATGGTACGCAGTATTTTATTTACGCAATTTACAGTATTATTTTGTAACTAGTGAGTGCACTACAGTACTGCATTACAAAATCACACGAGAATGTTTAGACAGCATTATTACAAAATAAGTTAAGTTTATGAACTGATACTGTAGTTTTTTTATTTGTCAACGAATTGAAATCAACACTTAATACTAGTCCGAGCTTCATAAATACCTTTGCAATATATAAGTGAATACGAGTATATCAGGTGAATCAAAAGCATGCAACAAAACACTTTGTTAGTGTTCCTGTAAAACGGCTTAACGCTCAGCCTCAGAATTCCTGAACAATAAATTCCAATTCCCACGTAACTGCGAGCCATCAATGTAAATAACTTGCAATGTCCTACACAAAGGACAATGAACAACACGATAAAGACGTTACATCCCATCGCACAGTCTGAATCCGCTGTTATCAGTACAATCGACGAGACAAGTGACTGTTATGTAGGTTATATTGACTTGACGGTGAAGCGTTTATTTTTAACAGTTCCTTTCACCCCAATTCGCAAACATTGAACTCAGACGTATTTTATGGGGGTAAGCTGGTGAATGCGTGGTAAGAGCGTTAGGAAAAAGTGTGATCCAGTGTATACAATCTTAGAACTTTCTATCGTGCAACTGAGGAAAATAATGACGCTAAATTAAGAGAGTACTGTTATACATTGACGGATCCTTCTTATAACGCGTTTTGAACTTTAGATGTACATATTATAATCGTGTATTTCTGGTTTGTGAAAATATAATCAAAGGTGAAAATATATGTCGTCTATAGTAACATTAACCAGCTAAATAAATTGAAAACTAGTATCAACAACTACAGATTTGATTATTGATAAAGTGTCTATTATTTCTTGGCGCTTGCTATTAGAGCGTGATTTTTTTTATAAGTACCTACTATTATGTATTAATTTTCACAAAAGCTCTCATAATAATGATTTATTCCACTTTTTGTCTGTTTGTTTGTGTGTTTGTTCCTACTAGTTTCAGAAATTAGTTTATTGGACTGTTATTTCAACTATGTACTTATAATATTTAGCATAGTAATGCAAATGTATAGTTATTATAAGATCACATAAAACATTAATTATAGCAAATATGATAATTATATGAAAGTTTTACTCTCCATAGACTTAATTCGGAGAAGGTCGGGCTGTTAAAACCGAAATATTATTCTCTTTCACCTTGTTTTCATCTCGAGGCAAGTAAAAGCTATATTGGATACGAGTAGGTACATCTCCTTAGATTTAGGTACTTTGTAAACTTGGTTACAGAGCGTGCCAAAATAAAGTAACGCTTACATCGCGTCTTTGCGTTATAACGTTATGATGTACCTACACTACACTGTTTTGTTGAGTGATTATGTTTATTTATTTTATTCACTTCAACGCGATGGATTTTTGGCCTTTACCTCGATTGAGGCCCGGATGATGAATAGGATAACCTATTCAACATAGTTCTTATATACTTTTATTATTTTTACAATATGACGCCTGGTTGTCGCCATATTGAATTTTAATTAGATACTTAAATTAGATAATTACTCGATTGACGTAAGAATAATCAAAATCGGCTCATGCGTTTGGTCTCTAGAGTGCTACAGAGAAACAAACATACACAAATAATTTATATTATATAAACTGTTGAACACATTACCCTCCTTTACTTCGCGCAGTCGGGTAATAATTGATGACCACGTCGCCTAGTTGGTAATGACTCTGTCTGCGAAACGAGGGTACGATTCCAGGCCGGGGTAAATATTTATGTGACAGACAAGTTTGTTTTCGGCTGGGTGTTGTGATTTCCATATTGTCCATGCCACCCGCGACACACATAATCTTAGTGCAGGGATATCAGTGTGTAATTTATGATTAAAAACAATAACAAACAAAGTTTCATAACCAGGTTGACGTTTACAGCGACTAATCGGTCAGCTAATGACTCGAATTGCAGCCTTGGCCCCACCAATTAGCCATCTATACATCTATGTTCCCTGAAGATAAAAAATTTTAAATCCCAAGATTATATGTTAATAGCAATGATGTGGTAAAGACTTAAAAGATCGGTCAAACTACCTATTAAAATGCCAATTAAAAATTCCACATGAGAATGGAAAATCTTTAAGCTGCTTAAATGTGGAACACAGCTTAAACGTATCATTGAATGATGTAAGTTAAATCCATAGAATGTAGAAAAGTCTTAGCATTAAAAAATTTAAAATCTTAACCGTAGAGGAACCATTTCAGATATTTTTTGCGTAGCCATTTATGGTCCCCTACAGGGAACTCTACAGTCTATTTTATATTCATTCATTCATTGTATACAGTCACTCTTCATAATTCAGGAGGGCTTTTTCTCGATGAGGAATTCTTATAAAGATATCTATTGCGGGTTTTTCAGATTGCACCCGCTAAAACCCCTTGGCAGCTATCCATGGAGAAACGGCCAACCCACTTGTCGGAAGTGTTTGTTTGAACAATAACTGGGACCGAGAGCTTTACGTGCTCTCTGAAGCACCGAAGCGTAAAAAATTTCCTGCATCAACTCGATCAATCACTTAGGATCGCCAAAAGCTGAGCTACCTTACGATCCCGCGATTGAGATGTATCTAAAATTAGACAAATGAATCAGCAGACCCATTCCAAAAGTAACGCGTAATTTATCATGATTTATTCACATGCTTCGCACATAATCCTGAAACGATAAATCAAATAAATTCATAACTCATCATAAATCTTCGAAGTATGAGCCACACATGCGCTGAGGAAATCAAAATGGGAAGTCACCTTTACGAGCGGTCCTGATGTTACGATGTAATCCTTACAGTTGAGGCGAGTCGTAAAAGCAACAACACATGCTTATTATTTTACGAGATGAACTACCTCTTGAATTTATGCGTGTAACATTATGGATGGAGCTACAAGGGCGTTGTTAGCACGTATTAAAGTCAAAATGTAATTTGTCACTCTTTCAAGAACGAAATACTGTATTTTTTTTCCTTTTTTAAGTTAATGCCTCGCTACAATTACCTGTGTCAGGCAAGTATCAGGCGTCGTCCTAATTGGCAGCGATCGTACGATGGCGCGATGCGGTCTCGTCGTGCGATGGGTTCAAACATACTGTTTCATTACAATTACTTGCGAGGTTAAAATAGGACACTCTGATGAAATCTGTATGTTTGAAACCATCGCACGACGAGAACGCATCGCTCCATCGTACAATCGCTGCCAATTAGGACGGCGCCTCACAGAAAGATAAATAATATCAATGATTAATAATGATAATATTATAATTAATTGATAATACGATCCTGTATCAAAGTCCTCCCACTAACCAGGTGTAAAATTATAGGGTATTCATAATTTTTAAATATTATGAATACCTACACATATTTAAGTTTTGTAGTATGTAGGTAAACTTATTTTTTTTGTTAACAGATCATTCGGATCGGATCAAAAACTTATTCCTTTATCACACTTTACAAGATATTCATAATTTTTAAATATTATGAATACCTACAAATATTTCAGTTTTGTAGTATGTAGGTAAACTTATTTTTTTTGTTAACAGATCATTCGGATCGGTACAAAAACTTATTCCTTTATCACACTTTACTAGATAAATATTTGAAACACCTTTCAGTGATCGTAAAACATATTAATATCTTCAGCGTACAAATCATACCCTTGCATACTGATTTTAAAACTCAAAGCGAGGGCTTCTTTGGACATATTTTTCGTAGTCGGCGCGCGTTACACACAAGTACGTGTTCAACATCTATGATCCTTTGCGGCGGTATTCGAATGATGTTACTATATCTACTATGTTACAGTACTCCTACTTCAGAAGGTATTACTCGTGCGGATAAAGAATTTCAAATAATATAAATTAATAGGGTTAGAAATGGCGGCGTCCCGAGTCTGTTCTGTTAGCATACTCCGTACAAAAAGCGATTACTCAGTTGTAATAGCGTTATATTCAGCAACGATATAATATTAATTATTTTTGGAAAATTTAGACTGGAAAGAATTTGATAAGGATTTGTAAGTAGATTATTCTGTTGGTTGCTTTGAATTATTCACATTAGTAATTAGTAATGCACAATTTAAGAACTGTGGTGTAGTAATTGAGAGCATAAACGATGTACTGTAGTGCAGCAGTTGAGAGCACTAAAAATGCACCGCGGTGTAGTAGGCGGTATGTACAAACGACGAAATTGTTCTGTTAAGCGTGTGTTTACCATACCATTTGCGTCGGAGCGGACGAGAGGTGCCCGTGGACTGCTTTTTATTCGCAGCATGTACTCTTTCCGAGGAGTAGCATTCACTGTGGCTATAACGGCTAGCTTCTGATGTTATAGTTCACATCCATCCATGTATCCATGATGGACTAAAATCTTATCTGCGACGCCAACGTTATCACTCTTTATACCCTATCTTCGACATAATTATACTTATACAGTGTATAATTATATTTATTAATATGGGGAACATTGCAACCACAATCAGTATCCATCTGCAACATATCTAATGAGTTCGTGTATTTAGCTCACGTCTTTACTTCGAAGTAAGCCACGTTAAGATGCAGTCTGGATTGTAAACTTTAATTAGGCGTTGCTTTTAACGTCTATTTTAAGGATTGGAGAATACTTGGAAATCTTGAGAAATCTAATGAAAAGAAAATGTTGCTGGAATTTTGGAAAACCTTTCAGATGATTAATTTCTATTCTAAACTGGCTTCTTTGTGTGTTTTTATGGGGGTGTGTGTGTTGTATTGTACCTATTGTATTATAGAATACTACATTACATTATAGTTAAAGCCATTTATGTTTCTGAATAAGAAACAACATATAAAAGCTGAAGATAAAGCTGGCGGTTCGCGGCCGAGACCGAGACAAGCGACCGAGACAGGAGACCACAGAGACACAGCTTAAACGTATCATTGAATGATGTAAGTTAAATCCATAGAATGTAGAAAAGTCTTAGCATTAAAAAATTTAAAATCTTAACCGTAGAGGAACCATTTCAGATATTTTTTGCGTAGCCATTTATGGTCCCCTACAGGGAACTCTACAGTCTATTTTATATTCATTCATTCATTGTATACAGTCACTCTTCATAATTCAGGAGGGCTTTTTCTCGATGAGGAATTCTTATAAAGATATCTATTGCGGGTTTTTCAGATTGCACCCGCTAAAACCCCTTGGCAGCTATCCATGGAGAAACGGCCAACCCACTTGTCGGAAGTGTTTGTTTGAACAATAACTGGGACCGAGAGCTTTACGTGCTCTCTGAAGCACCGAAGCGTAAAAAATTTCCTGCATCAACTCGATCAATCACTTAGGATCGCCAAAAGCTGAGCTACCTTACGATCCCGCGATTGAGATGTATCTAAAATTAGACAAATGAATCAGCAGACCCATTCCAAAAGTAACGCGTAATTTATCATGATTTATTCACATGCTTCGCACATAATCCTGAAACGATAAATCAAATAAATTCATAACTCATCATAAATCTTCGAAGTATGAGCCACACATGCGCTGAGGAAATCAAAATGGGAAGTCACCTTTACGAGCGGTCCTGATGTTACGATGTAATCCTTACAGTTGAGGCGAGTCGTAAAAGCAACAACACATGCTTATTATTTTACGAGATGAACTACCTCTTGAATTTATGCGTGTAACATTATGGATGGAGCTACAAGGGCGTTGTTAGCACGTATTAAAGTCAAAATGTAATTTGTCACTCTTTCAAGAACGAAATACTGTATTTTTTTTCCTTTTTTAAGTTAATGCCTCGCTACAATTACCTGTGTCAGGCAAGTATCAGGCGTCGTCCTAATTGGCAGCGATCGTACGATGGCGCGATGCGGTCTCGTCGTGCGATGGGTTCAAACATACTGTTTCATTACAATTACTTGCGAGGTTAAAATAGGACACTCTGATGAAATCTGTATGTTTGAAACCATCGCACGACGAGAACGCATCGCTCCATCGTACAATCGCTGCCAATTAGGACGGCGCCTCACAGAAAGATAAATAATATCAATGATTAATAATGATAATATTATAATTAATTGATAATACGATCCTGTATCAAAGTCCTCCCACTAACCAGGTGTAAAATTATAGGGTATTCATAATTTTTAAATATTATGAATACCTACACATATTTAAGTTTTGTAGTATGTAGGTAAACTTATTTTTTTTGTTAACAGATCATTCGGATCGGATCAAAAACTTATTCCTTTATCACACTTTACAAGATATTCATAATTTTTAAATATTATGAATACCTACAAATATTTCAGTTTTGTAGTATGTAGGTAAACTTATTTTTTTTGTTAACAGATCATTCGGATCGGTACAAAAACTTATTCCTTTATCACACTTTACTAGATAAATATTTGAAACACCTTTCAGTGATCGTAAAACATATTAATATCTTCAGCGTACAAATCATACCCTTGCATACTGATTTTAAAACTCAAAGCGAGGGCTTCTTTGGACATATTTTTCGTAGTCGGCGCGCGTTACACACAAGTACGTGTTCAACATCTATGATCCTTTGCGGCGGTATTCGAATGATGTTACTATATCTACTATGTTACAGTACTCCTACTTCAGAAGGTATTACTCGTGCGGATAAAGAATTTCAAATAATATAAATTAATAGGGTTAGAAATGGCGGCGTCCCGAGTCTGTTCTGTTAGCATACTCCGTACAAAAAGCGATTACTCAGTTGTAATAGCGTTATATTCAGCAACGATATAATATTAATTATTTTTGGAAAATTTAGACTGGAAAGAATTTGATAAGGATTTGTAAGTAGATTATTCTGTTGGTTGCTTTGAATTATTCACATTAGTAATTAGTAATGCACAATTTAAGAACTGTGGTGTAGTAATTGAGAGCATAAACGATGTACTGTAGTGCAGCAGTTGAGAGCACTAAAAATGCACCGCGGTGTAGTAGGCGGTATGTACAAACGACGAAATTGTTCTGTTAAGCGTGTGTTTACCATACCATTTGCGTCGGAGCGGACGAGAGGTGCCCGTGGACTGCTTTTTATTCGCAGCATGTACTCTTTCCGAGGAGTAGCATTCACTGTGGCTATAACGGCTAGCTTCTGATGTTATAGTTCACATCCATCCATGTATCCATGATGGACTAAAATCTTATCTGCGACGCCAACGTTATCACTCTTTATACCCTATCTTCGACATAATTATACTTATACAGTGTATAATTATATTTATTAATATGGGGAACATTGCAACCACAATCAGTATCCATCTGCAACATATCTAATGAGTTCGTGTATTTAGCTCACGTCTTTACTTCGAAGTAAGCCACGTTAAGATGCAGTCTGGATTGTAAACTTTAATTAGGCGTTGCTTTTAACGTCTATTTTAAGGATTGGAGAATACTTGGAAATCTTGAGAAATCTAATGAAAAGAAAATGTTGCTGGAATTTTGGAAAACCTTTCAGATGATTAATTTCTATTCTAAACTGGCTTCTTTGTGTGTTTTTATGGGGGTGTGTGTGTTGTATTGTACCTATTGTATTATAGAATACTACATTACATTATAGTTAAAGCCATTTATGTTTCTGAATAAGAAACAACATATAAAAGCTGAAGATAAAGCTGGCGGTTCGCGGCCGAGACCGAGACAAGCGACCGAGACAGGAGACCGAGACAGGAGACCGCGACCGTCACTTTCTATAGGCGCGACAGACTGTCTCGGTCGCGGCCGCGAGTTGTCGCTTATACATTGCCTATGGTCAAGTGCCGGTCGCGGTCTCCTGTATCGGTCGCTTGTATCGGTCTCGGCCGCGAACCGCCACCTTAAGCAGTCAAAAGGTATTAACTTATTAACATAATGTTCATCTTATATATAAAAATGAATCGCTGATTTTGTTGCTAAGAGCAGATCTCCAGAACAGCTGAACCGATTTCGCTAATTCTTTTTTTATGATATTCCTTAAAGTACGAAGATGGTTATTACGGAGAGAAAATTTTAAAAAATTGCCTGTAAAAGTAAAAAAACAACACTTTTCTATATTCCCATACAAAAGATTCGTAATAATACTTAAAAGTCAATTTGAACTTTAATACCATAGCATAAAGTTTAAGTGTCAGTGGACGGTTTCCGAGAAGGCAAAACAAATGACTGACACGATACGAGTGGTACGAGAGCTAACAACGTTGGAAAAACAAGAATTTGAGGTAGGCCAGTTTTTAGATATGTTATATCTCTCACTCTCTTGGACGTCATGCGGACGGTCTGGCTGGCGGTAGACGTTGCGTTCATCAGTGGGCATCGTATCTGTACAGGTAAAATATCAATTTTTCAAATAATTTTAAGAAGGTTTCTTATTGCAACATTAATCTATTATTGCTATAAAATATTTTTTTCAAATTATTGTATTTATTTGCCAGACAATAAATCAATTGTTAAACTTCAGCCAGACCGATCCAAAAGTGAAAAGTGTTGTGGTATCATTTTGCTTGGTCTAGAAATAGTTATCAAATAAATGTCAGAGGAATGACTAAAAATCATTGAATTATTTTGTAGATTAATATGGTATCAAAATGATAATTTATTTTTGTACAATTAGACAGCCAGACCCCCCGTATGATGTCCGGGAAAGTGAGAGAGATACCATATCTCAAAACTAGCTTTCCTGAAATGGTCTCTCGAAAACGTTGCTAGCTCTTAGACTATTATAATATTTCGATGACAGCTCCTGTGAAAACTTGAACGAGCGTCTTTTTTACATTATGTATGCATTATTTGATAAAAATATGACGTTTACACACTTACAAGGTTATATCAGATTCGGAGAAACTGATAGGGATGGAGCTATATCGATAAACGTAACACGATAACAGACCCGAATTTTTTTACAAAATGTCAGAAACTAAACTACTGCCGGACACTTTTGTACAAATGTATTAACTAATATTATATTTCATTACAAGATGTTACACGTATTTATTCTTGATTGATAATGCCAACTCCTTTAAAATTTTCGAAGCTGTTGTAAATTATGTAGGTATAGGTAGTAAAGTAATAATAAGTAGGTAATGAAACGAAATAATGATAATGACAGGTAATCTTTATTCATTTATTTTAATCAAAATCTGATGAATTTAATATAATAAATATATGCGATCGATATCATTAGGTACCTACTTATTTCACAACACTACAACTATAAATTAGAACTGTCACGTTTTTACTAATAAAATCATTGACATAAATACTATAGACATAGGGTCTCCTACTAAAATCGCGAAAATTATGTCAGCATGTAGCAATACAATAATTTAAAAGATAAAACAATAGTCTACTTACCGAAATTATGATATACCATGGTCTTTATTCACTTTACTGGCGGAGTCTTTGCACGATTTCAAAACACAATACGGCATCGTTGATGTGTAGTTGTCAGCACGGTCAAAAAGTGACTAACGCGGCATTGTTGTTCTTCTTGCGTTTTGTTGCTGACTTGGCTCGGACATTTTTTAGCGCGGACCCTACGTCCATAGTAATATGTCAATGAATAAAATACAGTGCCATCTTAAATAAAGTAAGTAAGTCAATTACATAAATTAAATAACCTATAAAATAAATCATCTCAACCCAAAAAGGCTCACTACTGAGCATGGGTCTCCCCTCAAAGCCGAGCAGACCTTAAATATAAGTAACCATTTTAATACATTAACTATACATTTATATATTCTTTTAATGAAGTTTTAATAAGGTAGTTACTACTTACTACTCCAAAAATTTATCGATGGATCAACTCGCACTTGACCATATTTTTCGATACTAAATTAACATAATTATATCACGACACTATTTTAATGTGTCAAAGGGGCCTTTCATTTCGTGCCGCTACTGTAGCTGACCCGGTGTCCCGAATAGCAGAATAAGTAGGTATTTAAAAAAAATAAAGAATCGACTGTTAGGTGGTACGAAGTTCGCCGGGACAGCTATCTCGAGAACAGCTGAACCGATTCCGCTAATTCTTTTTTTATGATATTCCTGAAAGTACGAAGATGGCCGTTGTTACGGAGAGAACATTTAAAAAAATGCCTGAAAAAGTCTAAAAACAACACTTTTCTATATTCCCATACAAATGATTCGTAATAATACTTAAAAGTCAATTTGAACTTTAATAACATAACATAAAGTTTCAGTATTAGTGGAGGGGTTCCAGGAAGGCAAAAGAATCGAGTGACGTTAGTATCGTAAAAATTATTAATTTCAAGATAGCCGTGTGGTTGAACGTTGTACTCCCGAACCGAGGGGGCCGGGTTCAAACGCCGCACGCGCATCTTAATTTTCAAAAATTGTGTGCGTATTACAATTTAATTATCACTTGCTTCGGTGAAGGAAAACATCGTGAGGAAACCTGCACACCTGAGAGTTATCCATAATGTTCTCAAAGGTGTGTGAAGTCCGCAAATCCGCACTTGGCCAACGTGGTAGACTATGGCCTATACCCCTCACATTGTGAGAGGAGACCCGTGCCCAGCTTTGGAACAGTTATGGGTTGTAATGATGGTAAAATGTAAATTGTCTGTGGTAAAATGTCACTTGAAACGTAAACGTCTCTTTGCTGTGCATCTTTAATATTACAATTCCTATAAAATTAAAAATTGTTGTGTTTGTGACTTACTAAATATGCCTCCTATAAGGCGGCGGACAAATTCAGGCAGAAGAACCCGCTAACTAGGCAGAAGAACGCACTAACGCTACACACTCATAGCCCCACACTAGGTTTCCCTGTGTCGTGGGTGCCATGGACAACACACAAGACAAGAACACACATACCCAGACCAAGAACGGAAATTTAAATTCATCATTCAAAGTTCCGCCTCGCTGGGAATCGAACCCAGGACTCTCGGAAAGGCGATCCAGCGTGTTAACCATTGCGCCATCCGGGTGGTAAACGCAACGAGTCAAATTAATTAATCAATCTAATCGTACTGCCGAGAAACGTGAAGATCGCAATGAACATGAAAGATTTCGGTTAAGACAGACCCGTGAAGTGCAACATTCGACTAATAATGGTGCAAGCTTTTTAGTGACTATTAAAAGAATTACCTCAGACAATTTACATTTTACCATCATCACAACCCATACCTGTCCCACAGCTGGGCACGGGTCTCCTCTCACAATGTGAGGGGTATAGACCATAGTCACGTTGGCCAAGTGCGGATTTGCGGACTTCACACATCTTTGAAAACATGTTATGGAGAACTCTCAGGTGTGCAGGTTTCCTCATGATGTTTTGCTTCACCGAAGCAAGTGTTAATTAAATTCTAATACGCACATAATTTTTGAAAATTAATGAAATATAATAAGTAGGTATCATAATAAAAAATCAGAAATTGTTATTTTCATTGTGATTTTTCAGTGACTATTAAAAGAAATTTAAGTGTTTTATGTTTATTTTTTGACATATCAACTTTCTTATATTGTTGACTTATCAACTTTTTTTTATCTTACTAGCTAACCCGGTGTCCCAAATATCAGAATAAGTATTAAAAAAAATATTATAGAATCGACTATTAGGCGGTACGAAGTTCGCCGGGTCAGCTAGTATATTTATAATAATTATCGCCTATCTATTACAAAAAAATTGCAAGATTTCTCCAGAACATACGACAAACACTGCTAGTTAAATAAAAGCTTGTGAAAATGCCCCCAGGCGAATTCCAATTCTCTTCTAATACAAATACAATAACGACAAAATAAAATAAAAAGAAAGACTAAAAAAGGGTATCAAGAAAAAGAATAAAGAGCAATGCCAAGACTAATTAATAAAGTGTCTATTTGCTCTGAAAAATGTCAGAGTTTGTTAAAGCAACTATTTTGTATCCATTTAAACTCAGTATATTAGGGCAAGCGTACACTATAACACACTATATTGATTGGATTTTATTAGTACACCTATAAAGAAAGTTTTGTCATGTACGTTTGTGCGTCCATCTGTTTGCAGCTTATCTTAGTAACCCGTAGTATCAGAAAGGTAATTTGTCATGGTTAGGTATACAATCATTAAAAAAATATTTTTCGGGTACGAAACCTAAACTTATCTCCAGCTTGAAACAATGTAAGATACAAACAAATCTAGAGTAGCATTAAGTATTTTCCTGCACATTTCCTACGTCTTCCGTCCACATCAGATCTCTTTGACTTACGATGCCCAACACGCACGATTCTAATCACTCCGCCACTAATGACACTACCCATTAGTGGTTTTGCTTTTATCTCATTATTTTAATGGTTTAACCGCGTGTTGTCATTAAGAATTATTCGACGGTACACTGGTCAGTATAAAGTGTATTTTTGAGGAATTTTTCTATTTACATTGTTAGTATTGTTATATACAGTGACAAGCATTCCCCGCGTCTACGCCCGCTAATTTCCAAAAATTCAGTTTATCCCCTTTTTTATCTCCTTAGGGGGAAATTTCCAAAAATCCTCTCTTAGTCACTCAATAACGTAAGAATTTTGTTTACTATTGATTGATAGATAGATTTATTGATTATATTGATATCACATAGGAATATGCATTAATAATATTAGTTTAAAAATAAGTAAACGCGTTATTTAAAAACTGAATCTTACTCTACTCTCTACGACGACTACGACTCTATATTCATTATAGAAAAATTACTTGCCCTTCGCTCTAAAGGTTGTCTGGCAGATATCGTTGCTATAGCGTTATTACCGTAATACCGTCTGTTGTGAATTTTTTCTGTTATTTTTCCTCTTCTTTGTGATATTATTTATTTATGTTCACAATGAGAATATTGTATTGAATGACACGAAAAACACTCTAAGGCGTCGTCCTAATTGGCAGTGATCGTACGATGGCGCGATGCGTTTTCGTCTTGCGATGGGTATTTCAATACAATTACTTGCGAGGTTAAAATAGGACACTGATGAAATCTGTATGTTTGAACCCATAGCACGACGAGAACGCATCGCGCCATCGTACGATCACTGCCAATTAGGACGACGCCTAACACACTCATACCCCTGCACAAGTCCTTTTTTCTGGATGGACCATACAAATAATACATTACAAACACCCATTACCCGAGGACGAAAATTTATCTATCACATTAATAACTGGCCCGGCCGGGAATCGAACCCAGGACTTTCGCAGGCACTATAACAACAAACGAAATAAAACATGTCAGACTGAAGTTTTGATGGCAGAAAGTTGCGAAGTTTCCATAGCTAACGCTATAACGCAGTCTAAAGTCCATTCTTGTATTGCGTTAACTTCGTCGCATTTTCTGGTGACCATTTTTTCGTTTGTAACTTGAAAGATGACAAGTTGACAGTGGTATTAGTCTTAAAGCTTTTAGCTTTAAAGCTTAACGTTCCAAAACGTTTGCATCAGGTTCATATTTGGGCTTCGCAAGTATGACCATATTTCAGAATTTCGCGCTAAACTCAAGTGGCTCCCAATCCGACTTCGCCGGAATACCCATGTTCTTTCTGCTCTGTACTGTACGCTATTTAATCATTCTTCTCCGAGTTATTTGAGAAACAACTTTGAGTATCGCTGTCCTACCCATAACCATTTGCTTCGCTCCTCACACAACCTTGTCCTTCAAACTCCCTGTCATTTTTCTTCCTTCTATCATAAATCTTTCACTGTTTCAGCAGTACGTTTGTGGAACTCCTTGCCTTCTCACATTCGTAAAGCACAAAATATTAAATCATTTAAAGCAATGGTTAAAAATTACTATCTTGCTTCTTAATCATTCTTGCTTTATCTTCATTCTTGATTCTTGCTTCTTAATCTTAATTATTAATTAATCGGTCTTTTTTTCTCTCTCTCTATTCCTCAATCACTTTCTATTCCTCTACGCACTCTCCTAGTTCATTCACATACTTGTTTGCCTCTCACTGCTGTTGTAAAGGTATGTTTATATAGTTTTTATATTTTTTTTCTATCTTTCGTCTTTGTTAACTTTATGTACGCCGCTACCATTAAGTGCTAGATCTGTATTCCTTTCCTATGATGGGTTGCCTGGAAGAAATCGCTATGTAGCGATAAGGCCGCCTATTGTTTTGCGCTTCATGTTTATTTATTTATTTATTTTATTCCTGTTTTTATGTTCTTTGGTGTACAAACAATAAAGAGTTTATCTATCTATCTATCTATCTATCTACACACAATTATAACTTCAACTATATTTTTTCATGGTTTATTGCTGGCATATTTTATTCCCTTCATTTGTAAATATCGCAATTAAAAAAAAAACTTGAAATATTATGTTACTGAATTCTATTATTCTTAACTATAACTTTAATAATTATTATTCCTTAAAGAAAAAGTAATTTAAAAAAATATAGTTATCTATCCTCGCGTCGTTTCGGGAAACTTATTCCTTGTTTCTACAAACAATTATTACTTAATACTATTTTTGATATCTGTTACAATTTTATTAAAGGTATAGATGTACTTAATGAGGCTCAAAGAAAAAAAGAAGCGGCATATCTAACAGACACAGGGAGAGAAAATATGAATAGCTTAAGTGTTTGTAGAATTTCAAGCTAAGTAAAGTGAGTTAGTAACATTACCCTTGAGTGCATTTCTAGTCCGTATCGCGTAAAATACAATCAGTTGACGTGCGGTCTCACAGGACGCTGCGATCGGGTAAGTCACGGACATTCGAGAAATGTCTGAACCAATCGCGAGGATTACTTGACTTACTACGAGAATTACTGAACAGGTTAGTGAATGTTAGGGTAAATTTTAACGCTGTACAAAATGTACTATTGGTTAGAATTGGACTTTTCGACGCAGATGTTTTTTCTGATTCCGAAACAGATCTTTTTGATTTGCATGTGAGCAACGCTAATCGCTCGCAATTGAACCAGATCTATTTCATCGGCATAGAAAGCAATAGTTAATGACTTTAGTTTCTTCGTGTAAGTGACTTAGAAGTTTTTGCTGAGATTGGATGGGCTGATTCAGTTACCATATAAGATTATTGCGAAAGTAATAAAAAGTTATGCGATCAACGAAGTTAATTCTGAAAGCTTATTACGCTACATCCTTCGGTGTTACGATGTTTCCTTAGAATGAGAAAGATTAAATATAATAATTTTGATAGAGTTAACCTCAAATTTGGGCGGATTTTTAAACAAACTTTGAACACAAACAGTAAATAATTAAAATTTAAAATAATCAGAATTAAATAAATAAATAAAACGTTAACACACTCATACCCCGCAATAGGATTCCCTGTGTCGTGGGTGCCATGGACAACACAAATAACACATCACTAACACCCACGACCCGAGAACAGACATTTATCTGTCATAAACATCTGCCCCGGCCTGGAATCGAACCCGCGACCCCTCGCTTTGCAGGCAAGGTCACTTCGACCTAGGTTACGGAGTCTATTCGGAGTCGAATTGATACAATTAAAGATTTCGTTACTTTTTTGTATTGTCGACAGCCGACAAACGAGCAGACAAGCCGCCGGAAGGCAAGGAGTCATCGAGGCAAGGCGTCACCGAGGCAAGGAGTCACCGAGGCAAGGAGTCACCGAGGAGAAGCAACATCAAAGGCATCATCGATGCGCTGCCGGCAACAAAGAAGAAACAAAACTGACTCAAGCCCCCAGCTGGATCGCGACAAGCCGTTTAGTTACACTGTTAACAATTTTTTTACTTATTATAAGGTAGTGATTGACAACAATCCCACTTGATGGTAATTTGTGAAGTCCTTGAAGTGTTGAACGAACTACGGAACGCGCGAATGTTACTAACTAGCACTTGTTTAAAACTTGTAAAATTAAATTTAAGTACCTAAGTGTAAATGTTTTTAATAATGTCCAACAATCATGTTAATTGTGAGAGCGATTTTAGGCAGCTTAAATTCAATATTTTCCAAGGACGTCCTTACAGCGTAATTTAATTACGTCGTGTTGGAACAACACTCGTATGACGACATGAGTGCCTATTGTTTGCGCGAGGTACTGAAGTCCAAAAGAGCTTTCAGGCAATTTAATTTGTATATTTGAATAAAACGCGGATGCGAAATCCGCATTAATATGGACTGACGTATTTAAAAATTTGCTTTTTCAAAAATAGAGAGTAGAGGGAAAATATTTGATGTCTATAAGTGTATTTATATGGACATGAAATCGATTGGAATTAAATATGGAATGGAAGGAAAACTGTTCAAGAATAACTGAAATTTTCATTTCAAAGTGTGGGAACAAGCGAAATCAGCAGAAAAATTCTTTTAGATACGAAGACTCGGCGAAACTTTGCTTCTATCAAGAAAATGAACTAAAGTAAAATTGATGTGTAATTTTAAAATTAATTTACCAGTAGTACATAAAGTAATGTAGTTTATAAATAAACTAGCAGTGCTCACAATCATACGGGGGTAGATACATTAATTTATATATAAACAATCCATCCATATCCAACCACCAAATTTTTCAAATTGGTTGACGTTAAGGAAATAATAAAAATAAGATCCAATTGATTTTAAATCTTCAAAACCTTGTCAGAGAAACACCGTTATGGGGCGTCCTTTTTCCGCGTAGATAAAAAAGTTAACTCTAACCTAACCTAACTTTCCTCCCATTTGAGTTACGTAGTAGAGTTTACTCTTGGTGACGTACTCCAGTAAAGCAAAGCAGAAAAAAATTGCAATAAAATCTATTGCTCAATCTATTACAGTATTTTGATCTTGATAATAATTACACTAGTTTACATGGTTTTTGTCCTTGATATGAAAAGTATTTTTTCTTATCATTTGAGATGCATCAAGTTTAAAAAAAAATATGAAAAAATTCCAACACGTCACGTTTCCAAAATATTTACCTATTATTTTTGATTTGCAAAAGAATGCCTACAAAAACAGTTTAAAAAATTAAAAATAGATGGCCTTAGCTTTTTATTGTATTTATTTATGTCTGTGTCTCTTATAACAGACCAGCAATAAGCACCTAACATGGCTTGGTCCCAGTATCCTTGATAATTTTGTTCAAAAAATTTCAAATCCTGATGTAATGCTCTCCATGTTCGTCGCTGACTTCTCCGCGGTTTTCAGGGATGAAATCGAGGTGCAAATGAAGGAAATGAAATTTCAGACCCATGCTGACACCCATTCGTTGAAAATTATGTAATAAATCAGCAATTAACTGTTCCTAATGTTATTTTTTTGTTGTTGCCTAAAACTCTTTTATAAGAAGTCGTAGAGAAATCCAAGCAGATTTTTCAGTATCTGAACATTTAATTTTTTTTTAATTTGCTGCTTGTCTGAACTGTAAATATGTTTAGTAACAGCAATTATATAATTTTATGTTAGTTCTTCTGATTAAAACCAAATTATTTAGTGAGACAGAAGTATCAGTCATTTTCGTGGTTGGATGGTTCCCTCCATATCATTGGCATATTAAAATTCAAAAATATTTTTGCATCTGCAGCCCAGGAGTTTAGCATTTTTCCACATCTTTCACAAAAAACGTGAGAAGCCCATGTTTTGTCCCGGTGAGAGACCGAAATTGTGAAATAATAAAATTATGCTTCTTTCACAGATTCTGTTATGGGATATCCTTTGTGAGATATAATAAGTTCACCACAAACGTAAAAAAAATTGTAATTTTTTTTTACCTTTTTGACATTTTAAAAACAAATATTTATTTAACTGAACACTACAATGCAGCAAAATTTTAGAATGAATTCAGAACCAACTTGTGGGCAGTCTTAAAATAAAATGTGTTGATAACTTGCTTCTTTGACGTAATAAAAATAAAACAAATATATGTTTTCGTTTAGTACTTGTAACTAAACAAAACTATATGCAATTCACTGGAAGGACATGAAATTTTTTAAAATTTGTAAACTAGTAACTAATTTGTAAACTGTTATCTTTGGTAAAGAAAATTTGACTGCCTTGATTTTGCGCGCTAGTGACAATCTGCTGAATAATTTTAAAAGTAATAACTAGTAAGTAGTAGTAATAAGTTATTTTTTATTTAATATCATTGACGCCATAACACAAAATTAAGGAGAGTAATAGTTTTTCTCTAATGCTATTAGTTTGCTAGAAAGAGGGTAGTCAATAAAATGGATTTACAAACACATTTACATAAATCTTTAACTTCCTATTATAAGGCGAGCGTAAACCCCTAATGCGCCCGATAAATAATGTATGTGAGGGTACTTAGTGAAAGGGGCAGTTGGGCATTCGCCAGCTTTGGTACTGACAGGTCGATTTTCTTACTCCGTGGAGCCCAATAAGTGTATGAGAAAGTATAGATTCTTGTTTATTTCTCAGAAAATACTTTCTGTTGAAAGGTAAAAACGTAGTTAATTAAGAAAAATATATTAATAGCCGACAAACAATCAGACATGCTACCTGATGGTATGTGGTGAAGAAAAACATAGTGAGGAAACCTGCACACCTGAGAGTTCTCCACAATGTTCTCAAAGGTGTGTGAAGTCCGCCAATCCGCACTTGTCCAGCGTGGTGGACTATGGCCTGAACACCTCACGATCTGAGCAGCAGCGGAACTTTTTGTGTTGTCATGATGAAAATGATAAAATCACAATTCAGTGTTGTAAATTCATAACCGAATCCAGGCCAAACCGAATATTAAAAAAGTTAATTTAACTCATGTTAACAGTGTGTAACGAAGCTTTAGACGGCGTGTTTTGATTTAATTAAAGCTAATTAGATGCTTATCTGATTTTGTCACGAAACATCAACTTAACAACTAAAATGTTCGTTAATTAAGTCATGGTGTTTTTAGTTATTTTATTTATTGCCACCCATGGACTTACATAATATTATTTGAAGATTTTCTAGTATTAGTATAGTACTATTTATGTATATTTTGATTTTTCCATAAGCAGTGATAGCCGTGTGGTTGAACGTTGGACTGCCGAACCGGAGGGTCCGGGTTCAAACCCCGCACGCACCACTAATTTTCAAAAATTATGTGCGTATTAATGTTTAATTATCACTTGCTTCGGTGAAGGAAAACATAGTGAGGAAACCTGCACACCTGGGAGTTCTCCATAATGTTCTCAAAGGTGTGTGAAGTAAACCAATCCGCACTTGGCCAGCGTGGTGGACTATGGCCTATATCCCTCACACTGTGAGAGGAGACCCGTGCCCAGCAGTGGGACAGTTATGGGTTGTGATGATATTTTGATTTTTCCACATGAAATTATACGGTAAGGGTTGTTCTTTATTCTTTGAATACATTGGACAAAAATGTTATTAGAGTAATTTTTAAACGTGGTAGTTCCCATAAATAAGATTTTTTGTCTGTTTTTCTGTTTGCTTGATAACGGAAAATAACTGACTTGTTTTCATTATTCAGTGATTTGTAAGATAAGCTCAGAGAAAGGTTTAGTGTTCATTTTTTATTAACCGACTTCAAAGACGGAGGAGGTTCTGTGTTTGACTGTATATTATTATATTTTTTTTATGTATGTTCACCGATTTCTCCATCAATTGTGGATTTCGATTATTATTTTTTTATTTGATAGAACGTACTTTCGAGGTGCTCCAACTGCCACCAAGTCAGGATCTGATGATAGAATCTGAGGAAAATCGAGGAAAATCCTCATTATGGTAATAACCAGTATACGAACAGACGAGCCACCTGACTGCGAATGGTAACCATCGCCATACCATATACATACATTATATATATTATACCACATACATTAGATACCAAAATCATGTAAAGGATCACCAATGCGTTGTTGACCAAGAAAAAGAAGAGGAAAGGAAGAACGTTTTATTCCAATCACTTCATAAATAAAAACAATGTGCCAACCTAAAGAATCGCATATACAGACATCGATAAGTTACAGATAAGTTATTATACGTGTAGATGTTATTAAAATTCTGTAGAGGCTATGGATGATGTCCTCAATGAAGCCGCTAACGATACCCTAATGAACCCTCGCTTTATTAATTAAAAAGAGACACTGACACGGTTTTTGCTCGGCTATTTCATTAATATCATCAAAATGTCGGAGCTTAGTCCGAAGACGGTATGAAAGGAGTTCCTTAGATATAAGATAATGCAGTCCCTAATGAGGGTAATTTGTATAAAAAGTGACAGGTCTTATCTCTAATGACGTGCACGTATCTTTATTAAGACCAACCTAAGTTTTGGATTATTTGCAATTAATAATTATTACCTACTCACTTCCGACATAGTCACTGAAGGTCACTTGCCATCTGGGCATCTGGCACTGGCATCATCACTCAGTTTAATTCCAATGGCACTGTGTGATGGCAGAGTTTTTATCACCTTTCATCCTCTCCTCCTCCAGTATTTTGGTCGTACTGGATAGCTAGAAATGATGAGTGTGTGTTTACTTTACTTGCTAACCTGTCAAATATAAAAAGAACTAGGTTACTCCCCAAGAGCTACCAAAACTTTGCAATATTCACTCATCACTCGGTACGTGCCAAAATACACTGGCGAATCTGCCAGGCTTCTCGTAACGTTTGAAACTTATTGGATTTGAAACTGCATTCCGAATAAATTAGATTCTAGAGCTAAGAGCTTGAGTTTTGCAAGATCTCAAAATATTCTAGGACGGGGAAACTTTACAAAACATTTGCTTGCACTTTTGCTGCAAAAATCAATACTGAAGTTCGTTCATCTTCGGTGATTTAATTTAAGGAGAAAACTTGCTCTTAGACAATGAATCTTATCTTTATCGGCTCTGTCCGACTTCGATAGAATTAGAGCGCCGGACATTGTCGGGCCTGACACCTAATAAAAGGAAATGGAACTAAAATGCAATGCCATCGGAACGAAAGGAATATGTAAAAGTTTTATATGATAAGGGCGCATTCACATAGAACGTCCGTTTTACTGGATCAGTTTTAACGGATCCAGTAAAACGGAAGGGAATATTCACACAGCATTTTGGGCGCGTTCACATAGAACGTCCGTTTTACTGGACCCGGTATACTGGATTCTGTGTGAAATCGCTCATACAACTACATACGCTAATAATAGTCATATCCGTTTAAACGAATCCTGTAAAACGGATTGCTGTTTATTTTGTTGGATCGGTATTTTTTCTGGATCCAGAATACTGGATTCTGTGTGAAATCGCTCATACAACTACATACGCTAATAATAGTCATATCCGTTTAAACGAATCCTGTAAAACGGATTGCTGTTTATTTTGTTGGATCGGTATTTTTTACTGGATCCAGAATACTGGATTCTGTGTGAAATCGCTCATACAACTACATACGCTAATAATAGTTATATCCGTTTAAACGAATCCTGTAAAACGGATTGCTGTTTATTTTGTTGGATCAGTATTTTTTACTGGATCGAGAATACTGGATTCTGTGTGAAATCGCTCATACAACTACATACGCTACTAGCATATCCGTTTAAACGGTCCTGTAAAACGGACGTTGTATGTGAACGCGCCGTAAGAGGTACTCGCAGTAATTCTGATTCAGCAACAAGATTTGACCCAAATTAAAAAGTATTAAAAGTAAGTAAGAAATTCTCATAATAAATATACTTCAGCACAACTAAGCAGTGTTAGCCAAGTGATATTTTCGAATCCCGGGCACCTATTTTCAAAACATAGGTAAGCATGTTAAAAAAACTAATCATAACTTTCGTCGATGAAGGAAAACATCGCCAGGAAACCTGCGCACGCATAAACGACATGTCCGGGTTGACCCGAAAATCCCTAAGAAAAAAAATCAACAATTAATCTTATATAAATCTACAGTTAATAAGAATCAAGCCAAACTAAACACTTATACTTTTAATAACCAATCAATGTTGAAATACGTGAACAAGCATTTCGTGACTAGTTTCTTTCCGCTTTTGAGTGGCTCTTGCCTGGAGTTGTTGGAAAACTGTAATCATGTCAGTTTGCTAACAACTCACTTTAGAAACTATCAAGATACTAATTTACTATGAGGGGCACTGTACGTAACCCTACCGCAGGTATCTAAATAGCTATCGTTGGACTTAAAAGTAAAATTACAGTAGGTTGGCCACATAGCTTGAAGGACAGGAAAGGTCTTCGAGTAGAGGCCCCGTCTTGGATAAAGGAGCATAGGACGCTCCCCGACCAGGTGGACTGACAACCCAAAGAGGACAGCGGGCATCCCCTGGATTCAGAAGGCTAGTATAACGTTTTTCACTTATTAATTCAAGTATTTAATGTCCAAAATAGAGCATCGAATTACATCTTAAGCAACGTTTCATAATATTATAGAAAACGAAATAAAATTTCTTCGCTGCAATTAAGATTCATAACCAGGAAAAAGTTAACAATCCCAAGTTTAGATTCCTAATTTAAAACGAAATTTGCTACATCAGCTTTGCGACAATTGCGGCGTCCGAACGGGAACTAGTCTCACTGTATGTTTGAAGCGAGGTGCCAAAGAATACGATGAACTGTTTTGCTGTTCACTGCGGTTCGTTTGAGTATTATTTAAACCGCCTTTACTTCTCTTCGGAATACCTAAGTACCCTGTACGTGTACTTGACAATTGAAAAGTATTTGGCCTTTCAATTGGCATTAATGTTACCCTAACAGTCTTTTAATACATCAGTTAAAACCGCTTTAAACCCGTTGATCAATTGCTAAGTTTTCGGGAACAAAGAACTTAAATACTTGAATTCATTGTTGTGGGATCAGATTTTCGCGTTACAAGTGTTCAGTAAAAATCTGTTAAATCTTCAAAATTATGACGCTAATAACATATTCATTCACAGTTACTCGTCGACACTGAAGCACGACCTCAAAGTATTTTCCATTTAGCTCTCGTCAGTGCAGCGAACAAAAAATGGTTTAGTTTTTATACCGCTTTTGAAGCTTTGTACTAACATTTACGATTTTCTGTACACATTTACATACTGCACGTGCATTAAATTTTATACGCGTTACGCCATTGTGTTTGGACTTGAATATTCCGACACTGTTGTACAAGTGTGAAATATTATCATAACGCATTTATGTGCGCTTTATTTTATAGCTTTTTTATTTGAATTTTAAAATGATATCTTCACGATGTTTTCTGTTCTTTTTATCGCTATTAGGTATTCCCTCCGCGCTGTGACATGGAGTTAAACGTAAACGTAATAATCGTGCAAGGGCTGCACTCCATATTCCACAACGCTGGCCTAGTGTGGATTGGTATATTACACACACATTTGAGAACATGGATAGCTCTAAGGTTGTCTAGAAAAGATTTTTTTTGTTTTCCTTCACACGAGACAATATTCTAACAAGTCTTTTAGAAATTGCTAAATCACAGGCGTGTTAAATTTGAACCCAGATCCTCTAAGAGGATCAACGTTCGAATCACTTGACAATCTAGTCAGCTGAAGAAAGATTAAATAAAATAATGTGCATATAAAAATATGTGTATCAGCGATAGCTTTATAAATCAAATGGTTTTGAATTTAAAACTCTAGCTAAAGCATTTCCTAATTTTACGACTCCTCGTGACCCCTGTATTGGGATTTCTTTTCGAATTAAAATGGTGGCTATATATACGTACTATGGTGGTGTGAATAGTGGACTATACGGGAAAATCACATTGAATTCTCTAGAGGGCAGCTTTCCTCACCGTGTTTTCTAATTACCGACGCAACTAATAATTAACTTGCTGATTTTCTTGTGATTCCACTATTTTATCTCAGTAATGAGTGCTGAAGAACTCCTTAAACTTGAAGAATTAATTCATGACAGGATACTATTTTATGTTTTTTTATAGTATTAATAGCAAACGAGCATCTCCACCGACCTAGAACAAGACTGAAATAGGGACTAGGATGGTTTGTCCTGTTAGCAGACGGTATTAGAACATTAGTTGGTTAGTTTGTTAATAAGTATTAGGACTGGGACAGGGACTGTTAATGTAGTTTGCTCTGTTAGTTGTTGTAAGTAATAGTCCAGTTAGTAATTGTTAGTAAGAGACTTGATCTAATTCGGTCACAGATATGTTGCTACCCTTGAGGACTGGTTGCCTCTTAAAAGTGTAACCGGCTTCACTAAAACAATATCACAGAAAATCTTAATATTCGTCTTCTTTTCGTCGTATTGTCGTAAAGTGTCTTATCTATAGGTAATTTACCAAGATCTTAATTTCATTAAAGCGTAAACAAAGGAAGCTTATTTGTTTTAAATGTAACAAAAGATAAGGGCAATCCGAGAGACAATTAGAATTTAATTCGGCCATTTTTCCGTTTGTTAATTAAGACTATAGATTTAGTTGAGAACTTGCCGGTAAATAATTGTAGGCTTAATGGATGTTGGGATCGTAGATACTTTTATACAGGGTGTAGTCCTTAAACGACTGCCACCCGGGTAGTTTGAAAATGAAATAGGAAAATATTTGATTTACAAACAAAACTATTTACTTACTTACTTTCTGTCGTGACCTACATAATATTAGATTTTTAAAATTAGTTTCGTAAGTCGAAATGCTTAATATTATTTATTGCTAATTATAATTGCCGCCGTATCCCGAGCCCAGCAGCGAGACAGTTATGAGTTGCGATGATGATGTTGATGCCGTCATACCTCAACAACACCAAAGGCACCACGCCTTTGGTGATGTGTCCATGTTGATGTCCATGAGCACATGACAGTGACCACTTACTATGCGGTTTCTTGTATGATTGATTGTCTGCTATTTTAATAATAAAGATTGAAAGAGATTTTCTATTGCAGAAATTCGGGTATTGTGAACAATTACGCGACCAAAAATAAAAACAGTTAAAAATAATAAACATTAATAAAATACGAATCTAAGTTACAACAACAATGTAACAGTTTTGAAACAAATTAATATGAATGTCACGTTCTGTGACAACAAAACTCAATTCGCATGCGTTACGTCACAACCGTTTGAATAAAAGCCCTCGCACTGGGTTGGAATTTTCATTGCATATTTTTGATTTACACTTTTTATATCTAAAGAAGTGATTTTCTATGACTTTGAATCACAATAGCTGTGATTGCCGTTCCGCATTTACGAATGTAATGTTATATAATCCTTATTAACTCATCTGTCCCTTTGAATACACCAGGAGTACCTACAGGAAGAATTGTGATTGTTTTTTTACAAAGGATGATTCAATTATTTTTAAGTATTAATATCCTATTGTCATACATTTAATTAGACTCTGACTGATCGACGTGTGTGAAATATACTTGAGAAAAACCAGTCATTAGCGAGCCGGACTCGCACAACTAGAATTCCATACATACTTATGTATTTACTTACCGTACTTTTCATCATTTGTTGTTATAAGTTCCACAGTAACACGTATTCTATCTATTTTCGTTCAAGAGATAGAATTCTGTGTCAGAGAGACAAACACAAACTATTTAAATATGAAATTTCATCTTAATCGGTTTAGTTATTACGCGCGACACGGTAACAGACAGACGCATAGGCAGAGTATAATTCGAATGTATAATATTAGTACGGATGTATGTATAGCACCGATATAATGTCAGCTATATTTGTATGCGGCAGTTGCCGATTTTGATTCAACTTTGCATGTTGATAAAATTGACAATATTGATTGTTTAAAAGACTTTGTTATGTTCAGGTCTTTATTATTCGAATTTTATAATAATTTCACCATAAACTATAATTATTGTAAGCTATCCGTGACATTACAGCACAAGGTCCGTATCTGTAAAATAATAAATGTGGTATTAATCAATGATAATCTTCTATACATTTCTTCTGTGCGTGTGTGTCACTGAACTCCTCTTAAACGGCTGGACTGATTTTAATTAAATTCGTGTGTCTTCAAGTAGATCCCAGAATGGTTTAGATTCACAAATGGTAATGGTAACGGGACTTTCACTGACAGACGCTGATGTCATAAGGAGTAACTTAGGCTACTTTTATTTTTTGTTAAATTCGACGAAGTCGCGGGCACAGCTCGTAGATAATAATTTGAGTACCTGACAATATAAACCCAGTCCTTCTTTTTCTTCTTACTGTTAGCACAATTCAACCGACAAGGGTTGACATAGGTGACGTTGTCCGTGCCGCACACAGGTACGTATACCCTCAAGCAGTTGTCACATCCGAGGTATTCCAGGATTGGAAAGTCGTCTATTGACCGCGATATGATTGCAGTGATTGCTGCTATTGCGACTAACGCAGCTGGAATAAGATTTAAGTTTTTTTTAATTTTCCGCTAAAAAAATAATGAAATTTACAAAAATAGAAAAGTTATGGGTTTTAACTACCCCAATTTTCGAAAATCGAGTTATCATCAGATTTCTACGTTTTAGTAAGCTATTATGAATATTTCCGTGATGGTGTCTATGTCCGTGTGTGTATGTATGTATATATTATGTATGTATGTAAACCTCTCATAACTTCTGAACAGAACTTTTGATCGATTGAAACGCAGTTGACAAGATTCTAAGGAGTCTACTGAACTTAGATTTTCTGAAAATTTGAACCGATTCGGCCTGGTAGATTTTGAGAAATTCCAAAAAAAAAAACGTAAAAATAAAGTTGTTTTAACAAAGCTTTTTTATAATAATAATTCGTTTATTGCACAAATCTGTTCTTGGTCTGGGTGTGTGTGTTCTTGTCGTGTGTGTTGTCCATGGCAGACGACAGAGGGACTCCTAGTCTGAGATGTATAGACGATACTTAGCCTTAGCTCAGACTTTACTCTGACTTAAGACAGCGTTCGTATTTATAAAGTGATCTTTGAATTGGCCGTTGGAGTACGAGCTGAGCAAAGTCTAATAAGTTCATGAAATAGACGACTTACCATAAACTTTGGCTATTATCCGAACAAAAATAATCGTCCCAAATGAACCTTGATATTAGTCAGTTTCTAAGACATTTAAATTTTTCGTATTAGCAAACAGATAGATGGCAGCAATCAATTATTAGCGGTCTTAGCTTAATCTCAGCGTGACATGTTATAAATACCAAATAGCAGTCTTTGCAAAGTCAAGTTTTTCGTAAGTAAAGTCTGAGCTAAGGCTAAATATCGTCTATACATCTCATGCCTAGTGTGGTGCTGTGCGTGTATAGCGTTTTTTATTCATTTAATAACTTTAACTAAGCATGAAATGTATATGTTTTATGGAATTAAAATATTTTAAAGTGTAAAGTTTTATCGAATTTTACAGAAAACTTACCGATCAAAAACATTTTTCTTCATGAGCAACTCAGTGAGTAATAGTGGATAGCTCATAAATAATCAAAGAGATAAAACAAGAGTTGAAAAGTGATTTACGATATTTGATCACATCAATGTGTCCAGAGTAAAATGTTGTAAGTAATAGCAAAAGGAAATAAAGAAATAATTTATTTTTAAATAAAGAAATAATTTATTTTTAAATAAAGAAATAATTTCTTCGCATGAGAGAACTGTGTCTTTAGTAGCCACAGTTAATAAAAGGTTTAGCCGGAAGTTTTTAAATTGACATATTAGGTAATGTATTTTTCATTATAATCGTATGTATAAATATAATTATACAATACAATACAAATATTCTTTATTGTGCACATAGAAATAATACAATAAGACAAGTTTATTAAAAATGCACAACAGGCGGTCTTATCGCTAAAGCGTTTATTTATTTACTTATTGAATTACGTATGTTAAATATTAATAATATTTTTAACAATTAACAAATGACTTAACAAATGACTTTGTAATCTACGATTATGAAATAAACAATAAATGAACTGTAGAGATTATATTTTGCACTTAAATTAGTATTCGTCAAATCCATCGATAATCGATTTTATTGCTAAGAAAGTGATGAATTCATTGATCGCTTAAGTAATTTCACGAACGATTTGATTACTTTTTGCAATTTAATTTCGTAAAAATACCAGGTATTGTGTTGATTCAACTGGCAATACAAGGCCGTGCCAGGCGCTGTTATGACATTCTGGTTCAAGTTGTGTCCTACAGCGATTAAAAGGTAATAGTTTAGAAAAGACACTTTTTATGGATTTAAGATAGCAAACGAATATGCCTAGTATTTGCGCGGGGTAGTCCCCGGGCAAACACTAGGTATAGGCGTCCGAAGAGGTCTAGAGCATACTATATTCTATACTCCAGTGCGGATTGGCAGAGCGGTAAGTAGCAAACCCAAGTATCGAAATTTTTATGCCGCCCCAAGGCCTCCAATATAGCTTAACTACTGCTATTTGACGATAACAACCGGGACAAACGGCTTTACGTGCCCTCCGAAGCACGGAACGGTCCAAGAAATTTTTCCACTAGCGGTCACCCATCCAACTTCCGACCGCGCCCGCTGTTGCTTAAAGACTGAATTAACCTTAGGATCGCTTGGGATCAACTTTATTTATTAGCCAAATTTCTTAACCAAATTTCTAACCCGCTGGTGTCTTGTAACTTAAATTCGTCATTCAAAATCTTCGCGTGAGCTCCAGTATCGCATTTATCAGCTGCCAAATGATTTATTGCACAACAGAATATTACTTCACTTCACAATTTAAATTTTACGAGTCGGAAGTGCCGAAAATTGAGATTTTATATGCAGAGTTGTTTTCAGATTTTCAACGTTTCCGACTTAGGGTACTGTTGCACTGAAGACATTTTTTTCTTTAATATAAACCTCTTGCGTTACTGAGTGACTGACAGACAACGCACAACTACTGAACGCAAGAAGCTGAAATTTGGCATGTATGTTCCTTTTGGAGTGTAGGGGAGCACTAAGAGAGGGAATGCTCGTTTTTTATATAATATATAGCTAAGAAATAATAGTATTGACGACACACTGATATTAGGATTTCCTGTGTCGCGGGTGGCAATGACAATAAAAATAAAACATCACTATTTTGCATTCAAAAATCTACGAATAGGTACATATTATTATATTATATTATATTATAGACCGAATATTATCTATCTAATAATATTTTACATCGCTACCCGTTACTATACGACAAGTCTTTTATAAATACTTAAAGTGCTATAGCGCCCGAGAAAAAAATAAATGTCGCCATATTATGCAGGTACCTACTTGTGATATAAAAAAAAATCACTTATATCTTTTGGATATAAAAATACTGAAGGATAAATAAATCTTAACATTAATCATAACGAAAAAGTAAATCATAAATGATAAACTATAAACTACTAAAGTAAAGCCAACGAGATGAGAAAAAAGTGGCCAAGTGCGAGTCGGATTCGCTCATAAAGGGTTCCGTAGTGGCAAGCATAGATCAGATCAACCTACGACTAGCCAAAATACCACTACGTTTAAGCTAAAAATTGTTTTGTTTTTATAGTTCTTGTCTTAATTGTATTAAAAAAATCGATAAACGAACACAAACGAAGTCGTGAGCACCGCTAGTCTGAGCTAAAATCTTCAAAGTAGATCACGTCACGCGGCGCCAGTGCACTACAAATTAGGTTACATAGACTAATTATTGGCTTACGGACTTACCGTGTATCTTAATAGTGGATTAAATTATCTTACATGTTTAAGAGTTAAGCTGACAATGATCTCAATGAGGAAGGACAGGGTTCGGAGCTAACCAAAGTTAGCCATACAGGGTGTACCCGACAAGTTTTGATAAGTTTAACTGTACAGCAGTTAAACTTATCAGAAAAACTTGAGCTACGTAGTGTACATTCGCATTTTATGTACAGTTGAACTGTACATGTAAAATTTTACATACAGATACGTCCGTCAGATAAGTCCTAGCGTGCATCTTAATGGGCAATGCAGATACGACCTTCTCAGTCCTCAAGGGCAGCAACAAATCAGTGACTGAATTAGAACGACACTTACTAACAATTACTAACAGGACTGACTATCACTAACAGCCCCTGTCCCAGTCCTCATAGTAACTAAAAAACTAACTGGATTAACCTTAGTCCCAATTTGAGTCTTGTTCTGTCGGTCACAGTGTCATGGGAACCGCGGGTGGAGCCGATTGCTCGTTTGTTACCTTAATTCCATAAAACAAACACCTATGAAGAACGAGAAGCTTACTATAATAGTGTTACTACTTAAAGGCATGACCCAGTTACCCGCCCGTTAGAATAGCCATTTCTGATTCAGTTCACAACATCTGAAGATCTCTAGAGTATCCTTAGATGTAGAATAAGTTGAATATGCTACGCTCGCACGCACGATTAGTTTCAAAGCTTTGATGATATGCAATAAGGGTACATTACTACACACACGTTGTTTGCAGCCACTGATCAAAGGGGTACTTAAACGCTATTTAGTAGGAATTTCCTGGTGAATAATCAAATCAGTTAGGATTTTTAGTGTGCTAAACTCGTCCAAGCTTTGGTTTGGGAAACCTATGCCTTAGTAGCACTTGAAAAATGTTTCAAGGGGATTCTGGAAATTAATAAAAAAATATTTGTGAATTTTGATTTTAATTGAAACATAATAAACACTAATTAAATATGAAAACTAAAAAATGTCAGTGAAAACCGCATCTAGGTAAGTCGTTTCTGGAATAAACTGACAGACGGTTAGTCCGTCTGTCATTCAGCTATTCAGCTATTCAGATAACCTTTGACTTATTATTACTAGTCAATGGAGATAACATTATTGTTTTATTTGAATCGGTTATTGTTAAACAATCTGTTTGTAATCTTTGCTAATATAATAAAGCTAGGAGATTTTTTGTTTGTTTTAACGCGCTATTCTCTACAGCGGCAAGTTATATTTGAGAAATATTTTTTGTGTATGAAAGCCACATTCACGAGAAAGGCTACAAATTATTATTTGGCCTTAAATATTCATTTTATCAAAGCGAAGCGATCAGTAAGGAGTATTATTATTCTCTAATGTAGCCGGGTCTAGTCTAGACCGATGTGTGACCTACGCCCGAGGCTTGCTAGGTAATTACTTCAATTTAGCCAACATCTCCGCTCTATATGTCTATTTACGTTACCTACGTATCTATTTACGTGTATGTACCTACGTCTTGCCCGGGAAGCAGTGAATCCCCAACTGATGTTTGTTGGAACTTTTATATATGCGAGCAGTGTAGAAAACTTCGATAGCGTGATTCAGGCTTCGTGACGTCACCGTGTGACGTGTGTGCGATGTCGCCACAATACAATCCTATATTATTGTAATATTAATTAATTTTGCAACCCATCACTTCATTATTTTCCATAATTACTACTACGGAGTAATACGCATTGACTACTGACACTTAGTACTTTAATATTCCGTAAATAAGCATCAAATTTCATTAATTTCAAACTTGCTTATTAAGTTCAAGTTTATCAAGCAAAGAATAAATCGAAAGTGTTTGTTGCTTGAACGCCCACTTCTTGACTCACCCTCTTATACATCATTCTAACTCCATTGAACGAATAGAAGGAAATCCAATTAATATTATCAAAGGAATATACGTTATAAGCAATAACTGTATTTAATTTCAAGTTATACTGTCGAAGTAATTTGGGTATTTGTTGAATTCCGGGAAAAAATCAAAAGTCATACTTTGAAGGAAATACGCTATACAAATGTTTTATTTAGTTTTAAATAGTTGTTTATATTAATTGCTTTTTATGTGGCTAATCAAAATACCTAATTGAAAAACGCCACTAAAGATTGGTTAGGTATTTTGGTACGATGTCGTTTTATTCAGCTTTCCGTAGGTATTCAACGGTTGAAATGAAATGAAAAAAATCATTCGAAGTTGATTTTTTAAAAACACTCTTCGAAAGTCAAATTATGTCATTATGTTACAACAGTAGCACGAATATAAAAACTGAGAAACATGGATGAGTGTATGTGTGTGTTTGTGAGCGTGTGGGTGTGGGTGTGTTGGAAGAAAATAACATAAACTAGCATTATATAGAATACTAGCGACCCGCCCTCGCTTCGCTTCGGGAAACTTATTTCTTCGGTTTGCAAAGATTTAGTTATATATTTTGGATAATTCACACTATATCTTTATAATTTATAGCCTATGTGTTATTCTGATGTGTAAGCTATATTATTGTAAAGTTTCAGCAAAATCCATTCGGTAGTTTTTGCGTGAAAGAGCCACTAACATTCATACATCCATACAAACTTTCGCATTTATAATATTAATAGGATGTATCATTGCTATATCTTATATCTTTAAATGAGCAATTCTTGTACATACTTGTATATATATAAATATATAATTGGAATCCCGGAATCGGCTCCAACGATTTTCATGAAATTTAGTATATAGGGGGTTTCGGGGGCGATAAATCGATCTAGCTAGGAATCATTTTTAGAAAATGTCATTTTATTCGTATTTTTGTAGTCCCAATTTAAACTGAAAAATATGACTCTTCCTGACATCTATTGGCGAATAATAATACTTTTTTGTGAGCAACTGTTTGCTTTAACGACACAACAGCAGATGGCTTTGTTAAGTAACACGAAGTCAATGAGTGTTTGCTTTGAGGTTAGACTAAGAAAATCATTTGTTTATTTATATTATTTGTGTCTTCTTAATATTATTATTCGTACGTAAATATAATTTCCAAAAAACACAATTTATAAAAAGAAAAATACCGAGCAAAGCTCGGTCATCCATCTAGTTTAGAATAAATTGTAAATGAGAGCTTACTTACCGACTACAAACCGCTTTGCAGTTTTGCGCAAGATAATGATTCTGTACAAAAGTGTACATAAATGTTTTGTTTGCAAATATAAAAAAAAACCAACAAATCCCTACCGTGAGGGTTGGAGTGGGAGTCTTGGAAGAAGAAGCGGCATGATACTCCGCTCTTTTTCTACTCACAGTTACAGATTGCTACTCACAGTTACTCACAGTTACTGATTACTTGAAGTGTGAGAGTTTGCTATTCTAGCCGTAAGTAGAATCTTACTTCTACTTAATTAGAAGTTACTTAGCGTGAAGTACAGGCTATCCACCACTCTGGCCAAGTGCGGATTGGCGGACTTCACACACCTTTGAGAACATTGTGGAGAACTCTCAGGTGTACAGGTTTCCTCACGTTATTTTTCTTCACCGAAGAAAGTGATAATTGATGTTTTTTTATAATTAGCGGTATTATCTGAACCTGGGCCCTTCGGTTCGGGAATCCTTACGTTCAAACCACTCGGCTATTACTGCAGACCTGATGCAAAAAGTATACGTCATCAAAAAACAAAGAAGGTCATGCCATTTTCTCCTAACCCAGTCACCATGTGGTACGGATGTCAAGATTCGCTTGATATATGTGACGCAATTCTAGCCCGCGGCCATTTCGTTACAGCAATATTGCGTAACGAAATAAGAAAGTGAAAAATAAGTGTGACAAAAAAGTGTGATTTTAGATTATATGTTTTATTGATAGACTGTTCTTGGAGAGGACTGTTTTAAAGAATATTTATGTATATAAAAACTGATTAAAAATAAGATGTCTGGCCTTATGCCAGTGTATTTTCTTATAACCTGACTTTATCTATTAAATTATTGGTTTCAGGGAACGTATTCCTCCTCACAACTGAGTTAAAATAAATTAAAATACATTTCGTAAATAAGTTTCATAATCCGAACTTGGCTAGCGTAGTGGACTACCGCTTGTAACCTTCACATTATAAAAGTAGAACCAAGTCCAACAGTGGGATACCACTAGGGCATGGGGTTGTAAACTAGTATAAACTAGTTGCGTTGCTGGCTTTGAAGGAAAAAAAACAAAACTTGGCTTTATCTTTGCCTGTCTCTATTAAAAAAGTTTCCAGAAGCGAAGCAAAGTTTACTTAGATGACATACACATATAGTAGGTACATGTTAGTAACTAACAATAATGCGTAGTAAATACTCGTAATGAAAAGCAATTTATATAACATTTTAGTACATTGTAAATTAAGGGCACAAGAATTTGGGTCCACCCTACTTTTTCATTATTTAATTACGGCCACTGATAAAATTCATCAATCACGACTTTCCACCGTAACCTGACAGGCTATTTCTGAAAAAGTATAATTTATAACACTTTTGTTTTGTGTAAGGTTCATTTGTTTATTTTTTGACAATTCCAGATATAGGACTTTTGTTTTATGACGTCAGTCCTATTTGTCAACTGATTTCTTTTTATAATTTGTGGATGTAAAATCTCCATTATTATCAAATCAAGGAGAGGATGGCGGAATTAATTTTATGCTAATAGCCGACAAACGAACAGACAGGCCCTCTGATGGTGGTGACCGTCACCCATGAACATTAGACATCATCGATGCATCACCGATGCGTTACCGGCTAATAAAGAAGAAATTTGGAAGGGGAATTGGAAGGAAGGATTTGTAATAAATACCTATGTGTGTGTGAATCATTTGACATTTGACGATTTGATGACATTTTATATTATTTTAATTTATTTAGGAGATACATTTTTATGTAATAAATGGTTATAAATTATATGTAAATAATTAGGTATGTATTAACAATTGTATGTCAGCATATTGACAAAGTGTACGGGATCACAAATTTTGTAAACACCATGTATATTTCCTCTTCCTCAACACTGAACTTTCAAAAAGACTCAAATGTTAGTTGTTGTTATTAATAGTCCAGTTAGTAATTGCTAGTAAGAGTCTCGTTTTAATTCAGTCACAAATGTGTTTCTACCCTTGAGGACTGCGATGGTCGCCTCTAAAATAGTGTAAATAATCTTCAATAGAAAAAGAAAAGATCACCTGTATACGGTATATCGACTCAAGATCTACTATTACCACTTACAGATTCAGTAACCGCAATATATCTACTTTTGTAACACAATAACAATACCTTCTCACTAGTTAATGGAGGGCCATTAACTTCCATTTTCACGGCAGTTAAACTGTTATTCATACTTAATCCGAGCCCATTAACTCGTCAACTTAAGGCCAGTGTTAACGTTATTTGTTGTAAATACCGGCTTTGGGTCCCTTACTTAATGAAATGTTTGCTTTGAGGGGCCTTATTCAGTTTAGAATTTGTACTGAATTAGTATGAAGTAATTAAATTTCCTTCATTTCCCTTCATTGTAGCTCTCAATTTACTAAATTTCACTACCAATAGTAAGGCAATATTAGTTAAGTTAGGCTACCTAACGTTCACTTATCTTCTTCTACGAAATGTATGACTGTTAGTGACTTTATTGTCACGTACCACATGTTTTCATCATCACCATGGGTTGACTGGTCGAGGTTGACTGGTTACTGGGCCCTTTCCTCCCATAGATTAAAGGATACAGGCCATCTCTCATCATCATCTCATCATCTCTACCACGATAGCCAATAACAGATTGGCTTCCTTTACACAATAATTTAAAAAAAACACCATTTTATCGTAGTATGGTGACATTAGTCTTATTCCAATCGGTCCATAAAATACAGATGTGCGGAATGTGGAGTTTTAGCGAAGGCAGTGCTTGACTCGAGATTTATCTGTTATGTTAAAATCTCATCCGACCGGGAATCAAACCTCGGATTGGTCTAGGCACAGTGACACTAGTTCACTACCAACTGGGCGACAGAAAATCCTACCAATCCTACAGAAAATCCTAAATAAAAGTCTGCGACAGAATATATTATCTACCTTTTATGCGGAAGCCACTATGTATGTCCAAAATCCTGAGCTTAAATACAATTTTCGTTTTCCGACTTCCACACGGGCGAAGCCGCCAGCAAAGACTAGTATTCTAAAAAGTCAATTTACCAATTACAAACTACAATATTACAACTCAACCCAACGAGGCTCGTGAATTTAAAATTCAAATGCCGTCCCCTATTTGCGATTTGAAAGGATTTCCGTATAATTTACTCACTTCATGCATTGTTTTAGCAATGGTAATACGATGGTAATTGATGGCAAACTTTGTGCCGTCGGAGTTTTATTCAGTTTTGCGTTGCAAAAGGCAAGCATCGACGGAAATAAGCGGAAATGTCGTAATCCAAAAAGTGCTTACTTTGCACCAGAAACAAATTACTTTTGGGATTTTGGAGAAGCAATCATAACTTTTTATATTTATAAGCTTTTATTTTAATACTAGCTGTGCCCGCGACTTCGTCCGCAAGGATTTTACTTTATATTTAAATTTAATCTAAAATAAAAGTTACCCAAGACCTTTCTTCCGCAACGGTTATCGGTACGTGAAGCTGTATGCCTATTGCCATGGAGACAGCTATAGATGATATATTTAGATTGAATACACTGCGTTAAAATTTTAACATGTGAAATTCGTGTCTACGCATAAAGTTCATCTGTTAGCCTATGAATTCGCTTCGGGAAACCTGTCCACTCTCTGTCCTGTCACTCCAAAATTGTTAGACGTAACCCGCGCACGAATTTATTTTCACGTGCGTTAGTTTTCATTTTGAGATAACTCCTAAGATATTCATTTAAATTATACAGTGTATAAAAACTTATCATAATGTGCATGAAATGACCAAGGTAACTAATATATTTAAGTCGATAAGGGTTAATACTGTATCCCTCTTCCCGCTTTTGCAATTGAATTTAAATATTTTAAGTAGAAAAAAATGAATTAATGAATTGAAATTTAACTATTTACAATTCTAATTCGAATAGAGCCATTGTTATTCGCGGATAACTGTTGCGTGTGATATTAATATCTAGTGACGCCCGTGTCACGCGATTGACACAGACTTTGATTAGACACAGACAATGAACATTCACAAATAACACTGTTATTTGTGTTGACTAGTGTACAATGCTATTTGTATAACGTTTGCCCTACTGGCTACTGGTAACATAAATATGTAAGTAGACAATTACATATTTTTCACTAGTAAACCACCATCATAAATAATATCATAATGATTATTAGTCAATCATCATCACTAATCACCGCCCTCGCTTCGATTCGAGCAACGTGTCCGTTAATACGCACATTCGTAAATTGTTAAGGTGAGTATCCACTTGCGCAGCCTCGTGCCGAGCTGCCTCATCGTGAGCATGCCGCGGGCTGTTGAAATTTACGTGTCTCCATTTGAGGCACGAAATGGAGCATCGAGGCAGCAGGTCTCAGCCTCAGCCACGGTTCTCTCAGTTTTGGATTAACCACCATGGTTGCACGGCTTTTTACTTAGGAAATGGGTAGTTTCAATTTATTTTACGAGAACAAACATGTTGTGTGTCACATAAACATCTGCCCCGGCCCGGAATCAAACCCGGAACCCCTCGTTTCACAGGCAGGACCAATGAGGTTACGAGGTCGTCAAATCACTTCTAGAATCGATGATGTAACGGAATTCTGGTTTAAGCAACGTTGTGTAAAAATAAATTTACAAAATTTCCTAATATTTACGTTTTATCATTTAACTAGCTGTGCCCGCGACTTCGTCCGCGTGGAATTTTAATTTTACGGGGAAATTTATAAAAGTAGCCTTAGTTACTTATTATATCAGCTATCTACCAGTGAAAGTCCCGTAAAATCGGTCCAGCCGTTCCATTGATTAGCCGAAACATACAGACAGACAGACAAAAATTGTAAAGAATGTAATTTTGGTTTTTTTACATAAGATAAGTTAATGCTTGACAACAATCCCACCTGATGGTAAGTGGCGATGAAGTCGAGGATGTTGGACGCACTAACATATTAAAAGCCTATTCACTCTCCTCTAGAAGACTATTTATGCATAATTAATATGTACCGTGTATGTATACATCCATATGCATTTAGTAAATAGCGGTTATTTTAATATTACAAACAGACACTTCAATTTAATTTTTTTTTATAGATGTATAGATATTTTGCCCTACATTTTTACGACACCCAATTGTTATCGGTCCCTATATTTTTACGCCCCTGACGGTGGTTAACAGGGTCTGTCAGATTTTATACAACGCTAGGTTTTGTGACCCATAAGTTACGGGTATTCGGGAACAAGCGTTCTAACGTCGATGTTTATAGCACCAGATAATAAGCCGGTGTAAGTTATTACTTAACACCTTTTTTCCACGATGCTAAGTTAATCCTTGATAACAATCCCATGATGTTAAGTGGCGATGATGTCCGATGATTACACCTGACGCAAACGGGAGTGAAATAAGTTTTTAACCGACTTCTGAAAGGAGAAGGTTCTCCATTCCATTGGTATTTTTTTTCAGTGACTGAATGTGGCTAACCATCTGCGTATGGATTAATTTAGATTTAGATTCAGTTTTAAGGGTTCCGTACTTAAAGGATGACAAATCTCTCAATTGATTCTAAATTATTTTATTTTATGATGATTTCTAGATTCTTTAACTTAGATGAATTATGGTAATGGGAAAATAAATGCGGTCAAGTACATTCTATTGCACTACTCAGCATACAGCAAGTGCAACGTAGTTTACCTATCCAGTTCAATTGGATACCGGGATAGGGATAATAGAAGTGGATAACTGGATAATACTTAGCGACAAACGATATCGCCTCGATACAGAACAACGTTGTTAGTCTCGCGTCCATGTCACGACTTAGTAGGATTATGCTTAAGGTTTAGTGACACACTGCTCTGCGGTAAGGTAACAGAGGTAATACCCAGTAAATAAGCGCTTATAGCCCGGCGGCTTACGTCGAGCATAAGTGATCAACGCAGTTAAAGATATAAAGTTTTCATCAACAAAAGTTGTACAATAACAATTACAATACGCTTCCGTGCTCCAGAGGACACGTAAAACAATTAGTCGCGACTGTTATCGTTAGACTAATGAACGCAATAAGCTGAAATTTGGCATGTATGTTCACTGGGGAGTGAAGGGTGCACTAAGGGAGGATTTTTGGAAATTCCCCTCCTAAGGAGATAAAAAGGGGATAAAATGAAACTTCTTATTTCTTCAATGGATTCACTTGAAACTTTGTATGTAGGTTCCTCAAGTGACGGAAGTGAGCATTAAGAAAGGATTTTTGTGAAATTGGCGGTCGAACCCGCGGGGGACAGCTAGTATTATATATGTAAGTTAGTCCAACATCTTAGACTTCAATGCCACTAACTATCAGGTAGGATGGTTGTCAATCATTAACTTATCATAAGTGAAAAAAATGGTGTCGTAGCCTTAATAATGATAAAAGCCGTGTGTCACAGGAACAGTACAGCTTACGTGGTAATTGTGGGTCTACCGCAGCACACATGATAACACCGAGATACTACCAGTGAACATGTAATTTATGGCGCTGGGATCTGAGACTAACTTATACCCATACTACGTTACTGTGTTGATACTTATGTAATTACTAGTGACCCGCCCTCGCTTCGCTTCGAGAAACTTTGGATAATTCACACTATATCTTTATAAATTATAGCCTATATGTTATTCTGATGTGTAAGCTTATTGTAAAGTTTCAGCAAAATCCGTTTCAAAAAAATGCTTCAAAAAAGTATGCTAAACACTCACAGCCCCACGCTATGATTCCATGTGTCGTAGTTGCCATGGACAACATACGAGACAAGAACCCACACCCAGACCGAGAACGGAAATTTAAACTCATCATTCAAATTTCGGCATCGCTGGGAATCGAAGCCTGAACTGAAGAAAAAACTATTTTTAAAAACTACTGACCGGATTAGGACGAAACAATAATAATAATAATAATAATAAACCAAAACATCTCCATCACAGTCTCAAACAAATAGACCTAAAAGAAAACGTTTACATAGCACTCCAGATAGCCTCTATCCTAAACACCTGCAGAATCGTGAGAAGGTTTTTACAAGTTGATGAAAACGAACACCAACACATAGCACCGGGACATTAAATAAATTCACCACACGCTACATTTTACTTGGTTACGGCCCGTAAATGTAGTTAAACCAGTCATATGTACTGAGAAATAGAAACTGAAAAAGAAAATAACAATAATAATAACAATAATGAAACATTTAATCATGGTTAACTTCAGTTATATAGCTTATACATCAGAATAACATAAGGGCTTTAATTTATATAGATTTTGTGTAATTTGGCCATAGTAGAACGAGTTGTCGGAAAAAATCCTATCCTCTGAGAGCTATATTGGCGTGCGCTGCCTAAACCGTTCGAGTTACACAAAGAGAATGTATCGTCGGATTGTTTGTCTTAAATAGTCCTAAATAAAAGTCCGCGACAGCATAAAAGGTAGATACTTCTATATGTAAAACTATATCCAAAATAGTGAGGTATAAATATCATTGTCGTTTTCCACCTCCGACGCGGGCGAAGCCGCCAGCAAAGAATAACGTCAATAAAGTAAACTTCACTTACCTATTTCCCGTAACCACCCATCTATGCGTTCAGACCATTAGTATAAACTTTTATTTAGCCGGATTGCGTGTACACGTCAACAAACATTATCGGGTTCGATGATTTTAAAATACGATGCGTTTGTAAAACCGCAACATGCTGCAGCGTTTCACTTTGTTGCTTTTTGTATTTTACTAAAACCTGGTATATACCCTGTATGTAATAATAAAAAATATGCGGGCTATGCAGAGAGCTCTGCGTGGTATTTCTCTACGTAATTGAAGTAGAAATGATGAAATCCGTAGACGAACGACATTAACCGACACAGCTCAGAGAATCAGCCGATTGAAGTGTCAATGGGCTGGCGTAGCTTGAAGGACCGATAACAGCTGGGGAAGAAAGTTCCTCTGGTCGTGACCACGTCTCGGAGAAAGGAGCAAAAGGACGCTCCCATCCAGGTGGACTGACGACCTAAGGAAGTCAGCTGGATTCAGAAGGCTTGGAAACTGTCAGACTGGTGTCAATTTGGGGAGGCCAGTGTCTTGGGGCCTTGAAACAACAGCGGACTTGGAAAGGCTGACAGAATGGATGGATGGAATAATAAAAATAAAGGATTCACATGTCTGTAGAATGCATGTCATCTTTATCATCGCAATCCATAACTGTCCTGTTGGACACAGTGTGGGTGGAGGCCATAGTCCACCACGCTGGCCAAGTGCGCATTGGTTGACTGCACACACCTTTGAGAACATTATGTAGAACTCTCAGGTGTACAGGTTTCCTCACAATGTTTTTGTTCACTGAAGCAAATGATCATTAGATTCTAAGACACACATTTTTTTTTAAAATAGAGGTGGGTGCAATAATTCGTACCCGAGCCACTCGGTTCGAGAGTCCAAAGTATAAACTACGACAATGCATTTATAAGTAATATCTGCAAAAAAATAGTTTGAGTCTCATTCCAGGGGAGGTTATTTGGACACATGGATGATAGAGCCCCTTACACTCCTGAAATTTTAATTCCCTCTAACTTTGTTAAAATACCCAAAGCTTTTACCAATAGGGATATCGAGTTTACTAATAAAATACTTTATGCTCAAACAAATCAGTGTTCTCTGTGTAATTGAGACACCTAATTCAGGGTTGTAGGTATAAGTTTACAAACAATCCTTTTTGTACAGTAAACCCGGCATTGAATTTTGCTATTAAGGGGTTAAACTTAAATTTTATTGATCACGATATCAATGCGTAAGGAGACACTTGTTTAATTACAAAGGACCTTAATTATAATAGCAACTCATTGCCTGGAAGTTTGCGTGATCGTGTGCGCGGTCGGCAGTTGTATGGGTGACCGCTAGTGGCGAAAATTTCTTAAGCGTTTCCATGCTTCGGAGGGCATGTAAAGCCGTTGATTCCGGTTGTTATTCTTAGATAACAGTTATAACGGAGTTATAACAGCCATAACGGCTTCAAGACCTTCCAACCAAAGAGTTGGCTACTATAACTCCTTCTACTGTCATTGGAGCATGGTGGAGTACGCTCTAGGCCTTTTAAATAACGAGGACTAGATCTCCGTAAGCCGCTATTTCTTCAGTCGATAAAATTCAATATTAAATTCATTCATAGATTTGAAGCCACTGCTTATTCCAAAGCCAATATTAATCCATCACAAGTAAAGCATCGAAGGGGCATCTCTTGACAGATAAAGAAACAGCTCCGGATAACTTAATCTTTGCTGACGCAGAGGTAGTCTTGTTAGGCTGAACGCACATTGAGGTCTCGCAAATGTGTAGTGTATTATGTAAGCAGTGATAGACGTGTGGTTGAACGTTGGGCTCCCGAACCGGGGGGCCCGGGTTCAAACCCCACACGCACCTCTAATTTTCATTATCACTAGCTTCGGTGAAGGAAATCATCTTAAGGATACCTGTACACCTGAGAGTTCTCTAGAATGTTCTCAAAGGTGTGTGAAGTCCGCCAATCAGCATTTATGGTCAGCGTGGTAAACTAAGGCCTGTACCCTCAAGTTGTAAGATGTTACTTTATGTATAAGGTACTAGCTAGGGCCCGCGTGGAGGTTATTTTAACTGATTCTTAAACAATCTTTCAACCCCTAGTTTACCCCCTAAGGGTCCACCCCATGTCTCCTCATATTATTATTGTATTTTGTGGTACTTGATGATTTGATCACTCTTAATCAATAAAGTAAATTGAATTTTTACTTTTCTGAATACTGTCACTACTTAATATTCTTATGCTATACCAAATAAATCTTACTCATCTATAACTTTCCCCTAATCAGATTGTTCATTAAGATATCTTTTTTATGTTTTTGTTAAACTGGTGATCAATAAAGAGTATTTATAATTGTAATATATTGAACCGCTACCTCATGACCATGACCACGACCACTCTGGCAAGAGTGATACAATTTCGAAAAAGAAACATAAGTTTCCTCAGAAAATAAATTTTCATAATTCGTGTTCAGTTTCCACTCACTGGACGCTGCGTCTTTGCTACAGCAGGTGTCTAAACCCATATCAAAGTAATATCCCCGCTCGGCGGTAGATACTAACATTATCAATGCCATAATATATTAACGCTGTATCTTGCAATGTCTATCAAATAAGTTCACGTCGAAGTATCGACGAGAAACTTGCTAACTAATAATATTGTACTTTGATGATTTGATACCGGATAATACCTAGTCATGAATTAAGGAGGATTTTATTGTATCTGTTCGTAGGTGTTGAGTTTGTGAGGTATAACAACAAAAATTATGTGCATAATTATGAGTACTTAAGTACTTGTAGTAGTAGAGTATGGGTAGTTGTAGTTTAACTTATGACGTAAACTTGAGATACGTGATAGACATAGGTACATGCACGTACACGCGCAAGTTTACCTGTACAGTTCATCTATACAGCTAAACCTTGTAAATCCTAGCGTGTATGGCTAGCATAAAACGTTTCAAGTTCAAAGTTGTATGAAAAAATTCAAGACGAAATAAACCCCGCAAAATTCAAAACGACGTACATTTTTAACGGCAGTCAGTGTTAACAAATTTTTTTACTCCATATTTATTCTGTCTAGAGCCAGTTTACACAAGTGGATTGAATGTGAATTGGAAATCGTATGTAATTTTTATTGCAGCGCTCCGAACTTGAATAGTATGAAGTGGTTAACATTTATGCAGTTTAATTAACATCCTGTTAAATATTCATTGAATTTTAAGCGATACTAAATTGATTCATGAATGTTTTTATTGTGAAAACGATTTAGAATTGACTTCTAAAAACTGTTAGCTTTGAAATAGAGTTCGTTTACGAAAATTTTATAGACTTTTACATGTATGTAATGGGTCCGTCCGTTGGGGCAACGACGGGTTATTATCTATACATATAATAATATTGTAACTTATCTATGTTTGTACATAATTATGCGTTCGTAACAATTTATCTTAGATAGTATTTAATATTATTAATTACAATTCTTAATTATTTCAACTTTCATCCTTCATTATTTCATTCTTCCCGCTATCGTCGTAAATACATACCTGTACATAATTATGTTCCTGTAAAAGCAATGTACTGTTATATTACAATGTAAGGAAATTTTAAAACATAGATATATTATGATAATTATAGACCGGGCGCTGGATGGAGTTGAGTGTGCAAAATGTGAGGACCGCATTCGGTGAATGGTTTTGAACTCAGAAAAGCATGCACATAATGATTCTGGATGTTGCCAGGAGGTATATTGATCCATTTTTTTTTACACCCCGTCCCCTTAGCCATCAAGACAGAGACATAATTATCATAAAAAATTGTACTAATCAATCTTTTTTTATTTTGAAAATCGTTATTTATGAATTTGCATAACGAAATATAATCAATACCTATGTAACTTTTTACAAAAGCCAGCCATTATTTACAATTGGACGTACATTTATAGGGTTGAATCAACAATTCCGGCAGTGGTTGCTCGTTTCGTTCGTCATTTCTCTTGGGTATAATTTACCATCTTTCTTTTCCTAAGCCTAAAAGCCTAAGCTTTGCCTAAGAAGGTGTAATTAAAAGGCTGTAGTAAAACGTTAGTTTTTAGGATAAAAAAAACGGATTATCTCGATTTTCGAAAAAACTACAAGTCCGATGGAAAAAAGTTTAATGGCAAAATTGTAGTTAATATAAAGATCTACAACTTTTATTTAACTTTTTTTCACATAACCTCAAAAGGTATGCAAAAAATTGAAAAAACCAAGTTTTTGGTTTTTTATTTTTAACTTTTCCAAAAATTTGTTTTTTTTTTCACGAAATTTTGTGAAAACTTGCCTTTTTTTGTCTCAAACACACTGTAATTTTTTTGATTGAAAATATTTATTTTTGCACCTTCTATTGACTTAATATCGAAAAAACACCCTATTTTTCAATAAAAAAATCTCGCGTCAAAATATACATTTTTTTTAAAAAAGTCGGTGGATTTTTTGTTCGTTAAAATGTCTTCTTTCTGATGGTGTAAAAAAAACATACATCACTGTGGTAAATTTTCTCAGAAAATGCGCTTAAACTGCAACTAAATCAGGTACATTTCTCAAACGAGTTTGGAGATTTCCTGTCAAAAATGTGCAAGTACCTTTTTGACAAGAAATCTCCAAAATCAGAACTCGTTTATCATTCAAAATTTCGAAAATGCAAAATTTTTTCCATGAAATAAACGTTAATTAACCTCTAAAAATGGGGTGGGTGGGGGAAAGGGAAATGGACCCGTACAGCTGCCGGCAACATGTGATTTTCTATTATTTAGGGTCTCAGGTAAAAGAATTTGAGCATAGTTGCCGGTTCTCACATTTTGCATACTCAACTACCTCTGGCGCCTGGTCTATTATCCAAACACTGATCCGGGATCTTACCTAGTTAACAGCGCGTCTGATTCAATCAGGAGTAAACTCCGAAATTTAGTTTCCTCTACGAAATAACTGAACTTGGATTTCAGTTCAATACGTCGTCGAACGTCGAAATTCACAATACACATTGGATCTAGCGGAACTACACTAATTGGGAGAAAAGTATAACTGATATACAGTTATACTTTCCTTCCAATTAGTGAAAAAAGTTTAACTCGCTCTAACATAGACAAGCTTTATCTAAGTTAGTTAGCTCTATACTAAGGACTTCATCGCCACTTACCATCAGGTGGGATTGCTGTCAAGTACCTACGACCATAAAAATGTAAAAATATGATTTTAAACTGATATCATCGAGGACAGTAAACTAAAAATATAAAAATGTTTGAATGTAAACGGGTACTCACGATTTTGAATTTTGTACCGATATTTCGGACCGATAGACGGATTCATTCATTCTAAAATTCGTCTCAATTGTGATGCTATGGACAATCCAATTGTCTTCTTTAACTTTTCAAACGTTTTAATTTTTATCCTATTCCTTAGGAAGACAAATACAAAAACACAAAAATCATAATAATTGATCCATCCGTTCTTGACTTATAAAATTAAACAGTGTAACTAGCACGACATCATTATAATAGATTATTAAATACATAGTAGTTTACTAAGTAGCATTATTGAGAAGTTCACGAACAAACCTCGCCTAGATTTAATTAGCCTGCGACGCTTCCCGAATTTAGTTTCCTGTAGGAAATGAGTTACTGAAACTTGTATCGTTTGATACTTGCGTATTGTTCTATTAACCCGTCCACGCTTCGCTTCGCCTTCGAACAGTGTCTTTAGTTTATTTTGACAGTAAGGGCGCGTTTCACGTTTCGTTTTCGTTTCACGCGGCCGACGCGCGGCGCGGCGACTGAGATGGTCACCTCTAAAAAAGTATAGCCGGATTATAGAGAACTCTCAGGTGTGCAGGTTTCCTCACGATGTTTTCATTCACCGAAGCAAGTGTCAATTATATATGAATACGCACATAATTTTTGAAAATTAGTGGTACGTGCGGGGTTTTAACCCGGTCCCTCCGGTTCGGCAGTCCAACGTTTAACCACACGGCTATCACTGCTTCATTAATAATATCTTAGTAAGCTTTAACTTAAATTAATTGAGAGTGTAATACCACGTTTGTTAACTAAACCATACTCCCCATTAGATCATTAAACTCTACTATTGTGTTCAAACAATCATTACCTGTAGCCGCCCATCGTTCGCTTGTCGGCTCGGAATAAAACACTGCCATTCCAGGTAATTGTGATTGAATAGATTAATTTAATGCTTCATTTGTTTAACGTTTTAGCAGTCACTCTAAGCTTATAAATTGTCTAAAATAAAATATTACAAACAGGAAATGGAATAAAGTTTAATAAGATGTCACAAAATTTTAAAAAACTGTAAACCCGACTGCGTAACTGATGTATTAAAAATTTAATTGAGAATGGTGGCTTACCTTCAAAATGTTATATAAAGTCATTGACTTATGCTCGGGCCACACTAACGGGAAATGCCGTTAATTATGGCGATGATCGTAGGTGTAGCCACGACTTCAACGCGATAATTTCACAACGGCATTCACATTGCCGTTTGCCGTTGGTTAACGCGATAATTAATGCGTTGAATCGGCCACACCACTGAGAAAGAAGCGAGCAAAATTTATACCTATTTTGGTAGGGTTGGCACAGGAGGATACAATTTAATAAACAATAGTTATTTGTTCAACAAGATGGCAAAGTTTGTCCTATATATATAATCCTATATATATAAATAAATATTAGTTCGTTTGTTGCAAATGTATGAATTTTGATATGTTGTTTCTCTCAATTATTGTTTTCAATTTTACTACCTATTTACAGTACATATTACTTATAATAACATGACAATTTTATTAATTATTTTTATTTAATATACGTCAACCTTATCACGTTAGTAGCTAGTTACCTACTTATCCCTTGTTTAATGGTAATGATTAATTAAATTCATATAATAAAAATTTACACTCATCAAAAACAGAGCATCGTCAACCTCCATCTTGTTTGAACGTAAACGCCAATTTTATCGCCGATGGGCAGTCACGTTTGACAGTCAAGTGTAGCCACTCACATAACGTGTTAATTTTATCGTAATAATTATCGCGATGTTCGGCATTGCCGTTGACGTTGACGATTTCGTTAGTGTGGCCCGAGCATTATAATATGTCAATGTATAAAGAGTATACATATTATATATATTTATAGAACCTGAAATCATGCATATATAATATGAAAGTGTATGTATTGTCGCGTAAAATAAAAATAAAATAAAATAAAAGAAAAAGAAAATTTGAAAATAGAATTTACCCCCCCTACCCACTGTGGGCTGTGACAGTATGACTTTGAGTACATTATGGAAGATCACCAAAGTAAGTGATAATTAGTTTCTAACATGCACATACTTTTTTGAAAATTATTTCATTAGGCATTAAGATTGTAATTCCTGGCTATAGGTTTTGTAATAAAGAGTGAATCACTCGGCTATCACTCCTCACCGTTTTCTTGATAACTCGAACCATTCAACACAAATCTCACGCCACAAAAGCGTCATTACAAAGTCTAGACACAAATAAATCTTCATCCTTCAAACTGGCACACCGTTGAAAAGTTCTGTCACTTTGAAAGACCCAAAAAATCTTTCGATATAACTTATTGAGTTGGAAGCGACATCATTATTCAAATAAATTTTCTACGAGCCTCGGCGCGTGATTATAGGTACTGTGGGAGTTTCAAAGTAGAACTTCCGAACAAAGATATCGGTAGCTAACGAACTGTATTGAATACCTAACAATTTATTAAGCAATAATATTGTCATAGGAGTTGGTACCGGATAGGATAGGAAGTTTTTGGCACTACCGGTCACTACTACCGACCGCGCCCATTGTACACAAGGCGCCGCCTTTTCGCAACTGTTGTTAAACAACACTTTGCCGTTATTAAGACGCTTATTTGTATAGAAGTGATTGGAAAAAATATTATTATTATCTTGCTTTCTTTATAGTACAATTTTACTATCGCCATTTAGTAGGTACACCTTGTCGTAGGTCGGTTAGTTACTTAGTTATTTTCTGAATTTGTCTTTCACCAAACATCTAATTTTAAAATTCCCCTTCCTGAATTTTGTTTGAAGGGACTTTCCCCCAAACATCGGTTAATTACTTAGTCTTACAAATTGACTACATACTGATTGGAGAAATAAATTGAAAGTTCGAGAACAGGGTTCCGTACCTTATAGAGAAATATGAAATCATCGTTTGCAAAATATTTCAACTACTCACCGTCTCGCTTCACTTCACTTGCACTTGACATAACGTTTTAACCCCCGACGCAAAAAGAGGGGTGTTATGAGTTTGACGTGTCTGTGTGCCTGTGTTTCCGTGTGTCTGTGACACCGTATCTCGTAAACGAATGGACCGGATTAGATGCGTTTTTTTATTTGAAAGCTGACGTGATAGATGTGGTTATAATTTATGAAGATCTGTTCAAGCGTTTGATGATCATCAGCTCATTACAGATGTTCTGAGTTGGCGAGTTTTTTTGGGACCTTACATAATTATTTGTGAACGTATTAAATACAATGACAAATGATATCCGGGAACACTACATAAAATACATCAATGAAAACCCGCTTCCGAATTGCTTAACCCGACGACCCCTATTGCGTAAGGTAATACGACATACTGCTGTTTGATGGGTCCTAGGATCGATTCCCAGCGAGGTGGTAATTTCAATGATGGGTTTAAATTTCTGTACTCATACTAGATGTGTATTCTTGTCTTGTGTGTTGTCCACGAAACCCACGACACAGAATATCCTAGTGTGGGGCTATGAGTTGTAAATAGCTTTTATATTGTCAACGAATTCATTAATATATAATGTAATACAATTTTTACAAAAATGGACGGATCCCTAACAGCCAACGTCACAGATGTCAATGCAATCCCCTTATACGAGGGGAAGGCCCTTAAAATCACAAAGCACACTTAACATGGCATATAATTGTTTGTTCGGTGAAGGGCCGATTTAATTGGGACATAGCTTTGATGTTTTGTTAGTGTACTGTCCTGTGTGAATACCAGCATATGTGATTATTTTTCAAACATCTTTCAACTGTACCCATTAGCTCACTAATGGATCCCTTAATATTTATGATAAGACTAGTGAATCTTTGTCTGATTTATTGGTGCGTTTTTCCCGTCTATTTCAGAACGTACTCGTAGTTAACTTCGAGTAAATTTAGTATTTTGTTTTATTTTAATCGGTCATAAATAAAGACACATGTCATGGATAAGTAGCAATTGTTTCGAGTGCGAAAATTAAGGCATGGGTTACCCAAAACTTATTTTTACAATGGAGTTAAGGCTTAACTATTTTTTTTAAATGTACACTGCAACAATGCTTGAATCTACTTGTACCTAATTATGATATTATGCAGTAAGCCAAAAAAAGAGAAATATATTTAATATTCGAATCAAGTCCTGCAAATAAGACACTAAATTTCAAATTTTAATAACACTTTAGCTTATCTCAAATTAGTCTCTATTTAATTTTTTTTTTTACCACAAAACTTGAATTTAATAATATGTTATTTTAAGTTAACTTTTGTACAAGGCAAAGCCCGCTCTGTGCACATTTCCTTACAATTTACGATCGTACGGCATGCTCGGAACCGCATAGCGTATTTATGCGATATTAAACGCATGCTTTACCCACTACGTTTTCGGCTACATACTTAATAATTACTTCAACCCATTAATGGCCCTTACTGAGCACGGATCACTCCTCACAAGTGAGGAGGTCTAGAGCATAGGTATACTCCAGCACGCTGGTCCAGTGCGGATCGATGGAAGGGTTGGTGGCGCACTCAAATGTCAGAAGATATAAATGCCGCCCGATTATAATTATGCCGAAAACCAACGACATGACTTAATGACTGTTACATAATGAAAACAACCAGGACCGACTGCTTTACGTGCCCTTCGAAGCACGGAAGCACTTAAGAAATTTCTCCACTACCAATCACCCATCCAACTACCGAACGCGCCCGCTCACTTACGATCGAGATCGATGCAAGTAGCTGGGCGATGGGCTTACTATAATAATAATAATCACCGCATAAATGTCTTATTTTAACCGTCATCATCTTATTTCGTTTTGGTAAAAAAAACATTTAAGAAACTCATATTTCTATTGAAATTTAAACATAAAAAACAAGAAAGGATTTATACCCTTAGATACATGTGAATAATTCCGTAATAAAAACAAAACGGTATTGAGGTCGATCCTACAATTACATACAAACGTACACTGGAATTTGAAGTTACCGGGGTAAATTGTATAATTTATTCACCCTATTACAGCTTTATAATTAGTATAGAGTGGGTAACAATATCGTACAAGGTCGGAAACCGAACACCAATCTAATTAACATCCTTGTATTTTGTTTCAGTTAATCAGATACTAATCTTGTATTATGTTATCTTTTCTTTATAATATAAATCCGTAATCTAAACATTATCTTTAGATTATTTATACAATTCTTCTGTGCATGTATGTCACTGAACTCCTCCTTATCGGCTGGACCGATATTAATGATTTTTTTTAAAGGGAAACTTTTATTACATCGTCTCAAACTTTTTCGTCTGTGTGTTGCATGTCACGTGACGGTCGGCCGCGGAGTAGGTATAAAGTGAAAGGCACTCGTCAGAGCAGCCAAGGCCAATATGGCCAAATTTTTAGTTAAATGTCTACAATGTGGAAAAAAGTTTCACTTTTACCGTGGTTTCATAAAACCACACGATTCTTTTTTTTTGTGAGTGTTTAAGTGGTTCTATGGTTGGTTTAGATTCACAATTAAAACCAGTAGGTGGCACTGTGTCGTGGTCTACCAAGAGATCAGCGAAACTATTTTCCTGTTTGGATTACGAGGCATCAATAATGTTCCTAACTGCTATGCTCTTTTTTGCTTCACAGGGCACGTAAAGCATATGGTTCCGGTTGCTATAATTTGATAGCAGTCGTTAAGCTATGTCGGACTCCTTCGGGAGGCACAAAAATTTCCACTGGCTATTAGCGGGTTGGTGATCCTGAAGTGTCATTAGGACCGACGACGATGACTTACCATCACATGTGCGTTCAATGGTCGTTGCTGTGAAAAAGTCGATTGCATCGCAAGCGCGGATAGTGACTTTTATTTATTTTCGAAATGCCTGAACTCGCGACCATAGTTGACTATATTCGCGTTAATGTTAACGCATTCGGCCACGTAGTTTGTAAAATAAATGGTCTATATGGGCACACTACGTTAACGAAGTTTGTTAAAACTAAAGATTTGAGACTATTTGTAAATATTAACAACGCTTTTTGGTTGTTTTATCTTTTTTTGTCCCTTAATTTGATTTACGTTTTGTACTAGGTTGGGGGTAAAAATTAGAGTAAATTTTATTTCAATCAGTTTACAAATAAAAAAGATGTGTCAATTTAAATAATCCCATGTACCTAAATAATTATTGTTTTTTGTTTGAGTACAAAACCATTGGTTCGAGTAAATTTATATAATAAGTATACTAGCTTTTGCTCGCAGATTGGCCAGCGCGGATGTACTTTCAACTGATATCTTTTAAATCAAGTACTTTCATTTCTTATTTTCTCAAAATGTATAAACCAGTGTTTCACTATATCTAACCAGAATCCTACATATCTATTTTCATGTCAAAAATACTTTACTTAGGTTTTCTACTTATAAACTACCTCCCAGCCAAATTACATTTTCATAAGTTCAGTATGTATATTTTTTTTAAATATCGTGATAAGTCAGTGAGTGCGTATGTATCATTTCGCTTTGATGTATTCAGATACAGTAAGTACCTACCTACCATTTATAAATTTAACGTTTCATAAAAACAATTACATTTGCCTTACTAAGAGTGTTGATTACGGCATACTGTCTGATTGTAGTTGACGTTGGAAATAGAAAAACTTCCTTCAATACGTAACGAGGGGTCACTATCGAGATCTGCTACCAACGAAACTCGAATGGTATCTCGATTTAAAACGACTAATAGCTTCCCTTCGGTAAAGTTATTCTTTAGTACACCCACACTCGAAAACATGTTTAGACTGGACTCTTTTAACTGTCATTTATTTTTTATTTATGATTCGATTGAAATACAACAAAAATATTGCCATATTATATAGACGTTGTTAAATTACATCCAACAATGCTGTGTGGGTACTAAGGGACAGGTTTCCTGAAGCGAAGCGAGGGCGGGTCTACAAAACATTTTATATAAAATGTTTTGTGTAAAAAAGCCACAAGTAGTGGTCACAAAGCGAGCCTCCAAAATTTCGAATGTTACTATCAAAACATTCGACCCGGTAGCAGTGCCGTACGAAACATTCGAAATCGTCCATTTTAAATCTTCCCTACGTGAGAAGCTTTCTCTGTAACTACTGCTGAGTCGCACTCAGCAATTGAATCGCTTTACTTCGTACTGCAGTTGTTGCAGAACAATTCTAGACTGCAGTTTCACCTGTGAGATTGCGCTTCCTGTGTCCTGTTGACTCAAAGAGATACAAAGAGTATATATTTCTGAGTTCGCTGCTATTTTTCTTGCTACGTAATTTTGTTGACACATTTTTGAACTGAAATGATTTTTGGTAGGGGAAAAATTTACGCGTTCGCGTCAGAAACGTGCTAACGGGTATTCCTTACTGTTAGCCCGCGTGCAGCTACGAGTATGTGTGTACCTTCTTGGTTTTAAATTTAGTTTTATCTTGATTATTATTTCAATTGTTTAATTTAATTTAAAAAAAATTAAAAAAATACAATTTACTGAACCACGGTTAACTTCAAAAATGATATGAGATTTACATTATTTTTTGTAAAAAAATATTGCCTCAGGCGAGGATCGAACTCATGACCTTATGATTATAAAACTTACGCGCTGCCTAGTGCGCTACCGAGGCAGTCAGTATCCAAGTTATAAAAGTTTATCACTATGTAGTAATTGAGCAAAATGTTATCTAATCCCTAGTAATATTATAAAGGTGAAAGTAACTCTGTTTATCTATCTGTCTGCTACATTTGTTTCTTTCATACTTAATCCGCTGAACCAATTTAAAAGAAATTTTGGAAGTAGTTCGAGCCCCCCTCCCCTTTCCCTTGAAATAATTTTAACGATATTTTTTCGTTTTTTTTTATAGCCTGAAGGGCTGACGAAAAAAGCAGACGAGCCAACTGATGGTAAGTGGTCATCGTCGCCTATGGACACTAGCAACACCAGGGGAGTCACCAGTGCAACGCCGGCCCTGAAGGAGAACTCTTTTGACACCATTTTTGAAGAACCCCATGTCATAGCGCTCCGGGAAAACCTCAGAAGGAAGTCCATTCCGTCATTCCGTCCGTCCATTCAGTCCGTTTCAGGTTTAACCAAATTAGAACACTTATAAAAGCATGATTTTAGTTTAACAAACTATAAATTTATCTGGTGTTCTCATTCCCAATTATTTGAATTTAGTAAAGGAAAGAACACCCAACCCTTAGCACGACGCATCTACTTGAAAACTCGATGAAAAATGAATGTCCTAAAAGCGAACCCGAGCTAGAATGGAAAGCCGAATATCCTTGTGATTTAGTTGCACCAGAACAACATTAAATCTTGAATTTATAACCGATTCTTGGCTCCGTAGCTCTGTGTCCGATTTCGTAGGATTTCTGTCGGTATTTGGTCACAGACTCGTGATATAGTGCTGCCTCCTCTATGAGGAATAGTTTGGTGTTGTAGTAACTTCCCTTTGTTTTCCTTAGGGAAACATATTCCTTACGTTTACTGCAGAGTTTGAAATAAATGTCATTGCATCTTTATCGGATTTTATTATTACTCGTCATTCATTACTGTCCCACTGCTAAATTGGAAGAAATCACACACCTTTTGAGTACATTATGAAATACTTTCAGTCGTGCAGGTTTCCAAATGTTTATCCTTATCGCTAGTGATAAATAGTTAATGTCTAAAACGCACTTTTTTTTTTAAATCAAACGATTCGAAACCAGGACTCTGTGAGAGTCCAACGTTCAAACCACTTGGCTCTTACTGCATTATCAGAAAATATCACTTACCATCAGGTGGGAATGTGGTCCAGCATCAACATTTTAATTACTAAGTAAAACAAATCATAATACAATATACAATATACATAATTATATTATAAACGGCCACACATTCACATACCGGTACAAGTAGTTGCGGCTGTGCGTTGTCTGTCAGTCATTCAGTAACGCAAGAGTTTTATATAATGTTAAATAAATATTTCAGAAAGATTTTATAAGAAGGGGTATTTATTAACGCAATAGATCCTATAAAAATGATTTTGTTCTGTTTGTTTTTCAATTTTATAATTATTATTGTAACCTGCTAACATAAATACATTCGACACCGTATGTTTGCGGTTAAAAAACCAGTAAGTGACTTTTTACTACCGATGAGACTATATTCACGGGCCGTGTCATAAAAATTTGATGCTATCATAAAGTGACAACAAAAATCTTATGATATTCAATAAAAAATGTTTATTACGACAGAAGTGGGTCAAGCAGAAATGTGCTATGGTAGATATCCCTACTAATATTATAAATGCGAAAGTAACTCTGTCTGTCTGTCTGTCTGTCTGTCTGCGTGGCTTTCCCGCTTAAACCTCTCAACCGATTTTGATGAAATTTGACACAGACAATCTTTAGACCCTGAGAAAGGACATAGGCTACCTTTTATTGCGACAAAAAGGGATGAAGAGGTTGAAATAAAGGTTGAAAGTTTGTATGGGATTTCTTCGGGTTTTAAGCACAGCGCCATCTAGGGGTGAACCTTCCTAACTTAAAGAATAAGAACGCCTAGCGCCATCTCTTAAAGAACCATGAAACTTTATATTTAAGCACTTGATAATAAGTTTCCCGAAGCGAAGCGAGGGCGGGTCGCTAGTAAGTAATAATTTTGTCGTTCTATTTAGATCGACTCGCCCGTCTGGACAATAAAAGAAAATTTTGAAGAAATTAATGACGTTTCATTTATTATGACGAGCGCATGGATCAATTGTCCATTTTGGACTACGGGCGTTCTAAGTGGCTTGGGTTCGATTCCCAGCGAGGCAATATGTCAATGATGAGTTTAATATTTGTGGTCGGTCTGTGTGTGTTCTTGTCTGTGTGTTGTCCATGGCACCCACGACACAGAGAAATCTGGTGGGGCTATAAGTGGGTAGCGTTATTTATTTATTATAACTTTATAGGATGAGTATTGCTCAAAGAAGTTAAATATATATTATGCTGAGAATTTTTTTATGGTAAATGGTCATGACCATGGATATTATGTCCAGTGATTTGAACCGATTTCTGACTTCTGTCTACTGTGACTTTTATTCATTAAAAGCAGGAATAATCTCATTTAATATATCTGCAAGCGGGGAAATTTAATTCACCAACTTAGCTGCCAAAGCGAGTATGTGAGACACCATGTGTGAACACTGATAAGGGCAGTTATGGCTAGCTTACACGTTTTGTAATATTAAACCAAAATTATAACAGAAGAGTGCAATTAAACTAATACTACTCATAGAACACTAATTAATAAGCAGATTAAAGAAAACTTTTAAATATTTGTTTAGGATATCGTTGCAACTGTCCCACTGCTGGGCTAGGAAGTCTTCTGACAATGCGGATTGCACTGCAATTCAGATTGGTAGATTTCACACTGCTTTGATAACAATTTGCAGACACCTGGTTTTGTCACTGAAGCAATTGATAATAATTTTATAAAACGCACATCATATTTTAAAATTAGAGTAGCATGCAGGGTCCAAAGCTTCATTGCTCGGCCCTCCAGGGCCTTTTCGAAAGTACATCGTTTGAACCACTTGGCTATCAATCTCAAATCCTTTCAGACCCTTCATTCTGCAATCAAGTTCATCGCCTTCTGTTTATAGTACCTAAATTTATAGTCTTTAAGGTTAAAGTTTTGTCATAAGTAAGAACTCTTTTTTATTTTTAACTGCATCAGCCAGCTGTGATCCAGAAAAAACAAACGGCAAGTTCCTTTTCAATCTTGAATTTCGAATTCCAGGAACTGAATTCCGTTGTCAAGCAGTCAGCTTTCTTAAAGCCTTTTGTCGTATGTGCTACGCTTAAAGCATGCGAGGAAGTCGGTAAATCTAAGGAAATGCACCGTTCAGCTGGCGCGTCGTAATGGCGACTTCGCGAGGCGTCTCTTGGCTTCCTTAGAACGACTCACTCATTCACTCATTTACTTTAAACGGTTCCGTAAAATCTGTCGTATTGGGGCGACCTAGAATATTGACGTCAATCTTGACAGCAGACCAGGATGTCGTAAGAGGTGACAGTAGCCGAGCCTTGCTTGATTGTAGAACCGCCTCTCGCCAAAGTTTTAAGTTTTATCCATGTCAATAGGAACCGTGGAGACCCTCTACGGTCCAATTTTCACGATAGTTTTTGGTACGTAGATGCGAATTGTGGAATGAACTTCCGTCTTGCCCTGGTATTGCTCATGTCCATAGGCGACGTGACCACTTACCATCAGGTGGCTCATTTGATTTTACGTCAGGCCTTTAGGCTATAAAAAGTCTTCTTCTCCCTATAAATTTTAACTAATTGTAAACTTCTCCGTCCGTCTAATTTTTTGCAAAATGGGATACAAAGTTTGGTGATTCACGTATTAGTTAATATAATGATGTCATAACGTAAACTAACTATTCTATTTGGTTCTGTAATAATCTTTCACTGCCCCATTTTCTTATAATGTTCTAGTTGATCGCGCGAGAATCACCTCATTATGGTGTTTATTGAAAGCTGTCGGGCAATTTGTTATTAATTATCAGCGTATTAGCTTTCCTCACGTGCCTTTTCTATGAAATTAATGAGGTGCGCTGACTGCTACTTATTACAACTAAAATGTTCTAAGAGAGTTAGGCACAGAATAATGCTGTGAGGCTCTCAAGATAGGGTATTACTCAATTTACTATGGAAATGAAGCTAAATTACGGTAAGTTATCACAGTGACCAAAAGACAATAATTCTTTTAATTCTTATGGTAACTTGGAAATATAACAGAATATAACGAATAGAAAGACAAGTAAAATAAGGGATATAAAAACATTATTGTACTAAAACACTATCTTGTATACAAATTTATTGCTCATCAACTACTTTTGGGGTTTTGGAAGGTAGTTTAATTTTTATTCACATCATTATAACCTCACCTTACCTACGTCTATGTAAATACAGTATTATAATAATTCTTGTCAAAAACTGCTGTCGCCTTAAATTAAGGCAGTAAACTTAATAAAAATGCCTGAAGCTATACCGCTCTTCGTTATTTACAAGGACAAATGCTACGGTATGACCCATTATTTCTAAGTACCCTCCTCTGTAAGATATTTTTAAATTAACTATGGAGTATAAAACTGCCATTATATATCGAAGCACGAAAGCCTGGCTTATGTCAATCGTAAATGTTTGAACGAGTTAAGCAGCTTCTGGCTCGTCGTTATTAAAATTATTGTTTGTAATTGCGATGAATTCTTTAGCGCTACCGTTATTAGAGGAGATGTTAGTGGGAAAGCGGTCGACCACAATGACATTATAAGTAAAAAGACATTGGTCGACAAGCTTTGTCGTTAACCTTTCAAAGGGTATACAAACTTCAAATGCGTTGTTGATCTAAACATTTCATCAATCCAAACTGGAGCAGCGTGGTGGATAGCGCTCTACCTTAGAATAATTACACTATAGAAACGAAGTCCGCGCGGCCGTTTTGAAGTACCTTAATTGGAGTCAGAAATTACTCCAAACACCGGGCAGCTCATGTCAACGCACGCCGAACGTGTCTAGCGAAAAAAAAAGAATTATGACGATTTGTGCAGTTAAATTGTGTCACAAAATATCTGGAAAGCTATTTATGTATTATTGCTAAAAACTTATCCGCAGCCGAATCATTCCCCGCTTTCGGGAAAGTTTCGGTTTAGTGCTTCACTTTAGACAGAGCGCTTGTATGAAGACTGTCTTTCTATAGTGTTATTATTCTAAGCGCTCTACCGTCTCAATTATGGAAAAATACCTGTGCCCTGTACAGTGCCGTCTGCACCTTTTGACGACCCCTTAGTCTAGTGGGTAGAGACCCTGCCTGCAAAATGAGGGGTCTCGGGTTCTATTCCTGACCGGGGGTGATATTTATGTGAATGATAAATTTTTGTTCTCGGGTTATGGGTGTTAGTGATGTGTTATTTGTGTTGTCCATGCCACCCACGACATAGGCAAACCTATTGCGGGTATATGAGTGTGTTAGATCTGTTAAAACCTCACATAAATATATTAAGTATCAAGATCTTGTTATACAAAGTCCTTGCAGTAAATCAAAAGAATAGTTACAAATTAAGTCCAAGTTATTTTCCCCAGTATTGTGCAATCGTTAATACGGCCGTATATAAATCAGCATACCAAAACTTGAGCACTTAACAGCAGAACTTTCTCAAGTAAGCAAATGTCATTCCTAATTACGGTCTCAGCAAGTTTAATTTGCGCTTAAATTGGAGTTCGGACTTTGCACGATGGCAGACTTTTAACGTTGGACTTTAATTGGGGAAACAAAAATGATGAGGAAAAATATCATTTGGGCTGTAAGTCGCTGTCCATCTTGAATCCAAACCAATTTCCGGTAACGTTGGTGCACCTTGCTGAAAAGTGGATAAGGCTACAGCATCAGGTTTCGTTAGACTTTGCTGGGCGGAACCGAAATCTAGAAAACATGTCTATTGACTTGTAGAATACCGATCATCATTTTCACCTATCTCTGTGGCCTAATAGTGCGGCAGATAATGTCAATTGAAATTAAATATGCCAAGCTCAAACTTAATCAGGGGCTGTCGCATAATTCAGTTTCAGACATTCAGGAAGAAAAACATTCTAATTACAGTAAAAAACATTTCAATACCATTCTAATGATGATGAAGTCTATTTTTATTGATAATAAAAATAGTTTATAAATACCAAACAAAATCGGTCCAGAAACAGAGAGCAAATGGGATGTAAGTAGTAACTCTTAGCCAATTTATATAAAGAGTATTCTACCTATAGGTATCTCTAAGTATTCGAATCAAACAGTAGTTTCCTTAATGTTACCGACCTACCTGCTCCCAGCTTCATTCCATTTGCCAAGGCTTAAACGCCATTTCAAAACTTTTCTTCAACATTAGTTAAAAGTTCTTTGAACTTCGGCTTGCCCATGTAACTTCGGCTAACTCTTCGAACTATGTCGGTAACTTCGTTCACCGATATAGTTATTTGCAACGAATCCTATCTCTGTTATTGCGTTAAGTTTGAAGTACGCAACTACCCACAAATGCAATTTTTATTAACGTCTTTTAAATTGATGAATACCGGCAGCGCGCACGAAAAAGTGTCCCGTTCCGCCTGAGCCTGTGCGTGCAAGCGAGAGAGCGGAACAAGCCATAGAGAGGCACGATCGGCCTAAACGTTCGGCTTGCAACGCATCTATCTCTCTTGCCTTATGACATTATCACGTAAAATTATCATCCATAAACCGACTTTACAGACAACCATTTTTTCTTGAGGAAATTCTTTTTCAAAGTATTTCTAATAGCCGAGAAATGAGCGTAAGAGTAACCTGATGGTAAGTGATCACCGTCGTTTATGGATATCAGTAACACACCACCAAAGACATAGAACAACAGAACACAATAACAGAACACCAAATCATCAAGGCTGGTCAAGAAAAAAAAAACAAGAAAGTAGGCTACAACAAAATCCACTTTGACGCTCCGTTATACCCGTAAGTACCCGATTACCTGATTAATACCCGATTTCCACTTATATCGTAAGTGGGGTTAAATGTCGGTATAAAATAGTAGATATAATATAATAATTTAGAGATACATTATTGTGGTAACAGTTGCATGGGTAAGTTCTGTCCGAGTTTGTATTTGTGAAACGAGTTGTCCATAGGGAAGTGAAGGTCGTCTTCAAGCTATACATATAATTAAAGATTAGACTTACGTGAAGTCCTATCTTATACGAAGTGCTTAGTTCGAAGAGATTAGTAACCAGATTAAATAATAAATTATTACATTTATTAGACGGGTAATTGAGACTTTTTTCACACTATTAAATTATATAATTTAGATTAGGTATATCTTGCTGTTCCTAAAATCACCTGTACGTTACTTTAAAATAAACTTACCACTAATAACGATCTACCCGCAAACAATTTGCATGACAATAGCAGTACTTACTCCCAATGGTTTCAACCAATTTATGTAATACGCTAGCCCATTTGCAAATTGAAATTGGGTTAAACATTGAAATTTTTGCGTTAACCACAACATTCAACTAGCGGTTAATACGTGTGGGTATAATTTACTGTATGCCGGAATATTGGCCAATGCGCCATGTGTCTGATTACTTATTTTCGTTTCAAAGTGATCTTGTTTAAGTCTAGCTAAGTTAATTCACTTGAAACTAAACCTCATTACTTTTTCCAGACGATTCAGTACATAATAATGTGCTGTGATGAAGATTTGAAATTTATTCACATATAAATCTGTATCTAATTGATCGATGTCTGACTGTCCGATGAAATATATTTAAACGATAGTAGGTAAACCCGCCCTCGCTTCGCTTCCGGAAATCTGTCCCTTAGTATCCACTTTCAAAAATTAGGCGTGAATCTTTCAACAGACATAACTTTATTATTTATGAACTGATTGAAATAAAACAGACACGAATTGTTAAGTGAAGCTTACCACAATAGACAGATAAAACTTCAGTCCTCACGCTAACTGCTAATTTAAATGTATTTAACTATCATATCTACGTATATCTCCTGTACGTATGCTATTTTTTATCTACTATTCATGCACCGTACTTTTTTCTATCTCTTTATTGTGTTCTCTGAGTAAAGTTTGTCTGGAAGAAATTTCTCTATAGCGATAAGACAGGCTTTTGTACCTACTGTAACTCTTATTGTAGGCAGGCTAAAGTTACCTTTTTAGAATGTAAAAAAAAGTTATTCTTTTTTTTTAAATACTACAACCAATAACTTAACGTGATTTAAGAAACAAAAAATACAGAAGACATCATCTTAATTAAGCGAGGATCAAAAGAAATAGAAGAAAAAACCAGCTTGGAATAAAAAGGCAGCTTGGAAGATAAAAAACATTGCGTCGACTAAGCGCATTAGGGTTGGTCATTACTCGCAGGGGAACATTAGAGGGGATAATATTTGCTCAGGGGCTAATTACTTGTGCGTGCGCCTTGCTAGTAACCTGTTATCATTAAGTGCAAACAGCATTAGAAAGGGGACCTTGAACAAAATCACTTTTCATTTGACCCTAACAAAGGCTCTGCACGAGGAGGTAATCACTTGTTTTTTATTGATTAACGACTCACTGCCCGCGTTTTGCTTCGAGGAACTTATGCCTACTCACTGACAAAATGTTCATGGAGAGCGGTTTAAATTGTATTTTTCTGACCGATTAAAGTACAACATAGGCTAAATATTTCTTGCTCAATATTAATTTCTAAATATTTTAATGGTCAAGCTTACTTTAATATTATGTGTATGTATAGGATAGATACACATAATTAATTATTAGCATACCCACTTTTTATTTATATTACTTACAATAAACCAGATACCAGTGAATAAAATATACTTCAGTAAGATTCATACCACGTTCATTTTGAATGCACTTTTATTTATTTCGCCGCTTCCCAGGCGCTCATTTCAGATAGCGTCACTCACAAGTCCGTTGCGTTGTGAGAAAACGTTGGTCATAAGAGGAGAAGCTATTTACGGTTCAGCTAAAATATTGCTCATGATTTAGTGACTTATCTCTCCTCGAACATAACTCTAGGAGAGTCTCGAACATATAACGCTATATTCAGACGTTAAATAGGAAAATAACCAACAAACGCATCCTCAAGATCCACATCTCCATAGAGGAGAGTTTCCACCCTTTCGTTGGGTCACTGATTACGGAAGACCCTGTATAATGAACGGCCAAATTTGAAGTAAATAAAATAAAATAAATAACGCTACACACTCATAGCCCCACACTAGGATTCCCTGTGTCGTGGGTGCCATGGACAACACACAAGACAAAGACACACACACCCAGACCAAGAACGGAAATTTAAATTCATCATTCAAATTTCCGCCTTGCGGGGAATCGAACCCAGGACCCTTGGAACGGCGATCCGGCGTGTTAACCATTGCACCATCCGGGTCGTCACGGTCAAGTGATTGGGTAGTGTCAATTGGCACTGCCAAGGTGTCAAGTGATTTTGTAATTTGTGAATGACCAGTTAAGAAGTGTTTGTGTAACCTCATAATTACGATCGAGTCACATGTAATAAACGACTTACTACGAAGTGTTTAATAATTATAGCCTCCTAAAATTTCATAACCCCGAACTACGATTCCGTGTCGCACGTGGCATGGGCAACATAAACAAGACGTCATTAACACCCACGACCCGGAGACAAGCATTTTTCTGTCACAAGAATATCTGCCCCTACCGGGAATCAAACCCAGGGCCCCACGCTTTGTAGGGAGGGTCACTACCAAACAGGGTTCAAAAGGAGCACATCTACTTCATCCGTTATTCCAAAGCATGCATTGCGAATTCGAGAGGTTATGGACTTACAAGTCACACCACAAAAATCCATCAAATCCATTCTGAAATCCAACCAATTAATAGACTGATAGATGTTTTTGTACTAAAGTGTCTAAACACTATAGTTTTTGATGGATCTTTTTGATACAAATGCTTTGTTTTTAGTTCATGAATCTTTTGCCAAATAATTATATTATGTATGCAAGCGAGGATAACCTGTTTTACCTGACTGAAACACAATGACATTATTACAAGAACATAAAACATCAGATATATTTTTCTTGGATTCTGAGAAGAAACATGTTAGTTTTTATTAAGAAATACCTTTCGCATGTACCTTGAAATACAAATTGAAACATTCATGAGATTTTTTGTAACCATCCGCGCGGTAAGACTCTTTTTCGCAGAAAAGGCTAGCAATGAAATGTAGCGTCTATCTGAAGCAAGTTATTGTAAGTTTTTTTCATTGAGATACTATTTAATGGCCTTTTTCTTATTTTTACAGTCGACAAGACGACCCACCTGATGGTAAGTGGTTACCGTCGCCAGAGAATATAACGCACCCTTAATATTACAATGGCCTAATTCAAAAAAGTAGTTTTTTGGGAGATCACTTTTAAAAGATTCTGGACGAGACATTAAAATACACGATTACCCCATAGCCTAGGTCCCGGGTTTGGGGTTATATTGGGGTTATATTCTGGACGAGAACTTAAAATACAAGATTACCCCATAGCCTAGGTCCCGGGTTTGAGTCCCGGCCGGGCAGATATTTATGTGACAGAAAAATGTTTGTTCTCAGGTCATGCGTGTTAGTGTGTTGCGTTGTCCACGCCACCCTCGACACAGAAAATCCTAGTGCGGGGGTGTGAGTGTGTTAACGTTTATTATTATTAAAAAAAATGTATTATTATTTTTATTTAGCTCCACTAAAAGGGTTTGCGTATTGTTTCTGTATGCAAGACCCCGCACTAAGTAAAGGTCAAACGTTTTTGCTATTCCAAAGGCCTCTATTATCGAACATAATTTCTACATTATCCCCCGAATCCGACATTGGATGTGTACACAGAATATTTTAGTATAATTAGTTACAGTTAAATGGTTTAGTATCTTGTTAGCAAATTAATAATAAATAATTATGTATGTTTAACTTAATGTAATAAATCTCAAGACACGTAACATCAATCAGCAATTATGTGTCATTCATATCGTAATTTATATAGTCTGTGCATAATAACAAATATTATACTCTGCATATTTGTTATAGAGAACATGTGACGTCATAGCGGTCAGTCAACAAAAATATTATAGATATGGGTAAAAATCAAGGGGAAAAATACTAAAATTGAATCACGAGGCATACAAAAGCAGTGAACGAAAAATTGGGAGTTGAAAATGTATTTCCAAAAATATTGCCCCGGGTGAGGATCGAACTCACGACCTTAAGATTATGAGACTTACGCGCTGCCTACTGCGCTACCGAGGCGGATGATTATCCTCTTTAAATAATCTAGACTATAACCTGGGTTATTATCATAAACTTTCTGCACTTCTGCCAAATATCATATTCGTTCATCCACGTAATTTTCGTAAAAAGCAAAAGCGGCTTGCATAAATAATAAAATAAATAAATAAATAAATAAAGTTAAAGCAACAGCGGGCGCGGTTGGTAGGTGGTTGGGTGACCGCTAGCACGGTAATAGTATCATAACTATTACCGTGCCACTAGTGGCCAAAGTTTCTTGAACGCTTCCGTAGTTTGCAGGGCATGTAAAGCCGTCGGTGACGATTGTTATCATAAAATAGCAGTCGTAGTCAGAGGCCTTCGAGTGGCATATAAACTTCTTATACTTGTGTAATATATGCAACCTCCATGACATCTGACATTGTGATATTATGTTTTAATAAAAAGCTAGTGGGCTGTCATGGGGCAGTCTGTCATTGGAATATAACTAATTTGCTAACCTAAACCGTTTTTTATTACAATATCTTCCACATACATGATATTTTGGCGACGAGTAACTTCACGCGTGTTTTGAATATATTGTTAAAGGTTTAGTAAGTGGAAGTGAGTAAAATGTTAGGAAATACAGCAAATATGTTCGGTGGCAGCCTCGCCTTTGACCATCGCTCACAAGAATGGAGTATTTTTCGAAGTCGTTTTATCCAGTACTGCACGGCGAATGACATTAATAGCAACACCGATAAGTCTGGAGTGAAGCGGCGGGCATTACTTCTGACCGCGATGGTGGAAGAAACATTCCGCGTGGCTAATGATTTGGTGTTTCCAGCGGATCTTGATAACGTGGAATATGAGACGTTGTTAGAGAAATTGACAAATCATTTTCAGGCCAAGAGATGTACTTTTGCGGAAAGATTTATATTCTATAAAGCTGAACAACGCCCAAGAGAAGATCTAGCCGAATGGGCTGTGCGAGTCCGCAGTTTGGCGCGCTTTTGTGGTTTCAAATCTGAATTAGAGACAGCCCTACGGGATCGATTTGTTTTGGGGTTAGAAAATATTAAGGAAAAAGAGAGATTATTTGCCGAAGATATTGAAACATTAACGTTTTCGAAGGCTCTGGAATTGGCGCAAAGTGTGCATTGCGCACGAATGGCTCTACTATCTGCGAGGAACAGCACCGTCGCGGCTGCCACGTTCCCTGTAGAGACGTCAGCGCAGCCTGTGTTTGCGATGCGGGCCGCTAAGAGTAGCAGCGCCGCCGGCGTCATTCCGAGTAAAAAGTTTAATTCGTCACGAGTAGCAAGATGTTGCGATGTATGTGGTTACAAAAACCATAAGTCGGATATGTGTCGTTTCAGCAATTATAAGTGTCAAAAATGTAATAAAAAGGGTCATTTGAAGCGAGTATGTAAGTATAAAGCTATGGACAGTAATTACTTAGGGACAGATGATGACAACGTTATTGGAGAGAAAGTTTTAGTTAAGCATTTTTATAATAACAGTAATAAATGGTGTTGGAAATATGGAGTAGTAAGGAGCCAATTAGGCACTCGAATGTTTACTGTTTTTATACCGGAATTGAATTGTATTGTAAAGAAACATGTAGATCATTTGCTGGCGTACAAAGGAGGGTCGTCAGTTGATGTACCTGATGACATTAGTATTTGTGAGTTTGAGGGACACGCATACAATCGAGCAAATTCAGAGCCTAAATTGAGCGATACCGCACCGGCACTGATTGCTGAACCATTAAAGAATTGTACTTAACTATAAGTCTTAAAATAGTTATTTTGTATTTAGTCGGGGAGGGATGTAATATATGCAACCTCCATGACATCTGACATTGTGATATTATGTTTTAATAAAAAGCTAGTGGGCTGTCATGGGGCAGTCTGTCATTGGAATATAACTAATTTGCTAACCTAAACCGTTTTTTATTACAATATCTTCCACATACATGATAACTTGAGTTGGCCATTACCCCTCCAGAGCCCGCATTGGAGCAGTGTGGTGTATGCTCTAGGCCTCCTCAAATATATAATTAAGTATATCAATCTTGATAAATAACATACTATAACATGCTGGAATTTGCAGCTTTGTAAAACATTACGCTGGGCGCTTAGCATAGCGCACCCATTTTGTCTATTTCTATTCATCGATTCAGAGCCGTTTCCACTTCAGGCATTTATTTAAATGGGATTGCGCATCTTTATGCTATCTGTCTATACTATTATTAAACTTTAACGAGCCTGTCTTTATATTGAAGAGGACAAAAATTAGTATATCTCTCATAATCTTTATCAAAAATCCTTTCTTAGTTCTCACTTGCATCACTTGAGGAACCTTTTTATAAAGTTTCAAGTAAATCCATAGAAGAAATGAAAAGATTCAGTTTATCCCCTTTTAAATTTCCCTCGAATTTCCAAAAATCCTCTCTTAGTGCTCCCCTACACTCCCTAAGGAACATACATGGCAAATTTCAGCTTCTTGTGTTCAGTAATTTCACCTGTGCGTTGTCTATCAGTCACTAAGTAACGGAAAAGTTTTATACTATGAATATTGATATTATATTTTTATTTGGGATTGGCGCAATATGTCCTCTTCCATTATTCTCTATTAGCCGTCACTTCTAAACTGACTCCTTCATCTTTCATAATATAATCTCTCACACTTTCCATCCATGAGGATGAGGCGAGAGGAGATCCTCTCGCCTCATCATAATTATGCCCATACCACGACATTCGACTCCCTTTCTACTTTTCTGTTATTTGTGCTACTTTGAAACTTCCTCCAATATACTTATTTCTTACTTTATCCATTCTCGTTACTCCACACATCCATCTCATCATTCTTATCTCCACCACATGCAATCATCTCTCATCCGACTGTATCTACGTGTAATCCATCTGCTGCTCTGAAACACTTATAAATTTCACAAAAATGCGATACAATACGTAACATACTATGTATAGCACAAGGTCACTGGAGCTCGCCGTTACGTGTTTTCAATCCTACATCGAAATTAAAAAGGGACCGCGATTCCCTGAAGGTCCAATCTAAAAATCGCTTTATAAGAGAGCCATTTGGGCGACAGAAATCATTTCGGCCGACCCGTTAATGTAAATTCAGGTATAGGGCTTGTGTTATATAAACTCAAAGTGAACTTTGTTTTTGGTTGACAGAATATTTTAATTTAATTGTTATTTTAGAGTTAATTAATAATGGTAAGCTTGTGTTCATCTTAATCTATTGTGAATTTGGTGGCGATAATTTAACCGGAACCTTGGATATTAGCGTGGAAATTAAAAAAATAACAGTCTATAGCAGATTGTGCATTCCGTGGTTAGGCATTATGGTGATCGAACGAATAAGTAACTTTGGCGCGGTTGGTATATGACGGGTGACCGCTACTGGCAAACTTGAATACCGCCGACCTTTGGAGGCCAAGTAATGTCGTCGGTCGCGACTCGCAGCTGATAATGTTAAATAGATGGCATAAAAATACCCAGCATATGTTTAGGACTAATATACATATATGGGTATTCGATATGTCGACAAAATTCGATAAGTCGACACCCAAACGTAATATTGGGAAATAATAACTACTTAGAAAAAAAAGCCAATGAAATACGCATTTGACCGTATGTGACCTGCGGCAATCCAAACCCGTTTCACACCACTGATTCACATAATTCTTTAAATAAACCAACCACAACATGAAATAATATTTCTCTCCGTAAAGTATTGTGTTCAAGAATGAAAGAGCTGTTCCATTCAAAACACTTACGAAGCACCCAATTCGCTCGGATCCGTCGTGTTTTAGTTTGAAACGACCGTCGGATGAGTTTACACCACATAATGGAGAGCGTTTCTATTCGCATCTGGTCCTAGTTATAAACGGTTTATATTACATTATTAAATTATTGTTAAAACTTATCACCATCATCATTGCAACATTTGCAACCCATAACTGTCACTTATGGGTTGCAACTGTCACCCCGTGACACAGAGAATCCCAGTAGATGGCAATGACCGAATTTCGTAATTATTTAGTTATTATAATATTATCATAAAAGCAGTAATTAGCGGGGGTCCCTTGCTTCCTTCTTAGTCGATAATATCTCAATGTATTTGGGGTCACTGATGTCCATGGGGGACGGAACTCGTTTGACATGGTGCCATGTTCCGTTTATTGGCTATTTGTGTAAAATACTGACATATCAATTTACATTGGATTTCTAGAAGTGAATAGAAGCAACAAATATCATCATCTTCATTGCAATAACTGTACCACTGCTGAGCTGGTGTCTACTCTCACAATAGACAGGCCGTACGGTTAGTCCACCACGCTGGTCTAGTGCGGATTGGCCAGCTTCACCACATTGACACACTTTGACGAGTTTCATACACTTGAGAACATGGAGAACTCTCAGGTGTGCAAAAGTTTTCCTTCACCGAATCACGCACATGCGTGCAGTGTTCGAACCCAGTTCCTCGGGAGTTCAACGTACAAACTTCTTGGTTGTCTGCGTGCATCATCATATCTGCGTTCATAATACCTTAAGTTAAATGTGAATATTACGGATTAATTTTCACTTTCATTAGAAGATAATTATGTAAGAAAAACTTTTACTATTTTTAGATTTTCTATATGTTTGTCTGTTTGTCTATGGTTCCTACGCGCTAATCTCAGAAACGATTTGGGTGCGGTTTTCAATATTATATTTTGGTAAGCTTCATTTAACATAATATAGTGTTTGTTTAATTCAAACGATTTATAAGTACCTAAATAAGTTATGTATTTTTAAAGGCTACGCTACCACGCTAACAAGTTTAGAATGTGCGTACTAAGGAACATGTTTACGGGTGTACTAGAATAAAAATATGTTCCAAAACAACGTCTGCTACGTCAGCTATTCTAGAAATAATATCTACCCACATTTTAGTATAAAAATAGTATCTTATCTATAATATTATAAAATACGCTGTATCTTATAACATGAGCTCAATCGATACATCACTATGTGTTCTATGTACATGAAACCAACAATATTAAACTTTATTCTAAAGTGTTAGAATATAGTTTTCTTTGGAAGTGATTAATGTGAGTAACCGTAATGTAGCTCTGTAAAACAATGGCGAACGATAAAAGTTTGCTACTGAGGTCGTCATTATGCATTTGTATCGACATGGCCTAATGGTTATTAAATTAGGTTGACTGACCTGAATAAAAATATACACAAACTTAACTTAATTTGTTAAACTTTACATGATTCAACACAAAAACAATGACAGTCTTATAAGTATACTTAATTTCTAATAGCACATTATTTTAGACAGTTATACCTACGCGCAAGATTCGAACCTATGCCCGTCTGTTTGCGAGTCCACATTCAATTCATAGAAAGTTTAAGAAGTCCATTTTTCCTGATCAAACTGAGCTTTGACTCAGACCTATTCGACTTGAGATATTATAATTTAACCTAAAATCATAAAAGTGTTCAACATCCAAACACTATCTTCAGTTATGACCATTTATGACACAAACCGCTTAAACTCAAACACTGGACGAAGAAAATACCCAGTCGTAACAAAAGCTATAATCGTTTACCAATGCACTAAGAGCTAAATGACGCTCACATTCGCCATTGCAGGCTGAAGCGAAGAGATTATGAGTCCAATACTGTTATGAGCTTTCAATAGCTAACCTCTAACCCGTTAAAATAACCTAGTTTCAACAACTTCAGCGCAGCGACTGCGATTAAATGATAAGCTTTGCTGTGTTACTACAAAATGGACGATTATTTTAAAGATAAAAGTAGTTGGACAATCAGTTTGATATTTTAGCCGTATGTAGTACCTACTTATTTACAATCTGTAACCGTGAGTTAAAAAAGAAGCCGCTTGGGAGTTTCTTGCCGCTTGCTTCTTTCTTTTCTTGCCTTCTAAGACCACTCACGGTGGGAATTTGTTGAAGCGAATTAGTTTGACTTTCAAAAATTGGTTGTAAAATACCAACTTCGAATAAACTTAATTTCATTTCATTTCAGTACTTTCCTTCTTTGTTTCCTTCTTTGTTGGCCAGCAAGGCATCATGGATGTCTTTGATCTTACTGATGTCAATATGATGGTGATACCATCCATCTACCATCAAGTGGCTCTTCTGACCGTTTACCGGCATAAAAAACAACGTTCAAAGCAAATTTACAAAAAAGTACTGTATTTTTATGCGCTTAACACATCCTTATTGCTATCAATATTATCTATTATAGCTTGTTATTCAAACACTCGCAACACGACAACGGTATAACAATTTTCTTCGAATCCTCTGCTCCAGAAACAACCTGAAACTTTTTGCTCGTTTCGAATAAAAACAATCGAATTTCATTTCGATTCAATTCGCGTTTTATAACTCTTTGTTATCTCTTCCAATAGGTTGTAACAAAGTTTTAAAGTAAGTTCTGAGCACGTTTTTATAACTCGTATTTATGGGATACAACTTTTAAATGGCTAACTGGAATAAGGTCAGTACAAAAGAATAAAATGATAGGCGTTTCTTCTAAAACTGCTTTTATTACTGTGGGTGAAAGGCTCTAGCCATCCTTGAGTCCAACTTGAAGATTTTTCTCGGAGGGAGAGGTTACCTTCCAAGAACAATCTCGTCTACCTTAAATTATACGAGTATCCTTACTAATATTATAAATGCGAAAGTAACTCTGTCTTTCTGTTACCTTTTCACGCAAAAACTACTGATAAAACTTTACAATAATATAGCTTATACATCAGAATAACACATAGGCTATAAATTATAAAGATATAGTGTGAATTATCCAAAATATATAACTAAATCTTTTCCCGAAGCGAAGCCAGGCCGGGTCGCTAGTATGTAATAATAAAGTAACTAATCGATTTCTGTAAATGGAAGATATTTGAGATTGAGAATTTAGAGGGTATTTTTGTGGACTTCAGTAGCAAACAAACATGCAGTACCACCCTTTCGCTGTCATCCATGACAACGATGAATGTGAAGTGACAGAACAAGACACAATCGGGACAAGGATGGTTAGCACAGGTGTCATGAAGAATGTTAGTTGGTCAGTTCATTCTCATAAAAATACTGTTATCTCTTTGTTACTTGGTTTGTTAGTTAAAAAATTAGTTATTTATCAATCGAGGATAAATTTGGATCAAAATAGTTTCAACATTACATCCATAATGTGACTGAAATTCAGATGATTCACATTTTTAATTATCATTTCCTGAGTTACGGTGGGTCTTTCACAATATACATTTAGATGTTATAGCCAACGGTCGGGGTTGCTATATTTCCCAAACATATTTCAGCTGAGCATAAAGCCATCCCAAAATTAATACCTGAAGGGACACCAATTTTTACATAACGTCAAAGAAAGGACGGAAGGGAATGAGAATACCGGCATCAAAGCATAAAGACCACCTGAAAAGACTCGTGAGATATTCGAAATTAAATTGCTTTGTACAATCTAAATATCAGGGCAGTTATGAACTCTCTCTGTAAACGAATCGGCCGCATATTAAAAATGTTTGAAACTGCTGCAAAATAAATGTTTTGGGAATTCAGCCTAAAAGTAGACAGACAGAAAGACAGATTGAGAACAAACATTTTGTCTGCTCAGTTAGAATCGAACAGGAACTGCAAAGGCCCTAAAATTTCTCTATATTATATTTTTACATGTGTCAGTTGACCAGCGTTTTGAAGTATGCCTCGATACTATAGAGGTTTGAAATTGAATCTGTCTACCATTCACTTATAAGTCAATGCTGTCTACATAATATTTCACTAGGATTGCCTGAGTTGCGGGTAAATTCAAATTCAAATTCAAATTCTTTTTATTGCGCAAATATGGTTCATACAGTTCTTAAAATTACTACATGAGCAAACATATTTGGCCGGTTACAGCATGCAATGTATTACAAAATCTATAGTACTGATAGTTTTAAATAATAAATCATCTATGCATTCTTAAAAAAGTCATTATCATTATAAAAACATTTGTCAATTAGCCACATTTTTAATTTGTGTTTAAATAATTTGTCAGGCAATTGTTTGATGTCCATAGGTAGGTATCTTATTAAATATTTTTCCGCACATCGCGTGGGTGTAGTAGGTGGGTGGGTGGTAGAATGGAAATCACAGTTCTTTTTTCACTAACACCCACTCACAAACAAACATTTACCTGTTCCTACACTTCGTAGGTGCACAGCGTGGTGGACTATGGCCTATAACCCCCACATAGTGTGACTGGAATCAAACAGCGCAACTGTTACGAGTTGCTATGATGATGATGACGTCTAATCATCTTCTAGAACAACCATACATTGCGAGATTACTAACGAAGTATTATGCAAAGCATAGTGTTCTCCTAGGGATATTTAATCAACCGAGGCATCTGCATACCAATAATGACGACTATTATTGCCATGAGAATGGTTATTAAATGGAAGTACCAACATTAAAAATTGAGTCTTGACTACAAAACAGGGTTTAAACCAATATGAAATTAAAATGTTTTTGTTAAAACTATTTTGAGCTGAAAAATGATCGGTACTTCTGCTGTAATTTGGCGAAGACTTGGGTATCCTGCTTATTCCAGATGTTGCTGCAACAATCAGACGAGCTATCTGATGGTAAGTGGTCACCATTTCCCATGGACATTGCTAACACCATAGCATATCCGATGTATTTCCAGCCAAGAAAAGAGAGAAAATTAAGAGAGGCTTCCAAGACTTCACCGGTCAAACCTCTTGCGGACACATACAGATTGAAATCATAACCCTCCGTTTGGCTTTGCCGTTGTCGGATAAAAACTTATAGTACAATTTAAATGTATACTATAATTATTATTAAGATTTTAAAGAGACCCACTTAATTTAAATAAGGTACTATATCATCGAGAAAAATAAAGAGCCACAGAATCCCCTCAGTTCACTTCTAATGTACGCGTACTTGTCATTGATATATTCATCTACGAGTATACTGGCTTCAACCCAATAATGGCCCAGTACTGAGCAGTACTCTCCTCATACCTGAGGAGGCCTAGAGCATACTCCACCACAGTACTCCATTGGATTGGTGTACGATTCATGTTTACTATCAATACTATAATATCCTTTCATATATTTTTATATTTAAATAATAAATGTTAACACAAAAGCGGTCTCCGTTTCGATTATCAGTTTACTCGACAAACCACTATGTAGCAACTAAGTCTTTTATTTCTCGTACATCCTCATATCCCAAGGCTCTGCGTCATATAAATAAAATACTGGCTACAATACAGCTGGGTCCGGACCTGATATAGCATCAAAAAAGTCAAACAACGTGTGACGCCTTTGTCTCAGAACGTACGAGTATGTATTTGCTCGACGCCAACAGCGTTTCCTTTATTGACTGCACTGGCATCCCCAGAGGTCATGACACTGTTTTAATATACGATGATTGTATATTAAAGTCAATTGATGAAGCTATGACAATTTATTTTGTAGTCTAAAGAATGATAAAATGCTATGCAAACTAAAAATTAATCTACTTTGCAACAATCTTCCGCAGAAACAGGTATGATGGTGCATACTTTCATGCAAGTATGGTTTGTTTAATCGCAAAGTCGCAAGGACTGTGCGATTAACCATCGTATAGTCTACTGTCTACTTACCGTGATGATGCCATTTTTGTGGTAAAACACGTGTTGCTGGTCGTATGTATGTTGGTGTATATTTTCTTTGTTTCGTTGCATGATTTCATGAAATGACTAAATTTCATGAAAATCGTTGGAGCCGTTTCGGAGATTCAGATTATATAATCAAGAATTGCTCGTTCAAAGGTATATTACATAGATTACTGTTTACTTTCGGGATTGTAATAGGGTATGATGAAAGTCAAAAGAATAATTTATTGAGTACAAACAGACATTATTTTCAAAAAATATTTGTTCTCCATATCTCATCCATATAACAATTGCTAACAAAAAATGTCTAAAGCACGTTTCAGTTTTATTTTTAGTATGTATAAATAAACACCTTATTTGTAGAGGATTTATATAATCCCGAATTCCCTTTGCCACACCTGTAAAGGTGCGATTCCAAGGAATGCGACAGACGACACGCGGTAACGAAATACGGTGATAGCACGTGACAAGGCGCAGACAGTGTTACTTTACAGTACCTATTCGTTGGTTTGAGATCGATTACCCAGTACATTTGAAGGTGTTATGTTGGAGCACAGATCTGTAATTTATTACACGGAATTCTGAATTTGATGCATAACATTTTTATGCTGTGCATAAATCTTAATATATATATTTCTTGTGTTCGTGTGTATGTGACTGAACTCCTCCTAAACGGCTTGACCGATTTGGTTGAAATTTTTTGTGTGTCTTCAGGTGGATCCGAGAATGGTTTAGATTCACAATTGGACCCGGTAGGTGGCGTTGCTGTCGATATATCACTAAAACATTTTTTAATTATAAAGCGGTACGAAGTACGCTGGGACCACTAGTAGTTATGTAAGTTTTTTGTTTAGTACATGTTTTTGTCATATTATGTTACTTGATGCTGCGAAACTGCGAATTAATATTTTTCTTTCTTTCTTTTTTCGTTTCTTTCCTTCTAATGCTTTCTGCCGCCATACTACCTGCTGATCGTCTGTCGCGTCCTGTGGAACGACTTCTTAATACTGAAAGACCGTCGAGCTCGGGTTGTCGTGGGCGGTGCGAAGCGCTTCGCTTCCGGTGTGACTACAACTTGCTGACAGACCACTTCTATAGGGACACTGTGAGTTTTGTAAATAGAGGACATTAAGTAGTGAATTAAGTAACATACATACATACATAAAATAATACTTAAATAACAAGAAAGTAGGAATGTATTGTTCAAATTCATCAATAAAGATTTTTGAGATAAAAATTTGTTATAATATATTTAATTTTGTCTTGTTACAAGTTACGTAGCCAAAAGTGGCCTATTTGAATTATTGATTTAATTGAAGATGTTTTAAGGGGTTTTCCAATAAGGACTTGACAACTTTTTTTCAAAATAAAATGAAAACCATTTGAGAAATTTCAAAAACTTTATTATCGGATTGAAGTATATTCAAAACATTTATGAATGGAACTCGACTTCGGTCATATGGCCACCGCGGGCACGTTTGCAGCGGTCGATTCGTTGGACCCAATTTTCCATGACTCGGCCACACATTTCGGCCGAAACGGCTGCTATTTCGCGTTCAATGTTGGCTTTGAGCTCTTCCAACGTCGTAGCATAGACCAATGACTTGACGTAACTCCAAAGAAAAAAATCTAGAGGCGTTAAATCGCACGAACGAGGCGGCCAATCGACTGGTCCATTTCTTGAGATAACACGCTCATCAAACTTGTTTTTCAATAAATCGATTGTAACGTGTGCTGTGTGGCTTGTGGCGCCGTCCTGTTGAAACCTCATGCTGTCCAAGTCCATATATTCCAATTCGGGCCAAAAATAATCGATAATCATGAAGCGATAACGATCACCATTCACAGTAACGTCATGACCATCATGACGAATCGACCGCTGCAAACGTGCCCGCGGTGGCCATATGACCGAAGTCGAGTTCCATTCAAAAATGTTTTGAATGTACTTCAATCCGATAATAAAGTTTTTGAAATATCTCAAATGGTTTTCATTTTATTTTGAAAAAAAGTTGTCAAGTCCTTATTGGAAAACCCTATATTTACACTTCCGTTCAGTCTCATTTTTTTTACCCGAACTCCCTCAGCGTTAACGGACAACGTTTGTATCGTAATTATCTAACTTGAATAAAATTTTGTGTTATTCGACTTACCTGATAATTTTGTTTGGTGAAACACATTTTTACGTATAAAACCGAAGCACCACAAACCACACTACACCAAGATGACAAAAATATCCCAATAGTAGTTATTCCACGATAACCTGTTCAAAAGCCTGGTTACCACACAAGCAGCTCATAAATCTTACAGCACAGTAAGGACAAGTTTCTTTTGTTTTCTTCAATAAAATTCTTCCTCATTTCTCTTTGAAAGGTTCAACTTGCTGTAAGTTGGGATTTTTGCTTACAATTTCGGCAACTACGACTTACTTACTCTACCCTCCTAAAGGAGTGCGCACATTACACCAACTCGACGTCAACTCCACTCCGACTCCACTCCGTTTCAACTCCGACGTTCCGTTCCGCGATCAACGCTTCATCGACGTCAACTCGACTCCGTCTCCACTCCGTTTCAACTCCGACGCTAGTTACATTACGTCATTGTGTCGGTCGACGCGTGGACTACTCGTCTACGGTGAGTCGTCAACGCAACGTCGACGGGATGGTCTCGAAACGGAACGGCTATGGGTGTAGGGCGAGCCGTACAGGGCTTTTAAGTATAAGTTCGAAATTCAACCTTACCTTCAAAGATATAAGGCTCATAATTGAATATTAGCTTTGTCAAGGTTTTAGTCGCGTTGGCGTCGGTCGGTCGTGGAGTCGTTCCAATGTGCGCACTCCTTAAAATTGTCCGGGAAATGTTTTATACGCGTCTCGGTCGCAGTGACGGGAAACCATTAGTAATGCAGATTTCCCGCTTTTCTTTAGTTCACTGAGATATTTGGCATTGCTTAGGTACCTATATCTATTGGTGAAGATGACCACTTACAATTAGGCGAGTTCTACACTCGTCTATAATATTGTTTTATCTAAAATCTGACTGTTGTCGAATAATAAAAAACAGAAATATATAAGTAGTTTAAAAGTTCTGAAATCGTAATCCTCTCTATAGCTCACCTATCAGCGTCATACAGTGACGTCATGATAAGCCTGAATCACGCTATCGAAGTTTCCTACACCGCTCGCATATGTACAGGTTGCGACTGTGAACAGTCGGAGCCCATCTGCTTCTAGGCATGACTCCTCGCCTGGCGGGAGATATGCCTTTGCCAAACCTTCTTTGTCGTTCAGAAGGATGCATCACGAGCAAAAGAAACTTACTAACTACTAAACCTAACTATAGGGCTTGGACTTATACATTATCTCATAAACGACTGGAGTGGGGGTAGCTGTCTAGCGTCAGTCTTGTCACAGACACGGGCACGGATAGACGTCTCTGTGTATGTTATCTTAGTGCTTTACTTCCTGAAACATCTACAATTATTCCCATAACTTCTTAAAACAATAAATACAAAAAAGAGCAAATTCTTAAACTCAACTAGAACTTCTTCTAAAGCTCATAAATTCTATTCAAAGTGATTGCGAGTCTTAAGGTTGCTTTGGTTAAAACAAAATAATAACTTGATACGCGAAGTTTGGCCACACCGCGGGTTAGTTAAATACTTTGGGCACAGGTTAAATAGAAACAACTTGGTAGATGAGATTTATATCTTGAGTTAACTTCAGTTTTTATTTGTGCACGCTTTTGTTTAAATACCTTTGTTAGGGTTGCCACACACACAAATTTATATAGTATCGTCGAAGCGTAAAACTTAAGTATACGGATCATGGGTCAATTTATTATTATTTGTTGCTGTTTATCATTTAAAATTTGCCGAGGAGTTTGTTTTACCGTTTCTTCTCCTTTCCAAAATTAAATATTTATTGCATTTTTGCGAAACGGTGTTAAAAGCAAAATAATTGTATTTAATAAATATACCTGAAATAAACGATTTGAATTTGAGTTTTAAAACATCCGCTAATCTTATTTAGAAGACCAAGGTCCGAACCAACACTTAACTTCGATATAATTATTTTAAACTCATTAGAGAGTAATTAATTTTAAACTCATTAGAGAGTAATTCAACTCACTCTTTATGTTTCTGCTTGTTTTGTGGTGAGATCTTAATGCATTATACGAATTAACGGACTACAGAATAAAATGTAAAGGTGCTTCTTCGTTGTAGTGGAGCTAAGAGAAATTTTACTGTGAAAAACGTGTCATTTAAATGTTCGCTCTGCTCTGAATACAGTTCCGTAATGGCTGTATTTTTACCAGAGCTCCTTTGCTGCTAATGGACAACGTATGTATCCTAATTATTTTAAGTACTTGAATAAAATGTTCTGTTATTCCGTTTGCCGATCAATTCGCTGGAACACTTTTCTTTGGACGTTGGACCTCCGAACAGGAGGTTTATGTTTAAAGACTACACTTACCCCTTATTCAAAAAATCGTTTGTGAATGACATGACCAATACCTACAGTAAAAGAACGCTACACACTCATAGCCCCACACTAGGATTCCCTGTGTCGTGGGTGCCATGGACAACACACAAGACAAGAACACACACACCCAGACCGAGAACGGAAATTTAAATTCATCATTCAAATTTCCGCCTCGCTGGGAATCGAACCCAGGACCCTCGGAACGGCGATCTGGCGTGTTAACCATTGCGCCATCCGGGTCGTCAACAGTATAACAAGAACGCACACCCAGATGGAGATACGAAACTTAATCAAATTTCCACCACGCTGGAAATTGAATACTAGCGAATACCTGTGAATCCTGCCACCAAGTATTGTCGGCATTAAACTATGTGGTACACGGACCTTCCATCAGGAAGGATTTGTATAAGTATCATAAGTTAAATTATAAAAAATATCAAGTTCAAAACAAAATTAGAGTTGTTTGCAAGTCTTAGAATAACTTCAGTAAGGAGGCAAAAATATAGGTCAAACTTTGACGTTGAATATTACACATACGAATATCTCTGGATAAGCCTTGATACGAAGTAGGATCTAACTTCTAATCTAGATTTATAAGTAAATATTAGTTTTAGAGACAGCCTTTCAACTTCTCCATGATATTGCGTCTATCACAAACGGTTGTAGAATTAATGAATATGGAAGGTAATCTAAATGGGTAAGTCCAACTTCAAGAAAGAAGTACTTGTACTAATCCTACTCGGACAAACTTCGTTTGGTAAATTGCATCACATCTTGTCATCCTGAATAGCTCACTACCTGAATTTGAAGATGTTCGAGCGGCGCGTGTTTCCAATGATGACATACAGCTCAAGGACTTGGTGCTTTGCTATTGACCTAATGTGTGGACAAGTTCAAAGTCGCGGGCTATGGAGAAGGTTATGCAGGCTGTTTCTCTACGTGATCACATTAGGAATTATGAAATTCGTAGACGAACGAGGGTAAGCGACATAGGTTATAGAGCATCCCGGCTGAGATGATACTGATGGACCGGCAACAAACGTAGTTCGAAGTGCCGATTCTTAACCGATGGGAAGAAGGTCTTCAAATGGAAACCACGTACCTAAAGGAGCATAGGGCGCCCCCGCCGACCAGGTGGACTGACGACCTGAGAATCCGCTGAATTCAGAAGGCTCAGTACTGGTCCGAATGGCTCAAGTTACGAGGGACCTTTGTCACGGTAATTTACCGTGCCTATGTCCAGCAGTGGACTTTGTAATGGCTCATGATAACATGAATAAGTTTATTGACAAAATGCCTATAGTAAGACGATTACATTATTTATTTAGAAAAAAACATAGATTAAAGAATGACGCTACTGTTTCCATCGGACAATATAATTATGATTGTGTTGGTGAATTTCTCTTCATACTAGGTTCGAACTAGCTGTCATACGTGACTAGAATCAGGAATGTACAACGGTTTGCGAAACAAATATGTGGGGTGTAAGGGGGTGTAACTTCCCTGTTCGTGTTGTACCCTGCTCAACAAAGGACGAGAGGATGACTTAATTTTCCTTATTTTGAAAGTTTTATTCTCGAGTCAGCTAAGTCGATGAGGGTATTTATGAAATATGATTATGAAGTGGTAAAACTAAGATATTATGTAAATTCCAAAACTATGGGCGCTAATTACCACTTACCGTCACATTAAGTCTGCTGGTTCATCCGTTATTTACATAATTATATAAAAAAACTCTTATTTTTTCTGGTTTTGCATTACTTATTATTTTATTGCCAAATATTTTACTGTTGTATAATTTAATACTCTAAATACCGCTATTTTCCGCTTCTACCTTCGTTGGTTACGTTGGGTTAACATAATATGTTAACCTATTAAACTGTGTAGGTTGTCCTTCACAGTTGTGTAAGTTATCCTACACAGTTTAATAACCATTAATTTAACCTACAAAGCAGGGTTCCGTCGACGTTCTGAACATTGTGAACTAGTTGTTTCTAGAAACCAATATGCACTGAAAATGTTCTTATTGTACGGGTATTTCAACCATTTAAAACCTTTTTGCTACGTACTTACACATAATTATGTAATTATCATTAATGTCATTCTCTATTCTAAGCTCATGAGTAAACACCAATATTTAATTCATCTTATCAGAAATTCGATGAGCATATTATTATAATTAAACCTAATAACGACCAAATTGATTGGTTGGCCATAGAAAAAATCTTCGCTAGCACCATATGATGATATCAGTCCTAAATCCACAAGTTCCAATTAAATTACATACTCAAATTGTTTATTGTTCGCAAATCAATTAAGCACTTAACTCGTTCCTTGGGACCAAGTTTATCCGATCTCAAAGTAATTATTATATTCACAAAACCACTTAAAATCTTCTAGTGTTTACAGCGACGTGAAAGGATGAAATATTCCCCTTTTAAAATAAAGTTGACAACAACCCCGACGGTTTTATTGTTCTTATTATCTTGTGAATTTTGTTTATTGTTGCCCTTTACAATGTTGAAAAAGTTTGGGGAAATTGCGAGGTGGCTGCTTTCAAAGTAATAGCGACGTAAACAGTATTTTAAGGAGCCTTGTACATTTAATTTCGGTGAAGTTTTGAGGGCGCTCTAAGTCCTTAAAGACGTCTTATAAGGATTAAGATATTTTCTTTCACCAACATGCCTTTATTAAGACTTCATGTCTGTATTAAATTAAATGGAACTTACTGTACGCCGTAGTTTCTTTCAGTTTGTGCAATTTGTTGATTTAGTAAGTAATTATGTGTGAGTGGAATATAGTAGTTAAGTATAATTTTAGACCTTACGTACATAGACATAATATTGTAAACACATTGTCAACAATTGTGTGATGTGACCTTACTTACGCTTTTTTGGCGTAGCCCTCATTGGCAACGAGGAAAGAGTAAGGAGACGACGACTAGATACTCTAAGGAATTACAAGTATAATAATATTACAAAAACAAACCTATCTTTTTCTACAATCAATTATAATTAGTCAAGTAAACTGTAACTTACATTAAACAGTAACAAAAAATAAGGATAATAATCAAAGTTTTATCACAATTAGTATCTGTTGAGTACAAAAATAAAATAAAAAGATAAAAGATTATATGCAACCTAAATTAAACGTAGAGCTTTTTTATCTAGTTTCTTTATATAAACATGTCTGAAGCAAGTTACAGTCAGGCAAAAACCTTACTTTGGTTGAAGGTTCTCGAGTCCTACGCCCATTTTGAAGTTCATTAAAAGTACTGTTAAGTCTAAAGGTATTCTAATTTAATTTCTAATTAATGCAAATAACAAAGAGAAAGTAACAAAAAACGGGAAGTCTACACGAAATTGGTATCCAAGAAATAAAAGAAAATGATATGCTAACGATATTATCCAGAATTGGAAATAAGGGAGCAGCGAAGTAGCCTTCAGAAGTCGTTACACAATGAGGTTGCCAAATGTTCTGATATCTAAGAGACGGTACATTTTTAATTTCTTGAAAATTATCCAGCCCAAATAATTTTTTCCCAAATAATACCAAGTAATCAGCCTCAAATTGGGACGTGTGATACCTTATGTATACCGTATAACTAGGATTACTTATAACCAATTAGTAAACTTGTGTATAAAACCTATAATATATGATGTACATAAAAAGTACCTACTCTGTGGGTGGTCTAAAAGTACACGCACCCGAATCTTTGCTAATCAAATATTTCAGGCATAACATAAATTTCATGTTTGGGTACCCGTTGATATTACGCACTAAGGTGTTACCTCATTTTATCGATTCAAAGGACAATTTTTGTTGTTGTATAAATTTGAAATACATTTATTTATATCGGTAGTTGCAGAAAACATTAATAATAAAAACATTAATAAAGTAACCTTTTCGCTGAACGAATGTTACATGATGACGAAACGTATCTTAAGTCCTCACCCGTGATATGAGTTATGAATATGCCAAATATTTTTAAATCTGTTGGGTATTTTCCGCACGATGTCCATACAGGCAGATAGACAACATTTCCAAAAACATATATTTTCGCTTCTATATCAATAACAAAGCCTAACTACATTAAAATTTTCCGAAAATATAAAATGTTAATATCTGTTGCCCGCGGTTTGTCATTATTTTTGAATTATTAATTTTAATAAAAAAAACCAAGTACTGAATTTCATAGTGTTTGCGGTATGTTTACACGACTGATTTTCGAACTATCGAACCCATATTTACCGCAATCAACACTCACCATCGTTTTTACCTGACGTCACAACCTTTCTGCCAAATTTCATCTTCACTAGGACAACTACTTTTCGAGATTTCGTATTCAGTCAGTCACTCAGTTAGCGTTCAATTCCATCCCAACGTATAACTATAGATGAAGATAACTTTCCGAAGCGACGCGAAGGTGGTTACTAGTTAATATAAGTCATTTTATAAATCCATATAATATAAATTCCGATGTCGGTCGCCGCATTATTGAAACAATCGTATTATTTCCGGCTAGAGCGGAGTCGCCTCATTACCATTTTAGTGAGGAACGAAAACACCTATTTCTTTTAAAGAGGTTGGTAAAAGTCTACGATTTTATTCCATTTGAATTTCTACGCCGTAAAAAGGAGAATTTGATATCGTTTTAACATTACGTGGAATTCTGTGCAGTATTTTACATCTTCATCGTTTGCAGCGTAAGATTTGCGCAACTGTTATCTTTTCGCTCTAACTTTGGCTCATGGGTTTAGTTTGTTTCTTATATAGTTCACTGTCCCAAATACTTGTAACAACTTTTATTGTTTTATAGCTGCATATTATATTAATACCATTTAAAATGCTGTTTATTGGCTTGTGTTAGTGGACCGCGGTGACCTACGCAATTATCCATGATGAACAGTAAAATATATACTGCGTATTTGGTGTGACGCGCTGAAAAGAGGTATAGCGTGATTGAAATACCTCCACGCCGCTTGTCTCCGCCTAAAGGCGCTTAGCGGTCCTAATGTAATCGTGTCATAAACCGTGTGAGTATTTTGGTACCAACATGGGGCCTACACACCAAAACCCACCCTGACATATTGTATTGTGACGGCAACACTCTCATCTTCGGTATTGTCAACGACTTAAACGTCATCATCATCACAAGCCATAACGGTCCCACTGTCGTGTCGAAAAACTTTGTCGGCGACGCGAGACCTGCAAGATCGTCTAATATTTAGGTGTGTACTATGTACATGTGAGGTCACTGACATAATATTTTTGAATATAGACTGCTGGATCGACATCGGTAGGCCAGCAGCACAGCAGTTATGATGCGTAGGTCCCACTAAAATGTGTGAGACGTACTGACAATTTACACTTGATTGTCATAGTCAAACCTATTTTCTTTTATTGCTTTAATCACTTTGAATTATCTGTATTTTTAACACATAAAGTCAGAACGCCAACGTCATTTGAATGCCCAGTTATATTCTGTTCTTTGTCAGACTATTATAATTTTATAATTGGCCTACATTGTACTTCTAATTATATTTTATATTGGCAATTGTTAATTTATAGAAGTTTTTTGGATGTGCGATCAGGAAAGTGCAGAAAAACCACAAGATCATGGGACGCAATATATTCTACCTTCTAAAACGGAACCTCCAGACGTCACCCTTAAGATGGAAGTTACTGAAGATTCCAAGGTAGAAACATCAAAGGAATTTATTGAAAATAATACTACAGCTAATATTGCAGCGAAACCGACTCCAGAAGAGGTTGATTTGTGTGATATTTTTATCGATAACACAAAACTCGACACTGATAAAAAACAGAGTATTCGAAGAGATAATGAAAATATTGAAAAATGTCTTCAAAATAGTAACTTCATAACATTGCAAGTATTTGACACTTATTATGGACAACCGCAAAAATCGCAGATACCACATCGCCACCTCTTACCATCTAGAACAGGTGGTGATGATTGTAAGTACAAAAGCCTCTTAGAAAATCTTTGTTATGTAACACAAACTAATGTCAGATCAATGTCTGTAAATCTATCTCGGATGATCATCGGATCATCGGAGGCGTACTACACCAGATCAGGGGTAAGCCAGGGCAGCAATTTGGGGCCTCTGGAATTTATAATTATGATTAACGATCTCCCTGAAGTCGTTAAATATGGCTCGTGCTTATTATTCGCCGATGACCTCAAGTTGTTGCTCCCGATCAAGGACAGACGTGATTGTGAACGACTGCAGCATGACATCAATAGTGTACTGCGATGGAGTCACGAGAACAAGCTCTATTTCAATACATCTAAATGTACAGCAATGTCAATTACACGCGCGCGAACTCCATTGCTCTACGAATACATGATGGATGATGTACCATTGCAGAGGGTCACACAGGTTCGCGATTTGGGAGTATGTGTCACGAGCGAGCTAAACTATCGTGAACATATCACTAAAATTTGTAAGATGGCCTATAGAAACTTGGGATTTGTCTTGAGACAATCCCGAGGTTTTACCAACATAACAGCGATTAAGGTGCTGTACGACGCACTGGTCAGGAGTCATCTGGAACACAATGCAGTCGTATGGTCTCCTTATGAAGCTAAGTACGTAGATATGTTAGAGCGTGTGCAGAACAAGTTTATGAGGTACCTGTACATGCAATTATATGGCGTGTATCCATTTTATCCATTGAGGTATCCCACGTTATTTGTACTTGGAATGGTTGGGTACAACGAATTAGGGGTGCGTCGGGAATTTACGCTTATTGCGTATTTAATTAAACTTCTGCGTGGGGTGGTCCATAACCCGGTATTATTGGCATCTCTTGCTCTCAACGTGCCGGAGCGATACGTGTTGAGGCGCCGGCGTCCACCGCTGCTAGCCATGCCGACGGCCAGGACCAATGCACTGGCCAAAGCACCCCTCACCAGAGCCATTAATGCGCTCAACCAGGCTCATGAAAGAATTGATTTATTTTCGTGCAACTTGAGTGACTTCGCAAAGGTTGTCTTATACTTATTATGTTACGCTAATTAAGCTTTTTCTATTAGAAGTAAATGTATCTAACTTTTATTGGATTGCATATGATAAGGCCACTCTATTGTATTGGGTTTTACCTGTAAAGATAGATGTGTGTGTGAACAAATAAATAAATAAATAAATAAATAAATAAATAAATAAATATCTATCTTCTATCTATATACATAAAAGGAGAAGCTGACTGACTGACTGACTAACTGACTGACATATCCACGCAGGGCCTAAACTATAAGGGTTAGAAACTTGAAATTTTGCACGGGGGTTCCTTTTATAACGTAGGGGAGCACTAAGAAAGGATTTTTGAAAATTCACCCAAAAGGGGGTAAAACGGGGGTGCAAAGTTAGTATGAAACTTTGCCGTTTTTGAGGGTATTTGAATGAAATTCAGTATGAAGTTATTTCATTGAAAGTTATGAAACATGTTAATTTTTTTTACCAAAATTATCCCTTAAGGAGGTAAAAGGGGGGCGCAATCTTAGTATGAAAGTTCTCTGATTTTATCAACTGTGACGCGATATATTTAGGGATTTTTGGCGGGCGAAGCCGCAGGTATAGGCTTGTAATACATAAAAGAAGAAACTGACTGACTGACATTATCAACGCAGGGCCTAAACTATAAGAGTTAGAAACTTGAAATTTTGCACAGGGGTTCCTTTTGTAAAGTCGGGGAGTACTAAGAAAGAATTTTTGGAAATTCACCCCCTAAGGGGGTAAAACGGGGGTGCGAAGTTGGTATGAAACTTTGCCGTTTTTAAAGTTATTCGAATGAAATTCAGTAAGTATGAAGGTTTTTCATTGAAAGTCATGAAACACGTTTAAAATATTTTTTCCAAAATCATTCCTTAAGGGGGTAAAAGGGGGATGCAAACTTTTATTTTATTTGTCTATTTTTCGGTTTGTTTGTTTGTCTGTGGTTTTGTATGCGCTAATCTCCGAAACGGCATAACCGATTTGAGTAACATTTTCACCAACATATTGTGGTAATATTTACCTAACATTTAGTGTTTGTTTTATTTCAATTGGTTCATAAATAAAAACGATATTTTAGTTTAGCGAATCACGCATTACGTTTTTTAATTGTGAGTAGGTACTAACAAACATGTTTCCCGAAGCGATCGAGGGCCGTTTAACTAGTTTTATAATATGTTATGATGATGATTATGATGACATTATGATTAATTTTTCCAGATGCAGGACCGGTTTTCGCATACGACCCAGCCGCTCGCAGGAGGTTTATCAAACTGACGTTTACTATTGTGCTGTTCATGATTATTGTGACTAGTGTCGTTCTTGTTCTGATTATGAATACGTAAGTATAATATTTATTATTAATTATTTCTTAGTCTCCTTCATTATTATTATTAGTAATCTCTCTATCCATCTCTAAGTCCAAGCCGACTTCTCCTGCTGCTTATCAGCGGACGAGGTTGCAGCGACCAGTCCCTTTTTAGAGGATTCTGGACTCTGCACCATCCAGTTTAATCCCGAAGGTTCTGCTACTGAAGGATTAGCTACTATTCTCTTGGTTGATTGAGTCGCCAAACGACTGGTTGGGGCTTCAGAGCCAGGCAACCATCCCAGTCCTTAGGGGTAGCAACACAGCTGTGAACGAATTAGAACGAGAATCTTACTAAGATATGGCATATAATTATATATATTTTTTGTGTAACGTGTCTGACGCATTGGGGTTCTCTGTAATGTTAGTTATAAGTGTGGGATAAATACAGTGAAACCTGGTTAAGTGAGACATCAAGGGACTTGCAATGTCGTTTCACTTATAGAGGTATTCCACTTACCCAGTGTCTCAGATATACAGGTATAAATAAATATCTGTCTCATTTACAGAGGGTTCCATTAATAGAGGTGAGAATACAGGTTATTTCAGTTATACAGTCGCGATCATTAAATAAAATAACGTGTTATGTATGTAAATGAGTTTTAATAAAAAAAATATAGTATGTACCTACTTATAGGTAATCATACAAATGTAATCAACAAAAATATTCAAGCACGTTTTTACACGTAATATGTACGAATATGGAAACAGAATATATCAATTATAAAAATCTGTCATTTAAGTTTGTCGTTTGGAAGTATCAGCCATTAGATGTTTTTCGATATTATAAATTTTATCAAATATGCTTTGGTCACCAATTGATGACATTTCAAAATAACTGTGCAAAGTTTCTAGTGCTTTTACTGCTTCGCGTTTAGAAATTTTTACTAAATTTACTTCCGCGCTCATTTCATCGTCTTCTTCTTCATTTTCCAATGAAGAAGACGAGAAGGCATGAACAATGTCGCTTTCATTAAGTTCTCCTCTCTCCTTAGAATGAGTAAACAAACAATGTTATCTCAGTTACAGAGGTTTATGCATATAAAATTTACTCGCTGTCTCAGTTATAGAGGTAACTATGATGATAAATCGAAAGAACAAATCCCAGATATAGAGGTTTACCTCGTCCCACTAACAGAGGTAATTCAGTGCCAAAGTGTTGGGACCTCAGCATGAGTTCCAGTTATGGAGGTTTCTCACTTATCCAGGTCCCACTTAACCAAGTTTCACTGTAAATAAATAAACAATTACTAACTGGACTATTACTAACAACAACTAACAAGACTAACTATCATAACAGTCCCTGTTCTTGTTCTCATACTTACTAACAAACTGATCTACTAATGTTCTAACACCGTCTTCTAACTGGACTAATCATCCTAGTCCCCATTGGAGTCTTGTTCTGTGTCGGTCACAGTTGTCATGGGCGGCAGCGGAATGGTGGTGCTGATGTTCGTTTACTACTTTAATTCCATAAAAAGTAAAAAAAATGTTATCCGTTGATCCCGTTGATTTCGTATCCAAAACGGAATTTAGTCTATAATCACTATAATCTAGAACAATATTCACACGAGACAGTTGTATAAGTGCATTGCTGGAGTTAGCGAGAACAAGCAAAGTTATTGCGAAGCTAGGCCAATTCTTGGCGTTAACACTAGGATTTATTACCTGTTGCAATGGGTTATAAATTATATTTATTGTGAATACAGAATTCGAATCTAGAAGCCCTAATCTGCTAATTTATAAAAATGTTTCTGCAGTACTTGCAGTGTATGAATAATTTGACACATTTTGTATACGACATTTCGTATGTCTCAAACTAATCAAATACGATGCAATTGAAGCATTTATCGTATAAACTAAGAAAAGCTGAGCTTTGTGAGTGCTCGCGTAGTTTTTATAATATTTTTAAGGGCTATGTGACATTGTCGCTTTCCCGTTAAAACTCCGCCGTTATTTTACAACCTGATTCTAGATTTACCACGATGTATTGGAGTATTGAATTTGGTTCTGTTGAAACGATGTTAACTCTTTGGTTTTCTAACAGATAAAATTATATTGTTTTTGACAGATAACACATAATATATAATTTTATGAAGTTAAATTACTATGTTATAGCACAAATCTATAGGCGTGATAGTTTTTCAGTAAAGTTGCTCAGATTGTGGGATAGTGATAGGGCTCGCTTCGCTCGGCCTAATTAGTAAACAGATCTGTGACGCCCCGTATGACGCAATAGGAACCGTACCAGACCATGTTACCAGAACGAAAGTCCTGGATTTGAAACCCAGCGAGGCAGAAACTTGAAAGATGAGTTTTTTCTGTTCTCGGTCTGGGTGTATGTGTTCTTGTCTTGTGTTTTTTCCATGGCACCCACGACAGAGAGAATTCTAGTGTGGGGCTATGAGTGTGTAGCGTTGTTTATTTATGTTTTATATCTTATTGCAATAATAGTAGATTAGTAGCCAAGGGCTGTAAGGCATCAATTGTAGCCCGAGATATTTAGGCGCACGAGCGCAGCGAGGGCGCCTATAGTTTCAGGGTGCAATTGATGCTTACACCCGAGCTAACTATTCTGCTTTACATCTCGATTGTGAGGTAAGTAGAAAAAAACCGGCATTTCAGGAATAAAAAATTTTAAAGTAAAAGTTTTCTATTCTCGCCTTTTTTCATTAAAAAGAATCAAGTAAATAACTTTTTAATTTTTTTTTTAATTCGAAATTGAGCTCCGCCGTTCGATATTTAAAATTGATGACTATTATACTCACACGAAGACAAGGCTGAATAGCAAAGTGACCTCTTTGGTCATTGGGCTGAATGCATGATGTCTTTTGCCAGTATGATGGTTAGATGTACGCGAACTTTTTGATAGAAGTGTTTTTTTTAATTACTTACCGCCCTAGGGCTTTTCTAGCTACATTATTACCCTAGAGCGCTAATTAGTCACCTACAAGCCCCATTTGGAGGTAATAAGAACCTACTTACCGAACATGAGAGATGTAAAATACTTTTATTATATTATGTATCAATACGCAATTTTGTTACAGAGACAGTATTCGACTAATGTTCCGTAGGCATCACAAGCTGTTCTATGTTATCGGAGTGTAAGTAATTATAAATTATTTTATTAACATTATTATGTTTAATAAATTATTCCGATCACGAAACGTTTCAGATGCTATCTTGAGTTTCAAGAAGCCCTATTTACATCGCATTTTTTCTGTTTTAATGCTGTTGTGTTTTGCTTTTTACATGACCATTTAAAATGAGTATCATAATTATTATTAATATTTTGCAGAGTATTACTATTAATATCACACTACGCAATGTACTTCTCGAGCTGTGCGAGAGTAATGCCGTGCAATATTATATTTTTGACGTTAGCGGTGAGTAAGTAAAGAAGCAGTAAGTAGTAAGTAGGTATTAGTCATTCCCTAATCCTCATAACAGGCACCAAATCACCGGTTTTTCAAGTAAGGTTTCGGAGGTAACCTTCGTCAATTAACATGAGAATCAAACTGTGTGATTGACGTAGAGAAATAATAAAAGAGGAGACGTAATACTGCCTTCTTCTTCCTTCAGATGCGATCTTCCTTCTCTAACATTTCTTGGCCGGCGACATATCGGTATTGCTCAGACGTTACTTACGTTCATGGGTGACGGACTGACGGTGATCACTTACCATCATTGGCTTGTCTCGTTTATCGAGGGAGATCTCCCTCAGGCGAGGTGTCATGCCTGGGGAGTGCCGAGTTCCAACTGTTCATGTTCAGAAATTGTACTCGTATACACATACATATTCGAGCGGTAGAGAAGTTTCGATAGCGTGACTCAGGAGTGTCGTGACGAGACCGTGTGACGTGTGTGTAACAAATTTTATGTTTACAGATAACGGCGTACTGTGCAATGGCTGGAAATCTTACAGTGCGATACAAAACTCATATTATTTTGTACGGAGTGATGGCAACAGCTGCTTGTGTTTTTATCTGCCTCTTACTTGCCTGTTCTAGAGTAAATTTTCATTTAGTTGTTTGATTTGAAAGTTATTCGTAGTAATACATACACACACACACACGCACACACAGTCATATGGGTACCTACTGACACCATCGCGCGAATAGTCAGAATAGCTTCCCAAGATCTCAAAACGTGGAGATGGCGATGTGATGAAAACTCGAATTTCGAAAATCGGGGTGAAGCTCTTAATATCCTTTTTTTGAAAATTTTCAGTTTTCTTAGCGAGAAATTAACAATCACGCTATAGAAATTTTGACAAATATATTTTTGTTTGGAAGAATTTGTTTATACTTTAAAACTTTACGGGTCTGGATATTTTTGGATTATTTAAAGCCTAAAGTAAAATAATACAAAAATTTCAAGTTGCCAAAAGCATATTTTTTTCGGTAATTTTTTTTGCGAATGCCAAATACTGCGTAGTACCTAGTCAAATTACCGCAAACGCACCATACTCAAGGTTCCAGATCCGCAATAATAAAATGTGATATTTTTATGTTTTGAACCTGCCAAACATAATTCAACGGGTTCCGGGCTATTTGTATTAACCGACATTTTTGAAACTTTACACCAGAGCAGTTTAAAGTTCGATTTTTAGAAAAAAAATTACAACTTTAGCAAATCGCATTACTTTTTCAAAAAGAAGGATATTAACACGATTATCTGATCGTCACCAAACCCAGCTAAAACGACGCAGAAAAATTTGTTGATTCCAAATAATTATGTATAAAAGTCTATATCGCCCAGAGTGTCGCTTAATACAATTAGCCCGAACGTCGTATGATCCCTAAATTCGTCATCCGGACATTTTATCGAGTCAATTGTTTTTGGCTACAACCCATTTGCAGCCGACTACTGAAAAAATTGCACGTGAACAATGATAACATAGCCCGGGCAGCGGCTTGCGTCGATCTTAAGTGCTCGACAAAGTTAAGCAACAGCGGGCGCGGTCAGCAGTTCGATGGGTGACCGCTAGTGGCAAAATTTTTTCAGCGCTTCCGTGCTTCGGAACCGCCGGTTGTTATCATTTGGTTGCAGTAAGCCCTGTCGGATACCTTCGGGCGGCATAAAAACTTTCGACATTTGGGTTGGCCACTAACCCTTCCACCAATCCGCACTGGAGCACCGTGGTGAAGTATGATCTAGGCCTCCTCAGGTTGAGGAGAGACCCGTGCTCAGTAGTGGCCATAAATGGCTTGAAGCCAAGTATTAGTCTTTTGTAGAAAATTTTGTGTCCGCGTATTAATACATTTCTATATCATACATAGTATTCAAATTGGTTCTATTAATTCTGTTATTTTCAGTTTGACTTCACAGGTTGCCTTATTTACGTGATTATCGTTGGAGTCGTGTTCTCTGTGGTTACAGCTATAGTATTTGTGCAGTACCTTATAACTCACCATATTCCCAAACCGTTGCATATCGCCATACTGATCGGTGGGACGCTGTTGCAAGTGGTTGTAAGTAAATTCGTCATTTATTATGCGTAAACGCGAAAGAGTGGATTAATCCACTTATGTGTTAGTATTAATGTTATTGGAACGAAGTTCCTTACGGCAGGCTTGGAGGGGATAGGGATTTTGCTGCGCGACCGAACTGAAAAATATGTGATAGTAAAACCGTAAGCGTGGAAAAAAGTGCGTGGAATAAAAGCGTTAAATGAGACGTGCGCAGGCGCGACAGTCGCATACACAAGCGAGTAGTGTATAATACCTTTCTCTTTCTCCCTCTTTCTTTTCGTTCGCCGTTGCCTTCATTAGCCGAAGGAACTTCGTTCCTACCTGGTGTCCCACGACACAATTAGTTTTTTTAGTATTAAATTCGATGTTGCCGTTAGCTTATAATGTTGGTGTCTTCAAATCAAGGGTGAACAGGCTTCTCCTAAGTAAGTACGCGTTACCACCCAATACAGCATCAATACTTACCATCAGATGGGAATCAAGTCAAGCATTAACTTGTTTCATGATCAACCATTTCTATCAAATGTTCGAGACGGGTTTCTCTGTAGAGTTAAGTCGTCAAGCTCGTAACAAACGCCACACTACTAGTACTGTACAAGTCATGTTGCAGCCCAATTGATGTATTGGTTACATCATTTTGCTGTGTACTGAGGACCCAGCAAAAAGAATCCATTCAACTCCCACCCGTCACAGATTCTTTGACAAACTAAAACTCAATTATGAGCTTTATATCTTGTTCTGCAAGGTTGAATTTCGAGCGTATACTTGAAATATGTTTACTGCTCGCCGGACACCCATGAACGGAACGGAACGGTCGGAGTTGAGTCGACGTCGAGTTGGTGTAATGTGCGCAGACCTTAAGAATACCGCTTACTTGGATACCGGTACCGACAGCGGTACCAGTTACCTCGCATATCTGAACAGGGGCTCTATTTTTGAATTTCACTCGTATACGAAAATCTCGAAAACGTATACGAATTTCATATTTCCTTATTTTTGAAATTCGCATAGACGAGTTTGTTAACGAGTGGTCTTGACCATTCGAATTCATAATTCGCTCGATAGAATGTGTCAAACGTCATGTCACAATTTGAAATGAAATGTTAAATGTCAAGTCGTTGTTTAACGTTCCGTTTCAGGCTAAGACACGTTATAGGTGTTTATTTCCATTACCGATTAGTACCTATTGACATTTCTTCTGCGTGAAACGATTAAAATATTACTCATTTAATTACTTCGCAACATAGTTTCGAATGGTTCAAAAATGCAATGTAATTGTGACCACTCGCTACGAAAATCACAAGTGAAAAGGTTTCGTATACGAATATGATAAGTCATCGGTGAAATTCAAAAATAGAGCCCCAGGTCGTTAGAGTTTAAATGCGTGTTACTTTAATTATAATTATACTTAAATTTATATTTACAGACGTTGATAATAGAGTTGCAAATGATATTGGGCGGCAAGAGTGTAGAACTGAATGAAGAAGACTACTCCTTAGGAGCCTTTATGTTGTACACGTCTATTATGACAATTTTCATGAACATGACTCAGCTTATTGGTATGTCTGATTGACATACATTTTTTTAAATATACCTCATATTTATTTTTCAGTGGTTTTATTTCTTTATCCTATAAAACCTCGACTATAGATTCGATTGACGACCCGGATGTCGCAATGGTTATCATGCCGGATTGCCGTTCCGAGGGTCCTAGGTTCGATTCTCAGCGGCGGAAATTTGAACTTATTCCTTCAATTTGCAAAGATTTACTTATATATTCTGGATAATTCACACTATATCTTTATAAATTATAGCCTATGTGTTATTCTGATGTGTAAGCTATATTATTGTAAAGTTTCAGCAAAATCCATTCGGTAGTTTTTGCGCGAAAGAGTAACAAACATTCATACATCCATACAAACTTTCGCATTTATAATATTATTAGGATTATTATTCTCTAGTCAGAGATAGAAATATTGTATGCATCGGCGTAGCTCTATGGTTTAAGTTTCCGTTTATTAGGCCTAGTGCGTTATCTAACACGCTGATACCATTTGGAGTGAATGTTGTTGTAGCCCGAAGCTCTCCGAATTCTATCTAATGACAACATTCGATGACGTAGCGTGCTCTCCCAAGCACGTAAGCGCTTAAAAGTGTACTAATAATCCAACTATCAATTGCGAATACAGACTTACCTCGGTGGATAACTTACACGGAAGATAGAGACAGGTGGAAATTATTAAAAAAAATATCATCGATTTACATTCACAAGCCATCGGGCTACGAACGCTTCCTTAATTGAATCCATAATACATGAAAATGGGTAAGTATACATAATATGCAGCATGTTGTAATTTTCAAGTAAACTTTTATATAATAACATGGCTTCAACCTATTAAAGAGTACTGACATACTTGAAGAGGCCTAGAGCATACTCTACCACGCTGCTCCAGTGCGGATTGATGGAGGGGTTGTATAACAAACAAAAACTAATTTTATTTATGTGTAAGTATAGAAGATGAGTTTTATAAAAAAAATGTTTGTTCTTCTAAAGCTTGTTTTACAATATATTTTGTCGCGTTTCGTTGACTGAACTATAGTAATATGGCTTCGAACAGTTAATAACTTTCTGTTAATAACTTAATAACTATAATACTTAACAGTTAATAACAATCTCTTATGAACTTATCGTATAACTTCTAAAATAAGTCATTCAATAAGTTTTTGTAATCTTGAACAATTTTAAATAAACCTTTACGGGACATACCAGCGGTGTTCGTCATAGTGAACCCCAAAGTTGTAAAGTCAGTAAATTTCGTAAAGTTTATTGAAACAACAATGCGAGCAGTTGTCTACGGAAGAGGGTGGTCTTAAGTATGCACAAGAACGATAAATTTTGAACACAACGTAAGCTTTACCCACATTTTGCAGTCATATACTAAATGTTAATTTTGTATGTGCACATGTACTGCAGACCTAGAATGACTCATTCCTTCTAGCATAACTGATTAGGTTGGTTGGTTGGTTGGTGTTGCCATTGAACTCAACTCTTGAAAGTAGTTGAACTACTGGGATAAAAAAGTCTCACTAAAACGGTTGAACTAATCAGGTTTCACTTTTTTAGAGGCGACCATCTTAGTCCTCGAGGCTAGCAACACGTCTGTGACGGAATTAGAACAAAACTCACACGAACACTACTAACTGGACTATTATTATTATTAGTCTTTGTTACTTGGAGAAAATAAATTATTATTATTTATTACTAACAACTAGGTACTAACAGGACTAACTATCACTAACAATCCCTGCCCCAGTAATCATACCTATTAAGGAACTAACCAACTAACGTTCTGACAGTGTTTGCTAACTAACCATCCTAGTCCCGATTTGAGTCTTATTCTGTGTCGGTCACAGTTGTCATGGGTGGCAGCGGAAGGGTGGTGCTGCATGCATTTTGTTAAAACTTTGTAAATGACATGTGCAGAAGTTGAACTAAAACCAAACTGTCCACCAAACGTTCAAACCATACTATATTTTATAACTTTACTTTTCAATGTTCGTGAATGGGTGCCTACTTGGAACAAACAGGGCGATTCAACAAGACTTACAGTGAAACGGGTACCAATAACCGAACTATAAAAAGTGTAATATTTTCACAAAATGCCGCATTCGCCGAAGTACCCAAGTCTGAGATTCAATTTCCTTGCACATATTTCATAGGAAACTTGTGATTTCGCACAACTTTTACATTTTCACGCAGATTTATTAATTTGGAACTTGTTTTGTTTGTGTTGTTGTTAGTCGAAATTTTCGGATACTACTCGTATATCCGATGCTAACATTAATTAAATACTAACTACTATCGAGGCGCTCGTTTCCCAGCGGCTTCTGTCAATCCCAAGTGATCGACTCATTTAAGCAACAGTCGGCATGGTTAGTGGAAAAAATTTCGTTATTCGGAGAGCACGGAGAGCCATCGGTCTGGGTTATAACAACCCACCACCAATAGATAGCAGTCGTTAAACTATGTCGGAGGTCTTCCAGCGGTAAAAAAACTTCTGTAAAGGGCAAATTAAATACACGAGCTTCATTTTACAATACATTTTTATTGAAAATTCCTTTGTTCTTCTTAAGCATATGTTTATTCTTGAAGATGGCCTGTTCGCCGGCCAGTAACAATTTGCTGGAATACCTGAAACCTATGAAAGACTACCAACTGAATATCTCTCCTCTCCGCTCCTCAATCTCGTCTCCACTCCTCAAGCCTGCACCTCACCACTCCACACCGCGCCTCACCAGCTCACCACACCTCACCTCTTGTCCCCACACCTCATATTTTATGATCATTTCTTGCTGATCCTGCTCTTCGCAGTTGTTTTAGTAGAGGTACAAAATTCCACCGTTACGGCGCGTTCACATAAGACGTCCGTTTTACTGGATCCAGTATTCTGGATCCAGTAAAACGGAAGGTAATATTCACGCAGCATTTTGAGCGCGTTCACATAGAACGTCCGTTTTACTGGATCCGTTTTAACAGGTCAGTATTTCCGTTGTGTGTGGGATTTTTTACTGGATCCGGTATACTGGATTCTGTGTGAAATCGCTCATACAACTACATACGCTACTAGTCTCCAGTATTCCGGATCCAGTAAAGCGGACTTCCTATGTGAACGCGCCCTAAGAAGGCCTAGAGCATACTTTAACACGCTGCTCTAGTGCGAATTGGTGGAGGGGTTAGTGGCCAAACCAAGTGTTGGAAGTTTTTTATGGGCATTTTTAGATTTTTAGTAGTGGGCAATTAATGGGTTAAAGCCACATGAATACAACTATTTACAGATTATTTTCGCCGAAAGTGCGGTACACAGAATACCTAAATGGTTGGCTCATATCACGACCGTGTGGTAATTCTCGAATCCCATAAATTAAAGTCACAGCTGATGTCGTGGTGACTGCAATTTTAATTGTTATGCTCATTCCGTGGTTCTAGCAGGAAATTTATACAACATTATTTCAGTTATTATTATTGTTCTAGTTTTTGAATCGATAAGGTTTGATACGGACCAACTATGTGTTTTTACTCATAAATTCGATAAAACCTACTGCCTCCAGACGGCGTGGAACACTGACTTCAATACCATACCGATAGACCAGGATGTCGTAAGAAGCGATATAAGCCTCCTCTTTGTTCTTTAGGGCTTCGAGAAACAATTAATAATTGTAAAGGGCAAAATAAAATACTCGTGCTCCGTGTTACAATCCATTTTATTGAATTACATGACATGATTCCTGTGTTTTTATTAATCATCTGTTTATTCTTGAAGATGGCCTGTTCGCTAGCCAGTAACCTTTTGTTGGAACAAGGGAAACCTTTGGAAGACTCCCAACTCATATCTCTCCTCTCCACTTTTCAAACCCGCGCCTTACCACTCCACACTGCGCCTCATCAGCTCGCCACGCCTTAACTCGCTTCACCAAAAGTTCACCACTTCCTGCTGATCCTGCTCCTCGCAATTGTTTTAGTAGATGCATAAAATTCCTGTGTTACATTTCTTTATTCGCTTCTGTCTTCACCGGCAACGCATCGGTGATGCAGTTGGTATTGCTGCTGCCCATGGGCCACAGTGACCATTTACCATCGAATAGCTATGATTGTCAGTTAATTTCATAACAAAATGTGGTATCACCTTATAGTATTGTGCTATTCAAAGCGGATCATTCCTTTCTGTACACAATATTTATGGATGATTTTTTATTTCGTACGGCATCCGCTAAGCCATCTTGCTTTTATTACAAAAGTTACAAACAACATTACAACCATTTTATTGAGAGCTCGCAAATACAAGATTGATCGGTTCCATTCCGAGTTACTGGTCCCTTATCATCGATCATGTTCGAGAGGGTATGATATGGATCCTTTGAAAACTTTCAAGGGTATTTGTATATTTAGTATACCGTACTCTTTAAATAGCTGTGATGGCCAAGTGGTTTGAACGATGGACGCCCGAACAAGCGGGCCTGTTACTAACAGGCATTTCAAAATTTTTGTACATATTAGAAATAATTTATCATTTGCTTCGGTGGCGGAAAACATCGTGAGAAAATTCGTGAGTATCTGAATACATTTTACGAGTATATCACGGCTTACCTCACGTATGATACTTGTCGGATTCGCCCGACTAGAAGAAGAGTGTTGGAGTCAGCGGAACTGAGCTCACGTCAGCGACGGCTCTTCACAAAGGACATCGGAATGGTCCGAAAGTAGTCGGGCGAATCCGACAAGTATAATACGTGAAGGTCAGCTGTGATATACTCGTAAAATGGTGAGAAAACTTGTACTTGTTGTGTACGTAATGTTTTCAAAGATGTGTAAAGTCTACCAATCCGCTCTTGGCCACTAAGTTGGACTAGGTACCTATCCCTCACATAGCGAAAAGACTTGAGCCTAGCAATGGGACGGTTATGACTTGCAAACAAAATACACCAGAAGAACGGTTTTATGCTCCACTCGGATTTAATTTTTATTTTCACCAGTATTATAGTCCAAATCTACTTACCCTGCTCATGGTGCACCGCGCTACTTAGCAGAGGAGACTATTCTGATTCCTTCTGCTGAAGGTATGTACATAATTATGCTGTATATCAATAATCTTACAAGTAAAAAAAACCGACTTCAAAATAATGCAAATTTAAGACATAATAATGGTTTTCATGGATGCCATTGTCAGAAATGAACCAAATTGAATTAGGATGACACGGGATGAAACTTCAGAGAACTCTCCACTGACAAGACTACCCGAACTTAAACTGAAAACAGAAGCAATTGAGCTATGAATGCTTCAAAATACTTTTGCATGCTACTAAGAATACCGAAGACAAGTGCGATGGAAAGGCTGTAGGTACTATGAGATCTAATATACGCCAGTTTAACCCAATAAGCGCTCGCAAAGGAGATGCCTAACAGCCTTTGCAATATCTTATGCACTCAGAGAATCTATCAAGAGCGGTGCGCTGCAGCTATTTCTTGAAGCGCTTGTGGCTTTCCATCGAGATCGATAAGTTAATGAATGCACGTATACGCAGCATTTCAATTAACATTCTTACCTTAATAACAAGGATTTTGGAATGTCTGCGCTTTTGTAACTGCTTATCGCAAAAACGATTAATAGCGTTATTGTTATTGCGTTAATAGTCGTAAATATCGCCCATAATATTTATTTTCAAGCTTCTTGCTTGTACAGGCGTCGATTAGTTTACTTTAAGACGAGACATTTTATGAGGTATATTTTGTTTGCTAATTCTCGAATACGTATTAAATAAATAGCTCCAAACTCTCAGAGCCCCAAACTAAGATTCACTGTTCATACACACGCACAGAAGAAATGTACATAATCATTTAGTGAATAAGTAAATGCTGGTAAATTATTTTTAAAATTGGTCCATTTGCTATTGAGCCTATTCCATACAAAGATACAAATCCTTTCTCTTTATTTATTATCAGCACCGATAGCAATGCTTCGCAGAAGTAACTAAGAACAACCCCGCAAAGTTAATTGTAGACTACGAGCTCAGGCTATGAGTTTACGATGAAAAGCCTCCACCACTAAATTTCTTTGGCAGAAAACTGCGTGGGAAATCTTAATTAATTAAAAGCCACGTACAAAACTCAAGGAGAATAAAAGGAAACTCGTTTTGTAACCCGACTGTGCGAGGCAAAGGAGTCTATTATGTATGTACCTATGTAACGGAGGAATTTTGTACCTCTACTAAAACATCTGCGAGGAGCAGGATCAGCAGGAAATGGTAATATCAGGTGTGGGGTGACAAGAGGTGAGGTGTGGTGAGCTGGTGAGGCGAGGTGTGGAGAGGTTAGGTGCAGGCTTGAGGAGAGGAGACGAGATTGAGGAGCGGAGAGGAGAGATATTCAGTTGGGAGTCTTTCATAGGTTTCAGGTATTCCAGCAAAATGTTACTGGCCGACGAACAGGCCATCTTCAAGAATAAACAGATGATTAAGAAGAACAAAGGAATTAGGTCAATATTGTCATTCAATAAAAATGTATGGTAAAATGGAGCTCGTGTATTAATTTGCCCTTTTACACCTATGTTATTTTATGGTCATCTACAGACATAATGCGTGGGCTGATTTAAATATTCTTACCTGATTCAATTTATGTTAATCTTGCAAGTCCACACAACACAAGGTGGTGACAACAGGCTCCATATCGTAAATAATTCAAAATAATTGGATAGTTTGAAAGTTGAAGCGCTGACCTCACTTCGTTCTGCTAATCCCACTCCTTACTGCTGGTTTAGTAGAGGTATAAAACTCCTCCGTTGTATAATTTTAAACAGTGAAAACGTTATGAGATTTTACAATTACCAAACAGATACACCAGTGATTTATACGGCAGACGTTGTTTCGCGAAGTAATTTAACTTCAACGCCATGTATCAAATCCTATCATAACTGAACCATTGGATTTACCAAACAATATTATGTGAGTAACCGCCGTTACTTCGCTTAAATTATGTCTCAGTATCCACACTCGAAAAAAATTTAGCCTTTTTATTGACTTACCTACCTTTTTTACTAAACTAAGTTAATAAAATCGCAGCAAAATCAGTTAAGTCGTATCCGAGTTTAGGAACAAACGCAAAAATAAATAGTCACACCGACAAGCAAAGAAAAATTCTAAAAATCATTGCAATTTCATAATTACTTCCAGTAATAGTTATTCTCTAATAATAATATTATCCATGCACAGACATGTTCGACTCAATTGTGTTGCTATTGACAATCAAATTTCTTTTTCTTTAACTTTTCAAATGTTTTAATACTCATTATCCATCCTCCACCAATACGCACTGAGCAGCGTGGTGAAGTATGCTCTAGGCCTTTTTAGGTATGAGGGGAGAGTCGTGCTCAGAAATGGGCCATTAATAGGTTGAAGCCAGTCACCTACGTATATCCCTATATTCAGCAGTGGATACACATGTAGGCCGCAGTATTAAAAAATGCAAGAGATCAGACAGGTCACGTATCAAAGCTTGTACCTCTGTCGCACGTTCAACGGACGTGTTTGGATAATGGTTTGTTTTGCTCCGAATCCTGAATGCAGAGATCGTTTGACTGCTTGAAATAATGTCCATGGAGATTTCGGATTGGGTAATAGCTTCCTATGAAATTGGCTGATAAGCGAACCAGTAATTCAATATCGCCAGTGCATAATTATTAGAAACAAAGGTTGGCATTATTAGAGAAAAAAGACGTAAAAATATTTCACTAGCGAGTTTAGAAGGGCACTGGCTAGATAAAAAAACGTATTAAAAATAATAATTATTATTATTTTCAACCTCGTCACAAAAATTATTTTACCGGAAAGGAAAGGTTCATTAGAAAATAAGAAATAGTAAAAGAAAATCTTCCTTTCTTGCTTGCTTCACTAATGACAAAAGTGTCTTGTTTTGCTATGTTGAGCAGAACCTGGGTGTTTATTTCCAATTTAAATAATCTTGCTTCGTCACTTTAGAAATAACGTTTATTACTCTTCTTTCTAATAATTTTCTCGTATTTTCGTTCAATTCTAAACTGTAAAATAATTGAATTCTTGCTCATTGCGCTACGTAGCATAAAATTAAGTTGTTTTTAATATTCATACAAAACTAACAACAACCAATAAAAAGGTATTAATTATTGCATGTGTTTTTTCACTACGAAATTCAAAAATAAATAAAATTCAGTCGTTGAGCGACAAAGTACCTCAAATAAATAAAACAAAACAAGTGCTAAGAGTAACTAATAAACACTTTAAAAATGTTTTGATTAATTTAAAAATGGTCCTTCGAGCAGCAGGCCTATTTCCAAACCTATCCCTTCCATATTCGTAGTTATGTTTGCCGTAGTTTCGATACGTAACAGCGAACTAGTTTCAAATGTATTGCAACAGCCACTTAGTATCAGCTTGACCGTAGCACGCACGAGTAAATGTTTGTTTTAGTCTCCAGAATTTGCAAATGCCGGCCAGTTTTCGTTTATTGTATCGATAAATTGACGCTCGGTGTATGCCGAACTAGAAACTTCTGTTACCCTTATGGAGTGTGATTGGAAATCTGAACGCATCGTGGGTGTTACTATTATTTGGCATTCACTAACATGTTATAAGATTGTTTTTGAAGAGAAATAATGCGAATTCCAAAACGTTTAACGTTTAACGCTATTCTTTTGTACTACGTACTTATACAAACGCCGCGGTAATGTCGTTAGCGTGATTCAGAAAATTGAACAGCGCCATCTAGTCCTCTTTTTAAATTTTTTCATTTTGTTTTGTATTTGTTCCCGCTAATCTTGCTTATATGCTAGCTACAACACCTTTGCTTTAGTCAACCGAGAAATGCTTTGTCGTATTCCGGCAGGGGTTCTTTCTTCTCTTTTCTTTATGTTACTGATGTCCATGGGTGACGGTGACTTCCTACCATGAGGTAGCTCGTTTGATCGTTTGCAGGCGGGCTTTTTACATAAAACTAAAATTTACTTTAATAACCAAAATGTCGAGCACAAAGGTTTCATTGTGAAATGACTTGTTTTATTATTTATGTTCTGCTGACCAAAGACTGTTCCAATTGAATCTATCATTAATATAGTTTGAATTGATAAAAGGATTCGTACAAGTCTTAGCGAGATCCTAACGAAGTTACATCCGTCAAAGGCCAAGTGCACAAAGAGTGGTTTCGCCGGAATCTGCAATCACGAATGTCGCATCTTGAATGCGGATAGAATTCGTTCTGGAATTATTTTAATGGTTTTTAAAAAGTGGTGGAAATATCGTGGAATACTAAGACTCGAAGTTCTAATTTAAAAGTTATGTAGTGCTACGTGTTAAGCAAAGATGTCCAAAATGTAATCATGATTACAGATTACAATTACATCGAGAAAATGTAGTTAGAGCGTTCTTCGCGGGGGCATTTCAGTGCCTGCAGATGAAATTGTAATCTTTTTGTTTTTTATGGTATTAAGGTAGCAAACGAGCATGCAGCACCACCCTTTGCCGCCGCCCATGACAACTGTGACCGACTCAGAACAAGAATCAAATGGGGACTAGAATGGTTAGTCCTGTTAGCAGACGGTGTTAGTACATTAGTTGGTTTGTTTGTTATTAAGTATGAGGACTAGAACAGGGACTGTCGATTAATTTGCTCACAGATGTGTTGCTACCCTTGAGGACAAAGATGGTGACATCTAAAAAAGTGTAGCCGGGTCCACACCTTTCTAACCGGAATACAATTGCTGTTAAAACAATTATTACACGGCAGAAATGGTACTAAGTACCGTGGTGGACGGTGCTACTACCCCGGGTATTCTAAAGTAAGATAATATGCCAAAACTTTTTTAAACATGCAATTAGGAATACGTATACGATTGCGGTTGCAGCTAGCTACCATGTTATAAATCTTTTACCAAGAATACGGCAGCGGCAGAAGGAAATGGTTTAATTAAATTGTGTTCATTTTCATACATGAAGTGAGGCCGGTTTGCAGCTTCATAATTCCAGAAGTTGGAAACATACGGGGAGGTATTACCCAGAAAACGCTGCGGTTTAGTTCTACATTTTAATTTGTATTTTTATATTATTTTTCACTTCTCGTAGTGTAACAAAAAAAATATAGTGAAAATAAAGTGAGAAGACCCTTTTATTGTTGCCTTTCGGCTTTATCATTAGATTCTGTATATCATATACGATCAGGATACTTCTCAAGACAAATCAAACCTGCCCAAACTCGATAACGTCATTTCGTTTCATCATACAAACGTAGTATCTTAACCAAACTGCACTGGAAAAGCGTGGTGGACTCCCCCCTATTGTGGACTTGATTAATGAAGCATTAGAAGAAGTTTCAATCAGAATTTTAAGTTAAGGTAAAAATAAAATTGAACTAGGACGCGCTTAACCATTACTAATTGGTACCATATCGTTTTAAATCTAGATTCCCCTTCAGAAGCCCGGCTGAATTTTGCAACAACAAATCTATCAGCCTCGATATGCCAATTTCTAACGACAAACTCATTACTGATATCGGTTCGTGAATTTTCACAGTAACATTGCAAGTTTTAGTGTAAATCTCGCATGACGCGATGAGACGCTGGTGTTACCACTGTTTTGTATGTAATATAGCTGCGAGTTAAGTGTGAGCTCCATTTGCACCATCCTTCCAGTAACTTTTTGCGTATCATTTTGCAACATAACAACAGCAACCGTTTAATTTATTGCAACCACTTGTTAACATTGCTAACATTGCAGCACATTGTTAGATAGAACTAAACTATCAAAACAAGCGAATAGATATTATAATTTAGTAACAAGGATAAAGTTTCAGCGACAAGCAAATCACGTTCCTCTTTTGCTTAAGTGTATTTACAGATGCGTAGTAAACGACGCGATAGCGACGCAAAAAGACGCGATAGTGATGAATTGTCACGTAAAATTATCGTCCGTAAATCGACTTTACAGACAACCATTTTTCCTTTACTAATAAAACAAAATGTTTGCATGGGATGCGACTTCCGCCCGCGTTAATAAAGGTTCCTTTGCCCTTTTGAAACAGGGCCTGCCTATTTACTTTGTCATTAAAAGATGTACACAAAAGGAATATAAAATTTGATGGGCTTTATAGATAAATCAATCTACTAACAAGGAAATTAAATTTCATACGCTTCGTGTGTATTGCATGTCATTAGCTTACCACTACAAGGCTTGGATCTCTCCTCATAATTGAGGAGGCCTAAGTATAATCCACCACGCTGCTCAAATGTTTTATGCTGTTTGAAGTTTTTATACCGTCTGAAATGAAAGACATGCTATTGAAACTATTTCTGTATAAAAGTTTTTCTCATATACCTATCTTCTATCTGTACATAGAAGATATATGAGAAAAACTATTATAAAGCAGTAGTTTCATTTTATTATCATTATGTTTGACGTTTAGCGAAACACATTGAATTTATTTAAATGTTACAGATTCATTTATTTGACTATTGTTATTATTATTTTATTATGTAATTTTAATAAACTAATTAACACTATGTATTATTTTTTTCATATTTAATTCGGTGTGTTAGTTTATACATATGTAAGTAATCTATGTTTATTAGGGTGATTAGTTTATACCGTTCTAGGAAACAATATACATTTATTATTAAAAAATAGGTGTAATTAAAAACAGATTAAACTAGGGAGGTTTACTAGTTAAAATAACATGCAAAAGTACAAACATGTTTCAATGGTAGTGGTTTAATCCTTATAATGAATACGAAACAAGTCGCGCCATCTTCATTCCATATTCCACGCGTCATTGTCTCGGTCCAACTTTTGATTACAATTATTTCGGTGTTATGAACATGTTGCATGCAGTTGACATTGCTTTGTGCTAGCTATGTTTGAGAGTTAATTAAGTAAATATATTATATTCTTGAGGCTTTGCCGCGTTTAGATGCTGGGTGCGAAAACAGCTTATTATAATACGTTAGGTTTAAAAAACTACCGGCTTCAACATCGTAAGTAATAAAATGAGAACATTAACAACGTAATGAAGACATTTTAATTCGTATTAGGAATAACACTAAAACTATTCATCAGATCTTGTTCAAATTTAAATAGGACCACATGACAAGCATCAGTTTTGGAATACAAAAGTACTGTAACAAGCTGTGCGCTAATTCGTTCGCGTGGAATTTTAATTGCTACGGGGAAATTTCTAAAATAAAAGTAACCTAAGTAACTCCTTATTACATCAGCTATCTGCCAGTAAATCCCGGCAAAATCGGTCCAGTCGTTCCTGAGATTAGTCAAAAGAAACAAACGGACGGACAAACAGACAGACAAAAATTGTAAAAATGTTATTTTGGTATATGTACCGTGTATACACCCATATGCATTAATTATAAAGCGGTTAATTTAATATTACAGACACTCCAATTTTATTTATTTGTATATAGAAGATTAATAGATGTAGTATAGATGATATCGTACAGATGAAAACTAATATTAACTTTCTCTGTTTGTATAGAACAAAGTCTATTATAAACGTGTGTTGATTGTACGTCTCCTGTATTCGAGGTGTTTGATAAGACAATGCCCGTAGGCCACGGTTCTGAAACAAAAGCAATTATTTTTCAAAGGACGCTTCAAAACTTGCTCAGTAAACGTCAATTCTTAATCTAATACCTTTAAACGAGCAATTCTTGTATATAATTGGAATCTCGGAATCGGCTCCAACGTATTTTCATGAAATTTAGTATATAGGGGGTTTCGGGGGCGATAAATCGATCTAGCTAGGAATCATTTTTAGAAAATGTCATTTTATTCGTGTTTTTGTAGTCCCAATTTAAACTGAAAAATATGACTCTTCCTGACATCTATTGGCGAATAATAATACTTTTTTGTGAGCAACTAATTGCTTTAACGACACAACAGCAGATGGCGTTGTTAAGAGGAAATACCACGCGAACCCTTTTTCAAATTTGGGATTTTTTCGCTCAATATCTCTGTCGCGCTTGCGAGCGGCGTGTATGTCAGTGCGATAGGGACAACTGCAGCTCCGTGTAAAAACCCGAGGCAAAAATCATCAAAATCGAGGTTCCGTTCTCGACTAATCCCCCCGCCAAAACTAAAGCAATCTTAACGAAATTTTGGAAATTGAATGGGAAGGAGATATTCTGTGTCGGACCGTTTAGCTTTTTGTGCTAATTATTATACAATTTGTGTACTAGGCGTTTGTTTGCGGCATATTTATTTAGCCGTTTTAAGCGCTGTTTGAAGTAGCCTAAAACTTTTGAAAACAAAAATATCAAAAAAATCAAAACGCACCGACATAGATAATGATGATATTATTCTTGTGTGAAAAAATTATTGATCTAGAGTCAAAAACCAGCGAGGGATTAGTCGAGAACGTTTGTATGGAAAAATGACCCGTGGCATTTCCTCTTAAGTAACACGAAGTCAAAAAACACAATTTATGAAAAAAAAATATACCGAACAAAGCTCGGTCATCCAGATATTGTAGTTAAAATTAACAAACTATGTGCTACCGAGTAAATTTAAGTTCTTTTTGGCGTGCTCTTTCTTAGCCCGTAATAAGAAATCCAAGCTTTTCCAAGACTAACTGAAACGGACCTTTCCGAAACTTACATTAAAATATAAATTACTCATTCGGGTTTTTATAATTATGATAAATATAACTCCATATAATAAATACATAATCATCACTTCTAACTGATCGCTGTCTAGATCGCTGGATATTACTTATATGAAAAGAAAATTTTAATTTTTTCATAAATAATTATGAATTTTAATTTTTATCATACCAATACGGCTTAACTTAACATTTATTGTTAGTTTTATTTGAATCACTTCATAAATAAAAAGTTAAAGACTCACGCCTGATTTTGGAGTGTAGGTTCTAAGCGACAGGTTTCCCGAAGCGAAGCGAGGGCGGGCTTACCATTACCAAATAAATATTGAAATCTTACATAATCTCCTAAACGATCTCAAGCCATTTAGTCGGCAGTTGGCAAGTATTACTTGTAGTGCCATTTAGTTACAACATTACGATTAGCCGCAAGTCGCAAGCCGCAGTAATAGCACAGGAACATTACTGGCACCGCAACGCGTCTTGCGGCGTCTGTTGTATACCATCGCAGTTTACAGCCATCAAATCCCACAGGATTATTCGCTCAAAGCCCTACAGCCTGTGTCACGCTAATTGATCGATGTAGTTATGGGGGAGCGTTCGGTAAATTCACTGACGATTTTGATATTCACTATTCTAGACTGTGTTTTGTACTGACTAGTGTTTGCCCACAGTCCTACATTATTATAGTGATCTGTGCCACAGTCCACACTGAAAGAATGCGTTCCTGAAGTTACCAAAGCGTAGCTATGGCTGTAAATAGGAAAAGTAGCCCATGTGAATAAAATAATCAAATGACTCCTCCACGCTTTGTTCCGTGCAAATAAAATTTTCGAAATTTTCTTTTATAACTTCCTTTTCCTTTTCCTTTGCTAACTTGATTTATTTTAAGTTTAAGTTTTGTTCTGTGTCGGTCAAGAGTGTTACGGGCGGCAGCGGAAGGATGGCACCACATTTTTTTTTACATGAGATGTTAATGCTTGACAACTATCCCACCTGATGGTAAGTGGCGATGAAGTCGAAGATGTTGGTCGCACTAACTTATTAAAAGCCTATTCACTCTCCTCTTGAAGACTCCCACATTATACGCAGGTGGGATTCATACATACACACCTTATCGTTTTCCATCTTAAAACCATTAAAAAAAATGTTTGGCGTAAATTGATACTGCCTAAAGTCCAAAAAGAAAGGCACTAACCACACAACATCTGTTTATTTATTTAAGCATTACAAATGACTACAATAAGCGAAACGGCAATTTATGAGCGAAACCTTGAACGTTTTTATTTATTATTTACTTAGGGAAAACCATACAATAGCACTACCCTACGTTATTACGAATTCGTGGGACTTGGGATTACAGATTTTGTATGATAAATCTAATTTTAGTATTATTACTGGTTATTTTATTTTATTTATCGGGTCGGGTACTCGTACATGTTATAGTTAAGAGTTTTGATTCAGTCACAGATTTGTTGCTATCTTGAGGACTAAGACGTTCACCTCTAAAAAGTGTATCCTCCATAAATTATAGGTAAAAACCATCTCGATTACGTTAGATATCTAACAATATAACCGCATCATAATCGGTCCATTCGTTTAGGAGCTACTATGCCACAGACAGACACACAGACACGTCAAACTTATAACACCCCTCATATGCGTCGGGGGTTAAAAAATATATTTGAATGAAACTGAAAACAAAGTAAATTTTCCACGTAAGAAATATTTTTGAGGTTATTGAACATACTAAAAATATTACGTACGACATCCGTTGGGACCCAAAAAGTGAAAAAGTAACGTAACGCGAACCGGGAAAAGAGAAATGAACCGTAAAATAACTAGATTATGACGGTTTTTCGTTGACGATTGCAAAAATAGGTTGTATAAAAGCCCTCACACATGTTACCGATTACCGGCTCGGTTACGGGCATGCCGCATTATAGTTGAATTTTTTTTATGGATTGAAGATAGAAAACGCGCATGCAGCACCTTTCCGCTGCCACCCATGACAAATGTGACCGATCGTCATCACAACCCATAATTGTCCCAATGCTGGGCACGGGTCTCCTCTCACAGTGTGAGGGGTATAGGCCATAGTCCACCACGCTGGCCAAGTGCGGATTGGCGGACTTCACACACCTTTGAGAACATTATGGAGAACTCCCAGGTGTGCAGGTTTCCTCACGATGTTTTCCTTCACCGAAGCAAGTGATAATTAAATATTAATACGCACATAATTTTTTGAAGATTAGTGGTGCGTGCGGGGTTTGAACCCGGATCCTCCGGTTGGGCAGTCCAACGTTCAACCACACGGCTATCACCACAATGTGACCGATACAGAAGCCATATTTTGGGACTGAGATGGTTAGTCCAGTTAGTAAAGAGTGTTATAAGAATTTATAAATATTTTTTTAATAACATTGCATTCAAGGTATTCTAATTTGTATTATTTTTAATTTCAAACTTTACCGCCAACTTTTAAACGACACAAATGCGACCTTGTTTGAAGTGGTTTTTGAAATGAGAATAGCGAATTCAATTCGACATTGAACAAGCGAGTAATTTGCGCCTTTGAGGTGTAATCAACCAACAAATTACAGATACCTAGACGCCGTCGCACTGCAATTACCACGTCAAATTATATTTTATAGTTGATCTGGTCCAGTTGTTGATTTATTATTGGACAATAATATGAATCCACCTGTCGTAAATCAAGATCATCTCGTATAGTATTGACACTTATGTAGCTATAGGTACTACCTTCCTTACTACCTAGTTATATACCTATATTGTAGTAGTATCTACGTATATTTTAGTACGAGTAAATCATTGGAGTGATATACACTTTCGAGGAAATAAATCGTAGTGTACCATTTTGTAACTTTAGTTGTTACTAGTAAACCCGCCCTCGGCCTCGCTTCGCTTCGGGAATCATGTCCCTTTGTATGCTTTGTATGCTTCGGGAATCATGTACATTCGGAATTTGTTGGTCGTAATTCTTTAAACTGATGTTTATAAACCGATTAAAATAAAATAAATACTAAATATTAAGTGAAGCTTACGAAAATATATCAATGTAAACCGCATCCAAATCGGTCACGCCATTTCTGAGATTAGCGCTCACAAAACCACAGACAAACAGAAAAAAAGTAAATCATTGTTTTGGGTTCTATTGCGTTAATAAAAACCCCAATTAAAAAATCTACTCTTATATCTTCCATATACAGACAGCGATCAGTTACAGATGTATTATAATTATGTATTGATTACAATACGGTATCATATTCCTCCGAGTTCCTCCCGACACAATCTCTCAGACAGGGAATGCTTCTGCGAATTATTGATATCGTATTCAATTCGTTGCTGATAAAATTGATACTTACTAATTAATGAGGACGTTAACGCGTTGTAATAGACAGGGTGTTAACACGTTAACGCTATACAGTATGCTCTATACGTTACGAAGTATAGATATAGACATTATTATAACATACCTAATTGTTAAGTCTGTCTATCATCGGTTCGGGAAACAACATGAAATGGCAATACCAACTTAATTATGAAGTGTGTGAACACATAAAATAAAATGTTTTCCCTTATCACATTTTTCATTTTAAAGCATATTAAGTAAACTTTTAATTATTAATTATTTTATAATTTAATTATAACTTGCTTCGATAACGTACGGTTGTTTCATAATATATAATTATGTAACAATTATATTTCCTAAGACAAGGAAAAAACATTTCTCAACTTTCAATTTTCTTCTTGCAAAAAGCGCGGTTTTCATTACATTCAAAAACTGAGAAATCACTGAATTTAAAACACTACGTTTTAAAACAAAAGCTTCATTCGGAACAAAAAGCATTCTAAGTTTTAGTGCGTGCGATTAAAATACACCATTGTGGCTTAAATATATTGCAGCCTTTTGAAACTCATATGTTTGCTTTTGTTGCCCAAATGTAGGCCGAACACGAAAAGTTTATCTTAACGTTGAAAGCGAACATTCAAAAAGCCATTTTATGATCTTTCCAACATTGCATTTTAACAAAATAAAAACAAGTGAAAATACTCGACCATATTTATTATTGTTAATTAAAAATGAGTTTTTGTTCAAAACTTTTGGTTTTAATGCAACACCTTGTAATGAAAATATTCGCATTGTATATTTTAAATTACCATTTAGGGTATTTGGAATTGATAATGATATTTTTTAGTATGCAATATAATAATTAGTATCTCCATGAATAATATTGATGATGATTGCACATATAGCGGCAATTGGCAGTCGGCTGTGTTGGTATGCGTGAGCATTCAACACCTCCCTCCCGCGCATCTCCAGAGGGTAGTACTTTCACCTAGTCTGGACGCAAAAAAAATAGCGACACCTTGCCAAAGCCGATTTGAACCGGCGCATAGGATTCACATTAAAAACTGCTACGCCCTGTCCATTATAACTCTAGATGGGCCTTTACCACAGACGACGTTTATGTGTTCTCGCTTCCACCTTCGGAAGCTCGTTAGTGGTTTTTCCCACATTACAACATTACTCAACGAATTTAAGTGTTTTTCAGTACCACTAATTACTTACTCGTCCTAAATGCGGCTCCGATTAGGCTATAAGGGATCTGTCATACCAATATCATTTGCGATAGCTAGTTATAATGAATGGAACAGAAAGCGCGCTTAAAAATTGTTAAATTCGATTTTAATACCTACCTATGTACATGAAGATGAGGCTAGAAAATACAACTCCTTAAGAATAATGATGAGTAAGAGCCAACGTTCACATGGAGAAAAGCTAAATATGATTTATATAATCCTCCTCGTCGATTGTATCTCAATGAACATCTCCTAGAAAATGCCTGATTTTGATGAGATTTTCGTTTTTTGTTTGAATAGGACTCTGGATGTTTCAGATCATAAAGTACTCTGTGTTTCAGATTTACAATTGGAACGGGTACCTGTTCTCGAGGTACAGTTGAACTGTACAGGTAAACTTGGTCATGTATGTTGTACAACGGTACATTTATATCCATTATGTAATTATTATTTCATGTTATATTATCACCTGTACAGGCAAATAACCCAACGTGTATGACTAGCTCAATAATACACGTTTCTTCTTAAGGAAGATCAGTAAATATTTTGAGATGCCTGAATAAACAGATATATGAATATTATTCAAATCTATATCCCACTAAATTCTTTTTGGGCTCTCTGAGCACATATTACAATATTCATTAGAAGTCCCGTGGGAATATTGGCAGCCCATTTTGGCCTGAAAACAATTCCTCGACTGTTAGCATAAACTTACGCAATTTTGAAAATGGGCAACAATCTACATGTCCATGTCCAACATTTGTCCATGCCATCCGGGAAAGAGGGAATCCTAGTTCGGGACTACGAGTGTGCAAGCGATTATTATTATTACTAGCTAACCCCGCGAACGTTGTTCCGCCATATAGTTTACTTGTAGTGAACGATTTAAATTTGAGGGGCGGGGGTAGCAAAGTGAAAATTTGGGATCATGTGTATTTTTTATGCCATACCATAAAAAATGACTATAAAAAAAATTGTCTAAGAAATGAAAAAAATATTTTTAGGGTGGACAACCCTTAACATTTAGGGGTATGAAAAATAGATGTTGGTCGATTTTCCGACCTACTCGATATGCACACAAAATTTCATGAGAATCGGTCGAGCCGTTTCAGAGGAGTATGGTAACTAACATTGTGACACGAAAATTTTTTATATATTCTGTGCATTCGCAGTATCGTTCATCGCTGACTCATTAGCAGTAAGACAAATGGTCCTCGGCCGCAAAGGGTGGCTCCCAGTGATTATATTCGCTTTGAACGTTGTTTTTAAAATTTACGATGCCAATTAGGACACGAATTATTACATTCGGTTTCAGAAAACAAACAAAAAGGTAAGATAGGGGATATGAATATCTGATGGTATCAATTTCGTTTTATACAATGAAGATTTGAATTGGTTTCAACCCGTTGTCCCCCTCACAGCGCATGAGTCTTTTTTATGGAATTAACCCTTATATACCTAACGTGTTTTTGAGTTACGCTATCACCTAACGGCGGTCAAGATGACCCCTGGTATTGTTATTGACTAAATGTATCTATTTTTTGCATTTATCAATCACTAGCTCTCCCCCGCTGCTTCGCCAATTTTCAAAAATCCTTTCTTAATTCTCACTTGCCTGACTTGAGAAACCTATATACAAAGTTTCAAGTGATTCCATTGAAGAAATAAAAAGTTTTAGTTTATCCGCTTTTCATTTTAGGAGCGGAATTTCCAAAAATCCTCTTTTAATGCTCCCCTACACTCCCCAAGGAACATACATGTCAAACTTCTTGTTGCGTTTAGTAGTTTTGACTGTGCGTTGTCTGTCAGTCACTTAGTAAAGCGTTATATAAACGCGTTTTCAGCTTTAGGTTTTAAAAACGGTATGTATAATTGTACAAAAAACAACATTCTTGTTTCAACATTCATAATTCAACAAGATTATTAACTAAAATTGTTCACAACATTACAGTAACCCATTTTTGAAACATCTTTAATACTTTATTTTCGTTCTCAAAGACATAACATCTTGATAATGAGGCGATGTAATTTATTCAGAGTGCTTTCAACTTCATGCAATAAATAATTTTAATCCTTGCGCCTTTGTAAAGGACCGTAGCTGGGTAATTCGAGAAATGACAGCATCCGGCCGTCAACTTGAAGAAAATATTGTTGACTAGCTGGTTTCGCCCGCTTCGCTGGGATTATTATATTTTTTTCACGCTATCAATATCATAATTAAACCTATGTATCTATCTTATCTTCATATATAAATGTGAAAGATGAGGCGGTAATTTATAGTTAGTAGGTACATGACCGCTAACAACGGCTTTTGTTAAGCTAAAATAGGGGTTGACAATTTATTTGATATTTCGTCGATTTATACCAGACACTATAAATTGGTTTATATTATAGTATAGTAGTGTTATATTAGTTCGTTAGTAGGTATTAGGGCTAGGACAAGTACTGTTAGGAATAATTAGTCAAGTTACAATGGTAAAGGATACCCTTCCATAATGTATGAGTAACACGTGCTTAGCGACTTCTAACAATAGTAACCTGGGGCCAGAGCCACGTCTGTTAATCAACAGAGTACACCATCCAGGATAGGTTGACTAGACTCAACAATAGATGACCCTTACACTCCAAAATGTAATAATAATGTTCTCCGACCGCCAAATGATTTCAAACTTTAATTGAATTTCCCAAGATCAACCGCCAAATCAAATAAGTACAGCAAATTGTTTAACTAACTCAAAATTGTTTGAACTCAATCATTTCATAGTTATGCGTTTAGTAAAATATGTAGACAAACCCTTTACAGAGGACCTGCACTATCGTCGCCTGGAAGCTATTCGTAGGCTGCTTCTAATTTGACATAATTGACATAATTCGTTTGACGGTACCCTCGAAATTCAATTTTATTTCGTGTCTTGCAAATTGTTCTTTAGTTTAACATTGTAACTGCCCTCCTTTGCTTCGGAAACCCTCTCCCTTAGTACCCACATTCTAATGTATATTAAGATGGGACTATAATTATGATTATCTATTTACTTTGTTAACCGATTGAAATTAATGTAACACTTATGTTACCCCAAGTTTACTAAAGTACAATCGCGTCCTAATAGTTTTAATTATTTCATCCACTACAAACTAGACTATGAATTAGTATGTTTTTAAGTTTTAGTGATTTTAATGTGTAACTAGTATATTTACATCTCATATCGTTTCACCGCGGCCGGAGTCAGCAAACAATACTTTAGAAACCGCAAACCTTTAACAATTTAATAAACCGCTTACTAAATAAACGCGGGTTTTCATTTGAATTTGCTAACAAGCGTTGCTTAATAATGAAGGATAACTTTGTAAATAAAAATTTGTATTTACGCGTTTCCTTTTCATTTTAATATTAAGTTTTTTATACGTTTTCTCACTCATTCTTTTAAGTATGTTTTGTATATAGAACTGTGAGAGCGTTGACTGTGAATGATTATGAGGGAGGTGATGGGGAGGTGTATTTACACAGGATTCCCGGCGAAACAGGTGTTATTAGTATAGACATACCTAATAACTAATGCGTAAACTATTTAACGCTGTTTAGGTAACCATTAAATTATGTTGTTATATTATTCTAGATATAAAAAACCTTTAAAATTCAATCTATAGTTCTTAGTAATGACTCAACAAGGATGTTAGCAGTAAGGAGCATCCTATTAGGCGTTGATACTGCATGTTGCCCGGTATTTTTAGAGTATCCTGGCAGAGGCAGCCTCTGAAAGAGCAAAAACGTGTTTACGCATTCACCGATGCATCTCTTCTAAATTGAGGGGGTTTAAAAAGGGAGTTTAAATAGCAGTGTATAAGTTACGAGCGATTCCTTCCAGGTACGATAATTATGATAAGAAACATATATACATAATTATTATTACCTTAAAAACAGAACACACGGCCTACAAATATAAATTCGCATCACGATTCTTTTAATCGTTTGTACATAAGTAAAAATGTAACGAATCAAAAACCGACTCTAATTTAATATTTTTTTAATAAATAATTGACTAAGAAGTTATTTAATTGTTCACCCTTTAATTTTTTCTTCAAATTTAAATAGAACTTACGGAAAGCATATCCTAACCAATATAATGGAGTAACGCAAAGTATCGCCTTGTACAATTAATTAAAAAAAAAAAACAAGTATTTTCTAAATTTAATAAATGACGAGGTTGAGTTTTCATTTTTTAAATTCGGTAAAAATACAAAATGATCAACTAAAAATATCTCTCTCGTTTTACTGGCTTTAAAAAAGAATTCAGAATCTCCGATAACTCAATCGTTAAGATTAAACTACCTACACTTTAATCTTTAACTACGGCTATAATAAATTTATGTACGTCATACTCAGTTTTATGAGTATGTCCACACATCTTATACTTGAGGAGCCCTTAAACTCATATCAAGAGAATTATAATACCCCTTCAACAAAGTTTGTTATGGGTTTCTTCAGATGTTAAACTACGATTAGGCGAAACTTGTCCTGTTAACCGTATTGCGATTAAATTAAACGTTAATAGTTCTGGAATGCAGATTGGAGTTGAACTTCACATCATTGCCGTAATTAGTAGTTTAATGTTCAAGCAAAATGGACTTGATTATATTTAATATTGCTTCACGGAAAATAATAAAACTAACTGCGTACCTTATTGTAAAACCGATCTATTTTAAGTGAATTTAATTTAGCACGTTCACTGCGTCACTATTTTTGATGGACTTTCAGCCAGTGCGGATGAGGTCTTTTCGAGGCAAAGTTGAACTTCATTCCAGTGCGTTTGAGGGCTTTTCGACCTCACAAAATATTGTTTCTAAAAAACGCCTTAAATATAGCTCAAAATTGAAAATATTTGCTTGAAACTTTACCATTATAAACTTAAATAGTTTTTCAAATTGAATCTAGCTTCGTACGTAGGTGTGACATTTCGGTATTGAATAAATGAAAAAAAGAATTATGCCATCGATTCTGCCTCACAACGCACTGAAAAGAAGTTCGATTTGTGTCACTACTAGTGATGGGAATAAAATAGAAATGCAGGTGATATAACATTTATTTACTTAAATTAGGATTCTAAAGTACCATACACCTACCACACATACCAATTTTAGTTTTAAAGTATGTAAGTCAGTTTATGTGTGTGTATATGTGTATGAATGGATGTGTGCGTATTTGTGTAAATGGGTGGGTAATTGTGTGTGTTGTGTGTGTGTGTTTGTGTTGTGTGTTTGTATGGTAATTATTGGGTAGATAGATTTGTGTGTTTGTATGTACTCTTACTCATTGAGTATAACAGCTATGACCACTGCAGACACGAACAAAAGAGAAGATATACTTCCTCACCTAAAGGAATCTGGTATTGTAAACCGGAAATATAAACCATACAGAAGTTAAAAATACGAGTAGCTATTTATCAAATATTTCAAACCACATTCATGTTGTAGCAATATACATTTGAAAACACCCACACCTAGGGTAGGAAAAAAATAATAATATCTAGAGTATTAAATTGATTTTCCTCTTTTGAAATATATTTATCATTATTTGAGTATTGTGTAGATTATAAAAGCAAAATAGGATTTGCGACGATTAATGATTTGTTAGTGTAAGCAGCATGCGTATAAATGATGAGTGTTAAAAAATCGTGCTAAAAAAATTATCTTGAGTACAATTAGTTTAGTTGTCAACTAGCTAGCTGTAGCTTGGCTATTAGTAGGGGTCATTTTGGTTAAGAGGATGAAACGAGGTCCGCCAAAGTGGTACCAGACTGTACAGTAATCAATTTTATATTTTATATGAGTCATCTTATACGCTTTATTATGATACAAAACTTAAAATTGTAGCTAGTGGGATTTTTTTATTGAATTTTACAATTTACTATCCTTACTCTTCGCCGTAATACTTTACGTGAAAAGGAACGTAACCAAGTGCAGTAGTGAAATTATTAAGTAAAAAAATCGATGTTAATAAATCCAATAAAAATACTTTTACTTTTAAATGGCTATTTACCGAAAGATTTTAAATGCAGTATATTATGAAAATCGATATTACTTGATGGCTGTTGGTTCTTTCTATTCTAATGTCAATGTCAATCTGTCAAAGTACTCAAATCAAAGTCACAAATAATAAGTCAATGACGAACAATAACAAAAATACTTAAAAAATAAGGCGAGTCGCGCGGACAAGAAGTGCGCTTCCGTATCGAAACTTGTCGCATCACTACGCGCCGCCCGCGCCCCCCGCGCTTCACTCCGTGCGTTTATGAGGCCTACAACTTTTGAGGCAGATTAGACCTCACTTCGCACTGGCGCATATTTTTTTCTATTCAGTGCGTTTGAGGGCTTTTCGACCTCATATCTTATTAAAAAAGCCATTGGGATCTACTTCGCAAGAGAAACAATTATATGTATTTGTCTCTGTCATACTCAAAGAAATGTTAAAATTGTAGCCTCCCGCACGGAGTGAAAGAACGCGATTTTGATTGCCGCACCAGCGGGAAGTCATGCTTGAGACGTTTCGACCTCATAACGCACTGAACGTGTTAGGTATATAATGTAATAGAAATAATTGACTAATGTTAATTCATCTTTAGTAATATTAAATATTGTATAATACCTGTGAATATACAATTTCAGAATCTACGTCCAATTAATAATGAATTTAAATTGTTTTAGGAACTATTTTTAAATTCGACTTCCCTACTACTAACTAGAAGTATAATAACGGAACTGTGGCGGAAATTAGAAAAGTACGGAATATGGGCAAGGAAGCCTGCCAAGTGAACTTCAGCCATAAAAACACTTGGGCACCCGCGAACTGTTGTAAATGTTTTTCGTTGGACCGAAGTCCACGTTACGAAGTCTTGCGGAACTATCAACCAAATTGCTTGATTGCGAAGTTAAGTTCGCATATGACGACCCCGTAGCCTAGTTGGTGGTGGCCCTGTCTGCGAAGCGAAGGCTCCCGGGTTCGATTCCCGGCAGGGGCAGATGTTTAGGTGATAAATAAATGTTTGTTCTCGGGCGTGGGTGTTAGTTATGTGTAATTTGTGTTACGCGACACAGGGAATCCTAATGTATATTATTATTTATTTATTACTAGCGACCCGCCCTCGCTTCGCTTCGGGAAACTTATTCCTTCGGTTTGCAAAGATTTAGTTATATATTTTGGATAATTCACACTATATCTTTATAAATTATATCCTATGTGTTATTCTGATGTGTAAGCTATATTATTGTAAAGTTTCATCAAAATCCATTCGGTAGTTTTTGCGTGAAAGAGTAATAATACATCCATACAAAATTACGCATTTATAATAATTCGAAACAAACTGTTACTTTTTTCTCGTTCGATAAAGTTATTTGAATGCTTCTTTTAATAACGTTACTCTCTTAGCCCTGCATTAGAATGCACTATCGTAGGTACCCCCAGACTGAAAACACATATTTAACTTATCAAGCAAAACGCCGCGCTGGGAATCGAACCTAAGACCCTTCGGACGGCAGTCTTGCCTGGCAACCATTGCGCCATAAAGGTCGTCAATTATTCCCTAACGTGTATGACGTAAGCTGTATGACTTAAGCTGTATGACGTAAGCTGTATGACGTAAGCTGTATGACGTAAGCTGTATGACGTGAGCTGTATGACGTAAGCTGTATGACGTAAGCTGTATGATATAAGCTGTATGAAATAAAGCTGCGGCATGATTTATACTATGTAACTCTAACAATTTTCATTTTCATAAAGCAGCTTCAGGGCGCTGAAGCTTCAACAGGATTAGACTGAAATGCATGAAAATTGTAACTAGTTGCAGTTGCAGGTTGTTTCACTTTGAAAGTTAAATAACCATGAAGGGTACTCTAGTCTGTGTTTTAAATCCTGTAGAATATTTTGGCATTTCGTGTGTTGCGAGTTTTTGATATTTGTTACATAGGTACGACGGTTGGAAAGAAGTAAACAATATTTTACAATTTGTGAGTTCAAAACAAATTTTCTTTAATAATAATTAATTTGTTATACGAACTTCGATGTAGTGTAATTCGATGTGACATATAGGAGGCGTAATGCGCACATTATTTTGATAAATTACAGGTGCATAGATTCGATTCTATGCGCCCCTGTTCTGGAGTCCGACGTTGAAACAACTTGGCAATCACTCAGTTTTTGTAACACCTAACTTTTGGAATATTCAGCAATTCCACTTAATTACAGTCTGAACAAGAATTATTTCTAAAACCCATTTCAAACAACGCAAGACAAAAGTAAGTTGTAATGTAAATAAAGACATTTGCATCTTCGCTTTGTTTCACAGTTAATGTCTGTATACAGTTAGCGTTAGCGCAACTTTCAGTGAAATTAACGAGCGTAAAGGAATTTTGATCTTAAGCAAGAGTCTTACAGTCCTGAATAGTACCACCTGTTATTACAGGAATATTGTTTCAGCTGTTGAGGTGCTGAATGTAGTATTAACCAGAATATACGAGGAAGCAGCAAATACAGCTGGAGTGGAGCATAGAATAAAGTTTCAAATCTTATGCCATAGGACTGGCATTAAGTCCTTACGATAGCTGTCATAGGGTCCTTCAAGAAGCGGGTCTATTGCTCCTGGTGTAGCTAATGTCCGTGGTGAGGGTGATCACTTACTATCAGGCGATCCGTCTACTCGATGGCCTGCTTAGACTATAAAAAAATGAGTAAACTCGAATATCATATATCAAAGTGTGAGGGAACAAACGCTAGAATAAGAGGCAAAAGTAGGCGGCCCCCCTGCTTGGAAAATTGATAAGGTTGCTCCCCCCCCCCCCCCCTGCTTGGTTTTGATAAGAATTATAAAATATGGACAACATTATTATTATTTATATCCTAAAATTATGCGCCCTACCGATTTGTGAAACTTTTAAATTCCTACCCAAAGTTTGTCGGAAGACAAGACCGCCTTTTGTGAAAATTCCGTTCATTATTATATTTATTTATAATATTCTGTTTGTGCAGAATAAATGATATTTGTATTGTAACACTCGTATCTTTCCGTGAAACCTGTCTACTTTCGTATGCCTAAGTCAGCGGACAAACGATTTGTCGCGTTTCAGCACGAAAGCCATCTTTTACCCTGTTTATCCATATAAATAAAATATAATTAAAAGACTTACGCATTTACAGCACAGTTCAGACACTCAAATAAAAGCGTCTTCTATTCATTTGCAAATACATTAAATGAGCCATGGAGTGTAGGGATACCTCGCTCTGGAAATACCTCAGAAGGAAGCTCAATCCACGGTATGCGAAGTATTTTGATTGCAATCCAATCAATGTGGATAGATCTTGGATGGTTCATTCTAAGGTGAGTGGTGGAATGTTTCTCAGAGCGTTTTACATTAAACTTTCAAGAATTTTTTGCTACTAGCGGTCACATAGAAAATAGTTTATTTTTTAAAGGTTTTACAGTCTTGGTTACATATTAGTGACATCCTTTTAAGTATGTAGATTACCTGTGCCAAGATGTCCCGCTCTTCTTTATATTTTAATCAACTTATACAAATTAACAAGTTTAAACAATGGTTACTATGTATTTTCTAACTTAACTACCTAGTATAACAGTAATAATATAATGTAATCCAAAGAAGAATGTGTGTGTGTGTGTATGTACGTATGTGTGTGAGTGTGTTCGTGTGCGTGGTGTGTATGTGTTCGTAAGTGTGGTGTGTCCATACCAAATGACCGACCGCGCCCGCTGTGCTTAACTCGGACGATCACCGTCGCAAGCCGCCGGCACAGATTAAGTAATAGTCCGCCGCCGGTTATAAAATCCTGACATGACAACCCTAGGAGCAAGTGAAATGTCAAAACGATGGTGTAATATTTCATACCAGAATTTGATTTTCGTCTTTTGGCCTCATATCCGCGAACGATTTGAATACGAAATGAAATACGTGACTTTAGTGAAAGGGAATTTGAATGCGCGAGCGTTTATTACTTTATTGTTTCATACATTGTTCGTCGCGAGTACTGACTCGTGTATTTATGAAGCTTTGCGGCTTTGGTCTTTTGTTGTAAGTGAGGTTATGATGTAGAATTATTTAAGGCCTGTTCATTTGAATATAACTATACGCATATACATATATATGCGGTAATTGCTACTGAACTGGTAGTGAAATATTGCGGGCCGGTATGCCCGGCAGTGCCGGCGTAAGGGCCACTGACACCCCGGGCAAAATATTGTGGCGCCCACTTAAGAGGAGCATTCGAGTGTATAGGTATTATATCTATTCTCTAGGCCTACTCAATTACAAAAAGAGATCCGTGCCCTATACAGGGTCGTTAATAGATTAAACCAAATAAAAAAGTCGCTTTCACGTTGCCATTTGCAATTTACAAAATCACTACCTACTACAAAAGCTATAAACAAAAACATCTTAAGTTACATTTTTATGACTCACAAAAGATACTTAAACCCAGAAGATATCCTAGTATAGAGTGAACATGTAACTAATATGATTTAGGGCGTAAGTTGTGATTGTGGGATCAATTTTATGAGTGTAGTTGGGTCGCTCGTTTTTACTCACCCTCAGATAGTTGTTAGGCGGGCTGTCGTGTGGCCAGTGAAAAGGCGTATTACCCGACTATGGAGAAGCTAAAAGGGGGTTATGGTTTCAGCCCGTATGTATTTATTTATGTAGTATATATGGATGTACAAATCAAGCACTCACGCGCTTCGTATGGCACAGCAGTCGATCCTGGTTGTTATCATAAGATAACAGTCGTTAAGCCCCCACGAAGGCCTTCGAGCGGCATAAAAATAAAGCAAAATAGAGCGGCTTAAAAATTTAAGACACTTGGGTTGAACACTAACCCCTCCATGAATCCGTTCTGTAGCAACGCGGCGAAGCACGCTCTAAGCCTTCTCAGTCTGTAGTGGGCTATTAGTTGGTCGGAGCCATTGTAATGTAAGAAATTATAATAAAAGTAACGATAATATTTTTTTTAGTAATTTTTATTGGCTTAGAATTACTTTCACTTAGGGAACAGAAGTTATTTGCGCCACCCTTCAGCTGTCGCCGCTGACAACTGTGACCGACACAGACACGACATAAAAAAGTAACTTATAATAGTAAAAAAAATCAGGACTAGGATGGTTGCTTCCGATTAGCAGAGGATGTGGACTGGGGCAGGGACTTATATTGACAGTTAGACCTATTAGTAATTGTTAGTAATAGGTAGTCCTAATAGTAAATTACTCGTCTTGAAGTCGCTTATTTATTTTAGTTACATGTTTATACGTAGGTACACACGTACAGACGTGCCATCTCATTATACGTAATAACAGCCTTTTTTAGTACCTCCCACCAAAAACGTCTCGGTTTTCGTGGCCCTTCACAGATATCAGATACTAAGGACGAGATTTTATGGCAGCTGTGTTCGTCGTGTAAGCAGGAATCTGTCCTGGTTCCTGATAACATGGTGTTTGCGTAAGATAGATATAAAATACTGGATTTAACGCTCTGTGACTAGAGACAGATAACCCGGCGTGGCGTAATTTGATGTGAGTCGTACGAGGAGTCCCGAGTTTCTTTCTCAGACCGATGTTTTAGTATAAATAATAAACGCTAGCACACTCGTACCTCGACACGAGAATTTCATGTGTGGCGGGTGGCATGGACAATACAAATAACACGTCATTAACACCCATGACGTGCGAACAAACATTTATCTGTCACATAAATGTCTGCTCCGGCTGGGAGACGAACCCGGGTTCCCTTGCTGCGCAGGCAAGGTCACTTCCAACTAGGGCACGGGGTCAGTTAAACAGCAGTCGGGCCTGATATTGAAAATTATAGTTGTATATTGATAGGCAACCAATCGTCTCTCACTTCGGTGGTGTCAATAGCCAATAACTTACCCTTTTGTCGTCTACTTAGGCACATAAAAAACAATGCTAATGACAATTGGAATATTTATTTGCATATATCGTATTTAGTGAACTTGTTGAATAAACAATCCACCAGTCCAATGGCAGATATACCGTGGGGTTCTATCTCGTATATCACGAGGACATGTCACTGACCCCCTCGGCCCGATAAAGTGGTCGAGCCATGTAGACTCTTTAATCGCCTTCACATATCAGCAACGGCAATGCATCTCAATAAATGCAGCCTTTATCCAGATAGCTGGGAACGGTTGGCCCTGAACATTTGGTTATTTGGGTGTGTGCACAGTGTTATCGTACTGTTTTACACGCACGAATATTAAAATATTCGAAAAATGAGATAGGCCGGCCAATGCTAAGTAGTAACCGTCGAGGATATGAACAACATTAAAGGTACCACCGATGCGTTGCCGATCAATAAAGAAGGAAAAAACGACAGAATGTGCTGTAGAGCTCCCCGCCCGAACACAAGTAGTTTGGTGACTGACTGACTGAAGAGTGTGGTAACTGGCCAGCCGGGCTTCAGCCCTAAGCTCGGTTTGCTTTATTTGAAAGAGCAAAGTAAGAAAGAAAGAAAGAAAGAAAAATGCTTCTTCGCCGTCTTAAAGCCGCAACTGACATGGTAAACACAGTTACATTTCTACACTTTATAGTACATACTAAACATACATACTAAACATACAACATACATTAAACATAAACACAACATACAATACGATTTACATACGTGTGTATCTATGTATGCACTAGTAATCGGCAGAATAAGAATAGATATATTATTCTAGATGGAGAATTACCAAAAAAAACGCGTATGGAAAATTAGTAACTAACTGTTAGCCTCTAAATGACGTAACGCGAGCGTAAGAATAAGCCGGCATCAAGCTGGTGTGCGTGAGCTGACGCACACAAGCTCATAGTTGTTAGGAAATTTTTCTTAACTTTCTTCTGTATGTTTGACAGCATGACGCTCCACTTCGAGAATATTATAAGCAGGTTCCCCGACTCGAAGCGAGGGCTGTATAATTTTGAATGTCGTTAACCGCCTGGGTATCTATGCCCTCACCCCAAACACCACGGTGTATTACGGCTTAGCTTTATTTATCGTCCTGTGTTTTGCTCGTTGATCCATAAACGGATTTATACAGAATTCTCGTTTTTCTAAACCCACAGTTGTTAAACTAACTGGGGCGTGTAGGCGTCAAATAAACTTATTGCTGTAAAAAACCAGACAACGGTTTGTGGCTGTAGTAGAAATGTCTGTATTGCGTTTTTTTCAGTTTGTACAAATCCCAATTCACCAATATTGTATTCACCAATATATACTAGAGCAGTTTAGTGGAGTATGCTCTAAAACTCCTCAATGAGGAGCAGAGACCCATGTTCAGTAATGGGTCGCGATTAGGTTGAACTTGGAAGCCCTTTTTCTTTGCGGCACATAAGAAAGTATTCTACTGAATATTTAACTAAAAAATCAAATTTAAGTTTAAACGTAATCCGTTTCGCTGGTGTGGGTAACTAGTAAAGAATAAAACTAGAATTTATAACATGCCTGATAAAAAGTGGTGCATTGCCAAGGACGGCACCGCAGCCTATTTGGTAGTAGCTCTATCTGCGAAGCGAAGGGTCCCAAGTTCGATCCCGATGGGGGCAGATATTCATGAGACAGATAAAGTTTTGTTCTCAGGACATGAGTGTAGTGATGTGATATTTGTGTTGTCCATGCCTGCCATCGTTAAAATATACACCTGCCAATAAATGTCTTCCACAGATTATTGAAAGTAAACACTTATCACTCTACAAATATTGTATAATATCTAACTGAACCAGTCAAACACTCTGCAAACGGTTTTCGCAAGAATATCTTTAAACATCACATGTTTATTTTGTAACGAAAAGGAATCGAAATAAAATATTTTGATAGCAGCATAAATTTTCCGATACGTGTATTAAATCACATTGCGAGTACAGTGTGTTCGGATTTTGTTTATTATTATCGTCGTAAAAGGTCGCATCATCGTTTACAAAAGCTTGATGAAATAAAATAGGAAATTGATATGAGGTATTGTTGAAATCCATCCTAATATTATTAATGCGATAATAACTCTGTCTGTGAAGCGCTCACAGCCCGGCGGCTTGCGTTGATCTCAAGTGATCGACAAAGTTAAGCATCAGCGGGCGCGGTCGGTAGTTGGATGGGTGACCGCTAGTGGCAAAAATTTCTTGAGCGCTTCCGTGCTTCGGAGGGCACGTAAAGCCGTCGGTCCCGGTTGTTATCATTTGGTAGCAGTCGTTAAGCCATGTCGGATACCTTCGGGCGGCTTAAAATTTCCGACACTTGGGTTGGCCACTAACCCCTCCACCAATCCGCACTGGAGCAGCGTGGTGGAGTATGCTCTAGGCCTCCTCAGGTATGAGGAGAGACCCGTGCTCAGTAGTGGGCCATTAATGGGTTGTAGCCAACTCTGTCTGACTAGTACCTTTCCAAGTTTAATAAACTAATTTAGATGAAAAAAACTAATTTATATAAACTAATACTAATTTAATAAAAACTAATATAGATGAAATTTGGTATTGGCTTGAGACTCAGAAAAGGAAAATTAAATAAATCTACACAAATATAATAAATCTGTAACCCATCGCTGTCTGTACATGGAAGATATATGAGAAAACATTTAACCGGGGGTCATTATTAACGCAATAGGACTCAAACTATGATTTTGAGAATTTTTGTCTGTTTGTCTATGGTTTTATACGCACTAATGTCAGAAACGGCTTAACAGATTTCGGCACGGTTTTCACTAACATTGTGGTTTCAATCAGTTCAGAAATGAAAAAGTTACACATTATTACTGTTACACATGTTACGCTCCAGCCTCCTAAATATCTCCACACACAAAAATTACACCATAACATCGCTCCGTCGCGACGTGAAAGGTGGACAAACAAACAAACAAACACACTTTCGAATTTATAATATTAAGTATGGATAGTAAACGCTTCATATTCAGAGTCACAAATAATTTCGTACTTTTCGAACTCTGTTATCCGAGCAAAATTATCTAGTTAAACATTTATTCCACGTAGGTTCTACGCCGTAGCCTTTCGCAGAGATTTAAATGTCGAGCATCGAGCATAAATCAATCACAATCATGATATTTATAATAGAATCCAATTATAATAGAATTCAATTACGTATAATAGCATTTCATATCTACATAATGTCTTTCTATAATGTTACAGATGAATAGTTTCGAGATCGTTTTTATTTATAGCCCACCATTTTGACCGAAGTTGCTTCCATAATTATGAAAGGTAAACAGATATAGGTTTTATATGGTATTAAGGTAGCATGCAGTACCACCCATCCGCTGTCGCCCATGACAACCGTGACCGACACAGAACAAGATTCAAATGGTCACTAGGATGGGTTCACCCACCAAGTCGAATTATAATGATTCTCTTCAAGTTTACCCCTCTGGGCCCCTTCGTTAACATAACCTGAATTGCAGGTTCGTAATCTAATACAAGAGTATGTCCTTTGGCAATCTCATATCACTTAACCTACCTCTGACCGATGGGTTTATCGCGAGCGATAAACTATCTTATTTATTAGTGAAATAAGACGTTTTTTATTTAACATTTTAGTTTTAATGACTTTTCTAGTTACAAATAATTACACAGAAATCTTTGATTGGATTCTAACATATACCACACCATTAAGTCCCGATGTCTTGAGTGACATGGTCATCACACACAAGACAAGAACACGCACCCAGACCGAGAACGGAGAACTCATTAAAATTTCTGCCACGTGAAAATCAAACCCAGGACACTTCGAAAAGTAGTCGGGCCGGGTAAACTTTGCGCTATAATGGATGATTCCCTTAAATTTTACCAGTCACGTAGTATCTCTCGTCCGCTGTTACTTAAGCAACTACCGTAATTTCTACTCGTGTCAAGTTATTGCCTGAAATTGCATTGGAATGCCTATGCCAGGGCTAATTTTAATGGAGCGGTTATAGGTCATGAGTTGACGTTAGACGCTCCGAGCTCAAATCACTATGAAATTGCATTAAGTACCTACGACTATATTGAATTTTGCTACGATTATGTACGTATACCTTAGTCATTGTATCTTTAACAAGACGAAAGTTAGTAACTTAAAAACTGACTACGTGAGAATGATTGCCAACCAACTTTAAATCGTAATACTTGTTTAAAGGTTCTAAATGATTTTTCAAAATGAAAAACGATATTATCAGAAACCTAAACATGATTTTCAAATACTCGAACGATGTCTCACTCAATAGTTCATCGACTTTTATTTTATGATACCTATTTCACAAATTGAATTTTTATGTAGGTATGTCATAAATAATAACATCATTTGCGTCGCGTCGACACCATTGCATAAAAAGTAGCCAAACTTTTTATTTATAAATTACTGCAGTTTTGTTGCAAACGCGCCAACATTTTTAATACTACCAAAGTTTATGAGGATTAACAATAACTAAGAATTTTTATTTTTTTATATTGTCGGTTTGTACTACTTATTATAAACCAAAGTTATCAATTTAAATTAAATAACAGTTAGAGTAGTCAACAAAATAACAGAAGGTTGGTTATAAGAGATAGAGTAATCTCAAAATTTCCACACTGAGCCACGATGCAGTTATGAAGCAATCCGTCATTGTCAACTATCCATTCCAAAGTTCCACAGTATTTGAACAGATATAGTTAGTGTTAGCTGGATAATGGATGAATGCTTAGAAAATCTCGAGGCTTCCCTCTGTCCACGCGTCAAGTTAAATTTGGTGTAAGAACCATCTAACTTTGAGTCGACCTATGCTCGTGATACACTCTGCTGAATATAGTACGAGGTTACGTCGCCTGGTCCCTCTTTACAGAGGGCGCCGGTCTCTGTACCATTCAGTTTCATCCCGAAGGTACTGCTGGTGATAGTTTTAAACCAGGCAGGCTAGCTACCTTCTTACCTAAGCCTACCGCCTAAATAAGTGTTAGCTGTGGGAAGAAAGGTAGCACGACTCGTCTTGCAGGGTAGTCTTGCTTTATTAGGCTTAACAATGAATGACTCAAAATAATCTCAAAGTCAAAGATATTTATTATGGACATAAGGTACAGAAAAGTGACAATTATTTTATCAGATCGCTAACGTCCTGCCATGTAACAGCGTACAATAAAATAAAATAAAATGGAACTTAAACCTACAAAATTACATATTAAATTAGCCCCTGATTAAATTAAAGTTAAATAACAATAATATAATTGGTAATTAATTAATAAGATTAATCTGTAAAGCAATCTCCAATCCAAGTTGTCTATTCCGAGCACAATTTATCGGTCCATGTTTAGACGGACTAAGAGGAAGTTGGGTGGGTCTAACTTGAGTAATTTGACTAGTTTTAACAAAGGTTAGGAACTTGGCTACCTGTGGTCCTTGGATTTGCATATATATTAGACGTCGTTACGACATAGAGTGTGCAGACTATAGATGAGGAATTCCAATTTGTAACACAGCTCCCAGAAACAAGAAATATGGTAATTTCTGTTATTAGGGATATTTTTTTATCGTATTACAATTCACAATAACGTAAACAAAAAACTCGTGCGTTACTAAGTGTCTGGCATACAACGCACAGCCGAAACTACTGAACGCACGAAGCTGAAATTTGGCATGTATGTTCCTTGAAGAGTGTAGGGAAGTATAGAGGATTTATAGAAATAACTTTGTACCTCACTCAATCAAGCCACGACACTTGGAATTGAACACTCAGAATAATCAACTTACCCGTCAAAACGTCCACACACAATCACTAACAAAAATATCGCACTCTTACTCAAAGCGAAAACTTTTTCGGAAAATCTTTTCCGGGAAATAAATCTGCTCTATTCTCTTTTCGTTCTTCCAAATTTCTTCCCTAGCGCTCTGAATAGATCCGTTAATGTTTATCACGCGTCTTTTGTCTTCAGTACAAAGGCCGTATTATTACGTGAACCCAGTTTTTATGATGCCGGACAAATTATACCATTTTGTTAAATTACCCTCCGGTACGTAAAAATGTTTTTAAAACCTCATTTGAAGCGTGGAGGTTGTTACGTAATGTCGTGTCACGTGTGATTTTTGTTGTACTTGTTTTATGAAACATTTAATTAAGGGTTTTAACGGTAATTACAGTTTTCATACAACTTTACTGTTATCGCGGTACTAAATTTGTAAACCGAAACAAATGCCATGTGGCATGGCTCCCACGACACATGCAATTCTAGTTTGTCTGTGGCCAGACAACACAAAAAAGAACTCAAACACCTATACCGTCAACAAAAATATGTTAAACTCATCATTCATATTCGACTCGCTGGGAATAGAACTTAGGACCCTCTGAACGATTGCCCGTTCGCTCATTAACTCATCCTTCTCGAGCCAGAGACGTAAAAATATGGTAAATCATATCACTCCTGTATTATTCACATTCAATATTCCATGGATATAATGTTTTACGCAAACAATTGTGAAGAAAGCCGGCCGGCATCCTCAAGACAGGCCCGCTGTCTCTGCGCGGTACGACAAAAATCATCTCTAGTGGCCATAAAAAGCCTTTCAGGGATGAAATATATTATTTAAACGTTTGCCTGTTCAACAGTTACGTCGCGTTTAGGTAGGTGTCTTAAGCGATAAGCGATAATAGGAGAAAGCGTAAGTTGACATCTTTGTTACCGATTTGTCCCACTGTTGGGCTTATGTAACTAGGCTGGAATAGTTAGGAACGCGTGCGATTAGAACCTGGGCTTCTCGGGAACTTAAAATCGCCATGGTAATTTCGAGTTTGCGTAGAGAATTACTAGAGACCCGCTCTGCGCTCGAAATTCGACCGTAAAACATTGTGATAATGGGTTATTTCGCATTGACGCTATTAACGTGTACATTCTCAAATGTCCTGTCACGTCATGACAAACGCATTGTAGTACGCATTCATTAAGTTATATTAGTGTTTGCAATATTTTATTTACTAATTTAAAGAATTTCTATTGCGTTATTAAATAAAATATTTCTTTCTGCCCTCCTTCTCCATATAAACTTTAACTATGTCAAATTTAATGCTCCGTCCGCGCAATTTTCATAAAAAAAGCACAAAGTTTTATACGACATTGGTTTTGTAAAGATAAGCTAGAGCGAGTGGATTTAGTGAGTGAGACCTGTCCTAACTCGCGGTTCTACTTTCCATTTAAATAACAGAACAAACATTTGATATTTATTTCCCACACAAAAGACTATCTTTTTTTTATTGATCTAAGGTAGCAAACGAGCATGCAGCACCACCTTCCGCTGCCGCTGACAACTGTGACCGACTTAGAACAAGACTCAATGGGGACTGGGATAGTTAGTCCGGTTAGGTGACGGTGTTAGAACATTAGTTGGTTAGTTTGTAAGTATGAGGACTGGGACAGGGACTGTTAGTGAATGTTAGTCCTGTTAGTTGATGTTAGTAATAGTAATATTATCTACTACTCATTTTATTATTGAAACTTCGCCGAATGACCGCGCCTTCAGAAATACGATGCGAAGATTTCTCTACTCATAAGTAGAGAATCTTGAAACTCCTGTTCTCGGTTTCGTGTGTGTTCTTGTCTGGTGTGTTGTCCATGGCACCCACGACACAGGGAATCCTATGTGGGGCTATGTGTAGCGTTATTTATATTTGCCAAACATGTATCCTAACAGCTCCATGATCCATGCAACTGGATCGTGATATCGGTAAAATAATTCAAAATCGTGAGTAGGTACCCGTTTATATTAAAAAAAAATGTTTAGTGTCTGCTATGATAACTGTACTTTACCTTTCTTTACCTTCTGTTCCGTAATTTGACAGGCTGGATGGACCTTTCTAACATATTATCAACATCCATGCAAACGAAGGTTGCGGGCACATTAAGTACAAATTCCACTTAAGAATCATTAAATTATTCACTTTTTTAATTAAAACATCGTTTAGCAAATGTATCTATTGGTGTTGTCTAATACTTAGTATAGTATCTATTTTATTTAGTAGCTAAAACATTTTCTTTTTCAGCGAGGTAGGTACTAGTGAGTTAATTCAGTATTTTAAGTACAAAGACCCTTTCCGAAACAGAAGCTATCTGTAGCATTCAGCAAGATAATTGCTAAGAATAGAACAATAATGACAATACATTTCCTCAATTCCTCAACCATCAGTATTCTATAGGCGTCCAGTTAAAACGAAATGGTTCCGTAATTCTCCGGTTCACCGAAGCGGAGAGCGGACAACCGAGTATTTTAGTATATACATAGATATCTATTTCCACACAAATAAATAGAAATTATAAAACAACTAAATTTGAAATAATCTATGAAATTTTGGGTCTGTCCCAAAGATTGGGTCTGTCCAAAGACCCACTAGTCCCATAATTTTGTCCCACAAAGAGACAACTGACTATTTTTCCCAGTTACCGCAGCAAAAATTGAGAATTAAGATTAAGTATTTATCATAAAAAATATAGTCATCGAACTAACCTACAACCTCCTCATTTTTTTGAAGTCGATTAAAAAAACAACAATTTAAGCACGAAATCATAAACGCAGGCTAATTTAACAATTTTGTATAATGGTACAAAATTTGTACCCAAGCGTCGATAACACCAGACCCTTTGTAAATACCTTGTGTTCAGAATTTGACCTTGTACACGATTAAAGCTTCAAATTGGTTCAATGTGATTTCCAATTCGCTGAACATTTCAAGATGAGCTAGCTCCGTAGTTTTTCGTTGTAATGGGGCAGCCTAGAATATCTACTGAACCCAGTCCCATGCAGACCAGGATGTCGTAAGAGGCAACAGAACGCAGCTGCATGGTGATAAGGCTAGCGTAAGGATTATAATATTACCTACTAGTAAACCCGCCCTCGCTTTGCTTCGGAAAAACCAATTTACACAAAATTTTAATATATTATACATACCTATAAACTTTCCTCTTGAATCATTATATCTATTTAAAAAAAACCGCATCAAAATCCGTTGCGTAGTTTTAAAGATCTAAGCATACACAGGGACAGAGAAAGCGACTTTGTTTTATACTATGTAATGATCAACTAGCACCCCCGCCCTCGCTTCGAATTAGCTTCGTCTCTAAGTATACGTTAGCACCCATACTCTAAGATTTAGGCATACACATTTTTTTATTTATGAACTGATTGAAATAAAACTAACACAAAATAGTAACTGATGCTTAGCGTAATGCATTAGGAATAAGAATAATCGCACCAAAGTAATGTAAGCCGTTCCTGAGATTAGGTAAGTAGCGCGTAAAAAACAACAGAAAAAACAGAGAATTCTAAAAATAAGTTTTCGGTTGTATTACGATAAAAGTGCTAACTAAATAGGTTTTTTTTTCATACCTTCCACGTCCATTCAGCGATCTGTTACAGATGTACATATGTACCTATATTTATATATAGGTAGATAATTGGTATCTTCATTTAAACATTGTTTAAGGATATCTGGAATATTATTTTAAGTCACTATACAATTTCTATGAAGTTCTCTGCAGAGCCAGCAGAGCTTTAGGGAATAGACAGATTTCGCCGGGGATTTCACCCTCAAGAATGTAGCAATTTGGGTCAAAGCCTCACTATAAGTGTACGGCCAAGTCGCGATGCAAAGATAACGCTTTCTCTGGTTCGATGTCTATGACGATGGTTGTTTTAAGTTGATTTAGACTTTTGAACAGCGAAAACTATGTACCTAAGTAGTTTAAATAATTTTCGAGCTACGAGCTACCTACTATGACAAACAAATCCATACTAAAATTATAATTAAGAAAGTGTGGTTGTCAGCCCTTCGTTCACGTCTAAACAGAGCATCAGGCGATGTAATTTTTGGTATTGAAATACCTACTTAGTTGAAGGGAAAAATATACGTAGGTATAATTGACTAGAAATAAAACTTTAATTTCATAAGAGTTCTCTAGTCATTCAATACACAAATAGTCATTAGGTACACTTATGCACGTAACTTTGAAGTGAAAACTTCTTTAGTATCGTTGATTTGAAATTCGATGAAACGGAAATGACGCGCAAACGAAACGACACGTAAACGAAAAAGCCAGACAAATTTTAACGTGGGAGAAAATGAGATAGGGACATTAGCAAGAGTTAGAACTAAAGTTCGCTGCAGCTTTAAAACAATAGTTATGACATCTAACCAAAGATTGCTTATAGGGTAGGTAATAGTTTACTCGCGACCAAAACGTTATAAGCGCCATGAATTTCGTGGCGCTCGTTTATATGCATACGAGTAGGTACCAAGGATTGATATACATACCCTACTGTTAGGTTTTGAAACTATCTAAAGTAATCTAAACTTCGCTATAGGTAACACCCAGTTTGCGTCAACACCTCGCTGTAATTCCAACTTGTAGTTGGGATATCCCGAACGATGTTCATGAATATTAGCTTCCAGTCTGAACACCAAATTCCAGGTTGGAACGGGTTAGAATTTATGACATTTATTTTCGACAATTACCTATATTCCCGAAGTTTCTTCTTTTGATATTGGGAAGTGTAATCTTATCACGCGAGCCTGATAGACTATCTCCGGCAAAAAAAGACGAACTGTTAAAATTGTTCAGTTTACAGGACGTAGGTACCTTGTAACCGTAGCTACCCATTTTTTTGGTGGTTTTTGTTGTTCTAGCTCTTTTTTTCTCTTTCTTGGTCTTCAACGCGTCCATGTCCACATATCAGCGAAGCAAAGCGCGTCGTTCTTACCGGAGTTGTTCGAACGAAAAGATGGATCGCCGTGCGTCGGATTGTTCGATGGTAGATTGGAGATGGGGGAATTATTCGTACCTATGTCGTGTAACGCACACTCCAATTTATAGAATATCTAGAGGCTGGCTACTTTACGCATGTGCTCGAGGTTGTAGAGGTTGGTTTCAACCAGTTTGGTGTACTTAAGTGGTTAACATTACCTACATATTACTACCATATATAAACTACGAAGTGCTCTCACCTTGCTTCGTGTTCGCAAATATTGTGTGTCGGTACTTTTCCTAACCCTATTTGTCGAAATATTCAGTTTAAAATCATACCTAGGTACTCGGTATCTATTGGATATCTAAACAAAAACATCCAAGTAAGCGTGACAATAATATTACTTTAATATGACCAGTATTATTCACAAGTAAAATACAGAACTACATAATTATAAACGCTTATAATTTAACTAAAAAATATTTATTTACATAAATCTTATTATTATAATAAATGAACTTATTATACCTTCCTACTTAACAATGGCTTTCGTACTGACTGTACCACGAATTAACCATACAATTACCAATAGGTTAAAGACTAAAGATTTTTCTTACAAATAAAAAATAGAAGCTCATTTTACATGAAAATAAAAGACATGTAATTACTTACCTAACTAATTGTATTTACAGTTCTTTTTAACAGACTTTTTTAAAGGCAAACTATGTCATTGCTTCAAAAGCACTCTGTCTTGGAAGAAGAAACGACAAAAGACTCCCGAATTTTTTTTCGCAGTTACACAGTTAGGTACTCACATCTACAAACAGGTCAAAAGTAGATACTTAATAGGTAGTGATTACGACTTCAGTCAGTCAAACTCATGTGTAACAAGTTTTATCTTAAAATATGATGGCAGGTATTATAAGCGATTCTCATATTTTAATAAATTAAATAAGCGGTTTTAAATTTTGTGCGTGACTTCAAGAAAACGGTGAATAAGTAGGCTTTCACTAAATAGGTACGCTTAGACCACAGAAATCGCAGATAGGCAGTCCTATATGATAAGTAGTTATTTCAGGGATTTTTAAACTAAGCTAATTCTAATAAATGTTCAAAACAAATTTGGTAGTAGGTACCTGATCTGATAATGAATGCGGAAGGTACACACCGGGTTTCCGTATAAAACTATGTTTGGGTTTATTGGAATTGTCATGAGATGGACTTGCCATCCAATTCTGCATTCCAATTGTTTTACTTAACATTTTTATGTGACCTTGGGTGTACCTAGACACGAACGTAGTCTACAAAGAGTCTTAGAGTCGAGATAGAGCTGCACCGCCACCTGCCAATGCAAACCGCTACTCTATCCACCTGCTTATTATTTATTTATTTGAGACAACAACAGCCATACACAGGTAAGCTAAGAATCTTGCAGACCTTGTGAGCTCGCTCATAAGGTACCTAAAACAGTCACCAAAGATATCAGGATTGTTGTGAAATAAAAGCGTAAAGCAAAAAAACTCGCCGCTGTCATGGTGATGCAGGTGTTGAGGTGTCTTCCAGGATATGGCAGCTCCTGACCACTACAACATCACAATGTACACATTGAAATGTTCTTGGGATACGAGCACATCCGACGTTTCCGCAAAGAAAAAAGCTAATTGATTTCATTTACGATTCCCAGCGAGGGAGACTTGAATTATGAGTTTTTTCTTTTCTCGGTACGAATGTGCTATGTGTGGATCTGTGTGTGGATCTATGTGTGGATTCAACAAACAAACAAAGAATGTTTGTGTGTTGAATCCTTGTGTGGGCAACGAGTGTGTAGCGTTATTTATTATTTTAGCGGATGTTTTCGGTCGTTTCTTGAGTTTATCTTTGTCTTTTCCATTAACATTTCATTCAAATGACATCCCAGCCCTTTAGGGCGTAAGATTGCAAAATATGTAATTTTTGAAAAGCAATTCTTATGAACATCCGCCTCCTCCGATAACATAGCTTTAATTAATGTAGATAGAACTCAACATACTATGGAAGTGTTCGTGATGCTACACTTCGACTCTGCGCCAGCGACAGTGGTTTTAGCTTCAAATTGAGATGACAAGCATATAGGTACATACTTACCTAAGTATTTGGTACTTACCTACTTGCACTTTACATATCAATTGACACCTCACTAAGCTATTACGTTTCACAAAATATTAGTAGACCTAGGGCCCAAGGCCACTAATTTAAAAATGCTTAAATTGCATCACGTCGGAATAGTTTGGACACATTTGATATAGGTAAGAAATGTGTCAAATTACATCGTTAATAGTCGGTGTCGAATTATTCCGACACGACGCAATTTAAAGGATTTATAAATTAGCAGAGTTTGGTCTCTGATCTTATGTATAACGTGTATAATACAATAAAATACATAATTGCACCATTATGCACAACCTTCAATCGTCAATGCTTTTTTCTAATACTTTTAACTGCCGATTGCAATATTTGTTGTGGCAAAAAGTATTTTTTTTTTCGAGATCATTTTGAACATAAGTTATATAACCTAAATAACTAACCTTACCTATTTGTATGTATGTGTTATCCGGATTAGAGATGCAACAGAAATGAGATATGTATTTCCGTTATGGGCACGAAACAGAAATTAAGTTAAAGTTTTAACAGAAACAGAAATTAACAAAAACGGGCTAGCATCCGTAGACACGTGTCGGGAGATGCTACACGTACAGAGATGCGTCTACACATATCAACTCTACACGTAGTGACGTGTAAAGAGTATAGAGACGTGGAGACGGGGAGAATAAATTGCTCGTCTTTTGCCGTCTGTCGTCGGCCGATGCGTCTGCCACCAATCCGTTTGTTGTCGGTTTTTTGGCGCACATCAAAGGATTCCAGGGAGCGCCCGACGTCTGTCCACACGTCTGACGACGCAACAGTCAGTCCGGAGCCGCGAAGAGTGTACCTACGTATGCTTATTGTAGCTCATTTTCTTGTTTTTAATCTCGTTCGCTGAAATGAGTACTACACTAGCATGAGTAGGCACTGACGAAACATTTAAATTCCTTAAATTTAAATGTTGCGAGCGTACAAGTTTCATCTGTCGAGAATTACTTAACACAGACTGACGCACCTACAGACGTGTGGTCGGCTCGTAGTGATACATCTGCTGATGCATCCGTCGACATCTGCAGACGCATCTCTCTACGTGTAGTGCAGGTAAACAATAGGCTCGCGTCCGGTCTAGCCCGAGCCGCGCATCTACGGATGCACCCCGGCCCTAACCGCGCCATAACGTTTAATTTATTAATGTATCTCAATCATTATAATTTCATTAAACAACAGTAAATATCATTAAAATATGGAAAAGCAGGCGAAGATTGGTTTGCTGGCTCTAAAGCAAGGCATCCCGAGATTGTATTATACTTGCCTGAACTCACTTTTGCGAGTTGAAAACGTTTAATACACCCCAAGTTCAATTATTTTATAGAACAGCGTAAAACCGATTTTATACCACGCTTGTCCGTTGCTAAAGTAGGTGATTATTGCACGGTGTTAAGATGAATAAGATGCTAACTTCATACTGTTCAAAGACGATTAGGTAATGATCTCATTCGAAGTACCTACCTATGCTGTGTATATGTACACTAGCCGATATATAATTAGAAGACAAAATTAGAAACGACTGTTTCAAATATGTTTCGTGGACATTCATAATTTACGGCAATCGAAGCGAAATTCCGTTAAGTACCTACTTACATCTATAATCCGGACAATACATTCACTACGGACTATGTAATTACTTTTTCAAGACTTAATTTAGTGATTTTAGCTTGTTTCATTGTCCTGCACTGCAAAATTATTATCATGAAAGAAAATATATTCACTGTAAAATTATATTCTGTTTTATATAGGATTTATTGCCGTTTTTGGAACGCAGTTCCTTAGTGATCTGCGCACATCACACCATCTCAACTCCGACTAGACTGCGATTCAACTCATCTGAAAGCATTGAAATATAAACTTTATTTCGTGTTACTTACGTAGCACAGTCATTTAACACGTACAAATCGTTTGTCTACATACGAGTACATGGGACGTAGCGGTAACACGTCTTCTATGTTGGCCATAAGGTGTTAATATCGTGACCTCTGTTTAAAATCACCAGAAAATATTTCATCATTTTTAGGTCTCTTTTTATTTTTCATTTCAAATGTCCATTAGGATCTATCACGAAATTGGTTAACAACCATTCTCACTGGATTTTTTGCATATTCCTATCACGCAGGCGGGTTTTTAGTTTCCAACTTACCTATTATCTCCTATTAAAATACACTTTTTAATGTTGAAAACACTGTTAAAGGATCAATAGTACCTACGGTTGGATACTGCATGTATTCAATTGCCCAACAAAGGCACCGAGAAAAAAGAAATACAAAAAACTACGCTCATAGCATTTTCAGTACACAAAGTACACCACATCACTGCGACCATGATACTTGACTCTATTTTCAACTTTCTCTAGTGGCTTTGTGAACGTAATAACTAGCGTAAGGATTACGCAACCCCGCTATTTACTACACGGATTTTGTCCTTCGTTAGTAGACATTGGGGCCTGAAATTAAATTGGGAATTGTAAATGCCGCTGTAAACGACCTACTTATAATATATTGTTAATGCCTTAAGTTATATTATGTTTCCAGCCTTTATTATTGTCTAAATAATTGAACGTTATCTTTATTTACCTACCTATAGATTTTAAATTAGATAGGTAAGGTAATACAACTTACTGGTAATAAGTTGTAATTTTAAATTACAACTTAATGGTAAGGGTTTTTAATTTATTAGTTATAAATACTGCATAGGACTTTTCTTACCTTTCAAGATAAATTATGGGGGAAAACGACAAAAAGTAGGACACATTTGTAGGGAATTGAATCCTACGAGTCCAGTTCACATTTGACCTTACTTTAAAGTTCGAGCAAATCTAATTTGTAAGTTAAGTATTGCACTCGAAAAAACTGTTGCTAGTTTTTTTACTATAACTACCTGAACTCTGTCAATTTTTAGATAGGGAAGAAGATTGATTATATAAATACCTACAGTACCTTTGTACCATATTTACTGGATGCTGTAAATTCTGAACATTGTATCCATGTGTGCATAAAGTATTAAATAATAAAACACAGCACATGAATAATAATTAATCTAATTAAAATAAAAAGGTTACTTCTTCTAATTTTGACAATTTAATCTACCTACTTAATTCTAAAATAAAATAATTCGAAGTGCATGACATTCCAAAGCTTCTCTAATTTCAAGCTGAAACAAAAGTAGAAGACGTAACAAGATTTTTAGTTTTTGATCATTAGTTTTAAATTAGTTTTCAGATTACGGGGTTAATTTTATTCTCAAACATGGCTTGATATTATCTTTACAATGAATGTAAATAATTTATTTAATACGCATCTAATTTATTACTGATGTTGTTCAATGTCTAATTATTTAAACTAGTTACCCGCTCTGCGGTCTAAATTCAACCGTAATTCATTCTGTCAAAGGGTTACCTAACATTGACTATGAACGATGACCCTATGACACATTTCTAACGGATGACAGTGTGAATAGAGTAACTTATATTAGTGTGTGTAGTGTTTTATTCTTAATTTAATGTATTTTTATGCATTATTTTTTAAAATATTAGCAAACTTGTCTATATAAACAATAAGTGTGCCAAATTTCATACTCCTCCGTCCGCGCAATTTTCGTAAAAAAGGGTACAAAGTTTTTGCTATCTATACCTATGATCTCATAATTGGCGCCCAACACGGGACACTTACTGTACGGAGTCGTTAAAATACAAAGGGTTACGATTATTATACGATTTTAAACTTAATAGACACGTATAACGCGGATTATATCCATTTTACTCTTAATATTACCTACTTTTGTATATTGGACGCCTACATTTTGACTTATTGTGGAAATCGAGATTAACTGTGACCTCGATGGATTCAACTGGGTCGAAATATCAGCTTATGGTGCGTATGAAATGAAATTAATGTGAAGTGATTTTATTGAACACTTTTTGAAAGTCAATTTACGCCATCGCTTTTACAAACCTTACCGTGAGCGGTCTAATGAGTCCATAAGTGGTGTTAAGGGTAACTCCAGCAAAAGTAAACCTAGTCCTATCCGGTTACTCACTTAGGCTAAGTCCAAATCCAAATTCGAGTAAACTACAAATAAACACGGTCTCGCTACTCCTAACTTACGTTATCCAAAACATCAAACTACTAGCTGGCCTACTTAACTAGACGGAAAAGTTGAATGCGACCTCACCGCTTCCTTGCAGGCTTAGGAAGGTACCGCAACACTAATCCTTCGCGCTTGACACGGTTGCGCTAATATTTTTTTACATTGTTATTTTTGTTGTCAGTCAAATTTCGATATGTGTAGAATGTATGTGTCCGATGAGGGAAATGTATCAATATATTATCATTTAGTTTCTCAAGAGATGACTCTTAAAGATGGAACAGTCATTTTCTTAAAATTTCTAGTTATGCCTTCAATTCTAAAGGTGCGAAAAGGTAGGTTCCTACGATGTTAATCGTTAATACGATGTACATAGCTGCTTCTTTGCGGAATAACTGTAAACTGACCAAGACTAATCTTTCATAGTCCGGAAGCTGTGACTCACATTGAGACTGAGATGTATAGACGATACTTAGAATTAGCTCAGACTTTACTCTGACTTAAGACAGCGTTCGTATTTATAAAGCGATCTTGGACTTGGCTGAGTACGAGCTGAGCAAAGTCTAATAAGTTCATGAAATAGACGACTTACCAAAAACTGTGGCCATTATCCGAACAAAAATAATGGTCCCAAAAGAACCTTGATATTAGTCGGTTTCTAAGACATTTAAATTTTTCGTATTAACAAACAGATAGATGGCAGCAATCAATTATGACAGCTTATGCTGAGCACAATCTCAGCGTGACATGTCTATAAATACCAAAATCGCAGTCTTTGCAAAGTCAAGTTTTTCGTAAGTAAAGTATGAGCTAAGGCTAAGTATCGTCTATACATCTCAGCCTGAGTGTCCTACCCTAGCAGTGGGACAGTTATGGTATGCACTGATGACGATGAAGTTTGGTGAAGATTGATGAGAATGGTCAGGGAAAAATTGTGCGTTAAACATCAACGCAATCAAATCACTGCATCACCTAAGAACCTTTCCAAAAGGGTAGTTGACACGTTGACAGTAAGATAATATTTTGAAGATATCTATTTTTTATGGTAGCTTAATATTTACAAATGTGAAAAATCGATCTCATTGATTAAATAAATCATGATTATTTAATATTTTTGGGAAATAAAATTCCGAAATTACAGTCACTGGTCACGTGACAACGAACGCCAATGACGACGCGTGACGTCACATGTTGCAAAACTAAACAAACTGGACATTATTTTGGTCTTTCCGCTCAACCAAACAGCTCTTCGTTTTGCAACATATGACGTCACACGAGTCGCCATAACAGTTTGACGCGGTTTTTTGGGGAAACGTCAAATAGATCATAAAAATATAAAATAAAATATGGTACAGTTTGTATTTTACTGAAATATTAATATTTGGCAAACTATGAATTAGTTTTTCAAAATCAGTCAACTAGCCTATTATAGACAGGTAGGTACTTATTTATCACTACGATTTACTACCAAAAGTTTCAAAGCTCGAATGGCCAGCCTAATACCTAAAAAGTACCTACCTAAAACCGATTATTGCAACCATTGACTTATTATTACTTAAGTCAATGAGTGCAACCGTTAAATTTGTGTTTCGGCCCTATAATTAAAATAGGTACCTACTTTGAACAGTTGAACAATCGGCCAAATATTGTAGTTCAAGTAAAGTATACACGCTGGGAGTGTGGGGAATTTATATACCTAAGCTGACTCCATAGAGCAAAAAGAGTAGAGAATCTCTCTCTACTGTTTTTTTATTGCTATTGAGATTGTTTATAGCAGTCTTTCTCAGTGGTCGATAACGCCCCTCGTGGCCGCTGAGGGCCTAGAGGGGGGCGGTAATGGGCAAAATAAATTAATGGGTGTTGAAGTTGGTCGTTTTAATTGCTCTCACTAGTAAAAGTCTGGGTTAGAATGTAAGCTTAAACTCCAGAGCAGACTAATGAGCCCAAGAGCCTTCAAGAACGTAGCATTCCTTCCTTCAAAAACGTAACAGGAGGCCTACTACGAAAAACGAAAGTCGACGTTTCGGACGACGGATCGTACTTTTTTTTACTGTTACATGTTTATTTTCCTATTAAAATAAATTTATATACGAAAATCGCATTGAGTTTTATTTTAAAAAATGCCATATGTTCACACGAAACATAATTTGGCGACCGTGACTGGTAGGAAAAAGTAAAACGTCGACTTATGTTTTTCGTAGTAGGCCTCCAGACCTTGAGATTGTGGCTTTTGTTACTGATTAGATGCTTTAGATGTGGTCTTGAAAGACATCATCATCGAAGACGCTCTGATACCTACGTAAAGCTTCTCGGAAACCGATTAGTTCACGCAGCGCGTTGTTGCCATTGTAATAAATACCAGAACCTACCTATCAATTATCATTCATTCATAAAAAGAATCCGTACCCAGACAACTGTTCGGATTACTACTAGTATAATGTTTAGTAATTAATCGGTTGACCGAAGAGTTACCGTAATTACTCCGTGGGAGTCGTGTTTTATGAATTATTCAGATTGAACGGCAAAGACCTTTATTTTTGAATCGCTAGTCTAGCGGCGAGCGTTTGTTTTGAGTGATTTTCATTCGACATCGCAAATTTCCGTATTTTAGAGCCGTTTAGAAACGAGCGCTCTTCACTGTACGAGCAATTTTAAAATAGACGTTCTATAGCTAACGTTACATAAAGGCGTATTTCTTTAAAACTTTTTATGAATACCTACACGCCTTTATGTGACGTTACCGACTATATTTTGTATGAAGACCCCCTTCGGGTTTAACTTTTTATTTATTAAGCTATTGCATAGCTTTTATCGCGGGCCTTGAGCGTGGGGACCGAATCCAGAAATTCCGTAACGAAAAAAAGCAACCCCAATCAGCGCCATCTAGTACCTTAATACTAAGGTAGGGTACGTATGTTTTCTACAAACTAGATGGCGCTGTTCTGATATAACTATATAACTTCTAATAATTAAAATTGCATAAGTTGACAAAAATGCTATGCAATAGCTTTACCGCGGCAGTCTCCGAGTGCCACATTTTTGTTTTTTTATTGGGAAATTGCAAAAATTTAATGTCTACCTATTTCTGTTCAAGAAATAGAACCCTGTGGCAGACAAGCAAAAAAAACAGCAGATAAGTACACATTAATTGGGCCCGTTTGACACCATTTGCGTACGGAACCCTAAAATAATAATGACATGGGACTCGGTTGAAACAAAGTAACTTTTGCTATTCCAATATTAATGATGTTATTGATATGTAACAACTGGACCTACGGCAAACTTTTAACCCTTTCGCTGCGGATCGCGTTTACGTCGTGTTTTGTCCATACAAAATTACGATCTCCGCAGCGAACGTGTTAAAAACGCCAACAGTGACTGTCATACAGCCTGCAACAAATTGACTTCGAAGCATTACTCTTTGTACAGATATTACTTATACTTAATGTATAGAGCACTAAGAGGATTTTTGAAAACTCATTCGCTTTTAAGTTTGTATGAAACTAAAAATATTTCCCTCTGTGAAATCCTATTGACATTTCCATGATTATTATTATTGTATTTACTAACTATATTAATATACCACCTAATTCTATTTACCCTGTACCAATTTACAATTTATTTTTTACCGGGTTTATTTCGATATCAAAGATCTGAAATCCCGATTCATTTTAATTCACAGTAGAAAAATTACAAGTATTTGGAAATTTTCTTTCTAAAGACAAATTGTGACTTACGGGCCTAATTATCTAGAATATTTTTCAAAATTATTTTCACTTTGTTACAACATAGTTAAGGTATTTTCTAACATATATTTATTTACACAGGGGCAAACCTGACTACAAGGAAGACTAGAATATTTCGGGTCATTTGACCCAGTCTTTTTTTAACTATTGATTTCTTATATTAATATTATTAAATGCATCTAATAAATGCTTCACTATCAATTATTTCCCTCCAGGCATACGGTCTCGTACACTCAATACATCGTCAAAAAATAGGGAGATTATTTATTTATACAAATAAATACACACATAAATAGGTCCATTCGATATTGAAATATATTTTTAACGCCATCTATTCAAATAAAATGTTAACTTATATACTTAATTTTTATTGCGTAATAAACTAAATATAACCTTATTTGTATATAAAGCAGTTTCTATAGAAACAAAAGTAAATCTTTAACAATCACTCTTTAACTTCATGAAAAAAGACTGACAAAAACACTTATAAACCCCACAAATGATATATTTCTTTGACATGAAGTGCTGACTATGAAACAAGCTTTCACAAGACATTTCACGTGCAATACCTACGTACAATCTAAATATAATTTTGTATCTTACATTATATTGAAGTTTTGGGTCACTATAAACAAACGTCACCAAAATCGCTGCGGTCGGGGTGGCCCCATCCACCTATTGGGCGGCCTATTCCGGGGCCAAAACTGCGGGGCTAGGTTGGGTCTGAGTACCCCGGGCCTTGGGGACCAATTTCTCGGGAATCTATTCGCTAACAAAGCCCTCGGTCGGGGCCAATCGTCGCTTGAAAAATCGTTGTATCCCGTCGGGGAATTCCTCTCAAGCGGAGGGTTGATATTCTCTAAGCTGCGACTCCTCAAATCCTCATCAAAACCGAGACCGTTTGAATTGTCTTCACGAACCTCATCAGTATTGTTGATCATGTTCGGCATGAACTTAACACCTGGGGACATTTTATCAAATGGTACCGCTTGGGGCATTTTATCAAACATCACTGGGGGCATTTTATCAAATTGCAGCCCCAGGGGCATTTTTTCAAACGGATTTGACATCGGTAACATGGGTGGGGCGGTCTGGGAACCATCGTGTTCCCGTATAATCTCGACTGGTCGTACACTGTTGATTTGTATGAGGTTATTGTGGTTTGATTCATTGTTTTTACTACGATCACCGCCAACCAAAACTTTGTTGTTGTTGAAGCTATTTCGTCTGCTGCCGGCCTGATTGGGGTATATTCGTTCTGTAACAGAAAATGGTTTATTTTTATATTTTATAATTTATGTACACGTATAAAAGTAATTATGTACAAAGGTACTGCTTATTTCTCAAGGAAATCTCTTCCAGCATAATGGTTGTCTGTAAAGTCGGTTTACGGACGATAATTTTACCTGATAACTGCTTTATACATCAAGCGGTTTCGCTTTAATATATTGAAATTACTAAAAATATATTATATTAAACTAACTGTGCCCGCGACATCGTCCGCGTGGAAATTGAATTGTTACGGGGAATTTTCTAAAATAAAAGTAGCCTTAGTTACTCCTTATTACATCAGCTATCTGCTAGTGAAAGTCGCGTCAAAATCGGTCCAGCCGTTCCAGAGATTAGCCAACACAAACAGACAGACAGACAGACAAAAATTGTAAAAAAAATTGGTATATGTACCGTGTATATTATTTTAATATTACAAACGGATACTCCAAATTTATTTATTTGTACACATTGATGTCTTACGTTGTTCCTCGTCCTCTGACAAGTCCATATCAATGCTCTCCACTATATCCGGCGGAGGTACCATTGTGGGTACCCTATAATCCTGTCAAACAAAATATAATTATATCATCATCATCATCATCACAACCCATAACTGTCCCACTGCTGGGCTACTAGGTCTCCTAAATAAAATTATATACCATTGAGTTATTATTACTATGGACGTCGGGTCCGCGTTAAAAAATGTCCGAGCCTAATGAGCTACAAAACGCAAAAAGAGTTACAATCGACTGCAATCGAAGTTAAACCGTGATGTAATGGTTTTAGTGTTTAAGTTACTGTGTTAACATTTATATTCTCGCGATCGCTGACTTTTTTTCGCGAAGTTAGTACGAGTCCCGACATCCATAGTAATAGTAAGTCAATGTTACATACAAACACAATAATTCATTATTAGAGCAGCAACAACAATTTTATAGAGATTCAGAAATAATACGACGATGTAGCTTAGTTGGTAGTGGCCCTGCCTGCGAAGCGAGGGGTCCCGGGTTCGATTCCCGACCGTGGCGGATGTTTATTTGACAGATAAATGTTTGTTCTCGGGTCGTGGGTGTCAGTGATGAGTTATTTGTGTTGTCTATGCCGCCCGCGACACAGGGAATCCTAATGCGGGGGTATGAGTGTGTCAATGTTTAAACACACAGGTCCCATGTTTTTGTTAGTATCATGTTCGTGTGTGTGTGTTCTCTCTTTATTATGTGTAACATGTTTCTTAAACCCATTAATTGGACGGGGACTCCACAAACTAGTTTTCGTTAGTAATTATTTTGTAAGACCATTCTGTGTAATAATTTAAACCTATTATGTGAAAAACGATGCTGTTGGCAAATTCACCTTAACGTGTTTACCTTAATTTAAAATACTATTATTATACTGTTACATAATATTTAATTTGTTACTGCTTGTTTTTCCAAATACAAGAATAAAAAACACTCCTGCAATACACACTTCTACAATATTTATTGGCTGTCCACCATTGATTGCACCACTTACTTGATCCAATTTAATGGGATCCCCCGGCCGCACCGGCGGGGGAAGCTGGTGTGTGAGTGGTATTAAATTCCTGTGGTCCACGTCTGAAATACGAAGAGAAAGTCATTAGAATAAACTACTTATTAGTTATCAGAACTACTTACTTACTTACTTATTGGTTTAAGGGGGAAAAAAGGTATATCTCGATTTCTGGAAAAACTACAACTCCGATGGAAAAAGGTTTAATGGCAAAGTTGTAGGTATTAAAAAGATCTACAACTTTTGTATTTACACTTTTTTCACATAACCACAAAATGTATGTGAAAAGTTCAAAAAGTTCAAGTGATTGATTTTTTATTTTTAACTTCTCCAAAAATTTGTTTTTTGTTCACGAAATTTGGTGAAAACTTGCCATTTTTTATCTCACTGTAATTTTTTTGATTAAAAATATTTATGTTTGCACCTTATATTGACTTTATATCGAAAAAACACCATATTTTTCAATCACGTCAAAATATCTTTTTTAAAAAAAAACGTCGGTGGGTTTTGTGTTCGTTGAAATAGCTTCTTTTTGATGGCGTAAAAAATAATATACATTACTATGGTAAATTTTCTCAGAAAATGCGCTTATACTGCAACATACATACCTTGATGCTGTGTATGTCTGCCCGGTGCTACCGCCGGCGGGGGGAGGGGCGGTAGGTTTGGCAACAGCCTGTGGTCCACGTCCTCGATATCTGAAAATTAATACCGCACTTTGCCCACTACACTTCACTATCACTACATAGCATAAAACAAAGTCGCTTTCTCTGTCCCTATGTATGCTTAGATCTTTAAAACTACGCAACGGATTTTGATGGGGTTTTTTTTAATAGATATAATGATTCAAGAGGAAAATTTAATGTATAATATATTAAAGTTTTTCGCAAAATGAAAAATAACGCGCGTGAAATTAAATTCGTGCGCTGGTTAGGTTTAACAATTTTGGACTTGGGTACTAAGGGACATGTTTCCCGAAGCGAAGCGAGGGCGGGTTTGCTAGTTGTATACAAACGGTTAAGAAAACGATCCACCGTGGAAGTGGTCACTGTGGCCCATTGAAACAGCATCGCCGATGCGTTGCCGGCCAAGAAACTACCGTATGCATATTACAGAATTTATTTATTTATTTAAACTCCAATGACCACAAAATATATGAGGTACATTATGGCGAGCCTGATGCTTGATGCATTCTCTAACAGCTAATATGTTACTGTAGTATATAATTATACTATTATGTATTAGTTATATAATTTCAAATCTTATCTACTTTTCTTGTCGCAAGATTTAAGTACGCGTATTCACTTAGTTTGAAGTTGTTCAATTTACTTATCTACAGGTAAATCTCGCAACAATGTTTATGTCATATAAATTGTGTAATGACGTTATGATTTGATAGTAAAAGTTTATTTTATTCTTTTAGCGAATTTAAGTAAAAGCTTGTTTTAAAAAAATATATATAATTATATATAACATGCAAGTATTATATTTAAAACATGCAAGATTTAGCTTGCATCTTGCATGTTTTGTATAATGTAATTGTATAATGTAAAAGCTTTTAAAATAGCAATTAAGAGGAAATACATAATTATGTGAAGTTAGGAAAAATATGATCCGAAAAATTTATTTGTACAATTTTTTGATGGAAATGCGGTCACTCGGTCCATTTCATAAAGTGTTTACTACAATTTGACACTGGCATGGACTGAAAAGGCACGTTAGGTTCCGTACATGCGAGTTATAGTGATACTCTCATTATTAACAAGTGATATAGTCCTGTGACAGACAGACAGCGGGCGCATATTAATAGGGTTCCGTTTGTCGCCCTTTGGGTACGGAACCTTTAGGTAAAAAATCCGTTAAAGTAAAATGATTTCAAATGCGATCGTTAAATTATAGTGTAAGCTAATTAATCGGCTAATTATAAGGAAAAGACACGAAATATATTAATTACTAACATACTATTTCTATAAAATTATGTGATAAATACTTAGTAATTTCCTACCTCCGAGGGCATTACAATCCTCATCGGTGATTGCTTAGGGACACAATACGATATAAGTTATATAACTTTCCATATGGAAATGAATATCTAATAATGTTAATTATAGCTATACTAAAAACAAACGGTTATACCAAAGTTAATATTAAATTTATATTTCAATAAATATATAATACAAAGATTTTATAGTCAACATAGCAATGTATTAAATTTAAAATTAAGTAAATAAAAAAATCGTGACTACCGTCACTGTTCAAAAAAATAACTACCTTTAAATATAATTTAGGCCTTTATCATCGCGCACACTATTCTTGTCAACTGTGACGGTCCTCACGATATACGAATTTCAAACATACGTGTATAAAAATCCAAAATCGTGAGTACCCGTCACGGGTAAAAAAAAAAAAACTAAGCACAAGTAATTTTTGCACTAAGTTGAAAATTGCGATAACTATATTAACATGAGTGACGACAATACTTACTGCCTAAGATGGGTAGTATCGGCGGCGGGGGAGGCGGGGGTAATATACCTCTATGGTCCACGTCCGTCGCGGGCAAGTCCTGGAAACACAACAACATAATATATGTATTCACTTTTCACCCGACTTTCGGCACGACGCAAAGGGCGGTAATGTGTTCCCTTTTCACTCTAGGGACCAACGATGTTACAACAAAATGGACCAGGCAAACGAATTTTTTTTTACACGTCAAATAAATCTATAAAAAATTACAAGAAAAACTGTGTTTTTACTTTTTCCATATCTCAATAAATGGCTGAGATATTAACGATCAAAGTGCGTATTTACGGCCGTTGGTTTTTTTTAAAACGCAGGCGGGCGGTCACTACTCGATGACGTCATCTCTCAGTAGTCGCGCGTAGTTGATAGGGATTTTTGACCGAAATGTTAATTTAAACTCAAGTAAAGCCGCGAGCAAACCTTAGTTATCAATAATAAAATAACATATATAATTCACATACTATCTACTACATCGATGCAAAATTTCAAGTCTGTATCTATAGAAATAAGAAAGTTATAGATTTTTGAACTGCATAGACCCATATTTTCTATACTTGCGCCATATCTTGCTCGCGGCCGAGCCACGTCGTGACGTCATAGCGTAAGCGCGGAAATTCAAAAAAGGGCTTGAACTTCTCGTCTTTATAACTTCGGAAATACTGCATGTATTGAAGTGAAATAAAAAGTTATGTAATGTATATGACCTAAGCTTGGATTTTAGGTGTATTTGATAGTAATATTTTGACCCTTTTGCCTTCTCCATTGTACGAGGTTAAGTCGATTATATTAACATTCTTTTTTATACTTACGACCGACGAGCTATAAAGTATAGAGGACGCCCTTCCGTACAAACGGTCATTCGACAATGGTACCAAATCACCCGCGTGACTTGAACCGCTAAACGTTCAGAATTGGTTATTATTTTGTGCCGCATTACACAAGGCCAGCCGTGATTGGCCAATTTCAATGTCAGTAAAAAACGAAAAACGGAACGACGAACGCGCTGACGTTGCCTACTAGGCCGCAGCCTGGTATTCGTTACGCTATTTTTGATCGGTAGTTACACTTCTAGGTAATATTTTTCGCTGCTCACGACCTATTATGGTCAATTATTATTATTTATTAAGCAGTGATGGCCGTGTGGTTGAACGTTGGACTGCCGAACCGGAGGGTGCGGGTTCAAACCCCGCACGCACCACTAATTTTCAAAAAATTATGTGCGTATTAAAATTTAATTATCACTTGCTTCGGTGAAGGAAAACATCGTGAGGAAACCTGCACACCAGAGAGTTCTCCATAATGTTCTCAAAGGTGTGTGAAGTCCACCAATCCGCACTTGGCCAGAGTGGTGGACTATGGCCTATAACCCTCACACTGTGAGAGGAGACCCGTGACCAGCAGTGGGACAGTTATGGGTTATGATGATGATGATGATGATGACGTCTGACGTCACCTGTGCATAGGGTTCAGTCCTGAGAGCCCGCGGCGGCACGAGCGACGGCGGCGCGGGGGGCGGAGACTCCGGAGTGTCTATAAACACGTTGCGGGGTGGGCTAGACCTCTGAAATCAATAAGATTTTTACGTAAATCAATCAATATCTATATATAACCCTTCCGTGACTGACGGACAACGTACTACTACGTAAACTATATAATGTGGTGTATAAATGCGATTCGATCAGTTCGGGGGACCCGGAGGCCGAAGCCCTTGCTATGAAAAATCTACATAAATGAAATGAAAGGACAGTTGCTTAGGTTTAGGTTTCAATGTTTTTTATAAGAAAAAATGGAACCCCACGAAGCGGGGTTTCGTCGACATCTGTGTCAAATTGTCACATTATTACGATGTTACTTGTATAGACTCGATTAACCCCACGCAGCTGTATATTAATGACAAGCCTATACCCGCGGCTTCGCCCGCCAAAAATCCCTAAGTATATAAAAATTGATAAAATCAGAGAACTTTCATACTAACTTTGCACCCCCGTTTTACCCCCTTAGGGGGTGAATTTTCAAAAATCCTTACTTAGTGCTTGAACCCCTGTGCAAAATTTCAAGTTTCTAACCCTTATAGTTTAGGCCCTGCGTTGATATGTCAGTCAGTCAGTCAGTCGAATCACATGAGAACCATAACACGAATATTGTTGAGTGAAGCCACATTGCGTAGCAAGATATTTTCCCCTCAATTAATAATTTCTGCAATTGAGCCCAACGTTTAGTATGTAGGTTTACTACACGTATTAAAATCCGTATAATAAAATTTTCAAGGCCATCCATCGAATACTTTGCAAGTTTCTCGGTCACAAACATACGAAAATTGATTTTTATATCTATAGATTATGAAAAAATATTATATAAAATAAAACTCACAGGTGGTAGATTCCAGTTATTGCTGTTCCATTGCTCATTCGGTATTATTTCTGGAAGATATGGTTGGTCCGGTTCATCTGTAAAGGATTATTTTATTTAAAACGACACTAGCCGACCCCGCGAACGTTGTTCCGCCATATAGATTACCGGTGGAAAGCGCGACTTGAATTTGAGGGGTGGGGGTAGGGAAGTGAAAATTTGGGATTACGTGTATTTTTTTATGCCTCACCATAAAAAAATAACCAAAAAATAATTTGTCCAAAAGATGAAAAAAAAATTTCAGGGTGAGCCACCCTTAACATTTAGGGGTATGAAAAATAGATGTTGGCCGATTCTCAGACCTACTCAATACGCTCACAAAATTTCATGAGAATCGGTCTAGCCGTTTCGGAGGAGTATGGGAACGAAAACTGTGACACGAAAATTTTATATATAAGATAGAGAATAAATTTTAAAACGATATTTCAAAAAAATATCCATACATAGCAATGGCAATTTTCTTTAAATACAAAGCAATGAATTTATTAACTTAATACACCATAATTTATCAACGCTCATTATAAAAATGTTTTTTTTATTAATTATACTAGACCACTATCCCACCCGATGGAGGTGACTATAGTCTTAAGTGGTAAAAATTACACGAGACTCGAACTTGGGACTCCAAACTTGAGAAATACATTCATATCACTAATCATAACTACAATCATTGCTAACCATAAACATGCAGTTTTAACTAATTAGAACTTCTAAAAATCTAATAATTCATCACAATTTTTTTACATGCGTACATAAAAAAAAGAGCATAAAAACATTTATTGTATGCAAAATAAAATGAAATTTAGGAAAAATAATTGCGTGGAGGAATTAAATGTACTGTGTCGTAATTGTTGCAACTTTTGAATTAAAAAAAAAACAACCTACTTTTCCATATTTTCGAAAGTAATCAAACTTTTAGTATTGTTAAACGATTTAGTTAAAAAATAATCATAAAATTAATAAACACGTTGATATTATATCGGTTTATCTTTGTCTTCTTATTACCGACACGAAAACTTATTTTTTTGAAGTGAAAACTTTCACATATGCGTGTCAGACGTTTTTTTAGTTAATTGATTACAATAAATGCACAAGTAAATATTGAAAATAGTAATAGATATTTAAAAGAAATATAATAAAGTATTATTCTTTTGAAAAATTACATACTTTGACTGTTGTTTGACTGTGAAAGAACAAGTTAAGAATAACATTTATTATATCAATTAATCTGTATTTAATTTTAAAATATTAAATACTAGCTGACCCGGCGAACTTCGTACCGCCTAACAGTTGATTCTATATTTTTTTAATACTTATTCTGATATTTGGGACACCGGGTTAGCTAGTAAGATAAAAAAAAGTTGATAAGTCAACAATATAAGAAAGTTGATATGTCAAACAATAAACATAAAACACTTAAATTTCTTTTAATAGTCACTGAAAAATCACAATGAAAATAACAATTTCTGATTTTTTATTATGATACCTACTTATTATATTTCATTAATTATATTAACCTACCAAATTGACCGCTAGTGGCAAAAATTTCTTGAGCGCTTCCGTGCTTCGGAGGGCACGTAAAGCCGTCGGTCCCGGTTGTTACCATATGGTAGCAGTCGTTAAGCCATGTCGGATACCTTCGGGCGGCTTAAAAATATCCGACACTTGGGTTGGCCACTAACCCCTCCACCAATCCGCACTGGAGCAGCGTGGTGGAGTATGCTCTAGGCCTCCTCAGGTATGAGGAGAGACCCGTGCTCAGTAGTGGGCCATCAATGGGTTGAAGCCATTATCCTACCAAATTAACCTAACATTAACCTGCACACCTGAGAGTTCTCCACAATGTTCTCAAAGATGTGTGAAGTCCGCAAATCCGCACTTGGCCAACGTGACTATGGTCTATACCCCTCACATTGTGAGAGGAGACCCGTGCCCAGCTGTGGGACAGTTATGGGTTGTGATGATGGTAAAATGTAAATTGTCTGAGGTAATTCTTTTAATAGTCACTAAAAAGCTTGCACCATTATTAGTCGAATGTTGCACTTCACGGGTCTGTCTTAACCGAAATCTTTCATGTTCATTGCGATCGTCACGTTCCTCGGCAGTACGATTAGATTGATAATTAATTTGACTCGTTGCGTTGACCACCCGGATGGCGCAATGGTTAACACGCCGGATCGCCTTTCCGAGAGTCCTAGGTTCGATTCCCAGCGAGGCGGAAATTTGAATGATGAATTTAAATTTCCGTTCTTGGTCTGGGTGTGTGTGTTCTTGTCTTGTGTGTTGTCCATGGCACCCACGACACAGGGAAACCTAGTTGGGGCTATGAGTGTGTAGCGTTAGTGCGGGTTCTTCTGCCTAAATTTGTCCGCCGCCTTATAGGAAGCATATTTAGTAAGTCACAAACACAACAATTTTTAATTTTATAGGAATTGTAATATTAAAGATGCACAGCAAAGAGACGTTTACGTTTCAAGTGACATTTTACCACAGACAATTTACATTTTACCATCATTACAACCCATAACTGTTCCAAAGTTCCTGTTTTTAATAAGTTACCAAAGTCTGTTATTGATTTGCCCTTACAAATATTTAAGAAACATGTAAAAACACGACTATTAGAGAAAGGTTATTATACAGTAGAAGAATATATTAATGACAAAGATGCTTGGACATAGACATCTGCGACCAGTTCTACTCATGTTAGTATGTATGTATCTGTATGTAGGTATAAAATTTGTAATCTAGCATTATTATTTTATTTTTTTAAAAGATGTGCCGAGGAGTTTCTTTCGCAGTTTCTTTTTCTCCTCAAAGATTTAAAAAATCAATATTTAAAGGCACCTTAGCGAAACGGTGGTAAATGCAAAAAATTGACGTTCATAAGTGTATGCATCATACCTACATGAAATAAATGATTTGAGTTTGAGAGTTTGAGTTTGAAAAGCTGGGCACGGGTCTCCACTCACAATGTGAGGGGTATAGGCCATAGTCTACCACGTTGGCCAAGTGCGGATTTGCGGACTTCACACACCTTTGAGAACATTATGGATAACTCTCAGGTGTGCAGGTTTCCTCACGATGTTTTCCTTCACCGAAGCAAGTCATAATTAAATTGTAATACGAACACAATTTTTGAAAATTAAGATGTGCGTGCGGCGTTTGAACCCGGCCCCCCGGTTCGGGAGTACAACGATTAACCACACGGCTATCTTGAAATTAATAATTTTAACGATACTAACGTCACTCGATTCTTTTGCCTTCCTGGAACTCCTCCACTAATACTGAAACTTTATGTTATGGTATTAAAGGTCTAATTGACTTTTAAGTATTATTACGAATCATTCGTATGGGAATATAGAAAAGTGTTGTTTTTAGACTTTTTCAGGCAATTTTTTAAAATGTTCTCTCCGTAACAACCATCTTCGTACTTTCAGGAATATCATAAAAAAATAATTAACGGAATCGGTTCAGTTGTTCTCGAGATAGCTGTCCCGGCGAACTTCGTACCGTCGATTCTTTATTTTTTTTAAATACCTACTTATTTTGCTATTCGGGACACCGGGTCAGCTATAGTAGCGGCACGAAATGCCCCCTTTGACACATTAAAATAGTGTCGTGATATAATTATGTTAATTTAGTATCGAAAAATATGTTCAAGTGCGAGTTGATCCATCGATAAATTTTTGCAGTAGTAAGTAGTAACTACCTAATTAAATCTTCATTAAAAGAATATATAAATGTATAGTTAATGTATAGTCAATGGTTAGATATATTTAAGGTCTCCTCGGCTTTGAGGGGAGACCCATACTCAGTAGTGAGCCTTTTTGGGTTGAGATGATTTATTTTATAGGTTATTTAATTTATGTAATTGACTTACTTACTTTATTTAAGATGGCACTGTATTTTATTCATTGACACATTACTATGGACGTAGGGTCCGCGCTAAAAAATGTCCGAGCCAACTCAGCAACAAAACGCAAGAAGAACAACAATGCCGCGTTAGTCACTTTTTGACCGTGCTGACAACTACACATCAACGATGCCGTATTGTGTTTTGAAATCGTGCAAAGACTACGCCAGTGAAGTGAATAAAGACGATGGTATATCATAATTTCGGTAGGTAGACTATTGTTTTATCTTTTAAATTATTGTATTGCTACTAAAACACGCTATTTTATTTTAAATTGAATTTATTTCAAAAACTAATTGCAGAATCAGTCAAAATAATCAAAAATATATCTTTGTCTTTGTCTTCTCACCATTTAGGCTATATAGTCAGAAAGAGACAAATATATCAGTTACTTTTGTTTAGATTATTTTGCACTATGTCATTATGGCGTGTAGTGTAAACGTTGTGTCATAAGGTGCCATTGACGTATGTGTTTGATGCAATCGAAAAAAAACGGTATTTAATGAATTTAGTGTTTAAATTACCTTGCTAACATTCCCATTCTTTCTTGTAATGTCAAACTGGGACATTATTTTCGCGATTTTAGTAGGAGACCCTATGTCTATAGTATTTATGTCAATGATTTTATTAGTAAAAACGTGACAGTTCTAATTTATATAGTTGTAGTGTTGTGAAATAAGTACCTAATGATATCGATCGCATATATTTATTATATTAAATTCATCAGATTTTGATTAAAATAAATGAATAAAGATTACCTGTCATTATCATTATTTCGTTTCATTGTCGAGTGCCTACCTATACCTACTTATTTTACAACAGCTTCGAAAATTTTAAAGAATTTAGCATTATCAATCAAGAATAAATACGTGTAACATCTTGTAATGAAATATAATATAATATTAGTTAATACATTTGTACAAAAGTTTCCGGCAGTAGTTTAGTTTCTTACATTTTGTAAAAAAAACGGGTCTATTATCGTGTTACGTTTATCGATATAGCTCCATCCCTATCAGTTTCTCCGAATCTGATATAACCTTGTACGTGTGTAAACGTCATATTTTTATCAAATAATGCATACATAATGTAAAAGAGCGCTCGTTCAAGTTTTCACAGGAGCTGTCATCGAGAAAATAAAGAAATGGAAATATTATAATGGTCTAAGAGCTAGCAACGTTTTCGAGAGACCATTTCAGGTAAGCTAGTTTTGAGATATGGTATCTCTCTCACTCTCCCGGACATCATACGAGAGGTCTGGCTGTCTAATTGTACAAAATAAATTATCATTTTGATACCATGTTAATCCACAAAATAATTCAATGGTTTTTAGTAATTTCTCTGACATTTATTTGATAACTATTTCTAGACCAAGCAAAATGATACCACAACATTTTTCACTTTTGGATCGGTCTGGCTGAAGTTTAACAATTGATTTATTGTCTGGCAAATAAATTTTGGGGTTTTAGATAATTAAATAACAACATACTATAATTTGAAAAAAATATTTTATGGCAATAATAGATTAATGTTGCAAAAAGTTCAATTAAAAAAAAGATAAGAAACCTTCTTAAAATGATTTGAAAATTGATATTTTACTTGTACAGATACGATGCGCACTGATGAACGCAACGTCTACTACCAGCCAGACCGTCCGTATGACGTCCAGGAGTGTGAGAGAGATAACATAATATCTAAAAACTGGCCTACCTCAAATTCTTGTTTTTCCAACGTTAGCTCTCGTACCACTCGTGTTTCGTGTATCGTGTCAGTCAATTGTTTTGCCTTCATGAAATCCCTTCACTGACAATTAAACTTTATGCTATGGTATTAAAGTTCAAATTGACTTTTAAGTATTATTACGAATCTTTTGTATGGGAATATAGAAAAGTGTTGTTTTTTTACTTTTTTAGGCATTTTTTTAAATTTTTCTCTCCGTAATAACCATCTTCGTACTTTAAGGAATATCATAAAAAAAGAATTAGCGAAATCGGTTCAGCCGTTCTGGAGATCTGCTCTTAGCAACAAAATCAGCGATTCATTTTTATATATAAGATATACAATCTTAATTAAGGCAAGTTAAAAGGCACTTCAAATCTATAAAATACGCATGCTTTTGTATAGCCAAAATAAATTACCTATAATTATGATTGTGTATGTATGCGTTATATTTCCTTGATCTTTCCAATTAACAAAACCTCACTAATTTAACATGGCGATGAAACATTTAAGTACAACACTACATAAATATACATATAAAAATATAGTTAACATTTAAAATTATTTTCAATATTAAAAAGATGTGACACAACATGAAACCGTAGACGAGAAATACTATAGACGAGTATAATATAATATATCAATTATATGACATCTTCTTTTTTGAACAAAACTCTTCTTTGAACACAAATTTTGCCATATTTTGTTACAAAAATATTTTTTCTAATACATACAATACAAAGTTTTTTTATAACTAAATGAATACTTCGCTCGTGATCATTTTGAAATAAGACATAATTATCAGAAACAAAACAACGTCTCCTTCGCACAACGCGTCACGTATATTGATCGCATCGTGTGCGAGTGAAACGGAAGACCGCGAATCGTCTACAGCTCTCTGTCTACGTAGGATGGAATTAAGTGACAAACAATACCATTAACAATATTGTCCATTGTACCGTAGAATGACGTCGGGGGCGGGGGGTTGCCGGTGCTCTCGGGGGTGAGCAGGTCCAACCCCGGCAGAGTGTCTTGGGACTTTTGCGACACGTTCACACTAACCACTGAAAACATAAGTATCAAAAGTATTTTGAAGCGGATACTTCTATGATATCGTTGCGATTTGGAATTCGATGAAATGGAAACGGTTATCTGATTTTCTTTTTTTATATAATATATTAGGGATTTTTGGCAGGCGAAGCCGCGGGGGAAAGCTAGTCCCATACACAACACAAAAATATAATAAAACTAACTAATTTCTGTACTTTTTTTAACCGACTTCAAAAAGGAGATGGTTCCCAATTCGACTGTATTTTTTTAAATGTGTTACCATAACTTTTAACTGGATTTACTTTTGATAAATTAGTTTGGGGGATTACGGAATATTGGACGAATAACCATTTTAGCATAAATCATTACCTGAAGTATTGTCGGACGTGGGATTATTGTCGCTCGGCGCGAATGTCTTCAGAAAGTCGTTAATATTGAAATCCTGTTTCTCATTTGGCCTACTGTTTATCACTTCTATTTTATTCGCTGGAATTAAAACAACATTCACAATCACAATTTATATACGGAAGTAGAATGAAGCGCTCATAGCCCGGTGGCTTGCGTCTATCTTAATTGATCGACAAAGTTAAGCAACAGCGGGCGCGGTCAGCAGTTGGATGGGTGACCGCTAGTGGCAAAATTTCTAAAACGCTTCCGTGCTTCGGAGGACACGTAAAGCCGTCGGACCCGGTTGTTACCATTTAACAGACGTTAAGCCATATCAGATGCATTCGGGCGGTTTAAAAATTTCCGTTACACAGCACAGCACACTGCACTGTTGCCTGAATGACATTTAATTAGTCCGTTGCGCTGTGCTATTATATTATTAAGGCGCTTAGGAAACGCATACTATAGTATCAGCACAAATCGAAGGCCCGTATGACGTTTACTTGACGTCTGTCCGATCATCAAGTTTCGTATAAATTATTACATAAATTTAAAGGAGCAAATTGCTGTTCTTCATTGTCAATAGTGATGTGCAAAAAGTCATAAAATTTATCGAATGTATAACTTAGGACCCAAAGTTAATTAATTACATGGATATTGAAACAATATAATTATATATTTAAATATTATGGACTAATGCGGGACCATATAAACAAAGTATATGGTACCGCGAACAAATTCCTTCACGTTTTTACTAACAAAATACAGTGCCACCTTTAATAAAGTAAGTAAGTCAATTACATAAATGAATATACTATAAATCATCTCAACCCAACAAGGCCCACTACTGAGCTCAAAGCCGAGGAGACCTTAAATATAAGGTGATTCGTAAGACTCTTGTGATATTAATAGGGGGTACTCAGTATTCGATTCTCAATCCAAATGTGTAATTAAAAAGGGTGCTTCAATTTTTTATTCCAAAAATGTATCGATGCCACTCGCACTTGACCATATTTTTTCGATACTAAATTAACATTTTTCACGTCACTATTTTAATGTGTCAAAGGGGCCTTAAATTCGTGCCTCTACCATAATCATGTATTAGATGTATTTTGGTTGGACGCTTTGAAGTGAAGCGTCTGTGAAGTAATATGACCCCAGGAAACTGTCTGGGAGTATTGACGTCATAATTTGTACTATATTATCTAAAACACACGGGATCTTGGACCATTAAAGAATCTGCAAAGAATCTCAACAACGCGTTTCAGAGTGGCATTTACTAGCGCCATCTCTTATCGATCCATGGAACTAATTATACGGTACAGAACAGACAGATCACCGAAACTCGGCTTCAAACACTCACCATTACTGATCTCCAACTCGTTGGACTCGTTGAACATCGCCAGCGGATTGTCCGACGTGAGGAACGATGACAGACCGAGGTTGTACAGCGAGCCGTCTGCGCCCAACGTTGTGTTGAACGACTGATCGATGTTGTACGCCACTGGGAAACGATGGAAAACATTATTATTAACTAGCGTTCCGCCGCGGCTTCGCCCGCCAATTTCCAGATATCCTTTCTTAATGCTCACTTGAGTCACTTGAGGCCTATATAGGGGGGAGGGAGGGGGGGAGGGGGGGGGGGTTGTAGCCGGGCTTGACTTACAAGATAATATAATATACCAGTAATCTTTTTTAATTATTTTTCCATTATTAATTTTAATTTAAGATTTGACTATATTGTGTGTGTATGGCGGGAATATCATCGATCGACAATTTTGTTTTTTATACCTTCTATGAATAACTATAGTCCACAATGTAGATAGATTGATTGATTGATTAACATTAGTGCTATAGGATGATTAAAAAAGAACTCACAGTCATCATCATTATTATCACCGGTCACGGGTAGATCCAGGTCCTCATCAGGCCCCGGGGAAGGAACATCCTCGTCCCTCTCGGGGGGCGATGGGGCTGCGTTCGGCAGCGTTGGTATCAGCTCGTCCAATTTTCTCTTCAGAGCTCTAACTCGGGCGCCAAAATTTTTGTATGCCTAAAAATGTATGCGAACCGTAGACAGAGAAGGATATAGACATCTGATGAGACAGCACCAGAAAGTACAATTGTATGTGACACAGGAAAAATCCGACATAAGCTTTTAAATTTGCTTTTAATCATTTGAGCTTTACTTGAAAAACTGGCACGCAAAGTTACACAAAGCATAGTATCATTTTGTCTCGTTTTTTTCGTGTCAGTGGCGTAAAAAACTTACTTCTTTAAGTGTAAATATTGTATTGGTCCTTTTGGAAGTATGTATTTACATAATTATAATTATGTTTAACCCAATCTAATTCCCTACCGTGTATGAACCGGCAATTGTTTTAAAAATACCAAATCATACTTTATTATTATTTAATGCCTGCGAAAATTTCAAAGAATTCAATTTTTTAAATGGGAAATTATAGCTAACTTAACGAAAATAAACACATCACCGATTTAAATAATACTATACATATTTAATCATACTACATCAAATCTAAGAACTGAGCGAAAGTTTAATTAAAATAATCCTATATATTCTAAATACAATGAAAATAGCCACAGGAAACGCATAAAATTTGTAAAATATGAAGCTATAGATAATAATGAATCCAACCCATTAATTCGAATCGATTAAATATAAAATAATACATACATGTGCCACAACTTTGACCTCCCCACGTTGAGTTGAATAATACTGGTTTGCGGACGTGAGTAAAGCCAGTAACGCTTCCCTCGCAACTATTTCTCTCTGCAGAGCTTGCGAGTACCTCTCCACGCAGGCAATGCCTTCGTTGAGTTCTTTCTCAACATCATCTTTCAAACTCCTATCTGTAAAATATGAAGCACATTTTATAGTTATAGCAATAGCTGCCACATTGCTGGCAATGAGCATCAAGCCATGTGATAATTAACAGTTGGCGTCAACCCATTAACGGCCTTCTACTGGGCACGGGTTTCTCCCCATAACTGTTTTTTTTTTGTTTTTATTAATTAAAATCAGTATAGTTTCCCTCATTTTTTCTGACCACATCTCACTCACACAGGATGAAATGTCACCTTTGTACCTGTGTACTATTAAACCTTAAAAAATTCTCAATAAAACATACCTTTAAGATTAGAGCACAGCGCATCTGCATCTGACAACTGCAAATGACTGTCATGTATACACTTTAATTTCATATCTGTATCTGCTTCTAACACTGTACACTGTTTTATTTTGTTCACTAATTGCTGGGGCTGAAACCAATATTTCATTACATATTTACAGGTTGATTTTAAAGTAATATCTTTAAAATTCAAATGGGTATGTATGTACATACACAGGGCTATTGACTATTTTGATCAGAAAGGGCATAAGGGATTCATTTAAATTCACTCACTTGAAAATCCAAAGGATCGTCGTCAGCTTTCTTTACCGATCCGGCGCTCAGCAATCCTGTGAGGTCTGATAGGAACTCATCGTCATAAACGGATCTCTGTTCCCAGATTTTGAAGATCCGAAGAATCTTTGGCCTAACTTTCTCATCCCTGAAAATGTAAATTAATAGCAATCGGGATGCAATCGGGATGCCAAATAGTATGTGGTCATTGTCAGACATTAAAATCAAGACCTCCAGGAGCTATTTATTCTGGGCCAAGAAAGAAACAATTTTGTACTTGACAATCAGGAATTTAAAGGGCAAAATAACGTCCCATACTTGTAACATACCCTGCTACACAATAAACTAGGCTATGACGACAAGACCCTGCTGTGGTGGTGGGGAGGCTGTGAGGCATTGCTCTACCCAACTTAATCCAGGATTAAGTTACCCAACTTAATCCAGGATTAAGTTGGGAGTACTTGATGATCCAACTTAATCCAGGTTTAAGTTGGGTCATCAAGTACTCCCGACAGTATTTAACTCATGCATGATTGTAGGATTATCATCTGCTTGGCTAACTATGATCTTTCTTACTGAAATTGACTTTGAAATATTTCTATGGGTTGGGTGTCTACCATTTACTTAAAAAACAGATGAATCATCATTCACAGTATTTAGGTAATACTAGCTTTATTTGTAATTTATTTTATAATATCACAATTTTTATGTTTTTGGTTTACACAATCCTTACTAATATTATAAATGTGAAAGCAACTCTGTCTGTCTGTCTGTTACCTTTTCACGCAAAAACTACTGAATGGATTTTGCTGAAACTTTACAATAATATAGCTTACACATCAGAATAACACATAGGATATAATTTATAAAGATATAGTGTGAATTATCCAAAATATGTAACTAAATCTTTGCAAACCGAAGGAATAAGTTTCCCGAAGCGAAGCGAGGGCGGGTCGCTAGTATTTAATAAGACTTTAAAAATAAGGTAATTTGTTTACGATATGATGATATGATATGATTATGATAAGGAAACCTGATGTTAATGACACATCTGAATAATGTAACAATAACAAACGCTTAAGGTGTGGGTACAATTGATTTACAATTATTAAGCTACATAAGCTGTCAATAATTGTTTATTAATATTATGAACAATCATTACTCAAACACAAATCATTTGTTATGTAGGATTTATCAATACACTTCTGAACATCAAATATTTTGAGCCACCGTTCCTAAAACATACCGTTTATGCGTTTGAGTTGAGAGTTCTCACAAAACTTATCAAAATGACAGCCCACCAACATCAAAAGTAACATATTAGTGATAACGTTTAATTAAAAATAAAATGTGACTGAATTGGAACTTGATTAATGAGTGTTTTTGTTATTATTATTAACAAAGTATGAAAGAGTCTGTTATATTTTTATTATTCATAGACATTTGGATAGGATTCACCCCATAATGTGCTACACAATCTGTCTGATTACGGAGAACTAGAACTTTTCCACAATCCTGTCTTATAGTTGATTTTTATCAGATGCTAACCCATGTCAGTAACGCAGACTGCTATCTAACGATAAGTCGCCGATTGCTTAATATGGGCAAAATAACGCGCTCTAATTATTGACAATTATAATAACTATTGAAATAACAAAGGCAAATAGTATGATACCCTGATATGGAATCAAAATTGTTTCATATTTCATAGCGTTAAAGTTGAAACCTTACATTAATAAAATAACCTATATTCATAAAATGTAAACAATAAACTAACCTGACTAGAGGTGTCGCTTTTTGTAAATTCAGGCCCCAGCTTTCCACAAACTCGTAGTTTTTCCTTTTACTGTACTGAATAACATCATTGGCTAAATAAAATAGCACTAATCTTTGTTCCACCTTAACCCGTTTCAAAACATTTAACCAACTGGATACGATTTTTTTATGATACGACCGCTGCTTCAAACACCAGGACGACAAAGACTGGATACTCTCCTGAGTATCTTTTAGCTGCATCAATTTTTTCTCAAACGCAAGAGTATTAAATTCTTCAGTTTCTCCCATTGTTATTAAATTAGTTCACTCAACAACACATAACGTATCAAAAATTAAAACCAAATAAAAACACTCAAAATGCCACTTTAACGAAATTAAAACGACACGGAACGCACAGTCAATAAACATAACATATTAATATTATTTATTATTAAACACTATTTCAATGCCAGGCTAGTTTTCCAAATAAACGCGGTATCATATTTATGAACCGCCGCACATAATTCGGTCTCTTGACTTATCTACATGGACGTCTTTTGTGAATAATGCATTAAATCGTACTCAAAGAATCCAGTAACAATTGAATACTGAATTGTAAAATCTTTGGGTATGTTTACACAATTATCATTTAAAATGTTTCTGTGTTTTAATGCATCTCTCCCTATACAACAACCGCCATTTTCTTTACTTACTTTAGGGATGTTAAAAAATAATCGATTTTTATTTAAATCGATTATTTTTTTATTATAATCGATTTTATTTCGATTTTTATTATAGTAATATTAATCGATTTTTAAAAAATCGATTATGTAAATTACGTGTTTTAATCGATGTTCAAAAACCGATCGTATCTATGCCACGGATGAAAAAATCTTGCAGTAAGTTTCAATTTTATAAACAGCGCCATCTATGCGTTGGATGAAAAATCGCCAATTAAGTTCATACGTATAAGTTGATTGACTAGCATTTGCCCGCTGCTTCGCCCGCGTGGAATTTGGTCTGTCACATAATGTTCAATTTTATCGTCAGAACTTTTGAACTATTCGTCCGGTTTTGGATTGTTATAGAGAAAGTTTATTTACATTCAATACTGAATGCGACAAATGTATCAATTTTGATAAATTTTGTTAAATTTGCATTGCAAAAAGCACCCAATTTGATTGTATTTATACCTCACAATTTTTGACTTTAGTGGCTCCCTCGTAAAATGTACTCTTAGATATATTATGTTGTCACGGAGTATTTAGGACTATTTTCCTTTTCCCGTGGGAATTTAATGTTATTCAACTGTTAAAAGTAGCCTATGATCTTCTTCGAACTTCCAACTAAGTCTATTCAAAAATTTATATCAATCCATGGATGCTTTACGAAGTTAAAGAAGGACAAAACAAATTGTTACTGGTGTTATTACTGTTATTGTTGTAGTTCAAATAGACATCATAATGGATCTTCCCGTGGGAATAATATGTTTTGTCAGGATTAATAAATTATAATTAAAATAGTATAGTATGGATAGTATGGATTAAATAAAAACGGCGCCATCTGTAGGCATATGATTATATATGCATGTAAAGCAACGAGCTATAAAGTATAGAGGACGCACTTGATAAGTTGACACTTCCATACAAGTTCTGAAGTTCCATACAATCAAAAATGGTACCAAATCAGCCACGTGACTTAAACCGCTAAAAGTTCACAATTGGTTCTTATTTTATGTCGACTAACACAAGACCAGCCGTGATTGGCTAATTTCAGTATCAGTAAAAAACAAAAAACGGAACGACGAATGGACTGACGTTGCCTAAATGCCTACTAGGCTGCTTAGGTGCTTAATTATCCCACCCACCCCAGTCTATGAGCCTAGTCGGTCGGTACAAAGTACTCTACTCTGTGGTAGTTATAGTTAATTAGTAACAGTTACATTCTTACATTACATTACTTAGTACATTACATACACTACACTTCTATTCTAGGCTAGGAAATCTAGGAATCTAAGTATTATTTTTCGCTGGTGTAAAGTTACTAAAGTAGTTGTGTTGTGGGTGTGCAGTGTTGCCATATATATGCACCGTAATTACGGTAGATTTGCCGTATTTTTGATATTTGTTTTTAGATCTGCCACCTACAGTAGTCATAAATTACGGTGTATGTAAGTTACCGTATTTTTCCGAACTTTAACCGAAACTAAGTATCCAAGCAACAAAGTGGCCGGCAGTTCCGCCAGTCAAGTGTAAAATTGTACATGTCTTCTTCTTTCTTGTTCTTCTTCTTCCTGGTCCTCCTCTCGGATTCGCTTCCGAAACTGAACTGTCCCTGCGATTGTTTGAGATCGCCTTATATAGGTACCCGTAATTTCGAACACAGCTTTCCAAATTTAAACGTTTATTTAAATTTATTATCGAGAACATTCCAGAAATTCTATTTTTAAATTAGGTACTTCTATCCCGCTCGCACGTGTCAATGCTCATGTCAACAGATGATCATTCTATTTTTAAATTAGGTACTTTCATCCCGCTCGCACGTGTCTACAGATTAATCTACGCGACAATATGAAAAACAAATTGTCTTAAATAATACAGAAACATTTCGATTATTAATCGATTTTTTTAAATCGATTTTTTATTTGAAATTAATCGATTTTTGACAAATCGATTAATTTTGAACAAAGAAAAATCGATTATTATTTAATCGATTCTTTTCCATCAATGTCACATCCTTAACTTACTTCACTTAAAGTGCATAGATAATTAATACATAACCTGATGATATTGTTACCACAGACTAGTTAAAGATATTTCATGTATCAGTCTATTTCATAGAAGCATCTATGGTCTATTTAGAGATAAAATAGAAGAGTACCACAGAAGAGTAGGTACAGTCTATTTATAGTAGAGATAGTTTTTCTTTAAATTTTATAATCTTTGTAAATAACCTTTCTCGAGTCGCTTTTCAGTAGGTATTTCATGTTTTAGTGAGATATCACTTAATCGCATAAATATTAATTCACTTTGACACAACATCAACTTTCCGTACACTAAATAAATTATAAAGTACTCTGAGACATCAACTCATGTTTAAAGTGCCAGTTATGTTAGTATTAGTGTTGCCATATAACATTTCGGAATAAAAGTCAGTCTCATCTTCTAGTAGCCAATTTCTGAACTGAAAGTATGTTTTTGAATAATTTAACGGAACGTAACCATATTTATATAGGTACTTACATAGTAAAATTAAAAACATAAAAAAGTCAAAAGATCATTATTATCCAAACAAAATGCGTGAAACTGTAATTGAACTAAGTAACCTTAGCGCATGTAGTATGGATATTATTTTTTTGAGTTGGCAATACTGCTGCAGGGTGTGCTAAAGGAGTGCGCACATTACACCAACTCGACGTCGACTCCACTCCGTTTCAACTCCGACGTTCCGTTCCGCGATCAACGCTTCATCGACGTCAACTCGACTCCGTCTCCACTCCGTTTCAACTCCGACGCTATTTACATTACGTCATTGTGTCGGTCGACTACTCGTGGACTACTCGTCTACGGTGAGTCGTCAACGTAACGTCGACGCGTTGGTCTCGAAACGGAACGGCTATGGGTGTAGGGCGAGCCGTACAGGGCTTTTAAGTATAAGTTCGAAATTCAACCTTACCTTCAAAGATATAAGGCTCATAATTGAATGTTAGCTTTGTCAAGCTTTTAGTCGCGTTGGCGTCGGTCGGTCGTGGAGTCGTTGTACTGTGCGCACTCCTTAACTGTGCTAGGACTGCTAGGGCCTGTTCACAGCGCGGTATCCTCTACTGCCGGTGGTAGCGGTATCCGAGTAATTACGAGTAGGTAAAGCGGTCATTCATATGCTGGGTTCACACCACACAGCAACCTTTTTTAACCGACATACTTACTCGGATTGCAACATTAGACGTAATACTAGTTCTTTGCTTGGGTGGCGTTTGTTACCGCGAACCAATCTTGTAACTGTCCGGAGAAACCCCGAAACCCGTGTTCCGAAACCTTAACATTAGAGAGATAGTGAGGCCCAACCTGTATTTAATTGTATACTGTTGCCAAACATTCCGTACCCGTACCGCCTAGGAATATCGCGTAAGTACCCACTCGGATCGCTACTGCCGGCGGTAGAGGATTAAAATAAAATTATGAAAATATAGAGGATTTTGTTAAACTATTTTGCCAACAATACAGGTCAATAAACACAACCTTCCTTTGCATCGCGCAGTTGAAATTAAAAGTATTTAGCAGGCTATAGACCCGCCCTCGCTTCGCTTCGGGAAAATTGTTTTTTAAGTTTACAAATATTTAATATTTTCCCATTTATTCAACATTTTTCATTGACGCTCCGCTCCTATTCATCGTAGCGTGATGTTATACCTACTTAGCATGGCCTTCCTCGATATTTGGACTAAGTATCTAACACTAAGAATTTTTCAGTTCTAACCAGTAGATCCTTAGGTTAGCTCGTTTAAACAAACAGCTATTCAGCTATATACCTATATGTATATAGCTATATATAGGTACCTAATCTAATACCTTTAAACGAGCAATTCTTGTATATTTATATAATTATATAATTGGAATCTCGGAATCGGCTCACACGATTTTCATGAAATTTAGTATATAGGGGGTTTCGGGGGCGATAAATCGATCTAGCTAGGAATCATTTATATAAAATGTCATTTTATTCGTGTTTTTGTAATAATAATAATACTACTAATACTAATTGCTTTAACGACACGACAGCAGATGGCGTTTGAGTAGTCCCAATTTAAACTGAAAAATATGACTCTTCCTGACATCTATTGGCGAATAATAATACTACTATACTAATACTAATTCCTTTAACGACACAACAGCAGAATAGATGGCGTTGTTAAATGAAAATCAATTGTTTATTTATATTATTTGTGTCTACTTAATATTATTATTCGTACTTAAATATAATTTTAAAAAAACACAATTTATAAAAAAAAAATACCGAGCAAAGCTCGTCGATCTAGCTAGGAATCATTTATATAAAACGTCATTTTATTCGTGTTTTTGTAGTCCCAATTTAAACTGAAGAATATTACTCTTCCTGACATCTATTGGCGAATAATAATACTACTATACTAATACTAATTGCTTTAACGACACAACTGCAGAATAGATGGCGTTGTTAAATGAAAATCAATTGTTTATTTATATTATTTGTTTTCTTCTTAATATTATTATTCGTACTTAAATATAATTTCCAAAAAACACAATTTATATAAAAAAAAATACCGAGCAAAGCTCGGTCATCCAATATTATTAGTATTTATGTAATGTGACCCGAACTTAGTAAAAGGCAAAGCAAAACCTGTCGGGAATGACGTAATTATGTTTACGTATGTGTGTGTAAAAACGTAATGTTTATTTTGTGACCTTTGTGTGCCTCAGCAAAGAGATTATCAGTGTGTTGACTGTGAGGTGTGAGTTGCTGTTGCAACGACGATGTCGCTTCGATGTTTATGTGTAGTTGTGATTGTAGTTGGCGCGGTCTTCGATGTATATTCTCAAAATATAGATACCGAAACGTGTACGTATTTTTATTTATTTATTTTTAACTTTTTACTACTTACATCTTTAGATTTGTTATAATTATGGGCAAACAAATAATTTAATAAAGTGGTATATTATTATTTTTGGAGTAGGTAATTATTATTTATGTTAACTAGTAGGTAATTATTGTAATATTTTCTTGATAATCCATCAATATATTTGAATCCGCTGAGAAAACTCAACGTTATAGGTTCATTTATTATTAGATAGCGGCGAAAGGAATCGAAGATGGAACCGGTTCAAACAAAATAGACCCGTTCTCGCTTCGATTTGGTAAACAATACTGTGCCTATAAGTGTACCTACAAGCTTATTTTTTTTACACGATGCTTAGTTCATCCTTGACAACAATTCCACCTGATGTTGAGTGGCGATGATGTCAAAATGATGCTGGACACTTAGCTACGCCTTTATTTCAGATATTTATTATTATAATTTTATAACATTTTGTGTACAGGTGGCATACAAGCGTTAAACAACCAGTATCCTTGGTTAATTGCCATCGAATACGAATTTATTAGTGAACAAAGGACTAGGATCGGTTGCTCTGGGGCCCTCATCAGTGTCAGACATGCCGTCACCAAAAACACATGTATCGACAGTCCTGAAAAAGTGGCGTAAGTTTGTTTTTTTATGTTAATTAATAAATAAACGTTAACACACTCATACCCCACACGAGGATTCCCTGTGTCGCGGATGGCATGGACAACACAAATTACACATCACTAACACCCATTAGCCGAGAACAAACATTTATCTGTCACATAAACATCTGCCCCGGCCGGGAATCGAGCCCGGGACCCCTCGCTTCGCAGGCAGGGTCACTAGTCACTATCAACTAGGGTACAGGGTCGTAAGCAATTAACAGTCGACAAACGACTAGACGAGCCACTTGATGGTAAGTGGTCATCGCCTCGGAAGTCAGCAACACCAACCTCATCACCGATGCGTTGCCGTACGAGAAAGAAGGAAGAAAGAAATTATTGAAATTAAGAAAGATCTGTTTCACCCTATTACAATGTTATAAAACTATAACGTAAAATAATGTCCAGATAGATGAAAAGGGTTCACGCTCAGCATAATTCGCGGGGGAACCGCGGCCGCTGTTTATCAAAGTGACCCATTCATAGTCGTGCAGTTCGAACGATTACTGGCTCTGAAGCTCTCAAGAAGGTGGTAGTTATAGCCCACTGGCTTCGGCCCTACCACCAAGCAAGCGTCAGGGTCTGTCGCCTCTTATGATACCCTACCATACCAGCATAGGATTTTGGTCAGTTTTCAAAACGGCCAAAGTATTGTAATTTGGTATTACGGAATCGAAGTTATAAGCCGTTGAACGGTGTTTATCTCATATTCATGACAATAAACCACATCAATTCAACGTCACTTTTTTTCGTGTAATTTTTATGTTGCATATAAAATCCGAGCCGTATGATAACATAAGTTCACAGTTCAAAAGGCTATCTTATCTCTAAACTTATTTCTTTGAACTTAAAGAGTAGGTATGCACGAGATAAATCCATTATATACGATCTTATTTATACCTAAAGTCTAAAAGATAATAACAATTTTATTGTCTTTAAAATGAGTGAGTAGCAAGGAGAGACGAAATATGACATCCTCATCGTCAACGTCATCGCAATCCATAACTGTCCCACAGCTGGGCACAGGTCTGTAATGTGAGGGGTACATGCCGTAGTCCACGACGCTGGCCAAGTGCTAATTGCCAGGTCTCACACATCTTTGAGAACATTATGGAGAACTCTCACGTGTGCAGGTTTCCTCACGATGTTTTCCTTCACCGAAGAGAGGTTTTCTCAAATATCTTGTACACCCATCGACTTATTAATGAACCTTCGCTCTGCTTCGCGATTAAGCTTGGTCAGCGTTAGTACATCCGAAATAAATTATCTGAGTGATAGTGAACACTGCATCAGGATCAGCTACGCATAAAATGACGCAAATACGCACGAAAAATATCAAACGAGCCCACACACACGAGCGAATCGCGGCCTTACTGGTGTAGTCTATCTAGTAAATCTAATCAGTTTTCTTACCTTTCAACAGGAAGTCAGTTCTACTTGGCCTGGAGACCACCAGTGCAGAAGGAAGTTGTAACGAAGGGAGCATCGGTAGCAACTGCTCAAATGACGGCGTGATAAGAGTTCAAATAGAGAAATTCATACAGCACCCCAAATATTCCAAAATTAGAGTCGGTAAATACCAGACTGGGTCCTACGACATTGTGCTGGTCAGATTTGTCGACGCGATTTCTTACACTGGTAAAATTTGTTTCTTTTGTAAATTCTCACATATCACATTCGGTTCATACCTCTTTACACTACACATTCTACTGCAATTTATTTTGTATAAACGGTCTTTCTACCGTTTAGTTATACCGCTCTCCAGGTCTTCTGTAAGAGATTAAATAAGAAATAAACAGTACCTTTTATTACTTTATGTTAATTGTTTTAACTGTATTCATATTATAACAGTATTCTTGTATCTGAATAATCCAATCCAATAGGAATCCAGAATGTCCTTTGCTGAAGACAAAAATTGAAATGGCTAAGCTATCACTGCTGCTTCTTGAGGGTTTAGAAATGACGGGGTACAACCACGTTGTCCAAGTGCGTATTGGTAGACTTCACACCTTTAATAACATTATTGAAAATTCAGGAATGCAGGAATCCTCATGATGTTTTCTTTTACCGAATATAGTGATGATTCATTTTTTAACTATGATTTTTTGCTAGAATTGAAATTAGAATTATTATTTGAGTTATTATTGATATACCCCTATTGATATACTGGGCCATCGCAACTTAATAGGTACTGTTTTCAAGTGATATTAAAAAAATAAGTAGTTTAAATTAAGATTTACGAAGTTATTTGAGACGCACAAGCGAGTAATCATCCTGACACGACTCGCACGAACTCTTTTACAGACACCATTCGACCTATCTGCCTCCCCGCTGTCGATATTACACAGTTGGCTGCGACAGACCTGGAATTACACGTGACGGGTCTTGATGATCAACAAATGAAAACGGTACTAAACACAGCGACGAATCTAGTGGAGTACAGGGTGAGTTCGGATTATTCAGCAAAGGGACATCTGAGATCTCCCGCTAGGTTAAGTGATTCTGGGGAGCAGTCGTGCTCTGACTGTTCATTCATTCATGTTCGGATTTGTATGCGAATGTTGTAGAAAACTTCGATAACGTGATTCAGGTCCGGCGGGATGACTATGACATAGGGTAAAACATGGTGCAGTGTCACCCGATCGAATTTAAAATTGTATTGTGAGTAGCACAGTTTGTAGTGACTTCGCTAGCGAAGCGAGGCTTCTATTTCACAGACATTTTGTGGTAGATAAATGTTTGTTCTCGGGTCGTGGGTGTAGTGATGTGCTATTTGTGTCGTCCATGTCATCCGCGACTCGGGGTATCCTAGTACGGTGATATGAGTGTGTTATCGTTTATGTTTATTTATTATTGAAGTGAAAGCTTCTATAGTATCGTTGTGATTTGGAAATCGATGAAACGGAAATGACGCGCAAATGAAACGAAAAAGACACAGACGCATTAACGTGGGAGAAAACGAGATAGAAACATTAACAAGACTTAGAACTTAAGTTCGCTGCAGCGCTAAAACAATAAGTAGTTATGACATCTAAGCAAACTATTTTTTTGAAGTTTCACTTCTACGACGTGTGAATTGCACACATTTTGATTTTTTTAAATGTCTGTTTCAGAAATGTGCGTCGTTGCGTTTCGATAGGGTAGTACCGGATGATTTGATTTGTGCTAAAGATGTAGAGGCTATTGACCCGTGTCTGCTAACCGGTGGTCTCCTGGTAAACAAGAAAGAGGACGCCTACGAGCTGGTCGGACTACTCGACATTGGCTCAAGCTGCGGTCTCGTTAAACGTTTCTCCCACATGTTTCTCTATCTCGACTGGCTCCGGAGCGAAGTACCAGAGTGGACACGTAAGTGCAATTACTAACAGTACTTTTTCATGTTAATTGCCGTAAGCCTGCAAACGAGCAGACATGCCATCCGATGGTAAGCGGACACCATCAATCAGACCAAGGAATAAAAATTTAAACTCATGATTTAAATTTCCGCCTCGCTGGGACCCCAAGACCCTTTATTTACCCATACCGGAAGTTATACAGTATTTAATAAAATTCTTGGTGAAAGACAATTGCATTTATTTGTAGCATGCGGAAGACGCAAAGTGCAACATATCGAGCTGATAGTGTACGGGGAGCCCACTAAGCCAGGAGACTGGCCGTGGCATGCCGCTATATATAGACAGGGAAAGTCTGGTATGAATTACATTTGCGGTGGGACACTTATTTCTAAAACAATGGTACTCACGGGTAAGTATTACTCTTTAGTCATTTTTTTCTAATTTGTAAACTTAGCAGCACTAGGAAAAACATAACAATAAATACATTAAAATTAACTTATTAGAATAAAATTTAAATAAATTTATAAAGCTGGGCCCCTGCGGTGCAGAACCCAAGATGCTGGCAGCATTTCCTCTCTGTATAGCAATGCTAATACGCTGAGCGAGAAAACTGCCAGCTCTGGGGAAAATATTCATAGATTATTTATTCTAGCTGCTCATTGTGTTACGGTAAGCGGAGTTCCCGTCACTCCAGGGATACTGAGCATCATTTTGGGGAAACATTTACTGGATGGACCAAATTTAGAATGTCAAGAGAAAGAGGTAAATATTGCTGTTGATTTTTTATCAAAGTTGTATTAAATTAGCATCAAATAAGTACCTTTACCAAATAGTAATGGAAGCAAAAATTATGCAATGTATGGCAAAATACTCCAAGCTTTAAAAATTCAAATGGGTACTCACGATTATGAATTGTTTTACCCATATTTCGACTCAGTTACAGACGATGAAACTCCTGAACAGAGAACAGCACAGTGACCAAGATCATTATCTATTTCATTTAGGTTTATAAAATCTTGTTTTGGGTTTTCATAGTAATACTTAATTTATTTAATAATATAATACTCCGTCACAGGTGGAGACAGTGACAGTTCACCAGCATTTTGCACCAAAACACCACTTAGATAATGACATAGCATTATTGAAACTGAAAACTAAAGTTACATACAATGACTATGTACAGCCCGCTTGTATCTGGTCAGAGGAGGCTACTGCTCGTGTGTCTAGTATGAGACATGTTGTTGGAACGGTAATGAAGATGTTTGTTTTAATATAATTATAATAATTTATTATAATATATTTTTATTATATTGTTTATAATAGGTTGCCTGCGTCGGGTTCCCACCTGCGTATAATATGGGAGGTTAGTGCGACCAACATCTTCGACTTCATCGCCACTTACCATCAGGTGGGATAGTTGTCAAGCATTAACTTATCTCATGTAAAAAAAAAATATTTTTAGTGGAATTAAGGTAGCAACCATGCAGCACCACCTTCCACTGCCGCCCATGACAACTGTGACCGACCTAGAACAAGACTCAAAAGGGACAAGGATGGTTAGTCCGGAGCAGACAGTGCTAGAATGTTAGTTTGTTAGTAAGTATGGGGACTGGGACAGGGACTGTTAGTGATGGTTAGTCCTGTTAATCCAGTTAGTAATTGTTATTAACAGTCTCGGTCACAGATTTGATGCAGCTGGCATAGAGCTGGCAAATGAAATGAACTTTATTAGAAGTTGATTATTTACAACACTTTTCGAAAGTCAACCTACGCCATCGTTAAAACAAATCCCTACCATGACAGGTCCTGAAAGAAGAAACGGCAAGAAACTCCTAAGGAGTTTATTTCCTACTCACAGTTATAGATTGCACATACCTACTACTACTTACGGCTATATAAAACTCATCTCAAAGAAGTTTTATCTTTAAACTACTTTTAGCATAGGAGATCTCCCGCCAGTCCTGCCTGCCTGGGGAGCGGGCGAGCTCCGACTGTCCATGTCCGGAATTTGTATATATGCAAACGGTGTAGAAAGCCTCGATAGCGTGATTCAGGCTTATCGTGACGTCACTGTATGACGTTGTGCGATGTCACTAAATAATCATCAAGTTGGTATAAGGTATAACTATACGTTTTATTTTGTTAGGTGGTCGGCTGGGGTATTGATCAATCGGAGATGCTGTCTTCCCAACTCCGAAGGGCTACTATGCCAAAAATTCCTGAAGATTTATGTATAAAGAAAAATCCTTTATTCTATACTAATGTACTTGCTAACAATAGAAAGTTTTGCGCAGGATGGGCCAATGGTGAGTTATTGTTAGGTATCTTTTACTATCATAATCGCAATCCATAACTGTCCCACTGCTGGGCACGGGACTCCTCTCCCGATGTGACGGGTACAGCTACAGACCATAGTCCACCACGCTGACGAAATATTTTTTTACTTATTATAAGTTAATAGATTTTGTCCCATTAATGACCCAATGCTGAGCACGGGTCTCATAGGGGTCTTTTTATAAATTTAGATAGCAAACGAGCAACCAGCACCGCCATTCAGCGTTAGAACGTTAGTTGGTTAGATCGTTAGTATGTAACTGTGGCAGGGACTTTTAGTAATGTTACTCTTGTTAGTACTTAGTAAGTCCGGTTTGAATATTACTTATAGTCTTATTATACGGTGATACATGTTTTACTTTGCTAACTTTGAGGACTAACCATGTTCGCCTCAAAAATATAACTGGACCGAACACTATAAGACAGCTTTTATTGGACTTACTTAATTCAAAAGCAATTCAAACAAAACATCTACAGGCACATCAACATGCAATGGAGATAGCGGCGGTGGATTCTTTGTGGACGTCCCGATCACAGCCAAGCTGGACTCCCCGTATGCTGTAGAGACCTGGTATGTCAAAGGGATTGTCTCGCTCAGCGTCGCAGCAAGAAACAAAGCGCGGTGTGACCCCAATCAGTTCGTGGTGTTCACCGATGTCGCCAATTACACGAGCTGGATTGAACGACATATGGATTATGAGTCAAGGCGCTAATCCAATAGTTCATTATGATACGGGTATTCACGATTGCTCACGGATGGACAGTTCAGTTGGGTCGTAATGTTGGCGTGCAAAACATATATCGTGAGCACCTTGATCGTAATAAACTGTGTACAATGTGTGTATGACTTAAGTTTACAATCATAGTTTATTTATATACACAAATAAAATTGAAGTATATGTCTGTGATTTCAAAATAAATGTGTTTCGTCAAGTGCTTATAGTGTAGTTATTTACACGGTACTAACACCCCCCAATACACCTCTCCAACAATCCAAACTGGAGCAGCGTGGAGGAGTATGCTCTAGACTCTAGGCTTCCTCAATGATGAAGAGAACCGTGCTCAGTAGTGGGTCATTAATGGGTTGAAGGCAGGCCAAACCACCCACGACAGATACAAACATTTATTAATTATCTTAATTTTTGATCTGTCCGTCTTTCTTTGGAAGATAAAGGAGGTTTTAAAGCAAAATATAGGCTAGTTTTTATCCCGGATTTCCCAAGAGATCGGGATTTACGCGGGAAAAACTCCGACGCAAACGAAGTCACTGGCTCAGCTAGTAAACAAAAATGTTTTAGTCAGTTTGTATATCATTAAATTAATGAATGGCTGTTTTTTTTTAAATAAATAAAAAAAATATGCGCGGAGTCGTTAGTGTCGTGTCGTGACATGGTCAAGAACACGGAAGATAGATACATGTTCTATTGCTAAGAACGTGAAACGAACAAGATGTAAAGTTGACAGGTTTATCTGGCATTAGTATCTCGAGTGTCAACCCAATTGTTTCTTGTCAACTTGAGGCTTGTTAGTCCAGTCATTATAGTAAGTTCACCTCGGAATTCGAGATACCCAGCTGTAAGTCTGTAAATACTTGTATATTGACACCCTAAAAGTTGTCTCAAAACCTACATATGGTAGGGTGTAAGCGACTATTAAATTTCAAGGTCAAAGGTCACAAAAATCGGTTTTTTGCGCTTTTTTGGAAATATCCCATTTCCTATGGGTTTTTTGCTATTTGTATTTATAATCAATATTGTAGAATAAAAAATTCTCTACAAATTTTGTTTAAAAAAATTTTTTATACGGTGAACCGTTTTCGAGATAGAGGGTGGAGAGCGCGCGGTCACAGCATCACTTCAGGTCAACCGGTGCCTCCGGTCGAAAACGCGCCATATATAGTTGATGAACTATCGATAAATCAATGATTATAAATATTTGTCAATTTTTATTAACTATTATATTATATTTTATCATTTTTTTCCTTACTTATCCACTTTTTATTCAGTATTAATTTATTTAACAACACTTACCTGCCCATGTAATTGCAGAATTGTTAATGAAAATATAGGAATTATGTTTGAATTTTAACCTAATTAATATTAATAACTTCTTACATTATGAAAAAAAAAACAAATAAATTATGAATTAATCTTTTTATTAAAAACTATCATTGAATACATTTATTTTTATTGAAAGTAAAAAAATGGAATAAAGGGTACAAAAACTACAATTTATAATTTTAATCATCTTCTTCCTCTTCATCGTCATCTTCTGGCTGCTAGTAAATTTCAAACTGGTCTTCATTATCGTCTTCAACGACATTTGTCTCAAGTTCTTCCATGATTTCGGGGTCAAAGGTTCCATCTTCGTTAATGTCGCTCTGATATGGTAGAGCATTGAGACAAGCTTGCCCATTACATTGGCCACAAGCTAAAGAGCATTGCAAGCCCGCTTTCCTGCATCCGCATCCGTATCCGTAGTGTATAATAGGGGCCCGTATAATTCCCAGGTATAATTTTCGACGTAGTGGAAGAATTTTAAAATTTACAGATTTTAAAGAGGCACTAAATTATTTTCTATTATAATGTCATTACTGTAAATGGGAATATAATTATATTATGATTTAAGTTTTTCTCTTCATTATTTTTTAATTTTAGTAAACGGTTATCAGTATTATTGAATTGATATACATTTAATGCATGAAGAAAATGATAAAATATAATATAATAGTTAATAAAAATTGACAAATATTTGTAATCATTGATTTATCGATAGTTCATCAACTATATATGGCGCGTTTTCGACCGGAGGCACCGGTTGACCTGAAGTGATGCTGTGACCGCGCGCTCTCCACCCTCTATCTCGAAAACGGTTCACCGTATAAAAAATTTTTTTAAACAAAATTTGTAGAGAATTTTGTATTCTACAATATTGATTATAAATACAAATAGCAAAAAACCCATAGGAAATGAGATATTTCCAAAAAAAGCGCAAAAAACCGATTTTTGTGACCTTTGACCTTGAAATTTAATAGTTGCTTACACCCTACCATATGTAGGTTTTGAGACAACTTTTAGGGTGTCAATATACAAGTATTTACAGACTTACAGCTGGGTATCTCGAATTCCGAGATTCTTACCTAATTTAAGCTTAAATGACTGGACTATGTTCTGTGTTAGTTGCAGTTGTTATGAGCGGCAGCGGATGGATGACGCCGAATTTAAAAAGAAACTTAAAAAAAAATGATTGTATGGTTTTATTAAACCACGGTAAAAGTGAAACTTTTTTTCACATTATAGACATTTCACTAAAAATTTTTGGACTAATATTCCATTAATGCTCACTGATTAGAACACCACCTTCGTATGTAAATTGGTTTTTTGAAAGTTTGTATACAACGGAGACCATCCACGGGTAGTTGTCTGAATCGCGTACGCCACCTGCAAATAGTATGAAAAAAAAGGTACGTACTAGAATACAATCGATTAAGAGTAATCTTGTGACACCAACATTCTAAGATAGATAATATTACATAGTAGTACAAAAATAAACTTCCATAATAGCTCTCTACTGTAACACAAAAATTGTATCGATGTCTGCCGATTTACCCTAAAGTAAAATACACTAGGATATAATATGATAATAGTTTAAAAGTTTGCAAAATAAACAAGCCTTGCTGTTTCAACATCAGTAAATTGTCTTATTTTTCTTATATCATAAACAGCCTTACTAAATTCCCCACAAGCGTCGCTATATGGGTGCCCCATTGGAGCTTATAGTCCAAAGTTTTTCTTAAAAACCTCCTTAAGCTCTATGTTTATTTACCCAGTAACCTTGTACCTATACTAAAACTAAAAATGTGATGATGAACTTAGGAAATTGATATAAGTAATATGGACAACTTTGTTGTTTAAATAATCAATTTCGGTTGTAGACTTCGACACTCAGAAAGCAATAATCTTAGTTCCGTAAATAACATAAAAACTAATAACTCACATATTTTATTGTATCTATTCTGGGCTATTACATCAAAGTTCACGCCAGCTAAGACAAGAACTATAAAAAAAGACCGGAACGACATCTTCGAAATCCGCAACTCGAATACTACTTATAAAAGACGAATCGTTGAAAGTTTGTTGCGTAAAGATACATAGATATCCAGGTTTATTAAAGAAGGTAGTAACTTCACCTAACTTAGGGCCTGTCAGATACGCGCGACATTCAATACTGTCAACGAAGCCGGTATTTTACCGCTTGCTTTGCGAAACTAGTTCCATTGGTCGCGAATTCGCGATGCCTCACGATAATACTTGTAGAACCACGTTGACGTCATAGTTGCAGAGTTTTACATAATATAGAGTATATAATAGTGCCGCGTAGATTCATCTGTCTTTCGATGCGTGTCCGAAGCCTTCATAGCTCTATAGAAAATGTGCGAGCAGGATAGAATAAATTAAATAAAACAGAATTTCTAGATTGTTACCTAAGGAATTTAAATAAATGTTCAAATTCTGAATGTTGGTGTTCTTCATCATGTTGTCTTTTGTGCCATCGTGCGCGCGCAGCTCTCAATTTTGCTCTCATCTAAATTCTAAACGCGCCAAAAGAAGTGATGAAGTTGATGCGCACCTACAACAGAAAAAGCATTTAGGCGTAATAATTATTATGATCTACTGAATCAATACTGTAGGTATGTATTAGCGTGCCTTGGCGGTTCGCTATTAAAAATAAAGATAAACTGTAGTACATTCTGATAGTGACGACCATTTTATTAATCGACGCACGATGTTGCTCCGTAGTGTTTGTGTAGTTCTTATTTTCGTTGGCGAAGCCGTCCATGTAATCGCCAAAAATAGACGCAACGAAAGATGTAAGTGTTTTTGTCATAGAATTATATAATTCGAGTGTGAGTGTGTATGAGAGTGAACTCCTCCTAAACGGCTTGACCGATTTGGTTGAAATTTTTTGTGTGTGTTCAAGGGGATCTGGGAATGGTTTAGATTCACAATTGGACCCGGTAGGTGGCGTTGCTGTCGATATATCACCAAAACATTTTTTAACGACTGGACCGATTTGGATGTAATTTTTTGTGTGTGTTCAAGGGGATCTGGGAATGGTTTAGATTCACGGTTGGACCCGATAGGTGGCGTTGCTGAAAAATGTTTTGGTGATATATCGCACCAAAACATTTTTTAATTATAAAGCGGTACGAAGTACGCCGGGACAACTTGTAACACTATAGAAAGACAGTCTTCATACAAGCGCTCTGTCTAAAGTGAAGCACTAAACCGAAACTTTCCCGAAAGCGGGGAATGATTGGGCTGCGGATAATTTATGTTTTTAGCAATAATACCTAAATAGCTTTGCAGATATTTTGTGACACAATTTAACTACACAAATCGTCATAATTCTTTTTTTTCGCGAGACACGTTTGACGTGCTTTGACATGAGCTGCCCGGTGTTTGGAGTCATTTCTGACTCCAATTAAGGTGCTTAAAAAAGAGCCGCGCGGACTTCCTTTCTATGGTGTAATTATTCTAAGTTTTAGTATTTTTTTAATTCTTTATTTACAAGTTAATCCCTGACTACCATCCTACTTGATGGTATGATGCAAGTTCTATTTTTTATTATTTATTTCAATGTTTTTGTTAGTAGACCATTACTTTATCTATTATCTATATAAAGTACTACAATTAAACATTATTGGGCAATAAATCCCACGCAACAACTTTGTAAAAGCCTAGTCATACTTGATTAGATATCCACATAATGGGACGGCCTCGTAGCGTAGTTGGTAGTAGCCGTGCCTGCGAACCGAGGGGTCCCGGGTTTGATTTCCCGCCAGGGCAGATATTTATGTGACAGAGAAATGATTGTTCTCGGGTCATGGGTGTGGGTGGGTAGTGATGTGTTCTTATCACAAGTAATCTTAGTGCGGGACATGTGTGACTATATCCTATTATTATTATGACTATGTCCATTGACTTATTATTACTATGGACGTCGGGTCCGCGCTAAAAAATGTCCGAGCCAAATGAACAACAAAGCGCAAGGAGAACAACAATTCCGCGTTCACGACTGCAATCAAAATTTAACCGTGATGTAATGATTTTAGTGTTTAAATTACCTTGTTAACATTTCTATTCTTGCAATGGCTGTCGGTCACGACTGCAATCGAAATTAAACCGTGATGTAATGATCTTAGTGTTTAAATTACCTTGTTAGCTGCATGACATGACATGACATAACTGACTGGGACATTTTTTTCGCGATTTTAGTATGAGATTAGATGTCCATAGTAAAAATAAGTCAATGACTATGTCCTAATGAATTGGAACGAGCCACTAATCATATTAATAAATTGTGATTCAACTTGGATGATTGGGTATTCGCAAAAATAAAATCCTGACACATGTTAAGCAACAACCAAGTTAACTGGGTCATCATGATCATCACAACCTATAACTGTCCCACTGCTGGGCACGGGTACAGGCCATAGTTCACCACGCTGACCAAGTGACTTCACACTCCGTTGAGAACATTAGGGAAAACTCTCAGGTATGCAGGTTTCCTCACGATGTTTTCCTTCGCCAAAGCAAGTGGGTGCGAGGTTTCACCCGTGCCATCCGGGGCGGGAGTACAGCGGTCAACCATTCGGCTATCACTGCTCAGTTACTGGGTAACAATAATATTTATTATTTCGTTATCAAACATCACGTTTTTTGCGTAACAATTTGTTTCATTTTTTATCCGGTTTGTTTCATGAAATATACATACCTATCTGTCCAAAGTAATATTATAGAGTGAAAAGATAAGCTCGAAAACTATTTATGGACCTGTTTAAAAAATGTTTTAACTGGTAGAATGATATCTTATTACTTACTTAGTTTTTTTTACGCTACACACTCATAGCCTACTACACACTAGGATTCTCTGTATCGTGGGTGCCATGGACAATACACAAGACAAGAACACAAACACCCAGACCGAGAAAAGAAATTTAAACTCATCATTCAAATTTTAGCCTCGCTGGGAATCGAATCCAGGACCCTTTGAACGGCCATCTGGCATAGTGACCATTGCGCCATACGGGTCGCTAAGTAACATAGGCTGTATTTTATTTAAAAAAAGGAATCCTCATTTGGAAGACATTATCCAAGTTTTAGTGTACCTAAACTGCATCCAAATTCGTTGTGTAATTTAAAAGTTATAAGCGTGCGTCTTTACATATTAAAACAAGGCCAGTGTCTTGCCTGTCTAGGCACGACACTAGGTAATAGTCTACTTTTATTATTTCCCATTATCATTCCAATTTTCCAAGTATAAAATTAAGATTGATAAAGCGATTTTTATACCCTTAATGGAATATTATTCCAAAAATTTTAAAGTGAAACTTTTATTACATCGTCTCAAACATTTTTTCGTCTGTGTGTTGCATGTCGCGTGACGGTCGGCCGCGGTGTAGGGATAAAGTGAAAGGCGCTCGTCAGAGCAGCCAAGGCCAATATGGCGGCGCCTATAGTTCGCAGCAGCTGACCGTGTAGTGTATAGACTATTACTCATTTGTGCCAGTGCTCCACGCTATTTTGTTTGTTTTTGTCAGTGTTTAATGTAAATGTTGTTATTTATTAAAGTGAAACTATTATTTGCCTTTGGTAAACAACGACACAGCTAGTGAGTCCAAAAAACTGACTTAGTCTACTTTTATTATTTCCCATTATCGTTCCAATTTTCCAAGTATAAAATTAAGATTGATAAAGCGATTTTTATACCCATAATGGAATATTATTCCAAAATTTTTTAGTTAAATCTCTATAATGTGAAAAAAAGTTTCACTTTTACCGTGGTTTCATAAAACCACACAATCCTTTTTTTATTTATTTTATTTATTTCTCATTTCCAGGTGGCGTCCAAGCGTCAGAAAACCGATACCCCTGGTTAGCGATCATTGAACATGAGTACGAATATGAACCAAAAATAAGAATTCACTGCACTGGTGCCCTCGTCAGCAACAAACATGTAGTCAGTAACGCACTATGTTTTGATAGGGATATATTCTCTGGAATGGCGTAAGTTTACTTTGTCTACAAATATCTTACCTTCATGGCTTACACCCATTAATGGACTATAGATCATCATCATCTTCCTGCCCATTTCCCAATTTTATTTGGGGTCGGCGCAATATGTTTTTCTCTTCCATTCTTCCCTATTTGCCGTCACTTCTACACTGACTCCCTTTTCTTTCATATCCTCTCTCACACAATCCATCCATCTTTTCTTTGGCCGTCCTCGTCCCCTTCGTCCATCCACATGGACTATAGATATCCATAATGTACTATAGATACAAATAAATATAATTGGAGTGTCTGTTTGTAATATTAAATTAACCGTTTTTTACTAAATGAATATGGATGTATACACGGTACATAGGTATACCAAAATAATATTTTTTACAATTTTTGTCTGTCTGTCTGTCTCTATCTGTCTGTCTCTCTGTCTATCTGTCTCTGTCTGTCTATCTGTTTGTTTTGGGTAATCTCTGGATCGGCTGGACCGATTTTGACGGGACTTTCACTGGCAGATAGCTGATGTAATAAGGAGTAACTTAGGCTACTTTATTTGAGAAATTTCCCCGTAAAAATTAAAATTCCAAAAAAAAAGAAGTCACGGACACAGCTCGTGGGCAATAATGGGCACGGCTCCAAATAACTTTTTTTATAAATAAGAATAGCAACCGAGCATTCAGCACTAACCTTCCGATGCCGCCCAAGACAACTTCTTCTACGCTGTCTTAATCAGATAGTATGTTTTAGTGAATTCAAGCAGAATATTTTGAAACATTTGAACTCCTTTTTACCTTCTTTGGTAATCTTACTAATTTTACTTATAACTGTCCGATAGGAAATCAGTTCGCTTTGGACACTTCAATGCTATCGCCAGAGGGAGAAATGGAGACATTACTTATACAGAAAATGGTACTTTGAAAGTTCCAATAGACTCCGTTACAATAGACCCTGACTATTCGAGTCCAAATTGGGGAGTGGCAGATGTACAACATGATATTGCGGTGATTACATTACGTGATGGGCTTCCGTACACCGGTAAGTATTATGATAAGATTTTCTATAAAATCACAATGTCTCCACACTTTTTGTTTGTATTTGTTTTTAACCCCTGACGCAAAAGAGGGGTGTTATAAGTTTGACATTTGAGTATTGTTCCAATAATGTCAATATTCATATTTGGCTCATCCTAGACGTATCTACCGATTCATGCAAACTGGTCAATTAGGTCAGATTTTAGCAATAGAACTATTGCCTAATCAGTAGAATTCATGACAATATTGGTGGTCATTTACTAACGTATGTACATGTTTATATTGAGGCATCTAGACAAGAATCTTAGTATTCATTTGGGGTGATGTGTTCTTAAAATTCCAACTGTTATTTTAAAGGGCTAAATGGCAAACTAACGCAACGTCCACGTGAGATTTGCTTATTTCATATTTACGCTTTCACTGTAAACATATTTCAGATGGTATCCGACCAATATGTCTTCCTACCGTGGACATCATGCGGCCAGATTTAACAGACTCAAAATTATACTTCGCTGGAGTTTCTGATAAGGATCGAGACAATTACAAAATACAATATGCAGCCTTCACTTACATGGATAAAAGAGTGAGATATTTTTTTTGTACATCTATGGTGCGGTATGGTATGGCATATGATCTATTGTAGATCATTCTGAAGCGTTAGAGGTACCGTCTATCCATGAGTCCCCAAGCTGAAAGACTGTCAAGACGCTGGGCATAGAGGCACCCATTTTAATCTCACGCTCGTTTATCGTACTATATTACTATCGAAGTAACTACCACCTTTGATCGGCCTTCAAATGTAAGTTTATGCTTATGTAGTCTCGGCGAGTCAGTTTAAACAATAAATTCCACGCTTTCTTCATAAATCTTCATAAAGCAAACTCTCGGTGATAATTTTCTTGTTACAATACCCAATAAGGTCCCGTCGCTCGTGTGGCTACTTATCCCTCTACCATTCTCCACTTGTGCAGCATGGCGGCGAATGCTCTAGGATTTCATAAGTATGATATGAGAGACTCGTTCTCTGAGTGTATCGTCAACAGGATAAAGCCATGATGAATTAAACTTTCAGGAATGTACAAACTCGATGCAACAATACGGTATTCCAGTGGTTGAGGATAACTTGTGCGCGACAATAAATGAGGACATAGAGCCGTGTCAATTCAATTCGTTCGTTATTGGCGGTATCCTAATGAACAAGAAACAGGACCAGTACGAACTTGTCGGGCTCGGAATCTTTGAATCAAGCTGCATGTTAAAGTCAGTTGCTCGGATTAGAGGATTTACTCATTTATTCCTGTATCTTAATTGGATACGAGGCAAAACCGTCGAGTGGACATGTAAGTGAAATAATATGAATTTTAAATACATGCCATAATAATTATGCATTGTAAGGAAATATGTATATGAAAACCATAGTAATTGGCAGGATCGAAGGGAATAAATGGGGCGGTGTGGGAGTATCTGAACGGATGACCACATACGTCTACAATTGTATCTTTTCAGGTGGCAAACAGCCTTCAGAAGACCGGTTCGCTTGGCTAGCCGTTATCGAATTTAAATATAGGGATAAGCCAAGTGAAGCCAAATGCACCGGAGCTCTCATTAGTAGAAGGCACGTTGTCTGTAACGCTGACTGTTTTCATATGAGTACAATTCCAGGGATGATGTAAGTTTATAAATTATATGAAGCCATAAACCGTACATATATTTCCTTCTTCATCACTCTAGGGTTTAAACGAAGTCAGCAATCATTACTTTTAAAAGATTGTTGAACATTTCTTTAAATCTTCAAGATGTAAGTAACATTCAACAACGACTTTTGGATGCCGATTTAACATAATTTTCAGAATATGGAGGCCAAATTTGCTTAACTCCTGTACTCCCCACTAACACACTCTATTCGCACCTCATTGAACATCTGACGAAATTTTATAATGGTTCGATACATCTGTGATATATTTTCGAACCATTTTTTCTTATTATAAGATTTGTAATTTCCATGACAATCTAAACAGTATGTATTATTATAGGCGGACAGTCCGTCTTGGACTCCACAACACTGTCGAAGGAAGAAAATGTACTGGACAAAGCCGTAATAAAAATTGTACAGATGACATTGCTGTCAGAATCCCTATAAAAGCGGTTTTAACTCATCCAGAATTTACCAGATCGTTTAAGGAATCCGGAATACATGACATTGCGCTGGCCATATTAAATGAAATGGTTACGTACACGGGTAAGATTCATTTTGTGTGGATGTAAAAAAAATATCTAAGAGTTCTTAGGTCTGGGTCAGAGGTGTGGCAAGGCGTACGGAAGTTGAGAGGAAGATATAAGATAGTAAAGATAGAAAGAGAGAGTTACGTTTCGTATATTACTGTAGGGGCAAGAAATTGAGGTGCGCGCGCACATTTTTCTCTTCCCTTCATAGCCAGGGCATGAAATATATAACGTTTGTGAGTTTGCTAGCATTAAATTTTTAAATGTGGTTTCTACACCAGGTTTCTCAATCAAGATCAGACTTTCAAATTGATCTAGGGCTACTAATATATATTTAATTATACTGCTACTACTGCTATTCATTCATAATAATTTATCTTGTATTGCAAGAGGATAAGTATTTTAATACAATTTTTATTATTCTACCTGTTGCAGATGTCATCAGACCCATATGTCTTCCTAGTGTCGATGTCACACAGTTGTCCGAATCAGACCGCGAGCTTTATGTTAATGAACTATATTACGAGGGTCCATTGTCTGATATAAAACGTCGCTCGTCCATGACATACATTGATAAAGAAGTAAGATTTCGATGATTTAACTTGCATTGCCGCTGACACGGCTGACATCGTAATTTGATTTTGAAATGTTAATGTAATGAATAATCTCTGAAGGGGGGAGGGTCTGAGTTCTTGGGTCTGAGTACACTTGCACGTACCTCAAATTGCCGGAAATTATCTTCGTATTAGAATTGAATTAAAACTTGCTTCGATGAAGGAAAACATTGCGAAACCTGCACTCCTTAGAGTTCCACAAAATGTTATTAAAGATGTATGAAGTCCTCCAATTCGCACTTGGCCAGCGTAGCAGACTATGGCCTGTATCCGTCACGTTGTGAGAAGAGACTCGAGCTCAGCAGTGGGATAGTTATGGGTTGGGAAAATGATGAGGGTGATGAGGTATCCATTCTCGGGATATAAGCAAATATGTTTAAAATAAATGAGTCAGGTAAATTTTTGGTACCTTAGTGAAATTTACTCTAAACAAAATAACAAACATTGGAACTTAAATAGAAAATATAAAGTTAAAAACGATAGAAAACTACTAAACTTCAGCAACTTACATACATTATGTAATTGTTTGTGTGTACTGAATAAATAAAAAAATCTGGCCTTTCAGGGATGTCGAGAAATTCTGAACAATTATGATATGATTTTGCCAAAAGACTTAATGTGCGCGAAGCAAACTGAAGCTACAAATCCTAACTGGTGCCTAAGTCCGGGAGATCTTCTGATAAATAGGGTAGGGGATAGCTTCGAACTAGTAGGGCTAACTCAGATGAGTTACTGCGGGACTGCTAAAGTATTCACTGATGTGTACCGCTCTCTTGACTGGCTCCGAAGCGTTATACCCGAATGGACACGTAAGTAGATATAATAAAAAAAATTAAAAAGTACGAAATCATGTAAAGCGATTACTATTAGAAATCGCGTTTTACTATACCATACAGTTTGAATTAAATGGCACTCATGCTTGGTATTAGGGATATTTACCAGTATAACTAGCTACCACCTTCCTCCTAAAATCGATTGTGAATGTTTGTTTACGCGTTTTGGTACTGTGTAAAATAGCCAGAAAAAATACGGATCCTCCAATTCTATTTTCTGGTGATTCCTACGGTTTCATTGATGTGCATGGATGACCGTGACCTCATACCATTAGAGGCCCAAGTCTGCTAATAAATTCTTCAACTGCACCGTGTTTGAATAGTATGACACATTTTTTACACATTTGATATACAAAATGTGTCAAACTATTCAAACACGACGTAATTGAAACATTCATTAAATTAGAAGAAGTTGGACCTCAAGTGGGTCTGTGCATTTCATGCTGGACGACCCTGTAGCCCTGACCCTGTATTTGGTAGGGCCCCTGCCTGTAAAGCGAAGGGTCCCGGGTCCCCAGAGCAGACGGGCCATGTTTGTTAGTGATGTGTTATTTGTACTGTCTACGCCACCCGCAGCACAGGGAATCCTAGAGCGGAGGTAGGTATGAGTGTGTAAACGTTTAAAAAGCGTTTAGCATTTAATTTTTTTTACATAATATAAGTTAATGCTTGACTACAATACCACCTGAAATTAAATTAACTTCAAAAATTTGAATAACTTGTCGCCTATTAATGTTTGTGTTTAGTTGTATTTTCATCGGACCTTCACCTCTGCGCAAATTTTTAAATCAATCAGACTTCTTAAAATTGGTAAAAATTATTTTGAAATATTCCGTAACATACATACATGGTTAAGCTAATATTATTAAGTAGTTTAAAAACTGAAATTTACAGATGGTTGCGGAAGACGTAAAGTAGAACACGTTGAGTTGATATTGAGAGGAGAAACAACTAAACCAGGCGATTGGCCATGGCACGTCGCGATTTATAGATTCAAAATAAATGGGTATAATTATACTTGTGGAGGGACAATAATCTCAAAAAAAATGGTCTTAACTGGTAAGGGTATATATTTATTTATGGATTTAAGATAGCAAACGAGCATTCACTGCCGCCCATGACAACTGTGACCCAGAACAAGACTGAAATCGGGACTACGGTGGGTAGTTAAGTGTTCTTAAGAATTTTAGTTGGTTAGTTTGTTAGTAGGTATGAGCACTGGGGCAGAGACTGTTAGTGATAGTTAGTCCTGATAGTTGTTGTTTGTAATAGTCCAGTTAGTAATCGTTAGTAAGAGTCTTGTTCTTATTCGGCCACAGAAGTGTGGGTAGCAACACTTCTGTGGCCGAATAAGAACAAGACATGAGGACTAGGATAGTCTCAGCAAGTAAGATTATCTGTAACATAAATATGGGCCCCGGCCGGGTAACAAGGACCAAGGTAATGCCACTACCAACTAGCCTACCAACTAGGCTACGGGTCGTCAAATTGTTATCTGGTCGCTTGTCAGCTGTTTACATAAAAAAGAGAGTCAAAACTATGGACTATACTCTCGCAGTGACGTGCAATATGTTTTTAATTATTATAAATTAATGCTTGATTACAATCTTACCTGATGGCAAGTGGCAATAGATGAAAAAACAGCTAGCATAGGTTCCTGCCAAAGATATTTACGTTCTTACATTGACTTAGTAATAATAAGTCAATGCGTTCTTACAACGCGAATTGTGCTATTGGAAACCCTCCGATGACATTTGTATGGCACTACGGATGAGAAAGATAATTACGAAACGCATGTGACAGAATGAGATACATATATGAAAAGTTACTTATTGGCCAAAAGTGAGATGATAATTATATTATCTACTTCTTTTATACATCTAATATCATTGGTTCCAGCTGCACACTGTGTTACAGACAATGGAATACCAGTCAATCCAGAACTCTTTAAAATAATTTTGGGGAAGTACAATCTAGATATCATGGAGTTACAATCCCAAGAGAGATATGTGAGTATTGTTTAAATTACTACATTGAGAATATACTCACCGAAATTATTTATACTTCCTTACTAATATTATTAATGTAAAAGTAAGTTTGTCTGTCTGTCGCTACCCTTTCATGCTTAATCCGAAGAACCCACACAGATATTTTTTTGTATGGACGTAGAGATTCTAGAAAGGACAAAAAATACTTTTTTTTTATTCCGAAAATCGTTATTTAAAGGCGAGAAAATGGGTGTGGATATTGTTAGGGGTATGGCCAAGTAAATTCCAAGGCTCGGTAATTACGAATTTCAGTTGTAAGAGACAAAGGACGCGTGGAAGATTTGCCGCAAAAAGGTGTTTCCTCGTAACTTATTTAGCCTAGAGTATACTGCAGCGCACTGCTTCAGGGCAGATTTGAGGACAACTTTGACAACTGACGTCACACCGAAAGCTAGGAGGTCAGTTACATCAAAGCGGCGGCAGCCAGAGAAGCCTAACCAATTATGTGATATATGGTCAATACATCGTGGATTGTACTCAAGATAGCCAAACGTTGACAGAGATGGATACAGACATCTGGTTAGCCATTATGAGATAGCACGAGAAAGTACAATTGTATGTGGCACAAGAAAAATTTGAAATCAGGAGTCAAATTTGCTTGTAAACACTTCACTGTGCTTTCCTTGAAAAAAATGTCATGCAAAGTTACACAAAACATTGTATCAATCTGTTGTATTGTCTTATCATTGTATTATCTGTTACCCAGGTGCAGTCAGTGATTATCCACGAAGCCTTCGCACCGACCAATGTGGTGAACAACGATATAGCGTTAATGAAGTTGGCAATCGATGCCAGTTTCAGTGATTACGTTCAGCCAGCCTGCATATGGTCTAACGACGTGCTTGATTCAGATCTCAGTAACAAAGAAATAGGAACGGTTGGTGCATTACTTTGTTACTCTAATGAAAAGTTACATGTTGGGGTTGCATTTTTCAGAGGAAGTAATTTTATTTTTGAAGTGAAAACTTCTATAGTGTCGTTGTGATTTGAAATTCGATGAAACGGAAATGACGCGCAAATGAAAACGAACAAAAGAGAGACACATTTTAACGGGGCGAAAAGGAGATAGGAAACAGCGGCAAAATGGCCGCTAACGTAAGCAAAGCAAAACATCAATATTTGGACTGACAGTATTAGTTTTTTTAAGCTAGCACGTGTGAATTGCACACATTTTGTGTTTTTGGTGTCTTGGGCTTTACGTAAGGGTTCTATTATCTTTTCCAACAAGCCGCCTGGCTACCATTCTGACTTGAGTCAGGCTCTTGTGTCCAAACTCGTCGTGTGCCTGCTAGGGCTTGAGTGCGAGAACTTTCTTTGTGTTACATTTCTATCCGTAAAAATATGTTATTGTGGGATGAGATCACAGATTGATTATTTTATCGCTTTCAATTTGAAACACCTCGCATCTTGCAACTTTTAATATGGGAGATTCTGATATACGAGTACATTAACCGCGTTTTTTTTTCAGGTAATCGGTTGGGGCTTCGACGAATCAATTAGGGTTTCATCGCGGCTAAAACAAATAAATATGCCAATTGTTCCAGATTTAAAATGTATCGAGAAAAACCCGACATTCTATGTCCGTGCTCTTGATAATAAAAAAAAGTTTTGCGCTGGGTGGGGTAACGGTAAGTTCAAATCTACACGTATTATCTGAATATATATAAATCTCCTGTCACGATGTTTGTCCGCGATAGATTCCTAAACTATTTAAACGATTTTAAGTTAAATTGGCATACCGTGAGCAGTCTGGTCCAACTTGAGAGATAGGATAGTTTTTTATTTATTTTTATTGGAAATTAAATGTTTATTAAACATTAATAATGTTCATTTATTGTTTAGTTCTATGGATTTCTCATAGATGGCGCTGTTGGTTGATTCGTCATCCTGAGCCACAGCAACGCGTGGTATGGTCAGCTAGTTAAAATATATAAAAAAGAGCCAGGCCAATGCCATTACGCCATAATGACATCCTTGCTAACATTGATGGTGGACAATAAACTGTATGTTTAGTTAAGACTACAGGGGCTCAAGTTTGCTAATTTATAAATTAATGCTTCAATTATAAATGTTTCAAAAAAGTTGTCACACAGATACTTTGAAATTGGATTAGACAAATACATACGTCATCTTTAAATAAATCTTCATGACATAAATGTACATGTGAAATGTAATAAATGAATGGAAATGCCTTTTGATACATTATTTTGTAATTTATTATTGACCAAGACCATAAATGACATTATAAGTAAAACCTTTTTACTAAGTACACTTTTGACATTATAAGTAAAAAGGTGAATCACTACTTAATCAGCACTGAGTCAACAAGATACTTGAGTTTATATTTTCTTAAACAACACTAATTGCACTGATAACCGAGGGGTTTGAACATTGGGCTTTCGAACCTGGGAGCTTGAGTTCAAATCCTGCATCACTGCATGCACTTCGAATTTTCAAAAATGTACGGATTAGAATCTAATTATCACTTGCTTCGGTAAAGGAAAATGTCGTGAGGAAATCTGTACACCTGAGAGTTCTTCATAATGTTCTCAAAGGTGTGTGAAGCCCGCCAATCTGCATTTGGCCAGCGTGGTGGACTATGGCATGTACCCCTCACATTGTGAGAGGAATGAGGTTGCGATGAAACAACAGTAATATGAGATTTGTAATTTGTGGAAGGCTAGTTGACTAATTTTGAAAAACTAAATCATAGTTTACCAAACGGTCCAATTTAACTTAAATATTAATATTTCAGTAAAATACAAACTGTAACATAATTATTTTATTTGGGCTATCACGTGACTAGTGACTGTAATTTCGGAATTTTATTTCTCCAAAATATTAAATAATCATGATTTATTTAATCAATGAGATCGATTTTTCGCATTTGTAAATATTAAGCTACCATAAAAAATAGAAATCTTTAAAATATTTTCTTACTGTCAACTAGCTTATTTACGGGAAGAGTGTTTTATTAAATTATTTTGCAGGCACATCGCCCTGTAACGGGGACAGTGGTGGCGGATTCTTCACATTCGTTCCTGACGCAGCTGGGGATGACTCCGCTAACGGTCGAGGGAGTTGGTACATCCGAGGGCTCGTATCCCTAACTCCATCTATCAGGAATTGGGCACTGTGTGACCCTAGTCAATACGTGGTCTTCACTGATATTAGGAACTACACTGATTGGTTAGAAACACATATCCTCAACTAATCTCGACTTTGGATGAATAACAATCAGAAATTAAGTTTCATTTATTAATTACTAGCGACCCGCCCTCGCTTCGCTTCGGGAAACTTATTATCAAGTGCTTAAATATAAAGTTTCATGGTTCTTTAAGAGATGGCGCTAGGCGTTCTTATTCTTTAAGTTAGGAAGGTTCACCCCTAGATGGCGCTGTGCTTAAAACCCGAAGAAATCCCATACAAACTTTCAACCTTTATTTCAACCTCTTTATCCCTTTTTGTCGCAATAAAAGGTAGCCTATGTCCTTTCTCAGGGTCTAAAGATTGTCTGTGTCAAATTTCATCAAAATCGGTTGAGAGGTTTAAGCGGGAAAGCGACAAAGACAGACAGACAGACAGACAGACAGACAGAGTTACTTTCGCATTTATAATATTAGTAGGGATTATAGCTGTTGGCGTAATGTCAATCCGGAATTGGCTTTCAGTGTTTTTTATGAAATAAAGATAGCTGACGGGCATACCCTTCCCTACTTTACTTTACCCCCTCCCCCCACTTTACCCCATTATCCTGCCGCTGCCACCTTTAACTATTAATTTAACTTTTTACTATTATTTACCTTTATTACCTTTAACTATTATTTTAACTTTTAATCATATAGAATAAGGCTAAAATCGGGACTAGGATGGTTCGTCCAGAAACGGTGTAAGAAAGTTAGTTGATTAGTTTTTTAGTAGGTATGAGGATTGGGGCAGAGATTGTTCTAACTAACAGATTATTGGTAACAGTCCAGTGAGTAGTTGTTAGGAATAGTCTCGATCTAATTACATAATTATACAGGTAAAACTATTTAGATTAGACTAACCTTGTCGGTGGAGTCATCAGTTTCTTTGCTGCCCTGATTTGGTATACTAGTATCTAACAATTAAGTTATTAAACAATATGTTTATTAAAATAAATTTTAATGTAAACATTGGTAGTCACATAAATATTGTATTGGTACGTGCATTGTATTTTGTTCGGTTTGACAGTTTTCCTGCATAAAGTTTGGATGTTTTCTTGTTGTTTCTTTTTTTTATGGAATTAAGATAGCAATAGAGCATGCAGCACCACCTTCCGCTGCCGCCAATGACAACTATAACCGACTTAGAACAAGATTTGAATGAGACTGGAATAGTTAGTCCGGTTAGGAGGCGGTGTTAGTAGTAAGTATGAGGACTGGGACAGGGACTGTTAGTGAATGTTAGTCCTGTTAGTTATTGTTAGTAATAGTCCAGTTAGTAGTTGTTAGTAAGAGTCTCGGTGTATAATTTCGGTCACAGATGTGCTGCTACTCTTGAGGACTGAGATGGTCGCTTCTAAAAAAGTATAGCCGGCTAAACACCTTTATATCCGGAACACAACCGCTTTTAAAACAATTATTACACGGTAGAATGGTACCTACTAAGTACCTTGGCGGACGGTAGTACTACCCCGGGCGAACTCTAGGCTCTACTACCTATTAATAATAATTATAGTAGTTGCTACCCTTGATAATTAAGATGGTCGTCTCTAAAAAACCGTAACCGGAATCGGAACGCGGAATCTACTGCGTAAGCGTTTAAATATTATTTTTATGTACCTATAGCTAAAAGAGGCAATAAATCCACTCAGTTAAATGGAAAATACAACAGTATAATTATAATTTTAATTAGTTTAAATTTTTCCTTCAAAGCAATTTACAGATAATTATGAAGCTTCAAATATGGTTCAGCCATGTTTTTCAAAGTAATCAACGAAAACAATTTAACCTTATTAATTATAATTCAAATTATGATATTGTTAATTATTATAAATTTGTGTGTCAATTATGTTTACCTACATACATACATCTACGAGTATGCGTAATGTTATAAATGTTGTAAATATGCTTATTGGTCCTTTCACGACAAATCGGAGCAAAACAACGGACTAATGTAATTTTGGTATATAGGTGAAGGGCTGAAGCTACTTTTTTCACGGAAAAATTAATATTTTTCTATGGGAAAAACGTTTTAATCAAATAACACATAGATGGTCTACAACGTTCGGTTTACTGTCTCTAGATAAAATTTGATGACGGAAAATAAAGTAATTATCCCTATACGAGTAATATACCAGCACACATATACAACAGGTATATAATACCCGTCGATATTGTAACATTTGGGTGTAGGATACTCTCATCGGAATTGATCGGTCGTGCTGTTGATATACAACATGACGTTGCTACTGCTGGATGGATGGATATGGATATGGACGGTCGTGACTTACCTCTGCTACGTCTCTGGACGTAAGTATTTTTATTTATGTTTCAATTGAAACACAACAGATTTCTGGGCGGTTTTTACTGAAGTATTACTGTAGTAGTGAAATGAATTCAAACTGGTCATAGCGCTGTCTTATTTTTGCTATCTATTCCTACGAACGAATACACCGACCAATGTGTGGTCGGTGAACGAATACTACATCTACTAGGTTATGCTTTGCCCCTGGTAAGTTGATAACCGTGTTGGTTATTAAATTGAAATAATATTAATATTTCGTTAATTAATTAATTGAATTTGCACAATTTCAATATGTACATTACAGCACGCGATTTTGACGTAGCTGGATTTAAAATTTTAAACTCATGTCTTGTTTAAATTCTAGAAACACCATGTTCAACACCGAACGGGAAGAGTGGTGAGTGCATGTCGATTTTCGACTGCAATGTTGTATTGGACAGTGTATTGAGTGCGACTTCAGCCAAACCGGTTGCATTTAGTCATGGCCTGTGTGGGCTGGATATGACTAACAAAATTGTTCAAGTACGTTAAATCTACAAACAAAAATGCTTACACAAACACTTACACAAACATTTACACACTCATACCGAGCTGTAGGGAGGTGACTAGGATTGCCTGTCACGGGTGACATGGGATACACAAATTACTAACACGCATGACCCGAGACCAATTTTATCTGTTACATAAATATCAGCCCCGGCAAGGTCACCCGGGAGACCTCCAGCCAATAGACTCCTAATGTTTGATTTTCCATATGGAAAACATTCAGACGACTAGCTGAGGTAAGACGAAGCGGGGTGACTGGCTAATTCAACGCTGTGATTGGCTAATTCAAGGCCACACGAAACGTTGGAAAGAAATAGATTAATTTAAGCAACGGGAAAGAATGAGACGGCACGAATTTATATCAGTACTATAAGCCAGATGTGTTGTTTGAAACCATTCGCCTGTAATTAGAAGTCTATTGGCTGTGTGGTCGGTGCCGGCAACTAAGCTACGGAGTCGTCAATTTATAATAATTACAAATCTAACATGAATAATGAATGGGATGTGGCTTGTTATGGTCTTTCTGCGATAGTTTCAAATCGCTTCCGTATCTCCCGTTGACAAATGTTGATTCACCGCCGAACAGGTTCGACGCCTATATTTTTTTCGACGTCATTTTTGGACCAAAAGTTCGACCAAAAATTACACATAACAAGTTGGTGCTTGTTATGTGGTCTGAGATCTGACGAATGGTTTTTGAATTATCTTTAACAAGCGACCCGCCCTCGCTTCGCTTCGGGAAACTTATTCCTTCGGTATGCAAAGATTTAGTTATATATTTTGGATAATTCACACAATATCTTTATAATTTATAGCCTATGTGTTATTCTGATGTGTAACCTATATTATTGTAAAGTTTCATCAAAATCCATTCGGTAGTTTTTGCGTGAAAGAGTAACAAACATTCATACATCCATACAAACTTTCGCATTTATAATATTAATAGGATAATGCGTATTTAATTGACTACGAATACGTTGATGAGTTCTCATTTCATTGCTTGTCGATGTTGAAGACGGTTTTCTGTTTTGTTAAAGTTACCCGTAATGTATTACAGGTGTGCTGTCCATCAACTAAATGCCGAACTCCCAAGGGAGAGCAGGGCACTTGTGTCGAGCTTGATTCCTTCCCTCGCATGTGGGAAACGCTGACAAGAACCTCTACAATACGCGGAATTGGATGCTTTTATAGTCATATGTAAATCTGTATTTAAACTCAAAAAACTAATCATCTATTATATAAAAATAAGTTGGGTTTTCCTTCCTGACGCTATAACTCGAGAACGCACGAACCGATTTCCACGGTTTTGCATTCGTTGGAAAGGTCTCGGGCTCCGTCAGGTTTATAGCAAAGAAAATTCAGGAAAAGTTTCAATAGAAAAGCGGGACACCAAACGAAATGTCGAAGCCATCTGGTGGCGAAACGGAGTTCGCCGGGTTTGCTAGTACTTAATATAAATTTAATTTAATTAGAAGCAGGTTTAGATAAAAAAGCCCTACAAAATCAATCGGTGAAAGGTAAAAGTAAAAGGTCAAAGTCCAATAAACGGACTGTGGGGTTACCTGATGCTAAGTGGTCACCTCTCATTAACGTCTACAAACCCGAGGATTACCGATGTACTGCTGGCAGAGAAGTTTGACAGAGATCAGCTTCTTTCTGGTTACTCATACTGATGGCATTCCAGCCAAAATGCGGAAATAATTTCACAGCTCTTAAAGGAATGACGTAACTTGTAAGCGTGGTAGAAGCCAAAGACAAGACTAAGCCCTTTTTGTTTCATTTTATATGGAATTAAGACAGCAATCGAGGGTTTACTCCCAACGGCCACCACTAAAACAGCCACCAGTGGTGGCCGTTAGATCAGTGCATTATTTTTTGTTCCAAGGGCCATCAGAGGCGGACGTTGGGACATTAAAAAATATTTGTCTCAATCTCAACGGCCACCACTAAACTGCCACCACTGGGGGTCGTTAGGATTAATATTATTTATTGTGTCAACTGCCCCTGCCATTCGAGCAATCACAAACCACCTTTCCGTTGCCACCCATGTCAACTGTGATCAACCATAACAAGACTCACATCGGGACTAGGATTAGTCAGTTAGCAGACGGTGTTACACCGTTGTCTGTTTGTTATATATGTACTTACTAACTTCATGCTTACTAAACTGACTAACTTTTGGTGGTGCATGCCCGTTTGCTACCTTAATTCCATAAAAAGGTAAGAAGACTTGGACAGGGACTGTTAGTGATATTTGGACCAACATGACCATGTTAGTTGTAGTTACTAATAGTCTAGTTAGTAACTGTTTCTAAGCTTTAATACGGTCACAAATGCGTTGATACACTTGAGGACTAACATGTTCGCCTTAAAAAAAGTGTAACCTTTCCACCTTCTGCCCATTCTACCGTGTAATAACTGTTTTAACAACAATTGTGTTCCGGATAGAAATATATGGATCCGGTTACACTCTTTTAGAGGCGACCATCTCAGTCCTCAAGGGTAGCAACACATCTGTGACCTAATTATAACGAGAGTTACTGACAACTACTAACTGTATTACTGTAGTATTACTAACAATAACTAACAGGACTAACTTTCACTAACAGTCCCTGTCCCAGTCCTCATACTTACTAACAAACTAACCAGCTAATGTTCTAACACGGTCTGCTAACCCGACTAACTATCCCAGTCCCCAATTAAGTCTTGTTCATAGTCTTGGTCAAGTCGGTCATAGTTGTCATGGGCGGCAGCGGAAGGTGCTGCATGCTCACTGTATATGTACTTAAAATAATATCAACAATAATGTATTTAAAACTGTTCTTTAAGTTGCCATGGCACAGAGAAGAAAACCGTATGCTGCGCTTCGGAGACCCCTAACTACCCGAAGGGTGGTCAACAAGAGGAGGAGGAATACACTGACCTGACTGACCAGGACCCAGGTAATGTACGACAATGACAAGACCGCGATATCACCGCCGCGCACGCAACACGCTGCGTATTTAGCTGCGAGGACTCGATTGTTTGATGTTAATTCGTAAGTAGTGTACGTGGACGTTATACACAAGGTGTCCCCCGTAAATCCCGATCCAGTGGGAATTCCGAGAATCCACTAGAAAAAAACTGTCGTTTTGAAATCTTACCTATATATAATTTACACGGGAAAATACGTTTTAATCCAACAATCGCTGTCAATGGCGATACAGGTTTCCCGAAGCGAAGCGAGGGCGAGTTTACTCGAAATAATAATAAAATACATTCAGAACTAATTCGATTAATTTTATTTGAAAAAAAAAATGTCTTTATCCTGGCATAGTCGCCATGTGGTGACGTCTGCAGGTTCGGTTAAGAGTGAAAAACGTGTTGTCCGTATAAAGTCTTTATTGGTACTATTATAGATATACTATATATGGTGGTATTAACCTAACTGATATTAATGTGTCTTACACACTACAGCTTTCATATTATTGTCACAGCCGTGGGTAGGGGATGGGAAGAAATAAGGCCGGCTTTAATAGATGATGTTTTATTTTCACTGTAAAAAGGTAACACACGCGACACGGTACTATACACTTTATTGTACACTTTACTTCCCTTCACACTTCACTTCACACTCGCGACACTGTACTGTGAAACGGCACTTCACTATTCCTATTTCTTCTTCCCACTGGCGCGCTTCCCGACTCGCTACCAAGACTCGACTGACTCTGCCTTGGCCGGAGTCGCCTTATATACCACCAATTTCAATCATTCCAAATTCAAACGTATTTTTTTAATTTATCATCGAAAACATTTTAGAAATTCTATTTTCAAATTATCTTTTCTTTTATTTTATTTTATTTTTAATTTACTCGACATTATTTAACTCATTTAGTTGGCCACACTACAACGACCTCGATAAAAACGCAAGAAGGGGAAGGGAATTGTATACTGGGAACTGAACTGCCAGACCCCGAAAGCCTATGTTGTGGATGGGACGCCAGCGCACAATCTAAAATAGTTGGTAAATCTAAAATTTGCTTATTATTATATTTTTTATTCATCACCTTTTTACGGAATTAATACCTTAATTCTAACGAGCACGCAGCACCACCCTTTCGCTGCTGCACAAGACTTATACGGTCTATTATGTGGCCGATACAGAACAAGTCTCAAATGGGGACTAGGATAGTTATTCCGGTTAGGAGACGGTGTGCATTAGTTGGCTAGTTTGTTAGTAAGTATGAGGACTTAGAGTGTTAGTGAATGTTAGTCCTGTTAGTTGTTGTTCGTAATAGTCCAGTTAGTAAATGTTAGTAAGAGCCTTGTCCTAATTCGGTCACAGATGTGTTGCTATTGAGGACTGAGATGGTCGCCTCTAAAAAGTGTAGCCGGCTCCACACCTTTCTATCCGGACCACAATTGCCGTTAAAACAATTATTACACGGTAGAAATGGTACTAAGTACCGTCGCGGGCGGTAGTACTACCCAAGATACAAACCCAGCCCCCCTGTTGGGGAGTCTAAGGTTCAAACCTCTTGGCTATCACTGCTTAAATTTTTTTTTATGTGACAGGTGGTAAGGAAACCTCAATAGACGAATTTCCATGGCTGTCACTGCTTGAGTACTGGATCAACGGTACCGTAATAACAGGCTGCGGTGGATCGCTGATCACAGGAATCCATGTCCTGACTGCTGCACATTGTATCATACCAGGGCTGTGAGTCAAAGTCAAAGTATTTAGTAAATTTCTCTACTCTACGTCTGCTGGGTCAACTACTTATCTATACATCTATAAAAATAAATAAAATTGGAGTGTCTGTTTGTAATATTAAAATAACCGCTTTCTACTAAATGCATTTGGAAGACACGGTGCATCATCAAAATAACATTTTTGTCAATTTTTGTCTGTCAGTGTGTTTGTTTGAGCTAATCTCTGGAACGGCTGGACCGATTTTGACGGCACTTTCACTGCAGATTGCTGATGTCATAAGGAAAAATTTAGGCTACTTTTATTTTATATTTTTATGTTAAATTCGACGCGGACGTAGTCGCGGGCACAGCTCGTATTACATAATTTTAGTGATATACTTTTGTACATGTATAATTGTCGCGTCCATTGGTTTCAGCATCAACGTCAGACTGGGAGAATACAACACGTCACATCCTGGAAAAGACTGCGTACTGACTGGTTCTACGAGTGACTGTAATCATGGGGCTATTACGATTGCAATCGATAACTACAAAATACACCCCAACTACACGCCAAATACACAAAATAACATCGTTCGTAAACATCATGATATAGCTATCATCAAACTTCAATTCATAGTACCATTCACAGGTATCATTTTCTTTCGTCTTTTTGAATGTTTTATCGACATAATCAATAAAAAAAAACATAAATCGTTTTTTTAAGCTAAAGAAAATTGTTTTCTACACATTAATGAACCAATACTGAGCATGGGTCTGGATGCTCTGGGTCTGGATGGATGGGCATGGAGCTCTATACCTGAGGAGGCGTAGAGCTCCACTACGCTGCTCCAGAGCGGATTGGAGGGGTTGGTGGCCAACGCAAGAGTCGGAAATTAATAAGTCCGACATAGCTTAACGACTGCTACCTAATGACAACAGCCGGGTCCGGAGCTCGACCTGCCCTTCGAATCACGGAAGCTTGAAGGAAAATCTTTATTTCATTGCATAATTATTGCCTTCGGTTCGATTTTGGAAATCTATTTCTTAGTACCCGCACTCGATAAAAAGTTTACACGGGATTCAACACACACACACCCAGACCGAAACTGAAATTTAAACTCACGTCACTAAACCCCCGCCTCGCTGTGAATCGAACCCAGGACCGCTGTAACGGCGATCCGGCATGTTAACCATTGCGCCATACTGGCCGTAAGTTAGTCCTAAGTTAGTAGTTTGTGAACTTTTAAACTTATAGATCTTGTTTAAATGTTCACCCACAGACTTTATACGGCCCATATGTTTGCCGACTACCGACTTTACAATTTTGAAAGAAAATGAGCGTCTTGTGGTATCCGGATGGGGTAGGACGGAAACAGGTTCGCCCAGCGACGTCAAACGCAAGGTCAGCGTACCGTTCGTGCCATTCGAGGTGAGTATTTTCTTTTTATTAACCCCCGACGCAAAAAGGGGGGTAAAATAAGTTGGACGTCGATGTCTGTCTGTCTCTTTGTGTTTCTGTCTGTGGCATCGTAGCTCTCAAACGGATGGACCGATTTCGATCCGGTTTGTTGATTTGAAAGCCAGTTTCCTTGCGGAGCTTCTTAGCTATGTTCTTATAATATCCGTCCAGCAGTTTTCCAAAATGGTGAAAGGCATTTTTCGCGTATGATTACTCGATGAAATGCTTCACGCGTGCCAGTAAAATGTTTGAAAGCTGACGTGATCAACTTGGTTCCTAGCTACTTATAATTTATGAAGATACTCATTACAATAGCAAAAAGGATCGTGAGAGTTGGACCATAGAGGTTCTCCACGAATCCAATTGATATTCGGCAAGTGACATTTGAAGTTGAATAACTTGCGACAGACACTAGATGTTATGAGACTTTTGGGACGTCTTAAGCTGGCGGTTCGCGGCCGAGACCGAGACAGGAGACCGAGACAGGCGACCGAGACAGGAGACCGCGACCGTCACTTTGTATAGGCGCGACAGAGTGTCTCGGTCTCGGTCGCGAGTTGTCGTCTATACATTGCCTATGGTCAAGTGCCGGTCGCGGTCTCCTGTCTCGGTCGCTTGTCTCGGTCTCGGCCGCGAACCGCCACCTTTATAGAACGCCAAAATGAAGGTGTATACGATAAATCCGCTTAATTTCTCTCATTACGAGGTTGAACGGTAATTTGACTGGACAATTAGGGTAACACTGCTTCATATTTTCACTGCAATTTCAGGTTTGCCGGAATATATGGAGACTGAGGGCGGATATAATAGAAACTCAGCTGTGCGCAGGGGGAGAACCTAATAAGGATTCGTGTGACAGAGATTCTGGAGGCCCTCTGATGCGGAACGTAAATGAGCAGTATGAACTCGTGGGCATTGTTAGTTATGGCGCCTCACTTTGCGGACCAAAAGCAGTCCCAGCCATTTACGTCAAAGTATTCAGTTATCTGCCCTGGATCAAAGACCAGATAGGGAAAATTTAATTTAGGAGCAGACGTATCTATTAAAGAACATAAAGTTAATAAAAATTGTAACAAATTTTGTGCATTAATTTTACCCTGTTTTATTATTGTTTATTATTCTGAATCGTTATATCGTAATTGAAAATTATGCAAACGGGTACGTTTACATTTAAAATGTTTAGTGACGTTTAGGTTTAACGACCCCCGTGGCCTAGTTGGTGGTGGTCCTGCCTGCGAAATGCAAAGTGACAGGTCGCGGGTTCGTTTCCCGGCTGGGGCAGATATTTCATTATGTTTAGTAACATTATGTTATTATACACGAGACAGTTTGTGAGGATGTCATCATCACAACCCATAACTGTCCCACTGCTGGGCACGGGTCTTCTCTCTCAGTGTGAGGGGTATAGGGCCATAGTCCACCACGCTGGCCAAGTGCGGATTGGTGGACTTCACACACCTTTGAGAACATTATAGAGAACTCTCAGGAGTGCAGGTTTCCTTACGATGTTTTCCTTCACCGAAGCAAGTGACAATTAAATATTAATGTACGCACTTAATTTTTGAAAATTAGTGGTGCGTGCGGGGTTTGAACCCGGACCCTCCGGTTCGGCACTCCAACGTTCAACCACACGGCTATCACTGCTTTTTTTCTGGATGTATGGATATATTGTAAAAGGGCAAATTAATACACGACTTAAAAATGTCATTGCACGAGCTCCATTTTACAATACATTTCTATTGAATGACAATATTGACCTAATTCCTTTTTCTTCATAATCATCCGTTTATTCTTGAAGATGGTCTGTTCGCCGGCCAGTAACATTTTGCTAGAATACCTGAAACCTATGAAAAACTCCCAACTGAATATCTCTCCTCTCCGCTCCTCAATTTACTCTCCACTCCTCAAGCCTGCTCCTCACCACTCCACACCTCGCCTCACCAGCTCACCACACCTCACCTCACGTCCCGACACCTCATGTGACCATTTCCTGCTGATCCTGCTCCTCGCAGTTGTTCTAGTAAAGGTATAAAATTCCTCCGTTACAGTATATTTGTTACTCTTTATTGCAAAAACTATGGGACGGATTTGAATAAAAAAAATTTCAGTAAGCCCATACAAATATTTAAAAAATACGTTAAAACACAACTTATAGAGAAAAGGCTACAGTCAAGGAATATATTTATTTATTTATTTAATATTTATTGAACCTCTAAGCAGTGGTACAAATGGCGGACTTAATGCTAAATAGCATTCTCTAATATAATTATTATGACAAGGATGCTTGGTAATAGACATCCGCGAGCGATTCTGCTCATGTTAGTATGCATAAAATATGTACCTAAATAGTCGTAAGCAGGTACTATTTATTAAAGATGTGCCAAGGAGTTTCTTTCCCGCTTTCTGTAATATTTTAAATTTTAAATGTAATATTTAATATGGCTCCTTTGCGGAACGGTGGTAAATGAAAAAAATTACCCCCGCACTAGGATTCCCTGTGTCGCGGGTGGCATGGACAACACAAATAACACATCACTAACACCCATGACTCGAGAACAAACATTTATCTGTCACATTAACATCTGCCGAGGCTGGGAATCGAACCCGGAACCCGCAGGCAGGCTACCAACTACGCTGCGGAGTCGAATTTAATTTTTTCTTCGTCCTTATTTCCTGTGAAGGCCAGGAATTTCCCTATAATAATAATAATATTAATAACGCTACACACTCATAGCCCCACACTAGGATTCCATGTGTCGTGGGTGACATGGACAACACACAAGACAAGAACACACACACCCAGACCAAGAACGGAAATTTAAATTCATTCAAATTTTCGCCTCGCGGCAATCTAACCCAGGACCCTTGGAACGGCGATCCGGCGTGTTAACCATTGCGTCATCCGGGTCTTCTATATTCTCAATATTTATTTATTCATTTATTTAATGTTTATGCACCATACAAAAGTACAGAGACATAGGCGAACTTAGTGCTAAAAGCATTCTCTCCCAGTCAACCTTCGGGCAGTGTGAACACAAACGAAATGGCGGTATGAGTATGAAAGAAAAAAAAAACAATGTCTTATACATTACGATAATTATATAAAAATAATTATAATAACAATAAAATACCAAAATTAAAAAAAAAAAAAAATTAAATAAAAATTCAATAAACATATACATAATACATATATATACATACATAATTAAATACATACACAGATAAGATAAATTAGCGACAATGATACTAGAATAGATCAATATCAGTACAATACAATATCAGTTTATGTGACCTGAATCATTTCGTTACTTGCACGCAATTCGAGTGGTCATACTTTTACCATGGTGTCCTCATTGCTGCCATCAGCGGTGGTAACTTTGCTGTTCTGCTATGCGTTTGGGCGTAAGTTTTATTTTATTTTTTTGCTTAAAATAAATTATTGCGTGCATCAAAATAAAGTATAGAACATTATAATAAATTCACAATTGGAGAACAGGTCGAGTAATTAATATTATTACTCCTGATAATATTATCTTTCGTTGAAGCTCGGCTGGCTATACACGATATACTGTGGACCCGGCTACACTTTTTAGAGGCGACCATCTCAGTCCTCAAGGGTAGCAACACATCTGTGACCGAATTATAACGACTCTTACTAACATTTACTAACTGGATTATTACTAACATTCACTAACAGTCCCTGTCCCAGTCCTCATACTTACAAACTAACCAACTAATGTTCTAACACCGTCACCTAACCGGACTATCTATCCCAGTCCCCATATGAGTCTTGTTCTAAGTCGGTCACAGTTGTCATGGGCGGCAGCGGAAGGTGGTGCTGCATGCTCGTTTGCTGCCTTAAATCAATAAAAAAAAATCCTTTGCCTTGAGTCAGCAATAAAACAACTAGACGTCATCCGGATGCGGGCATGTTTACTTTCTTCTAAGCTAACCTTTGCTAAGAACGGATTTTGTGATATTTCACCTTTAAAAGGGTTATAAGTCCATTACGCTGGCCAAGTGTGGATTGGTAGACTACACACTTTTGCGATCGTTATGGTGAACTTTAGGAGTGCAGGTTTCACGATCACGATGTATTCCTTCACCGAAACATGTGGTGCAAATCTATCTATATATTTACCTATCTGCCTGTATTCCAGAGCCACAAAAATGTCTTACACCAAGTGGGCGCGTTGGGGTTTGCGTGCACACACAAGATTGCCCAAGCCTGTTCATGATCCGATACAGACCCACGTTCGAAGGGCTACACTTATTAAGAAAATCCTTATGTGGAACCTACCACGATCAGGACCGGGTATGTTCTTATGACAATTGGCAATTTTTCAATATGTTCAACATATATTTCAATATATATTTTATCTAGAAAGCCGACAATCGTGTAGACTGTAGACTACGGGGTCCTCAAATTAATATTTTCGTATTGTTTCCTTAATCAATTAATAATTATGTAAACCTCATACTAACCACCTCGTTACATACCTAATGGTGTTAGCGATATTTTTCCTTGAAAATAATTGTATTAATCATTAAATTTGTTTTGTATCTGGGCTTGATTAGTTCAAATCTAATTTACCATTTTTGGAAAACCCTAAAATAACTTGTTATGTTTACCAAAGTTGCTTTTGAGTAATCAATTTATATTGAACGTTTCGACCTTATTCGATATTATAAAATATATAAAGTAATGTAAAGAATATAAAGTCAATAATATAAAGTTAAAAATCTATACGATAATTATTTTTAAAATGGCAATCAAAGTTATCTCAAAATACTCAGAATTTATGGTGTGCAAAAGCTGGAAGAAACAGGCATGTTCCTTGGGGAGTGTAGGGGAGCACTAAGAAAGGGATAAGTATTTGGAAACCCCCCCCCCCCCCTTAGGTAATAAAAAAAAACGGAAAAACTTAAACTGTTTCTTTCTTCACTTGAAACTTTATAGGTTCCTCAAGTGACGTAAGTAGGAACTGAGATAGGACTTGGAATTAAGAATTTGACGCGGGCGAAGCCGCGAGGGGAAAACTAGTTGTGTATTTATTTAAGAAGACATGCTGTTTGCTGAGGAGTTTCTTTCGCTGTCTCTTGAATGATGAAATGTCTTTCTGAAATAGTGGGATAAAAAAAGGATGTTAATGTGTATTATAAATACCTACATACGTGGTTAAATGATTTAAATTAGAATATTTTGAACTCTTTTTTACGATCTACCTAGTCCGGCCATAAGTTCTGTTACAAATGAAAATGCATTTCTTTTCAAATGAAGTAATGTAATATTATGAAAATTAAAACCTACATATTTATTAGTCTCTGCAAAAAATAAAAAAATAAATTTTATTCGAAATGGCCACCTTTGGCTTTTATACAGGCCTTTAATCTTTTTGGCCACGAACCTATGGATTTACGCACTGTTTCCAAGGGAAATTTCGCCACCGCTTGCTTCAAAGATTTTTAAGAGACTCAACGTTGCTGTGTCATTTAGAGCAGGCCATGTCCTCTAAAACTGACCATAATTTGAAGTCTAAAGGGTTGAGGTCTGGGCTAGATGAGGGCCAGTCTTCAGCTCTTATAAAGTCCGAAACGTTGGTTTCAAGCCAGGCTTGGGTAGTTCGTGCCTTATGACCAGGCAGAGTCCTGCTGGAAAGTCCACGGTATATTTTTAAAAAGTGTATTGCTCAGAGGTTTCACAACATGATCCAAGACTGTATCTTGATACACTTTGGCTGAAGTTTTCACCCCTTTTTCACAAAAATGTACTTTTGTGACTCCTTGATAAGACACGCCCCACCAAAACATCACTGACGCAGGATGATGACTACTTTTGTACCTTTCCGACCACTTGAGGAGCTTCTTTAGAACTGTGAGCATACACTTTATCAATTTGCTTATTGTAGTGTTCTTCAATCGTGAAAATTTTTTCATCGGTAAAGAGGATATTTCTGTGCCTTTCACCTGCGTATCGCGACATAAGGTGTTTTGATAAATCCACTCTCTCTAATTGTAAAGATTGATTTAGGGCATGTCCTGTATATCGACGATTAGCACTGAGCTTCAGGTCTTATTTTATAATACGCGAGAGAGTCCTAGCAGGAATCTTCATTTCTCGCGATAAGATTTTTTTGCTTCCTAATGGGGTTTTGACGAATTCTGGCTTTAACAGCATTAATAGCCTTTGTAGTTCTAACAGCACGCGGCCGCCCCGATCTTTTCTGGTCGTCGACAGAGGAAGTGTTGTTGTATCTGTTGATAGTACGATATACGAACATACGACTGATACCAAGCTTTTGAAGTGTCTGGAATATGACTGACGGCTCCATACCCACTTTGTGCAAGGCGATCAGTGCAATCCTATTTTCTTTAACACCCCATTCCATATTGTAATTTGATAAAATGAACAAGAAAAATATGTGAAATTACGCAAAATTTAAAGAAGTTTTTAAAATAATATAGGTGTTCCAAATAAAAAATAATTAAAAAGTTGAAAAAAAGAAATTATTTTATGTAACAGTATTTATGGCCAGACTAGTTATAAAATCACCGCATCCAGAGACGGGAAAAATGAAATCATGATTTCAGATTACAATTTCATGTGGTGCATTTTGCTCAAATCATCATTACTGATTACAATAATATCTGGAGGCATGGAAATAAATACCACCGCACAAGAACTCTCTTCATCTTTTCTCGAAAGGTACCTATTATTAAGGTAAAAATATTATTGTACTCCGAAAAAAAAACAAAATGTGTGCAATTCCCACGTGCTAGAAGTGAAACTTAAAAAAACGAATACAGTCAGTCCAAATATTGATGTTTTGCTTTGCTTACGTACGTAAGCCGCCATTTTGCCGATGCTTCCTATCTCATTTTATTATGATACGGGTACTCACGACATGTATTTTGAAACGCCGATATTTCGACCCAGTTGCATGGATCGTGGTCACGGCTAAACTGCGGCTAAATATGGGCGTTTCAAAATACATATCGTGAGTACCCGTATCATAATAAAATGAGTACAATCCGCGATGAGTTAAGTTTAAAATCATACGCTTCCTATCTCATTTTCTCCCACGTAAATGTGTCTCTCTCATCATGATTACATTTTGGGCAAAATGCTCATTGTTTTTATTCAGGTTCATTCTCTCATTCATCACTCATTCATTTTTATTTGTTATTATTCAGGTTTGTTGCCCAGTAAAAAGCTGCAGTACACCGAACGGTGAGGAAGGCACCTGCATCGGCTTGAAATCATGTCCTGCCTTGAGGGAAATGCTGCTATCAAATCCTACGGAAGATGAAATGTATTTTATCAGGATATCACGGTATAAACATTTTTTTTAAATAATGGTTTCATTCAAATTGATAGCCTTACGAGTTGAAGTCCAAAATGATTTTTTTTACTTACACCAATAATAACTATTGTTATTGTTATAGCTAGCCTGACTTTAGCATAAGAACATTTAATTTATTTAATATGAACCACCAACAAAATTAGGTATACATATATTAATACTTTCTTAATTAATATTTCCTTATCTTTCTAAATACATATAATTTCACTTACATTTGGAGAATAGGTATGTATTTTTAAGACAGGGTAATTTAAAGAACTGGCCTTTTTCAGGGATGTGACATTTTCCCAGGCCCACTGTCGGCAAAGTTTTCAAAAATAAATCATTGGAAACTGTTTCAGTTGCAATAGCCCAATGAAGAACAGCGTGTGTTGCGGCCTTGAAAAAAGTGAAGAGGAGTGTCCATTATCACCTCTCCCACCTGATCCCATTAGCGGATGCTGTGGAAAAATTAACATTGAAAAGAAAGTTATAGGTAAGTGTACATTGCACCAGGGTTATAAAATTGTTATCAGAAACCGAAACTATCGGATACCCGAAATAAAATACTAGTATCCGTAACCGTAACTATGGAATCAAAATAAGTGAATGAAATAAGGAGGCCCAATTTTCCTATTAAATAATTAAATAAACGTTAACACACTCCTACCCCCGCACTCGGATTCCCTGTGTCGCGGGCGGCATGGACAACACAAATTACACGTCACTAACACCCATGACCCGAGAACAAACATTTATCTGTCACATAAACATCTGCCCCAGCCGGGAATCGAACCCGGGACCCCTCACTTCGCAGGCAGTGTTACTACCAACTAGGCTACGGGGTCGTCAAAATTTATTATTTAAACTTTACCGAAATTAGTTTGCAGACTCGTTGCATTTACCTTATTTATCACCTTAGGGGGGGAATTTCCAAAAATTCTCTCATAGTGCTCCCCTACACTCCCCAAGGAACATACATGCGAAATTTCAGCTTCTTGCGTTCAGTAGTTTCGGCTGTACGTTGTCTGATAGTCACTCAATAACGAAAGAGTTTTATATACATAATCAGTATAATTATATTGATCATGCCAGATTAACGTTTGATAAATATCACAGGTGGAGAAGTAACAGCTATCGATGATTATCCCTGGATGGCGTTACTAGAGTATAAGACAGGGGACACTACAACAGTACTGTGCGCTGGAGTGCTTATCAGCGGCCAATACGTAGTTACGGCGAGTCACTGCATCGAAGGTGATGTGATCAACGAGGGGGAACTGTAAGTTTTATGTAAATACATCATCATCATCATCATCGCAACCCATAACTGGTCTCCTCTCACAATGTGGCGACAAGCCAAAGTCCACAACTCTGGTCAATTGTGAATTGGCGGATTTTGCACACCTTTGAGAACGTTATGGGGTACTCTCAGGTATGCAGGTTTCCTCACGATGTTTCCTTCAAGGCAAGTGACAATTAAATTTTAATACGAACATAATTTTAGAAAATTAAAAGTGCCAACGTTCAACCACTTTGCTATCAATGCATTTATGTAAATAAATAGCTGCTTGTAATAAGTGCTTACCCGACGACTTAGCTCTCTTTTATAACAAGCTTTTAGTTAGTATGGGTCAAATCTTGCAAGCTAAATTGGACCCACCTCTCAGTGTCCGATTAATCGGACAATCGGATCTTAAGATGAAATTTGGAATACGCCTTTAGTTTAGATAACAATATTATACAGATTACTGTGGGATATTTTGACATTGTAGTAGTGATATAATTAATTGACATTTTTTTTCGCTAATAATTTATTGTAAGTAATTTGATAACAGTGAATTAATTTTATGAGTCATATATGTAACAATTTGCATGCCCAAAGAGGCAGAACATAAGGTCTAATCGTATTTTTGTGAACCATCTTTATGCATGTACTATGTTCTAGCAATAAAAAATTAATTATTATTATTATTATTATTACCTAAATAGCCGCCGCAACAAATTAGTGGATTCCATATTTTTGTACAACTCACCCTACATAATATGGCCATCAAATGAAAGGGCTTAACTTGTTAAATACAATGCAATATTGAAATAAAAATGGTTGTCTGTAAAGTCGGGTTACGGACGATAAATTTTACGTGATAACGTCGTAAGAAAACATTGATGACAAATTGCATACTTTGACGGAGTGGAAGAGAGATACATAGATGCGTTGCAAGCCAACGCTTGGGCCGATCGTGCCTCTCTATCGCTTGATGCGCGCTGTCGCTTGCACGCACAGGCTCAGGCGGAACGGGACACATTTTCGTGCGCGATGCCGGTGTTTCTTCACTTTACAAGACATTATCACGCCCAAAAAAAAACAAATTTAAGATGGCCGACATCACAAAATCTGTTTTTAAAATCCTTTCTTAATTTATATTTATAGGTATTTATCGAGCCATTGCATTCAATTGTTGTTCAATGATAGTTCATGTTGGTTTTTTTCCCGTCCAAGAAAAAGACACCCTCTCGGGAGGGAGGCGGTGAATGCTCATAGCATACCAACACAGCCGTCTGTATTGGTTATGTGGGACTCTTACCCACTAAACACCACCTTGGGGATGGCTTTGGCCCTGTGGCCTCTAAGCCTTCATCGGATGCGACCTCGCCTGGAGGGACGAGGCGCTACCATGTTGGTACAATTATTTTCAGAGTCAATGTTATACTGGGTGAATATGATACGAGCAACCATGGACAGGACTGCGTGAGAGTAGATGGTGGAGGAAAAGACTGCACTGATGGCGTAGAGAAGGTCCCTATAGAGAAGACAATATCTCAATTTGTTGACACTTTTCATATTGCACTTATTAAACTACAAAGGATAGTGCGCTTTACAGGTAACGTACACACGGTACATGTTACTTTTGTCCTTGGCCCATGTGCGACACGAAAAAAGTTAAATACTGTAAAAGTCATTACAAAGGAACCTATTACGGGGAATTATGATACTTTCCAATTCCGACACGACTCAATTGAAGCTTTTATAAGTCTAGGTTCAAATCCTGTACGCTACACTAATTTCCAAATGTTTTTTTCGTAAATAAGAAAGCAAACGCATGCAGAATCAGCCTTCCTGTGCCAACCATGACAACTGTGACTGACAGAGAATAATCTCAAATCGGGACTAGGATGGTTAGTTAATCAGCAAACGGTGTTTAGAGGACCGGGGCAAGTACTGTTAGTGATAGTTAGTCCTGTTAGTTGTTGTTATTAAGAGTCTTCTTCTAATTAAGTCGCAGATGTGTTGCTACCCTTGAGCACGGAGATAGTCGCGTATAAAAAAGTGTAACCGGCTCCACACCTTTCTCTGTCTAATTGCTGTTAAAACAATTATTACACCTTCCTTTAAATTGTGATGTCAACAGACTTCATCAAACCGATATGCTTGCCAACTGTAGACTTCACGACGACCACAACAGACGATACGATACTGTATGCCGCTGGGTGGGGAATAACCGAAAAAAATACTTTGAGCAACATCAAACTGCACGTAGATTTGCCGTATGTGTCGAATGAGGTAGGTATTACCAACTCAGTTCAAAGGAAAGCATGCAATTATGTGCTTTATATCTTGTTTCTTACGGTTGAATTTCGAATTATACTCGGAAGACGTATGCTACGCATGGTTGAACCGCCGCGCCGTACACCCACGACCAACTCGTAAGATTCAAGGTCTATTAGCGGGAACAAACGCACCGACAAACCTACAAAAAAAGTTTAAAATAATTGTTAAGGGATTAATTAATTGCGTTAATAAATACCCTTACTTATAGTTTTTCTTAAACACGTACCTAGATATTTATTGCCTCATCTACATTTTTCACCTTTTACCGAAATCATTTTTTTACTGATTTCATGGGTTTTGGTTATAGCATAGACGTCAAAACTACTCAGGGATAAAAATTTTCACTTTTTTTGAACACGTATGCCGTCTAAACTCAATTTCTTTGTTTCGCAAGTGTTCCAATATATTACTAGGTGGTCGAAAATTCGAAATGTTTCTTACACATTTTATAACAGTTAATTAAGTTATTATCTAAAATTTCAGAAGTGCCGGTTATCATACGAAATTGCGCGCGAGGAGCAACAAGTGTGGGACCGGTATATTTGCGCGGGGGGAGAGGCTGGCAAAGACACGTGTCCTAACGATTCTGGAGGTCCCCTGATGAGGGAATTAAGTTCTGAAATGGAGCTAGTGGGTATCGTGAACTACGGGTCTGATAATTGCGGAGAAGAGGGCATTCCAGCTGTTTACGCAAAAGTTTTCTATTACGTTCCTTGGATTAAAAGTATGATAGCTGCCGAAATAGCAGCATAGCATGCAGATAATGGAAACATATTATATGAATGTGCTTTTTTTCCTATGTCATCTTCCTAAAAGTTATTTTGAAGAAATCGTTTTTTGTGCACAACCAGTATATCTACATTGTAGTGTGACTTTTCCTGTTAATAATTTATGATGTACATTAGATATTAATAAATAAATAAACCTGTGGGTAAATGTTTGGATGATTTCCTATATCGAATTTCCCTGTAGCAAATTATCCCAAGAGACAATCATTTATTTTGCAATCAACTTGTAATCAACTTTGAAATAACTATACTTTATTGACGATCATTAAATCTGATGCATTCAATTTTAAGCATAGATGGTAGACATATTCTGGAACCAAAGTGAAACTGAATCGGGATAATGTAAATCGGCCTAAGTTCAGGACGTTATCAGATTATGTACTATCGTATTACATTATATTACTTTTTTTCAAGATTTATTTTACTTATTATTATTTTACTGATTATTTTTAGATTACTTATGTTTACCTGCATTATATTTTATTTTTGGTTGTTAATTGGGTTAAGTATTGTTATTTTTAATGATTATTTAAATTAGATTACGGTTTGATTATGAACCGTTACCGTGTCTCAACACAATCAGTTAGCTTTATAAAATATGTCATTTATCTGAACGTACTCAAAAAGTATTAATCTATGCAGTAGAGTCCCCTGGAGTACACATGACGATGGGTGTGCTCTAAGTATCCATATTAGGGCCACTGCTCTTTTTACTATTTAGCAATGATCTACCTTATTTCACTAGGGATTTGTAGGAAATTGTAGTATTTGCTGATGACAACTAAGTTAATACCTATTTACTAAGTTAATACGCTTACCATCTTTGGACAGCATCGCCACTTAGCAAGGTGGGATTGTTGTCATGGATTAACTTAGCATCGTATAAAAAATCACCCCATTACTTTAAAGTAAACAATATTTTAAAGATGTAAATAATACTGTTTATACAGTCGAGGAATATCCAAATTGCAAGGATGCTTGGAAATAGACATCCGCGACCGGTTCAGCTCATACTATGTAGGTAGGTATAACATCTATAATTATACTTCCGCCACTAACGTAACTATTTAACGTAAACAAACCGATATTAGGGTCATCAAAATTTTGGCACTGTCAAAACTACTTTCTGTGTTTTCAACTTAATTTCTACAAATAACATTAATAATTATATTAAGTAAAATTATATTATTCTTATAGCACAATACACTCGAATCTCTTCTAAACTTCAATATTATGGGTCGAAATATCGGTAAATCGAAATCGTGAGTATCCATATACATTATAATGTTCAATATTATTGCGTTAAACTAAATATAAATAAAACATCGTTATCAGTTCGTAAGTGATAGCCCTTAAAGTAACCTACAATCAGGTTTTTAGAACATTTTTGTCTAATTTCATTCTTAATTGTTTGTTACTTCAAAATACAAATAACAATACAAGGTACAATACAAGGTACAATACAAGGCACAATACAAGGTACCTACAATAAATTTGAAAGCTGACAATTGTCTTGAGATGTTCGATCGAGAATATAAAAAAATGGATTCCGGAATAACTTAGTCGCCAAAAAAATAAATCATGCATGCGGCCGACGACATAATATCTGTGTTCGAAATTAAAAATTATCGTTTTTTTTGCTATTTTACGATAATTAGGGATGAAGTAATAATTGTTTCCCACGGAAAAGTTCAGTGACATCTCGCTGAAAACGGACTAATAGCACGTAAACCTGCGTGAAAAGTGAAGTTGACTCTGACTATTGTAAAAAAGGCACGTAAATATAAAACCTACTAAATCTACGGTTTCACTGTTACAAATTAATAATCACGTCAGAAATTCAAATCTATATTTACCTGAACAAGTTTGTTTCCGCGACGAATCTGTGATATCACCGATTCGTCATAATTCGTCACAGAATTTAATATCAGCTTTGCAATAGCAAATCTTATAATTTTATTATTCGTAAATTCTAAGTATTCACAAAAGTATAAAAGTGAAAGGATTATTCACTCGCTAACAGATTAAACACGAGATCTGGAACAAGTAGGTTTCCAATGAAGATGAAATTTTACAGTTTAATTGTTTATGAATAGGACATAATTTAATCTATATAATTATATAAAAGGAGAAGCTGACTGACCGACTGACTGACTGACATATCAACGCAGGACCTAAACTATAAGTTAGAAACTTGAAATTTTGCACGGGGGTTTCTTTTATAACGTAGGGGAGCACTAAGAAAGGATTTTTGAAAATTCACCCCCTAAGGGGGTGAAACGGGGGTGCAAAGTTAGTATGAAACTTTGCCGTTTTTGAGGGTATTTGACTGAAATTCAGTATGAAGGTATTTCATTGAAAGTTATGAAACATGTTTAAATATTTTTTTCGAAAATCATCCCTTAAGGAGGTAAAAGGGGGGCGCAAACTTATTACGAAAGTTCTCTGATTTTATCAACTGTTATATAATTATTTAGGGATTTTTGGCGGGCGAAGCCGTGGGGTATAGGCTTATAATATCAGATGAAGTAACTAAATATTTTGTCATATTCCGCCATTCAGGGGGTTAAATAGGGGATAAAATTTCTTTTGAAATCTCGATTATTTTCATGCACTATAAAAATTGATAGCCACCTATTTGGGATTATATTCTCTTGGGGATTAACTATATCCCTTTATCTCCAATAGGGTTATAACCTTAAGAGTATATCAAAAATAGTAAAATTACTTAATTACTACGCGGGTAAACCACGCTATTTTCAACTAAGTATAAATTCTCAAAGTAAATTATTTAAATATTTAATAATGTGTAATTATACAAAATAATTATGTAAATGCTTCATAATTATCGTTAAGGATAATTAGGACGATTATAATCCACACTTAAAATATAAATATAATTTTCTTTATTAATATTTATCACTGTTTATCCCAATATAATTGAACAGAAAAACCGATTCTGATCACCGATAGCGAGAAACGATACAAGCGATGATCAGTGAACAATTTTAATAACATGCGGTGGAGTAACCGACCACACAGCCAATAGACTCCTAAGCCCAGAGCGATCTGACATAACTTATTTTTGCATGGATGAAACCTTAATTTCTCAGTAGCGTCCATGTTCTTTGAATACCCTACGTGCTTTTGGAAGCTCACCTCGTGACACCTGGGCAGGTACCAGGTAAGAAAGGCAGGTAAAAATAAGAGCTACTTCAGTTATTTTCACATGGCTGATTTTTATAATTATGTTTTGCAAAGTATTATTCTTAAATAGTATCCATAAGTGTCAGATACTTTCCATGGGCCAAAACTTTTGTCAGACGCTTTAAAACTTCACTCACCACGAACTTTAAAGCGTGGCAAAGCTAGTGGCAAATTTTCCCAAGAAATTTTGCAACTAGCGGTCACCCATCCTGCTGTTGCTTAACTTTGTCGACCACTTAGGATCAACCCAAGGCGCCGGGATATGAGTGCTTCATTTCTTATGTTACAATATCAATTACTACGGAAAGTACTAGTACGCTAGTACATCATTACGGAATAATTTACTAGCCCGGAATAATAAACTTTTACCTTACACATAGTATCACCTCCAGCGAGTAGAGCGAGTAATCGCCGGTCGCAGTGTCATTCACCGATAGCCCAACGACAAAACTGCACACTCGCTGCTCGCTAACTCGTTTTCAGTTTCTAGCTCTACTCGCTAGTCGCCGTCGGTGGGACAACTGCCTTAAGACGTCGGCTAACAGAAAAAATCGTTTATTGTTCCTGATATTAGTCAGTCGATCTAAAGCTACGAGCAGTAGAAGTACAATAGTAGTAATTAGTGCATTGTGTTCTGTGTTCATTTACTCACGAGGTTACGTGCTTTAACTAAATTAAATAAAACAAGTAATTCAAATTTTTTACATAACATGATTTATGAAGCAAAATGTGAACTCTAGAAACTCTAGATTTTTATCGTGAAATCATTTAACAAATAAATATTAATAAAAATATTAAGTACATTATTATAAATATTGTAAGAGATTTCAATGAATATGTCAATGTCATATATTTTTTGGCTTCAAATTCTTTGCTTTCTGGGTAAGTGATTCTCCTTAATTTTATTGGCAAGCAAGTAGTTCCTTTTTTAGTACGTTTTTATTAGCTTCATACGTTAGTAATTAGTATGTGAGCTTGTTTATATGTGAGTATCACTACATAGTATAAAACAAAGTCGCTTTCTCTGTCCCTATGTATGCTTAGATCTTTAAAACTACGCAACGGATTTTGATGCGGTTTTTTTAATAGACATAATGATTCAAGAGGAAAGTTTATATATATAATAAATTAAAGTTATTCGCAAAATGAAAAATAACGCGCGTGAAAATAAATTCGTGCGCTGGTTACGTTTAACAATTTTGGACTTGGGTACTAAGGGACAGGTATCCCGAAGCGAAGCGAGGGCGGGTTTACTAGTGTTAGTATAAAACGGAAACTTTAATCATGAATTTACACCCCTTCAAACACGCTTTTAAATCGAAATAAAAAATAATTCTTAATAAAAGCGTGGAACGCTTTGTGCATATCTTTCGTACTATAGTTAAAAAAGAAACTACGAAAGATTTGGCACAAAGTATTTTTTTATACTTTATTTTATTTAATTCAAGGTTTAATTGATCACCATCCCTCACTCACTCAACCCGCCACCAATCTGCACCTGAGCAGTGTGGTGGAGTCTCCTCAAAGACGAGAAGAGACCAGTGCTCAGTAGTGTGCCATTAATGAGCTGAAGCCAAGATCTCTATTTAGATTCGCTTTTATTTTAGATGCTGCGTTTATGGGTTCGGCAGCTAATAGCATTAGTAAACAATCTGGAACATATGAGCACTTGAACATTTTGATTGAAGACCTTCAAAGTCAGGAATGGGACGCTAAAGAGACACGATGTTTCGAGCTTCTGTTAAAGATAATGAGAAATGCTCAGAATTCTACGGTTTGGGCTACTTGGAGTAAGTAAATTGTTATGTTGATACATAAATGTATGTTAAGTGTTTATTCTAATTAAGTAGTATTAACTATTACGAGTAAACTAATCCAACATGACCTCAATCTGGCAAAAGGATAAGAAATTTTATAAAGTAGGTATAATTTAAATTTCAATTATTCATAAAATCTTAAAATTAATTAAGAATATATTATACATATCCATACTAATGATATAAATGCAAAAGTGTGTTTGTTTGTTTGTCCTTTTACGTTCAAACGGAGCAATGTATCGATGTGATTTTTGGTTTGAAGATAGTTGAAAAGAAAATGTATCATCTTACTTCCACAAGTAAACACGTTTTAAGTAATCATACTCGTTTAAGCACTATGATTCTATACCTTTAATAAATCAGTCACTGATCGCTGTTTGTACATGGAAGATACACGAGATTTTTTTTACTGGTATAGTCCAGTCATTTAAGCTTAAATTAGGTAAGAATCTCGGAATTCGAGATACCCAGCTGTAAGTCTGTAAATACTTGTATATTGACACCCTAAAAGTTGTCTCAAAACCTACATATGGTAGGGTGTAAGCAACTATTAAATTTCAAGGAATTTTAAAATTTACAGATTTTAAAGAGGCACTAAATTATTTTCTATTTAAAATGTCATTAGTGTAAATGGGAATATAATTATATTATGATTTAAGTTTTTCTCTTAATTATTTTTTAATTTTAGTAAACGGTTATCAGTATTATTAAATTGATATAGATTTAATGCATGAAGAAAATGATAAAATATAATATAATAGTTATTAACAATTGACAAATATTTATAATCATTGATTTATCGATAGTTCATCAACTATATATAGCGCGTTTTCGACCGGAGGCACCGGTTGACCTGAAGTGATGCTGTGACCGCGCGCTCTCCACCCTCTATCTCGAAAACGGTTCACCGTATAAAATTTTTTTTTAAACAAAATTTGTAGAGAATTTTGTATTCTACAATATTGATAATAAACAAAATTAGCAAAAAACCCATAGGAAATGAGGAAATCATCCAAAAAAAAGCGCAAAAAACCGATTTTTCTGACCTTTGACCTTGAAATTTAATAGTTGCGTACACCCTACCATATGTAGGTTTTGAGACAACTTTTAGGGTGTCAATGTACAAGTATTTACAGACTTACAGCTGGGTATCTCGAATTCCGAGGTGAACTTACTATAATGACTGGACTAGTAGTCTTTATTAACCCAAAACAATGATTTTTTAGAATTTTTGTCCGTTTGTCTGTGGTTATTGACGCGCTCATCTCAGAGACGTAATCTTCTTATCATCTAAATCATCTTAACCGATTTGGGTGCGGTTTTCACTAATATAAATTGTGGTAAACTTCATTTGACATTTATTGTTTGTTTTATTTCAATCGGTTCATAAATTAAAGCCTAAACCAGGGCGGGTGTACTAGTGCTAAACAAAACTAAATCTCGCGGTGAAGAGAGCCCTCTTTTACTTGTCATTAATAAATCACAAAAAACAATTATTATTTTTTTCTTGAAGTATGGGATTCAATGCAGAATCCAATCGGACACCTCTACCGATCGAAGTACTACAATTATGGAAATTACGACGAGTGCTTAGATTTTCCATGGGAAAAGGTGCACCCGGATATGAAAACTCAGTACTGTTTAGCTCATATTAAACTACCTGAGTTAGATCTTCAACTAGATGAGATGAACCTGTTTGGTAATTCGGACACCCATTTAATGGTACGTAACGAAAGAAAATTATTTTTATTCTTGTGGCTTCAACCCATTAATGGCATTACAATTGTGATAACCGAGGAGACTTAGAGCATGATCTACCACGCTGCTCCAGCGCGGATTGGAGGTGTGGTCAACCCAAGAGTCAAAAATTTTATGACGCTATAAATGGCTTATTGCTGCTTATTGGCTGCTATCTAACAATGACACCTCGCACCACGCGACGGCTTTACGTGTCATCCGCAGCTTAGAAACATTGACATTCTTACCACTAACGATCAACCATCCACCGATTTCACCCGCAGTCATCTCTTCTCACTTTTTATATGATCGTTGCTACATCTATACAGGGTGTCCAGTAAATAGCACGACATACTGCAGGGGGTGATAGCTTGGGTCAATACCTACCAAAACAACACAATATATGTTCAGCGAAATCTTACGGATTTACAGTTTTACAAAATTTTCCGAAATATCGAAAAATCCCTACCTTGAAACAGATTATTAAGCATCTCGTAATGAAAAATTCCTTTTCTAATATTTTTTTTACATCAGATTATTCGTGAATAGTTACTTTACACATTGATAAGCCTTTATTCTATCAAAAACAAGAATGTTTTAAGAAATAGTATTTTATGTTTAATTTTTCACAGAACGAATTTCTTTTCGCATAACTTTAACCTACAGTGGAGAAAAAAAAATGCATGTGGCAGTTTTGTACAACAAACTTAAAAAATAGCTTGTTTAATGGTGATTTTGGAAAGATACAATACTCGTACATTTTCATAAAAAAATACAAAAAAACTGCTATTTTAGTTCCAAAGAAGCCGATTTTGTTGAAAATGTAATTAACGTAATATTGTCAAAAACCACTACGAGAATAAGTAATAGCTGCTCATTTACGCGAATTATTATAAAAACAAGTTGTGACATGTAAAATGCGACATGCACGCTGGATAAAGGTTTTTACCTGCTCGCCAACCAACACGACCCGACCGGTTACTGTCTAACAAAAGAAGCGCACGTGCTATCCTGCTCTTTCTTGTGTTGCGATTTTGTGTCTCACTCTCTCAACTTTATTTACGACGCTTGCCACTTTGCCAAAATTGCCAGTATGCTACCTTAAGCCGTGCGCAACGCATCTCTCTCTGTGTTCACAAATTATTGTTTCGTACTGACGACTGTTTACGCCTTAGACCCGGACTTTGTTTGCCTTACGATTTGGATTTTTATTGTGATCACTACGACGACTTGGCGACCACCTGGACTTTTGTGCTGTGTAACATGGCCAACCGCCGCATTTTTTCGAGTTACACGCAACGAGAGTATGCTGAGATGCATCTTATTTACGGAGAAGCTGGCCAAAGTTCCAGAGCTGCTGCCATCCTCTACAGGGAAAGGTTTCCCGATAGGAGACATCCACACCACGAAATGTTTACCAGAGTGCATAACTCCTACATGGAAGGCAGACTCCCTGGTCAACGTGGCGGTGGACGGCCTCAAGTTGTTGACGAAGACATAGTGCTTCAGGAACGAGAACAAGACCCAACAACTTCGGTTAGGGTGATACAACGGCGCACAGGGATAGCGAAGTCCACTGTTCATTCAGTGCTCAAGAGGCATGGATATCATCCATTTCACGTACGACGCGTGCAAACTCTTTTAACTAGAGACTACGTGCCGAGAGTTCAATTCTGCCGCCGCATGCTTGAAATGCATCGGGAGGACCCAAACTTTTTTAATAAGGTGCTGTGGAGTGATGAGTCAGCTTGCAGAAAGGACGGCTACTTGAATTTGCACAATTTACATAGTTGGCAATTAGAAAATCCGTATGTGTCAAGAGAAGACAGGTCCCAGTACCAATTCAAAATAAATTTATGGTGTGGGATTTTTAATGGCCAGATTGTGGGTCCCGTCGAGCTTCCCCCTACATTAAATGCAAATAATTACTTGGAGTTTTTACGAGAAACCCTACCCACGCTCCTTGAAAATGTTCCGAGTGAGCTAAGAGAGGTGATGTGGTTTCAAAATGATGGGTGTCCTGCTCATTATGGCCGGGAAGTAAGAGCCTGCTTAGACGAAGCTTTTCCAGGCAGGTGGATTGGGCGACTGGGACCGATATTATGGCCACCTAGGTCTCCGGACCTAAACCCCCTGGATTTTTTTTACTGGGGTGCCATGAAGGACAAAGTCTATGAAAAGCCAATCCAAAATGACAGTGAATTGAGATCAAGGGTTAACATTGCAGCAAGAAAAATATCCGAAATAAGCTTGAGAAGACTTAAAAGCTCATTTTTAAGAAGATGCCGAGCGTGTATTAGAGCACAAGGGAAGCAATTTGAGCATTTATTGTGATTTATTTAAATAAATGTTTATTAAAGTTGACTCCTCTGATTTTTTTACTATCACCTTCTCCTTCAAGATGTCATTTACAGACCGGCCGGCCGGTCGGCCGTGGATTAACTATTATGTCATTTGAACCGTAGTACGACGACCTTACTACGATTTGAATTCAGTCACATTAGTTGCATTTAAAATAAAATGCTCTTATGAACTACAATAAAATAGCATTGTTTTCGTATTTTTTTAAACTATAGCACATGCGCTTCTTTTGTTAGACAGTAACCGGTCGGGTCGTGTTGGTTGGCGAGCAGGTAAAAACCTTTATCCAGCGTGCATGTCGCATTTTACATGTCACAACTTGTTTTTATAATAATTCGCGTAAATGAGCAGCTATTACTTATTCTCGTAGTGGTTTTTGACAATATTACGTTAATTACATTTTCAACAAAATCGGCTTCTTTGGAACTAAAATAGCAGTTTTTTTGTATTTTTTTATGAAAATGTACGAGTATTGTATCTTTCCAAAATCACCATTAAACAAGCTATTTTTTAAGTTTGTTGTACAAAACTGCCACATGCATTTTTTTTTCTCCACTGTAGGTTAAAGTTATGCGAAAAGAAATTCGTTCTGTGAAAAATTAAACATAAAATACTATTTCTTAAAACATTCTTGTTTTTGATAGAATAAAGGCTTATCAATGTGTAAAGTAACTATTCACGAATAATCTGATGTAAAAAAAATATTAGAAAAGGAATTTTTCATTACGAGATGCTTAATAATCTGTTTCAAGGTAGGGATTTTTCGATATTTCGGAAAATTTTGTAAAACTGTAAATCCGTAAGATTTCGCTGAACATATATTGTGTTGTTTTGGTAGGTATTGACCCAAGCTATCACCCCCTGCAGTATGTCGTGCTATTTACTGGACACCCTGTATATATAAAAGGAGAAGCTGACTGACTGACTGACTGACATATCAACGCAGGGCCTAAACTATAAGGGTTAGAAACTTGAAATTTTGCACAGGGGTTCCTTTTATAACGTAGGGGAGCACTAAGAAAGGATTTTTCAAAATTCACCCCCTAAAGGGGTAAAACGGGGGTACAAAGTTAGTATGAAACTTTGCCGTTTTTGAGGGTATTTTTATATAGGTATTTAGGGATTTTTGGCGGGCGAAGCCGCGGGTAGGCTTGTAATTAATATATTTATGGCTTTCAGGCAAAATATAAACATTATGTGGACTTTAACACATTGAATTGGGGAATATGTACCCCAGTGGCTTGCAAGCCGCGGTCCGTCGCCAAGTTTGTAACTGTTATGTTCAGGCACACCCGTTTAGGACTGGCCGTGTCTAGGCCTAATATAACCATTGAACATTGTGATACGGCCGAAGATAAGGACGTACGAGTACCATATGATTGGGGTGGTTGTTTCACTAAGTGAGTAAATTTGAATTATATTACATATTTTTTGGCTTCAACCCATTGATGGCCCACTACTGAGCACGGGTCTCTCCTCATACCTGAGGAGGCCTAGAGCATACTCCACCACGCTGCTCCAGTGCGGATTGGTGGATGGGCTAGTGGCCAACCCAAGTGTCAGAAATTTTTAAGCCACCCGAAAGTTCCCGACATGGCTTAACGACTGCTACCAAATGGTAACAACCGGGACCGACGGCTTTACGTACCCTCCGAAGCACGGAAGCGCTCAAGAAATTTTGCCACTAGCGGTCACCCATCCAACTACCGCCCGCGCCCGCTGTTGCTTAACTTTGTCGATCACTAGAGATCGACGCAAGTCGCGGGGCTATGAGCGCTTCAACTTATTTTTTACATACATATAAACACGCCTATTTCCCGTAGGGGTAGGCAGAGACCACTTCTTTCAACTTGCTACGATCCTTACATACTTGTTTCGCTTCGTCCACTTTCATTATTCCCTTTTATTATACATATTATGTTTATTATTCCTTTTATTGAATTGTGCTGAGTATGTGCTGAGTCCAATCCTGCCCTGCAAAATGGTATAGACTAAATATATCTGTCATATTAAAGGAATAGCTCATACTTATTTATTACTAGGTGACACAGCAGACTTCAAATTATGTAAACATCACTAATTGAATAGCAAAAAAGCAAAAAAGAACATAACAAAAACAGGATTACATAGATGCACTAGTTGTTTACGTTTACAACTGCGTATATAAAAGTGTAAGTGGTTTTATAGATGGAAAAGTTGAACATAACAGACAAAAAATTAGTTGTGCGGTCGGGGGACCCACGTCTGGCCTAACTCACTCATACCTAAAAAGAAAAAAGGCAAAAAATACTGTGTAGTGTTTAATTGCTTAAGGTTATTGCTTTGCACTTAAGGACTGATTAGAAAACTATTTATTCTAACTTAAACATTTTCAAATTTATTTTTGATGAAACGTAATCATTATGAAATTTATATAAAATACAAGTTATGTCAGATAACTAGACGTGTTACTTCTTCAAGCGATTTTCACGGAATAAACAAAAATGTGACATAATTCATTCTGAACAAACTTAAACATTAAACATTTTGAATTTATTTTTGATGAAACGTAATCATTATGAAATTTATATAAAATACAAGTTATGTCAGATAACTAGACATGTTACTTCTTCAAATTTTCACGGAATAAACAAATATGACATAATTCAATCTGAACAAATAAAACTCAGAATCCAAATTTAAAGTAATTCAAAAATATATAAACCAAAAAGATCAGAGTTGACATCAAAAGAGTACCTATGTATAATCTGAGATTACCAATCAACACCCACACTAAATAAATAAAAAAGAAATCCGTACAAAAAACTCATGTTATTGATTATATTTACAGTGGTTACCGAGACAGGATACCGAGACAGGAGACCGCGACCGTCACTTTGTATAGGCGCGACAGAGTGTCTCGGTCTCGGTCGCGAGTTGTCGCCTATACATTGCCTGTGGTCAAGTGCCGGTCGCGGTCTCCTGTCTCGGTCGCTTGTCTCGATCTCGGCCGCGAACCGCCACCTTTACTAATAGAGGGGGGTCGGGGGGATCGCTATCGCAAGCGCTGAAATAAAAACAAAAATTACATACGCTAATTAAGTATTCAATTTTGCAGGACATTTTTGACCTTCATAATAGTTTTTACAATTTCGGTGACGTATGTAGCGATTACCTGTAACCTTGACCAGAGATACTCAGGTAAGAATAAATTTTCCTACTCATTAACCGCAATGTTCACTTGAATTGTTATGTTGACTTCAATCAAATTGAATGTTATATTTTCGGGTGAATGTTTCATTGTGTGCATAATAATATGATGTTTTAAAAATAAATATATAATCATCAATATTATGTATAATTATAAACCCTTGCGTGACTAAGTGAGTGACAGACAACGCACAGCCTATTTCTATGTACATAATTATAAATCTTATACTCAATGAGCTAAGTATTATTTTTCGCCGTTTACCTATTATGTATTATATTTCTATTTCTCTGAGGTCACACACGTTTTAGGCGACGGTGACCACTTGTGACCATTCTGGTTTTGGCTTAGGGCTACCTTTTTAACCCCGTAGGCTAAAAAAATAATTACCTTATTTTTTTTCTAATTATTATCATTCGAGACAGAGATCCCGGTCATTAGTATAATGGTACATAGATTTTCAATTACTTTTGATAAATTTATAGTATTTTTCAATCTTATTACAGTAATACCCCGCTTTACGCGACCCCGTTATGCGCGGTTTTACTATAACGCGAATTTAAAATTTCGCGTTAAAATACTTTGCATTACGCGACAGAATGTGTACAATCATAATGTAGTCATTAACTTCTCTATGGTCGCGGGAATCCTCGCTTCCTCTGAACATTCTGATTGAAGAATTGGGGATTCCCCGTCCTACGACTGTTCTATGGGGTCCCGCGTTCGGTTCGTTTGTATCGTCGTGTTTAGCTCGGCTGGCAGTCGTGATTTAACATTTATTGGAGATACATATGTACATAATATGACGCAACGTAAAACAGCGTAAAAGCGTAATTTTTGTCTTAAAGATTAAAGTGTTAAGAAGAATGGAAAATGGAGGCAAAGCAACAGTTGATATGTTTTTGTATTAAATTTTGACTATTTTTAATCATAAACCTCGATATACGTTTTTTCCGGAACGTATCCCTCGCGCAAAGCGGAGTATTACTTACTTAGTTATTTAGTTATTACATAAATAGAAAGAAAGAGATACTACCCAAGATTTATAACTATCTATCTAAAAATAATTACTTGAAAAAATATATGCATACATAACTTTTAAGACACGAATGGTTTGTAGAAATATTTCGGAGCGAGCCATCGTAGCCATAAGCATGATTAGCTTGCTGTGGGTGTGGTGACTGTCGCCGAACGTCATCCCTCGGGCAAATTATCACAGTGTTGCAAAAATATAATAATTTCAGGGCCAACGCATCGTCAGGTGCTAATAATATTCATCATCATCATCATCACAACCCATAACTGTCCCACTGTTGGGCACGGTCTCCTCTCACAATGAGAGGGGTATAGGCCATAGTCCACCACGCCGCTGGCCAAGTGCGGATTGGCGGACTTCACACACCTTTGAGAACATTATGGCGAACTCTCAGGTGTGCAGGTTTCCTCACGATGTTTTCCTTCACCGAAGCAAGTGATAATTAAATTTTAATACGCACATAATTTTTGAAAATTAGTGGTGCGTGCGGGGTTTGAACCCGGAACCTCCGGTTCGGCAGTCCAACGTTCAACCACACGGCTATCACTGCTTGCTACTAATAATGCTACTAATATGCCATACTAATTGCTAATATACTAATTGCTACTAATAATATTAATTGAATGAATTGAACTTAAACGCTATTTGCAGATTTACTTAAGTGTTTCTACATACCGACTAACATAAATTTTCTGACAAAAGTCACAAGCAATGACGTTAGATCCTTGTTTGGTATTAAAGTCCTCTGCTCTTTATTGATAACTGGCTTACACGTGTCTTGGACAACAAAGACTTGGACTATCGGCAGTGCAAGTAGTATTGATAAGGTAAGTTTTAGTTGATATTGTTCTACTTTGCAACATTTCGCGACTGCAACATTACAAATGTTCTTCGCAACAAGCTTTTATTTGTGTTATAAAATTCTACTTAATGTCATAGTAATTTTCAGCAACTTTAACAATATTAAATGCGTTTTTATAATCGCAAAAAACGTTTTTTTTTGATACGATTTCATTTTCATGTATTTTTATGTAGCAGTAACTTAAAGAGTAAGGATACCCAATTATCGACAAGTTACTTTTATGCTGATAAATGGGTTTAAGTTATCATAAAATAAGAAATGAAGTTAATATGGAGTTTCTGGTATGAGATTAGTACTAACTTGATGTTTAAACTGTGTCTATGGTACTGCGATGATGAGGTAATTTTCATCATCACCATCACCTTACTTACTTACAGTCAGGTTTTTTTTTCAGGATGACATTAGCCTACCTTTGACACTTACCATAGAGATAGTACTTGATACTTTTCTGTTTATGTCGGGTCTTATATTTATAAAGAGCCTTGTGACGGAGGGCTCAGAAAAATTCAACCCGTTGAAAACAGTTGTCAAACGATATATCAGGTAAATTCTAACAACGCTACACACGCTACACACTCATAGCCCCACACTAGGATTCCCTGTGTCGTGGGTGCCATGGACAACACACAAGACAAAAACACACACCCAGACCAAGAACGGAAATTAAAATTCATCATTCAAATTTCCGCCTCGCTGGGAATCGAACCCAGGACCCTCGGAACGGCGATCCGGCGTGTTAACCATTGCGCCATCCGGGTCGTCTAATAAAAGTATGAGAGCCCAAAATGAATGATACCCTTTCTATTCTAGGTTTAAGTGTGTGTTCTTATCTTTATTTATCGTTATTTATTTGCAATTTTGTTTTTTTTTGTAGTTTTTGTTTACATTATTATTTTATTAAGTTTAATTGTATATACTTGTTATTTTATTGTATTTATTTTGACCCTAGTTTAGTTATTTAACATTACTTTTATATAAATCCATGTTTCAATTATTTATTTCGAATATTATGACATAAATGTATTATTATTATTTTTTAATCATGCAATATTGTACGTGTTAATTAATAGAATTGCTAGCCCGTTCTAATTTACAATAAATAAATACATCTTTGTGTGTTGTCCATAGCATCAATTACACAGGGTATCAAAGTATCAGGCTATGAGTGCGAAGTGTAATTGTGACATATTTTATATCATAGTAACGTGTGATGATTTAATGTTATTACAGGTTTACGCGAAATTTCTTCATCTTAATACCTATTACAGTATACTTGTCGAAATATCTACCGAACTGGCCAGAAATAAGTCGAATGCTTAATTCAGAAATTAAGGCCTGCCGCAAAAACTGGTGGGCGTCATTCCTGATGATACACAATTATTATGATACAGGCGACATAGTAAGAATCATATATTATATTATAATGATAATTGGGTATTAACAGGTAATCTATTTTATAATAATAATCGATGTATCTTTCTCTTTCCTTTTTTGGCTAGCAGTACGGTAGGTACAGTTTACGCAAAAATTATTCAGATAGCAAGGACTGCTATCTAAGTCTTATTTATTATTACCATGGACGTCGGGTCCGCGCTAAAAAATCTCCGAGCCAAATGGGCAACAAATCGCAAAAAGAGCTAATCGATTGCAATCGAAATTAAACTGCGTTGTAATAAGTGTTTAAATTACCTTGTTAACATTTCTATTCTTGTGATGGCTGTGACTGTGACATTTTTTTCGGGATTTTAGTACGAGACCCAACGTCAATGGTTCAGTTTCAGGCTGTACAAGTCACATGTGGAACTAAGTCCATGCCAAGCCTTGTGTTCAATCTCTGTCCATCCATCCATCAGTCTTTACATGTCAACTTGAACCCTTCCCTAGTCCTGAGCCTTCTGAATGAATTCTCCATGTCATCAGTCCACCTGATCGGTAAGCGCCCTATGCTCCTTTCTCCACTTCGTGGTTTGTTCTTCACCGTAGGTGGTTTGAAACATAAATGCGTACTCGTAGATACATCTTTCCTTTATCACTTTCATCACTTATTACATTATAAATATAGTAATTATCATTTTAATATTATGTACGAAACATTTTTCGATTGCTATTTAAATTTTACTCATTGTGTTTATTTATCATTTCGTTTTTTGTCTTATATTATAAAGCTGCTTGAAAAAAGCCGTGTACTACGTGTGTGTAATTTTGTGCACCACATTATTTAGAAGTTTTACTTTTGTATGATATTTTGGTAATAACATTTTTTTTTTATTTCAGTGTCATCCTGTGTCATGGTATCTTGCCCTCGACTTCCATTTAACTGTTATTGCAACCATGATTTATTGGGTGTATTCGAGGAACAAGAGATATGGTATATGGCTCTTCCTAATCAGTTTAATGTCATCGATAGCCATTCCTGCAGTGTTAGTATACTACAACCATCAACGTTTGCGCCCTCTGACTATGGACATTCGGTAAGTACCAAAGTGTATTTTAAAAGTAGGTTATTTTCAAACAAATATTTCAAAACAGCTTTATATACGTTTGTGGCAAACGCCGCTGTTTCGTCATGTACCTGCTTAGAACGCACACAAAGATTTTCGTTGGAGGTCTGACGACGATACCGTTCGTATTTATACGATCCACGGTGCCTACATACATATTGTACCTATGGCCTGCATACAATTTTGGAGACAGTGAGAATTTGCGGTAGTCGCAGTGATTTTAGATAGTAGAGTCTTAAGTGAAACTTACCTAGGTAGGTACACACAATCATATTATTGAGCTGTATTAATATACTTTTGTATTCCTTTTGCTTTGTATTGTATTAAAATTGACTTTATTATTGAGTTTATTACTTGACCTTTTACAGGATAGTACATAATTTTCGCGACGTCGTATTCAAAAACGAAATGTACCTCAGTACTCATTTGCGAGCTGTTTCTTATTTCGTTGGAATGGCCATGGGATACACGATGGGCAAATGTAACCCAAACAGTTATAGAAAAATTATTACCAAGGTATGTCTATGGATACTGCAAAATAATAATAATAAAGCTACCCATCCATGCTAGGGTGTACCTGACAAGGTTGCCTAACCGGGCCCTGGTGCAAACCCCGCACGCACCTCTAATTTTCAAAAATATGTGCGTATTAGACATTGACTTATTGTATAGACTTTAATTTAACACTTGTTTCGGTGAAGGGAAACATCGTGAACAAACTTCCACACCTGAGAGTTCTCCATAATGTTCCCAAAGGTGTGTCAAGTCCGCCAATCCGCACTTGGGCAGCGTGGTGTGGTGAATCCCACCTTTACACTTTTATTAGTTATTAATATTTGTGATTTTATAGTGTTCCAATGTAAAATAATTTTAAAAGTGTTTATTTTAGTGATAGACTGTAAAAAAAATTATAAACTTATATTCTAATCACAGGCATATTCATTTTTATCGTCTTGGGTGGATTTCCAAAAATCCTCTCTCAGTGGTCCCCTACAATCCTCAAGGGATATACCTACATGCATTTCGACTTGTTGTGTACAGTAGTTTCGGCTGCACGTTGTCTGTCAGTCACTCAGTAATGGAAGAGTTTTCTATTGATTTGTGGAGCTGTACAATGTGCTATGTACTCGATGAGATTTAAAATCGTGTAACGAATGAATTGTAATTTTTTTGTTTTAGAAATATTCTTTACTGGGATTCTGTTTAGTTTTGGCAACGTTTCTAGAAATCTTCGTTATTAATAACAGGATTCTAAAACATGATTACACCCCCATGGAAGGAGCATTATATTTGTCATTAAGGCGATTCGTGTGGGCTATTCTAATTGGAATTTTAGTTACAATATGTGAATATGGAACATTACGTAAGTAAAGCGTTCATTGAAACCTATCAACAACAAACTTCAATGATGTTACCTACTATTAAATTTTACCCATTTTTCATCTATTCTGTTTTTCTTAATATATTCTTAATCACTTTCAGCATTAGTAAACGACTTTCTTAGTTGGTCTGTTTGGGTACCGTTCAGCAAATTGACGCCTGGAATTTACCACGTAAATTTAATGTTTGGGCCTCTCTGTTCTGGTACAACACGAGACCCTAATAAGTATGATTTGTTTGGTATCGTAAGTATACCTTCATTATGATCATTATACTTCATACTAACAACAACTAACAGGACTAACAGTCCCTGTCCCAGTCCTCATACTTACAAACTAACTAACTAACTAATGTTCGAACACCGTCACCTAACCGGACTAACTTTCCCAGTCCCCATATGAGTCTTGTTCTAAGTCGGTCACAGTTGTCATGGGCGGCAGCGGAAGGTAGTGCTGCATGCTCGTTTGCTACCTTAAATTAATAAAAAAGTATATGATTTTATATATTTCAAGTTAATCAAGTTAATGATAGTTCGATATAATAAGCCATCGATGTAACGTGTTCGATGTCATGAACTTCGATGTGGCGTATGGAACCCATAATTCATGTAGCATCATAAAACCGTGTTTTTAGTTTTTCAAACTATTATCTCTTATATTTTAATTTTGCTATTGTTCATTAATGTTAAATTAATTAATTCTGCAGGTGATAAATACATGTGGTGTGACTGTAATTAATATCGTCATCAGTTTTATTTTGTGGACGTTTTATGAGGCGCCAGTACAGAACCTTACGTCATTGCTTTTAAGATCTGGGTAAGTTTTCGAAATGAACAGAAAGAAAAAGTCTAGTTAGGGTTAGGTGTGCAGGTTTCCTCACGATGTTTTCCTTCACCGAGGCAAGTGATACTTAAATTTATAATACGCACATAATTTTGAAAAATTAGAGGTGCGTGGAGAATTTGACCCGGGACCTCCAGTTCGGGAGACCAACGTTCAACCACTCGGATATCTCTGCTTGCTATGATATTATAGTACCTAAATATAAAAGGAACTTCAGCGTTGTAAATAAATTATAGTTACCCGCCCTACGCTCTAGTGGCCCCTAATTCACTCTGCCAAAGGTTACTTCACATTGACATGACACGTCGTGTCAATCGCATGGTATGGTGCATAAAGTAACTTGTACCAGTGTGTGTTATGTTCTATTGATTAATTTAATGTATTTCTAATCTATTATTATACAACAAAATTACTGCGCTTCTTCTTTATAAACATTAACTGTGCCGAATTTCATACGCGTCCGTCCGCGTAATTTCGTAAAATATTAGGTATACAACATTTTAAGTAATATATTTATTTTATTTGTATAATTTTAGCAAGAAACAAGGGACCCGAGACACAATAAAATGTGTCAATGGGAATGGCATCATTACTGTGGAACAATTAGGCAACAAGAAGAAAATATGAGAATAAAGAAGCGAAGAAACAAACTAAGATTTCGCATAATTGTTTCATTCCCACAAATGAACCATGAAATATAATACCATAGTTACCACTTTACCTACAAGTTGTAATATTTATTTTGTAATATCATAAAATAAATAAATATTGTAGAAGAAATGAAGTATTTAATTTGCCGCTAAACACAATTGTACATAATTTTATAAAACCAAAAATCCGACTTCGAAAATCGACTTAGGAGGTAATAAAAAAAATTGACAGTTTCTCTCGACTTCTCTGGAAGTCATCATCAGATCCTGGTTTCCTTATCACGGTACCACCATTGTAATATCTCCTTTCCACACAAAATAATCATCAAAATCGGTTCATAAACAACGAAGTTTCCCGGGAACACAAAAAATATATAACGGTCAAATTGAGAAACCTTCTTTTCTTTTGAAGTCGGTTAAAAACGTAAAATAATATAACTAATATGTAACATGCTTACATTGAAAACCCCAGACTAAAAAATCTGCAATGAACTGATCATCAAACGCTTGAACAGATCTTCATAAATTATAGCAAGAAACCAAGTCTATCACGTCAGCTTTCAAACATTATACTGGCACCGAAAATGCCTTATAATCATTTTGGAAAAGATCTGATAGGTACTCTTACACTGCTGGACCGATATTAACCATACATAGCTAAGAACCACCGCTAGTATGTATAATTCTACTCTAAGGGTTAATGACTGGTACCTAACCAGGAACGACATGCCCTCCGAAACATTGAAATGCTCAATGCTCAAGGAATTTTGGCACTAGCGGTCAGGCGGTCACCCTTCCAAGTACCGACCGCGTCCTACTACAGCAATAATAATACCAATTCGTAAAATCGCTGTTATGCCATCTCCTGTCCAAGTCGAGAACTTTAACAACTTTCATACTATGAACTTCATAGACTTGCAGTTGCTTCATAAGCTTCCGTGTAATTCTCATACATGCTCATAGATGGCGTGCGATGGCGATGGTATTCCATCTTCATACAAACGGTCGGAACGCGAATCATACCTACGCGCCTCGGAGTTTGGTAAGTATATAAATAAATAAATAAATAAATAAATAACGCTCCACACTCATAGCCCCACACTAGGAGTCACTGTGTCGTGGGTACCATGGACAACACACAAGACAAGAACACACACACCCAGACCAAGAACGGAAATTTAAATTCATCATTCAAATTTCCGCCTCGCTGGGAATCGAACCCAGGACCCTCGGAACGGCGATCGGGCGTGTTAACCATTGCGCCATCCGGGTCGTCATATAGCTTGGTAGTCTCGGTACACATCAGTCGCAGATGAATAGTAGGGACGAACGTGTAGGTTTGTAATCAGGAATCGTGCGATTTACCTACTCACTTACATTCACTACAACTAGAAAGAGGCAGCCTTAGCGCGCGGGACTGTAGGAATTTATTTCAAGGACAGGGCCGCGTCACAATACTGTATGATACTGTTACCGTGGTTCCGATGACAACGCAATTTTAATCATAAAATTGATCAAGTTTGGCTCCACACAAGGGTACTCCTCAACGGTTTACAGCACAGTGACCTTGCTTTGCTATTATAATTCACTTAGGTATAGTTACAGACCACTTTGGTTAAGTGGTCTGTAGGTATAGCGTAATAAAAGCGTGTTTTAGTTTTTTCAACTGGTATTTTTTCCACATCAAACAGGAAGAAGACTGAAGCGAAGGCTATGATTGCTCTTGTAATAAATCATCATCATCATCATCACCATTCCCAAGCGTAGGGTTCGGCTTCATTCGAATATGCTCATGTTGTCAATACGCTTGTTGCACATAAATCCTATGTCTAGATTGAATACTGTCGAATTGGTCAAGGTTGAATTCATCGCTTGGCATAGGGTCCCGTAGGTAGTATAACTATATTCATTTTCTTCCTGCCATGGTCACAAAGTAGATAAGTAGATAAACTATGGTGTACATTACAGGGTAATATCTACTAGTTTTTTTTTTTCATTTTATTATGATACGGGTACTCCCGATATGTATTTTAAAACGCCGATATTTCGACCCAGTTGCATGGATCGTGGTCACGGCTGAACTGCGGTGGCGCGGAGAAACTTTTGACAGGTGACACTTGACACTAATACATTAGTCTATCTACCTTACGTCTAGTTCGTTTTTGCGTTTTGTTAACCATATTACGACACACACGAAATATCGGCGTTTCAAAATACATATCGTGAGTACCCGTATCATAATAAAATGAGTACAATCCGCGATGAGTTAAGTTTAAAATATCTACTAGGCTAATTTGTCACTTCCTTCTCCATTCCACTTGCGAAGCAGTCGTTCCGGGGTTCGACTCCTGGCCAGGGCAGATATTTAAGTATCAGGATAATGTTTGTTGTCGGGTAATGGGTGTTAGTGATGTGTTATTTGTGTTGTCATTGCCGCCTACGACACAGGGAATCATAGTGCGGAGGTGTGAGTGGATTAATGTTTATTTATTTATTTATAGAGGAAAGGAACCAACGATACTAATCCTACGTTGCTTCGGTTTATGTCTTAGTTTTGCGGAACCCACAAACCGCGCCATGTCACGTTAATCCAAGATAATTGGCTGCGCGGTCCGCTGACATTGTACATTCGGGTCAACTGGAAATACTGAAAAATATGCAATATGAAAACTTTTTAACAACCTACAAGTTGTTTTTAGGTTTATTAAAAAAGTAGCCAATACTGGACATTCGGCATAATAGGGATTATCCATTAATCATGATCATGGTTTGATCTAATAGCCAGGTAGTCTGCGTCGTCGGTCCTAAGCGTAGACAGAGAAGGATATAGATATGCAGGTAAGCCAACATGAGATAGCACGAGAAACGGAGAAATTACAATCGTATGTGGCACAAGAAAAGTTCGACATCAGCTGTCTAATTAGCTTCCAAGCAAATGCTTTGCGCGTGCTTTTCTTGAAAAAACCGCCACGCAATGTGAGACAAAACATCGTATCGTTCTGTCTCGATTTTTTCCATGTCATTAGCGTAAGTTGTGCCTTTTCTTGTGTGAGTGCGATAGATGGCATCCATGGGTGTATACTTTTCTCCCTCTGCGGTCCAAAGTTGTTGACCAATCTAAGCAACTGTAGGAGCGGTCGGTTGGCCGCTAGTGGCAAAGATTTCTTGAGCGTTTTCGTCATTTCCGTGCTTGTTATTGTATTTCTGTTATTGTTAGATAGCAGTCGTTATGCCATGTTGGAGGTCTTCAGGCGATACCAATTCTTGAATCCAGCATCCACTAATCCGCACGTGACCAGCGTGGTGAAGTATGCTCTAGACCTATTCAAAGGTGAGGAGAGATTCGTGCTTAGTAGTGGGATAATCAAACCAGAAGGTAGATTTCTTTCGATGTTACCGAAGACTGGAAAAGTGTTTGGAATTTCATTAACCAAAAAATATTTTCATGATTTGTATTCCGAGCAATGCCAATACAAAAATAACTTTCTTTATTACAGAAAAGAAAACATATTCTATCCATTCAAATTTCCAATTCCCCAAACAGCTATAAATCAGCCATCTGGATTTTATAATCTGGGAATATTTCTGTAGCCGCGGGAATTTAGCGGATTGGAGAAAAATTGTAAAGTTATTGATCCTGAGAATTGTTAATTGTCATATTGTACCTACATTTTAATGTTATTTTAGTTTTAGTATGACACACGGTTTGAACTTTGAAATACCTAATCGCCCAAATACCTGATATGAATTTATGTTGCACGCACTTGTTATTTTCAATAATTATGTGCGGATTACAATTTTAAATTATTTAAATTATTTTAGACAAGTATGATAGTTTGTAATTGTTAAGAATTAAGAATTGTAATAAATAATATTAAATACAAAAACTAGATCTGAGGTAAATTTTTATTAACGCATAATTATGGAGAAATCTGCTATAAATTGATATTATTTAAGCTCACCGTATGAACCTCATGATTGTATTTTGTGGTCAACAAAGTTTATATAAATAAACAAATAAAATAATAATCTCTTTACTGAAGGAAAACATCGTGAGGAAACCTAGACCGTACTCACCTTGGAGATTTTCATAGTGTTGTGAAAGGTGTGTAAAGTCTTCCAATCCGCTCCTGACCAGCATGTTGGACCAACGCCTGTATCCATCAGGTTGTAGAAGAGGGACCTGGTTCCGTAACCTGGTTTTTCAGCATGGTGCACCACAAGATGTCGGCTTCGACCCAAAGATAGATACATTCCAATATGTTACTGTAATATTTTAAGCTATTGCATAGCTTCTATCGCGGGCCTTGAGCGTGGGGCCCGAATCCAGAAATTCCGTAACGAAAAAAACCTAACACCCCCTGAATAAATTACCGACCACTCGGCGATCCCAAGAGTAGTTTCGTTGAACGAGTAGGCAAGCACAATAAAGAAACACTTCTTCAGTACAATTCAAGTCATTTATTGAATGTTATGCTGGATACTTATAGATATAACAAAAAACCTCAACAGCGTGATTCAGCATAACAGCGTTTTACTACTCAGCGCCATCTAGTATACTGCGAGTGAACTACCAGCTCAGCCAGCCTTCCTCCATCGATAAATGGACCCATCTAACTTAATGAATAATTGTTCACTGCACAATACATAGATGGCGCTGGTAGGGGATAATAATGCACCACCCTCAATCAGCGCCATCGAACGTAGCCAGCGCGCCAGCGGCAGTACCTTAATACTAAGGTATGGTACGTATGTTTTCTACAAACTAGATGGCGCTGTTCTGATATAACTATATAACTTCTAATAATTATAATTGCATAAGTTGATAAAAAATGCTATGCAATAGCTTTACCGCGGCAGTCTCCGAGTGCCACATTTAATTTTTTTTAATTAAAAAGCATTGCTGGTTTGACATTATCGCAAACACATTACGCACGCGATGTCAGAAAGACAATGAAATGACCAAACTTTGTTAGGGAGGACGATAATGTCATGACCATTTTACTTCACATATACGCCTGTGTTGTACCTTATGTTAAGGGACTAAGGTTGAAAATGTATTACCTCACACGCCGTTGTGAGTTGATGAGTAGAAGCCTGAGCGCTAACACTCAAATTGCCTATTATCCGCTAATCGTACGGTGATCCATCAAAGTCAGCTTTACCACGACGTTCTCAAGGTAAGGTCATTGTTTGGTTTGAAACATTACATTGTTACATTGGAAACTAAACCTTAACAGCTTCTGTTAAAGCTGATGATGGTGCAGTATAGTTTCAAGATGATGACTTCGAAACAGACGTGCATGCATTTGCAGAACTCGCATTCAGTTTAACGTTTTCACTTTGTAAGTAATTTAGAAAATGAAGAGTATCGCTTTGGTTTTGACAGGGAAAATTTCCATTTTTTAGTACTAAAGTAGTTCTTTAATCTTGGTCAGTAGGTACAGCACATTCATCGATAATTTTAACAGAAACCACGAATATTATTGTCATAATTATGATGATTAACAAAAATATATTTGTATTACTGTCCCGATTTGAAAAAAAATATCCTGATTATTTTAACCTTCCGTCCCGAAATTTCATACGCTGAACTTGGCACCACTAGTTGTAGCTAGTGTATATTTCCTAAAAACTCGATTTCAGTTGCATTCATCTATAAAATCAGCTCTTTAGAAATGTAAGAATAATTTTAGTCGCGTAAATTCTTTAAGGAAAACATCAGATTTAAACTAGTTTAAAATGATCTTTTAGGATGGACAATAATCGTCTGATCCAGCGATTCATCCCTCTTTACGGATTGAATCCTTGTAAAGAAAACTCTGTAGTAAGCGATTGCTAACAAAGTTTTCAACTTCCCATTTAAATTGAAGATTTTAAATTGTGAACATCCGCTGCCACCGGTATGGATAGGGTTTCCAAGTACAGACTTATAATTTCCGGGACAATTCTACGAGGGTATTGACATAAAAAAGAACTGGGTAAGTACCTATTTAACTAGACGCTGGTATTTTCTTGCACCTACATACTATATATTTTCATAATATTATGAAACCATAAAAATAATTGAGCAACTATTTATGGTTATATTGATAATGTCAACTTTGATAGGAAATAAATAAAAACAAAAAAGTAAAAACAAACTTCAATAAATAATATTACAATATTAATAAACTAACCAACTCATGTTCTAAAAAAGTCTGCTAATCGTACTAACCATCCTAGCTAACTGCTAGCTAACTATCCTATACCTAATAATAAACACAAATATAATACGGACTAGGCAGCGAAAGCACTAGAGGTACTTCGTTCGGTGAGGTACTCGAACGATTGAGTGACAAGGGTTTAGTGCGAGACATGCTGGACACGCGCCAAGACGCAAAATTCCGGGATGTTCCCGGATTTCCCGGCCATTTGGCAACCCTAGGAAGACGCGGTTTGCCTTCTCATTCGGTAGATGCCAGCCGCGGAAGACTGGAATAGCTTGTGCGCGTCACCTTCTATCTAGAGAATGTAGGAATCTTCAAGAGAGAATAGCCTTTTACTAAGCTAGTTAAATATTGGCAAAAGGCAATGCCAATATTTAACTTAAAGGCCTATGTCATGGGACAACCGACCAACAAACTGGTTCCTGATAATCATATATATACAAAAAAAGAAGGAAAATAATTACTTTTGTTATTTATGTACGAGAATTTAAGTTAATTGATCAGAGAATAAAGGCTTTATTATTATTTTTATTATACAGTTTGATCGTTAAATCACATTCAATCCGCGCCCGTAGATTGAAACTTCACGTAATAAAATTATGCCAAGATAGTACATTCAAATCACCTTTAATAGATTTCTCTCAGTCTCAAAACCAGTATTCTCGTTCTAGTAACTGAAAGAAAAGCTGATAAAATACGATTTAAAGTAATAAATCGCCAGAACACGTGCCGAAACGATCCGAATCAATCTGCGAACTGCAGAACCTCAAAAACAATGTTCTTTGAGACGTCGTCGCGGCGAGTTTTGGTGAATTGGTTTAACTCAAATGGCTGACTGTGCTGTTTTAAACTATTTCTTTGTATTGCAAAAATATTAACCGCCGTTGCTTTTTGTAACCTACGTTTTAGGACTCACGACATTAAAATCTTTGCAAGTCAAGATTGTTGTCAACGGGTTCGATTCCCGACTGGGGCATATTTATGACATATACATTTTTTTTCTCGGGTCAAGGGCGTTTAGTGATATGTTATTTTTGTTGTCCATGCCACCCGCGACACAGGGAATCCTAGAGCGGAGGTATGAGTATGTATGTTAGCGTTTATTAATTATTAATCTCCATTGTACCTACAGACATTAGTTTTATTAGATTATATTTATTATATTACGCGTTTAATTAAAGTCAATTATATTTTATTGTCACTTCGCTTCGATATTACGAAAATAAATTTTGTCTCAGCTTAGGTACATAAAAAATTCATTCTCTTAAATCTTGATAATAAAAGAGCAGCTTAAATTAAATTGCACATCATTTAAGGGTTGGACAGCTGTGATTGTTTGATTTCATGAGACGTCTAGACTGTCTTGTTGCGGTCTAATGTAAATTATGCCTTCTTAAGAAAATACCAAATATTTTTTGGAATCTCTTTTATAAGTTCGACCGACTATACTTTTATGTATGTATATTAAACTTATTACTCAAACAATAACGAGCTGACGGATCAGCAGGAAGTGGTGAGATGAGGTGTGGTGAAGTGATGTGAGGAGTAGCGAGCTGGTAAGTTGTGTTGAGTGGTGAGGTGTGGTGAGGAGTTTGAGGAGAGGAGAGGAGAGATATTATGAGAAGGGAGTCTTCCAAAGGTTTCAGGTGTTCCAGCAAAATGTTATTGGCCAGCGAGCAGGCCATCTTCAAGAAAAAAACAGAAGATTAATAAAAACAAAGGAATCTTGCCAATATTGTCATTGAATAACATGCATCAGAAGACGGAGCACGAGTATTTTATTTGCTCTTTATAATACTATTTTGCATATTCAGTAATAATTGTTTTCAACCAGCTGACAACTCATAATTATTGGCCACTGCATTTACTCATCTCATTATTTCCTTTAACGTTGCAATTATTATATTTCAAATTCACACAGCTCATGACTGATTCTAAAATATTGTTTTCATTTCGAAGCGGCTGAGCTCTGCCACGTCACGACAGTCGCAGTGCAACGAAGCCAGTGAATCACAATGCCTTGCTTGTTGCACTAAACTCACTCCATTTAATATTAACAGTGCATCGACTGGAGATACGGGCTCGGATTGCTGTGTAAAACGCTGCTTTTTTCATTTAGTTTCGATGCCTTTGTCGTTCTTTATTTAAAGTTTAAATAATTAACGGTGATGCAATTATGTGCGCATATAATTTTTTTTTACCACAATTTTGGTAAGGTAGCGGAAGGGTGGTGCTGCACGATATTTTTCGATTTGAAGGCCGTAAAAAAACTACATTATTGTGGAGGAGAATTTTAATTGTCTAGGTGTGCTTTCTGTTTTTTCCAATTAGACAGATTGAAAAATTTGAGAACTTTTGAATGATTAATGATATTAAACGTTTGCTGCTGAGCACGTATACGTCGTGTTTTCCATGAAAAATTACGATCGCCGCAGCGAACGTGTTAAATACTCTCGGAGCCACTTATAAACAAGAATAATCCAGTTAAATAAAAACAAAAAAATATTACATAGACAAGCAAAAGCATTTTATTATATTTGCAAACATACGAGGAAAAGGGTTAGTTAAATTAAATGAAAACTATAATTAAAGCAAGTTTTTAAGTTAAATCAATTTTATGGTATCTGCCTACTGCACATGCGTATGTTATCTACCTACTATATACCAGGAGCGTTATTTGTATTTAGGTACCATACTACCACCACTACCCATAGAATTATTTTCCTTTATAGTGTTATCTGCTTGTACAGATTTGTGGTTCTCCAATTTACTTCAAACATTATGTTAAATTAAAATCTCAGGATCAATCATCTCTCAATACTTGAGTAAGTAGGTATAATAATACAATAACTGTTTTGAAAAAACACTTGACTTGGCGCGGCGCGGCGGCGACGGTCGCACTAATCTCCCGTATGTTCCAGCTTTTGTATCGACTCAGCCTTTTCCAGTTGACTACGCCAGCTAGTTTTGATGCATTGTCGTTAAGTCTCTCGTATTTACGCTCGTATTTTACGTGAGAATTAAACGCGTCAGCGGTTTTATACTACACTGTATTCTGCGCTAAATAGGTCTTCCATTATAGATTTCTTTATAAATTGTTACTTTTTTACTCCGGCGTTATTGAAGAGAATATACTTTAGCTGCAATATAACGGGAAATGTATCGTCTAAACGTAACTTTTAGTATCAAAGTTATTGTATCAAAGAGATGCATTATGCTCGTACAACGCAATCACTTTAAGATCCGCGACAATCATAATTATTGTAATTATGGATGCGAAAGATAATTACGAAACTTAGGTATGAGACAGAAAGAGACAAATATATGGCTATATTTCAAAATATCATCATCACCATCGCAAACTGTCCCACTGCTGAGCAAGGGTCTCCTCTCACAATGTGAAGGGACAGGTTATTAGTCCACCACGCTGGCCAAGTCCGGATTGGTGGACTTCATACACCCTTTGAGAACATTATGGGGAACTGTCAGCTGTGCAGGTTTCCTCACTATGTTTTCCTTCACCGAAGCAAGTGATAATTAAACTCTAATACTCACATAATTTTTGAAAATTAGGGTTGCGTGCGGGGTTCCAACCCGGGCGCGCCGGGGCGGGAATTCAACTTTCAAACACTTGGCTATGACTGCTATAATATCTGCAATGCTTTCGAAATACATTTCGTAATATAGCTATTTCTAATAGGAACATAAAAAGGAGGCATTTAAAATGATGATTAAAATTACTCGTAACTTATCAAAGGTCTAAACGATATTTGAAGTAAATTGTTTAACCCATAACTCTTTCTATATTGCTTCATAAAAGTGACTAAAGTCACCCATTTTTCCGCTGAGAAGGTTATTGAAAAACAATTTTCTGTAGAAGTGTACCGATAAATCAAAGCTCCAGGGAATTAAGCTTTCAGTTAGAAAGAAAATAGAGGTGTTATTCGATACTTTGTTTTCACTGAGTGAATTTTGAAGTTTTTGTACTCGACTGTACCGCGACGCAAAGGAGTGTTACGACTTTACAGCTTATGTATGTACATGTGTGTTTTTTCTTTCATGGCATCCATTGACTCGGTGGTACAGAACCCTACTTGTGCGTGTCCGACTCGCACTTAACTGTTTTTTCATTCCGAGTGCCCATTTACGATTAGTAATAACTTAAAGTCAGCAACTTATTTTCTTTTTGTAAATAATTATGTAGATTACGTAGTCGGGTTTTAAGTATAGTAGTAAAATCTTAGGGCACTTATGACACCCTGGTCAGCATGGTTTTAATATTTAAGTCAAAAAAAATGATTTTTTGTTTTACCCAGTGTTGCCAGTGAATAATGTCTTTATACACTGGCAATTTCTTCGAACCTTGGAGTTCTAACACGCAATACCGCTATATTGTTGAAATAGAAATAGGAAAATACTTTTCTTTTAAGATTCTCACTAATAGAACTGGAAACTGCTGAGACAGCGGTTCTCAAACTGTCAAAAATAAATATTATTGTTTTTTTAAGCACTATAGATCTTTATTTTTATCTAGCTCCGCCAATCCGCACTGAAAAAGCATGTTCCCTAGAGCCTCCTCAAGAATGAGAATAAACCCGTGCCCAATAGTGGGCCATTAATGTGTTGGAGCTAAGCAATTTATGTGTGAGTACTGGACACGCGTTCAAATAGACACGAGTTCTCCTTACCCCGTTCTCCTTGTTGAACAATAGACGGGACTTTGCCACTAAGTTTTCATATGTTCAATGGGGCTATGGGGTCTATAGATAAATAGGTTAATAATTATATCCATAACAAGTACACGTGGTAACAACACTGGTGCAACCAATATCGTGTAGATTAGAAGTTCTTTCTATTAACTGTTGTATATAAAAAAAAAATTTAATTATCACTTGCTTCGGTGAAGGAAAACATCGTGAGGAAACCTGCACACCTGAGAGTTCTCCATAATGTTCTCAAAGGTGTGTGAAGTCCACCAATCCGCACTTGGCCAGCGTGGTGGACTATGGCCTATACCCCTCACACTGTGAGAGGAGACCCGTGCCCAGCAGTGGGACAGTTATGGGTTGTGATGATGATAAGTTTAAAAGACGCGCTGAGGAATTCCATCACTCCATCATCATTCCATTTCTTCTCAATTTAATGGTATAATAGAGTGTTGATAGTTTGGGAACCTCAGGCTGTCTGACGCTGATAGTTCCCGTCACGCGACGCGCCGCATTAATCAAGTTTTAGACAAACCTAGTTTATTGGACGGGGTAGTTTTTACTAGTCTAAACTTAATAATCAGTAGAGCTTCAAATAATCTGTACTTAAGCAAACCTTTTCTATGTACATCATCATACATAATCATGATAATTAAAAGGGGTGTTTTAAGTTATGTATACATAATACAGTGTAACTATTTTTTTGAAAATTAAAGGTGCGCGCAGGATTTGAACCCGAGTTATACCCTCTTAATACGGCCAAAACTGAAATAGGACATTGTTGTTGTGTTTACAAAAAAATATGAATATTGCTCTCAGGAAATAATGCTTTAGGAAACTACAAAATATATTTAAATTACCCACTTAAATTACCCACCCATCGAGAAATTAATTAATTTAATGATAGAAAAACTTATGATTTACATACGGATTTAAAGTGGTGATCTGACGTCGTCTTTACGGATATTTTTTTAATTACAATTTGATATTAGAGAGGGTAGAGGTTTTTATTAATTTGAGCGTTCACAGCTCTTTTACCTTTGATGAAATCTTGTGAATTAATTAATTTTAATCAAAACGAACAACTGCATTGCATATTTACCGCTAATTTCGAACAGCAACATTCCAAATTTAAATATTTATTTGAATTTCTTGTCTCGACTTGGTACATGTCGGGAACAATCTAGAAGTTTTATTTTTTAAATTTCTTCTATGATGCTCTCACATATTCCATCGAGCGTTGACAGATGAATCTACAAGACACAACCACATAATTATATATTTTTACAATCAGTAACCTAATTTAATAACCTGCTATTTTCGGACGACGAAATTAATATCACATGATATTTACGAACCACTAAGAAGTTTCACTTCAATCTAATATTCGGTTGAGCCTTGCCTATTAAGGCTCATTATGTTAAAGATTTTGTTGTTTTGTAAATGGATTGGATGAGAGAAAAGATACAATTGCTAAACACATTCCGTTACGGGCTTAGTAAACAAGTTATGTGTATTTTTCTTCAGCAATAAATATTTCATAACAGGAAAACCGATCCCTAAATTAATATAATGGAACAAACATAATATTTATAAGGCATCGATAAAGATAATAATAATGAATAACAATTCTATTTGGGGACGTTGTTTGAGTACGGATTTATAAACGTAAATCTATTTGCCGACCCGGATGGCGCAATGGTTAACACGCCGGATCGCCGTTCCGAGGGTCCTGGGTTCGATACCCAGCGAGGCAGAAATTTGAATGATGAATTTAAATTTCTGTTCTTGGTCTGGGTGTGTGTGTTCTTGTCGTGTGTGTTGTGCATGGCACCCACGACACAGGGAATCCTAGTGTGGGGCTATGAGTGTGCAGCGTTGTTTATTTATTTTTTATTCATAAACGTGGGTTGATATTTCATTACTGAATGTTTCGTCTCTTAGTATCTGCTCATACTCGTACACAGCGAAGCGACGACGACGCGTCAACGACGCGACGACGACTGCGCCGACGACGACTGCGACTCGCTGCGTTACCGCAAACACAAGAATATCTCTTTGAGATGTGTTTTCGTTTTGGATAATGTTTCTAGTGACAAACCGACTTCATAACTAAAACGGATTTCGTAAAATAAATGTTTTTGTACATTTAATTAACGATTTGACGATCTCGCAGCCTAGTTGGTAGTGGCTCTGCCTGCAAAGCGAGGGGTCTCGGGTTCGATTCCCCTCCTAGGCAGACGTTTATTTGAATGATAAATAATTGTTGCTTGGGTCACCGGTATTAGTGGTATATTTATATCATCAATGCCACTCGCGATACAAGGTAACCTAGTGCGGATGTAGGTATGTGTAACGTTTATTTATTCATTTATACTCGTAATATCGTCGTTTGGTACACGCCAGTATCGTCGACTTACAGCGACATCGTACATTGGCAATGAAAAATGTCGCCCGTGTAAATGAAATTAAGCATTTTCATACAATTTGCGCCTGCCAACGTTGTGCGACATTTTGTGGTGGTGCGGATGACACTGCAAATAACGCTGTAGACAAGTTGTTGACAAATCCTATTTTGGTGCCATTCCAGCTAGGAATTACCATAAATTTGTTACTTAGATTGTTCATGCTATCCTTTTCATTCCAAACAAGCAAATGAAAGAAATTTTGCATACAAAATCGCATCGTTTGAAAGAAAGAGTCAACTTCTTTTTAAATAATCGTCATTCTTCACCATGTTTTCCGACACCGACGCAAGCACAATTAATAGACAGGTACTTTTAAAAAAAATGTAGTGTGTGCAGGATTCGATACAAAGCCAAATCAGGAGTTCAACCTTTCAATTCTACACACTTTTCTATAGCTCCTTGGGTCATAGAAATAGTTAACTTCTGTCTTAAAATTAATACTAACCACAAAAAATCATTATACCCAAAGGAGACGGTTCATTTTAGTCTTACTTATGTACGGTACATGAAACAGTACTTAAGTAGGTATTGATTGACAGTTGAATTGACTGACAGAATAGGTGTAGGTACGTTAAACGACCGTGAGTTAACGCAATGTCTCTCTCACTCTCTGTATTTTGTGCTTGATGTCAGTCGTAAAATATTCAATAGAAAAATATTCTTGACAGTATTCAATAGAAAAATAGTCTTAAAAGTATGACGTCATTAGTCAAATGAAAAATAGTATAAAAATGTTATTTTAATTCATTTTAACAGGTGTCTTATAATAAGGCGAGGCGTTATACAATAATGTACATTCTTCTTTAATACTGAAATATAAACATTAACATAAAGAACGAGACAAAAATTTGTCTAAAACAATAAAATTTTCGAGGTTTTCTACTGGTCATAATTCAGAGATACGTTCAACGGTCGGTATTAAAATTAAAAATTCAAATGAGCACCATTTTGCGCTGTTTGCCGCGTAAATATTTCAAGATGGCGGATCATTTTAACGGTTGCGAGGTAAAGGGTTGTTGTGAATTTTGTTGAAATGAGAATTGTATTTTGTGAGGAATGTACTATTTTCATTTCGCAACTCCCTTTTTCCCTTTACCGATAAATTTAACGAAATAAATCCTATTTTGGTGGGTTTTGTTATTTATTGCTGGTTCTTTTTCAGACTACAGATTAGTAATAAAGTTATGTGGACTAGATTTATAGGGGTCTGGCTTTAGTCGAGTTTAGTTACGACTTGGGTCAACTACAGGCTCACCGACTTTTACAAGGTTATTTAACTCGCTATGTTTGTTAGTTTGTCAATTTGTTAGTAGATATGTTATTTTAGTTTTACTATAAACACGTGTCTTAGTTTTTTTACGAATAATTTATTATTGATACGAAGCTTATCAAGTAATACGATTTCATTTATGATTCCTAATTACAAATTATCATTCTTAATTTAAAACTAACTTTTTAATTTTAATGCAATGAATATGAATGCTTTTCACTCTCCCCGTATAGGTAGGGTTACCACGTAAGTTTAGACTCGGGATTTAATACAATTATTTATCTTTGCTTTTTAGTTAATAATACAAAACATAGTGACAAGTATCTTCTACAGATATTTAAATATGTACAGATATATACAGATATTTGTATAGATGAAGACATATCCCAGTAATTTTTATTAGGTATAAATAAATAAATTAATAATGCTTTACACTCATAGGTCGGACGATGTTGGACGATGCAGAAAGACCACAAACAGACATCCAGACCAAGACCAAATACTCGAACTCATTATTCAAATTTCCGACTCTTTGGTAATAGAACTTTCGAACGGCAGTCCGACTTGGAAACCAATGCGCCATACGGAAGGTCAAGTTACGGCCCAACATTGTTTCAGTTTCATTTCCATTGTATTCTTTATAGGCCGAGATTCTAACCTCTGGACGACACATTTTTCGTGGAACAGCTGCGGTAAAGCACTTCAAAACTTATTTGCAAACCTCTTAAGGAAACATGACATAACTTTTATCCTCTATTTCGTACCCTTTACGTTTTCTGTTTTGTTTGTATTATGTTGTTCACCGACTATATGAATATTATTTATTTGATATTGACCGCAGTTTGGCCGGTGCAGATGTCCTTCCGGCTGATTTTCAATCCTTCAAACCCTTCTTATCCCCCTTAGGATTGGAATATTCTAAAATCCGTTCAAAACTGACTTTTTCTACTGATAAACTATCTTCATGTCAAATTCCATCTTATGAAGATAAAGATCTTATAAAGATGGAATTTGAGAATTTTGAGATTTCGTGTTTAATCAGTGAGTTAATGATCACAGTAAAAATCAAATTATACCTACACTTATGGGTATGTATATCAATTCTTTATCTTTCCTTCCATTTCCAAAAGGAAAGCGGTGGCGACAGACATTTATTAGGAATATATTTTTAAAATTGAAATTTATGGCGACATTACTTTAGAATCGGATAGTATTCAGAATTGGGTGGCATATAAAATTGAACGATATTGTCAAATGATCTCACACGTATTGAAATTCTATTAGCCAGTTCCTTCAGGTTTTATCATTGCCCAACATTGGGATGACGCAAAAGCATAAAACAATAAATATACAGTTTGAAAAACTAATAATACGCTTTTACAATTCTATGTAAGGGAGTACTCTAAAACAACAACCCTACACTATTTGTATACTATAGTCAACCCTAGTTTAAGTTACCATGGCATCATTAATAACACGACTGTCATTCATTCATATTATTTTCCTTTGTACAATATAATTCCCAAAGTCATAATTGATGGATGAAAAAATTGTAGTTGATATTCTTATCACTGACAGTTACATACTAACATACTAACCTACGTCTCAAGCTAATAAAAGCGTATTAAAAAGGGTGCAAATTCTCATTAGGTCTTTACAAACACTTTTTGAAAGTCAAACTATTACATCGATTTCACACACTCCAACATTAAGTGGTCTTAGAAGAAGCAGCCAGAAACTACCATTTAGTTTTTTTTCGACTCACAGCTCTTACAGACAACACTTATTACTTGGAAAGTAGCAAACACTACATGGTACTTACCCGAAAAAGATTTGAGAAGCACCTAAATTATTTAAAGCAAAATTTTTTTATGAGATGTACAGAACGTTTGAAACTCGAAGCATCAGTTCTTCTAACTTAAAACTACTACTAATTTCGACCCTTTTCTTCTATTTTCTACGAGTAGGTACTTCAAAGTTGGAAGTCGAAGCTAGAGTTTAAATTGTAGCTTTGAGAGTGTCTTATTGGAGGTGAAGTCTCGTTTTGTTATAACTTAAAGTTGTTGGGCCGAATACCGACTAGGTCCGACAGAAGTTTTAACTACAGGTAAGGTAAGGATGCCTGGAAACTTTTTACGTCAAACGATGGCCTTAGCTTCAAACCTTTAATGGCCGCTTACTGAGAAAGAGTCAACTCATCATTAGGGAGGCTTACAGTATACTCCACCACGCTCTTCAAGTGCGGTGTAGTGTAGGTAAGACGTAATCCACTGACGTGTGTACAAAGGCATGTGTGTATTCTCATCTATTTTCGGCAGTATGAACTAGTAGCAGAGGTCTAGGACTCAATGACTCAGCTTTTTGAAGGAATTATAAATGAATACTGGAGATTTACTTAGTTGCAGTTTTATTTATTACACACAATAACACAATGTAATACATTTTGTAGCAGAGAAAAAAAACAAAACACTACAGAAACAATAGACACATTTTTTAACTATAAAATAAGTATACAGTGTTGCCAATCTAAGAGGTATTACATTGTACCAACACTCAACACTTTTCTCAAGTAAAACTATTTCAATATTAAATAGTTCAACTTAAGTAGGTGATCACTTTTGTCGGACCTCCCGAGACGCTATGCCTACCCAGTCAACGATTATATGAAGCGCATCTGAGCTAATCTATGTCTATAATAAAAATACCAGTGTATGTCTGTACTTAGGAGATATTTGAGAAAAAAATGTATGTAAGGTCTTCATAGAACTATAGAAGTCAAAAATATTATTTTTAGAATTTTTGTCTGTCTGTCTGTATGTTTGGTCTAACTTAAAAAACTGGTGCATGTTTCATCTTAATACGCCGCTTAGAACCTGAGATATAAATAATATATGTTGCAGGACAACGTCTGCTAGATCATGTCGTATTATAATAAAATAAATTATGTACGTACAATTATCATAGTTTTCCAAATAAGCATATCAGTTATACATTCAAATCTTCTCTCGCTCATAAATCATTTCCAACTTCTAACTTATACCAGAGGCCGGAAAATTAATTTGTATGTTAATATTGCAGAGCTAATAATGTATAGATGTGGTATTTTTATGTAGAATAACCGACAAACGAGCAAACGAGCCACTTGATGGTAAGTGGTCACCGTCGACCAAGGACATCAGTAACAAACACATCATCGACGTGTAGCCAGTTAAGAAAGAAGAAAAGAAAGCTCTCAAACTAGCTCTCAATCTCCCAGCCGGAACACGAAGACACGAAGAAGAGAACACGAGACAGAGTGAGTAAGGTGAGGTAAGGTTGACTCTAACACTAGCAGTTTCTCTTTGACACGTCTATATATTGTTAGTTCTATGGTCTAACAGCAAGATTAGATGACTATGGATGCAACATGACGTGACTTGCATACCGAATGACGTCATAAATACACAGCGAGCCTCTGCGTACTGCGAGTTGGGTTTGTCATAATTTATTCCTGCAGCATTATTTTCTGCCCGCGAAAATATTGAAATAGCTTTTATGAAGAACTATCGCAAATGTTTGGATGGGTTGAAGTAATAGTAGAATGAGAGAACAAGATGAGAATGCTAGAATGGAAATCTTAAAAATTCGGAAAAGTTTGTATGCATTTTTTTGACATTTTTTATATAGACAGCACAAAACAACGAAATAGTTCAGTAAAATTACGCAGTACATTAATTTGGCTTCAATATTATTTAAATCAGTATCTGTTATATTCGAATCGCTTTAGGTATTGCAAAGCTGTTAAAGTCTATTCACAAAAAGACCTATGAAGATCTGACTGGTAAGCATCGAGATATAAGTACTAACGTACTAGAGAAGCTACGTCAAATAACTGAATTGTCCTATTCTTCGTAATTTGTAATTTGTTCGCTGCAGCGCTAAAATAATAACGATTCGTCGAAACCGAAAACTAATTTACCACAGCGCTAGATTTGCTGCGGAAGTGTATTTATTCTCGGCAAAAAGGTCTTAAGCGCCATGTAAATCACGGCACTTACGCGAGAGCGACTGAGTGAGGTGCGGCGACGCGCCGCAGTTGAACGAGACAAAGTAGGAATTTACGGTGTCTTCTCTAGTACGTTAGTACTTATATCTCGATGCTGGTAAGTGGTTTATGAATTGGACATATCACCTGAAACAGCAAACAAAATTCTTTTTTGTCATATTCCGCCGCTAAGGAGGTTGAATAGAGGTAAAATTTCGTTAATGATTCAGATGATTTGGAAGCACTATAAAAATTGCGTAGGTGACTATTTGGGACTATAACCCCTAGGGGGCTTAATTAATGTAACAGAATATGTTTGAAAATTGGATAAAATTAAGTGTTACTTACTACGCGAGCCAAACAGCGCTGTTTTCAACGTAAGTATAAATTCTAAAAGTAATTAATTTACATAACTATTGAGTTACAATACGAATTTAATTAAATGAATTATGTTTGCGTAAAACATAATTACTACATGTACGTCGAATATCATAAATATGTATGTAATAATGTAAGTTTGTTCAAATAATTATAATTAAACAGAAAAACTGTAACATTTAAAAAATATCATACTAGCAAGAGTTCTTTAATGCATATTAATAAAATGTAGTGTAGCAATTTTTTCTGTATACATGAAGAGAAAAACACAATTTAATTTAAAATTTTGGTCCTTATCGTAATTGTATAAAACGTGTTCTACTTATTTAGTAACCCAGACCACGTTTTACATTCTGTGAAAGAAAAAATTGGCTGCGAAACTAAATTCATTGGAATACCTACATTCGGATTAAAAGAGCGATTTTTTCATTTCATGTTATGGTATTTTTTTCTTCATGATTTCGATGTGTAAAAGGCTAATTCCTTTTCCTTGCCGTGTGATGCGTGTTTGTAAATAATTTGTGAGGAGCTTCTTTCCTGGATCCCCCAATATCCCTTGCTTCTGGTGCATCCAGCTTAAAGAATTAAACTATGGCTCCAAGCCCCTCCTCTTGGAGGTCGCTTGCCTTTCTACCTCCCCGTTTAATCACGACGGTATTTGAATCGAGGCAAAGTATTATACCCACTTAGCAAGCTTTCACGCTTATATCATAATATCAATATTTCACAGGTCTCCTTGATGGTTGTTTTACGCCAGTAATAACCTGGATCCACTTTCTTTAGGGCGACGCGTTGGTGACGCGTTAGTATTACTTACTGTCACTTACTATACTTTCTGTCAGGTGGATCATCTTCTCGTTTGTAGTCCATACATCCATTAGTCTTTGTGCGTCTACTTTGTACCACTCTGACCGGTTCTGAGCCTTCTGAATCCAGCGGATGCCCGTTGCTTTCTTCAGCTCGTCAGTCCACCTAGTTGAGGGCATCTTAAGCTCCTTTTACCGAGATGAGGAATCCACTCGAGGACCTTCTTTCGCCAACCGCTCGAAGGACCGTTATCGGTCCTTCGAGCCTTCTTATGGTTTTGGTCACCCCATTGCCACTTCAGCCGGCCAATTCTTCGAGCTATGTCAGTTACTTTTGTTCGTCTACGGCTTTCATATTTTTTAGTCCAGTTAAATAAACAGGCGTAAGGCATAAGAACATCCTCTATCTTCAACCTCTATCTTCCCCATCATTAATAACAGTCCTTAGTCATATATACTCGAGGAGCACTACGTTACCATTCAACGATGTATTAGTATTCGTTTCTCGTTTCAATATGCGAGAGGATAAATAGCTTCAATACGAGACTTGCTTCACTGATAGCGAGCAACGATACAAGCGATGATCAGTGAACAACTTGCGGTGGAGTTGATACTTCCCAGTACTTGTATAAAGGTTTGTCATGTTAGGAGCGACGGACTTAGGACAGAAATGAAATAAATTTTATTTGAATTTGGTTTTCACTAACCCCTTTTTAGATAGGATTGTATTCGACCGGTATGGTCGGGGAGACATTCATAATAATCACTAAATTCACCGAAGCAAGTGATAAATAGTTTCTAATACATACTTACATTATTTTAAAAATAAATTGTAAAAAAATCTGGTGCAGGAGTAGAACTCAGGATGTTCGGTCCCTGTTCCTGTGTGGATTCGGTTAAATTTTTTAGAGGCCAACATCTCAGTACTCAAGGATAACTACACATCTGTGACCGATTTAGATCAAGACTTACTAACAACCACTAACAGTACTAACTAATACTAACAGCCCTTGCCCTAATTCTCATTCCTACTAACGAACTAACGTTCTAACACTATTTGCTAAATAACTTACCATCAATTCTATGTCGGTCACAGTTATCATGGGTGGCACCGGAAGGGTGATTCATGGTCCTTTGCTATCTTAATTCCTTTTAAAAACAGATGTTTTTGTATTCGCTTCTCGCCTACAATACGACATGTCGGGCAGCGCGTGTGCCGATGAATACTAATTGATCGGTTTACTTATTACGACTAGAAGATATAATATATTGAACATTGCCGCCCAACGTCAATATAGGTACTGTACGTTTAGCAGACATGCGATTTTCGTGCAATATTATAGGGGTGTAATTTATTTGTTTTATTCATTTATAATTTTGGCAGACGAGCCTCCCAATCGTAAATGGTAACCGTCACCCGCGGACATCAGTAACATCAAACCGACCACACAGCCAATAGACACCTAATGTTTGTTTTTCCGTATTGAATGCATTCTGGCAATTAGCTGAGGTAAGACGAAGCGGGGTGACTGGCGGGCTAATTCAAGGCCACACGAAACGTTGGAAAGAAACAGATTAATTTAAGCAATGGGAAAGAATGAGACGGCACGAATTTATATCGGTACTATAAGCCAGATGTATTGACAGAAGCCATTCGCCTGTTATTAGGAGTCTATTGGCTGTGTGGTCGGTGCATCATAGGGATCACTTAGCGTTGGCTTCAACCCATTCACGGCCCACTATTGAACGGGTCTCTCCTCATATCTAAAGAAGCCTAGAGCATACTCCACCATGCTGCTCCAGTGCGGATTGCTTGCTGCTTGGAGGGGTTTGTTTCCAACCCAAGTGTCGGAAATTTTTATGCGACCCGAAGGCATCCGACATGGCTTAACGACTGCGTATCCTTGACACCACAGTCACTGTAAAGCGGCGTTTTAAAATATTTACCAACATTCAGGACAAACCCCGTCCGCCCGAGGGAACACGTTGCGTCGATATGTGATAAGAATAAAATGCGGGGTGAAGATTAATTTTTTTGCGTTCTATATTCATCGATAGCTGTAGACTATTTATATTATATAGCACTCGTATATCATATTACATTCATAACCCAACAAAACACAATGATAACACAAATCTACACCAAGAACAGAAATTTAACTACCAATTCCAATTCCGCTTTACTGGGAATTGAACGGCAGTCCCGTATGCTACCATTGCGCTATACGGGTCATTATTGCTTGTTTATAATTAATTGAGACTCTTACTAACAATTACTAACTGGACTATTACTAACAATGTTATTAATAACAAGACTAACTATCACTAACATTACAGTCCCTGCCCTGTCCTCGTACTAACAAAATAACCGACTAACGTTCTAACACCCTTTGCTAACCGACTAACCATACCAGTCCCGATTTGAGTCTTGTTCTGTGTCGGTCACGGTTGTCAGGCGGCAGTTGAAGGGTAGTACTGCATGCTCATTTTATCGTAATTCCATAGTTACACAATTCCATAGATATTCGCCAAAGCAATTTAAACTCTACAGCAAAGGAATTGTGGTTGAATTTCGACTACATGTAGGTATATTAGGAGCATTTTCAAGTAAAAACCTATTTAACATATATAGTTTGCGCTTCTTATCCTACTGCTTCCATAATTTGATTCATAATGTGAGGTCGGTAGCCGTGTGGGCTCTTAAAGGATTTTCTGAACACGTCGCGCGGACAGTAAGTAATCCCCTTTATTTTTATTTTTGGTCTCATCAGAGTTTCTCGAAGGGCTAAAGAAGAAAATCTCTTCTAAGTCTGTTGGACAGTTTGCTCATAGGGTGTGTATTTATGATATCGTAAAAGGACGCTTAGACAAGATTATTTTTAACGTAGACAAAATATTTATATGTTCGATACATTTTAATATTAAGATACGATGTCAATAGCACTTCTATTTATTTTCGGTCCATCGGTCACATGGCTTTATAACTTGTGTTTGTATAACAACACATAGTTTTGACCAGATATAGGTTAAAATTAAAGTGATCTCATACGTCATAAACTAAAACATCATTTTACTCTACAGGAGTTTGCTTTATGCACCTGATTTTACTAAGTAAGTAACTTTCTCCCCCGAAGCAATAGGGTATTTGACTACAATGAAAATATAGATCAAACTGTTGTTAGCTTAAAATTATATATTTTTTAAACCAATTTAGCCTACACATTATTTTAAAATTATTTGGATTTTTATTAAAAATCGATGATAAAATAATGAATTTTTCGTGTTTGATCACGTGATCGAAAACACGCGGTTTGGCTGAATGACGTCACTTGCTATTACTGCTTACTATACGAAATGACAGCATTGACAGCTTAGTATGGTTATTTGACCAGGTGACGTCATAACCTATTTAAAATGGCGTATTAGCGTTTTGGCGGCTTTTTTGTTCATTTAAATTTTGAAGGTGATTTTGATAGAAAATAGAGATATTTACAAAGAATTAAGCAAACTGCATAATGTATTAAGTTATATTGAACAATTTGAGTTATTTTTCTAAAAGGTGTCAAATACCCTATTTATTAGTAGTCAACAAAAATAACTTACTGAAGTTCGAAATAAAAATGAAACTCGGTATTTTATTTCATCCTTTGTTAAAATTTTCGCTTTACGTCACATACATAGGTATCCACAGGTGCTTTACTGACAGCCCGTGAACGACATAACCACAAACATAGTGCCCTGGAAGGGACATTTTCTTAAAGCCATTGTAACTGTAACATAATCTTATTTAAACTTCTCGTGTCACAATGTTAGTTACCATACTCCTCCGAAACGGCTCGACCGATTCTCATGAAATTTTGTGGGCATATCGAGTAGGTATGAGAATCAACCAACATCTATTTTGTCATACCCCTAAATGTTAAGGGTTGTCCACCCTAAATTTTTTTTTTTTTCATTTTTTGACAAAATTTTTTGTGCTTATTTTTTTATGGTGTGGCATAAAAAAATACACATAATCTAAAATTTTCACTTCCCTACCCCATAAAATTTAAATCGCGCTTTTTGTATCTACATATTATATGGCGGAATAACGTTCGCGGGGTCAGCTAGTACCATAAAAACTGTAACATAGTAACAATATGGTACAGCTACAATGTCTGTTATGCAGTCCAGGAGGTAAAAAGAAAGTGTCACACACTACATCATATTATTATGTCAAGTTAAATATAGTTAAATTTAGTTTGTGAGTTTTTTACTCTCTGTATCTATGTTCGGCATACATAATACTTATTTATACTTTGAATAAATGTTTATTTCATTTCACTATTCGCTCGGAGCATTCTGTAATTTACAGTAAAACTTCAGTATTCTATTATGTTAATATTTGGCTCATTAACTTATCTTTATTATTTCATTTTTTTTATTGATTTAAGGCAGCAAACGAGCATGCAACACCACCTTCCTGCCGCCCATGACAACTGTGACCGACTTAGAACAAGACTCATATTCATACGCAAGTTCCTATATTCTAATCGCAGTCTTCTGAAAATTTGTTTTTTTGGTAATAGGTACATACCTACTGCCGACTATCGCAGCGACTAGTGATACGTTGTCGCTACCATAATAATTACCCTACACCAGATACGCGATACGCATTTTAGCTATCGATTGTAATTGAATGTCTGTAATATGTGATAGTAATGGAGCTACAAGAACTAACTGTATTATCCTGATTGCGTTATCATAGGGTTTGTAATTGCCTCCCGTGGAAACAAAAAGACGTAATTCACGATCGTCAAAAGTCGCAACGACACTATTCACACGTAACGACAGTTGCGACAATATGTAGTGTCAGTCGCAGCTGTGAATAGAACCTAAATTATTATTTCTCTTTATTTCTGATGTACAAATAAAGAGCGTCTATTTATGCTATTGTTTTTTGTCACACCTGTCACATCCAGCGCTTCGTAGTAATTGCCTTTCACTAAATTACACGAAACATTCTGAATGGTCGGTCCGATAAGCAACGTGGAAAAACTGCGTTAAACAATGTTAAATAAAATGAACACGACACTTTTATATAATTTTATCGGCCGACTTTACTATTGTGTACCTATTGAGTAGGGCTCAAATTTGACTTTCGTAGCAATGATAGATTAGAACGTTGGAATCCCAATTATCACTTGCTTGGGTGAAGATTGTGAGTCCAGCAGTGAGTTATGGGTTATGTTATGAGAGACAGTTATGAGCTGCGATGATGATGATGATGATGATGACACATTTGATTATTTTTTATCACGCGACTAAGTGATACTATATGTATCAGTGTACAAAAGCGAACGCTCGCCTTACTCGCGACGACCCGGATGGCGCAATGGTTAACACGCCGGATCGCCGTTCCGAGGGTCCTGGGTTCGATTCCCAGCGAGGCAGAAATTTTAATGATGAATTTAAATTTCTGTTCTTGGTCTGGGTGTGTGTGTTCTTGTCTTGTGTGTTGTCCATGGCACCCACGACACAGGGAATCCTAGTGTGGGGCTATGAGTGTGCGCTATTTATAATTATATATTTCTGAAAATTGTTGAAGCCGTGTATTTTAAACGTAACGAAATTGGTAATAACAGAGAAGGATGGTTGGTAACCAATTTTAAATTGACATGAATCCTAAATCATCATTCAAAATTGTAACAGAAATCAAAAGATTTCGAATACATATTTAATTATACCTGTTTATTAAATACATACCTAAGTGCGTGATTTGTTTTTCTTTTTCACAATAATTATGGCTACAACAACCATGCCTTATATGAATGATGATATGCCACGACTTCAGTGATAATTGCAAGAGACATTGTTTGACGTAGCAATCATCAAAATCGGCCAAACCGTTTGGTATCTAGAACGCCACAAAGAACAAGAACATACATACATTGATTGCTAAACGCACAATTTTGTATCAATTGGGTAATAACTATTTTAACATACGCCGCAAGCGTAATGACACAAAAATGTTTTACCATTTTGTATCGAGTAAGTGAACGTCCCTATGGGTAGGAACAAATGGTGCGTCAATTGCGGACAATTTCTCGGCTCATTTATTTTTTTTATTTACACGCTCGGCGGAGCGGGTAGTCTCGTGTCCTATCTGAGCCGTACACCCGGGAAACTGACTCTCGTTGTGGCAATCTTAGCGTAAAGCGACAGTTTTGAGGTTAAAGGTAGAATATGTTGAACCTATATGTCAAAATAGATCAATATTGTTTAAGTATTTGTGAACTGATTCAAATAAAATAAAAAAACTAAAAGGCACCCGGAGACTGCCGCGGTAAAGCTATTGCATAGCATTTTTTATCAACTTATGCAATTATAATTATTAGAAGTTATATAGTTATATCAGAACAGCGCCATCTAGTTTGTAGAAAACATACGTACCATACCTTAGTATTAAGGTACTAGATGGCGCTGATTGGGGGTGTTAGGTTTTTTTCGTTACGGAATTTCTGGATTCGGTCCCCACGCACAAGGCCCGCGATAAAAGCTATGCAATAGCTTAAAAATAACTTAATGTTTCCTAAAATTGTATGTTACGTCCGTGAAATGCATTCGAATAGGTTAAGTTGTTTTTGAGATTAGTGATACTGAGAACAAACGTATAGATGGAAAAATATCTAAAAATCAACTGTTATAGAATCTAATAACAAATACCTACCTTCTTAAATATTTCTCTCAAATATCTGCCATTCAAAGACACATAAAAACTTTCATTTTTTATGTTAGGTACCTCCCGAGATGTTGATTTTCGAAACAGTTGAAACAGGTGTCATTATTTTTAACCATTTCAACTTCTATTGAACCCCCTTACAGGTGAAATATCATGAAATTTCGATTCGATTCAATTCCAAATTACTAACAATTACTAACAACAACTAACAGGGCTAACATTCCCTACCCAAGTCTTTAGTTCAGTGTCGACATTGCCTTATTATTACTATGGACATCTAATCTCATACCAAAATCGCGAAAAAAATGTCCCAGTCAGTATGTCATGTCATACCATGCAGTTAACAAGGTAATTTAAACACTAAAATCATTACATCACGGTTTAATTTCGATTGCAGTCGTGAGCGCGAAATTGTTGCTCTTCTTGCGTTTTGTTGCTCATTTTGCTCGGACATTTTTTAGCGCAGACCCGACGTCCACAGTAATAAGTCAATGAGTGTCGATCACAATTATTGTCATGGGCGGCACCAGGAAAGTGGTGCTGCAAGTCCGTTTACTATCCTTAGGTACCTACTTTAAAAAAAATGTTGCGTATCTGTATAGATATTTTACAACACAACTCAATATAGATACCTGCATAACAATATATTTTATCTACGGCTGTGGAAATAGAGGTCTCGTAGTTTTCCGAGTGCTTCCCGTTCGCTTCCCGTCGGTTTCCTATCCGAAGCGCTTCCGAAGCGATAATTAAGGACGTCCTGCCTCTGACGCCACCTGCGGAAATTGGAACGTGTTCCAGATACGGCACGGAATTAAAATTTTATTTTGAAATCTTCAAATGAAATGTGTTAATGATGTAACGATATTACGGTTAGCTAAGACTTATTAATGTTAAATCGTTTGTTTTTGGAATTATCTGTATAATAAAAGGCTAACTAAATGTCTGTTGGTACATAGAAGATAATATTTGATAAAAAATTCAATTATATACCTAACAATGATTTCTAGATTTTTTGTGTGTGGGGCACAAAAGAATTGGTACTAATTCTTGCCTGTCTATGCGTTTGCTTAAGTTTATTTCAGAAAAAGTTTAACTGATGCGATCCCTCGCTTTAGGGTTTAGCAATCGCTAGCAGGGTCACTACCAATTTGGCTAAGGGGTCGTCGTTTAGACATTAGATTTCACGGAACGAAGCCCGGGTGAGTTAATAGTTTAAATAAAATATTAAACATCGTATAGGCTTGCTGTTAATATAAGCAAATAAACCGATCATTAATATTAATGGTGGTAATTTGCCTTTCATCAGTATTTGCTAAACAATAATCCATACGCGATTACCATTTACGTAATTGTTCCGCTATCATTGTCGACGGATTAATCAATGGTCTAATTAAGTTATTATGTTAATTATTTTGGCTAACACCGGACGCGTCGCAAGAATTATAGCCTTTCGACAAATCTATAGCCTAGTTAGATGAAGCATGCTATACGTGTACATTTTGATTGCTACAAATAGTAGTGATATTATTTGGATTTGTGTACCTACGAATTGATATTGACATGACGCGTCCAGCGTCTAAAAGCCCACCGGGAGGCGAGTTTAGTGGCCAAGCCATAATAGTAATTTAAACATTATACATTTTTAAGCACAAATGAAGCAGTAAAAGCTCTGTACCACAGGCAATTAAATAACAAAGTCATAAATAAATTCGGTGGAATTGCAATAATTGTCTGGTAATTAAACTACGATTCTGGTTTTAAAACGGAATGAGATCAATAGCCGGGTCCACACCGGACGATCCATCGCGCTCCGATCGCGCGCGGCAGCAGCGCGATCCAAAGATGCAGGCGGTGTGGACGTGCCGCGCGCGATCCATGCGCACGTATTGGAGCGCGCGCTCCCTACCTCGCGCGATCCGTGTGCGGTCGGTTTTTGTGCCAGCCTCAAAGGTGCCTCAGTTGCGTGATGCGCGCGGTGTGGACGGTTGTGTTGGTTCGCGCGATCCACCTCGCCATGGACATCTCAGAAAGTCGCCGTTTGATATCGCTTTATAAAGAATTTAAATGTTTATGGGATCCCAAAGATTCTAATTACACCAATAGAGGTGTTAGAGATGATGCTTGGTGTCAGATTTCTCGTGAAATGGGGAATAAGTCGATCGAGAACCTAAAGAAAAAAATGCGATCTCTGGCGGGAGGCTACAGAAGGGAGAAACACAGAGAGAAGCAAAGCCGTATAACTGGATCCGGTAAGAAAACAAAGCTACTTTTTATCTGTAGGTATTAAAATTATATATTTTATTATAAGTAATTACATCATAATATTTACTGTGGATTTCACGTGATTTCGCTTTTTACATTTAAGCTGTTAGAAATACACGTGGTTATTTTAATGAGTAACTTGTTTATTTCAGGTGCTCAAGATACATATAAATCAAAGTGGTTTGCGTATGATGACTTCGACTTTATGGCGGATAAAAATGAACCCGGAACCACACGCGATACATTGGAACATATTGTGAGCTATTAGTTTACTGATATTCATTTTGCCAAACTATTGTATGGTTTGTAACAAAGTGTCTTGCTAAGTGGGACCGTATTGTAGTGGCATTTTCTGTTGCTCTTCTTGGTACGACGGCCATCGGTTGTAGCGATTGTGATGGCGGTTCATTTCGCCAGCTTCCAGGTATTACATCTCCATTCTCCTGTACTGTATCAAACGTTCCTGGCGATATAAAGTTAGGATTACTGCGTAAGTAGTTATATAGATGAACCGTTGCCAGCACGACTTTAGTCGCAGTTTCTGGTTCCAAAAGCATAGGTTTACGCAGGACTCTGTAGACAGAACTAAGTACTCCAAACGCGTTTTCAACTACTCTACGTGCTCTTGACAGTCGGTAGTTGAAAATTCTTTCACAAGAACCCCTTTCCCGTGTACCATCGTATGGTTTCATAGTATAATCATTAAGCTGAAAAGCTTTATCACCTAGTATATAATAGGGTACCTCAATTTTATAGGGAACTTGCAATATCTCCGGTGGAGGAATATTTAGCTCTTTTTTTTCAAGTTTTTTATATAAATTTGTGCTTTTGAACACGCCTCCATCTGATATTCTGCCTTTAGTCCCAACATTCACATACAGGAACCTATAATTTGCATCTACTAATGCAAAAAGAACAATACTAGGAAATAATTTGTAATTATCAAAGTCGTTGCCACTATTAAAAGGCGATTGTATAGCGACGTGTTTGCCGTCCATCGCTCCTATCACGTGTGGGAAATTCCACTTATTCTCGAATTGCTGAGAAACTGTACGCCATTCTTCTTTAGTTGACGGCACCTGAAAATAAAGGAGATCTTAATTATAATATAAAGCTGAAAATAAGAATAAGCAGTAAATAGTAATAATAATTGTTGTTACAGGTAGAATCTGATACGACTGATGGGGAACTTGAAGTTAATACTACAGTGAGCGAGAACAGTAACATTACTAGTGACACACAACCGGAGAGAGCCAACCACCACACAGATCAGACTAGAGAACAGAATGCACAATCCAGTGTCCAAACAACAAACAAAAGAACAAAAAAAAGAAAGAAAACTACTTCTAATAATGCAGATGACATTTCCGATGAAACTCTTTCAGAGGCTTTCCAACTTCTGCAACAATGTGCTCAGCCACCACAACCGGAAACTGATTCTTACATTGCTTTCGGGCAGTATATATCTACTGAATTGCGGAAATATGATGCAGTAACATTAGTTAATGTCAAAAATGCTATATGCCAAGTTATTTTTCAAGCTGACACAGGAAGATATGGGGATAGCAATTATGGATATTACACTAATTCATACCCTGGCACACCAATAGCATCCACTTCATCACAGTCCCAGTCTCTACAACCTCAAAATTATCCAGCTCCAATTCCACAGACATCACCGTCTGCTCATCTAGCCTCCAATTCATCGCAGTCCCAGTTTCTGAAACCTCAGGATTATTCACTTCCACAGTCACCACCGAATTAAATAAGTACCTACCTATATCATGTTTTCAAAAAATAATTAATAATTGTAAACATGTTACTTCTTTAAATTATGATTGTAATACACTACTTTTTTATTGAGTAATAAAGTATGGTTTTACTTACCTTTACATAATCATTTAACAGGTCAATGATGGCTTCACAAACTTCAGGAATAATTATCGATATAGACTGTTTGGAAATGCGGAACAGATACTGCAAACTGACGTACGAATCTCCAGTTGCTAAAAATCTCAATGTTAGTAATAATCTTTCCTTCACAGTAATGGCATCTCTATAATTTGTATCATTCTTTCTTAGCTTGTTATTTAATAATGAACACAATATCTCAAATTGATTAGCATTCATTCTTGCAAAATTGTGTTCAACTTTATCTGACACTAACTCTGCGTACAGCTGAGTCCCAGATTCCAAGCGATTTTTGTAAATTTGTTTCACCCAAAACCGTCGTTTTCTTTTTTGTGATTTTTTGCGCAAGCATTTAAGCAAAATAAAAGTTACTGCTGCAACGGCAAGACGCCGCCGTTGTACGTGTGACTCCATATCGTACAAGAGTTAGACTGGCTGAATCACGGATCGCCTTAGGATCGCTTGGAGCGCATATTTGGGATCGCAAGTTTCCAAGAGTGGATCGGCATAACACGATCCACGATCCACGCTCCGCGATCCTGGATCGCGGATCGCGGGATCGATGGATCGTCCGGTGTGGACCCGGCTAATGACGCATGTTCATGGGAATGATTTTTAATGTAAGTAACAAGATTTTTTGACTTGATAACGTCTTATAAATTGATATGCGCGCACGGAAAAGTTACCCGTTCCGATGACGTCAGAGCGTGACGTCAGAGCTAGCAGTTAGAATAGTTCTGCTACTGCTTATAACAAATGTTGAATACGCGACAACGTGTTTTGTGTTATTTCTACTTATTGTCTTATGTCGTTATCACGTAAAATTATCGTCCCTAAACGACGAATACTGTGAGTCTAAATATTGATGTTTTGCTTTGCTTACGTAAGCCGCCATTTTGCCGTAAAAGGTATTGCTCTTAGGACCCCGATCTTGGAGCACGCAAGCGGATAATGCTTCCTATCTCATTTTTTACTACGTTAAAATTTGTCTTTCTCTTTTTACTGTCGCTTTTTCACGTCATTTCCAAATTACAACGATGCTAAAGAAGTTTTCACTTCAAAAGTGTGTTATTAATAAAGTTTCAAATGCTTACACCCGTTACTTACAAAGCTCACTTATGTCAGATAATAATATGACTATTATTATCTGACATAATCAGGAATCGAACCGTACCCCTCGCTGTAAGCTAGGTCTTTATCAACTGGGCTACAAGGTTTATGTTGCATTGGCTACAGGATTTACGGTTGAAATGGTGACACGTAATCCGGTCGAAATATCGGATGTTTTCCAGAGGCTGTTCTTAACATCACAATGAATACGTCTTGGCTATCTGTAACCTCAAAAGGTTACAGATAGAGTCAACAGTCAACAGTAGGTACATTGAGACGTAAGGTTAGCACATAATGTACATATCTGGCATTTTTAAGCGCGCGGTTTTAGAACCAATAATACGCGCGTTCTCATGTGTGAAGTTTTTTAAAGCGCGTTATCAAATCGCGCGCTTGTCAACGTAGTACTGCGCGCGCCGTGACGCGACCCGCCGAGCGCGACGGCTCTGTGTGACGTATTCCATACTTGCTTATACGTTACAACTCTTCACGTCCCGCCAGCGTCGCGTCGCCGTCACGCCCCGTCGGCTGTTTGACCGTACCCTTATGCATAGTCGTAATTCCCAGCGAAATTTAAATGTTGAGTTCAAACTTCTGTTGGTCTGGGTGTGTGTGTATTTGTGTGTCTTAGTTTGTTGTATTTGGCACCCATGACACAGGGAATACTAGTATGGGGATATGAGTGTGTAGCGTTACTAGTGCATCACTAAATACCTAGGTATCTACAGTCCACGCTATTACTGTTCCTAACTTGCTGCATTGAGTCGTATCAATAATTTTTTTGAAACTTAACTGAATTTAAAAACTGGATATTGTTATTCAAACTAATCTTAATGTACCTATACGTCAAAATTTGTTTGTTTGTTTCTCCTTCAAACAACGTCAAAACGGAATAACGCATCGATGTGATTTTTGTTACGGACATAGTTAACGGACTGAAAAGTAACATAGGCTACTTTTTTGTGGAAATATATCTAATTTACTAAAGACACATTTGCATCAAATAAAAGCTATTCTACTCCGGGCGCAATAATACTAATAATTTGTATACATGAAGAACAGGTTTACTGAAACCATTGGCAACAAAACAATATCATGATTACATATTCATGAAATAACATTTATCACACGAACGCGCCGTCTATACAAAATCGTAATTCAAATTTATTTAAAACCGATAAATGCATTATCAACACTAAAATCAGTAAACTTTAGTAATTTGCGCTACGACACATACCTACAGTAACATTTTCACGGGGTCTTCTTCAGGGTGCCGTATCCAAAGGGTGAAAAAATTGACCAATTAATATGCCTCCGCTCTATGGCTGTCACAGAGCTCTATCTCTTGAACGGAAATTGGTAGACATTTGAAAATTCACAGAATCAAATCAAGTAAGAGCGCGGTAGAGATTTTACACCTATGGTATCATACTACGTAAGTAATACCTACTAATATCTATTTATTTATTTATTTATTTTTATTTATTCGGGATAACAACAGCTTTCCTTATAACGTAAAATATCACATAATTTTTTTATACATTTATAGGAGCCAATTATAGTCATCCTCTGAAAATTAATACACTGCTAAGTAGGTACAACAAAAAATATATATATTGAAAACTGGTTGCCGGCAAGCAATACACGTCTTATTCGAACATATTTAAGTAAAGCTATCAAAATAAATATATCGAAATAAAATAGATTTATGAATTTTATACGTAAGTACCTATATATTATTTATAATATATATATATATACATTTATATATGTCATATATGTTAAATATAATAAGTAAATAATATATATAAGTAATTAATTATAAGTATGTGTGTGTGTGTGTATGTATGTGTGTGTCTGTCTCTCTGTGCGTGTGTGTGTGTGTGTTTATAAGTGTATGGGTGTGTGTTAACCTACTTACCTAATATTTATGTATTAATCACTGTCTTTTAAATTCCTTATGTTTCTCGTAAGTTCATCATAGTTTTGTTTACTCTAGTTTTGAAATCTTTTTTGCTTCCTATGAATGGGTCCACGGAGCTGAATTTAGCGTTATAGGTTGAAACTAGCCTAGTAAGGGTACCATTACTTCCATAACGAGTAAAATGATTAGGTATGCAAAACATCGAACTAATAGTGTGTCTAGTACGTTTTAGTGGTGTGTTAAATTTAATTCCACCTAATAATTCAGAGCAGTCAATTTCACCTCGCAGAATATCGTAAAGGAATCCCATATCCAGAAGAGTACGTCTATCTTTAAGGTTTTGTATATTAAAGTGTTTGCAGTCATCTTTGTACGTGGTACTAAAGTGTTTAAATTTATAATTTAAATGAGAAATGAATTTCTTTTGGATTCTTTCAATTTTATTTACATGGATGGTATAATAAGGTGACCATATCTGAGAAGCATATTCTAACAACGATCTGACATAGGCGAAATAGACAACCTTTAGACTTACATGTTCTTACAACAAATCCCAGATTGCGGAAGGAGCTAGTGCAAATAGCATTAATATGGTCGTTCATACTCATTTTAGAATCCAGAATGACACCGAGGTCTCGAACAGCCTCTGTCCTCTCTATAAGGATATTATTAAAATTATAAGGAAAAAGGATTGGGTTACGCTTTCTAGTGAATGTTATACATTGGCATTTATTAATACTTAAAATAATATTATTAGCAACATAGTACCTATATAAAGAGTCAAGATCCTTTTGTATAACTTCACAATCCTCCTTATTCCGTACAGACATATATATTTTTTTATCATCCGCATATAGCAATTGATTTACATTGATTACATGTTTATAAATGTCGTATATATAGGCGTTAAAAAAGAGAGGACCGAGGTGCGAGCCCTGAGGGACTCCAGATGGAACTGTAGTAAAATCCGACCTAAAACCGCCAAGGACAACTGCTTGTGAGCGCTTCGTTAAGTAAGATTTGACCCATCTGAGGAGATCCCCATGTATGCCAAGACTTTGGAGCTTGTTAATCAGAATGTGGTGATCAACTCGATCAAAAGCTTTCTCGAAATCGGTATATATTGCGTCAACCTGGCCGCCACTTTCCATGTTATTAAGTACATATTCAGTAAAACACGAAAGATTCGAAATAGTGGAACGCTTTTTTAAGAAACCATGCTGCGAGCTAGGAATGTTATTAGAAATAATTGGGTAAATATTGTTATAGATTATTTTTTCAAAAACTTTGGCAATAACGTTCAAAATCGAGATGGGTCGATAATTTTCAATTTTGCTTTTAGAACCCTTCTTATGAACTGGAACTATATAAGCTTTTTTCCATAACTCTGGGAATATACATTGTTTAAGTGAAAGATTAAATAACAACGTGATTGGATAACTAAGACTGTCAGCACAGGATAATAAAAAAATTGGAGGGATCCCATCACAGCCCGCCCCCTTTGTAGGATCTAGACCCTTAAGACACTTCAGAACTGTTTCTTGTGCAACAACGATGCGAGAGTTAAAGTAGTCGCTAGAGAAGGAATCGGTATGAGCATGATCCAACGACGAGCCTGACGTAGTATTGAATACACTGTTAAAAAAAGAACTAAAGGATGAGCATATATCTTGTCCAGTAGTATAACTTACGTTATTTAGAGTAAAACTTCGAGGATAATTAGAACCACCCTTTTTCGACTTAACATATTTCCAAAAGTATTTTGGTGATTTTTTAATGTACATTTCCGAATTAGAGTTGAAACTTTCAAAGCATTCTTTTTGTATACGGTGCTGTCTCTCTCGAAGTAAATTAAACTCGTCATAGTCGCGAGGATTATGAAATTGTTTCCACTTCCTGTGAGCTTTAGATTTTTCCTTGATAATTTTTATCAAAGCAGGGCTGTACCAACAGGGATAACAACTGCTGCTTTTAGACATAAGTGGGATAAATAACGTAATACATTCGTTTAATTTACTGTAAAAGTTTTCAACGGCTTCATTTACTGAGCTGGTGTCCAGAATTAATTGATCCCAGTCTACCTTATTTAGAAAGCTGATTATATTAACGTAATTACATTTATAGAAGTTATATTTATACTGAGTTTTTTCTTTAAGAGATTTAAATGTCATGTCTGGTATGTTTATAGAAAAGGGCGGGTGTAATGAATCTATTTTGGAAAGTGGGTCAGTTTGTTTAATTTCTAAAGGTAAGTTAGAGAAACACAGGTCAAGAATGTTGTCATACCTATTGGGAATAAAATTATATTGAGTAATATTCATAAAGCTCAAATCCTCTACTAAAGTGCTAGCAGCAAGCTGGACCTCTGATTTGCCAATATGTAATAATGACCACCCCTCTGAACTCCACGATAAGCAAGGTAAGTTAAAGTCTCCTATAATAATATAATAATCGTTAGGTGACCTTTGATAAAGATGTTCAAAATTATTTCTAAATTCATTAATATACTCGGATAATCTACTTTCATCAGGTGGAATGTACACTAAAATAAAGTATAAGTTACGAGGTAAACCGACAGTTCGGGCGGATACACACACACACAACGATTCAAATGAATTACATATCCAGTCGCTACGTATAGTCGCCCCCAACTCACGGTGAGTACAAATCATCACCCCGCCTCCCGACAACTTATTAGTAGCAGCTAGGTTACGATCACAACGGAATACGTCATATCGTTGATCACAAACTTCCCTATCAAAAATATCGCTTTGCAACCAGGTTTCTGTTAAAAGTATTACATTGTATTCGCACGATAAAATGTTATTATATATCTCTAAACATTTGGTGCGGAGGCCACGCACATTTTGGTAAAAAACATTCAATTTTGAGTTACTCATTATTAAGGAATTAATATAAACTTTTTAAGAACTTTAAGTAGTTTACCAAATACGGGGCCTCTTCGCGATGGCCAACGCAGATAGATTAATTTACAAAGTCCAAACGTAAATCTATATTTACCTAGAACATGATCCAATTGTCTACGAATCATAGAAGCTAACATAGTGTCTACTATTAAATTCAGTCTTGGAAACTGTCGTAAATATCTGGAATTCGATATGAATAATATTATTTCGTAAAGTTTTCCTAACCCAATTAAGACATATAATATATGAAGTGTTATGTATATAATAAATACAATATGTGATAATATTTTTATATAGAACCCCATTATTATATTATACATTATAAATATTGAACGATGATAATGGATTTTAATATAGAATGAGTAAGTAATTTTAAAATTATATTTATATTCTAAACTTGGGCCTTTTAACTCCCTCCCAAGTAACTTCCGTACATACACAATATATGAACAACCATCTACGTACCACACCATTATAGTATTTGCTAAACAATGTAATAAAAATAAATAAAGTATTATTGAAAGTAAGTAAATTTTGTTAAGATAATATTTAAAGTCTAAAGTTACAAATAAGTATTGCTTACCGGCACTTACATTTATAATTTTAAATAAAATAATTATCACTATACAGGAAAAAATATCGCATAAGTAGTTAATGTTAAGTAAGTATTTAACGTATGATATTAGAACAAGATATTGCTTACCAATACTAAAACTACGTATAAATTGAAACTTAATATTATATAGTATTATAATAGTTAAGGGGGTGTCATTCTTCCTGACAAAAATCTTGCCGTCCCGCAACCAGACGAATTTATATTCAGCGGCCTTCACCCTTTCTTTGGTATTTTGAAATAGACTATTGGTAGCCGGCGTAAGATGTTCGTTGAGAAAGACCCCTCCATCTCCACTGAATCCAATGTTTGAGAGCTTCAGGCCTCTCTTTGCACGAACTGCAGATAAAATGGCGTCACGCAATGTGCGGGATCTCAGCTTAATGATAATAGTTCTTGGGCGTCCGGGTACTACATGGAGTGAACGAATCCTGGTTATGTGGATGATGTCGGACTCCGTCAATTTCACCCCCAATACATCTATTATGTTGCGAAAAATTTGGTGTAGATTATCATCATGCGATTTTTCTGGAATTCCGGAGATCACGAGATTACACTGTCTGGCCTCTTGGTCCATGTCATTCAATTTCGTAGCGAGATCGGACATTTGTAATGCTAATTCAGAACTTTTCGTTTCAATTAAATCTTGTCTTTTGGTTGATGAATGAAGAACCTCCTCCACCCCAGTAAGACGCATACTTGTATTTGACAACGACTTATTTATCGAGGCATTATCCTCCGTAAGTTTGTTTAAAGTGCAATTTATCTCAAGTAATTTGGAAGTAATAGTTGATAGTTGGTTGGATATTGCAGAACTGACCACTGATGCGATGTTATCTGATAATTTATCATTCCACGCCTCCATTTGTTGCTTGAACTTAAGTTCCAATGTCTTAATTATTGCGTCATCAGATAATCCTTCCAGATGTTTCCGTTTGCGTGTGGTTACATAGCTATCCTTTTCTATAGATGTCAACGCAGGTATATCGGGGTTCGATGATGAGAGATTGTTTGGAGGTGTGCGTGACGTCTGCATATTATTCTTATAACTTGACAGGAACACACATTCACAATTTGATGATGCCTCTTGCGCTTACGCTGCTACGCTGTTGTGTAATAAGGACGAAAAATGGCAGCTCAACTCTTCCCGCGGGGGTGAGGTTTCCCTTCAGTTACAGCTCGAAGCAGCGACGCGCGAAAGAGATAGGATTATTGGCGACACAATTTATTTGTATTCGTAATAAGAGCTATGACTTTTTGCACACAATTTTAGCACTAATCACTGCTTACTTAAAACTGGTTATAGCGTAAGGAAATTAAACAAATCGATACAATGTTGTTGTACACAACCGCTCTGAATGCTAGTTCGACGATGAATGAATCAATAAAAACGTTCAAAATTTTGAAAGTGAATTATTTTTCAGCGCTCCTTAAATTGCTTTTTTACTTTACCAGAACTTAAAAACCACAATGACATTCGTCACTTAAATTAATTTAATCATAATGTGCTGTATTAGCCTGGTCTGGAGTTTAAACTTATATTCAATGCCGGACATTTTACTAGTGACAGTAATTAAAACGACTGACTTCAATACCCCCCCCCCCCCTTTGTGGGGCCCTAACCGCTCGCCTGTAGCCTTCAAGGGAGCGTTATCGCCCAATGAGAGAAAGAATGTTCTAAACCCACTAAATCAAATCGTTTTTATTTCAGTTTTATATAAAATTACAAATAACAAATAAACACAATAAATTATAAATACAGCTATATTCCGAGACGCCATATTTATTAGGGATCCGCATCCGTTTCTGGCTACAGTGATCTAAGAGCACTTCCGGGCTATCGCATTAATAAAGCGATGTCATATCTCATACGAAGCGCTCGAGTTTCCAAATAAAAATATTGTAACTGCACAAGGAATGTACGATACATCGCTTTTACGATCGTTATATATACCAACTGTATGTAGTCTGCAGTTCTAGCGTTAAATGGATGCTGCTACTCACTCCTCAATGAGTCACTTCCTACTTGGTTTCAACCCGTAAATGCCCCACTACTGACCACGTGTTTCTTTACAATCTAGCATATATAGCAGTGGCAGGCTTTATTCTTCTGCCTAGAAGATACAGTGCGAAGCGTTTAAATTAAATTACCTATTGCGGCTAAGGACGTCTCGAATGCAACTCAATACAATGCTGCATTATTACGCTTCAACAGTCAAAAGCGAACAGGGCCTTCCGTATTACATACTTTACATAATTCTGTTCACATCTGAAGTCCAATCAGCTTACATGTTATGCAACCCTCAGTCACTCCTTTCTAAAATCTTGTACTATTCTGGTCCTGTGAGTTTTTTTTTATAGCCTGAAGGGCTGACGAAAAAAGGACGAGCCACCTGATGGTAAGTGGTCATCGTCGTGGACACGAGCAACACCAGGGGAGTCACCAGTGCAACGCCGGCCCTGAAGAACTCTTTTTACACCATTTTTGAAGAACCCCATGTCATAGCGCTCCGGGAAAACCTCAGAAGGAAGTCCATTCACTACGTTCGTACGAGTACGTTCACTATCGTTCGTTAACATCCAATCAGCTAATGTGTAACTATCACCGGCTTCAATCATTCGGCTTCCCGTACCTTTATATAACAAAGAATAGATTAAAAATACACAGATTAAAAATTCCACGTTTGTTTATTTCAATTGATTTCCCTGACTGAATTAACGAGATTCTAACTAACGATTACTGACTGGACTATTACTAATAACAACTAACAGGACTATCACGTCCCTGCCCTAGTCCTCATACTTATTGACGAACTGTTAACTAACATTTTAAGAACACCACTGTAACTAGACTGTGTCGATAACAGTTGTCATGGGGCGGAATGCAGGGATGCAGGAATGCAGGGGGAAGCGGGGGAAACGGGGGTGTTGTCACGGCACAAGGAATTCTAGTGTGGGGCTATGAGAATGTAACGTCATCATTAAATGCACAATGATGTGTCAGTAAAAAGTAGACTATGTCTCGTATTATTATCACAGCAATTTCTATCATGACACTTCTATTAGCGTCCTTACTCTCTGGTTCTACGTAAGTAATTTCGCAAAAGGCGTACATACCATAAAAATACTATATTTATCAAGAGTACGGGGATTACGACTGTATTTGTGTTTTATGCACGGTAATGGAGTGTTTCCGACACTTAGCCGCACAATATAAGCTTTTATTTGAAAATTTTAATCTGCTTAAAATAAAATGTCGGTGCATGTCGGGTTTTCGGTGCATGAAATTTTAATGGAACATTCGCCATGCACGTCTGCTTTGCTGGACAGAATAAGCACTGAATAAAACTTCATCGCATCGCAATGTGAGGGTACAGGCCATAGTACACCACGCTGGCTAAGTGCGGATTGGTGGACTTCACACACTTTTGAGGACATTATGAAGGACTCTCAGGTCAAGTTTCCTCACGATGTTTTCCTTCACCGAAGCAAGTGATAATAAAATTTTAATAGGCCCATAAGTTTTGAAAATTAGAGACAGGCTTCGAACCCGGAGCCCCCGGTTCGTTCCACCGACCACTCGGCTATAACTGGTTGAATAAAACTTAATCTGATTGAGGTCTCTACATAGGAGACATGTAAGAAAACTATTATTGGGGGTATTTTTTTAAGTTAATAGCGAACAAACATACAAGCAGACCAAGCCCCTGATGGTGGTGGAAGTGGTCACCGTCGCCCAAAACATCACAACAAAAGCATCACAGATGCATTGCCGACCGATAAAGAAGAATAGGAAAGAAAGAAAATACTGACTCCCGAACTTCCAACCAAGTTTTCTTGAATGTGCGTACAGTGTATTTATTATTCTAGAACTAGCTGTGCCCGCGACTTCGTCCGCGTGGAATTTTAATTGTTACGGGAAAAAATCTTAAATAAAAGTAGCCTAAGTTACTCCTTATTACATCTGCCAGTGAAAGTCCCGTCAAATTCGGTTTAGCTGTTCCTGAGATTACCTCAAACAAACATACAGACAGACAGAAAAAAATTGTAAAAAATGTTATTTTAGTATAATATATGTATCGCGTATACATCCATTATGAATTTAGTAAAAAACGGTTATTTTAATTTTACAAACAGACACTCCAATTTTATTTATTTGTATGTATAGATGTATAGATTTATGGACCTTTAGATAAATACATAATATCTTCTGTGCACAAATTCTAGTATATTCAAAAATGTATTTTAGTATTCTGGAATTTGAGCTTGAGATAGATAAAAATCTTCCATGCACAATTTTAAATTCCGATAGAAATAAGTAGAACTCGTAGGTAAGCGCAAACGTTTACAAATAGTCTTTATATTTCATTTGCAATGGGTGCAGGGAAGCGGTGGGATCTTGCATGTAAGGGTGTTGCTCTATTCTACCATTTGTTTAGGCACTGAATTTGTTTTGAAGTAAGAACTTCTTAAACGCGTTGAGATATTTTCCATGGGTGGTAAACTTTGGACTCGTGTAAGCGACATGCGTAGTACTTCTTACTGGCGATGCACAGCAGTCTGCTTACATAATTATCTACTTACATAACTAACAAATTATAGAATCACTGTGCAGTTAATATTTTTATGTAGGTGCTTAGATAAAAACAAAGCATTAACTTTCAATTTCAATATCTCCAATATTGCGATGTTATTTACTTTTTTATTTTTCTGTGATATTTCAATTACCATAAACCGATTTTTTTAATAAATATACCTTTAAGTACAAATGATCAAACTATTGTTGAATTAAACGAATTTATTTTCTAAAATTTAAAATTGTCACTTCTGTCTACAGTCCCCAGTGAGTAATTATTTTTTGTAGAAAGAGTCGGGCAAACAGGCATACATAGGCAGATGGGCATACTAGTCCTATGTGATCACACCCTAACAAAGCACTCACTTACACGTGTCAAAATTATTCATACGGTTTCATTTTAAACTAAAGGCGATATAAAGTGTATCGCGGTACAAGTTTTGTTGTTCCGATAATAAATTACGGGTATTCTTCGAATAAATAGGGAGGTGCAGTGCTATCTATTGTAAGTTTCCTCGTAAATAAAAAAGAATTGTGGGTTTTGTAGAGAAGGTATAAGGTTTTGTGGAGAATGTGAAGAAGGTATAACAATAACGGGAAGGAAGTAAATGGGTCCGAACATTGTGCAACTCGCAACGACAGATTTTATGTGCTAACAGTAAATTCAAAGCGCATTATAAACACTGGTTTTTAAGGGTTACGTACCCAAGGGGTGACAAACGGAATCCTATTAATACGCTTCCGCTGTCTGTCTATCTGCCAGTCACAAGTCTCTATCCTCTTGAATGGAGTACCCGAAATTTTCGCAGAATTCGTAGTAACACAACAAACAATAAAAAAGTTAATACCAAACGGGTTCCCATGCAAGTAACCTTAAATATATTATATGGGTTATTCTACAATCTATCTTCTTATTCACTGGTCTAAACCTACTGGCAAAAATTTCTTCGGAGGGCACGTAAAGCCATCGGCCACGGTTGTTGTTAAATAGTAATCGTTAAGCCAGAGCTCCACCACTTCGCACTGGAACAGCGTGGTGGAGTATGCTCCAGGCTTCTTCAGTTATTAGGAGAGACCCTTGCTCAGTAGTGGGTTGAAGCTACATTTAGATATTCCGCATCAATTCGTGCAATATACAACAAAACAAACACAGAAGTTGGTTCTAGAATTAAATTCCTTTAAAGTTTTTATCCTGGCGCGAGTGGCGATAAATCAGGGGATAATTTCTCCAGAGATGTCTAAGAAGTATTTTTAACTGAAGCCAGGCATGTTCACTTCCCCTAATTCCCTTTTCCACAGGAGTGTTGGGGACGTGTTAAATTTATGCCTGTTTTTGTTCTCGTTGTACCATTACTATGAGTTTTAGAAGGTCGTTACCAGTATTAAGGGATTTTGGCTGGGTTTAACTTAGTTTTCATTTTATATTGACGACTCCGTAGTCCGAAGCCTAGTTGGTAGTGACCCTGCAAGCAAAGCGAGTGGTCCCGGGTTTGATTCCCGGCCGGGACAATGTTTAGTGACAGATAAATTTTTGTTCTCAGATCGTGGGTGTCAGCACGGTAATAGTATCAGTATTGTGACTCGGCCCTAACCTTGAAATAAATGCCTACAGCCGAGCGCGCTAAGCCAGATGGATAAATATCCCTACCACCAAGCATGTACAAGTTAACTAGCCGACGATTAGATAGCAACTAAACATTGCAAATAATACAGCTAACGAAGCGTTTTGCTCGGACACGCGCCTAATGGAAAGTTAGGACCAAAGCGAATGCCCATAGTAGGGCCCCGTTTCGGCGTTCTCGTGGGAAGTGGGGAGCGATAACAGCGTTTTTATTTTACACACTTCCTGCCATCTATCGAGGAGTTATGGCCTTAATAGCTGCTTGTACAGAATTTCTCGTATGAACTTTTGTGCACTTTCCTTAAAATATTTTACAGATTACTTTAAGTTGTGAAATGAATAGGATTTATATATTTAACATCCTGCTATTAACACAAAAAATAACAAAAGCGCTCACAGCCTTGCTTCGATCTTAAGTGATCGACTAAGTTAAGCAACGGCGGGCGCGGTCGGTAGTTGGATGGGTGACCGCTAGTGGAAAAATTTCTTGGGCGCTTCCGTGCTTCGGAGGGCACCAAAAGCTATCGCTCCCGATTGTTACCATTTGGTAGCAGTCGTTAAGCTAGGTCGGATGCCTTCGGGCGACATAAAAGAAATTCAACAATTGAGGTGGCCATTAACCCCTCCACCAATCCGCACTGGAGCAGCGTGGAGTGTGCTCTAGGCTTCCTCAGGTCTGAGGAGAGACCCATGCTCAGTAGTGGGCCATTAATGGGTTGAAGTCTACATAAAAAAGGAACTCAGATCGCAAAAAAGCATATTTTTTGAATTCGTATTTTAATATTATTGTAACTAACATATCGGTTTATTTGTCAGAGAAATGCAAAAGCAGAGCCACCAGATAAATTATTCAACAGCGGACAGAAAATAAACCGAATAAGCCTTCGCTATTTTAACGTTTTGTGAACTTCTTCAAAAACAAACTTTTCACTATTCGACGCGTATTTTTTGTTACGGTTAACTTCTACAGTTTACGTTATCTAAAAAAGTATTAAGTAAAGTAGTTCAATGTTTTTTATGCAATAAAACCTGTTTAAGACTATGCCAGCAATTGCAGATGACACCTAGATAAAAAGAAAAAAGAATAGGTATCGATATGGGTATCGATATTTCTGTTACCGGTCGATTTTTAATTTAATTTTAGGCATTTTTAGTAGTACCTACACTTAGTAGAGACACCCGTTCTATTCTCAAAATTCGACCGTAATGCATTATGTCAAAGCTTAGTGTCAAAGGTTACTTAACATTACACTATGAACGTGAACAATTTCTGTAATAAGTTTGTTTATCATAGATCTATTATAATTTTCTGCACTTTTTTATATGTAGAGTTTAACTTTAACTTTCAGACTACATTCAACTATAACTTTCAGATTTTCATATAAGTAAATATTTATTGTTTTGCCTATTTTGTAAAAAGTACCTATCTTTTTTGTGTAACTCCAATTTTTCACTCAAAAGAGTTATTCAGCATACCTAATGTCTACATATTTCAAAGACAATATACATAATATTTGGGTGAAATAAAATCGGTCTCCGTTCCATCGCGAGCAATAAATAAAAATACCTTACATTTTTGTTTCAAAACTACCCGCATTTTGTTTTACGCAGTACCCTATAAATTTTAGTGGTTTCAAATTAAATTTTCATCCCCCACTTTGTCTTAACTTTCTGCACTTCCTTGTGTAATATGTGCATAATATTTCATTGCCGGCTATTTTGCAGCGATAAAGTGTATTAGTTTCTTCCTGGTTCCTTAAGCTATGAAAAATCCTTTCACAACAGCGCAATTTGACAAAGCATTTAAAGCGCTGGATTTGTGAAGAGGAAATTGAAAGAACTTTCACGGAAAGTGTTGTTGTCATGAATATCATTGAATTGACAACTCGAAATTACATTTAAATTCAATTCATGTATGAAAAATTCCCAAAGATGGATCTCATTTGGCGTGTATATTCCGCAGTAGGAAGCGAGTTCTCGTCGGGGACGGCTCTTGATAAAGGACTTCGGAATGGCCCTTAACTAGTCCGGCGAATGTGATAATTATAATAGGTACATGAGGTAAGCCGCCATACACACGTAAATGTATTCAGACACTCACGAATCTTTCAGTGCTAAATATGGATCAGAAAATTTTCAAGCAATTGTATTTCCATTTCTTACCGCCTTCCAATGAATCGAATGCATTGGCATTAAGCTCGGCATTTCTGCTATAATATATTTATATTGTGGCCAATAAGGTTTACATAAATAAAAAAATCTACCCACGTTGTTGTTCTTTTTAGATCTTGCGTGAATTAATGATTTTTAGGAATTGTATTAAATCTCTGTTTTGGTCATATCCGTGCGACTCACACGCACCTACACGACATCAATATCCAGTTCTTTCACGATCAAGTTTATATTCGAGAATTGTATAAAAAGTCTAATTTGTGTTACGCGACTAAATCGCAAGTTTACAATGATAAATCGCAAGTGTGAAGTGCGCCTTATTGCAGCGTTAGAGTACAGTGAATGACAAAGAAGGCGACTGGTATGCGCCACGCTTTTATTAGATTCCCTTCCGACCCATATTGGATGAAAGTGCCTACTAGCGGCACATGGGCTAGCGCTACTAGAATATTTAAACTATCCAATAATATATTTAATATGCCATGAAATTATTTGTTATACACGCGTAAATAATGTAGTCAACATGCTGAAAATCCGAAGTGAAAATTAATTTTCAGATAACAGCGCTAATAACGTAACCGATTTAGGTAATATGAACTACTAGCGACCCGCCCTCGCTGCGCTTCGGGAAACTTATTCCTTCGGTTTGCAAAGATTTAGTTATATATTTTGGATAATTCACAGTATATCTTTATAATTTATAGCCTATGTGTTATTCTGATGTGTAAGCTATATTATTGTAAAGTTTCAGCAAAATCCATTCGGTAGTTTTTGCGTGAAAGAGCAACAAACATTCATACATCCATACAAACTTTTGCATTTATAATATTAATAGGATTAATAGGATATGGGTATGTTAATAGTTATGGAATATGTGTCAGATTCGACGCAAATGGAACGTATTACAGAATTTTGATGCGGAATATCTGGGCCCAAATGTGCTGATTTATAAATATACTCCAATTGAAAAATTGTCAAAATATTCAAACACACGACACATTTGTTATACCAAATGAAGTGACTATTATTTTATTATTAGGTCGGTTAAAAATCGAAAGTCGGTTGCACACTATGTCGCCAGACTCAATGTACAAAATTAGCTTTGACGGCTGATATTTTGCTGTGGAGCCGACGATACTATAACGATGCGATACATCATGCGTGTGATAAGGAAATATGTTCCAATAAATTTAATTAGCATTATTAATAATAGCAATAGTATAATAATACTATTGTACGGTAGTCGAACACGAATTCCCATTTTCGTCATCCGTTTTCTCTCTGTTACCAGGAGGCCTACTACGAAAAACGAAAGTCGACGTTTCGGACGACGGATCGTACTTTTTCTTACTGTTACATGTTTCTTTTCCTATTAAAATAAATTTATATACGAAAATCGCATTGAGTTTTCTTTAAAAAATGCCATATTATTATGTTCACACGAAACATAATTTGGCGACCGTTGGCCCGTTAACATGTTTATGCGGCCCGCCAAACATTTCTAAAATTGAATTAATTTTATTTTTTCAATACTAATATTAATTATAAATAAAGTTTCGTAAATTATTAATAAAACTTAAACTATTTACGGCCCGCCAAAAAAAAATTAATTTAAATTGGCCCAATGATTAAAAAGGTTGCTCACCCTTGCTCTAGACTCTAGAGCAATGAGTTACACAGTCGTTCTGGACGATAGAACGATACAGAACATTTGTAGGTATGTGGCACAAGAAAAAATCGACGATCAGCAGTCAAATATGCTTGTAAGCTGTTCCTGTGGCTGTGCTTTCCTTGAAAAAACGGGCAAGAAATGCAAACTAACCGTGGTTCCGTATCGTTTTTTTCGTCTCATTGTAAGTTATTTTCTTGTGTGTTCATAAATGACATCCATTGATCTATCTATAGTATTCTTCGTCTACGGTCCAAATCAAGTCCGAACTATGTCCGGTTAGCGCGGCTCGAGGGAGGGGGGGAAAGGGGGGAGAATGGGGGAGAGGGGGTTAATAACGGAAGTAGTAGACGTGACACGGCGTGCCATTGACATCAGATTAACGTCTGCTAAAGGCGGCCGATGACTTGCTTCGATATAAATGGCTTGGTCATTCTATAATAGATCCTTATTTTTATAGATTGGAAGCAGTGTGAAAGACAATAAGTATACGGTCTGACTTTTTTCATCCAAATTATGACGGGTTCAGATCGGATGCAGTGCTAACCGCTGTTATTCATCAATACGACGCCTCCCTGTCGTGGAAGGGGGAAAAAAATCAATACGTAACCCTAAATAGACAGAGCCCTAAATTTTTATTCATGGTTTAGTTTAAAGGAACATAAAAAACCATGCAGTTTTAAAATCCTCGTCTCCTGCCTACTTCTCTCCGCTTCTCTCCGTCTACTCGATTCATCTCCTCTCCACTCCTCTCCTAGCTCTTTATTGCTTCTATCCCCTTCTTTTCGTTTTCATTTTTTTTCTCTTTTAAACCTATTTCCAATTTGATTTCACTTCACACTAAAGTGAGAATCAATAGCTCGAATAGAAATGCATTCAACGGATCTTGTACCAGTGATAAATCTTCGGACAACCACATTTGGAGTATGTGGGGAGGTATGTTTCTTGCATGGAGTTAGGAATGACTAGAATAGACTTATTCCTCTGTGCAATCTCTTTACTTCTCCTGCTCATTAGCAGCATAAAGCTGTATCCTGTGGAATGCTGCTTTGAATGATGAAATGGTTTCTTCGTGATGTGTTGCCGACGACTTAATATCTTAATACTGCCTTTGACAAGTAGTTCATTGAAATGTTACAATTTTTTGGACTTACCGTGTATTTGTAAGAGTGGGGTCGCAACGCTTGTCCCGCGGCTGGCATCGGGGAAACAAGGTGCCAGTTTTTATGGTTTATCGGTCTTACATAAAAGTTGTGAGGACATTTTTCGTTGCAAATTAAATTCTCTACAACTTTGGCACTGCAACTTTTAGTCGTAGAATCAAAAATTAAAAAGTTATAAACGAAAATGAAAGCAACCAAACGAAACTTTTATTTTTGATTCTTTGACTGAAAGGTACCGGGACTAAAGTTGTAGAGAATTCAATTTGCAAAATTATCTTGCAAATTTTATGTGAGGCCAATTGTTTGCCCGTTAGCCCATAAAAATCATCTGCACCCATTGTGTTCGGCATTAAAATTGCGTCCTTTGACAAATGCAACCCCAAAAGTAACTTTTCAATGGACTATTGTGCCGCATTGAGTTCCGCGTGTTTGAATTTGGTTAAAAACTTTTAAAATATTTTTAAAATACTCATATCGTGATTGAATCATTAAGATATGAAATTTTACTACTTACATCTATTAGAAACTCGGGACATTTCTACCTCATGTATAATCTGTGAGGCTTCCAGCTGATATTAAAACAAGCACGTACTGAACAGCCATTATCCCAGCTCAGTACCGACATGTACCCGTCAATATCTCCTGCCTCAGATTGCAATTTGCTCATGGCTTTCTTTAGTGAACATTGCCGAAGACAGTTGATTTTGTTCAAAATTTTAAAGATATCTGAGTAAAACTATTATTTGGACTGTTTATTATCGCAATAGAACCCTATACAATGATTTTTACATTTTTGTCTGTATTTCGGTTTGTGTGATTGACAGTTTTGTACGCGCTAATCTCAGAAACGGTTAAACCGATTTGAGTGCGGTTTTCACTAAAATACTGTGATTAGCTTCACTTTAAATTGAGACCTTAATCATAGTCAAAGTTAATTATTATTAAGCGAAATATCGTAATTTCAAACATCTCTGACTATTTGTTGTATCTTAGCGTCTGGTTTACGAAGAGATTGTTGCGAGGGTACTGAATGTAATATACTAGAGACGTCCGGATGTTCGGTGGACGTCGAGCGATTAATATGTTTCTCCGTATTCAGTGCTGTGGGCAATAGCTGGCGATTGCTAAAGTTTTTAAAGACAAACAGGCTACCAGGAACTGGGAAGTTGACTGCAATCACATGTGACAGTTTAGTAATTTGTACAATAGTTCACTTTGTCATCATCATCATCATCACAATCTATAACTACCCCTTTGGTGGACACGGGTCTCCTCCTCCCACGACGTGAGGTGTACATGCTGCGTAATTCACCACGCTGGCCAAGTGCGGATTGGTGGCGGGATTAGTGGCCAATCCAAGTGTCGGAAGTTATTTAAGCCACCCGAAGGCCTCCGACGTGGCTTAACGACTGCTACCAACCGGGACCGACGGCTTTACGTGCCCTCCGAAGCACGGAAGCGCCCAAGAAATTTTAGCCACTGGCGGTCACAACACTAGCTACTAATTATTAACATAAAAAAATATTAATAAACTCAGCCAACCTCATTAAACTTAATGTACCGTCATGATATCGAGACTGCTCATTTTGTTATGATTCTGTTGTTCAATACAATATAATGTTATTGCTATTCTTCCATTAAGTGTTTTCAGATAACCCTAAATGGTTTGATCGTTTGCGAAAAGGAAAATCTGAGAAATATTACCTTTGACAAATATACAAGGTGATTTTTAGTCACTTGACATAATTATTGATAGGGGGTTATTGAAAATTAAAAGGGTGGATTATTGATTATTGAATTATTGAAAATTAAAAGGGTGCTTAAAATTTGTCGTAATTATCCATTACAAACCCTTAATGTGGACAAACTGAGCGCGCGGTATAAACTACTACTGCGTAAAAAAGCGCACAGCTGATGTCCATACATACCGAGTATTTTTGATAATTTTGATTGCCATTTTTGAAATAATTATCGTGTAGAATTTTGACTTTATATTTTTAATCATTACCTATGATCATGTTCTTTCATGTCCTCGAGTATGTCAAGAGAAATAAAAATCACCCAGTTTAAGTTTAAATTTTATAAATTAACTGTTAAATTCATTGCCCTTCTTTGCATCGTGCACTCAGATAAGATAGCTCTAATAATTCATTTTGTAAGATTTTTAAAACTTAGTTTTATTTCAATCAACTTAACATTCAATCAACTTCATATTGGAAAAAGAAGTTCCGCTAACGAAGAGAGGTGGGTCTGAAGTGACCCTGTGACATTCAAATCCGAAACGCCCACACAATGGGAATAGGATTTTTAAAAACAAAGCTTGTTAATTAAGAAAAAAGACAACAAAAGAAAGGTCGTTCCGTCTTAAAACTTTTTTCTCAAAGCCAAATTTTCATACTCTGTTCAAGTGACTTACAGTTTAAATCGCTTTAAGTCTATTCTCGAGCTGGAAATCTGATTTTATCTGGTCGAAAGTGGCGATGCGAATCGGGACATTTGAAAAGAAATGGGACAGGTGAAACGGAGTGTACGGTCACAGTGATAGCGGTTTAATTTCTTTGCATTGGATGTAGAAAAGGGGTTGCAAAATAATAATAAAAAATTTAATAATACTAAAAACCACTGTCATTTCATTTGTTTTCAATAAAAAATGGAGTAAGCAATTAAAAAACGAACACGTCAAAAACGAATTTATTTCCTTACTTTTCAACCATAGAGGTAGCTTTTAATTCAAATAGGACCTTCAAATGGAATTAAAAGTGATGTACCTAGGTAAATCTTCCCAAAAATATATAATTTCCCAAATCGGTTAATAAATGACTAAGTTTTGAGGTAATAAATATAAAAAAATGCAACAGTAATCATTTTAATGTCACTTAGGTAAATATAGTTTTTTTTTATAAACGGTCGACGAACGAGGAGATCGACGGTACCTTAGTCTATTGTGATCAGTAATACTAAACGGCGCCACAGATTAAATTACCCTTGCTTTTCATACATATCACATAACACATAACTTAAAATTCGCGCTAATCAGCGTCTCTTAGTAATTTTCTTACGAACTTATAACTAAAACCTAAGAACGTAAGTCGCAACCAGATTTTTTTCCTTTCCATCAAACACAGCTAAAACATAAATCACGTGTACATCTAGCTCCTTAAAGGGTTAAAAATTGAAGTCATATTCTCATTTATCGCTGCAACTAGAACCAAGCCTCGTCGATACAAAGGAGTCACTGGCGCGTTGGTTAAACGAACGCGGGAGTCACCTGATTACACGCCTCGGTTCGCGTAGTGATGTTCCGGATGATTTATTCATATCGAAGTTCTTTAAACCGATTCACCAATCAAAAGCTAGCGTTTCCGTTGTACGGTTACATCTTTTTCTATTAGCAAGTCCTCACTGCTTTTGGTTCGGGTAACTCATTCCTTATTCTGACAAACAGCACCAGCAAACAAAATTATTTTATATAATTCATTCGGTATTATTTTAATGGACATCATCTTTTTTACTTTTATATCAATTAAAATTGTAATTCTCAAAGACCGTGATTTATGTGATCTGCAACGTTAAGTTAAGCTTGAGTTTTTACGTTAAGCCGTTGGTCCTGTGAGATAACAATCGTTATGCCTTATCGGACGGAGGCCTTCGGGCGGGATAAAAACATACATGGCCACTAACTTCTCCACCAATCCGCACTGTATCAGCGTAGCTCGTTTTAAGTGGGCCATTACTGGGTTGAAGCCAATAAAATATCGATACTTATTGATCTAAGCACATCACAACACTATGCTTTGGACGGTACTTGTAAATCCAGCTGTGGCATATGTGGCTCACTATAAACACAATGCAGTTCGAATTAAAAAACGAAATAGCTCACAAGTACACTTCTCACCTCTCGACGTCAAACCAATATTAAAAATATTACAATGCAATGTTTATTTATTTTATATTACAAATATTAGAACTTATAGCAGTAGCTATTGTATTATACTTCTGGTTCATTGGTATTGGGAGTAACACAATATGTGACACCGTTATTGAAGGGAAGATATTTTTTTCTCTCTTCTTCATTTTCATATTTTCTTCTTGTTGTTTAATTTTTCTACAGCAATGATGCCATTCCCATTGTGATTATTGCGTTCCATTTTTATTGCGTCTCGGGTTACTTGTTTCTTGCTACAAGGAAACAAATTACATAAATATTACATAAATTGGTTCATAATAATAAAATAAGTAACGATAAGCAAAAATGTTATACCATTTTACGAAAATTACCCGAACGGAAATGTATGAAATATGGCAAACTTAGACTTTAGCGCAAGGAGAGCAGAAAGCTAATAATTTTGTATAAAAATGGATTACAAATACATTAAATCAACACAACACACACAACTAAAAGTTTTACACTACTATGCGTTTGACACAACGTGTCATTGTCAATGTGAGTTACCTTACCTCGCTTCACCACACCTCATATCACCAGTTCCTGCTCATCCTGCTCCTCGCAGTTGTTTTAGAAGAAGTTTGTGCAATTCACATTTGCTAGAAGTGAAACTTCAAAAAAACGAATACTGTCAGTCCAAATATTGATGTTTTGCTTTGCTTACGTAAGCCGCCACTTTGCCCATTGTTCCTATCTCATTTTTCCCAAGTTAAAATGTGTCTGTCTTTTTCGTTTCCGTTTCATCGAATTCCAAATCACAACGATACTATAGAAGCTTTCACTTAAAAAAAATCCTTCGTTACAACATACTTATTTGAGTGAAACGATATAATGTCGAGATTTTAACTTTTATGTTGAAGGCTAAAATAATGCTGTCATTTTCAAATTCCTTACGAGGCGTCTAGACTTGAGTCTATATTGTGATCAAACAGTTTTCGTTGAAGAAAATGTAAAATGTAATAAATTTTATCACGAGCGATCTTTATGCAAATAATATGTGTAATCGATTCTGGAAAACCGCTCTACCCATTTTGATGAAAATTGCAAATTGTGGGATTTTTGCGTCAAGGATTCGTTTTAAGAAGGTTTCATTTTTAATACGCTTTTTTATGTATTTGGGTACGAAACTCTAAAATACGAAAAACTTTAAAAAATCGTTTTAAGTTTGCCTTGCTTGACACTACAGCTTTAGGTTTAATTTTAGCTTCGGCCATATATCTAAAAACCCGAGAGTTCTCTACAATGTACTCAAATGTGAGTAAAGTATTCCAAATCATTACTGACTAGCGTAGTGTATACAAGCACACTGCATCACACTATACCTAATCCCTTTATGGGACAAGAGTAAAGCTCAGCAAAACACTTATGGCTCATAATAATCCTAGCACAAGTACAAAATGAAAACAGTGACCCTTTGAGTACGTACTAGGAACATTTCGCAAGAGTTCACCGCGATAGACCCTTTCAAAACAAAATAGCGTGTGGCCTGCTTTTCAGCAGAAATAAATGTGACAGCAGTCGTACCGCACAGCTTCCAACGGTATTTATTAGTAGTTCGTTTTAACAAGCGACGCACATCGGGTAATATCGCAATGAATCTGCGGTCGGGGATTAGCGCCCTCTCTCGGGCGAGGGTATGTTACGCCGTAGCGTAATTTGAGCATATTTTAGTATGAGGTTTTACTAGCTTTATCTGCGTTTGTGTACGTGTGTGTGTGTATGTGTATGTGTGTGTGTGTGTTTGGGTGGACTTTGTATGATTAAAAAATTATAAGCTGAGCGGTTTGAGCATCGTACTCCCGAACACTGGCTGGTTTAACAACCTAAATGCACCTTAAATTTTATAAAATGTCACTTGATTTGAAAGTAAACACCGTGAGGAAACCTGCACACCTAAGAGGTTTCTATAATGTTCTAAAAGTTTTGTGAAAGCTGCCAATACGTACTTGGCCAGCGTGGTTGACTGTGGCCTGTTCCCCTAACATTGTGAGGAATTTATTCAATTGAATATACTACTTACACCTGGCCAATTTGAAGAAACTTACACATTTGAAAATAGCGCTATACAGCCGACATACTGAAAATTTCAAAATATTTACAGCCAATGACACTCGGGACGACGCGACCGAAGTGGGAATAACGACAGCCATATATCCAAATCTGTTTACTCATTACGAAGTTATGAGGTAATAAAGAAACTCGCATACAAACATGATCCTTGAAAACATTAAAGTCCTATTTTCGGCGACATTAAAGTCGACATATTTATTGTAAGCCCTTAGTCTAGCTTTTGAGTAACTATTTTGTTCTGAGGTGAATGTAATACAATAAATATAAGTATTTATAAGTAAATGTACATATGTATGTGTAATAAATATTACAGTGCTAAAATAAATATGAGTAAATATTACGTGACGGTGTAAGAGACGTCCTACTTAAAGCTTAAACACCGTTTTAGCGCTGAGTTATTATGGCTTTAGCAAATGATGTAATGTGGCGAAAGAGCAGTTAAATTGCGAATTGTACTGTTATGTTAAACAGAAAATTTTTCAGTGAACCTTCAGTTACCGCACCTGAGTTGGTTTGAGCAAAATGCATCTTACACTTATGTTTGCTTGGCAGCTGCTGCTCGTTACAATTTTACTAAACCAAAGTCACAGGGGATTATTAGCGGGGTCACTCTGTCTCCTAAACTGTCATTATCTGACTTGTATCTCAAGAGTCAGCCCTTCTCCACCACATGATAATAGTTACGGCGAGTATCAAGTAATCCGTACTTAAATGTAGAATGGTGTAATGGGCTCCATTCATAGTTCCAAATCAACCCACCCAACTCGTGGTCCACTCTGCCTAAAACCGAATTAGACTATGGCGTCAGGTGCCTCCTGTTGGAGGTCTCTGGGCACTGTATCTCCCAGCTTAGTCCTTACGGTACTTGTATGTGGTAGGGTATTTTATTTCTCTGACCACCCTTCCACTCGTGCAATGTTTATGCGTGATTCTGTCGCAGTCTTGCAGAGCCAGTAAAATGGTGTTTGAGTGTAAGACGTTTGAGTTTTGGAGAATATGAGGATAGGGGTCCTCTCGAAGTGCTCCCAACTAAGCAATCAGAGATTATTTTGAAAAATGCACGTTCTTGCGCGTTCTACGCTTTTCCATTGCAAACTTTATTTAAACAAACTTGGCGCAATCAGAGAGTTAACGCCAGCTGCGGAGTAATCACAGTTTGATCGATCATTAGACCTGGTCTTGTGGCTTGCTCTCGAAAACGCTTTCAAACTGATTTGTTTTTCGATTCGAACTCACTTTTAATTACGTGGACCGTACTGTATTTGTATCCAGTACAGAGGCCAGTGTTTGAAAGACCGCACCTCTGTTTTTTAGTCATGTATAGGAACCTAGTAAACACGCCCTGACTTCGCTTTAGATATCGCGCTATTTTTAGATATCGAGACCCGCATTGAACGTGGTAACTATCCTAGTCCCCATTGGAGTCTTATTTAAGGTCGGTCACAGTTGGCCGGTAGCGGAAGGGTGGTGCTGGTGAAAACCAATTGCTCAAAGACTTGATGAACCAAATTGTACCCATTTTAGGCACAAATAACCGAAAAGTCGAATGTGTAGCAAGCGGCGGCGCTTATCCATTTTATCCTTCGCGCGTTCTGGTTTCATTTTAATTAATCGCAGCCCTCCGCAGCGGAGAGTATAATCGGACCTGCTGTGAAGGGCCAGTAACACAAAGAACTGGCATTTGGTAATGACGAGGTTAAATTTCGTCAGAATTGAGATGAAAGGTACCTAATAATTTACTAGTGTTGAAAAGCGCTTGGGAGTTTTTCCGCGTAAATCTCGAAACCGGCGGAATTTTGGGGCAAAAAATAACCTATATGTTGCTCTATATTTTCTCTATCTTTCAGTGAGTCCCATTAAAATTCCGTTCCAAATAATAGCTCGGATAGACGGAATGTCAGACAGATAGACAAACAAAAAATTAAAGCATTACGTATGTATGTATTATACGTAACGTATGAAAGTTTTAGTACCGTGTAAATAACTATAACTTACAAAAAACACAATCTTTTTGAAATTACAGACACACTCCGATTTTATTCATATGCTTATATGAACCGATTCGCCATAACTAGAAGTTAGGCAATCAGTTTCCAGCCCTGAAAATCAGCTTCTTAATTTTACCTTCGCGAGTGTCATTCTTCACTGGTTTACGTTCCATTGTACGAGAAGCCTGAAAAATTCTGCTCCAATCTAATCTACGAAAGACGTGTCTGTTTAAATCTAATTCTGTGGGGCCTTAAATAACACGAGACGGGCGGTTCCGGTGGTCGGCGGCGGTATAAATTCAGCGGGTTCTCTTTATTTTCCAGCCTTGCTCAGTGAGTTGTGGAGTTTGACTGCGGTGAAGTTACAGTGACCTGGTGTTGGAGTGTAAGTGTGAAATTAAATAAACTTTAGCCATACTAAGGCGGCCTTGAATCCAATCCGATGCCGGCAGACCAAGGTGTCCTTGCCTTGAATCCAATCCGATGCCGGCAGACCAAGGTGTCGTTAGAGAGGTCAGAATGCTGAGAGCGCGTTTGTATGACACGCATGATCGTAGCGCGGCCTTACGCGGCGGCGTGCTCTCCTCCTGGTGCATAGTAAATTAAACTTTATTGACTAGTCCGCAACGTACAAATTCTTAGCAGTTACCTATCTGCGCGGCGGCCGCGCGTCCGCTGACAGATCAACTAGTTCTAAATAATTCAAGGTATTTTCGTATCTCCATTTATTTAAATGATATAAAAATATACCTTCCTCACAATGCATGTAAGTAAAAATAGGCAATTTTCTGTGTTACCGTTCCCCACTATTATTTTTCATTCGATAAACTATAAATATGACTTACAAAGCGCTCCCGCAGGGTTTGCCGGCGCTCAGTTACGATGGTAAAAGCTATTTTATTGATCCTTTCTGTTGTGAAGAATATAAAATTGATACTGTTAAAATAAAATGAAAATAAAAATAAAAATTGGGATTTAATTCTTAGGCACAAGTAGTAGTTAATAAGAGAAAAACAAAAAACGTTTTGATGAAAGCCTTTAGGCATCATCATTACGCGCAAATCTTCGAAAGGACTTATCCGATTTGAGTGTGGCTTTCATTAATATATTGTGGTAAGCTTCACTTACCATTTTATATTTGTATAATTTAAATCGGTTGATAAATCAAAACAGTTTAAAGAATCACGTTGAACAATTGCCGAATTTGCGTACTAAGGGACACGTTTCCCGAAGCGAAGTGAGGGTGGGTTTACTAGTCATACATAGAGTGCGTCCAACGAGACGATATAAAAAGTAGCCTGTACACATGCCACTTAGGCAACTTGATTAGAGTCCCGGCTCTATCTCTTGCCTGTAATAGTTAAATTTGAAGTAAGTAGTCGCTGTTAACTTGGATTTTATGATAGCAGTGCAAAAGCATTCGGCTAAATATGAGAGCTATTCGGCTAATAGAGGGCACTCTAGCTAGTTTAAATGCAGTCCCGCTAAATAAATTCCTTCGGTTTTGAACTTTCAGGTTCAGACTCTTCTGAATAACTTTATTAATTAGTCAAGTCACACACACAAGTAACAGATGTTAATGATTAAATCTATTTGATAATATTTTCAATCATTATTTTTTCCTGTTCTATCTAGTTTTTGTTTAGTTTGATTGATTAAAATATGATACTATTACCGTGCTATAATAGCCGTGTGGTTGAACGTTGGACTGCCGAATAAGCGCAGTGATAGCCGTGTGGTTGAACGTTGGACTGCCGAATCGGTGGGTCGGGGTTCAAACCCCGCACGCACCACTAATTTTCAAAAATTATGTGCGTATTATTATTTAATTATCACTTGCTTCGGTGAAGGAAAACATCGTGAAGAAACCTGCACACCTGAGAGTTCTCCATAATGTTCTCAAAGGTGTGTGAAGTCCGCCAATCCGCACTTGGCCAGCGTGGTGGACTATGGCCTGTACTCCTCACGTTGTGAGAGGAGACCCGTGCCCAGCAGTGGGACAGTTATGGGTTGTGATGATGATGATGACCGTGCTATAAGTAACATCAGAAAGAAATGAACAATATACTGACAACGAAGAACAGAAGCACGTAAATTTTTAATACATGCTTCTATAAAACAGAACGTGGTTTATTATACAAACATTTTTATAACAAATGTAAACATGTTTGTTTGGCGTTGGTCGCGCGGGCAGATGGAATATGTTATTACAAACATGTTGGATAAGAAATATATTAACATAGAGTAATAACTTACAGAGGTCCATGTTTGATATCAGAGATCTCATCTTTCAATTCTCAACTTTCAGCTGTAGCTCACAATGAATATAGAATACGTAATATAGTAATACATACCTACACATACTTAATATAGTAATACATACATAAAATAGGTACATACACAGTACCTATGTTCTAAATCATTAATTGACGGTCTTAGGGCGCGTTCACATAGGACGTCCGTTTTACTGGATCCGGAATACTGGATGCTAGTAGCGTATGTAGTTGTACGAGCGATTTCACACAGAATCCAGTATTCTGGATCCAGTAAAAAATACCGATCCAACAAAATAAATAGCAATCCGTTTTACTGGATCCGTTTAAACGGATATGCTAGTAGCGTATGTAGTTGTATGAGCGATTTCACGCAGAATCCAGTATACCGGATCCAGTAAAAAATTCCACACACAACGGAAATACTGACCTGTTATAACGGATCCAGTAAAACGGACGTTCTATGTGAACGCGCTAAAAATTCTGTGTGAATATTACCTTCCGTTTTACTGGATCCAGAATAGTGGGACGGACGTCCTATGTGAACGCGCCCTTATCGCTCTCTAGCGATAAGACCGAAACTTCGAATGTATTTCTTTTGGAGCGCTGCCTGACTCACTCAGAGCATTATTGTGTGTGTTGACGTATTTTTCAAGTTTTCATGTGCACACTCCTTAAGTCTGTCTAAAAAGTTTGCATGTAGATTTTGTCAAAAGCTGTTGATTTTCTTGTAACTCGTATGAATACTTTGCAATGAAAATAATGAGGTACATTTTTAGAACGGAGACTTTCCACCGCTTCAAAGTTTTGACAGTCATGCTTGAAAAGCCCGAATGAATTAAATATGAGTTTGCAATTATAATATTGAGTATGAGTAAGCAAAAATATTTGAACTTATATTACTTTGGAAGTGAAATATTTACCTCAGTTCAAGTATGGCATGCATTCTTTAACTTACTATAATTTTTATAACGCTACACACTCATAGCCCCACAGTAGGATTCCCTGTGTCGTGGGTGCCATGGACAACACACAAGACAAGAACACACACACCCAGACCAAGAACGGAAATTTAAATTCATCATTCAAGTTTCCGCCTCGCTGGGTATCGAACCCAGGACCCTCGGAACGGCGATCCGACGTGTTAACCATTGCGCCATCCAGGTCGTCGAATTATGAGGTATATGGGGCGGGCCATCACAATAAACAGTCACCAGATGGTAAGTGGCTATCGCTCGAGGTCATGAATAACATCAAAGGTATTACAATCGCAATGCCGGTAAAACGTAATCGTAACTGGCAAAAATTTTTGAGTGCTTCCGTGCTTTGTAGGGCACGTAAATCCGTCGGTTTCAGTTGTTATTATTAGAAAGCAATTGTTAAGCTATGTCGGAGGTCTTCGGGTAACATAAAAAAAATTACAATCGTATTGGCCACTAACTCCTCCACTAATCCGCACTGGAGCAGCGTGGTGGAGTATGCTCCAGGTCTTCTTAATAATAAGGAGGGACCCGTACTCAGTAGTGGGCCACACACTATCTACACTAGTATCTATGTATATCTATGAGACTATGATATACTAGAAGGCATTTATTATAAAATATGTACGAACAGAAATGTTTTGACTCACCGACTCATCAACGCTCGACCCAAACTCTTGGAACTAGAAAACTGAAATTTAGCACTCGGATCTCCTTTATAATGCAAATAAGGTAAGGCCGAATTTTTCGAAATTCCTACGGGTTTGCGAACAAAGAGGATTTTTCGTTTTAAAGTTGCATTATTTCTGTAATGAGTTAGTTGAGACTTCATAATTATTATCGCGTAGATTCCTCTGTTAATAAATTTTATGTCAGAGAAAAAATGTGCGAGCGGGTTAGAAAACATTTATAAATAGAATTTCTGGAATGTTCTCGATGTAACGAGACAAGAAATTTAAAAAAAAACTTTTAAATTTGGAATGTTGGTGTTCGAAATTCGGGTTATATAAGGCGATCTGAAACATGGCATGGGCAGTTCAAGGAAGGTGTGAAGCAGGACAAGCAGAAGCAGAAAGTAGAGGAAGAAGAAAAGAAAAACAGTAAAGTGTAATGAAGTGAAGTGTCGTTTCGTGGTACAGTGTCGCTAGTGGTGTAAATAAAACGCCGTCTATTGGAACCGGACTTAAGGAGTGCGCACATTACACCAACTCGACGTCAACTCCACTCCGACTCCACTCCGTTTCAACTCCGACGTTCCGTTCCGCGATCAACGCTTCATCGACGTCAACTCGACTCCGTCTCCACTCCGTTTCAACTCCGACGCTAGTTACATTACGTCATGTCGGTCGACGCGTGGACTACTCGTCTACGGTGAGTCGTCAACGCAACGTCGACGCGTTGGTCTCGAAACGGAACGGCTATGGGTGTAGGGCGAGCCGTACAGGGCTTTTAAGTATAAGTTCGAAATTCAACCTTACCTTCAAAGATATAAGGCTCATAATTGAATGTTAGCTTTGTCAAGGTTTTAGTCGCGTTCTCGTCTGTCGGTCGTGGAGTCGTTGTAAAGTGCGCACTCCTTTATTCGTTTCCTATTCTTTAGCCACTCCTGTGAGAATATTTTCAAAGAGAATTTAATATTATGTTTTCAATTAAAATGAGACCTCTTTGACATTTATTTAAGAAATGCTATCCGATTCATTAGTTATTATTAGGATATTTCGAATTTCCACTATTTTTAAATTGCGTTAGTTCTGTAAAAAATACCACAATTTCAAAAATTACGTAGATAAGCGGAGCCGTGTGCGTTAGTTATTTAGTAAATATTATCTTTTACAATGAATATTACTACGTGTAATATTCGTATGATAACTAAAGATTAAATTATTTTCCACAGTAGGAAATTATTTTTCAACCATTAAGTCGCCAAGTTTTGGGTCGACGTATAAAATGACGTTGATTTAATGCAAGTCACTGCCCTAAATAAGAAAAATGAAGGGCTTAATTGTGTGACTTGTACGGGGCAAAAGCAATATGGGTCATATTTTGTACTGACCAGAAAATATTAGAGAAAATAACGTTGAAATGTCGTATAACGGCGGCATAACCACGGTTTAATTACACTAAGTTAATGGATATCTAAAAATGAAGTTAAGATTAAATACAAATTACGGGATAAGTTAGGATATCACAACTCATTATGTTGTGTTTTATGTCATTTATGTATGTTTATAACCAACAAACGACCGCACTCGAGCGGCATGGCCTAGCCTAGGCTTCCAGGGACCTGTGCTCAGTAGTGGGCCAATAATGGGTTGACGCCACGTAGCTGCGACAGTCGACATTACCAGAGATGTCGCACATTTGGCTCGCAAAATGTCGGGTCACTGTCGCAAGTGCACATCGACATTCAGTTGACAGAGACGTTAGGGCTGCGAGTTGCGACCTTGCAATCCAACAGTTCTATTTCATAACTTTACAAACTTTCCAAGTTATGAGTCGCACAGTATAAAATAATAAAGTATAACTTGCACAATAGCCCAGTAAAAACGGGGCCACGAAGAGTTTGAACTTAAGACATAATTTTTAGGAAACATTTATTAATTTAATTACTTCCTTGGAAGAAGTTTTCTTTTTCTTTACTATTTCCACTCGCACTTAATTAAACACAGTCAAGCGTACTAATTGTGCTGGCACTGGCGCTTCTAAGTTGTTTGCTTTTGTTTTCAAAGCCAGGTGATTTGAAGCCAAAACGTCACAAGCCAGGTTTTCAACTTTATCTTAAGGGATAAGTCTAATTTTCTGGGTTTGAGAGCAGGAATCGTTATCATGCAGCTAACCTGATAAGATGTTACCTAATTAAACACAATGATGAGCTGAGGAAGGACTGGAATAACTTGCCTGCGTCGGTGTTCCCCATTGATTATAATTTGGGTGCTTTTAAGTCAAGATTGAATAGGTTTTTGATTGAATACGAGATTGAATCTTCAAACAAAGGAGCATGATAATTATCAAGGTTCATATTATTATTTCAATGCTGTCCTATGAGTTAAATCGCAGTCGAGTTGGAGTTGAGTTAATGTAACGAGCGCAGACCGTTACTCGATCAATAACTTATAATTTACATCACAATGAAGCTATTCGTTACAATGGTTCAATGGATTCTACATATAAATGAAAAACTACACTGTGTTTGTTCTAAGCGCGGGGAGTTGGACCGAATTCTTAAATACATCGTTAGGTTAGATTCAGATGGTGAGTTAGGTATACTAACACGAAATAAATGTAAAAATTTGTTTAAGATTTTTAAAAAGATAAAAAGCTATTCCTGAAGTAAAATCAAGCATAAAATATTTACATGCATTCCGTTCCGTTCCGTTACGTTACGTTACGTTACGTTACGTTACGTTACGTTACGTTACGTTACGTTACGTTACGTTACGTTCTGTTGCGTTGCGTTCCGCTCCGTTCCATTCTCGGTGACTAATAACTAGTTTCTTCAGTAACGGTTTCTTCTATCTATCTTTTAATCTAAAAATATAACACATAGTTGACCGTTGTAGGTATATAACCACCGCATGTGTGAGTAGCCTAACTGTTGAAACGATTTGAAAATTCACACACGTGGCGGAATGTCAAATACGCCCATTTCAGCCGCTTGTTTGAGAGAAACTTTCAGCTAACTGGGTGCTAGTGTAGTGTATTCTAAACAGTTAAAACGAATAACAATAGGAATAAAAGTCAACGCATTTGCTATTTTGCAACAGGGCAATTTTAAAACCGTTTGGTTTCGACTTTTGAAATAGTCATACACAGTTTAGAAAGTGTCCAAAGTTGGAGGTGTTCCGAGGAGAGACATGCCTAATAGTGAATCATTATTGGATTGAATAAGGTCTCCCAAAATTCCTGGATATTTTCACGCAATCTTTGCAACCCATAACAATCCTACTGCTGAAGTCGGGTCCGTCCTTACAATGTGTGGGTAAAGGCCAAAGTCCACTACGCTGGCCAAGTGCGGATTGACGGACTTCGCACACCTTCGTAAACATATTGAACATTTCAATGGTGCAGGTTTCCTCACGATGTATTCCTTAACCGTCCACTCCTCACAACAGGATTACAAGTTCGTCCGTAGTAGTTTTACCATAGGGTATTTGACTACAATGAAAATATAGATCAAACTGTTGTTAGCTTAAAGGTATATAATTTTTTAAACCAATTAAGCCAACGCATTATTTTAAAATTATTTGGATTTTTATTAAAAATCGATAATAAAATAATGAATTTTTCGTGTTTGATCACGTTATCGAAAACACGCGGTTTGGCTGAATGACGTCACTTGCTAGTACTGCTTACTATACGCAATGACAGCATTGACAGCTTAGTATGGTTATTTGACCAGGTGACGTCATAACCTATTTAATATGGCGTATTAGCGTTTTCGCGGCCTTTTTTGTTCATTTAAACTTTGAAGGTGATTTTCATAGAAAATAGAGATATTTACAAAGAATTAACCAAACTGCATAACGTATTATGTTATATTGAACAATTTGAGACATTTTTCTAAAATCTGTCAAATACCCTATTGTGCAGGTCGTTGTGTATATTGTGTGAGTTGGGGCGTACCTACATCAAGATCTTCTAATTGAATGTCAATAATTGCGAAACACTGTTTATTGGTTTAAATGAATCCGATACAATGCGTTACTGAACAAGCGCACGCGCGTAGAGATGGTGTTAGAGACGACTGCCCGCGAGGGGGTAGCGCCCGTGCAAGTCGGCTCGTGTTACATACATAATATGTCGCTACACAATAAAGTGTTAATAAATAAAAAAACACCCAGCTTATGCCCTAAGGTGCTCGTTAATAAAGCTCACAACCGTGTGGGCTTACTCCCAACTCTATTTAATAATAATATTAACTATGTAATTTAATCTGCACATACGAGTAGGTATAATAAATTTGTAACTTATCGATGTTTCATGAAAGTTGGAGGCCTTCATTAACGCAATGGAATCCAAAATAATTATAAGAATTTTAGCCTGTTTTTGATTTTGTACGCGCTAATCTCAGAAACGGCTTATTTGGATGCGGTTTTCACTAATACTTTTAGGTATAGTGTTTGTTTTATGTCAATCAGTCATTCATATAAAAGTAAAGTCTTTAAAGAATCATGCCTAATAATTTTCGAGTGTGGGTATTAAGGGACATGTTTCCCGAAGCGAAGCGAGGTCCGGTTTACTGTTAATTATTATTTTTCGTTATGAAGTTTAGAAATCCTATCCTATTAATATTATAAATGCAAAAGTTTGTATGGATGTATGAATGTTTGTTGCTCTTTTACGCAAAAACTACCGAATGGATTTTGATGAAACTTTACAATAATATGGCTTACACATCAGAATAACACATAGGATATAATTTATAAAGATATAGTGTGAATTATCCAAAATATATAACTAAATCTTTGCAAACCGAAGGAATAAGTTTCCCGAAGCGAAGCGAGGGCGGGTCGCTAGTATCAAATAAAGAAAACGGCTTAGGGCGATGATGCGTGTTGGCCTATAGCAAAATATATTTAAATCAGTACATTATCTTCAAACAAAGGTACACAACACAGCTCGTTAGTGTACACGCTGCCGTCCCGTCATGTAAGTACGCAGCAGTAGAACGCACACACAGATTTTCATTGGGCGGATAAGGACGACACTGTTCGTTTATGCGCGTTTCACCGTTTCACGTTGCGATGTCTAGCAGTGGAAATCGAAAGGCCGATAGATACAAGCTGGTTAATATTATTGTAACTCGTAACTTGAATCGAATCATAGATTGCTTTTTAGTCTAAATTGTTACTTTACATCTGGCTACAACCCATTAATGGCCCACTACTGAGCACGGGTCTCTCCTCGTACCTGAGGAGGCCTAGAGCATACTCCACCACACTGCTCCGGTGCGGATTGGTGGAGGGGTTAGTGGCCAACCCAAGTGTCGGAAATTTTAAGCCGCCCGAAGGTATCCGACATGGCTTAACGACTGCTACCAAATGATAACAACCGGGACCGACGGCTTTACGTGCCCTCCGAAGCACGGAAGCGCTCAAGAAATTTTTGCCACTAGCGGTCACCCATCCAACTACCGACCGCGCCCGCTGTTGCTTAACTTTGTCGATCACTTGAGATCGACGCAAGCCGCCGGGCTATGAGCGCACTTTACATATGGTTTCTTATAAATAAAATAATCGTGTACATAATGTGTTATATATTATGACGTTAAATTTTACGAGTTACATTATAAGAAATCATAACATTCTCGTGTGTAACTTCATTCATGTGCTACGTCATTACGTAACTGCCTCAAGGTTTCATAGCGACCGGAGATTGCGTGAAATGGCATATTAATGATCCGAAATTAAGCTTCCAAATTCCGGATGAGTAATTTTGATGGTAATGAACTTTGAATGGTTACATCATCATTGGGTCTATATTATGTACACATCTGTTCTATCTATTTAAATTATTGGGGGGTAACTTCTATATCGTATCGATGTTCCCGCGAGATATTTATTTGAAGGGGTGTAAAACAAAAGATTTCGTCACTTTTGTTTTGGAACGGAAGTTACGAAGGTGATACGTTTTTTGTGTAATTAATGAGTGTTGTTGTTTTTTACGTTTTCTTATTTTAAATTTTGAACTTTATTTTACTTCACGGTTGAAGAATATACCACAGCAACTCCAAAGTAAAGTAAGGTGACAGATAAAGTACCGAATACTTAATGTCATAATAAAATTAATAGATAAATTAAATTAATAGACAACCCGGATGGCGCAATGGTTAACACGCCGGATCGCCGTTCCAAGGGTCCTGGGTTCGATTCCCAGCGAGGCGGAAATTTGAATGATGAATTTAAATTTCCGTTCTTTTGTCTAGGTGTGTGTGTGTCCTTGTCTTGTGTGTTGTCCATGGCACCCACGACACAGGGAATCCTAGTGTGGGACTATGAGTGTGTAGCGTTATTTATTATTTATTATTAGATTATACGAAAACTATTAACAGAACGGCCTTGTTAAAGTTGCAGTATTATTAACATTGCCTGGGGAGCGACCGAGCTCAGACTGTTTACGGTCGGAACTTGTAATTGCGAGCGGTGTAAGAAACTTCGATAGCGTGTTTCAGGCTTGACGTGGCGTATCTTGTGACGTGTTTGAGATGTCGCCACATCAATTTAAGCAGGAGCCACAATCTAATTAGATTACATTAACATTATTGCACTAATGGGCTATGCTTGGAGAATGCATAACAATAAATTTACAATTAGACAGATGCGTAAGATACAACCATAACGCTTACAGTTTAATGGCTTCATTTTTCTTATAAGTAGTCAATTATAAGCCCTTTGACTCGGGCGTTGGATCAAACTTGGCTTCAACCCATTAATGGCCCACTACTGAGCACGGGTCTCTCTTCAATCCTGAGGAAGCCTAGAGCATACTCCACCACTCTGCTCCAGTGCGGATTGGTGGTGGGGTTAGTGGCCAACCTAAGTATCGGAAGTTCTTATGCCATGCGAAGGCCTCCGATGTGGCTTAAGCTTTACGAGCCCTCAGAAGCACGGAAGCGATAAAGAATTTTTTCCACTAGCAGTCACCAATCCAACGTCAAAAGTCGTCATCAAAGCTAACTTCAATGGATTATACTATATGGCCGAATAGACAGACAACACAATATTTCCAAAAACCATACAATTTACAGTTTTAACTCGGTTAAGGTTTCACTATTTAAATAGATAATATAAATTTTCTTTTTGTTTTGTCAGTTGAAGCTTAGCGTTACATGTTTCAACAAACCAAACGTATTATCAAAACATCCTACAGCATCGTAGCGGAATCTCTGGAATAACATACACGAAACATTACTCCAAACAGCACTTACTTCCTCTGCAAGAACATAGACGTGTAGCACTAGACGTATTAAATTAACATTGTAAATTACGGTTTAATAGAAGAGTTAGGTATTAGATAGTTATCATGAATATGACATAAATTAATATGGTTTCTTGTAGTCATAACGAAGATTCGAAACGAATGTTATACAAATAAAAAAACATTATTTCAACAAAGACTTATGTAATATGTATATTAAATCACAATATTATGGCAGCTTTTTTCAGAACAGCAATTTTCTTTTGTTTACTCGTTTCTTTTCTAGGTATTGACTTCGTTTCTTATTCCATTTCTGCATCGAACAAGTACATGTGCTGGCATTTGAATATACTTTCCCGTATATTCTCTGAAAGCTCCCAGGCGGCCTAACTTTTTTCGACATTCTCAACAGTTATCGTCATGTTTCATCCAAATTACACAAAACTTTAATAAACAATATGCGTAATAAATCATTTCCTGACGAATCCTTCCGTTCATTGGTGAAAACCGCATGAAAATCCGTTCAGTAGTTTTTGAGTTTATCGTGTACAGACAGACAGACATACGTGGCGGGGGACTTAGTTTTATAATATGTTAAGATGTACATGTGAAGATACGTTACATTACTTGTACAATTAGGTTTAGCCAAAGAAATAATAATAATAAAAAAAGCAAAAAAAATTGTAGTCAATGATTTTTTCGCCAAATAACTCATAGTACAGCAAGATGCTATACAGGGTGATTAGTACACACAACACGTGCGCCCTCTAGAACACAGTGTATTGAATTTTGGTCACGTAGAATCTTTGTATTTTCTTCGTCTCCAGTCTTTTGGTTAGGGTTGCTCAGAGGCGGTTCCGTCTTGACACAATAGATTCTGGCCTATGATTTACAATTTGCACATCACAGTCGAATTTCTGCTCGTTTCAACTTGATAACTAGAATTTGCTAAGTTTTACCAAGGTGGCATCTAAATCTTTCATTCTAATTTGATTTTAGTAAAAGTTTTAGATAAATTCAATTAAGGCGTTGTTATTAAGACTAGAACAATTACTTTGTAACTCTACTAAGATAGATTAATTAAGAGATTAATTAATGATTAATGAAGCACTCATAGGTCGGCGGCGTACGTACTTCGATTTTAAATTATTTTTAGAGAACTATTATTTTTATATATAATATACTTATATTTTTTTAAATAACTATTTTTTTCACAATAATTGTATAAATCTACGTTCATTTTCAATATTTTTTTGTGTTGATTCATTTTAATGCTCATGATGTTTTTTTAATAATTCATTACAAATACATTAAATTAATTAATAAAACATTAGACAAACTTGCATAAGTTACTCTATGCACTCCACAATGCATTTGAAACGACGTGGCACGACGTTAGAAATGTGCACGTGAGGTTTCCTGTGACATAATGAATTATGGTGTTACAATTATAATGTATGAATAATTATTTATAATGAATTTTCAGTGCGAAGTGGATCTCTAATTTTGCTTATGATAATAAAAAATTATGATCTTTAAGGAAGCGTAAAATTACAAATTTTAACTGCTGATCAAAGGTTTCCCTTAAAAAGAATGTCTGGTAGGTACGTAAAAATATGTAAAAACGGGGACGTAAAATTTTAATTGTCTTTGTCATTCTCATTATAATATTATTAGGAACATTTAATGAAGACCCTTTTCAGATGAATCTGAGACAAACTTGTAAAATTATATGTCCTTCGAGAAAAATTAAAAAGGAAAGTTTGTTGGCATTTTTAGACTGCGTATTAAAATATTGTATCCAACGTTAAAGGAAAATAAAGTATATAACATAAGTATCATTAAAACTTTAACTGAAGATGTTTGTAAAAAATTTCATTAAAATAAGTTCAGCCGTTTCAGATATTGTTGGAGTTTAACAGAAAGGCAGCCAGTCAAGTAGACCGAACGACAGATAGACATAATAAACCTTATTCTAAAACATAATCGAAATTACAAAATTTTCCATTTTATTTATTTGTATTATGTATGTCGTAGGACAATTGGAAAAATCCAGGTGATATAACTACACTATAAAAAATTTAAAGTCTAAATCCTGGGCGTGAAATTCGTATCCGTAAGTGATTTAGGCCACTGTTCATACTTCACGTGTTGGGCGTGATTGCGTCCCAAAAGGACTGATTGCTCAAACGGACGTGCTATTTGTTAACTATAAATATAATGCTCCAAGTTTGTCATCACCATCATCTTCATCATCACTAACCATTTATCATATGAAATTCTTAACTTACTTTTAAAGAGGGGTATAATACAGTTACGGAGAATTTCGCCGCTGAAGGCGAATCTAGTTTTTTTACCTTAATTTCTTTCTTGACTGATAACATGCCAGACAGACAGACCAAAATTCTAAGTATATAATTAAATTTGACATTTACATTTATTAAAAGCAAATTATTTTTTAAACTAGTAAACCTTCCCTCGCTTCGCTTCAGGAATCTACCAACACTTGAAAATGGTTAGACGTGATTTTTAATCTTGCAAAACATTTTTATATAATAAACCTTACTTTTTCTCATAAACAAACATTAATTATATCTTCCATGTACTAACATCGATCAATCACATTTTGATTATAGGTAAACAGGATTTTCTATGTACAAATTTTCATCTGTTTAACTTTGTTATTGTAATAGATCTGATCTACCATCATCATCACAACCCATAACTGTCTCTACTGGGCACGGTTCTACTCTCACAGTGTGAGGGGTACAGGCAATCCACCACGCTGGCCAAGTGCGGATTGGCTTCACATACCTTTAAGGACATTATGGAGAACTCTCAGCTGTGCAGGTTTCCTCACGATATTTTCCTTCGCCGAAGCAATTGATAATTAAATTCTTATACGCACATTTGAAAAGAGGTGCATGCGGAGTTTAAACCCTGGTTCGGGACTCCAACGTTCGAACACTCGGCTATCACTGATCTGTATGTATATATGTATACCTAATTGGTGTTGTTGTATATATACCTAGTTGGTGAAAGTGGTAGCCAGGTGGTTGAACGTTGGTAACGTTGACTACCGCCATAACATATATTAATAGAGATATTTAAAAGAGATTATTATTAATAGGATCCATATAAACCAAATAAATATGCATATACTAGTACAAATAAATCTAAAGGGCCCTTCAATATCACTGTGAATTGACAATAGTCACCCGAATCGTCCACTAGAAACTTAAAATTCGGTGTTGACCGTACTGTGTGGTTGAACACTCGAACAATATAAACCGATTGAGTATTCCCTTCTACATGTCTATGTATTACTTTTCTATAACCTTACATATATACATATATATATGTATACATACATATACATATACCTATCGTCGTGAACATCTTCCGGGTACGAACGGCGCGCTTTGCTTCGTCTTTTACGATATGTACCGGGAAGGACTGGAATAACTTGCCTGCGTCGGTGTCATGTCGGTGTTCATGATAAAAACCAAATAAAGAGAGTAAGGCACAGATTCTCCAAAGCGAAGCGTAGTTCATAATTTAATTGCTTTTCATTTCAACATTTCCTCCTTGCTTTAGAAATGAAGGACTTATTTATTGAATTATTTGTCAAGGTCAAAGTAAAATAAACTGTATACATATACTTTAATATAAAAACGATGTTTATTGATACGTTTTACTCAGAAATATAATTATAGGTACAGGGTGTCAAATCAAAAACATAAGAGTCCAAAACAGAACCTAACTTCTCAGAATTTTCCACTATGTAATTTGAACTAAATTATATTCTGAAATTTAAAATCAAATATCTGGGAGCGCCTAATAACGTAATAACTAAATCAATGCTCATTTGTGGACTCAGCAAATAAATCTAGTGTAAGAGAGAAGAATTTCCCAAAAATAAAAACAAAGAGCAGCATCTCGAAACGGTGGCACTTTTAGTAAAGTGATAGGTTCACCTCGAAGTTATCTTCCATTTAAGTATATCGTACAACTTATGGGATTATAGGTTCACCTCGAAGTTATCTTCCATTTAAGTATATCGTACAACTTATGGGACGCATCTGTATAATTATTAACGTTTAAAGCTTTCAACTACCGAACGCGCCCGCTGTTGACTCGGTCTATCACTTTACCACAAACCGTTGGGCTATGAGCGCCTTAATTCGATTTTTGAAATATTAGTAGCAATTATTTCAGGGGACGACCAAGACTTTCCTGAAGCAAAGCAAGGATATGATCACAATAAATACGATAATCCTACTAAGATAATCCTACTAACAAATTGTATTGCCACAGAGAGTATTACAAAGAACAGAGCTGGAACAAGCCGTAGTTATTCTTGTGGATTGAGTTGATTTAAGATTCAGGTCCTTTCACTCACAAAGAGCAATGCATACTAAGAGACGGTAGACTGTAGAAATTTATAAAAGTATGATGTACGACATTTCTTCGTTTGTATTTACACTGAGATAAATAGCTTGGGAGGTTTGTTTTTTATCTTCTGCATATCAATGCTTCCTACCCTACCCTTTATTTATTCCCTCTTATTTAGCCAAGCAATATTGGAACCTGCAATCTTAATAATTATAATATATAATTCGAGTGTGAGTGTGTATGATACTGAACTCCTCCTAAACGGCTTGACCGATTTGGTTGAAATTTTTTGTGTGTATTCAGGTGGATCCGAGAATGGTTTAGATTCACAATTGGACCCGGTAGGTGGCGTTGCTGTCGATATATCACCAAAACATTTTTTAATTATAAAGCGGTACGAAGTACGCCGGGACAACTTGTCTATAATAAAATTGGAAAAGCAAATATTGAGATAAAGTAATTTGACTGAATTAATATTTCAGTCTTTTAAAAAAAGGAACCAATTGTGGTCAATATATTATGTATATGTACTTAACTAAAATTATTAGGTATAGGTATGTCATACAATATCAAAATTAATCTGATTGAGAAATCTAATTGACTAGTAAACCCACCCTTGCTTCGCTTCCGGAAACCTATCCATTAGTGAGTTTTGGAGTGAGGGTATCACTCCAAAGTTGTTCGACGTATATACCTAACCAGCGCACGAATTTATTTTCACGCGCGTTAGTTGTGTAAAATATGCTTGAAATGCTAAAGGTGGCTAACATATTTTTTCAATTTTCAGCGTGACATAATTATGCCCAATTATTGCAAGTGGATCACAAATGTCGCAATATCTAGATTCAGACCAGCGTAATTATCCAATATTTCCCGCAAACGTGCAGCATCATTCACCTTAATTATGATTCTAGGAAGTTCGACGCCCTCATCAATCACATCGTTTTTCAATTTCATTTGCCAATTTTACCCAATTTTCGCTGATAAGGATTAAGGTTATAAAAATCCATCCATCCCGGTGTCCAAGCTTTGTTCATCTGCTCGTGATTTCTTCATGAAGAACGGGTGAGTTTAATAAAAAAATTGGTTGATCCTGCAGGCCATCCATGAAACTTCGCGCGAAATTATGATACGAAATTTCGAAGTTATGATAAACACTCGATTTCCGAAAATCGCGGTGAAACCAAAAATTACCCTACGAAAAAAAAACTTAGCAGAAATATTTTATCTCGAATTTCTCCTGCGAACTGACATCGATCAGCACAGATTCATTGAATCTACAAATATTAGCACCTATATTACTGATTCTCCGAAACTGTAACCACATAAAGTAGAATTTATCATAGCTTTCTTCATAGAATTATCTTTTGATGTGTATTACGCTAAAAGATAAGCCCATGTTACGTAATAATCAAGGACGCCCAAGAGCAACTTAAGTAGATAATTATATTGGCAGTTGATAAGACTTTATCTTTCTTTATCTTTGATCGTGTAACGAGCTCTTAACATTCAATAAGGGCATGCGGGATTAACATAATTGGGCATTCGTATTTACTATTGGAGAGGAAATTCAATATTTCTGGGATATTAGGTTCATATTTACTAAGGTTCCAACTGATATGGTTTCTCAGAAATAGTTGCTATAATATGATCATAATTATGTGCTCAGTATGATTTTTGATGAACACGGTTTTTAAAAAGTGATCCAAAAGTTAGTTTACGTATACGAGTAGTATTCATGTTCATGTATAGTCTGTTCGTTTGTCGGATACTTAAATTATAAAATTATAAATGTGTAGTGATGTAATTACAATACATTCACACTACTACATACATGTCATGAATACTCAAAATTATAACGAAGGGTTATCACAAAATAAGTGATTATTATGAAGCCTAAACTTCTTAGACTTGAGTTAAATTATTTATGTTACTGTGACTAGGAAATAAACCTTGGGAGTTTTTTGCCGTTTCTCCCTGCGGAACCACTCATGGAAGGGATTTGTTGAAGCGATGCCAAATTTAAATTTTCGCAACTTTCGCAACTTCTAATAAAACTTTAATTCATAAACATACCTATCAATAAATATGTATCAGATAATATATCAAAAAATTTCGCTGTGTTATTAAAAAAATAAACCAGTTTATCTTTCAGCAATCTTTCTCCAAATCCAAACACAAATTAGTTTATTTATGTAAATTGTCATTGAGCACGTCATTTTTAAAATTTACCACCGTTTCAGTAAAGTGCTTCATCATCTCGAAGAAGCAACGACGAAATAAACTCTCGGTAAACTCCAAAACCATAATAATTTATCCTCTTCGAGATTCGCTTGAAAATTGTAACGCGTTGTGACGTTATGTAAGGACCGTAAGATGATGGGGTACCCAAAATTGTTCCCTTTTTACATTGAACGACCCTTCGGCGCTCTGAAGATGGCACTTAGGAAATATTTTTTTGTTGTACTTCGACGTGTACGATGGAGTTTGAATAGCTCCAGCCCATTAATGAGTAGCATTGATAGCCGAGGGGTTTCAACATTTGACTTCCGAACCAGGGGTCCTGGGATTAAATCCTGCAGTACCTCTTATTGTCAAAAATTTATGGACGTTAAATTAAATTATCACTTGCTTCGGTGAAGGAAAACATCGTGATAAAACCTACACACCAGTTCTCCATAATGTTCAATGGTGTGTGAAGTTCGCTAAGCCGCACTTGGCCAGCGTGGTGGAGTATGGCCTGTACCCCTCAAATTGTGAGAGGAGACCCGAGCACAGCAGTGGGACAGTTACGAGTTACGATGATGATGATGATGATTTAAGTCGAGCATTAAGTAAAAAAAGTTCCAAATCGTTCTCAAACGCGTGTGAAGTATTTGGGCCAACGAAGCACCTCTTAACCCTTCTCTTTGAGAGAGGAGACCCAACAGTGGAAACAATTATGGACTGTAATGTTAGTAGGAGCATGAAAATTTTTCAAAAATATGGCAAAGAGAAAACTTGGTACAAATTTCTAAGCGTTCTCCAAGATGATGGAAAGGGGTCGTTCCAACATCATTTCCGCTCCAAAACAGTTTGAAGCCCTCCTACAACTTCCCGAGATGGCCCTTGAACGACTTTTCTTTTTCTTTCTTTACTATTATACAGCGAATGGATTTGAAATTCTTTTTAGCAAGTTTTCTTTGGGTAATAAACGTCTTGGTAGAGTTTTTTAAACTTCGCTTATGAAATCATTTTCATTACTGTTATTGCACAGGTTAACCGTCCTTGCTCCACTAAGTCAAGAGAATATACCTTTGCAGGATACCCTCGCCCGAAACAATTACCACTAAGTTTTATTTGACGTTTCTCAGCTCCATTTTGTCCTTTTAGCACTTGGTTTTCCATGTTGTATAAATTACAAACAGATTTATTTCTGTTTATATACAGATTCATGACATACTGTCATAAAAATCTCACAAGATACGATGGATGAATTATCCAAAAGAAGTATGCTTTATCATCGACTAGAGAGAGAGAGAGAGAGAGAGAGAGAGAGAGAGACATGGAGGGCGAGAAAGATACTAAATAGAGTTGAACGTTGGATTCTACACGCACGACTAAATTTCAAAAATAATGTGTGTTTTATAAATTAGTTATCACTTGCTTCGGTAAAGTAAAACAACGTGAGGTAACCTGCATACCTGAAAGTTCTCCATAATGGTCTCAGAGGCGTGTAAAGTCTACCAATTTGTATGTGGCCAACATGGAGGACTATGGCCTGTACCTCTCATATTATGAGACGAGGCCCGAGTCCAGTAGTGGGGCAATGATGACTTGCGAAGATGTTTAAACTTCAAGTATTATCTAAATCAGTTAGTTTATTTTTACATGATACTCACATAGGACAGCAGACAGACGATTATTCCAAAAACTTAACTCATAATTTAAATATTAAACTCGATGTGCTACGTGTAAATGATAAATAAGTACCAATAAAGTCTGATTACGAATAATAATTATACATACATATACTACATGATAATACATTGTATAATACAACTCCGTAAATAATGGAATTGTTATTTCATCGACACATTCACCTGATAAATATTTATCTTTACGAGAATGTAGGTACAATTATAATTATTACTGTACAGTTAATCACATGCACTTAAACAATACTGATGATGATAATAATGAGGAAGAATATAAATTTTGATGAATGAATTTCTTGTAATGAATGTTCTTAACGACTTATTAAAATTTATGTTTCAATCCAGATTAGGGCAATTTGTAGCGTATAACTTGTCTCAACATGACAAGGAAAATATTTGAGAAAAATATCTACCCAAGAACCAAAAGGTAGGAAAAACGGTATAAATGATAATTCCTCAGGATAACCCTCCAAATGTATTCTCGGGGTCTAGTAGCATCTCTACATTCGTACGTGATAGAAATTTAATAAGCTGACCCTTGCCAGCCGAGGTTTGTCGTTCAGTTTATTACATGAATTATTTTAATGTATTATTACGTCACAGGTTTTGATGTAATGTCCTTGATTGCACGGGAAGTCGGTTTTTAAACTAGTGATTGTCGGGATTCTTGAATTTTAAATCTGTACATTTTAGTTGATTTGAAAAGACTCGATCGTGAATATGCATATAATATATTGTAGATTGATTTATTTTATATGTCGCCAGCTACCTATGTACATAATTATATAAGTCTCAAAATGACATACATACCATTTGATTGCTAAAACTATGTATGTTTACAACCTTCTTAATAGAACTTAGGAGACCATAATAGTTATAATATTTATTGTTATTTTTAAGTTTTAATGTAACCCTTGAAGTAGATATTGTTATTTTATTCGCAGGATAAAGTTTGGTCTACTCGGTCTTCAACAAAAAAAACTAGTTCACCAAAGGCTTTCGTTGAAGAAAAAACGAATTTTCATCCATTTCAATTGAATTGACAGTGATTCGCTAAATTCTTTTTCGCAAAGTTTTTTGCCGCACACCTGTAAATTGAGAATTAAGCTTTTAAAGTTTTTTCCTGGAGAAAATTTCGGAGCATTCTTCCAACAAGACATAAAAGTTTACCATAGCTAATTATCTTAAGTAAGATTAATTTACTTTGGAATAATCTACGAGTAAAAAACATTCATGTCGGTAAATTATCTCAAGGTATAATATATTTATATTCATGAGTTTATTATTATTAGTTAACTTTAGTTTAGGTATAGCTCTACCACTTCTACCTGCTACTTATAAACCGATTATTCAATTGAAAATATTGGTAATTTCCACACAAACAATAGAAATACTTTAAGTTACATAAACACAAACTCATAGGAATACGAAATGAAAGCTCTAAAAAGTATTAATCATAAAAGGATACAAGATATTGGTAGAAGAAACGTAGTTAGCAGGTGAAAGGTTGTTCAGTAATCATGCTCTAAATCCTTCACTGATTTATGGACACGTTCGGAAACAAAGGCTGGAACTCACATTCAACACATTACGAGAACCTTTATCGGTTTTATCTTACAGATTCGTCTAAATTGCGGCGACCTATATCCAAATGTTTAGGCTATGAAACGTGCTATGCTCGGAGATTTTTGCAGGCAAAAATCCGAAATTAAGTGATCCGACAAAGAACCAAGACTACCGTCATAGCACAAAGAATTACCCAGTTAATTACGAGCAGTTATCCGTGCTGCAAAGTAGGCCGCGAATGTTTTTGTTTATAGATAGACTATAATTTTGTTTTGCACTTTCGCACATAGTTACCCTAACTTTAGTATTATTGTTATTAGGAAAAGCATCAGAAGCGCAGCACTTATCAACATTTAGGTCATCTTGGTCGTTAAATACTCCAATGCCATTAGAAATCAGAGCTTCCTTGGATCCGTGAGCATGAAGGTCTGTCTAAAATTATGGCTCTAATCAAAAAAACGCGGCTAAACTAAGCGGCATAATAAATAAAATGTCATGCTCTTGGCAACATTTCTACTAATTCCGCTATTAAAAACCCACGGGTGTAATTTTGGTGCGACTCCGCCTTCTGTAAAAACCTTCTACCGCTTCGATTTGCTGTAGTGAAGAATAATGTGAAGCAAGACAGAGCTTTGTCATGTGACTGCACAATTAAGGCAGGTTTAAATATGTGCGGCATCCGCCGCCGCTGTGAATAGCGGTAGTCCTACCGTTCAAACCTAAGCGAATATTGCTACCTGAATTATGGGCAGCGATACTTGTTGATTGTATAGACATAATGAAGTGCTCAAAGCCGGGCAACTTGCGTCGATCTTAAGTTAAGCAACAGCGGGCGCGGTCGATAGTTGGATTGATGGCCGCTAGTGGCAAAATTTCTTGGGCGCTTCCAAGCGTCAGAGGGCACGTAAAGCCATCGGTCCTTTCGAAGCAATCATTAGGCTATGTCGGATGCCTTCGGGCGGAATAAAAATTTCCGACAGTTGGGTTGGCCACTAATTCCTCCAACAATCCGCACTGGACTCCACTCCGTGGTGGAGGTATGCTCTAGGCCTCTTTAGGTATGAAGGGAGACCCGTCCGCAGTAGCGGACTATTAATGGGTTAAAGCCGAGAAATAAGTAACCAATTTCACCACTACACACAGACAAACTACTGCTCTGTACCATTCGTATGTTTTCAAAGATACTTCCTCTGTAGCTGAGCATTAATTTTAGGAGCAATTAAAACTTTTATCCACGTCTAGATGCTTTTTATCGCCGAAAAATATACGAAAAGTATTTTTTTTTTTTTCGTTAAAATATTTTGTCATGACACAGGCAAATTTATTTCGATGCAAGATTTGATAATTGGTTAAAGCGTTTTGATTTAAGACACAGGTTTTCACTTCATAATATTGAAGTTAATTCGAAGTTGGTTATTTACAAACACTCTTCGAAAGTCAAACAACGCCATTGCTTCAACAAATCCCTACCAAGAGTGTTCTTGGAACAAGAGCGACAAGAAACTCCCAAAGAGTTTTCCTTTTCCTACTCACAGTTACAGATTGCACTTACTACTACTTACGGGTAAAGTGTTAAAGTCATGTCCAAGCAGTTGTATCTTTCGTCATAAGAATATCTTTGATTATCCAATGGTATTAGTTAGATAACCTGCCGATGAATATGTGGGTTTAACCTAACCTCTCATGGCCAATTACAAGGCATAGGTTTCTCCTCATCACTAAGGGGGCATAAAACATACTAATCCATGCTACTCCAGTGTGGATTGGTGGGTAGGTAAGCCTTCCTAAAATCCCAAGTATAGATTTAATCAACACGCATGACTCTCGTAAAGGTCTCGTAAGTTGGTGGTAAGTGCAAGATTGTGCAAAAGAAGAATTGAACTGAAAGATGGACAAATTATAACCAGGATTATCAGTTATTTTCTTCGTCTCCATCATTTTTCTTAAGTCTTTTTAGGCTTTTCTCTTTGTCAGATAATTTACTCTATTTTGCTGATCAGTCTTTATATCTTTTACATCTTTATATCTTTCAAAAATGTACGGCTGCATTGAATCTACTGCGTTTATGTGAAATGGCGGCCATTGTAATGGAAAAGACAGTAAGGCCTTCAATGAATAGAGTCTTCCAGCGATTGTTAGAGGTATGGAACAAAACATTGCATTGTGAATCTTTTCAACTCTCCATTTCTTATTTTCCATGATTTGGAAATTGTGATCGATTTTTTGTTTAATTTGAAAGTCCGGTATGAACCAATATAATACCGACAAAATTAACAGTACTTAGGTATATGCTGAAGGTCCTATTTAGAAACTGGTGCATGTTTCATCTTAATACGCCGATTAGAATCTGATGTATTAGCAATATTAATCCTGTTTGCATATTTGTAGGCACATCATCAATTATGTGATGCGGTTTAAATGTAGTATTTGTTTTATTTATTTCAGTGAGTTTAAAAAACGTATTCGTTTTCGTAACGTGTCAGTTTTTAAAATCACGTGTGGGTTTCGGTGTGGATGCTAAGAGACAGGTTTCCCAAAGCGACTGGGTTTGGCTTCGAAAATTAATGACCCACTATTGACTCCGGTTCCTGTTCTGTGGGTTTACTAGTCTACAATAAAGACATTTAATAGAACGGTGATACAAAACCACAAAGGTAGATAAAGGTCATATAAAAACATAATTTCGTTAGTAAGGCTGAGGTTAGACAGTAAGTATCAGAGAGGGTGCGACAAAAACAGCGTTTCTCGCATAATCTCAAGCTGAGATCGAGAAATCTAAACGTTGCCGTCATATCGCCTTGCAGGGTCCCCAAGGCCTGTCCTTGTTTAAATTATAAGAGCTCGCGATTTTGATATTTTACCTTTTATCACAGTTAATTAGCACTCTCTAGTATGGATCCGGTTACACTTTTTAGAAGCAACCATCTTAGTCCCTAAGTAGCAACACATCTGTGATCGAATTCGAACGAAAGTCTTTAAAACAATTACTAACTGGACAATTACTAACAACAACTAATAGGACTAACTACAGTCGCTAATGGTCCCTACCTCGGTCCTTATACTTAAATAACTAACCAACGAAAATTATAACATCGTCTGTTAACTGGACTAATCATCCTCTAGGTTGGTCTCAGTTGTCATACTCGTACATTATATCTTAGTTATACCTCAATTCTTTAAAACCATTTTACAATGTTCGTGGTACTTATTTTAGGCAATTTGGCATGACGTTGGCAATTTAACTTTATTTTTGGAACCTTCCCTAAAGTTTCCATCGCAAAACTGAAGATTTGTAACTAGTTCACAGGCGGCTTTTGTAAAGTTGTACGTAACTGGTTGCGATGGACAAGTTATTTTTAGTTGTAATTTTTTAAAGTTAATAACCTATACAAGGTGATTTTTAGTCAGTTAGAATATTAATAGGGGGTACTCAGTATTCGATTCAAATATGTAATAATTCGTTCCAAATATGTAATAAAAAGGGTGCTTAAATTTTGACGTTATTATCCATTACAAACCGATAATGTAGACATACTCGAGCGCGCGGTATAAACAAGGTCGTTAACCCGGCCGCTGAGCCGCCAGAGGGCCGGTTATACCTACACAGCTGTTCGCCATACATTACGCGTATTTTTAACCGACTTCAAAAAAGGAGGAGGTTCTGTGTTTAGATAATCTTGATTGATATTACTGATAAGTTAATAAGCACTCTCACATGAAACGTTTCAATGTCGGAGCTTGCAACTTGAACCCTACCATATTCTCCACCAACATGATATATAGCAACAGCCCTCCCATTTCGTCCAATTTAGAGAAAACCCAGCTACCGTAATAAAGTACCGTGGAAGATACAAATTATAACGCCACCCTGACCGCGTTACTGAGAGGAATTAGGTGATCTTTTCTGTTTGTATAATCTCTATTTAAATCAGATAGTTTTAAAGGATTCGTGCGCTTGTACGGTTATCATTGTTGCGTAATAACATGCATTGAAGCGAATGCATAAGGAACTCTCATTAATAAAATTATTAAGTTAGTATTCGTCTACTACTAAAGCCGAATTTTCTCTTATTTCGATAGTTTCGTAGCATCAACCTAATTTTAATTATTCATCATCGTAACCCATAACAGTCCCACGGCACGGGTCTCCTCTCACAATGTGAGGGGTACAGGCCAGAGTCCACACTTGGCCTGCGTCGTGGACTGACGGACGTCACAACACCTTTGAGGACATTGTGGTGATCTCTTAGGCCTGCAGGTTTCCTCACGAAGTCACGATGTTTTCCTTCACCGAAGCAAGTGATCCCTAATACGCATATTTTTTTTATTGATTTAAGGTAGCAAACAAGCGTACAGCACCATCTTCCGCTGCCGCCCATGACAACTGTGACCGTCTTAGAACAAGACTCATATGGGGACTGGGATAGTTAGTCCGATTAGGTGACGATGTTAGAAAATTTGTTGGTTAGTTTGTAAGTAAGAGGACTGGGACACGGACTATTAGTGAATGTTAGTAATGGTAGTTAGTAATAGTCCAGTTAGTAAATGTTAGTAAGAGTCTCGTTATAATTCGGTCACAGATGTGTTGCTACCCTTGAGGACTGAGATGGTCGCCTCTAAAAAGTGTAGCCAGCTACAGTATAATTTTGACAACGTTCAACCGGCTATCACTACTTATCTATATGATTGTTAGTTGTAAATTTTGGTCCTAATATTTTTAATGTGAGAACTGCTGATACAAATATTTTCTATTTTATTCTACTAAACCTTAATCTGTACAATGTTAAGTATATTATGCTTTTAGACATGCGTGAAACCTCCCATCCTCCACTAAGGAAACATGCACTTAAAATACAATAAAAATACATACCAACATACGTCACCAACATTTGTGTACCGCCCCGAAACGGAGTATCATCAGGGTAAATTGACTCTCCGAGTTATTTGCAGTGGCACTAAAGTATTAGTTTACATCGTATCCCTCTCAATTAGAATAGAATAGAATAGAAGCTGTTTATTTCTGGCTGATTAACTATAACTAGGCAGTACTAACATAATAAATAATTAATCATACCAACTGCACCGTAGATTTGTGAAAAATTAGCAATGATCGAAATTAATTATAATGATTCTATTTCTTTAAACATTGCCAATATTTTATTATTCTAATCGAAAACTACAATTCCTTAGCGTCTTTCACGTAATGCAGACCTTTAACCATGGCTACCTAAGGATCACTAAAAGAAGTACTTACCACTACAATTTCAAAGAACGGACGTCGTAATTAAGTAGGCTTCGAGCCTAAACGTTGGTACCCTGTTTTAGTAAAAGTAGGCCAAGTGCTAAGGAAAGTTACCTGGAGGCTTTCAACCTAAATCTCGAAAGCATTATTAAACGACTTCTACCTAATACTAATCTAATACTTAAGCACAGAAGCGTCCAATAAATTTTACCTGAAACAGCCATCCGACCTATTCCCAATTTATTTAAATTACTTCTCGTCTTGCTCGTGTCAATTACGATCCGTTAGGCCAGTGGTTTTCAAACTTTTAGGTTATAAGCCGCTTTTGAAAAGCTATTACCACATACTACATATTTGACGGGGCACTAAAATATTATTTTGGACTTAAATTAAGCACTTATTGCAATGGCTTCAACCCAATAATGGCCCACTACTGAGCACGGGTCTCAATGCGAGCACTGGTTGCAATCAATCGATATTCTCCGAGATAATATTATTATGTATATACATAGGTATTTTAGTATTTTTATGGGCAATATGGGCAGTGCAGACTTTGCAATGTCCTGTAGTTCCATTGGGCACACTTTGAGTCGGGCTGCGTTAGGCTATGAACATTTATTTTATTTTATTTATCCTTTATTGTAACATCCTAAGACTAGGTTCAACAAGGGACGGACCCAATGCCTATTGGCATTCTATACCTTCTAAGGTAGGTACGATATAAATATACTAAAACAGGTGTGAGGTCGTGTGGGAATTTGTGAATCGTGAGAATATACCATTATTAGGAGATCACGTCTGCGTCAAATTATTCTAAGTTATGCAGGTTCCACGTCAACCTTTTTCGGTACAATCAAGGAGTGGAATTCTCTTACGTTTTTTTTGGTTCTTTCATATAATATTCTCATTGTATTTGTTCTTATATGATATTATAGTGCTTACATTTATTTATATTATTGAAAATTATAAGCAGATAACCTTTTTTTGTCGTTTATCTTTACCATGTTAAAGCACTTTTCCGAAACGGTGGTAGAATCAAAAAACCATTCAAGTGCGACTCGGAGTGTTCCGTACCACGAAGCTATATTAACTCAAATTATTCGGTCGATAACGTTGCCTGTATGGCATCTTGTAGGGGTGGAAAAGGGTTAAATTCACCATGATTATTTAATTTTTTCTTTCATTACGCATACCACCAATGTCTTGAATTATAATGGTTATCTGAATGTTCTATTCTCTGGTTCTATTATATTCTGTTTTGTTCTACTTCAAAAAAGAAGGAGGTTCGATGTTCAACTGGTTTTTTTTAATAATAATCTTTATTGACCAATATTACAATTTATATTTAATTTGGAGAAACGTTTTTCTTCAAGAATGATGCGATTATGATGTGAGAATACCTAATTATAGATATTTCATAATGCACTACATTTTACAATAATATCCTAAACAATTTACCGCATAATAAACGATCAAACGATACCTTTATCAGATAATAAAATTCTTTACAATCCTTAACGACATTGCATCATATTCCCTAACCAGTATTGAATTAAACGCCAACTTCTTTCTTTCATTAAGTTAATTCAAAGGCCTTATTAGATGCTAATCACGACCTCGGATACAAACAGTAGCCCCAAATAATTCGAGATTTTCACGTATCAACGCCCCGAAACATTTGTCTAAATGATTAACGATCAGATAAAAATCTGAGAGGAAAAAACGCGACAGTTTTTTTTAGGAAATCTTCAGGATTTATACGTTTTTAATTCGTTCTTTTTGTGACGTGCTTTCAGCGATTTTAGGAGTGGATGAGCTTCAAAAGCTTGCCAGCCGACAGACTGTTTTTGGCTCAAGGCCAGCGATTTGGGTTCCTTTTTTTGGCCGTTAAATTTTCAAATGTAGTAGTTTTTGGTCGACTCATTCTACAAACGTTGGGCAAACTATTTTTTACTAATTTTCACTCGATATTCGTTATGATAGTTATGTGCATAATAATGCTCTTGTGACGTCGTATTTTGATTTAAAGCGACTTATTCATTTAATGTCATTATGGTTCATTTCATGAATATCATTATATCATAATTCATTATTTCCACTTAATGTATCACAAAACGAGTCATATCCGAAACAAAATAGCGTCCATAATGGAAATTATAATCAGGACTAATATCCGTTACTCGTAATAGAAATTTAAGAACCTCGGATTTCAATAGATTTTCATCTTAAGTTTGAGAGTAAACGTGTATATCGTCCAACATCTCAAAATGTCAGACAACTAGTTACCGAGATTAGATATAGGATTAGATATAGATATATTAGATAGAGATAGGAAAGGCATTGTTTCGTGCATTATTTCATACGAATTAGTAATTAAAAACACATTGTCTACAATATAATTTGTTATATTATCATACAACATATTTTATTTTGATTGTCAATTACCTACAATCTGTGATCGTAAAGACTGAGGCTGAGGAGGCCTGGAGCATACTTACTCCACCACGCTGCTCCATCTCCAGTGCGGATTGGTGAAGGGGTTAGTGGCCAACCCATGTGTTGGAAGTTTTTATGCCACCCGAAGGCCTCCTACATAGCTTAACGATAACAATAGGGACGGACGACCTAACGTGCCCTCCGAAGCACGGAAGAGCTCAAGAAATTGTTTGCCACTAGCGGTCACCCATTCAACGGGTCAATAGGTCGGTCACAAATTTTCATGGGTGGCAGCGGAAAGGTGGTGCTATGCTCGTTTGCTACGTTAGTTCCATTAAAAAAATGTGTGCTATTCACACGCGTAGAAGTGAAACTTTAAAAAACTGTGAGTCCAAAAATATTGATGTTTTGTTTTGCTTGCGTAGGCCGCCATTTTGCCGTAAAAGGTATTGTTCTTAGCACACCGACCTTGGAGCACGCAAGCGGATAATGCTTCCTATGTCATTTTATTCCACGTTAAAATGTGTCTGTCTCTTTTTCTGTCGTTTTTTCAAGTCATTTCCGTTTCATCGACTTGGAAATCACAACGATGCTAAAGCAGTTTTCACTTCAAAACCTACCGACCGCGCCCGCTGTCGTTTAACTCGGTCGAAGAATCGAAGCAAGCCGCTGGGATATGAGCGCTTTCAATAAGATCTTTGAAACTAATGATGCAATTTTAAAAATCCTGAATGCAACAAATTCTTTATACAATTTGTAACAAAAGATACAGATTGTACAATTATTACACAAAATTAATATCAACTCATTTTGATGGTGTATCTCCACAGTCTCTTAATTGGTTTATTAAGTGTTCGATTGCTAGATTGCTACGCAATCGAATTGCACAGAATTTTTATATTCAGTTATTTCATACTAAAATAATGATTCACAGACAGTCGATCTTCCGCGCGACCGCTTCGCGCTTTTTGCATTCCGTGGCGAGGAGGTCTGTCTCAAGGGATATTCCTTTTACCCGGGCTTGAACTCGGAAGGACAAGTGCCATCCGGTAATCTGCGGACCCCACTGTTGATATCCTGGATACCATGACACGAAGACAAGAACACAAATCCCAGAGAGAGAACAGATATTAACGTCAGCATTCAAATTTCCGCCGTCTTTTCGATTCCCTAATCGAGCTCAGGTCGCATAGCAGTCTGCGTAGCAACAACCATGAGTCAAGAACCATGATTGAGTGATGATAATGACGTCGTGGCTACTTAGGTACCATATCCTCAGATCCGCAATATTCCCAGTACCTCAAACAGGCCTCAACAAAAGAGATTCGTGTCGAACAGTAAACAAAAGGCAGGGGACTTGCAATAAAACGTTAAGTTAACAGCATTATTCAGCGCGTGCCCCTGATATTTGCCGTGGAAGTGGGAAAAAATGTTGGCAACACCGGTCCCTATTGCCGCAGTAAATCAAAATAACGAGAGTTGGTAACAATAAACACATAATACAAAGTTGTTTGCCGTTAATGATCGCAAGACGAAGTGGGGAATGTTAAATCATCTTGTTGATGGTTACTGGGTGTTACTGGAGTCGTTTTTTTATTTAACTGGTTCATAAAGTGAACGTGCCACCTGATGGAAAATCTGCGTCGCGCTTAAACGTCAACGACTCGTTGCAAACTTAGAAAAAAGCGGGGGATCCGTATTATTAAAGGACTTTGCCACATCATACAGTATTCAATCTTCATACAAACAGTTGCAACGCGAATCATACCTACGCGCCTCGGCGTTCGGTACATAGGTACCTACTCGGTAACATCAGCCGCAGATGCGCCGTAGGGACGAACAAACGTGTGGGTTTGTAATCAGGAAGCGTGCGATTTACCTACCTACTTACATTCACTGCAACTAGAAAGAGGCAGCCCTAGCGCGCGGGGCTGTAGGCATTTATTTCAAGGACAGGGCCGAGTCACAATACTGTATGATACTATTACCGTGACTTGGCGTAATAATCCCATTCAGGAGGGTGTGTGAGGGGGTGTGAGGGAGCTTGGACAGCTTGGAATGCCTTACACCGCATTCTCTGGTCTATCAACCTTTTCCTACTAGTTTTACTAGGTCACCTTTATGAAAATGTATGGGGCTGTGGAGCCAAAAATCTTGTCAATTTTACATTTTTCATTTGGACCGCAGTTGGCCGTAGGCATACGATGCGTCGACTGGTTCACTTTTTTCAAGTAAATGTTGACAATTCAGACGTGAGGAACACGCCGTAAAGCTCATATTCCAACGCTTTTCTATGAGTCGGAGCAGAGTCGAAGTCGAGTTGTTCTAATTTGCTAAGACCTTTACAAAGCCTATCTAAGCAAATATTTGTCCTCCATTTTCGTATAATTCCCGGCCTAATATGAATAAAAGCAATAGGTATATTTACCTGAGTCTAGTTTTGCGTCGGGTAACCACATTTTTTTACGATAAAGGATAAGTTTAGAGAAGATTTTCTTTAAAGTGTAGTTTACGAGAGGCTATTGTGGGAGTACTTAATATTAGACATGTGTCATTATTTGTTCACAGAATACAGCAGTTACAAAAAGTTATTATTTTTGTTACGCTCTTAACAATTTGTTGAGTTTTCTTAGAGTATTGATATTATTTCGTATTTGCTACTTACAATTTTCCACACCAAATTTCTTCGAATGTATCATTTGAATGTATATAATAGTATGTTGGGGTTCCATACGCCACATCGAATTCCATTACATCGAAGTTCATGACATCGAACACGTTACATCGATAGTTTATTATATCGAACTATCATCACATCGAATGTTTATTGGTTAAAGTGAAAAAACTAACGTAAATGTGAAAGATAGACAGATCTACAGAGTTACTTTCGCATGTATACTTGTAAAATACATAAAAAATACAAAAACATAAAAATTATATTATATTATGCATTTTTCATTTGATAATAATAACAAATGAAAGAAGAAGAAAACACGATGTTTACTTGTCTCGTTTTTTATCAAACACATGGCCAATGTCCTCAATCACTCAGTGAGTGTGGTGTGTACATAGTAATACGTATGTAAGTTATTACAATATCCAGAAAGGACCTTGCCTTTATTTTCGTTTGTTTCCGCGCGCCTTGTTTACAGATCTAGTAAATTTAATAAAGGGATTTACTAATGCGTAATGAAATACAGGCCGAAAGTATTTGGGTTCTATTGCGATATTAAAGGCCCCCGGTAATAGTTTATTTCATATATCTTGTATGTACAGACAGCGATCAGTTACAGATTTATTATATATACAGATATTCGTCTCAAAAGGTGTGCTTATCATAAATACTGCTCGTCATCATCATCATCATCATCACGACCTATAACTGTCCCACTGCTGGGCACGGGTCTCCTCTCACAGTGTGAGGGGTATAGGCCATAGTCCACCACGCTGGCCAAGTGCGGATTGGCGGACTTCACATACCTTTGAGAACATTATGGAGAACTCTCAGGTGTGCAGGTTTCCTCGCGATGTTTTCCTTCACCGAAGCAAGTGATAATTAAATTTTAATACGCACATAATTTTTGAAAATTAGTGGTGCGTGCGGGGTTTGAATCCGGAACCTCCGGTTCGGCAGTCCAACGTTCAACCACACGGCTATCACTGCTCGTACCTCTCAGTAATGTTCGAGTACACCATAAAACCAATTCGTTATGATCAAAAATTATTCATTACCCCCAAACTTTTCTAACAACTGCGAAGATACCCAGTTCTTTCGTCAAAGTTAGTCGACCGAGTTTTTTTAATTAATTATATCCACTGACGGCACACGGTTTCCTTACGAAGAAATTCGGTAATTAAAAACTTTGAGTTTAGAAAATTATCCCTCTCAAAAGATTTACTCATAAATGTAACTTAGTATGGACTAATAAAATTTTAGAGCGGCCAAAATTCTTTTTTTTTATAAATTGGCAACCAACTAGCAGAGGAACCTGAGTAAACACCATCAGAAACACCAAAGGCATCACCGATGCGTTGTCGCCCTTTTCTGCATGACTAAGGTGTCTGTCTGTATTTAAAATCTTTCTCTCTTTTTTTGGCCAGCAAAGCATTGCTAATGCTTATGTGTTACTAAAGCTAGCCAAACAGGCTAAGGTATACCTAACAGGTATACCTAACAAGTTTACCTGTACAGTTCAACTGTAAAGGTAAACTTGAGCGTGTAAGTTGCGCAACTATACATGTACGGCCGGCGGTTCTAGGCCGCTCTGAACTTTGTTCGGATCGCTGCGTAAAAGTCAATTTTAGGGTCGAAATGGTGGCAAGACGCGCGGGGTGTCACTTTGAGCATTGTTTGTTTCAGTCACACGCTCAGTGTTCGTGTAGCTATCTCTCTCTAAAGTACAATACCTGCGCATTATATCCGAAAGCCTAACTTCAGAGCGGCGTAGAACCGTCGGCCGTACTATACGTAGCTCAAGTATACCTGAAGACTCAAGACGTCAACTATACAGGCAAACCTGTCAGGTGCACCCGAGAGTATATTTCTCAACCCATAGGCGCCTCTTCACGATGAGATAATAATATTTTGTCGCCTATACTTACACATAAAAATCTTGTTTTCATATCTCTGTCTCTTTTATTTTATCCTGACGGTTAACTTTATACTGTAACAAAATCAGTTAAGAAACTTCAGTAAATAAGTATAGATACTAATCTGCAGATAAAACAAAACTTTGTATATTAATAAACTTTTTGAATATAAATTAGCTCACGAAATAACACAGTAATTTAACTAAATATCAATTGATAATACATATAAGGGTGTGGTCGCATGTGATAGTGACGCGACTAAATAACACACGTGTGAGGTGTCGCTGTGACATTTTGACACTGTCATAAAATAGAGAACACAGAAGTTAATGTCATAAACTTGTATTCTTATTTATTTTTACTTATTTAAATCGTATGTGTGCGTCAGCGCACATCAGCGGGTGACAATCACGGTCGATTTGTTTAATACTTGATCCTCGATTTGTTTAATACTTAATAAAAAATTGTTCCTATACCTCGTATATACTCGTATTTCATGTCCGTGATTGATGTCTTCTTCTTCTCAGCCCATAACGGTGGACGCATGTCTTCTATCTCAATGCGATTCTCTATTATTTTCTCTCATCTGTGAATCTCACATCGATTAACGACAAAGATTGGGCTGTACGTGCGTTGTCGCAAACATCGCACATTTGAACCACAAATGTCGCCCGTGTGAATGGAACTATGCATTTTCATACAGATGTACGAATGTTAATTTTGTCACGACCTTGTCGCAGATGTGAACGAGCTCTAAGACTTTCGTTTCAGTTTAAATTACTTGATTCGGCTATCTTGTTAATTACTTAAAGCTTGTTTAAATAACGATCTCATTAAGGGCATAGCTTTATGTACCGGTAAGTTGATACAACTTCCCCGTTTTGTTGGCAGATCGTTTGATTACGTCAAAATATTCTGATCAAAGTAGGTAACAGTAGGTTTCGCAGAGTAATGGGTAATTTATTGTTTCAACCTACGCTTCTACGTTTGAATGTTTACTAACTTATGTTTTGAGTGATATATAGAGAGGGAGAAAGGTTGTTTGTGTGATATAAATTAGTGCTGTCTCATTCTTTCTCGTTGCTTAAATTAAATTAAATAAATCTATTTCTTTCCAACGTTTCGTGTGGCCTTGAATTAGCGAATCACAGCGTTGAATAAGCCAGTCACCCCGCTTCGTCTTACCTCAGCTAGTTGCCAGAATGCATTCAATACGGAAAATCAAACATTAGGCGTCTATGGACTGCGTGGTCGGTGTTCTTTCCTCTTCTTTCATTGGTGATGATGTTTATAAAGTTCATGGGCGATGCAGACCACTTACCATCAGGAGACTCATCTGCTTGTTTTTCCGCTAATGCATAAAAAAATTAGCTTATGTTTATTTCTCTCATATTTTGCTATATTTCTAACACTATATTAAAATCTCCTTATTCGTAACAAACTGAGCCAATACCGGTATCAGAAACCGGTATCTAATACCAAGTTTTTCCCGCTACAGGAAGGTCGGTCGTATTTTGACACGGTATCAATGACGGTGAACCGGAGGCAGCGCGACTAGGGTTAAATGTTCCGGTCCAGTCAAATATGTGTAGGTATAACATGTTATGGCGTATTTTTGATATAATTTAATGTATTATTAGTTTCATGTTGTGGTGTGTAAAGTATTTTGTAGGCCGTATACTCTCTTAAGCTGGCGGTTCGCAGCCGAGACCGAGACAGGAGACCGAGACAGGAGACCGCGACCGTCACTTTGTATAGGCGCGACAGATTGTCTCGGTCTCGGTCGCGAGTTGTCGCCTATACATTGCCTATGGTCAAGTGCCGGTCGCGGTCTCCTGTCTCGGTCGCTTGTCGCGGTCTCGGCCGCGAACCGCCAGCTTTAGAATACTGACAGTAAGCCTATACCGACAAACTAGGGTGTCGCAAGTAGCAACAGAAGTTACCCTTGTTTGATACCATCAGTTGATATTAAATGTCAATATATCAATATATATTATAATATTAATATTACTCAATAATATTTAAAATTTAAAAATTCAAAATCCTTTATTCATTTAGGTATTTTTTCAATAGACTTATGCACGTCACTTTTTATGAGTCTACCGCCGTTTTGCTAAGGTACCTACTGGCCTAAATATTGATTACAGAGTTGCCGCAAGATGAAAGCTGCCGCAATGACGTATTACTAAAACACACACTGCTAAAATTAATCATGCGATGTCATGCTTTTTGTTATTGTATCCTTTGTAGACGAAATATAAAATACGGGTGGTTATCGAAAAAGCAGCAAGAGGCGACCTGATTCAATTTCATTAAAATAAGTGCTCCCTTACATTAATGACCTGTCTGACGACGAGTTACTGGGCGATGGGTTATTGTAAGCGATAGCCAAGTGGTGTGACATTGGTCTACCATCTGGAAACTATACATCTGAGAGTTCTATAATGTTCTCAAAAATATGGAAATTCTGCCGGTCCGCTCCAGCATGGATTAACATGGTCTGCACCCGTAACATTATGAAAAGAAACCCTAACCCAGTTGTAGGACGGTTATGGATTGGCAGTTAGTATTATTGCTGAAACAAATTATATCTAGCGTCATGCTTTTGCCAGATTGATAAGAATAAAATTCTAAAACTTTTTAAGTTTCGCATTAGAAAAACCTAAGCATCAGCAATAACAGTTTAGAAAAATGTTATATGTTAAAGACATTATTGAGGCCACGAAATTTCGTTGCAAATGGTGGCGAAATAACTTTTTTTTAAGTTAATGCTTGAGCACATCCCTGGATGGATACACGCCTTGAAATTCAATCATGCAATAATTATTATTCACATTTTTTACTTGACATTGACAGCCCCAACCGGCGTGAGTTTCACTCAGTCAAACTTTTCTCTCCAACAGTAGAACGTTGCCTTGCCGGCAATTCGTATTTCGCCGCCAATGAATAAAAAATGAGTCCTCAACTCGAAGATAACAACGCCGACCAGGGAGACGGTCCCTGTTATTGTTTAGTTTCATTTCGTCTGACACCTTTGATGAAAATTGATTGAAAAAAGTAAATTTTTCCTCTATACAGCCGCTCTTTTCATTTGATTCTTATTTCTTATAACCTTTACTGTTATTGCAATAGCAATTCGGATTGTTCTGTTGTTGAAATGTTTCATTTTAAATGTCTTTGATGATCCTATGGACTTGACTCTGTCTCTTCAACGCTTGAGTGTTTGATTCTTGTTCGAGGAGACTATAATGAGAGAAATTTTAGTACAGTCAACCCATGCTGATGGTGAGAACAGGTGGGTGGTGACAATATGGACCAGTTTTACATACATAAATTATTCACAAACAACGAAATATTCAGTACCGAGAATCTAACACGAGACACCTGACAAGCTTTAGATAGAGTTAAACACGAAACACCCTCACTTGACTTCTCCGCTGTCCCAAAATAACGTAATAACATCACGCAGGGCTTGTAATTTATAGCCATACTGTATTCTCTCTCATTGTCCTCCGCCGAAAGGATCGTTTGTGGAATGTCATAATGACATGTTTTGATTAAAATTTGCGTTAGCGTCGTGGGTTGACGCATGGTAAAATGTTGTAATCATTTCGTGCCACTAGAATCCCCTGTTTGAATCACCCTAGGGAGGCCTTGGGGTATAACGGGCTCTACCTTGAGACAAAGTGAACATAATTGGACCTTGTTGACCCGTCACAACAACAAATGAGGATTATCTAGATTGCTAGATTAGATAGTCACCGGACTTTGGCGAAGCTAACAGGCAGGTTATTTAAGTCTGTACTTGTACCTAAGCGTAGATAGCCACGTGGTTTGAACGTTGGATTCACAAACAGGGGTTCGAAACCACGTCGAACTTTCCAAAACTTACTATACAACTTTATTATCACTGCTACGGTGAAAGAAAATATCGTGCGGAAACCTGCACACCCGATAGTTCTCCATAATGTGCTCAATGTTGTGTGATGACTACTAATCTTCACTGGGACAGTGTAATAGACTATAGCCTATACCGCTCACATTATGAGATCAGTGGGATAAAAATTTGGGTTGCAATGAATGATGAAATTTCTTATTTAGGGAGGGAGGCATTAGATTGTCGGTGTCAGAAGGTGGTATACCTCATTATGCCTGCAGATTTCAGCAAAGTAGACAGATATACTAACGTAATAGCAATGGATTTCCGCAAAGTAACTCCTTTTACTTTGAACTATAACAAACTTAGTAGTAGTTTACCTATTACGTAGATAGCTTAGTGTAATATGAAGTGATAGGGTGCAATAAATATGAGGTCCCTTGCAAACCTAGTCACGTCTCGACCCTGTAGGACTCTCCTGAATAATGTTTGTAATGGCGACCGGAAGGAGTTGTAAATAGTCGGATTTTTACGGATATATTTCAAAACTTGTGAGTTAAGACGAGGGGGATAACAAAACCGCCCGCCTCAGTAGACCTGGGGCTCTATTTTTGAATTTCACCGATGACTTATCATATACGTATACGAAACCTTTTCACTTGTGATTTTCGTAGCGAGTGGTCACAATTACTGCATTTTTGAACCATTCGAAACTATGTTGCGAAGTAATTAAATGAGTAATATTTTAATCGTTTCACGCAGAAGAAATGTCAATAGGTACTAATCGGTAATGGAAATAAACACCTATAACGTGTCTTAGCCTGAAACGGAACGTTAAATAACGACTTGACATTTAACATTTCATTTCAAATTGTGACATGACGTTTGACACATTCTATCGAGCGAATTATGAATTCGAATGGTCAAGACGACTCGTTAACAAACTCGTCTATGCGAATTTCAAAAATAAGGAAATATGAAATTCGTGTACGTTTTCGAGATTTTCGTATACGAGTGAAATTCAAAAATAGAGCCCCTGGTACCATTTCTATCGTGTAATAAATTAATTTGTTTCATCAGCCATTGTGTTCTGGTTAGAAAGTTTCGGATCCTATTACATTTTTTTAGAGACGACCATTGACTTATTATTACTATGGACGTCGGGTCCGCGCTAAAAAATGTCAGAGTCAAATGAGCAACAAAACGCAAGGAGAGCAACAATTGCGCGTTCACGACTGCAATCGAAATTAAACCGTGAAGTAATGATTTAAGTGTTTAAATTACTTTGTTAACATTTCTATTCTTGCAATGGCTGGCGTTCACGACTGCAATCGAAATTAAACCGTGACTTAATGATTTTAATGTTTAAATTGCCTTGTTAACTGCATGACATGACATGTCATAACTGACTGGGACATTTTTTTCGCGATTTTAGTATGAGATTAGATGTCCATAGTAATACTAAGTCAATGGAGGCGACCATCAATGTCCTCAAAGGTAGCAATACATCATTGTGACCGAATTATAACAAAACACATGACTAACATGTATTATAGGTAGTAGAGACTAGAGTTCGGGGTAGTACTATGGCCCCGCCAAGGTACTTAGTACCATTTCTACCGTGTAATAATTGTTTTGATCTTTTCACTTATAAAATTTAATCTCCGTCAGTTTCCTGTGACTAAATAATAAAATTAAATTCACGGTATCTAAAAGTTACACTTTATGTATTTAGTAGTGAACTCAATGAAACTTTTCCCGACCAGTTTTAGTACTACCGCATTAAACAAAATTTGGTCCGTCGGTAAATTGGGTTAATGTTGCCAGCTTCCTAATGGAACTTGGATTTTTATATAAACTGCAACCCTTAAAATCGCCTGCGGGTTTCAACTCACCAGATATTAGATTTGAAGACCTTTTGTGTCAAAGGTAAGGCGTAGGGTAAAATTTTAGATAAGTAGACAGTAAACGAGCAGATGTGCCGTCTGATAGTACGTTAAAAAAATATGGCTCTCAAACTCTCAAGCACCCGTCCTAAAGACGAAGAGTCGTCGTAAGGATTCACGATAAAGTAGTAACGGTAAGTAATCATATTAGTTAGCAATAATATTAATATTAAATTGATAATATCGTAGCTTAATCCTTACGCGAAGCTCCACCAACAAGCAGAGAGACGATTTGGATTTGGTCGGCTGATTAGAGTCAGTATTCTAAGCCCCTGCAATAGGATCCCTACGTCCAAATTTTAGATTTGATGCCTGATTGGTTTCAACCCTTATAGCATTATAAAAGCGTGTTTTTAATTTTTTATCTATTATCTCAAATACGTTACTTGAAGTATCTATTGGAAGATACGGTCGTTGGATATGAAACAGATGTATCAGCTCGACAAATCGAACGCAGGTGAATCTTATCTCCATACATTGTTTGTGACGCGGCACAAATGACGCGCCCACGGCTCGAATACTCAAGTACTACTGTTAGTGGTGTGCATGCTTTATCGATAACTTAAAAAAGTTGAGAGGAGTAAATGATTACATCGTTTAATGGAGAATTGAAGCTGCAAAAGGTGAAGGTTATTTTCTGTTGTTACTAGCTCGTGCCCACGACTTCCTTTTATATTATATCAATTTTATTTTCACACAAATTTAGGTAATTTAAAAAGCAGTGATATTAGAGGGCCCGGCTTCAAATCCTGCACGTATTTCTAAACAGATTAAACGTCTACCTCCTTTTCATAAACAGTCAACACTCTGGCGACATCACACACACGTCACACGATGACGTCTCGACAAGCCCGAATCACGCTATTAAAAATAAAACAATAAACAACAACAAAATTAAATAAATTATCAATAAATAAAGGCTAACACACTCTTATCCACGCACGAGGACTCATGACCCGAGAACAAAACTACGTCATCACTTACCATCAGGTGGGATTAAAAAACGCTTATCTGTCACACAAATATTACTATCTGCCCCGGCCGGGATTCGAACCCGGAACACTTCGCAAGCAGGGTCGCTACCAATTATACTAGGGTTAAAAAAGATGACTCTTACAATTTACATTCTAAAGAGATTTTTCTTCGCCTACAAAAGGTTACATAATCTCAATGACAAGATTACAAGTTTAAATTGACGTTTAATCTGGCTTTCGACCTTTCTTACTGTCTAATTCAAACTTTCAACGACACTTCAAAAACTGGACCAACTGATTTCTTTAGTCGCTGAGTGAATAATAAGCGAGTCTTCTTAAACGAATATCTTTACGAAAGGTTTTAATTACACCGTTTTTACCTTTGATATAAAAACCAGACCTAAGATAAAAATAACAAGGACAAGATAAAAATCAAAGCTTTGATATCACTATGTGGTACATATTATATTCCTGACCACTGGTCACCATTAATCATCTAAAACCTTATTATAGTTGGTCTGGTTTGGTCTGGTTCATAGTAGAATACCATGGAGTGGAGTGATCTGTACTCCATGGTATTCTATATTTTTCCTGCTAGTTACATCGTTCACGCCTCTTGCGTACCTGACTACTGAGTAGCAGTGGCCACGTATCGTCGCTACTTTTGAGTACTGCTTTATTCAACCGACTCCTTAACTCAGATGGAAATTCATTTGCCTGCGAAGCGAGGAAAGTCAAGGTTTAATTCCCGGTTGGGGCAGATATTTAGGTATGTGACAGAGACATGTTCTAGGATCGTCGGTTCTTATGAAGACCCCTACTAGAGTAAAGTGTAAAGTAAGAAGTAAAGTGTGTGACCGGTTATAGATTATTTAGAGCTTGTTAGAAACTTCAAATATAATTCAAGTTACTTATATGTGAAACTTATATAATCGGTTGCAATCTACTTTATTGAGTCTATGTGCTCTTCCTTCCTGTTCACTTCTCAATAATAACGAACGCATTTTCATTCCAAATTGCACTTTAATGATATTTTTTACAACTATGTACTATTAAAAAACTATATGTTATAACTCCAAGACTTCTTTCAATTTTAATTCTGATAGAGTTAAGTAACGAAGCACGATTGAGGTTTAATGAGAGACAGGTAGGGACTGCAATTACATACATGTTGAGACATTATCCCGATATATCAAAGTTAAACTATAATCCTATGATCTTATCAAACAACATCCTTAGTATAACAATTATTCTGATTAAATCTAATTAATTTAATCCTGATAATGAGGCTACCGGAAGATAACCTATAAATGGAATTGTTATAATTGGAATTATCTTATATTCTCTATCTTCTGTGGATATCGTGCATTCATTCGTTTATTAACTTAAGAATTATGTTTCACGAAGGCAAGTTTCGAGTAAGTAAATATAAATAAGGGAAATTAACACCAAATCCTCTTAACCCCTCCGAAGGTCACAGATATGAAGTCTGAACGGTATTGACCTTGTATTTACTAATGGAAGACATTTTGGCATTCATCCAGTTTTACGGAATCACATCACTAATATGGGGTGAACGATAGGCGATTACACCACCTACCTCACGCCTTCGTACTTACCTACTTACGATATTTCTTTTCTAAAATAATAATTATATTTAAAGAACATTTTAATCCCAGAAACAGTTCAGTAAAAAAAAACAGTATACTATGCTACATCCATGCATAAATCAATCGAAGGTGCCGTTAGTATAGTTGCAATGGAGAGCTCGAAATACTTAGTAATCGAAAACCAATTGCTCAAACAGCAGTGACAGTCTGACGAACGAAGCTTTTTTGGCGTGGCAAATATAACAAAAACACTGCTAATGATAATGATAATAAAAGAATACAATAATTGTCATATTTTCGGACAAATATACTATAAAGTGATACCTTATATTAATATTTATTAGGTGTAATATTTTATTGACCACAATCGCGTCTCAGTATAGATTAATTCTATGTAGGTATGCGCCTTAACTTAGTGTAAAAAAGTGTCGAAAAGTCTTTTCACATTACATTATTTTACATCGCTCCCATTATTCATAGTATTTTCTTTTTTAATAAGTTGTTTCTTTTTCTACTAGAAGTTATATTATTGCCATTCGCCAACAATGAGGCAAGCTTCGAGGATTAGATTAAGATGAATGTAATATTTCCTATGGGGGTAATTTTCATACGTCCTTGGAATACTAGCGTGTTTTCTATTACATGGAACACATTTGACTACTCAATAACTCTTTCCTCCGAGTATTTTATCTAAAATGTTGTTTCCGTTGGCAGCATTATTTCTTTGAAAGCTACGTTCTTTTTGTTGAGTAAACTTATAAATAACATCAGTAAGGCATTTTCTACAACCTGATGTTGTACTTATGCTGGGCATATTTACCGTTTTATTCCTTAGTGGAATCTTGTGAATCCTATTTCTAATTATGGTAACTATTTCACAAACTGTTAAATAGGCAAATTATAATAGGGGTTTTACAACGTGTCTTGAAAATTTAAATGGCTTTTTCTAAATTACGTTAATTTTTGTGATGATATTAAATTACTGAAATGACATCAAAGGGTACTATAATAATTTGTGTACCTTTTTATGTACGAGTAAGTGGTTAATAAAAAACAAACACCTTAATGTGATCGGAACATCACGATGCTCAGCAGTGAGCGTACGACTGAAAAAGAGAGAAGTGGTTAATATTGGCGAGAAAGATACGGGAGATTTTTTAAAAGCTTTTATTTAAATGTAGTAAAGTTACGTACAACTTTGACATATGAGCTTATCGCGAGATTTATCTGTGTAGCTAAACAAGTAAATTAAATAACTTGATCAGATTGATTGATTGCGATTGAATTTTCAAACTAAGTAAATACGAGTTCTTAAATCTCGCGATAAGCCTTTATATCACATAAACTGTGTAATGACGTTATAAGTTGATAGTAAAAGTTTCTTCTTAAAAAAGTTTTTTACTTTTAAATATTTATGTACTTTTAATTTTTTATAATTAGCACTATGACATTGCATCCCAGTTCCAGTTCGTGGTATTTCATGGGTTATGCACGGTTCACTATGACCTGGGAAGGATGGGACTACGTGATGTGAGACAAAGGCGCTAAACCATAAAAGAGAGAATGAGATAGCATTCTCTTGAAGGCATACGCACTTCAATTTCTGAGTATCAAAATTCAAACTTCATAATAATTTATTGATGTAGGTCTCACTGCTACATTCATGCACTTTTATTCTGCCGTCTTGGAAAAGTGAAAAGAAAAGAAAGTTATGGGAAAGTGTATCATTTGTTGTCTGCCACTGTTTTATGTAATAATTGAAGGTTAATCTTTTGCATATCGACACTTTTTATCGACATGTTCCCACCCCTACGCTTGTCGTATACGTGGCATCGCTTACAGCTTTGTTTCCACAAAAACGGCTTATACTTGACAGCGATAATAGCGCCATCTGTAACAACGTGAAAAACGCGAACAATACCGCCTTAGGGACGCGCCACATCTTAAAAATAAAGGCGAACGTTTGAAATGGGTTTAGGTGGAATGTATTTTGAATTACAGCTGTTTAATTAATAATCCAATGGCTAAAGTGCTAAGCAGTGGTAGCCGAGTGGTTGAACGTTGGACTCCGGAGCAAGGGGCCTTGGGTTCAAATCCCGCACGCACCTCTAATTTTCAAAAAATTTGTGCGTATTAGAATTTAATAATCACTTGCTTCGGTAAAGGAAAATACCAGTGAGGAAACCTGTACACCTGAGAGTTCTCCATAATATTCTGAAAGGCGTGTGATATCCGGCAATACGTACTTACATGGCCAGCGTTGTGGACTACGGCCTGTACCCCTCACATTGTGAGAGGAGACCCGTGCCCAGCAGTGGGACAGTTATGGGTTGCGATGATGACGATGTTGAGACAGGTACCTACTAAGTAATGTCATTTTCTATAATATTGTTGCCATATTTATTGCAAGTTTTTAAAATATCCGTCCGAAAGGTATTAAATTAGGGTGGCGATGGCGGTACCGTAGCAAGTTATTTAACAGCACTTTTCGAGGTTATATTTGCTGACTGTTTTGAACTACGTGAATAGTTTATGAGATGTTACCTACTCTTTACGTTCTTCACTTTCGTACGCTTTTTGAAACGCAGCCTTAGCACCCATCTCATTTTTATTTGTGAACCGATTGAAACAAAACAAACACTGAGTATTGCAGACTGTAAAATATAAGAGGCTACTTCACTGCCATAAACTCATAAACTAATTCATTTTGTAGTTTCTGTGAAAAGTGAATTTGATAAGTTCTTCGTTTAGTGGCAATCATTCATTGTTTACCATCGTGTTGTGTGGAGTTCTCTCAATTCCGAAATTAATTAGTAGGATTACCAAGTACTGCGCACTTTGCAATTAACAACCATCCCTCCGCTAATATATCCAGATACCATTTTCCCCTGAAGCATCAAATTAAAGTCTCAGCGCTGGCACAGGATTTTCTGTTTTATGGTAATTGTCTATTAAGTTTCGTTTAGATTGATTACTTTTGAAGTTGTAAGTTGCAACCACAATACATGTGGTTGCTTGCAAATCTTGCGAAGTACACTATTGGGAATGGGGGAAGTTAGTTTGCGATTCATTAACAAATTGTTTAGCTCTTCATACTTGGGCAGTTTAATTAGTTTAAGTGCGTTGGGTAAATGTTTAGGGTGTAAGAGGCATCCATCTGGGTCTACGTCAACTTTCCCTGCTCGTAGTGTGCTCTGATGAACACCGTTTTTTATGAAATGAAATGAAATGAAATGAAATGAAATTTATTCGAAGTTGGTTTTTACAAACACTTTTCGAAAGTCAATCTACGCCATCGCTTCAACAAATCCCTACCGTGAGTAGTCTTGGAAGAAGAAGCGGCAAGAAACTTCCAATAGCACTTACTACTACTTACTAGCTAAAATATCAAATTCATGTCCAAGCATTTTTATCTTTAAAATAATCATCAAGTTTGCAATAACCTTTCGTCATAAGAATGCCTTTGAGATGAATTTTAAATTTACAGTATGGCATTTCCGTCAATTCGAACGGAATTTTATAATAGATTTCAATACATCTATCTACCCATGAACGAGCAACAGTTTTGCTAAGTCTCAAGTTTGGTACAGTCAGTTTATGTAATTAAGATAGCAAACGACACTTTTTGAGAGTCCTTTATGGGTAGCATCATATCTGTGATAATAAAAAATTACGAGTTTATAGTTGTTTCGCCACAGTTTAACCAAAACCGTACTATTTATAACTAACATCCTTACAAACTTTCCAATTTAAATATTAGTTGAATACAGTTATGTACATTTCGTACAGTTGGTGCGCCACCGCGACAGGCAATGGAATAATTTATGCGCTATCTGAATATCTGGTTTGTAACGAATATCATTTTAATAAACCATTCGGTTGATGACTAATGAGGAACTGAGTAGCCTGGTTCGTGGCCTAGTGACACTGCCTGGGAAGCGAGGGGTCCCGAGTTCGATTCCCGGCCGAGACGGAAGTTTATGTGACAGATAAATGTTTGTTCTCGGGTAATGGGTATTAGTGATGTGTTATTTGTGTTGTTCATGCCACCCGCGACACATGGAATACTAGTGCGGGCGTACGAATGTGTTATGTTTTTTTTTTTCGCTTTTCTTAGGACTTAGGGGAGACTGGGTACAAAAGTAACGGCGGGTTGAAAGTAACAAAATTAAATGCTCTCTAGATTTATCCAATGGGCGAATACCGCTTAGCTCACTTGCATTTAATCGCCGCATGCGCCACGCGCTGTTAGTGTTTTTACTACTCTTTAGTTTAAACTAACCTTGCTCGAGACATCTTTGGGTGGGAGGTATTCCTTCGTCAATCTCGATCCCCTGGAAATTCCGGGATAAAAAGCCTATAAGTTGACCCTATCGTCCAGTGAAATTCCTGTTAAAATCGATTGAGCCCTTCCAGAAATTAACCCATACAAACATTAAGACAGACAGACAGATATAGAATAAATTAAAAGTTTTGTTGAATTTAATATCGTGTTATTAACTTATAAGCACTTAAGAAAACACAATTATTTTGAAATCACAGACAAACATTTCAGGTTTATTTATCTTTAAGTGGAACAACAGTCACTACAAAGCTGTGGAGTAGCATTAAAACTAAGACTGAATTAATACCCACTCTGACGCAAACTAGATCCCGCTAAACAACCGAATAATAAACAACCCGCCCCCAAACTTCAGTAATTTTTAAAAGCTTTACCACGTTCATTCGGGCCGGTCACATTACGAGCGACAAACTTTTAACGTTGAAGTAACAAACGTTTTTTATAATTGAAAACACTTACAGGTAACTTTACAGGTTACTATAATTGACTGTCACTGACTTGTCATTATCTAGAAAATAAATAAATGTAAAAAATATTAACATTTGTAAATATTTTACAAATATGGCACGTGTCACATTACCTCGGTTGAATAATAAATTGTTGCATAAACAGAGTGCTTTGACATTAATAACTTATGCTACTACAATACTTCCCTGATTTTCATCTTCATGACGATTTACGTCAAGCGATTTTCGATTTTTCGTGTTGAGTGAGTGAGTCCTTTCGCTTTCATAATTATATTTAGATTTATTATTTACCCTAATAGTTTTTTGGGCATAGTTACATCCCTCCCTCTCATGAACCCTGAGTGTGACACATCCCTTAACCACCCCACGTTCCCACGGTTCATTAACCAGGATCGTGAACAAACAAATACCGAACAAACAATATGAGGCAACTTACGGATTACCTTTTCAGAAATAATTTTCTGGACTACACGGCATTGATGGATAGTGGCTTGAACGAAGGACTCCCAAACCGGGGGCCTGGGTTCGGATACTGCGTGTAGGTACGTTTAATTTTCAAAAATTATATGCGTATTTTTTAAAGCTTGAAGAGCTGACGTAAATGCTGACCAGCCAAGATCGCTAATATCTCTATAGGTAGATATAATAGAGATTCTCGTGTCACAATGTTAGTTACCATACTCCTCCCAAACGGCTCGACCGATTCTCATGAAATTTTGTGTGCATATCGAGTAGGTATGAGAATCGAGCAACATCTATTTTTCATACCCCTAAATGTTAAGGGTTGCCCACCCTAAAATATTTTTTTTTTCAATTTTTGATCAAATTTTTTTTTGTTATTTTTTTTATGATGTGGCATAAAAAAATACACATAGTCCCAAATTTTGAGTTCCCTACTCCCATCCCTCAAATTTAAATCGCGCTTTAATCATTCACAATCTATAAGGCGGAACAACATTCGCGGGGTCAGCTAGTACATAATATAATATAATATACCTAGTATAAATACAGCTTGCGTAGATCGGGCGCGGTCGGTAGTTGGATGGGTGACCGCTAGTGGCATTATTTCTTGAGCGCTTCCGTGCTTCGGAAGGCACGTAAAGACGTCGGTCCCGGTTGTTACCATTTGGTAGCAGTCGTTAAGCCATGTCGAATGCCTTCGGGTGGCATACAAAAGTCGGCCTTGGGTTGGCCACTAACCCCTCCGCCAATCCGCACTGGAGCAGCGTGGTAGAATATGCTCTAGGCCCTCAGTTATCAGGAGAGACCCGTGCTCAGTAGTGGGCCATAAATGGGATGAAGCTAAAGTATGGTACAAAGGTACTGTTTATTTCTGATGAAATCTCTTCCAGCAGACCTGAGACTGAAAAACGGTGTAACTTAACGGTAGTAACATCCTGTACATTATGTAGTGTAAATACATAATGTTTGCATACTAAAACAATCAAACAACACATATATTATACAAATATTATGATATATTAATAAATATACACAACTTTAATAATAATTACAGGATGATTAGTTCATGAGAATCATTGAACTAATTGCTTGATAGTATGCTCCAGTTGATGTCATCAGTTTAATTATAAACCTCGTATACCCAGATACTAGGCATAAATTATGATGTGTAGTGCGTAATAATTACAGGAATTAAACCAGGAATTAAGCATTGGAATTAATTTGATATGTTTGTTGAATATTAGGTAATATCTACTTTGGAAACTTAAAATACGCTTAATGCTTAGTGAATTATAAACGCAAAGCAATTTTAGTCACTGTGCTGTTAAAGTCCTCGTCTGATAAAGGTTTTGCAGAGCGGGAATCGTTCTGAACGTTGTGTTAAGTAATTGACTCTCTTATTAACTCAATATCCACCCCACTAAGGAGGGAGGTTCAAGGCTATGCGTTGTTGTCAACTCACACACGTGACGCACGTCCCATGCAAATGCTGTATGGACGTGTAAAGAAAATGAGGCCAAGCAAGCATTTATAAAAGCTGAGTGACGTAGAAATGTCAAAAATGTTTAATATAGGCCTGTTCAGATATAGGCTGTACCACAGAACATTTAAAAAGAGTTAGAATAGCGATCATAAGAAGTTCGTATGAAAACAGGTGTCGCCGATTCCGCCCTACCTATTATCTCTACTACATCTGTACTTAATAAATATGAAGATTACGCACATATTTGCAATTTAAAATCTAGACAATCGTAGTGTGATCGTAGCGCCGCGCAATCATGACATTTCAAATCGAACGATTATCACGCATACAGGCATACAGATGTACATTTTTGTAGCTTGTTTGTGTGAGTTTTTGTAATGTAGTTACGTCTGTGGTTACGTGTGGTTTAATACGCACGTTTGCTCAAAGTCTTGGCGCATCTGCCCCGCCCACAACGCCTTTCTATTATTTTTAATTTTAATGATTATGCGTTTTGTCTGACCAATATAACAGCTCTCGCAGATGAAGCCGACTTTGTACACCCCTGGGTCCTACAGCTGCGGGAGCTCGTACATTGGACCGACAAAACGGTTGATATCGCAGCGTAAAAGAGTAATGAAATTATAATTATTATTTATTATTATATCATAATGTATTTAATGAAATTCATACTTTGTAAGTATTTCTCAATAAGTGATTGTATCAAATTTTCTGAGAAATAAAGATTCTTAAACCATAAAAGAGCACATCGCAGCAATGTGGACTAAATTATAAATATTTATTTATTAATGTCACATACCTATTACTTAATTAAAATATGTATAAAACATAATATGTAGATATATAAGGCCCAGAAAACATATACACAGGCACACACACACGTATTCAGTGTAATTTTTTGTTGAAATTGATTAAAATAATTATAACGTTCGCGTCGGTGGATGAGGGGGTTACCCAGTAACACGGACCTCAACACAGTACAGACAGGGGCCCTTGCGACATTTTTTTTGTGTTTTTTTTTTGTTGTTGTTGTCATGTTTTTATATTCATGTTCTTTCAACAAATAAAACATTTTTGTTTAATTGTAAGCGTTTATTTTTTTACTGAACCCTGCAACTTTATGATCTAGAAATTCTAACTCGTAGGCGAATGCCATTTTTAAAGTCTCCTGTACTTTGTGGCTTGGTATGAGCGACTAGCGTCAAGCTTAACACTCAACTCACGTTCTGCTCATGACTTTAAACTGACGTCATGTACATATTGCGGGAACATCTAGAACGTGTCTCGTTTACATCAGCGTTATTACGTTATTTTAAAAAGAAATGTGTGGTTTTGAAGTGGGTCAGCTCATGAAGCCGGGCAGTAGGTGCTTTATTTTAAGCCCGGATGACGACCCGGATAGCGCAATGTGTACTATGCCGGATCGATCCAAGGGTTCGATTCCCAGCGTGACGGAAATTTGAGTGATGAGTTTAAATTTCTGTTCTCATTCTGGGTGTGAGTGTCTTGTGGGTCTTGTGTGTCCATGACACACACAGGGCATCCTAATGTCGAGGTGTGAGTGTGTAGCGCTATATGTATATTCAAACCAGTAAGACGAAAAACTAATGCCGGGTTCCTATATTTAACCAATCGTTAAAACGCTCGTTTTCGAGTTACCAGTAAGTAGTCGGTCAAGTCGTTTCCATCGTTTATTAGTTTCCTTAATCGTTTCTTATAGATACACCTTGTTAGTGACGCTTCGTAGATAGTACTAGGTACATTATCTGTAAGGAAAACGAATCGTTTTTCGAATATAGCAACCGGGCATATGCTGCGGGCAAAAACTAGATGTCAATAATATTGTGTGTGTGCATCTGTTTAGAGGTTAAACCAAGGGCTGAGCAATCTTTTTAATCATTGGGCCAATATAAATTTTTTTTTTTTGGCAGGCCGCACATAGATTAACTTTTATTAATAATTTACGAAACTTTATTAATAATTAATATTACAATTAATAAAATAAAATTAATTCAATTTTAGAAATGTTTGGCGGGCCGCTTATGCATGTTAACGGGCCGCATATGCGCATGCGGCCCGCGGGCCGCGGGTTGCTCATCCTTGGGTTAACGACACAAAGCGAGAGGAGGTTGGCTTGAACGAATTAATGGCCTGCTACTAGTCTCTTCTCAAAACTGACGGGGCCTAGAGCATAGAGCCACCCGGTTGCTCCGGTGCGGATCGGTGGAACGGTTAGTGAGTGAGTGAGACAACAACCGTGACCTCCGCTTTACGTGTCCTCCGTAGCACGGAATCGCTCAAGAATTTATTGCCACTAGCGGTCACCCTTCCAACTACAACCCTCTCTTGGTTTACTACAACCACACCCGCTGTTTTTGCTTTTCTCGGTCGATTACTTTGGACCGACGCGACGACGCAAGCCGCCGGGCTATGAGCACTTCAAAATGAAGGCGTTACGTCCTAATTGTAACGTGATTATACCCTTGCAAAGTAATTTCAACAACGTTCGCCCAGGGATTCGTAAAATAAACCCAAGTAGTTACAATTCAACCCAATTAATTGTAAGAAGTCGGGAACCGCAGAATTTCAAGATTAAATTACAAATAAAATTTGCCGAAAAATATTAATTCGGGGCTTCTACCGAGCAAAGGTTCTCAAACTTCTGTAACTCGTCGCTTAATTATTTTCCATAAGTCCTTACTTACGACGCTTACGAAGGAAATGAACAATAAAATAAGCTAAACCTAAAAACTTTGCATGAAGCGCTCATAGCCCGGCGGCTTGCGTTGGTCTCAAGTGATCGACAAAGTTAAGCAACAGCGGGCGCGGTCGGTAGTTGGAGGGGTGACCGCTAGTGGCAAAAATTTCTTGAGCGCTTCCGTGCTTCGGAGGGCACGTAAAGCCGTCGGTCCCGGTTTGTTATCATTTGGTAGCAGTCGTTAAGCAATGTCGGATACCTTCGGGCGGCTTAAAATTTCTGACACTTGGGTTGGCCACTAACCCCTCCACCAATCCGCACTGGAGCAGTGTGGTGGAGTATGCTCTAGGCCTCCTCAGGTACGAGGAGAGACCCGTGCTCAGTAGTGGGCCATTAATGGGTTGTAGCCAAAAACTTTGCACTTCTCCTTAATAGTTATAAACTTTAACTATGCCAAATTTCATACTCCTTGCTCCTTGCTTCACGAGATAATTCTACGCACTCATACCCTTCGTAAACATACAAATAAATAAATACACCCACATATGGATTCCCTGTGCCGTGGGTGCTTTGGAAAACACATAAAGACTAGAGCACACTAATCTCGTTATTAAATTTTCGCCTCGCTGGAAACCGAACCTCCTCGGTTCGATCCCAGTGAACGGTGGTCTGACAATATTGCGTCATACGGGTCATCAAAATAGAATAATAATAAATATCAAAAATATAAAATAGTGATCTAGTGGGTAATTAAAAGGCCCCAATAACGAAATGGAATTTTTCCGAAATAAATTGATAATAATAATAGTTTTCCTCAAATGTGTTTCATGTACAAACATAAATCATCACAATTTTATTATTATGTAAATAGATAAACTTTATTAGATACCTATAGATAAATATTGGGTAACGTAGGTACAGATTCGATGTTTTTGATGTGTACAGAGGCGATATAATTATGTTGGTCATAATTATTGTAATGGCCTAGAATAGGTATACCTACTGAGTCTAATGGCAATTCCGATGTGAGCAACGATTTATATTAAAATGAAAAATCGGCTATTAACTAACAATAGGTCACCCACTTTGAGGAACACTGCCTCCGAGTTTCGTAAGATTAAACAAAAGTTCAATAATTAAGGAGTTTTATTGAAAAGTCTTGGGTCAACTTTGGGGGTTCGGACGCGGCTAAGTTATTTTAGATGTCGTTGTAACGGTTGAATGGTTTTTGTTTTGTTAAAAGGTTTTCCTATTACGGGGCTTTGTAATGAAGAAAGGATAGGCACTTGAGTCTGAAAGTACTTTTTAATTATTATTCCATGACTAAAAACCACCTTTGTTTCGCTTCGAGAAATCTGTACGTTGGTAAAAAAAAGTATGAAAAGAATTCATTAAATTGATATTATTTAAATTAAGACATTCAATGAAATTAAATATTGCATGCTACTTTTTATTATTTTTATTGAGTATAAGATACACCTACATACTTACAATAATAACACTATAGAAAGACAGTCTTCATACAAACGCTCTGTCTAAAAGCGGGGAATGATTCGGCTGCGGATAATCTTCATTATGTTTTTAGCCGTATATAATCAAAGTTTTTAGCAATAATACATAAATAGCTTTTCAGATATTTTGTGACACAATTTAACTGGACAAATCGTCATAATACTTTTTTTTTCGCGAGACACGTTTGGCGTGCGCTGAGATGAGCTGCCCGGTGTTTGGAGTCAGAAATGACTCCAATTAAGGCGCTACAAAACGGCCGCGCGGACTTCGTTTCTATAGTGTAATTATTCTAAGCCTACATACCTAAATAGCGTTAAAGGTAGGTACTTAATCATGGCGTGCTTAAGACAACTGTCAGAATGAGTTTTTATGCATCGTAATAATTATGTAATCTGTGATACAACATTATTAATTTTGTGCCTTTTCAAGACTTCTCTATAGATTTAGATTTAGCTATAAAATTAATACGACTTACTAATCTATGTCATGACAGTCAAGAAACAAGTGACAAGTGACAGGAAGTCAATTAATTGACATGTAAGTAACGTCAAAGTCGTCAAACGTCAAAATATCAACGAATTCAACGAGATTAGCGAGACCATTCGATTCGGTTTTGTTTTGTTTTGTATATTTCCAACTCGCTAATTTCGGAATATCTATGAGATGGATAGCTTCGAAGATATTTATAAAACACTATGTCGCGTTTGTTTGCTTCGTGGTGATCGTGAAAGTATGGTGTCTCTAATAGATAAGTCAAGTAAAGATGGCCTGAGTTCCTACGGCAAAGCGGTGAAAACATTCGCTCAAATTACTATAGAAAAAGATGAGTGGTTACCAGAAACTATGTGTGCAAAGTGTTTATTGTTACTGAAACAAGCAATTTACTTTAAATTTACATGCGAGTCCAGTGAGAAACAGTTAAGAAACATTCTACAAAGTGTCCGGTCAGACGTGGATGTTTTCAGGGAGAACATTGTGGAGTTCATCATGTATAGACAATTATTTCCTAGAGAAACATGCGTAAAGCCCTCGCAATATACGAAGACGTCTCCAGTAAAAGATAGGGAGGAAATACATGATAATTTGGTTTCAGAAATTGACAGTGACCATTTTGATATGACATTCGATGATAGTAGAGAGCAAAACAAGGATTCAATAAGTCAGAATGGAAGTAATGAGTTGTTAGAACAACTGGAAAAATTTATAGAGTCAAATGCATCATACGTCGATTCTGACTTTAAACGAGTGAAAAGAAAAAGAAATAACAGGATGTTTATGATAAAACCCAGAACTAATAAACCAAAAGCCACTAAGAAGACTGATAAGATAGTTTGTCCAATATGTGAAAAAGTAATGGCTAATCGACACACATATGACTGTCACATGCAGAGACATAACGGATTCAGGTAATAATAATCTTTTTTAGGTAGTAGAGCCTAGGATCTAGTACCTATGTAAAATAATTAATTTTAATTGTTTTGCATAGGTAGTAGAGCTTAGAGTTCACCCGGGGTAGTACTACCGCCCGCCACAGTGATTAGTACCATTTCTACCGTGTAATAATTGTTTTAACAGCAATTGTGTTCCGGGTAGAAAGGTGTGGAACCGGCTACACTTTTTAGAGGCGACCATCTCAGTCCTCAAGGGTAGCAACACATCTGTGACCGAATTATAACAAGACTTACTAACATTTACTAACTGGACTATTACTAACAACAACTAACTGTCCCAGTCCTCATACTTACAAACTACCAACTAATGTTCTAACACCGTCACCTAACCAGACTAACCATCCCAGTCCCCATATGAGTCTTGTTCTATGTCGGTCACAGTTGTAATGGGCATAACATTCATGCCTTTCTTGTTTTTCACACCAGCATTATTGTTCTCATATACACATTAAGGGGTTTCATTTTATTTATTTATATATTACTAGGATAACCAACATAAGAAACAGTTACAACAAAAGAAAAGATTTGAATATAACTATTTTGAATGGCTAAATGTCTCATTGTTGTTACAAACTACTTATAACAGATAATTACAGACACTTACAGATAATCACAGCATGTAACTAAATAAAAAGACACCAAAAATTTTGATTAATTAAAACAGAAAGCAAATATAGTTACAAATAACTATTAATTCAACTACAAAAAAGTACTTTAAATTTAATAATTAAACATTAACACACTCATACTCCCGCACTAGGATTCTGTGTGTCGCGGGTGGCATGGACAACACAAATAACACATCACGAACACCCATGACTCGAGAACAAAAATTTATCTGTCACATAAACTTCTGTCTCGGCCAGGAATCAAAACCAGTACCCGATGCTGCAGCAGGGCCACTACCAACTATGCTATGGGGTTGTACTAAAATAAGCTATAAATAGTTCTATTTCTACTTTAGGCAACTGTTTATTTGTTCATTCTTTATTGAACCTTAAATTTATGATGGAACTAAAGGCGGACTTAATGATAAGAGCATTCTCTGCCACCTGCCAGTCAATCTTAGGGCAGTGGGAAAATAAAGAAAGCAGTAGCAACAAAGAGAGATAGAAATTAGAGAATTTGCTGAAAAAAAGGAGAACTGTTGCTGTGGTCTAGAATTTAGATAAAAACTGCTGAGTGTCTGACGTTTAGTTATGTAAATGCTGTCTGTGTATGCCTATAATTTAAGTACATGAAAGAAAATGATTTTTTATATTAACATAATATATTGTATATGAAAAATGCTCTGCGCTAAGCTTGCAAGGGCCCCTAGGGACATTAAAAGCACAGAAGTCAATCTCTATAAATACAGCGCACCATAAGAACGAACACAATGAAGCATAGCTTACTGGTGTAAAAATTTGGGGCCTCTACAACAACAAAAATTGTAAAATGCCTCGGTGTGGGTCCCTCGATAAGTTTTAAGACAGGGCCCCTCTAGGGTCCCGTAATCTCCAGCCTAAGATATAAGTATAAAGCAATTTGATACCAAAATTTTGTTGTGTTGGAAGTTGTTACTTAGTGATAATAAATTACATTATTCAGTAGGTAGGCACTTGTTATGTATATTGTTATGGTAATCCGTTCGCTGTAAGCGTCGCCTTTTGTAAACCTTGGGAGGTTTTGTTTAACACGTTTTACAAGGTTAGTCTATGTTTTATATCGTATCGATGTACGTTGCTTTACGAAAGTTCCTAGAAAAGTGTTTCTATAATTGCGTGTAAGAAAAAATGGCATCAAAAATTTTAGTAAATAATACAGATCAAACAATTTACTCAACAATGAACATTTTGAAATAAAATACAAATAGCCTTTAATAAACTTAAGATTCATAGTATGAATTACGAAATTAAAGAACTAAGAAGGTTCGTTTGTAGCACTAAAATTCTCTGCTATTCGAAAACGAATTGCAGTTCAAAGTCAAAATGGCTCAGTTCAAATGTTTCGACGGAGATAATGTTCATTGAGTCGCTACTGGTATAGGTCATGCATCGTGCATCGCTCATTTGAAAAGTTTTACTATTCGCGTCGGTTTACCATATCAGAATTAGAAACATTCGGACATTTCTAAAATATCAGGAAATTTAGTTATTAAATAAAATGTTGCTATCTTTTTGAAGTTAAACTTCTTTGCGCGCATGAGGGGTAACATTTTTACGGATGTAACGTGACACGAAAATGTGGGAACGCGACACCATAATGTGGGACGTTTGTGTTTGTATGAAAAAGTGAAAAAATGTATTGTTTATGTGTAAATTTTTCTTCACCAGGTACATTTGCGAACATTGCGGAAAAGGTTTTCCTATTCTCCACGAGCTGCAAGCCCACCAAGTCTGCAAACACGGTACCGGTCCATTCCTACAATGTCAGCATTGCCCGTTCAAAGCGCCTAGAAAGTTCGACCTGATTGAGCATGAAAGACTTCACACGGGAGAAAGACCATTCGCCTGCGACAAATGCGGATTAACTTTTAGAAGACGAGGGATTTGGAAGAAACATCTCTTACACCACTCCGAGAAAACCGTTCAATGCACTCAATGTCCTAGAAAGTTCTACCAAAGGGGCGATATGTTGGCACACTGTAACAATGTTCATGATCGAGTTTACATGTATTCCTGCAGCAAATGTTGTGCTACTTACGCAAAGACGTCAACAGTCCGACGGCATATGACGGAGAAACATGGTATTCCTAGAGAAATGCAGGGAAAAGTGTTGAGGATTAATAAAGGGAGTAGCTTCCATGAACAGTGAAGTGATTGTTATTTGTTAAAATAAAAATTTGCAGTATTCGGTAACTTTGTGTTTGATTCGATCTCCAGGATAGTAGGTATCAGAAGACAAACCTTATTCAATCGCATTCAGCCAGCCAATGAGTGGATGTTGTGGTTGTAGCAATTGTTTGAATAGTAAAAAGCTAAGTGTTGGTAAGCTTTACTTTTTACCAATGTCATTAAAAGTATGCATATTATAAATTAATAATGCGAAAGATGCAGATATATGATTTAATGAAGAAGAAAAGACTCAAACACAGGGTGCAGTATAAAGCTTACTGGTGGTGAAGACATGACACTGACAGGAAAAACGCGGGCAAGCGCTTTCTTGCTGGTTGCTGATTGGTCGAAATTTGACATACCATGGAATATCCGGTAAGGTTTTTAGCTATGATTTAATAGACGAAGGCGAGATCCACTGATCCACAGTCTGCTTTTTTATCAGCGGGAGTTGCTAATATGTTAATTAGAAGTTATAAGTTTATTGTGTTTGAAATGACGCTGATTGGTTATATTTTAAAAGTTAAGCAATATGATGAAAGCATTAAACGCTAATTATTATTGTATTATTTGATTTTAATTTTATATTCACCTTTTTTATAATATCCAGACATCTGGTTGCCCTACATTTCACATCTGTTTTATTACTATAAAATCTGTTTTCCATTCATCATATTAATCTCACCATGACTTCAATGTGTCTTGTTGCCGAAGATTGAGCATAGAACATTCTCGAAGCTCGTAGATAGGTCTGGTAATCTCATTGAATCTTGTTGTCATCAATATTCATGTACCGGTAATTACAGAGCTGAAACCTCTTAATCTAAAGGCCGGAAGCGTCTAGTGTTTGCACAGCTCCTTGTCGGGCATAGATAAGTACCTACGAGACTTCGTCGGGTGATGTGAGGAACGTACCAATTTGTAGATACATACATATAACACTAGATAGATCAAACTAATTAGACTGCTGCTTACAGCACGCCTTGGGAATGGAGTAACAATTTAAAGGGGGGAATTGTTGAAAATGTCAGCTAAATCTAGCTTACAGCGATACTTTGCTATTATATTAAGACGACCCGCAGTCTATTCGGTAGTGAATCTGCTTGCGAAGAGTCCAAGATTCGATTTCCAGCTGGGGCAAATGTTTATGTGACAGATACCTACATATTTTGTTTTCGGTTCATGGGTGTTAGTGACGTGTTATTTGTGTTGTCAATGCCACCCGCGGAGAATCCTAGTTCGGGGGTACCTAAGCTTTAATTAGCTGTGTACCTAACCTTTAATTTTATTTATTATTTTTGCCAGGGGCGGCCTTACCTATAGTGCAGGGGTGCGGTGCACCCAGGTGCCGGTTGTTAGGGCGCCGAGACAGCCGAGAGCGTCTTGTAAGTAGGGCGCCAGGGTATTGTTTGCACCAGGGCGCTATATGTACTAGAGCCGAGTCAGATTTTTGCAATAGGATATTTAAATTCTAGTAACCTGGCATACGAAGCGCTCATAGGCCGGCGGACCGCGACCGAGTTAAGAAACAACGGCCGCGGTCAGTTGTTGGATGGGTGACCGCTAGTGGCAAAAGTCCTTGAGCGCTTCGAAGCTTCTGAGGGCACGTTAACACGTCAATCCCGGCTGTTATCGTTAGATAGTCGTTAGGCCATGTCGGAAGCCTTGAATGGCATAAAAATTTCCGACAATTGGATTGGCCACTGAGGCGTCCACAAATCCGCTGTTGAGCAGCGTGGTGGAGTATGCTCCAGGCTTCTTCAGTTACGAGAACAAACCTATGTAGTGTGTCATTAATGAATTGAAGTGAAAAGCCAAGTGAAGATTCAAAGCAAAATAATTATAAGGTGTCTTTTCCATTGACGCATAAACTCATAAATCTGACACCATTTTAATTACCTAGCTGAATTAAAATTTTCATTAATTTATCTTACGTAGGTAAAGGTATTAATTAAGGTAAACTTGCCAACTTCTAACGAGTTAATGGAGTATGCCTGTCCAGCTGTCCGTCACTTTTATTTATATTATATAAATATATCTCGCTGATCACGGTTCCATTTTATAATCTCAAAAATCAGTATTCTATGATAGGTTACGAATTAAAATTTTAAGTCCTTTTTCACTTTCGGTTTCACAGCCATTAGAGGTCCCCTTGAGGCTGTGGCCCTGGGCATGGGCCCCGTGTGCCCTTATGGTAGACACAGAGTTGCTCCTAATTAACCATTTAACTTTAAAATACCTAACTATTTTTGCATGTTTTGTCAAACGGAACCCTATTAATATCCCACCGCTGACTGTCGTAGGGCTTTTAATATTACAGCTGTTAATAACACTCGGCGGTACGGAACCATACGTGTCCGATTCGCACTTAACCGGTTTTTGTGCTTTTTCATCCCTTGCCTGTATCAAATTGTAGTAGATGAACATTTATGATATGGACCGAGTGACCTCATTTTCAACGTAAATAAAATAAGCTTTCAAAGCAACTCTATTTGTACAAATTAATGTTTCGGAACAAATTTAATTGCGAACCAAGTTATTAGGTAGGTACTTTCGGGGTAGGTATTCACAATCTACACAATCATGTCAGTAAAATGTTAGGGGAAAAAAAAATGATGTGGTGTCGTGGGACACCAGGTAGGAACGAAGTTCCTTCGGCTAATGAAGGCAACGGCGAACGAAAAGAAAGAGGGAGAAAGAGAAAGGTATTATACACTACTCGCTTGTGTATGCGACTGTCGCGCCTGCGCTCGTCTCATTTAACGCTTTTATTCCACGCATTTTTTCTTACGGTTTTACTATCACATATTTTTCAGTTCGGTCGCCGCAGCAAAACCTATCCCCTCCAAGCCTGCCGTAAGGAACTTCGTTCCAATATAACCGTTTTGCTTGATAGGGTTGAATCTAGGCTATTCTATTGCTGAAGTCAGCTAACTACTTGTCGTATTCCGAGAGCTTGCGAACCACTAATTTCTTTGTTTCCTCTTCTCTCCTGGTCGGCAACGTACCGGTGATGCCGTTGGTGGTACTGATTTCCATGGCGACGGTCACCACTTACCTGGAGGATACCTGTTTCCCGACGGAAAATGAGGGTAGGTTCACTTCTAAGTTATAAATATGCCAATGTATCATTTAAATCTGTTCAGTGGTTTTAGTGTGATAGGTACAGTACCGGACAGACAGACAATAATTCCAAGATTAAATATGTTTCGGCCTCTACATCGTTAATAAATCCTAGCTAGATAGGTACATTATAATTTAATAAACAATACATACATTTACTTTTACTTATAATTTCACCCCGGTAGGTACGTAGGTACACTTTTATGTTTAGTGCAGATTCTGAAATTTTCTACGCCCACTGGGAATTCATGTTTGCCAAGAATAATAAGAAAGTCTTACATTACTCATATTGTCAAGATATACATTACGAGTATTTACAATATTTTTCTGTATTGTATTTACAATTTCTAATATTACAGATAATTTCTTCGAAAAATATTACTGAAATCAAAGATCTTTTTTGTCTTTTTTTATTTCGATGTATTGAAAATAAACATTTAAATGCCGAGCTTATTGAAAACGGAGATCTCTTGAAGACACCATTGAATGGAATAATTAAACTGATTTTATAAATGGAGTGAAACGCGTTCATTCGGAAAGACCTATACCTAATTGACACTTCAGTCGGCTTCACTAATTAAAACAGAATAACTAGTGAATTTAATGAAGCAGCTGTTACTTAGTAGTGAGAAAGTTAAGTTTAACACTTAAACCCGATTTATGTAAAAATCGCTTTACGAAAGGTATGTAGGTATAAACATTTTAACTAAAACGGGTACTCATGATTTTTCATTTTCAAAACCCAATTGCACACAAATGAATTAAGTATGTGTTACATAGCCTATATCTAGCGAATGATTAAGACGCTTCGAATGATACTTTACTTGTAAAATTATGATGAGTAATATATAAGTTCTGTAGGAACAAATGAACATGACGTGTATTATAGATACAGCGAAGGCTTGGAACGGGATCACCGACGCGGGCAACTTATGCGTACTTATCCGTTCTATTACAATGTGGGTTTTAATTCTAATCCGCACTTGTTTGAAAATTAGAGGTGCAGGTTTCGAACCAGGGCCCCCGGTTCGGTAATGCAACGTTCAACGAAAAGAGTCCTCAAAGAATGGAGTACCAACTGATAATTATTATTTCTTGGTATTCATGTCTCCGTTACCTACTTCATACCAGAATCTCATTACCCACTTTATTGTTATACCGCTAATCAAACTTTAATTAACAGTTTCCAACAACTTTCGAAGTACAGTGAATGAAACAAAAGATTTCCGAGCTAATTAATAACTTACCTACGTAAAAGGAATGCTCCGTTTTCCGTGTCCAGTTTTAAAAGTACATTGTTAATTTTAAAACTTATTTTATTGTCTTATTAACTAATGATATTAAGGTTGGCTGGCAAAGAATGCTTTTAGCATTAAGTCCGCCTTTTGTATCCTGTACATTTGTAAGGTGCAATAAAGTTTAAATAAATAAATAGATATTGTAAGTAAAACATAAGTAGGTAAATATTATGTCCGCTTACTGTAAGGAAGACTCCAAAGCTCTACTCTTTCAATAGGCAGATTAAATAATACAACATGTCCTTTACTCGATAGATATATAATTAGATAATTTAAATAAATATTTGTTAATAAGGACTTGACTTGACAAAAATGTATAATCCAAAATTTGTAATTATGTAATTAAGTATTTAGCAAATACTTAATGTTTAATACCTATTTGTACGCCAATGCCTGGCAAAGTATATCGGAAAATAACTACATACATATAATCTGCATTAAGTACCTGTACTTTTACAAATACATAAACTATAGATATCTTATAAAATGAAGTTCAGTGTGCAAAACAGTTTCAATTCCATTATTTAAACTGCTTCGAACACTATTGATTGAACATCATTTTATCAAATATTCGCTCGGATATGGATCCGAGCGAATATTTTCAATGTAAGTATTTCCGTAATCAGATCTGAAATGCAATAATCTTTCAACACCGCTTCCTATTAATGCTGCTAATTGGGTCGTTCATATTAAGCTCAGTTGAGCTCTATTGTTCTTTGGCTGGTTTTGGAACAAGCGACGGGATTTAGCCGCTGCACTAAGGGATGCGTAGTTTATATTATCACCACTGGAATTAGTAAACACTTTCGGATGCAGACTAACGATCACTAACAGTCCCTGCCCCTCATACTTACTAACAAACTAACTAATAATGTTCTAACACCGTTTGCTCACCGGACTAACCATCCTAGTCCTGTCCTAGTCTTGTCCTGTGTCGGTCACATTTCATGTCATGTTGTCATCGGCGGCAGCGGAAGGATGGTGCTGCATGCTCGTTTGTTACCCTCAATCTATAAAAATGCAAACTGGTAACTGGAAGGATTGTCATAGGGTATGAAGAATTATTCAAAATTGGAATGTCGACTAAATTAAAGAAATACGTAAGTTTGACGAGAAAGTTTAGTTTTCTTGATAGAAATTGTGTTGTGATTGTGACGCCCAAACGCAATAACGTCACTTGTTCATACTCAAACTCAAATCATTTATTTGAATCATGAAGGTGCTTTTAATACACTTATGAACGTCATTTTTTGCATTTACCTAGCGCCGTTTCATTAACTTATCGTTAAATTTTAAATCTTAGAGGAGAAAAAGAAACGACTAACGAAAACTCCTAGGCACATCTTTTTAATGCTAAAAAACTAATTACAAACTTTTTATTACTACCATTTTATACCATATCATATTCTTCCTAGCTTTAATGGCCTTTTAAAAGGTGGAGCTGCGTATGGAGCAGGGTTGAGTAAAATGTAATCATGATTACAGAATACAATTAGGTATATCTAGAGGCCCGGAAATTTCTCCGCGAGCGCCTTTCGAGAAGAGTACCAGTGGATTATTTCTTGACGGGGCTTTTTCGTGCCTCCAGATGTAGGTAAATGTACCTAATCCGTGATCATGATAACATTTTAACCATTCGGTCTCTAGTAGGTATTAGGCATGCCCAGTTAGAGGCTTCTTAGAATCCTTACATCCTGAACGTCAATCCACTTTAAATTTAAAACCACTTTGCTGTTCGGTCGGCCTCGTATTTTCTCCAATGCTTGTAATAATGTTTCATCTCCTAGCGAATATCCAATTTCTCGATTTTATTGAACTAAGAATAGGTACGTTTATTTATTTGAGATCCTCTTCCGTCCAGCGCTTCCCTTTCTTACCCTTATCTATTAAATTATTCTTCGTAGGAGCCTGTCTGCGAATTTAATTACAGTTGGTAGGGATAGTTTTAAATTTAATTTATATTTGCAAATTTCCCTAATCCTGGTCTCACCCTAAGGTTTTTTAAGGGAACTAACTAAGGTTTTTTAAGGGAACTAATTGAAAATGTATTGTTTGTTTCATTTGAAAATTGCGATCATTTACAGCTCCCGGAAATCCAATGATTTGGTAATCCGGTTTTTTACACGCTTTTTATTAGCTTCACCTGTATGTTTGTATGTTTGTTTGTAACCGACTTCTTTGGGCGCGATTTTGACCCACTTTAAACGGCCAGATTTCGTTCAAACTTTGTAGATTTATTGAGGACCGATGACAATACGCTAATTTGATAAAATTATTAGATATCTCATAATAAAATTGTACGTAGCATTATAGATAGCATTATAAAAGCGTGTTTTCAGTTTTTCAAACTATTAATTTATTCCTTTGATAACGTTTCTTATTGGAATTGAATTACCCAGTTTAAGAGGGGGTATAAAGCAAAATTGGCAATCGTAGATTCAATTTTTACAGTAGTAGATCAAGTTTCTAGAACCTGAACAAGAACATAGTTATACTTCATTATATTATTGAGTGAATGTAAGAAGCAAAAACATAAAAAAATTAAATTTTCTCGATAGAAAAAAATCACAAAGTTAGGTCTAATTTTCAACAGAAATCAATTTATTTTCAATATGGTGCATATTTTTGAGTCAATATTTTAATATATTATGCTAATTAGTATCACGGAGGGATTTGTAGATTGATTTCTAAATCAAATCTATAATTTACGAATTATTTAAATAAAATACATTTGTAGGATTTTGACATGGTCTGTTTCATTAATCAGTCGCCATTGCTCCATTGAGACGCGAAGACTGTGTCAGTCTGCTCGACATGTGAAAAATATTTCGTGCTGTACATTTGTGACTAAGAGCGTAGTTTTTATTACAAAAACAATAATTGTGTGTGTGTGAACTAAAGTTAAAAGACACTAGATCCAACATGGGTAACAAACGGAATAAAATCAACATTAAAAAAGGGAACACAGAAAGCTGAAAATTCAAGTCATGGCTAGTTGTCAGAGGTAAGTTGACAAGTACACTATTTCATATTCAAAATTAGACCTTATTGTTTTAACTTTTGTGCTCACAATACAATGTTGATGTTGATGTTTGATCGCTGAAGCAGCATAGTATATACGAAAAATTCAGATTGTATGTATCATTAATAGTATAGGTATGTACTTTCAAACAAAATTATTCATAAACATAATTATAAAAATAGAAATAGTGTTGAATGATCAATAAAGTAAGTAAATGTTTTTTTGACATGAAGGAGTAGGCAGAGGTATGCAGTACGCCCACTCCTCACTAGTTATGTCTAGATTTCATGTAATACGTGTATTCAATGTTATGTGGGCTTAGTTAGAAAACTTTGTCACAAATTAAGGTTGAGGCCTAAAGTGGAAGAGAGAGGGATGCACCCGCCTATACAGCTTTATCCAAAAGCAAATTTAATTTTGAGTTAATTATTTCCTCTTTGCCCCATAATTTTGTTTTTAAAGCAATACCTATATGTCTGGTAGTCAATTTGATCAATCCCTACAGTAGTTGTTACTTGTGTGTGTTTGAAACTATTATTGTATTTTCATTTCAGAACAAGATTTAATCAAGAAAATATTCCAAAATCTATTGATGATGACGGGAACATTACACCAGAGAAGTGCGTATCAATTCATCTGTCTATGTATTGTTTCATTTATTATTAGCTTGTTGTTGCATTGTAACGAATCTACAAAATAACACATAAACTAAACTTTTTTTATACTATACTACATACATGCATAGTTAGGCAAAATTACTTTAACAAAAACATAAAATTTTGTATAAATGCATTTTTAAAGCGACTTTTTTATTTACTTCTTAATTGCTAATTGTGTTTTCTTAAAGAAAAAAATATATATTTTCAGGCTTACTAAGTATTACGCTTTTACAAAATGTAGAAATTTAAGAACATACAGATCCAAATGCAGACGAATTTATTGCACCGGAACGGTTGGCATTAAAATAAAGTATTTATGTAATTTAGTCCTCTCTAAAACTTTTAACCGATTATAAATGGCGCAAAGTGATACCTGACATCATCAGTTTCAATGTTAGGAAGTATAATAGTGTTTGACTTTTTTTTATTTCAGTAACATCAAGCCTCGTGTTTATGAACGGGTCAAGACAAATATCAAGACTAACGACGATACTAAATACACATGTGATACAAGTCAACGACTTATAATAGACAAGATATATTTTTTGAACAATTAAAACTTCCAACCATGTATAATTTTGGCATTTTATTTTTTCTACACGGATTTTGGAGTTAGTGAATTAAACTTGATTTCGAATAAATTCATTTTGGTTTTAAGTAAGCTTTGTTCGATTTTATGCTTATTTTTAATCTTCAAAAAATTGTTTAGTTTCATGACTTATGTGTTCTTACCATAACTTAAATATTTTTACTACCCATTATACATTTTTCCTGTTCTCACACATAATTATATCATCACGCATCATATTTCACACACTGTTTTTTTCCTATATTTTTAAAGCTAACAATTGTCGCTCAAGAAGTTTGTGATTGTCATCTTTTTTATGATATTATTGTCATTTAATTAGTTTCCTTATAATAACGGCAGTGGCATTTGTAATTTTTCTGTTTTCTGGCGAAGGATTTCTTTCGATTTAAATAAATTTAAAGGATAACTTACTTTATCTTTTTGTAGCGAAAAAATGAAAACAATGTTATCTATAATAATAAATGTCTGAAAACATTGTACGTGTTATTTATTTACATGTTATACGGCATACAGGTTTCATCACGTAAAAATAGAGCAGATATTCTGCTTTGCGAGAATTTAAATGATTTAATGGTCACACCAGTACCAACATTATACTGCCTTTCTTGTCATAAAAGTGATTCAATCGCTCCCTACACTAGGTTTCCAGCGCTATGGTTACATGATGCGACCGACACTACCTATAAATGTTATCAGTTTCAGAAATACAGATAGTTACAGCGAGAAGAATTGCTTTAGATTGATAGATACCTACATAATAATATATTCAAAATTATGAATGACACCTTATTATGTGTTATCTGCCATTCACTGGCTCTCTAGCTATTAATATGGTATAAAAATCTAACCCTATTAAAGAAAAAACAGCTTGCCATTTTTGAGGTAGATGATTCTACATTTACTGAGCCGAAATTTGTCTTATTTTTACATTATACTGTGCCGTATTCTTGACTGATAACATGTTATATAATAGCGGCTGTACACTCTCGTGCGAGAGTACTCGCTATGTCTCGTACCAAGTACATTCTCATACGAGTGCACTCGTTTAGCAGTCTCGCGAGAGTGTACAGCCGCTAGTAAAGTCAGATGCAACCGGACGCGCAACTGCTGCGGCGCATCTATTTGACGGGCGGGGCGGGGCGCGCGGGTGAAATTTGATTTTTTCCTAGCTTTATACCCCCTCTTAAGAGTAGGTACCTACTTATAAAAAGTCGGCCGAATGCGAGTTGAACTCGCACACCAAGAGTTGCGTAGGAACTGTTTTGCAATATTTTACATCGAAAATAAGTATTTCTTGTTTACCATCTTTAATGCTTAACCTTATATACTTTTAAATGTTGGTATAATAAACACAATTTTTGAAAATTTGAAGTGTCTAGCAAGTGCTAGCCGTGTGGTTGAACGTTGGACCGCCGAACCGGAGGGTCCGGGTTCAAACCCCGCACGCACCACTAATTTTCAAAAATTATGTGCGTATTAATATTTAATTATCACTTGCTTCGGTGTAGGAAAACATCGTGAGGAAACCTGCACACCTGAGAGTTCTCCATAATGTTCTCAAAGGTGTGTGAAGTCCACCAATCCGCACTTGGCCAGCGTGGTGGACTATGGCCTATACCCCTCACACTGTGAGAGGAGACCCGTGCCCAGCAGTGGGACAGTTATGGGTTGTGATGATGACCTTTTAAAAAAGATAACTTAAAACCCCGGTTTCTTGTTAAAATCGTTTTTTGGATTCCGATAGCGATAGGTACGAGTATATTGAGTGATAGGTAAAGTCAATTGCCAACCTGACGAGACGACTTTGAGAATATAGAATTTGATGACCCGGCGTCTGGCGTAATGGTTATTCCAGACTGCCGTTCGAAAGGTTTTGGGTTCAACTCCCAGCAGTCCAGTCTGGGTATATAGATATTGTCTTGTGTGTCCATGGCAGCCGCGACACGGTATCCTAATGGGCATATGAGTGTGTAGCGTTCGTTACTAAATATCATTATTAACAATAATAACGTTTAACGGAGTTTAAAACCACCACAGTTAGGTTGCCTTAACAATTTAACGAGCTAGGTACGTAATAGTCGACCTAATCACAACTACGGAATCCTACTAATTTGTAACTGCAACAAAATATAATCCAGAGTGTTAGTTATGCCTTTTCTCTTATCCTGGAGTACAGAGCATAATTATTCCCAGGATAATAAGGTCCTAAATAATATATACCTAATATTTGTTATAATTAAGATTTTATAGGATGCTTGTTTATTGAACATTATAAAGTGCACCTACCTACATTTATGTGTTTAACATAACAAACAGTTATGAACCATCAAACAATTTTAAAATTATGAATTTGAAATTTGAACTGATTCCACATAAGTACTTCGAATGTTCAAAGCTTAGAATAATGACATGGTTCAAAGATTAATAATGACTATCGAAATATTACAGCCGATATCCAATTATTCGCTGACCCCAAGAGCATAATGAAATCACATCAAATTTACCCCGAATCATTCTTCAACCCCTATCGCAGCTGCCTCATTAACCTGAATGACGTCACCTGTCGCTGCGAGGGTTAAAAAAGTCGAAACGGTTAACCCGATTTCTGCAAACATTACAAGTTGGAGGTAAACGGGCCGGCCTCTAGAGAGTGTATGTTGCAAATTATAAGCGAAAGTGATTTAACATAAAATCCTTACTAATATTATAAATGTGAAAGTAACTCTGTCTGTCTGTTACTCTTTCATGCAAAAACTACCGAATGGATTTTGCTGAATCTTTACAATAATATAGCTTACACATCAGAATAACACATAGGCTATCTTAATATATATAATTCGAGTGTGAGTGTGTATGTCACTGAACTCCTCTTAAACGGCTTGACCGATTTGGTTGAAATTTTTTGTGTGCCTTCAGGTGGATCCGAGAATTATTTAGATTCACAATTGGACCCGGTAGGTGGCGTTGCTGTCGATATATCACCAACACATTTTTTAACGACTGGACCGATTTGGATGAAATTTTTTGTGTGTGTTCAAGGGGATCTGGGAATGGTTTAGATTCACAATTGGACCCGATAGGTGGCGTGCTGTCGATATATCACCAAAACATTTTTTAATTATAAAGCGGTACGAAGTACGCCGGGACAACTTGTAATTTATAAAGATATAGTGTGAAATATCCAAAATATATAACTAAATCTTTGCAAAACGAAAGAATAAGTTTCCCGAAGCGAAGCGAAGGCGGGTCACCAGTTACTAACTAATAGAAGAAAAGAATTTTTGAACATTAATTCCTGATGAGTTCTAATAGCGGTTAAAGTTGATGACTTTACTTATCTAATTTGTGTTGATGACTAAAAAAAATGGCAGGCACCAGCTATAAAATAAATAAATAAACGCTTGCACATCTTCATTAGAACTAAATTATACAGATAAGAGAACAATCTCATCTGATATGACAGACAGTCTGAATAGATTAATTATATTAGTCAAGAAAAATATACTTCCAACACCAATATTTTTAAATACGTTGTAACTTACGTATGTAAATAAAATTCGTATTTGCTCTTTTTAAATTGGACCACAGGTGAACAGATGTCCATGCCGAAGGGAAATCATTTAACTTCTATTTTCTCAGACGGATTTTTATCCGAAGTACCGAGGAGAAAGGTTTTAGGTGAAACATTCTATCTCAGTCCAGATAAGTGGTTGCTTTTTTATTTTAGGGAGTTAACGGGAATTTACAGGAAAGCTTCTTAAGTATGTAATTTTCTCTGAACAAATTGAACACGAGCTGGGACTTAGTTCTCCTAATGATTTTAGGTTCACGGTATGAATGGATAAATGAATGAATTAATTAGTGGTAGTATTTTTCGCTGGTGGTAGTTAATCCATTGAATGTAGTAGGTAATAATCACCCCTTATTTTTTTTACTCAACTCCTCATAGGTGCACATTGGATGCATTGAACGACGATCTGTATGGCGCAAAGGTTATCATGCCGCATCGCCGTTCGAAAGGTCCTGGGTTCGATTCCCAGCGAGCCGGAAGTTTGAATGATGAGTTTAAATTACTGTTCTCGGTCTGGGTATATGTGTTCTTGTCTTTGTGTGTGGTCCATGGCACCCACGACACAAGGAATCCTGGTGTAGCGTAGAGTGTGTAGTGTGTAGCGTTATTTTTTTTAATCGCACTTGACGAACTATAAGGTCTCATATACTTGTACAGATCCAAACACACAGTTCTAAAGCTAGGCATACGCTACGGTGTCATCATCATCACAACCCATAACTGGCCCACTGCTGGGCACGGGTCTCCTCTCACAATGAGAGGGTTATACGCCATAGTCCACCACGCTGGCCAAGTGCGGATTGGCGGACTTCACACACCTTTGAGAACATTATGGAAAACTCTCAGGTGTGCAGGTTTCCTCACGATGTTTTCATTCACCGAAGCAAGTGATAATTAAATTTTTAATACGCACATAATTTTTGAAAATTAGTGGTGCGTGCGGGGTTTGAACCCGGAACCTCCTGTACGGCAGTCCAACGTTCAACCACACGGCTATCACTGCTTAATACGCTACGGTGTACCTGACATTATTTGCCTTTATAAGTTAAATTTATGAGGTAAGCTTGAGCTAAGTAGTAGACAGTCATGTACTGTTATGCAAAACACACGTTCAACTCTACCCGTACAGTGGAACTGTAAGTACCTACAGTTTTTACTTTTTTTACATAATATAAGTTTATGCTTGACTACAATCCCACCTGATGGTAAGCAGCCATGTAGTCATGGGTGGCAAAGCGCATTAACTTGAAGTTATTCACTCTTGACTTGAAGACACCTACATTGTAATCGAACGGGAATACCGACGCAGGCAATTTGTTCCACTCCTTCGCGGTACTATAAGGCTTACGTTTTTTCTTTTGAGGTACAGGACCCTAAAAAGGACCTTAAAAGTATTACAACTCCGAATTGAAACTCCGAATTGGTTCATTAATAAGTGTCTCTTCCCAATTACGTTCAATATTGTGATGACAGCCATAACATTAATCATACGATCTAATCACGGTGGAAGTTATGGCGGATTTTTATCCGGAGAGAATTTTCCTTAAAGTGCTTCGGGCGTAGAAATTACTATACTATACGTAATTGCTATACTGTTATCGTGCCTCGGTTCGCTTTGGTAAACCTATGCCACACCTTATCTTAGTCCAGGATCCGGTTACACTTTTTAGACGCGAATATCTTTGTAAGGGTAACCGAACCGAAACTCTGTGACCGAATAATTTCCACGCGAGCGAAACCGCAAGCAAAAATTAATTACAAATATAATAAATAAATATTTTTTTTCAAGTTGCGTAAACATTCATCGTTAACGTATTGTCAAAACATCGATATTAATCGATATTAATCGTCCGCGTGAAATTTAACAAAAAAAAACTAAAATAAAAGCAGCCTAAGTTACCCCTTATGACATCTGTAATATTATGCCAGTGAAAGTCCCGTCAAAATCGGTTCAGCCGTTCCAGAGATTAGCTCAAACAAACACACAGACAGACAGACAAAAATTGTAAAAATGATATTTTTGTATATGCACCGTGTATAGGTACATACATTCATATGCATTTAGTAAAAAGCGGTTATTTTAATATAACAAATAGACACTCCAATTTTATGTATTTGTATAGATTATATTAATCTATACTAAGTTTAATGCGTTTACTTGCACAGGCAGACACCTATCTATGTCTACCGTGGGCAGATCAGTCTTACCAAAAAAATTGGTTGTCTGTAAAGTCGGTTTACTGACGATAGTTGAACGTGACAACGTCTTAAGAAAAAAAGCACGAATACCTATTCGACAATATATCACTGAATATATAATTAATATCGAAAGAATCATTACCTTTATCGCTGTAATTATCGTTGCTATAAACAATTGACACCACATTCACTTTTCACTGCACTTGATACTCGATCAAAACATATAAATGTACTATAGTATAGCAGCTGTCCACGCAGACGCATCGCTCACTCAAGTAGGAGAGAGACGGATGTCGGACGCTGCCGAACGCTGCCGAACGCAAAGGCCGATTGCTATGCCGTTACGGTAACGACGCATGAGTCATGTTTTTTCATGCGTGCCACCGGCTCTATCGAATTATAAGACGTTGTCACGTCAAAAATGACGAGTTGGTTTTTATCAATAACGAAGTTTACTTACATTAAAACGTTCAAAAATATGAACATACAGACGTGGCATTACAGTTTATTATTAGTAGACAGGATACAAGTTTTTCACGGCTCCGTGTTTGCGTATCGTGATGGATTCGGGTGTGATGAGATAGGGATGTGATGGATTATTCGGGATATGTTTTGTTTACCAGGTCCCTGGTAAAACAAGATGTAGATTAAACACTTAAAACCCAAAACATATAGATACCTATAAACATAAAACGTATCGATGAGTATATTAATGACAAGGATGCTTGGTAATAGACATCCGCATCCGGTTCCGCTCAGGTTAGTATTTAGGTATAAAATGGTAGTACCTAGCAAAAAAGATTGTAATTAGTTTTTTAAGCACTATTTTTTTTTAAAGATGTGCCGAGGAGTTTTCTTTCGCCGTTTCTTTTTCTCCTCGTAACATTTAAAATTTAAAGCCACCTTAGCGAAACGGTGGTAAATGCAAAAAATGACGTTCATAAGTGTATTCTAAACACCTACATGGAATAAATGATTTGAGTTTTGAGTTTGAGTATACTTATAGGTAGAGCCTTTTTAACTGCTGACGAAAAAAGTTTGTGTATCTGTTTGTATGTCTGTGGCGTATCTCATTTGTACATTTTGTGTTTGTGTTATTTCAAAATAAAAATATAGTTATGTCAATTAAAAAAACCGTTTTCTTGAGTGCGTTACAAATACATGGGTTTCTCGAAGCGAAGCGAGGGTAGATATGTACTAGTTCTATATAAAATACCACAAAACGGATTCTGATAAAAACCCAGCTAAAACCCAACAATAACCTAGATATTGAAAACAATTGCTAAAATGATAATAAACTAAAACACTAGCCTCGGACATTATTAGAAGATGATCCTATTACGAGCGCATGACGACCAAGTCTGGGCCGTTAGGGCGCGTTATATTTAATGGGGGCCGCTATGGACTGGGGTTGCCATTTTACGGTTTATCTTCACTACGGGTCGGTTAATTTTAAAGTTTATACTTTATAATGAATGTCAGGCTATTCAAATATAAAAAAAAAAAAATTATAATTATGTAGTAACTTGACTGGCGGCTTGGCCCGCGCAGGAGTCGGAAAACGACAATTGCTACACATTATTTTTTTTTAATTTATATACCTAGTGACTTCCACGTAATAGGTTTTTATTTATTTAGGACTATTTAAGACAAACAATCCTACGTTACATTATCTTCGTATAACTCTCTTGATCTTCGTTTAAGGTTTAGGCAGCGCACGCCAAGACAGCTCCCAGAGGGCAGGACTTTTTCAGATACTTACTGATTCATCGTAGTACATTGTAGATTTGTAGCCCATACTATGTTATGCTAATATACGTATAAGCTACTATAGAGTGTCATCTAAATCCGCTAAGTAGTTTTTGCTCGAAATAGTAGGTAACAAACATACCTAGAAACTTTCGTAGGATAGGATACATCAGGATACATTTTTGTTTGTTGGCTGACAACATATCGTTCATGCCTTTTATCTAACTAATGTCCATGGTTGGCGGTAACAACTTACCATTAGATGGATCAACTGGACTTTTCGGCTATTTACATAAAAGATGTTCCGTGGTGCGTAAAATCTTATACCTCAAAAACCAAGGTTCAAGGGAAAGCTAAATTGTTTCTTTGTTAAAGCAATATTGGGTCTTAGGACGAACATTTTAGGGACCTTAACAACTTAAATAGTCTTAATTAACTTAAAGTCTTCTGACCGTACAGACGCTTGGAAATCTTAGGTCATCGTCGTTGAGAATCTTTACCAACTCGATTTGATAACCGTAATGTTAAGTATTTTCTCGCACATTTAAAACTGCCGTGCAAACTGTTGAGCAATTGTTACTTCTTTCATAACAAGAAGTCAGACGTTGAGTATGGATCGAGGAGGTATATCTTTCAACAGGTGATTCGAAATAATATGTAACTAGGTATAATAATAATTGTCAGAGTTTTATTGTGTGTAATTCCCTTGTTTAAGTGGTGGGAGCGCAGCGGCGACAGTAGTCTACTTAATAATAAATATTAAATAAATAACTAGGTAAATTAATCTTAATCACACCCTCTGCTAACTGCACGACCCAGTCTAGTCCCGATATGAGTCTTGTTCTGGGACGGTCAGTTGTGGGCGGCAGCGGAAGGGTTGCATGCTCATTTGTTATCTTATTATAGCATCGAAGCCTTACAATGATAACTAATTAGTAATTACTAATTAGCTATTACTAATTATGATTTACTATTACTAATTAGTAATTACTTAGTATTTAGCTATTACTAATTAGTAATTACTTAGTAATTAGCTATTACTAATTAGTTATTATAGTAAGGGACATCCTCAATGTCACATTACATATTAATCAACTTTTATTCGCTATTCGCTCGAACTTTTGTCAAATTAATGCGCATCACTGACAACCCGTAGATCATACCGCAACCAAGCTGGTTCGAACTGGTTTCGACTCCCGACTGTGAACCTGTCTGTAAAGGGTGCTCTATGTGTGAGTGCAATTGGCAGCTTGTTCGTAGCTCGGTCGCCGTACGTACGATAAATTCACGTGGTTCAAGGGCTGCCAACGCTTTGCGAGTTTGTTTCACGATAGATTTGTCAAATGTAGCGGTCAAATTGTTTATGTGCTAAACGTCTTTGGTGCAAATTATGTAAAGTAATATTAAGAAGATAAAAATTAGAAGCAGCAGAAGTTAGCAGACGTAATTTTTTTTCTAATTCTGTTCTTTTTTGCACTTCGTTTTTGAACATAGTGTTTATGTATTCAATAAGATTTTGATAATAAGAATTATTGTGTTAACTTTTATTGTGTACTGGTTTGTTCATTAAATAAAACAACATAATAAATAAAACAATTAATTATTTAATAAGTATTTATATATCATTTGCCTTAAAACTAGAATATTATTTACAGATATTAACAATTAGTATAAGTAATGAAGTTTAAATATTTTACACATGAAATTTAAGTTGACCAAAAGTTGATACACATAAAATTAAGTTTTTGGAACGAAGTTCCTTATCGCGCGTTGTGAAAGGGGGCTAGACGGAAAAAATTCTTACGAAAAGTTGTCACGACACTTTTTGCTATAGTAAGCTATTGTAAGCCGTGCGGCGTGCGCATGTTTTATATTATTAGTATAACATATATAATAGTTATATATATATGTATGTGTATTTATATACATAATCTAAATATTATATATATTTTTTAAATTTCTTCACTAATTAATCGAAAGAAACTTCGTTCCATCCGGGTGTCCCTTGACACCTTTCAAGTTTTTTTTACTTTTGGTCATGTCGTATGTCTAATATTTACAATGTTTATAGTGAATTAGTCACTGGTCAAATAAGACACTGATAAAATTTATAATATTTTGATAAAAATTAACATCAAAATTAATAATTGAAACTCATTAGATATAAGAAAATATATTCCTGGTAAGTATTTAGTTTTCATTGAAAAATTATTTACTTTATCAACCAGTGTTTTATTTTGAGGCAAAATTAAGTAACAAGAACAATAATTTACAAAAACAAATCTAATTTTTTGATTGACCAAAGCCAAAGTTTGACTAATTAACCGTTAATCAAGCAATAAAATTAAACATTAATCAAGACACTTATTCAATTAACAAGATACTTAACTTGGCAAATAACATTTTTCTCAAATGGAGCGATAAAATCATTATTTTTGACGTGACAACGTCTTATAATTCGGTGGCACGCATGAAAAAACATGACTCATGCGTTACCGTCGTTACCGTTGGTGAATTATTATACCAGCGCCATCTATGTATTGTGCAGTGAACAATTATTCATTAAGTTCGATTGGGTCCATTTATCGATGGAGGAAGGCTGGCTGAGCTGGTAGTTCACTCGCAGTACACTAGATGGCGTTGAGTAGTGGGGTGCTATAATTCTGAATCACGCTAGTAAGGGTTTATGTAGGATGTATAAGTATCCAGCATTCATTTTTAATAAATGACTTAACTTGTATTGAAAAAGTGTTCTTTTATTGTGCTTGCCTACTCATTCAAAGGAAATTATTTTCTTAAGACGTTGTCACGTTCAACTATCGTCAGTAAACCGACTTTACAGACAACCAATTTTTTTATAATATAACAATAATAATGAATAAAATATTTGTAAACAATATTTTTATCATTAATAGCTATTTGATAAATAATTATATTCACACTGAGTCGCTAACGTTTACTTAATAACAACATTATAATACAACATTTTGTAGAAAACCACCGTCCACTATCCCCCGACCATTCGGTTTGAACTTAGGTACACTTAAATACCATTATGTGCGTTATGTCGATATCTCTGACATGGCAACCCTAGATAGCTTCGCGGAAGGTGAAGTAATACCGAAGTTCAATTACGTTAAGGAAACTTAGCAGAACTTCACGCATAGGGGTGGCATGAAATCTGTTTGGACTTTGAAGTCGTGTACTAGTAGGTACCTTACATAATACATAATTATAATAAAAATCTAACTGATCGCTGTCTATACATGGAAGATAGTTAAAACAAAAGGGGTAATATTTACTAACGCAATAGAACCCAAAATAATTATTGTAAGAATGTACCACTTCAAAAATAACTCGTATTATTTTACATGTCACGTATTCATGAGAGTTACCTATCAGAAGGGCAAAATCAAAAATAATGCATTTACTTTACACTTTAATGTATTAAAAAACCAGTAAATTGTGTCGTGGGACACCAGGTAGGAACGAAGCTCCTTCGGCTACTGTCGCGCCTGCGCACGTCTCATTTAACGGTTTTATTCCACGCACTTTTTTCCTTCATTCCACGCTTACGGTTTTACTATCATATATTTTTCAGTTCGGTCGCGCAGCAAAATCCCTATCCCCTCCAAGCCTGCCGTAAGGAACTTCGTTCCAAAAAAAATCTCCTCTCGCACTTTATTATGATATTATGACATAATACCATCCCGAGTTTCGAATTGAGTTGATATGAGACTGGAATCGCACCCAAGGTATTAATACTTTCAGTTTAGTACTAATATTATTTAGTCATAATATAACCAACTATTCAAGGTTCAGACATTTTCCTGTCGCGTAAATAAATTAACAAAGTAACCCATGTCAAAGACATCACATGAAAATAGTTCTAAACTCAAACGATTAGAGTAAGTTTTAGTTTACCACTAGACCATTAGTCTAATTGTCACCGTAGGATGCTCAGGGTCATTGGAGTCAGCAACAGGATGGCGCGAGAGTTGAGATAGGTGATGACCCTTGGTGATGACGACTGCATCGCAGCTGGGTTCTCACCTGTGAACAATCATGGAGGTAAGTTCTCTGGGTAAGTAAGTAACAAGATATACGTAACTAAGTTAAAAACTTAAATCCGATTACGTAAACTTTTTAGGCTGGTGATGGGGTTTTCAGCTGGATTAAGTCAGACAATGAACGTGTTGAAGTCGGTTAAAATATCAAATTAACAGACAATTTTATTGCTCCCAATTCAAATGTCATCGATAAGCCGTGTAACGTTGTTACTAACAATCGAATAATCGATAATCGCGCATCCAACTAATGAACGAATGAGATTGAACGCAACAATGACGTGATTAAGTTGTGGCGTAGAGTGCGAAGTAAGGGGAAGGGAAGTTGTCGTTCGCAACGACGTAGTTTTATTATACTTTCCTACAAATATAATTATTTCTCAAATGCCTTTTACTATGCCAGATCTCCCTTAAAAACTAAATTTTGAATTGGAAAATACTCATAAGCAGTAACATTAATGTTTCCGTTAAAATATACCTGGCTTCAACCCATTAATGGCCCAATAATGAGCACAATATCTCGTCATATCAGAGGAGGTCTAGAAGCTCTAGCTAGGCTGTTTCCTTACTTGATCGACGCAAGCCGCCGGGCTGTGAGCGCTTCAATACAATACCCACTGATGTTTTTAGGTATGTATGTTAGGCGTTAGCCAGTCCTTCGCGGCTCCATAAATAATGAGCAAAGGTCGTCCATACCGGAGGGCGAATTGCTTGATTACGACGCAGATCGATCATCGCCACTTGTCGTGTCGTTCGACGTTAAAACGATTCATGGAGACACTACGTGAGTGTCGGAAATATCGCATAGTCGGGTCGAAAATTCGCGATAAAGTCACGTTTTAAGAATGCGCATTGTGACCGAGATTGAATCCGAGTCGCGTTTAAATCGTATCGTTGACAATTCGAAAAGGTAAATTTTATTTAAAGGTAAATTTTAAAATCAGAAGACCAGTTATGTGTATAGAAATACGATAAATCTTGAACGCGGTCCCAATTTTTTATAATTTTCTCGCGCACTGGGTTCACCAGAGGACAAATGTCTCGTATTATGTGTCGCTAGAAATATCACGCGACATGTTTGGCAGATTTGTATAAAATCCTTGTTGCAGTATTAAGTATTATCAAATGGAAAAATAAATGTTTTTTCTTTTTTCTTCCCAAAGGAAGGAAAAAAGAAAAAACATTGACTTTTTTCTTGTCACCCCGTCGTGTCACCTTATTTGAAGGTGTAGAGCGACAACCTGGACGATCAATTTACTGTTGTCCGACATTGCTAGGTTACCCGATGTCGCCCGACACGTTGAGAGATATTTATCGCCGGACTTTTGACCCCTATCGAAAACAAGGCTTTACACACACTTGAATTTCCTGTGTTGCCTGGAAATAGAATTAGATATCACTAGTAAACCCGCCCTCGCTTCGCTTCGGGAAACCTGTCCCTTAGTACCCAAGTCCAAAATTGTTTGCGAAAAACTTTAATATATCTATCTATATATATAAAAGGAGAAGCTGGCTGACTGACTGACTGACTGACTGACTGACATATCAACGCAGGGCCTAAACTAAAAGGGTTAGAAACTCGAAATTTTGCACCGGGGTTCCTTATATAACGTAGGGGAGCACTAAGAAAGGATTTTTGAAAATTCAACCCCTAAGGGGGTAAAACGGGGGTGCAAAGTTAGTATGAAACTTTGCCGTTTTTGAGGGTATTCGAATGAAATTCAGAATGAAGGTATTTCATTGGAAGTTATGAAGCATGTATTAAATATTTTTTCGAAAATCATTCCTTAAGAGGGTAAAAGGGGCGCGCAAAGTTAGTATGAAAGTTCTCTGATTTGATAAACTTTTATATATTTAGAGATTTTTGGCGGGCGAAGCCGCGGGTGTAGGCTTGTTATACATATAAATTTTCCTCTTTAATCATTCTATCACGTTCAGGTATCAGGCAGGTAAGGTTTCATCAATCGAAGTGGATAGCACAGTTAGCGGCTGCTGTTCCGATGGTTTCATCCATCAAAGAAATTATTCAAAAAATTTGCCTCTATACCTCAAACATGTCGTAATTAAATTTCTCTGTGTCACAGAATTTTTTACCATTATTATCCCAGATATTTCTCTAATTTTTATTAGCATAATAATATGAATATTGTAGAAAGAATTTGAAACTACCTGACGTCGTACCTTTCCATATATGTATAATAAGTAAAATGGCTAGTGACATAACCTAACCTGGACCTAATGAAATAAGAAAAGTATACTTTGACTACTAAACTCTTTAGATAACTTTTCGTATTCAGACATAATTATTATCATCATTATCAAAAATTCAACCGACTTAAAATTGGACGTGATTTCAGAAAAACGTTCCAACCCACACTCAACCGCAATTGCCGCATTGCCGCAATTGAGTAAATAATACCAAATTGATCACGTACTTGTCATTATGCCTGGTATCCCAACCAACATTGTGCAGATAATAGATCTATGGGTTGAACTGACAACTCGATTTTCTCAGAATGTAATGTATGTGGATAGGAACGTTTTTCAGAAATTACAATCAATTGCGCTTCAGAAAACAGACAAAGCAAAACAGAGTCATAGACGTCCAAAGGAGGCATCTAACAAGGCTCTTTCCTGCACGTTTCCCTCAAAAGGTCGTCTTCGCAAAATATGAAGGGACAACTTCCCAACCCAAGAATTTACCGGTAAATTTAAGATCCCTAGAGAATAAGGGAATAATAGGGCAATGTAAGCCATCAATGTGGCCGATAAAAGCTACATGTGAACCAATTACGACCATCGCCGGGTCTCGTAAGAGGACTGGCCATTCAATTATAAAGCAGTTCGACTTGCTTTTACTTTACTTAAACTACAGTCTGGAATGACTATCCAGAAGCATTTTAGCTTGGCTGAAAATGCTTTTCCATTGAATTGAATAAATAAACGTATTTAATTAAACAAATCGTTTTGGTGGCTTGGACAATCTTGTTATCCACAGATGCAGTAAAAGTGCGGTCAAGTATATTATGACCGTTCAAAGAAAAGAGTACAGAAAAGTTCTGGAGCTCCTCTTCGTAATTAAGCAGTTAAAAGTTGATGGAAATTTGCATGACGACTTGTGGGAAGACAGAAGAAGGTTTTCAAAACACCTTCCGGCACTCGGGTTTCTATAATAGACATGGATGTTTGAAATGATACAATTGAACTAGCCCATTTAAATTACCTTGACACATTCGTTTTCAACTAAAAATCCAACACAAACAACCGCCCGAACCCCACATACTTTTTACCTCACGCACAATTGCTTCATTGTTGCCTCCTGTTTGTTTATTGGTGCAGACTGAAATGTAATCGAATATTCGATTGCTAATTGATTGCTTATCGGCGTTGACGACTAAATTGACAAATAATTGGCTAGCAGCAGATATCGAGTTATTCCGTATTTTTGTCAAAACCATCGCAACTGTTGTTGCTTAACCGCATCGGATCATTGTAAATTCGAGACTTCTTCATAAAATATACATGCACAGGTCCGTTTAAAAGATCGCAACTCACCATTAAATATATGGACGTATATACTGGCAGGGACCGCGTTGTTTGGCACGCATGTGTAGTTCCCGGCATGGGAGACACTCGCAGCAGGAATCAGTAAGTCCGACAGCCTCTGGGCCGTATCCGTCGTCACATTAATCCCACGTTCCAAGTCGTAGTTGATCATTCTGCTGTTATGGTACCTGTGGGTGACGAGATCGGTTACTCACAGAAAATTCGGTTAAGAACAATTGTGTTCTGGTTAGAGAGGTGTGGAAGTCGGCTACACTTTTTAGGAAGCGACCATCTCAGTCCTCTAGGTGGTCTCAGATGAAATCTGATCTAGGATCGGATAAACTCGATATATATTTTTTTGAAATAACCTTTATAGTCAACAATATTATTCAACTGTTATACATGAAATTTCTTAAACAAAATCATAACTAGTTTCAGTAATAGTTTCTCTTGCATGATACAATTACGTTTATAAGATTAGGTATGATTTTCAAAACGAAGCGAGACCCAGTTTCTGATTTTATATTGTATAATACATGTAACATGTGTGCTTGAAGATAAATTTGTATATCAATTCCATTCTACGTTGGAAACGTTTCCTTTGAAAGACGTTTACTCGTATAATTGCATTTGAAACCAGCTGCAGAACTGTTCGTTTCGCCAACATTACGGTCCGAAATTGTTATGTGTAGTCTCTTGCCAGGCTTGAAATAGGTAAACATACTATTTCATTAGAGCACGGAACCAGTTAAGCTATAGCTAACAGCTTTAAAACTCTCTTCAATGCCAGCAGCAGGCTTTTCGTAAACCCTAATACCTTTCACATTTAAAAACTTTGGCCTATCGATAAGCTTCTGCTGTAAAGCTCCCAGGTTGAGAATGTAGTATATTTCGGGATATGGTAATTTCACTATCCAAACGAGGCAAAATTTTAAGTATCTATCGCCTAGATTAAAAGGTTTTATTTTGCTTAATAACTCAGGTATGAAACAGTATTCAACCTTAGATTCTGGAGGCGCGAATTTACCTAACGCACCTTGTGCTTTATTTCTCAAAATTAAGTTGAATCAAAATTTTTCTTCCTTTCTTTTTCCTTTTTTCTTAGCTAGCAACGAGTTGGTGATACCTTTGATGTTAATGACGTTCATTACGACTGTGACCATCTACCACTGTGGTTACTCCTAGATTTCTAATATTAAGAGCATAAAAGACACGTTATAGCTAAGACTAAGAAGGAAGCTGTTAATTCAATGGCTATTACTTTACCACTCACAACACGACAAAAGACGTTGAAAATTTCCATGTTAAATTTCGAACAAAATATTTTGTCATAACCACTTTAGCACAGATGTGACGTGTGTACGATGTCGCCACAGCACCTTCTGGTATACCATCCCAATAAGCTAATATAAAGTTACGACTCCCAAAACAATGAAACAGATAGTATGGGTATCTGTCATGATACACTGACAGAAATAAATGAACTCAAATCGAATCCAAATTCAATAACTTAAAAACTTTCCGGTAAACAGGACGAATGGAATCCTTCAAAGCCAGTTCACCTCGACAGCTACGAACTTTATATTGTGATAAACGATGGTGATTTAACACGGTGAGAGCGTTGCCTATTTGAATATAGAGGAATTGAAAAATGGGCCCGAAGTCGCTTGTATAAATTACTTGTCTAGTCAGCCAATAGAATGAGTTAGAAGGAAACTATTTATCTCCTTCGCAGCTGCAAGATTTCTTTCATCGCGTTGCTTCTTATCCCGCTTTTATCCAATTGATTTTACTTTTCAATCCACTACATTTTACTTCGGTGCTAGTTTTATTCCTATGACTTTTAGCATAATGGCTTTTATCCGTTATACATTTAATAGATTATATTCTCCTTCGACTGATTTTAGCTGTAAGGGCATGAATAAAAAATCATTTTAATCTGTTTAAGCATCGCAACTAAAGAATGTAAAACGTATGAATATAGTACAGGCGGTAGGTAGTTGGAAGGATGACGGCTAGTAGCTCAATTATGAGAGATCTATACTCAGTATTGGGCAATTAAAGGGTTAAAGCTAGTAACGCAACCCTGAATTGGCTGAATTGCGTTATTTTGCTTAGATATACGAGAACCAAGTATAAGGCCTGGGGGCTTTTAGGCAGAATTCGAACACACACGAATTTGCTAATAACACCAATTTCAATTCGCATTGGAATAACTTGTAGAATACGCTCCGAGCGTCTTCAATTACGAGAACGTGCAGGTTGTTAATGGATTTAGGTCTGGAGATTGTTATTGTAAACGGATGTCCATTGCACATTTACATCATGTACTCGCTATCGTCTGTACACGTTGCACGTAATGGACGTTAAATTGGATAATCGTATATCATTATTCATGGCACGAATCTTGATGTATATTATTTATTCATATATATATTTATTTATTTATTTATGTAACACTTTTTTGTTCACTGACAACAGGAAGTTAATAGTTTAAAAATAGACATTCGTAAGGTACAGAAGGCGGTCTTATCGCTACAAAGCGATCTCTTCCAGACAACTTTAAGATAAGAAGAGAGAGAGAGAAGAAATACTGGCTCTCAAGCCCCAAGCCAGAATAGGACAAGGCTTTTGGCGGTTGGCTCAGGCAAGAGGGTGGTAGCTGGCCAGCCAATCTTCTTTTCTTACGATGTTTTCCTTCACCGAAGCAAGGGTTATTTCTTTTCTCATGAAAATTGCGCACAGGATTCCCACGCCTGTTCGTGAGTCCAAAGTTAACCCCTCGGCTATCACTGCTATTCATTTAGCCACCATATAATAACTTGTAATTTACATGGATACGAATGTAATACTGGTCTACAAAGCCGTTGATGACATACATAATGAAAAGCTAAACTGCTCTTGTGACGCTGCCAAATTTGACATTCCATTCAATCAGGTAATTAAGTCTCCAAATGGCTAATGTATACAGTAATTTGCTGCGTGGATTAACTAGAAGAGATGGGCCGTCAGTTGTCAAGTTTCGGTTTCAAATGGTTGGAACTGAATGTCAGTGTAGCTCGACATCATGCTAATTGGGATGCCAGTCATCAAAACTAAATAGAAATACATGAATAGATGAAATGATAGAAATACGTGATAATTATAATAGAAAACTACTTGAAGATTCTGCACTTGGCCAGCGTGGTGGACTATGGCCTATACCCCTCACACTGTGAGAGGAGACCCGTGCCCAGCAGTGGGACAGTTATGGGTTGTGATGATGATGATGATGATGATGATAATAGAACAACTATTATTGGAGGCTTTTATTAACGCAATAGAACCCAAAACAGTTGTTAGCATTATTGTTTGTTTGTTTGTGTCTCTGTACGCGCTAATCAGGAGATTATTTCAACCTATTTGGGTGCGGTTTTCACGAATGTTTTGTGGTAAACTTCATTTAATGTTTTGTGTCTATATTATTCCAATTAGTTCATGGATAAATAAGTTATTTCAGTTTCAAGTATCACGTCGAACAATTTTCGGATGTGGGTACAAAAGGACAGGTTTACCGAAGCGAAGCGAGGGCGGGTTTATGAATGAGTATAAATATCATAAAGAATTCTAACAATCATTGTTTTATGTTCTAAAACGTTAATAAAAACCACCAATATAAATATAAAATAAATAGTTTTCTTGTACAGATATCTATCAAGGTTACAGACAGCGATCAGTTGCATATCTTAATATATATAATTCGAGTGTGAGTGTGTATGATACTGAACTCCTCCTAAACGGCTTGACCGATTTGGTTGAAATTGTTTGTGTGTCTTCAGGTGGATCCGAGAATGGTTTAGATTCACAATTGGACCCGGTAGGTGGCGTTGCTGTCGATATATCACCAAAACATTTTTTAACGACTGGACCGATTTGGATGAAATTTTTTGTGTGTGTTCAAGGGGATCTGGGAATGGTTTAGATTCACAATTGGACCCGATAGGTGGCGTTGCTGTCGATATATCACCAAAACATTTTTTAATCATAATGCGGTACGAAGTACGTTGGGACAACTAGTTTGTTATAATTAGGTGAGGTACCAAAAAGACTCAGAACACGCAGTCAACGCAGCACGGTTTCGAACTCGATCCATTTACATAACAATTTCGTTTCAGAAAATTGTTTACGAAGCAAATGGATATGCCATTGAAGCTTCGCCTTATAACTTAACATTGTCCGAACAGCCAATGTAAGAGTAGGCGCTGCCAAGTGCCAAATGCTCGGTTGCCAAGCCACTGGACCGTGCCAAATTAGTTGCCAAAGGCTTGGAAAAATTTAATTACAAAACGTGTCGAGGTTTAGCGATTATCGTACATTATTTTACATTGGCATTTTATATTCCTTTGAAGCTATCAATCAATTTTAATTTTTAAAATGGTGCTGCTATTTGGATACCAGAAAAAGATATTAACAATATAGATTTATTTACATTTACGCAAATTGAGATCTTCCTCCAGGCTGGGTCATACCCGGAAACAATTGTTCACGTTCGGATCTTGTATAACATGCGAGCGATGTATAAAACTTCGATGGCGTGATTCAGGTTTGACACGACGTCACCGTGACGTATGTTCGATGTCGAAGTACTTACCAGAACACAAAAGCTGGAGCCTCAGTAGTCTGTACTACGGAACATTGAAGCCGCAACGTGGATCCCGGTTTCAGATACTTCTCAGTAGGTCCGGATATTTGGGCTCGAGCCTCTGCAAAGAGAAGATAAGGAACTCATTCGAGGAAAGGTGATCTGTCTATACTAGACTTATAGCATGGTAATAGTAACATACAGTAGTGTGACTCGGCCCTGTCCTTGAAATAAATGCCTACAGCCCCGCGCGCTAGGGCCGCCTCTTTCTAGTTGTAGCGAATGTAAGTGGGTAGGTAATACGCACGCTTCCTGATTACAAACCCACACGTTCGATCGTCCCTATGGCGTTCCTGTGGCTGTTGTATACTTAATGTCTACTAAACTAAGGGTCGCGTAGGTATGATTCACGTGCCGACCGTTTGTATGAAGATGGAATACTGTATGACACTTTTACCGTGCTTATAGCGTTAACCAATAGTTCTTTATCTCTTTCTTTCTTCCTCTCCTACGAGCAGACGATACCCATTGTAAGTCCTACAGTCATGGTAACCCTATAGATATTATTAACAGCCAAATTATCACGCTGCCGGCCAAAAAATAAGAGAAAAGAAATAAATTTAATATCAACGCATACTATGTATGTTCTGTAATTAGTTATTATCTGGTTGTTAAATACGCTTGATGATTAAGTATATTTTTTTAGCTGTGTTATTGTTAAAAACTGGAAAGTAATATCTATCTTTGTGTTACCTTTTGACGCGTAATCTATTGAAGCGATTAAGATTAATTTTTTGTATTAAGACTGTTCGAGACCCGGTTAAGTACACAGGATAGTTTTTATTCCGTTATTACGTTCCCTTGGGAACATTTTACCGGCATTTTGTCACTTTCAGAAAAAGCAATCCTTACTAATATTATAAATGTGAAAGTAACTCTGTCTGTCTGTTACCTTTTCACGCAAAAACTACCGAATGGATTTTGATGAAACTTTACAATAATATAGCTTACACATCAGGATAAAACATAGGCTATAAATTATGAAGATATAGTGTGAAATATCCAAAATATACATATAACTAAATCTTTGCAAACTGAAGGAATAAGTTTCCCGAAGCGAAGCGAGGGCAGGTCGCTAGTTATACACAAACTACTACTTAAAAGATAAGGAGATACGTGTTTTTGTAACGTTAGCAACGAAATGGAAATCTTATAAAGTAATCATTATGTTTTGTTGTAAGCAACATCGTGGTTAAGACTTTTGCCTTCTTCAGAAATTATTCTTGTATAATCACGAAAACATCTCATCATGTATAAGCGGTATTACAACCTAAAACATGAATATTCGGTGAAATAAAATACGTTTATTTAGGGTAAACAATACGAATCGACTTAATGAAACATTTCCAGAATTACGTCCCTAAATTATTCAAGAATAACAAATTTCCCGTTTAACAGGAAACTCAACAAATGAAGCCGACACGGATGTTTTAAATGTTTCTTTATTTTAATACCGTTGTAAGTTAAAAATATAATTTTCGCTATTCATTTGTATTCTGAAATGTACATTTCGTCGGGAAAATGCTAAACGTTTAACAAAAAACGGGACAGTTGAAATTTTGCTCTTCAAATCATACAAAATGGCTTTGTTGTTCATGTCGCGGTAGAACTTGTGGAGCCGGTTACACTTTTTAGAGGCGGACATCTTAGTTCTCAAGGGTAGTAACACATCCGTTACCGAATTAGAGCAAGGCAACCAACAATTACTATCAGGACTAAACTATCACTAACAGTGCCTGCCCCAATCCTCATACCTACTAAGGATATAACCAACACTGTCTGCTACCTGGATCAACCATCCTATCGTTCTAGGTCGGTCACAGTTGTCATTGGTGGCAGCGGAAGGGTGGTGCTTAATTACATAAAGTTTAATGGCTTTGCCACGAAATAGTGCCCAAAGGTGTTTTAATACTACGAGTACAAGCGTCACCGGAATGTAAATGTCAATAAATTTAAATTTCGCTACAATTTGCAGAGCACTTTCGTGGCCATATAAGATCGAACATTTACATTTGTTTTCAACGCCTGACGTGGCGAAGAGCGAATTCGCTGAGCGCTGTGGCTTGTGGCCCTCGGGTAAAATGGTGTGGCCTCAACCCATTAATGGCACACTACTGGGAACAGGCTCTCAAATAGATAATTATTTTGTACAAATGTGTACGCGCGATTTTGTTATATCTAAAAAAGCTTGCTATCAAAACAAACGTCAGCTTCTAAACGTCATTGTCTAGTAGGTAGAGACGGATTTTAAATTATTTTTCAAATACAATATGTCAGCCCGCAGCGACACCGCGACCGTATTTTTATTTTAAGGCTTCCAATGTTTTTATTTCGCGGTTTCAACGCCATTTGCATACAGATGCTTAATTAAAGAAAGAGGTTTTCGTCGGACCCAAAACATTCAACGTTTGTCATCCCAGACTTGGGTTTAAGCTCTTTTAATAATTATCTAAGTGTTTTTCGGCTTCATTAATATGGTCTAGTATTAACTTGATCCCAGTTTAGTGTTAGGTACAGTATTTTGTTGTCTGGACTAGACATTAAAAAAGGATTAAAAAAAATAAGGATCGCTATGTCATAAAATTGTATGAAAGATGGTAAAAGACATGGAGTTTAAAAAAAAAATGACATTTTGTAAGAGATTGACAAATAAAAGCAAAGTTTGAAAATAGCGAAGACGAATGAAACAGTCGTATTAAAAAGAGCTGATGACCTTGAAATGAATAGATCTTCAAAAATATTAGCAAAAAATGCCTTACATCATTTTGGAAAAGAGCTGATACTCTTACACTGCTGGACCGATATTAACCAAACATAGTTAAGAACCACCGCAAGGAAACTGGTTTTCAAATGAAAAAAACCGCATCGAAATCGGTCCATCCGTTTGAGAGCTACGATGCCACAGACACATCGACGTCAAACTTATACCACTCTGTTTGCGTCGGGGGTTAAAAAATTAAACTGGGACAAGCATTGAACTGGACGTAAAAGTACACAAAGGTCTATCAATGGAAGGTGGCTATGGTCGGCAACGTATCGGTCATGCCTTTGATGGTACAGATGTCCAGGTGTGGTCACGTAACATCAGATGGCTGGGCAGATCATTTGTCGGCTCGTATTTGGTAATGGATGAAGTTACAGTCATCCGATATTCTACGTTTAAAATTTAATAATAATAAATAATAAATAACGCTTCACACTCATAGCTCCACACCTGATTCCCTGTGTCGTGGGTGCCATGGACAACACACAAGACAAGAACACACACACCCAGACCAAGAACGGAAATTTAAATTCATCATTCAAGTTTCCGTCTCGCTGGAAATCGAACCCAGGACCCTCGGAACGGCGATCCGGCGTGTTAACCATTGCACCATCCGGGTCGTCAACTAAAAATACAATATTATTTTCTTTGTCTTTATACATGCCGATGCGACACTGGACTATGTAGGTCATACACTAAACTTTGCAATCTAATTTACTAATTAATTCAGCACAGTACCAGTGTAAAAATGCACGGTAAATTAAATTCTTTGATATCACAAGATCCAATAAGTTTCTGGAATTGACTGGTTGGTAACAGACACATGGACTTGTAAATACACGCTCTTAGACATGAAATAATTTAAATGTTTCACCTTGCTCGCGTTCATGTAAATTCACCCTTTTTCGGGATCCGTACTCAAAGGGTGAACGGGACTCCACAGTCCGCTTGTCACAGAGCTTTTTCTCTTGAATTGTAACAAGCAGATACTTGATTTTTGAAGTGATAACTTCTATAGCATCGTTGTGATTTGGAACGTTATCGTTGAAACGGAAACGAAAAAGAGACAGACACATTTTAACGTGGAAGAAAATGAGATAGGAAGCATCGGCAAAATGCTTACGTAAGAAAAGCAAAATATCAATGTTTGGACAGTATTTGTTTTCTTAAGTTTCACTTCTAGTACGTGTGAATTGCACACATTTTTTTTAAAGTAGATATGACACAATCACACCCCGCACTAGGATTCCCTGTGTCGCGGATGTCACGGACAACAAAACACACACCACTTACACCTATGACCCGAGAACAAACATTTATCTGTCATATAAATATCTGCCCCGGCTGAGAATCGAACCCGGGACCTTTGCAGGCATGGCCACTAAAAAATAGGCTACAGAGTCGTAAAAATGAAAGAACTAATTTAAATTTGAAATTTCAATTATGGAACTCTTAGTGCGAGTCCAACGCACTTAGCAAGTTTTTAATAAATTCCCCCTCACGCGAGACCGTAAGATATTTTAATATTGAACTACGATTTCGCAGACATATTACGATTACTCTTGAATTTTTAATGTACATAAAGCATGTGCAAGACATAAGGTCTTGAAAGGTATGCATTTAATAATAACATCGTTCTTTGTGGGGAGTAGATTCTCTTTGAGTGCACTTGTACTGTCGCGATGATAAATTAGATTTTGATATTCTCTGCGAACTTTATTTTTCTAATGCTCGGGCCACACTAACGGGAAATGCCGTTAATTATGGCGATGATCGTAGGTGTAGCCACGACTTCAACGCGATAATGTCACAACGGCATTCACATTGCCGTGTTAATTTTATCGCAATAATTATGGCGATGTTCGGCATTGCCGTTGACGTTGACGATTTCGTTAGTGTGGCCCGAGCATAAGACAGTGACGCCTAAAGCGTTTAAGGTACAGTTGAAACGAAAATATATTTAAATGATACTCTAAATCTAAACTAAATCCAAAACTAATTTTCCTGTTATATTATACATGTATTTTAGTTTAAATTATTAGGTTTTTTACGTAGGTTAGATGGGATATTCTGGTGTGATACTCCGAACTGATCCACTGCCAATTATTAATATTTTTTAAAACATTGTCATAGTTATTAGCTAAGTGTAGTTTTAATAAAGTTATAAGTCGCCATAGCATGCCTTGTGGATGAGTTTATCTTTAAAATTTAAAGATAATATTCCAAAATTACATAATATGAATCTATACAGCAACTTCAGCCGCTACAATATACATAATTATATTAAGCCTAAGAAGATAATTATATCTATAAACGGAGTCCTTTGTTCCACTACAAACGTAAATTCAATCCGATCCTCAAAATCTTGTTACGATGTCACTGGCTTGTATCAACGCCACATGAGGCACATCAGATCTCACATGCTCTCTGATGTCACGCTAGTCTCGACCCGATATGATCTTCAACGTTCGCGACATTATTGCTGTGTAGCTCTTACCCGTGACTTTGATCGCTTAATGTCGTATAACATTGTCACAGTTTATTGCAATAACTTTTGATACAATAGATCGATTTTTATGAAATAAAGAGTAGACGTTACCTCGTGATACGGTCTCTGTATAGAAATCTGTATTATAAATATAATTACATTATTTTTGGTTTGGTGTAAGTTCAAATACAAAGGCAAAAAGACAGACAAAAATTCTAAACGTGATAGTAATAAATCAATAAACAACGCTATACACTCATAGCCCCACACTAGCTAAATCAGTGTCCTCGATGCCATGGACTACACAATACAAGAACAGCCACACCCAAACCAAGAACAGTTTAAAATGATCATTCATTTCTTTCCACCTCACGGGGAATAGAACCACTTCGAACGACAGCAAAGCATTGTAACCATCCGGCATTGTAGCCATACAGGTCTTCAAATTATTTTATTGCAAATATATGCTATGTACAGACACGCGAAACATTGTTTTTTAGTATAGATGTAATGCTCAAACTAGAGATATTACATTACACTCGATTGCTCTCTGTGAGTATGTGAGTACCCTCGTTTAGATGTCACAAAGTGTTCAGAAGTACAATAGTACCTACTGAGTGCCTTTGACGTTAACAAGCGCTGAATTTGAAGAACTCTTCTGTCACGAGTACCTAGCAACATGGTAATCTTGTATCAGAGTGCCTTGTACTACTTTTGTTTTTGGCTCCACGACTAAAAGTTGCAGGACCAAAGTTGCAGAGAATTTGATTTACAACGAAAAATGTTTTTACAAATTATTTTGTGAGACCTATAGTTTTCCATATAAACCATTAAAAAATCTGCACCCTTGTTTTCACGATGGCGGCCGCGGGACAAGGCAGCCCCAGAAACTTGGATTTGATTTTACACTGACCACCTCTTGACATTAAAATAATAATATTGCGTCCTCTGACAAATGCACGCTAAGCCCAAAAAAATGTAACATTTCAATGGACTAATCTCCATTTTGTTAAAATGTTATGTTTATCCAATAGGAATTTTGACGACCCGGATGGCGCAATGGTAAACACACCGGATCGCCGTTCTGAGGGTCCTGGGTTCGATTCCCAGCGAGGCGGTAATTTGAATGATGAATTTAAATTTCCGTTCTTGGTCTGGGTGTGTGTGTTCTTGTCTTGTGTGTTGTCCATGGTACTCACGACACAGGGAATCCTACTGTGGGGCTATGAGTCAGAGTTTATTATTTAGTATAGAGGTTCTTACCAACAACATCTAGCCGGAGAAATATGCTTGTGGGCGGATGGGACGATACTTGGCACTCGTAGACACCGGCGTCGCGTTTCTGGACAAATCTCACTTTCAGGGTCCAATCCTAAAACAAAAAATATAAAACTTACGGTTCAACTACATGGAAATATATAATATATTTTTAACTATGACTTCATATCTTCTAGAGAGCGTAATTTTCGTCTTCTTCTTCTAGAGAGCGTCATAGGTATTAAATTTTGTGTAATAATACTTGATATTATATGAAAAGATATTTATATGAAGTTCTGCAAGAACAGACTACAATAGTTTTGTCTGTAAAATACACAAAACAAGTGTAGGTTATAACCCTCATTCAGCTAGCAGAGCGTAAATTCCCATATTCACGGCCGTTGATCTGGGGATACATTCAACGCACTAATAGATGGATTAACCTGGTTATCGGGCTTAGTATACGAATAATTTAGTTTGGTTTGAATATCTGACTTGTATTCCCTCAGTAATATCATTTACTGTGACATGTCATGTTATTGTTTTAATGAGTAAACTTTGTTTTATAACAGTTAACCTGTCCTCGCTTCGCTTCGAGATTAAGTACGTAGATAACTCCTAAAGTTCCGTTAGAACCAACACAAAATTGAACAGTTACTAGGTATGCTATCAAATAAATTTTCAATGTGATCTTTTAAACTGACAAAACATTTTCATTGAGGAACTGTTTGTAATATAACAAACACAACATTTACAGAGAAGCTTACTAAAATACACTAGTGAAACCGCGCCCAAATCTAAGATTAGCGCACAAATGCGCAGACCAACAGACAAAAATCTAACAATGGCAACTGTGACAACGCCGCCCATGACAACCGTAACTGACCCAGACCAAGACTCAAATCGAGACTAGGTTGGAAGTCCAGTTAGCAAACGGTAGAGATATCTATGCAACATTAAATATCAAACAACCATCAAGTCTATGTAGGTACATAGTATGTCTGCTATCATCAGTGTAAACGCAGCAATGCAATTCAAAATAGTAAAACTTAATGTTTGAAGTGCGTTCACGTTCCGCTGACCGAGGTCCCAAGTCATGATGGTCTGTTACTTCTTGGGATTAACCTGGATTCAAGGGTTTATTCCACAGATTTATGGAGTTCCTGAGAATTCAGGGTTGGATTATATTTGTCTGTCATAGGATCATTTATTTTTCCTTTGATATTATTTCGCTAATAATTTTGTTTTATAATAAAATTGAGTAAAATAAAGCAATAATAATTTAATACTTTGTTATTTTTTAAGTAAAAAGGTAAATTGGGTTTGGAACTCTTAAACGTTGTTTTAATCAAATTATTGATTGGCATAGTCAGTGACATAATTGTGATACACAGAAAGAACAATTTTTACGAGTGAGCTTTAGGTTAGGTTCAAGTTAGTCGCTTACTACTATTACTTAAACTATGATTGCTTCTACTACAATCAATGTTTCATTTACCTCAGAATGCTGAAGATGAATCGCCTGAAATCTCTGATCCGAACTATAGGTGGTCAAACCGACCGTCAGTAGATGGTAATCTTTCCGTCGTATCCATGACACCTGTAACAATAACAAAAGATTTTTTTTTATCAGTTAGCCCGTTTCGCTTCGCTTCAGGAAACCTGTCCCTTGGTACTAAACTCGGAAATTGTTAGACATGATTCTTCAAACTGATTCTTTTTTAAGTAAAACTTTTAGCCGCGCTGAGAGTAAAATTTTTGAACTAGCAAATTAGACTAAAGCTCCAGATTTTCTTTTATACCGGTGGCCTCTAAAAATTCACCGCCAGACTATCACCTGATTTGCGTCTTTGACCAGTCTAAGCAGAACCAAAGTAACCGCATCACTGAACTTATACACATTACTCCCTATGGTGTCACGGAAAAGGTCCACAAAGGACGGATAAGGAAGAATAATGGAGTCATTATTCATTGTTACAGGACTATACACATGTTTACTCCGTGATGATGAGGTCTGAACGAGTTTATGAGTCCTTTAAATCCTACATTGTTTGATTAAATAAATAAACGCTAACACACTCATACCCCCGCACTAGGATTCCCCGTGTCGCGGGCGGCATGGACAACACAAATTACACGTCACTCACAGCCATCTCATCATCATCACAACCCATGACTGTCCCACTGCTGGGTACGGGTCTCCTCTCACAATGAGAGGGGTATAGACCATAGTCCACCACGCTGGCCAAGTGCGGATTGGTGGACTTCACACACCTTTGAGAACATTATGGAGAACTCTCAGGTGTGCAGGTTTCCTCACGATGTTTTACTTCACCGAAGCAAGTGATAATTAAATTTTAATACGCACATAATTTTGAAAATTAGTGGTGCGTGCGGGGTTTGAACCCGGAACCTCCGGTTCGGCAGTCCAACGTTCAACCACACGGCTATCACTGCTTACCACAGCCATCTGCCAAACATTTATCTGCCACATAAACATCTGCCCCGGCCGGAAATCGAACCCGGGATCCCTCGCTTCGCGGGCAGGGTCACTACCAACTAGGCTACGGGGTCGTCGATTCATTGTAAGCGGCAATAAGCGAGAGAGCTCGCTTCGCTTCGGGATTATAATCTTTACGTTTACAGTCCTTTTTTATGTTAACAGTAGACAGACAAACTGACGAGCTACCTGAGGAGAAGAGAAGAGAAGTGGTCAAGTTGGGTGGAGGTGGTGGAGATAGAGCCCTGTGATAGACAGACAGTCAACGGGGGGATATTACTAGGGTTCCGTTTGTCAACTTTTGGGTACGAAACCCTAACCAGGGTCGCTCAACTCAACTAATCGCCTGCGCTTCGCTCAAGTCGTAAAGCTGCAAGCCTTTCAAAACATCAAAACATTATTTATTACTAAACGGAAGTTTACGAAAAACAAGCACCGAGGGTGTTTACAAAGTCACGACTCTGTTCAAAATTCGTCTTTAACACACGGAATATACGGTACACATTTAATTGTACTTCACACTTGATTACCCGCCTTAATTACCAAACGCCCTTATTTTACACCTCAGAAATTACAATTCCCGCTCCGTGGAGGTTAACTAGGGATCAGTGCTCATTTTAATTTGCAGGATCTGCAACAACAATTAGTCTTATACGTGTTGAGTATCGTAAATAAATGCTTTTGTATTTCGAAATTGCGTATATTGAAACATGTAAATAGTAGGTATACTTACTACGTTATATTTTTATATTTGTACTAGCTGTCCCAGTGAAATTCGTACCGCTTTATAATCAATAAACAAATGTTGTGACATATCGACAGCAGCGCCACCTACCAGGTCCAATTGTCAATTTAAACCATTCTCGGATCAAAAAGACACAAAAAAATCGAAATTCGTACCGCTCTATAATTAATAAACAAATTTGGTGACTCATCGACAGCAGCGCCACCTCTCCCGAATATTTTTAAAAAGGCGTGCGCAATAGAATTTAATTATGAAAATATCGTGAGGAAACCTGTTATCTATTTTTATCTAAATAACCGTCAAAAGAGCACACTAGCCAGCTAGTCACTTTATCGTAAATGGTCATTTTTGTCCGTGGAAATCAGGAACACTTGCGTCGTTGGGAAATAATAAAGAGATGAAAACATTTGTTTATAATTTTTCCCATTTTACCAAATGACAGATTAAAACACAGGAAACTTAACCTTGTCGGTAATAACTTATAGATATGTGGCGACATCGCAGACACGTCACAGGACGTCATGTCAAGCTTGAACCGCGCTATTGAAATTTTCTACACCGCACGCATACCCACCTATATGCATGTAGGTACATTATAAAAGTACCAGGAATGACACCTCGCCTGGCGGGAAATCTCATCTTTCCTTTGCTGAAGATACATTAATGGTAAATCCCGAAATAGTTGACTTCCATTTTCAGTCCTGTTACCCGAGGCCAATATTTCCTCACCGATACACTAGTTGGCGTTAGTGCTCCGAAGTTTTCAGTATTCAACTATGCAACACAACTAAAATACCTATCGAATATCGATGAGAATTCCTAATTCCGTAGTGAAAGATGTTCCAAAAACATTGCATTTCGGTTGATGGCTTCAATCAATTCATTGGCCTGGAATTTTACTTCGAATTGGTGAAGGAGTTTGCTAACCTGAATATATAAGTTTTTGCCACCTGAAAAAGGTTCCTCATTTTGGCGTGATAATGTCTTATAAATTGATGGGCAGCACGCACGAAAAAGTTTCCCGTTCTGCTGACGTCAGAGCTAGCAGTTAGAATAGTTCTGCTACTGGAACGCCGCCACGCGTGCTTCTTCGAGAACTTTTGATTGTATTAGCGTTTAAAAAACAATCAGTTACACTATAGTATCTTATAATTGCTACCTGTACGATCACTTGTCGCTTGAACATTCAACGGACGACAATTCAAATCTATTCCCCATAACGAAGGATAGGGTAATGCCCGAGATTAATAAAACGACCACGTCGACTGTCCGCGTCTGCTAGCCTCGTTAAAATGTTTTCCCATTTCACGAGGATTCATGTCGAGAAACCCAAAATTCGTTTAACCCGGAATAAAGTTGTCAGATATCAGTTTTTGGGGTTCAGTAAATCAGATGTTAAATAAAAGACCACACGCCTATCCGTCTGTCTATATTATTTTATCCAGGACGGAAAAACTTTACGCAACTAAACAACATCACTCAGTATTTCTCTACGTGATCGAATCAGAAATAATGAAATTCGTAGACACTTTCGTTAACCGCAAACCCTCCACTATTCCACACTGGAGTACCACACTGGTGTAGTATACATATAGTCTAGAGTTCTAGACAGTTATGAAGAGAGACCTGTGCCCTGAGAGTATATATATTAACTACTTTACTTTTTACTCTAAGCCTGTGCCCCGTAGTAGACCATTGATGAGTTGAAAGTACCTATATCCTATTCCACTATAAGTATTTATCAAAGGCAACTATATCTCAGTATATTTCGATTATATTTGACAAGTTCTTTCCATATTTCGATTCCGACTTCGTTATTTCGACAGATGTTCCAATATTTGATTTTTAAAAAGGAACTTTCCGTTGCAACGATACTTATAGCTGATAGGAATTTTCTGTTCACAGAAATTTCTAGTCCAAAGTAAACTAGAAGCACGTACGTTCAGGAATATGACTCGTTAGTGATAATAACAGGGAATTTTGTTATAGACTTAGGTTTTCAAAAACTTTTTGAAGATTCTACTAGCTTAATAGAACAGTTTGATAAGAAGCTGCAAGAAACTTGTAAGGGTGAATCTAAATACAGACCAAATTGATACAAAACCCATTGACTTATTATATTGGACGTCGGGTCTCATACTAAAATCGTGAAAAAAATGTCCCAGTCACATCCATCGCAATAATAGAAATGTTAACAAGGTGATTTAAACACTAAAATCATTACATCATGGTTTAATGTCGATTGTAGTCGATTGACGCTCTTTTTGAGTTTCGTAGCCCATTTGACTCGGACATTTTTAACGCGGACCGACGTCCGTAGTATTAAAAACTAGATTCAAACACCAAATTTTAATATAAATAAATTAAGACAAAAATGTTATCTTTTTATTTGTTTTAAATGCTAACACACTCATACCCCCACCCTAGAATTCCCTGTGACGCGGGCAGAATGGATAACACAAATAACACTCATAATCCGAGAAAAACATACTTAGTTCGCCATTTATTCTCCACCATGTTCAAGCATCTTAAAATCATCAACATCAAAAAGCACTAGAAGAAAAGAATAAATAAAAGTGACGTTGCATCGCGGCACAAGTGTCCCACCGCTGGGCTGGATCTCCTTTCACAAGGTGATGTGTATAGGCCGTAGACCCGGGGTTTTTAAACTTATTTCGTCCACTTAGAAAGTTAATTTTTTCTGCGCCCTCGTTTTTTACTTTACCAAAACTTAAAAATCACAATGACATTCGTTACTGTAATTAATTTGATTATAATGTGCTATATTAGTCTAATCTGGAGTTTATACTTATGAACATTCTAAGCCAGACTTTTTACAAGTGAGATCAATTAAAATGTTTTCCTTTACTGTAGCCATATAATTTATTTCTGATTTCTAATATGCACATGTCATGATTTTTGAAAATTAGAGGAGCGTATTCGATTTGAACCATGTTCGAAAATCTACTACGGAATCCGGTTGTAATAACTAGAATTTTTCCCTATGCCATCAAAACCAATCCCAGTACAAAAAAGTTCGTCAAAAATTTCGAGCTGAATCCCACAGGAAACTAGGACACCAAAATTTTAATTAGAAAAAACTGGAATAACTATCACAAAAATCTACATGAAATATCAGTCTAGGGCATACAAGTTTGATTTATTGGGATAGCTGTGTTGTTAGCATGAGGTTATTGAACAGTATCAGTTTTTATACCACGTTTTATATACCCTATTTATATGACTGTGACGCAAAGGAGGGTAATGTGTTTAGCTACGTAATGCTTATTCCTTTATGACGCTCTAGACACAAAACGCGTGGGCCGATTTTGATGATTCTTACGTCAAACGGTTTGTCTTTGTTTTTAATAGTTGTATTTTACAAACTATTCACGTTATGTATTCATATCATATACATAACTAGTTTTAGCTTGCAACTTCGCCTGGAGACAGGAAACGACAAAACATAACAGTATTTTGTTAATAAGACTTAAAATTATCCTATGGGAACGTATTTTCGGGATAAAACCTATCCTATGCTTTACTAGAGTCTCAAACTATCTAACTACATTTCAAGCTTGAAAAGGTAGTAGACAGACAGATAGAAATAAAGACAGACATAGGTACAGCATTGCTTTCGCATTTATAACATACTAGCTGCCCCAGCGAACTTCGTACCGCTCTATAATTAATAAACAAATAATAATATGGTGACATATCGACTGCAGCGCCACCTACCGGGTCCAATTGTAAATCAAAACCATTCTTGGATACACCTGAAGACACACAAAAAATTTCAACCGAATCGGTACAGCCGTTTTTGAGTTTTAGCGTGACTAACGCACAGCAATTCATTTTTATAATATATGATATAGCCTATGTCACCCGGGGATAGTGTAGCTTTCCAACAGTGAAAGAATTTTTCAAATCGGTTCAGTAGTTTTGAAGCCTATTCGATGCAAACAAACAATCAAATCTTTCCTCTTTATAATATTAGTATAGAATAATACTTACAATGCCATCACCGATGTTCCTAATGACGCATGGAAGAAGCGCAGTGGTACCAGTCTGCGACGTTACCACAGTGTTATTTTCAGTGCTGAAATGTTTCTCCGGCGTAATATTGTAGAGATCCTCTAACGGAGGGAAAGAGACGGTGAGCTCGTTCTGTTCCACTCGCACGGTAGTCGACTGAGGCAGCGTAGGAGGTGACGGACCTGCGAAAGGAAAATTTGAGTGAAATTGAGGAAAATATCTCATTATTCTATGAGAAACGGAGTCTGTTTCTTTAATATCATGATCAAAGAGATAAAATGTAGGTATGTACTAATATCTTTTGTACCTACACAAAAGATATTAGTGTCTGGAACGTTAGCATAACTTACTAAAGATATTGTAATAGATGCATTACGAGTACGTCGATACAACGCGAGTTGCATCTTTTGAACCGCTCTGACAACACTATTGTAACTGCTACAGCCCGGCGGCTTTGCGTTGATCTTAAGTGATCAAAATCACTACACAACAACAAACAAAATTAAGCAACAGCACGATCCGTAATTGGATGGTGACCGTTAGTGGCGAAATTTCTTGGTCGCTTCCGTGCTTCAGAGCCGTCAAGCGTCGCGTCGGTCCCGCTTGTTATCATTTGGTAGCAGTCATTATGCCATGTCGGAGCCCTTCAGGCAACGTAAAAACTTCCGACACCTGGGTAGGCCACTAACCCCTCCATCGATTCCCACTGGAGCAGCGTGGTGGAGTATGCTCTAGGCGTCCTCACGTATGAGGACAGATATGTGTTCAGTAGTGGGCCATTAATGGGTTGAAGCCATTGAGACTCAAAAAAAAAATAGTTAAATTTTTTGTTTTGTTTCTGCCTTTGTGCGCGGTAACCCGATTTAGGTGCCTGTATATACATATGTAAGTAGTTTGTGTTATTTCAATTCAACTGTCGAGAACCTCTCCTACAACTGTAATCTCGCCGACTGTGAACCATCGTTTAAAATTACAATTAAGTTACAAAAATCGCGACTAACGATTTAAATCGATTTTTTATATTCTTTCAATACGTGATTAACTTATAGGAGAATAACATAATTTAAAATTTCAATTTGGTTCCCCAAAAACGAGACCATATTTCAAACCAGTACTCGCCTGTTGTTTACAATTCATTATTATAATGTGCATTAAATTCCGTAAAATATTTCCACGTAAAATTTTTAGTTAACAACATTACACCGAACACGCATGATTCTGTAAAATACAAGTTTAATTTACCAACCTAATTACTCTGTAATTAGATATCCAATTAAAAATTAAACATATACAATTAACAGGGATCCGGTATCAGGTTTTAATAAGTTCCCATGGGAAAACGGTATTGGAAACCCATTAGGCGATGCCTTGGAGAATGTATGTTCAGTAATTTCAGGAGCCTTTCTCTTTTAATATCCGTTGGTATATTGTTCGTTTCGATAGGAATCTAGGCGGCTTTATTATATTTTTGGAACGAAGTTCCTTATCGCGCGTTGTGAAAGGGGGCTAGACGGAAAAAATTCTCACGAAAAGTTGTAACGACACTTTTTGCTATAGTAAGCTATTGTAAGCTGTGCGGCGTGCGCATGTTTTATATTATTAATATAACATATATAATAGTAATATATATAATTATATACATACATAATTATATTATATATAATATATTATTTATTTATTTTACAATTCCTTTACTAATTAATCGAAAGGAACTTCGTTCCATCCGGGTGTCCCTTGACACCTCTCAAGTTTTTTATGAAATTAAGGTAGCAAACGAGCATGCAGCACCACCTTCCGCTGCCGCCCTTTACAATTGCGACCGACCTACTCAAATGGGGACTAGAATGATTAGTACGGTTAGAAGACCGTGTTAGAACATTATTTGGTTAGTTTGTTAGTAAGTATGAGAACTGGGACAAGGACTGTTAGAAATAGTTAGTCCTGTTAGTTGTTGTTAGTAATAGTCCAGTTAGTAATTGTTAGTAATTGTTAGTAAGAGTCTCGTTCTAATTCGGTTACAGATGTGTTGCCTAGAGGACTAAGATGGTAGCCTCTTAAAAAGTGTAGTTTTTGTTATGTCAAACCCTAATTTTATTTTTGTCTTATTCCATGATGAAGGTTTTGCAGTTCTTTACTAGGTAGGGGGACTGGGGCAGGGACTGTTCGTAATAAGTTAGTTCTGCTAGTCTTTGTTAGTAACACATACACCTACAAAGAAAACTAATGTTCTGCAACTTTTTTCAATTCAGTCAACACTAACAACCAACTTGCGTACATCGAAACAGAACTTCAAAACTAAAATTTAACCAAACAAGGTTTCATACATGTTTCAGTTATAGCATGTAAACAGTGTAGATTATTTTCAGTAACGTTTTTAAAATTTCCCGTATTCTATTCAATGCGGTTCGTGCGAGGTTTTTCACGGAACCCGGCATTCAGCGCCGGGGTAGAACCCTTTTGTCTTTCCGCCCACAAGTTGGATAAAGCGTTGAACTTTACGCCGTAAGCACACTCCCGGTATTTGTAAATGAAATGCTTGCTTTGTGGGAATGCGGCCTGAGGATTGTCTTCTCCCACTGAGATCGGGTAAGCTATAAGCGATTTCTATTTTGGAATTTTCATTACCTACTTGGTAAGTTGTTTTGCAGGATTTACAATATAAATTTACAAATGTTTTATCATTTATAAATTTGAATACCATTAATTCGGTGTTATCGTGACTATAACACAAGAATACATCGCCACTTACCATTAGGTGGGATTATTGTCAAGCATTAACTTATAACAAATAAAAAAGTAAACAGTATAATCATATTTCCCATAAAACGTTTACATTTTTGAAATCTGCTTGTGCAGTGTATGTAACACTTAAGCAATTGTAAGCGCCTCCACACACACTTTCACACATCAATTAAATGTACGTTAAGAACCATGAATACAAACCCAAAAAATCTTTACGATATAACTTCATTGTGCATCTAGCCGATCGCTGCACGTTCGCAATACGACCCGCACTTTAGATAGAGCTTTTTATTATTGCCCGAGCTTTATTTACAGTGGACTCGAGCTTCCGTGTCGGGAGCTTTATGACGTGGTTGCGACCTTTTTGCGCGAAACAAACGATGCTTTACCGGGGTTTGTCAACAGCTACCTGCCAGGGTGCTTGAGCTCGTGGAGAATGCGTTAAGGTCTGTTTTGTATAATTAACATTCGTTAGTTTAATTGCTTCTGTTCTTAGTTTTTCTTTTTCTTCAGTCCTACACTTACAACGGCTAAGTATTGTTTGGTTTATAAAGCCGATGATAAGGCCTACCCTAAAGCTAGCTATACACTAGGCTGTACTCGATAAGTTTACCTGTACAGTTGAACTTTACAGGTAAACTAAGCTCGTGTGTAGCATAACTGTACATGTGTGTCCAGTACGTAGCTCAAGTTTACGTGAAAGTTTACCTGTGAAGAAAAACCTTACACGTACACCCGAGCGTATTTACGAGTAAGTAGTTTAACTATAACGAGTAAGTTAAACTACTTACTCTTACATAGGCTTAGTATTGGTTTTTCATAAAGTCGATGATAACATTGCGATTGTAGGCATTGTCTATCATGACATTAGATATAACTACAATATTATGACCTACTTACTAACTAAATCAGTAACTAATTTTAAGATAATTTTAACGTAGCAATTAAATATTGTTTGAGTTATGATAAATTTATTGCTTTTTATGACACTAACTATTATTATTGTTATTTATTTAAGTGACCTGCAATTATTAACTCGAAAAAAAATTATTTAAATTTGACGACCCGTATGGCTCAATTGCGGCCGGTAATCAAACCCCTGACCCAAGTCATAGCTCCTATATTTTTATTACTAGCATCGCCTTATCCCTGATCCGGCTAATAAATTATTAAAATCAATTACTAACCCCACCCGAACGCACAAAAACGTTCATAACGAAAAAAATAGGTCAAATGACATATAACCCTTCCCTTTGCTTTTATCTCTCGCTGAATAACCATGTTTTTTTGTTCCTACGGAATTGATATACAAGGTTTTTTTGTTTACTTAATTTTTAATCATCAGTCACCCGTCCTTTTAAGGGTTTAAAGGGTGAAAAACTGATCCCTATCAATATGCGTCCGCTGTCTGTCATAGAGCTCTGTCTCGTATACGGAAATAAGTATACGCCAGAAATTTTTACAGAATTTGTGTTATTGTAGCCACTATCGTAAATAACCATAAAAAACTAATAAATTAAATGGGTGTCTGTAAAGTCGGTTTAAGGGCGATAATTTTACGTGATAACGTCATAAGAAACCATTTTAGAAAACCGAACGCTTAGGCCGATCGTGCCTTTCTATCGCTTGTTCCACGCTCTCGCTTGCACGCTCCGCTCAGGCGGAACGTGACAATGACGTCATACTTTTTCGTGCGTGCAACCAGCGTTCTTCGATTTATAAGACGTTATCACGTCAAAAAGTTAGAAAGTAGGATCCCAAAAGGGATACATTCATGTAATCTTAATATATTTTTCTAAATCTATCTTGTTATTTACTATATTATGTATCATTATAATTAAAGTTAATATCGCTCTGTAGTAGGTACTGTGTGTAAGTACGTCTCGCACTTGACCAGTTTTAGCCGATAAACGAACACATAAGCCACCTGATGGTAAGTAGTCAAGAAACAATAGAAGAAAGAAAGATATTAGAAAGAAACAGAACCGGGCGCTCAGAAAATATTGGTAATTAATGTTGGGACAGCAATTTTGCCATTATCACGATAAATCTTTATCTTTCCCTAATTAATATATAGGTTAATATAATAAATTGTTATTGCCTGAAATAAATCTATATATATACTCGTATATATAAAACTCTTGCGTTTCTGAATGACTGACAGACAACGCATAGCCGAAACTACTGAACGCAAGAAGCTGAAAAGCATTTATATTCGTTGGGGTGTGTAGAGGAGCACTAAGAGAGGATTTTTGGGAATTTCCCCACTAAGGGGATAAAAAGGGAATAAACTGTTTTTTTTTTATTTGGCGGGTGTAGCCGCTGGGGAGTGCTCGTACTGTATAATTGTAAAAGTGAAGCACTCGAAGCTCAGCGGCTTGAGTCGGTCACAAGTGATCGAGCGAGGTCGGTACTTTGATAGGTGATCGCTATTGATAAACATTTCTTGACCGTTTTCGTGCTCCGGAGGGCACGTAAAGCTGTCGTTCCCAGTTATCATTAGATATCAGTCGTTAAGCTATGTGAGAGGACTTCGGGTGGCATAAAAACTTCCGAAACTTAGGTTGGTCACTAACCCTTCCACCAATCCGCACTGGAGCCACGTGGTCTGGTATGCTCTAGATCTAGACCAGTCGGCCATTAGGGGAGGCCTATGTTCAGCAGTGGGCATCCAAAAGCTGATATTACAAGCAACAGAAAATAGCTTACTTACGTACCTATATGAAGTTTTCAGACAGTCGCGTAGTTCGCAATAATATCCTATTTGAATGGAACGAACAACAATTGATTCCTTTTATCCTGAGAGACATTGAATTCTACGTGGAAAATATTTAATTTATCATAAAGATGAGTTTCGTGTTTTAAATTGGAATATTATTAGAATTACGTTCGTGAGAGCGACGAATTTAATAAAACGTGTATTACTTACGTATTTCGAGTAGAAGTTTTTGTGTTTTGTGTCAAGTTTAAAAGCCCGACGGCCCGTCTTTGTTGGTAGTGAACTAGTGACCCTTCCTGCGAAGCGAGAGGTCCCGGGTTCGATTCCCAGACAGGGGCACAGGGACACGGGGACAGTCATTTATGTGACATAAATATGTGTTGTCCATGCCACCCGCGCGTCAGGGAATCCCAGTGCGAGGGTATGATTGTTTAAGCTTTTTATTATTATTACTTTATTTGTAAGCATAGATATGTCAATGTTTGTAAGCCTTATTTTCCTGACTTCAAAAATATGTAGACGGGATTCTTTGAAATTATTTTTTTAAAATGTGAACCAAACAAAATTAACATAAATGATTGACACTCAGTCACAGTAGCAGTTTAGCTTACGTTATGTTAAATAAAAAGTAACCAGTAAAACCTGACTAAAATAAAACGCACTTAACATAACCTAACCTACACCTAGCTTAAGGTAAGTTAAGTTAATTCTTACTTTACTTAACTTTGGGTTTATCTAAACCTAAGTTTAACCCGGCATAAATTAAGTCCGACCTTACATAACTTATGCGTTCCAATGAAAGTCGAACAAAGGGACTAGCGAATGACCTTGAATGAGTTACATAATATGCGAAAGCTTTAAAGAGTTGAAGTAGAGTGTAGAGTGTAGTGTACACCAAATTATAATTGCGTGGGGCTTGTGATTGTGAAGCTGTATGATTGAGTGTGCAGCGTTATTTATTTATTATTTATTATATCGCTACGGAACTTTATTAAACTAAACCTTACCGCCTTTCATCCCGCAAACTTTAACACGCACGCGTGAGAGTGGCGCTTTGAGGAATGGTTTTAACTGCGCGCTTTTCATTATAACTGAGGTTTTATTTACCACGAGTCTCGTCGAGTCTTCGTGTACACCTTTATGTGGTCGGGACCTTTTTTTGTCCACAAATGTTTTATGTTTTGCTGCCAACATTGTCTCGTGTGCCTGGTTTTAAACGTTACTCGTGTTTTCGTAATTAATGAACAAAGTTTCGTGGTTGTTCTTTGTTAATTGAGACAGGTTTGAATCATTGTTTTGTTTTGGGTAAGCTTTTTGCAGCGATAATCCTTTTTATTATTCCGGCAGAGATAACTAGGTGGTTTGAATTTTGGACTCGATTGGGAGGCCCGGAATTGAATCCTGCATGTATCTTTAATTTTCAAAAAATACTTAGCGTAGTAGAATTTAACCACTTGCTTAGGTGAATAAAAACATCGTATGGTACACACACCTGAGAGTTCCCCAAAATGTTTTTAAGAGTTATAAAGACCGTCAATTCGCACTTGGCCAGCGTTGTGGACTACGGCGTGTACCTCACATTGTGAGAGGAGACCCGTTCCCAGTAGTGAGCCATGGGTTGTGATGATGATGAGTCAGTGATAGCCAAGTGATTTGAACGTTAGACTCCCAAACAGGGGGCCTTGGGTTAAATCCTGTGTCAAAAATGTGCGTCTTAGAATTAAATCACTCGCTTCGGTGTAGGAAAACAGCTTACGTCAATCGTTTGGGATCGACGCAAACTACCTACTATGATAGCTTCAAACTGTGTATACTTTGTAGCTTGATGGAGATAAGAACTAAAAGGAGTAAAACATACTAATTTGTAATATGTTTTACTCCATACAATTTTTACTAGGTTTTTGCGGTGGACTGCGTTACGAGAGCGGCATTTTTACTTATTTTTGATGATATCGTGTTACTCATACGTATTCGATAAGCTCAAATTACTCTAAACATTTTAGAAAAACGATCTTGCCATTTCTCATCATCAATACAATAAAGTCTGCGAGTGTCGACGAATGAGAAAATCGAATTAGGAAAAGTAGGTTAAGCAGAAATACGGTGATAATGGGAATAGCGAATAGTCCGTTCGAATCTGAACACGTTAATGAGATCTCGCATTACTTGTATCAACGAATTACCGAAAAAGCAATTTCTTTTCCGTAAAGGAAATGTATTAGGGGATTATCAATTAGAACGATATGTCAGGCTATAAGGCCTCTCTCTATAGAGAGGAGTTCAAAAGACTGTTATATACAAATGGATGGGACGTACTGCCATGTACTCATCTGATTTGAACTAGATGTCCACTTTTACGATCTGTTTGACAGCTATACGCGGAGACTCGTATAATACTGATGAGGTCTTATGTAGTAAAATAAGACTTTTTTATGGAATTAAGGTTGCACCACTATTCCGCTAACGCCGATGCCAACTGTTACCTACCTATAACAATTAACAAGACTCAAATGGGGACTAGGATGGTTAGTCCAGTTAGTAGGCGGTGTTAGAACACCAGTTAGTCAGTTAGTTAGTTAGTCCTGTTAAGTAGTTGTTGTTACTAAGAGTCTCGTTCTAATTCGTTACAGATGTTGCTACCCTTGAAAACCGAGATAATCGCTTCTGAAAAAGTGTAACCGGCACTAAACCTTTTTAACCGCAAACAATTGCTGTTAAAACAATTACAATATTACACGGTAGTCTTCTTAGTCTTAGCCTAGAGATACCACTGGTACTACCCCAAGTGAACTCTAGGCTCCAATAAATGTTAGAAGAGGAACTGTTCTCAGTTTTTTGTTTTTTTGCGCCCAAACCAGGAGTTTCTCATACCCAGGTAATGAAAATCTTAATAAACAGTTAACCGTTGATTTCCCTCAGGAAGAAGTTAACAACAACAACATTATCGATGAATAAATTGTGCATTTTGATTAAATAAACTTTTAATCGATTATTAAGCGAGGCAGGTCTTCATCGCAACGCGCTAAGTTTTATGTTATCCCGCGGGAAAAATAAGTTTCCCGGGATGAAAAGTATACTTTTGCCCGGTTCCTATATTCAACACAAGTATTAAATATTACTATTGTTAATATCTCAAGGTGTAAGCGGCGTATTTAGATGAAACATATGCCAGTTTTTAAGTTAGACCTCCAGCAATACATCTGCACAACCACATCAAATTTCATACATTCGTTTTTGCATGGTCCGCGGACAAACATACAGACAGTCAGAAAAATAATATTTTAGGCTTTTATTGGCTCTTCCCTTCATGCATTTACTTCCCAAATAACTCCTAAGTAAATACCGTTTTTGTTATATCTTGTAACTGTTATAATATCTTGTAACTTGTAACTTTGGTGATTTTCGGTAATTAATGAATACACGAAATATGCTCAGCAAAAAGTATATTTTTCTGTAAGAACAGTACAGCACAGAGTAACCACAGACAGTAAGTCAGTGATGAGCCACAGACTCCGTAACGGCACAGAACAGTATTTCAACTACTGACAATATCAAGCCGTAGACAAGATTACAACAGTTTCATTATAGGTATACCTAAATAACTTAGTTGTCAACTACGTTACCTTCTCCAGCCCCGATCACGGTATGAATAAGGAGGACCACGATGTAGAGACATCGTTGGCTGTCGACCGACATCGCTACCCGGTAGTCTGCACCTGGGGACAAGGTAGACAATGGCAATCAGTTTGACACCAACCCGTAGTCTAGTTGGTAGTGACCCCTACGAAGCGGGGTTTGATGAAACCGGGGCAGATATTTATGTGCCAGATACATATTTGCCCTCGGGCCGTTTGTGTTTGAGGTTTTTGTGTTGTCCACGCCACCCGCGACGCAGGGTATCCTTGTGTGGGGTGTGAGTGTGAAAGCGTTTATTAGCGTCATCTCGTTTCCACAATCAAACGTCACGACGGGTATCCCTTCGTCATAAATGTCCTTCCGCTACGGACGATGAGCCTTGTTTCGTCATTTGCGGACTGCGACCAACTGGAATAAGAACAAGATTCAATAATATCTACTAAGATAGTGTGCTTCACCACCCAAGATTGTTGCCTTTTACCATACGGTAAGTTTAAAAATTACAACCCGAATACGTAAAAATTACGCTCTGAAATGTTACTTATAATAATACCTATAATGTTACAGTCAAACATCGAAGCTCCGCCGCTCCAAGTTTCTGCTAGCTCAATTCTCTGGAAGTCTTATTGAAAGTACAACCCGATATCCTGTTTCAGCCTTTGACTAACTTATGTCTAATCCTATCTAGGACAGCCAAGAGTGTACGACTGAGGAGAGAGATCTAGGACAGTCAAAAGCCGATTGTATTGGGGTTTGACTAACCTTATCTAATATACAGGATGTCTTCATAAAGTGTACTTATGAATATAAGGGAAACTAGGCTGATTTTTATCGACAATAGTTTGTTGATAAAAATGAGTCTATTTTCCCTAATTTCTTATGAAGACTCACTTTATATTTTTTAAATTAAATAGGTAAAAAGACTAACTTAATATGTACTAAATTAATTTGTATTCAAGCATTAACTTATAAAGGTAATAGGTATGAGTTTCAATAGAGGTTAATGATGTCGTATGGTAATTGAGAAGATAATACTCGTTATATATTTTTGTGCAAACTTCGTCTGAGCGTAATAGTTTAACTATAATTTAAATACGGTTGGAATTATTTTAATGATTATTTTACTTAACTATAATATTGTACGCCTCAGGACATAGAAACATTATTATGTTCCTTGTTACACAATTTCTCTACAATATCATGGTTTGTAGCGAATATTATTTAATTTTGCGATAATAAGTATACTTGATTTAAATCTTTCTTAAGTATCTACTCAATTAACGTTCTAAGATTAAAGTTGCCAGTAATTTAATGCACTTATGTCTTGTTAATTAGAAATCAAGTTATGCCGTTGGTGCTGCTTAAATTCTACCTTACGCCTTTGAAGAGGTTCTTGACGAAAGTCAAATGAGGGCGGTTTTAGTTTTATGTGGATTTCTTAAACGAAATGCGCAGCTGAAATTTTAGTGAAAATTAATTTTCCTACTGAAGTTCCAGTTGAATCAGCAAAGCTCATTAAAATGCTATGTTACGTACCTAAGTTATGTTGGCCTAACAGACACTATTAATTATATTAAGCCCTTTATTTAGTTATTTACTTCTGTTTTCTATGTCCTACCTGTCATATTTATACAATTTATATTAGTAACAGAAAGTTATTTAACCAATCGTTTTCAAGTTACCAGTACCTAACCAGTAGTAAAAAATTTTTCTTTTTAATTTTTTCACATAGGAACACTTTTAAGTTACGCCTCGTAGATAGTTTTACTATCTGTAAGCAAAACGAATCGTTCATTAAATATAGGAACCGGCCAACTGTCCCAAATTCACCTAGAATAAAACAGCATTCCTGTAAACTAACATATTGGTTGCTAAGTGGGACATGGCGATAAGTCCACGTGTAAAGTGTAATGTGTGTTGGTTCCTTGATAGATGTTCCTTTGTTTTATTGTACACGGCGGAATTGAATTGACTATTCCGTTGTGCGAGAGGAAATTAGAGGAAATCGGTGTTGTCCCGAGTTGGATAATTATGTTTGTGGGTGATGAAACTTTTAGCTTCGCTATTTTTACCCACGGTGAAGTAATCAGGTAGTTAAGCAATTAAGTAGTGAGTAAGGTAATTAAGCAGTGAGGAGGGTTAATTTAGACTGATATATCTGTATAATATGTGTTTTTTTATGTTTATGTAAACATCGATAACTTCTAAACTATGTGTCATAATTTGACAAATAAGATTTCTATCGTTTGACGTTTAATGGTTTGCTAGTTACAGAGCCTGTGACGTAATGGTGAGTTTAAGTTTTTGAAATAAAACTTCTTTTGCACGCTTGACTTCGGGAGTAAGCTAGTGAATGCGTGACGAGAGCGTTACAAAAAGTGTGATCGGATGTGAACGGAAGTTGAGGGAGATATAGGTTAGTGAAGATAGAAAGAAAGGGAGTTACGTTTCGTATATTGCTGTAGGGGCAAGAGAGAGAGGTGCGAGTTTGCTAGCGTTACAAGTTTTGTGGTGATAATGATAACGTACAATTTGTACAGAATGAAAACAATTTCGCATAAATATGTTATACTTCAGTCGCGTGGTTGAGCACACCCATTTTTCAGTATTTTTTTTAATAAAAAAAATGTAAACCGTACATTCATCCCACTCCTGATACTCTATGTTTATTTCATTTTTCTTTCGTAGTTAGTATTTGAAGTTTCATTTCTACCGTGTGTGAATTGCATACGCAAACTTCTTTTTGCATTGATGCCTTGTTGGTTGTAAAATGAAATGGCTTAATTAGTACCCACCAAATGTATTGTAGGTATACAGAATGACTGAAGAATCGACGCAAAAAACGGGAACGCTGTAATCCTCAAAATAGAACATGTTCACCAGAGCCGATAAACTTTTGAGATTTCAGAACTTAATGTATGATAATATGGCTGTACAAAGTTTTCTATTGATCGTTGAGCCGCGAGACCAGGACCACCAGACGTGAAATTTTTTCTGATTCCAAATCTATATGTATAAAAGGAGAAGCTGACTGACTGATTGACTGATTGACTGACATATCAACGCAGGGCCTAAACTAAGGGTTAGAAACTTGAAATTTTGCACAAGGGTTCCTTACCTAGGGGAGCACTAAGAAAGGATTTTTGAAAACTCACCTCCTAAGGGGGTAAAACGGGGGTGCAAAGTTAGTATGAAAGTTCTCTGATTTCATCAACTTTTATAATATTTAGGGATTTATTGCGGGCGAAGCCGCGGGTGTAGGCTTGTCTGCAATAAAAATAATTGTCTTAGATGTAGGTTACAACAATGTGGCTTTTTTGCTTCGGTATATTCTATTATTATAATGTGTAGGTATTGTAGGTACTTATATAAAACGACTGAAAATTATATATTTGTGAGATATTTCCCACCGTGTACGAGTCGTTCATTTGGGGTGATGGAAGGCGTAACATGCAGGAACATCGGTAATAGGTATCTTAGGGTCGCTCCACATTATACGCCACTTAATGTAGTCTACTTGGTTTATCCTGTAGATAAAGGAAGAAAAAAACAGATGAAAGTCCGAGTCCTTTCTCCTAATCCAGGTTATAGTCTACCCGTTTAATCGCAATCTAATACGAATAACTGTAAGTTTTGTAGCCCTGATTTGACAAATGATTGATTTCCCGTTCAATTTTCCACGCCCTTTTCACCCTCTTAAGGGATGATTCTGTTTCCAAGGGGATAAACGGAAACGTTCTTCAATGGATTCACTTGAAACTTAGTACGTAGGTTCCTCAAGTGACGCAAGTGGTGTGGGAACCGCGGGGAACGCTACTCGATATGTAAAATACAACTACCGTGAGTAGGCAAACGAGCACGCAGAACGACGTTTCCGCTGCCGCCCATGACAACTGTGACCGACTCAGAACAAGACTCAGATCGGTTAGCTGTTACTCCAGTTAGCTGACGGTGTAAGTAGGTATGATGGTTGGGGCAGGGACTATTAGTAATAGTAAGCTCTGTTAGTTATTGTTAGTAGTAGTCCAGTTAGTAATTGTTAGCAAGAGTTAGTTCTAATTCGGTCACGTATGTGATGCTATCATTGAGGACTATGATGGTCGCCTCTAAAAAGTCTAACCGGTCAAGTTGTATATAAAAAAACATATTTTGTTCAGTCAAGTAAGCTGCCACCCTTACAAACGTCGTACGTAATTGATTCGACGGAGTAAATGGATTATCTCATTTTTTACTAACTTTATCCTTATTTTCACTCTCGTGTGTCTACGTTATGTGGCTTGCGGAAATTATTCCGTGAATGAATTTTTCTTATTTATACTAGGAAGGGAAAATGTGGAAAATTTAACAATATTACGTCCTATACGCTGAAGTACTTATAAACTACAATAATGTGATGATAAAAACAGCCGAATACTGTTTTTTGGAACATATTTCATGGGCGACCCCGTAGCGTACTTGGTAGTGGCACTATCAGCTAAGGGACATATCCCAGGTTCGATTCCCGGGGCTGACATTACAGTAAAATGTCTTTTCTTGACTCACTGGTGTTAGTAATGTTTTATGTTACCTATGCCCTAAGCGAAACCATCCCTCTCAATCACTCACTGAATCTCTCTGTCATTCTATTCTTCCCTTCCTTTTCCCCATCTACATAGCGTTAAACGTTTAACGCATCTTTGAAGTCCAGTAAGAAGTTTCATTTCAAAAAATGTTCTAAGTACAATAAGTTCATTTTCAATTTCAAATTTTTCAATAAACGTTGTAGTCGAATTTCAACTGCTGAGAAAAGAATCATCGTCACAACTTGTAACTGTCCCACTGCTGGGCATGGGTCTCCTCTCGCAACGTGAGGGGTACAGGCCATAGTTCACCACGCTGGTCAAGTGCGGATTTGCGGACTTCACACGCTTTTGAGAAAATTACGGATAACTCTTAGGTGTGCAGGTTTCCTCACGATGTTTTCCTTCACCGAAGCAAGTGGTAATTAAATTCTAATACGTACATTTTTTTAAACTAGAAGTGCTTGCGGGGTTTGAACCCGGGCCTTGTTTGGAAGCCCAACGTTCAACCGCACGGCTATCACTGCTCTCAGGGAAAATAATAATTAAATTAAATTAAAACATAAATATGAATCGCAGCAATTTAATCTCATCCGAGACTCGAACAAAACTCAAACAAAACTTAACACAAACGAAGAGCTCATACAAGTTAATAATATTAGATTACTTACGACAGAGACTTGTGAGTTATTAAAATAATGGATGTCGTTGGAACTTCGTTATAATAATAATAAGTTTTAAATGCAAATCACAATATGCGGATGAGGAATTTTATATGCGAGATATGTAATGAAGGCCAAAGGAAATGTGTTCGCGAGTATTTCTGAAGTCTGAACTAACTAACAATAAAGCTTATGAACAATATCTTATATTTTTAATCTTATCTTATCTTATATCTTTAGCAATTCTTGTATATATATAATTGGAATCTCGGAATCTGCTCCAACGATTTTCATGAAATTTAGTATATGGGGGGTGTCGGTAATAATACTTTTTTGTGAGCAACTAATTGCTTTAACGACACAACAGCAGATGGCGTTGTTAAGTAACACGAAGTCAAAAAACACAATTTATGAAACAAAAAAAAAATACCGAGCAAAGCTCGGTCATCCAGATAATTATAAATAAACTAAAAAACCTGATTCCGATTACGGATTCTAGGTATAATTTTGTTTTTGAATGAGCTATTGAAGCCGATAGCAGCTCATCAACTGTTCTTTATAACTTCGTGAAAATGGCTCTTTCAGTTTGTAATTTACTGTAGCGGAATTTCTTAACAAGTTTTATTGTTCGAGTTTAATAAGCTAATAAATATGTTAAACTTAAAATTTTGATCCTTTTTAAACAGTAGGTAATAAATAATTTAATAACTTTTAATAATTAATACTTTTTTAAATAATAATTAAGAATTTCATTTGATTTGATTTATTAGATCGATTGCATATAAAATAAACCTGCTTCAATTTAAGAACTTCCTCTAGTTTTTCACCCTTAAAGCTGACATTATGTCCTAAAATTTTAATGAAATTTGAATATCCATCCAAAAAAAACCTGCGATTTGCACGTTTTTTGGGCATTTATAAAGGACAGAGTTCTGACGTTACAAACATAAAAAAATACAACCGAATTAAAAATTTCGTTTTCTGAACTCCGCTTTAAAGTAACATAACATTTACAATGTCAATTTATTATTGTTTGTGAAATCATTTTATTTATTTACTTTATTGTTTGTATACTGAAATATGTCTTCTTAAAACAATATTACAAAAAATATACAACACAAAAGGCAGCCTTATCAGATTTTCAAATTTTCAAAAATATAAAACTTAACAAACCTCAAAACATTTATCAATTGAATCATCAAAATCGTTATGAAAATATACTTTTGTTATGTTAATGTCTCTCAAATAACAATTTATTAGAGGCTCCGAATAAAGACACATCTAGCTAACAATGAAGACATTTCTCTTGTCATTTAACCTCCCCATTTATCTTAGGTTCAAAGAAACTTAACCTCAAGTCGCACGACAGTTGAAACCGCCACTGCCTTTGTGACGCACAATAGCGTCAACTACCCACATTCTTATATAAACTTAGGAACAAAGAGTAATTAACTTTAAACCATTAATATACAAGAGAACCCGTTTCTCACTACAGTCATGCTGCATTCACACTGCAGTTAAATTAAAGTGCTTAACAATGAGAAGGTTAACATGAGATTACAAAAAGTGACCAGTTTTTATCAGACTGCGCGAGGCAGTGCGTAAGGGTGCGTTTATATGACACGATAATTCACGCACACGCACGAGAAAGCTCAGTTCAGTATTTTATGTTTAATTATTCGATTTCCTTTTCGAAAATACGGATCGCCGTTTCAAGGGTTGTCATTTTATTATGATACGGGTACTCAAGATATGTATTTTGAAACGCCGATTTAATAAAGAATTTCGACCCAGTTGCATGGATCGGTCGAAATATCGGCGTTTCAAAATACATATCGTGAGTACCCGTATCATAATAAAATAAGTACAATCCGCGATGAGTTAAGTTTAAAATCATAAGGTCCTGGGTTGGAATAGCAGCGAGGCGGAAATTTGAATGATGAGTTTAAATTTCTGTTCTCGGTCTGGGTGTGTGTGTTTGTCCATGGCACGCACGACACAGGTAATCCTGGTGTGGGGCTATGAGTGTGTAGCGTTATTTTTTTCACAAAAATTTACAGCGGTGTAGATGCACCCTTAGACTGATATCCAATGTTATTGGTACACTTTGTGAAACTTTGCGAATGCGCAAAGTTATAACTTGGATGTCCAAAGACATTCGGATTCAGTAAAAGCATTTTGGTGTATATCTTTTCCTTGACCCCAGTGTAGCGTAAAATATTATTAAGGAACTAGTATATAAAATATTTTTCTTTTATTTTGGTTCTGTATTTTCGGTGAAAAACCGGAACTCTAGATCAAGGCACTTATTGATCGAAGAAGCCGTAGTTGTGTTTATGTTTTTACATAACTACGCCGCAAAGGAGGGTAATGTGTTTATCAGGTTATGTAGGTACGCGCTAGAGCAAAAAATACTTATACATAACCTTCTAACTTATCCAGAGATGATGGAAAGATAGAATTTTGATAACAGCCGTTACTTATGTACAATTGACGCTAGGTGTAGTTTCAGTAGCAAACATCAAAGAGGCTTTCATCAAAATAATTTTCTACGAAACAAGTAATTTTCTACTTTTGCGACCTTTCGTAATAACATTAAGCGGGCTTCTCTCTTTTGTCTACAACAAAGACGTTACTTGGGAACTTTGTCGGCATTCTTTATAACGGCGCGAAAATTAACACTGTGTCTGACACCTATTTCAAAGTCATACTTTTATGGCGCAGAGACAGGGCAATGTGGTGAGTCATTTGAGCGTCACCGACGTGTTGCTGACTTGGAGAAAGCGTATGCTTTAAAGTTATGTATAGTACCTAAATTATTATTAAGGACACCCATAGTCTTATATAATGATTTTATCTTATTTTTATTAACTTTATCCTGTATTGCATAAATATAACCAACAAACTATAAGCATACGCATTCTCTACCAACTCGAATTAAGATATTAATCTGTTTCAAACACATTTAATTTAAATTGCGGATCACTTGGACCATCACAAGCCAAATTATGATGGCTTCATTCAACCGACGTCAATTACCTAATCGATACCTCGTTTAAATTCACTCAACTGAATAGCGTTCTCAGTCAAATAAAGGTCAATTTTTAGAAGTGGCTCATTTTACATTATAATCCCTGGACGTCGTTATACAATGAAAAAGAATAATGCCAGTTTTTATGTTATTTGTTTTACTCAGATGAAACAATAAGAAATCATCTTGTAGGGTTCTCACGTTTAATAAAAAAACATATACTTATATACCTTCAACATTACGGGTCAAAACAACGCCCATACCCTCTCGTAATTGAGAAGGGCTTGAACATTTTCCATCACAAAACAATCAAATAACATTGCCGGAATTTGTTTGAAACTGTGCCCTAAAATATAGTACAGTACACTTGTCACATGTAGTACATTAAACCTATGTATGTAATGTTTTTGGTAAGTATATTATGTTAACATAGTAAAAATTTTACTCTTATAAGAACCTCGGGATGGGATGAAACTAATCGGGCGAATTCGATAAAATTATAAATAAATATATTATAAATAAATAAATTAATAAATAACCGCGATATATATACATAAACGTGTAATGTGTTCAGACACTCACGAATCATTCAGTGCAAAAATTATATAGTTATGAAAAAATCAGTGCAATTAGTTATGTAACAAAAAAAATTTGTTTGACGCAAATAAAATTGTAAGACAAAACATTAATTATATGAACAACAAAATGGAAGATTTACTAACACATAGAATTACACAAGTCTTCAATTGCTAGACTAATGGAAATACAAAAACTAAAGTCTAATTTAGTTTTCATGAGTTCAATAAGGTTATGTGGACATAAGACCCAAAAGCCTTAGTCAAGCAAGTAATTGGCCAAAACGAAGAGAATGTATGAGTATCAAGTGACGTTAAATTCATTAATTCGGGTCTCATTTGCAGTATTTACACGTGTTTGCCACAGCAAGTGTAGCTTACCTTGTTAGCCTCATTAAAACAAGGCTCCTTTTAGTTAGGTAAACAAGTTTTTTCTGCAAAATAAGATAAATTCGCTACTTCACTTGAAAAATAGTCGCTCGTGGCACTTTGTTGGTTAACATTAATGGAGTGGTAAAATTCTGGAAATGCCAGCATTTTCAGAGAATGCTTGAAGTTTTTTAATTTCTGTTTTTGTTTCCTTTTTTGTTAATTTTTTATTGGCTTGTTCTTTCTTTCTTTTCTCTATTAGTCAATAGTTTTATTCTACAATCTCCCAAATGGGCAAATACGCCCACTAACGGTGGTCACTACTACATAGATATCTAAAAGACCGATCTTTTTAATCTTGCCTAATTATTGAATATAGTGAATCCATTGCTAGGACTCTTTGGATCACTTCACTTCCATAGAGCCGGGTGCCGCAATGGTTAACACCGGATCGCCGTTCCGAGGGTCCTGGGTTCGATTCCCAGCGAGGCGGAAATTTGAATGATGAGTTTAAATTTCTCATCTTGGTCTGGGTGCGTGTGTTCTTGTCTTGTGTGTTGTCCATGGCACCCGAGACACAGGGTATCCTAGTGTGGGGCTATGAGTGTGTAGCGTTATTTATTATTATTATTTATAGAGCAGGTTGAAGGCGTCAATGACTTTAAGAAAAAAAACACTAAAAGGCACTCGGAGACTGCCGCGGTAAAGCTATTGCATAGCATTTTTTATCAACTTATGCAATTATAATTATTAGAAGTTATACATATAGTTATATCAGAACAGCGCCATCTAGTTTGTAGAAAACATAAGTACCATACCTTAGTATTAAGGTACTAGATGGCGCTGATTGGGGGTGTTAGGTTTTTTTCGTTACGGAATTTCTGGATTCGGTCCCCACGCTCAAGGCCCGCGATAAAAGCTATGCAATAGCTTAAAAGGTGGCTGATACTAGGCATAAAAGAGAACCTTACATCACATAATACCGACTTGTTGGCATATTATCCTGCAACTTCCTAGACGGGGTAATTGTTTTGTTCCTGAGTCATCTAGATGTAGGTACTTCCCGATACAATGATTGTAAGATATTCAATAAAGAAGAAACTGAATCTTCTGCTTAAATAACTAGTGTTCGTAATTCAGACTCATCCAAAAAAAAGGATCAATAACATATTATACTAAGTAAACAATTAGTACCTAAAAGAAATTTAACATTATTAAACGTTCAAAATCATACGAATGCATTAAACTACTTAAAATGTTAGATAGCTTTATTTTATTTTGACTGCAATGACTAAGTACAATTAGAGTTGTTTTGAACTAACTTTTCACTATCACAATTATCTCCACGATATGTAGCTCAGTAGTGGGCCATTAATGGGTTGTAGCCATGTATATAACTCCTGCAATACACCTATTAATTTTTTTCCTCATTCTCCCCACTAACAATAACACCCCAAAGAAAAACTTTTGCCTCGTATTGATTCAACAAAGTCTCAGTTCCATCAATTCAATTCATGCCCGTTTAGGGGCTTACTCGCTGAAGGCTCTCATTTCTGAACAAATATCGGAAGAGGCGCACAATGTGTGAGTTCGTGAAATTTATTTGGCAGATGCCATAGCCATTCTTCTTATTTATGGATAGAATTCGCGAGATGTCTACGTGATGGGATTCCTTCGATAGTTTTATTATTGTTCCTTGTCGCTGCGTCGTTGTCGAATATCTTCCGGTGGGCTTAGGCTTAGGATCTGAACTATTGAAAGTATAAAATGGAGACTTCACCAGTATAGCAACAAGTGAAAGTGAATGAAGTGTTTTCGATACTAATACAGCCAGAACAAATCTTGATCCATACATTTCGTACACATACTGTGTGCAGCATTGTTGAACGACAACATAAAATAAATACTGGACTGTGTTAGTTATTACCTTATCTCTATTATTTCATTGGAGTGTGAGTATTTTGCGCTTCGGATACAGAACAAAGTACAAGATGAATGGTGGTTGTTTAGTCACACATACATCAACTTCAGGATTCGTTTTTTCTATTATAATATTCCATATCTTCGATCTTCAAAAACAATGCTGGAATAGTATTTTCCAGAAAGGATTTTTTTAGAACAGTTCATGAGTTTCAAACCGAGGATCGAATTTTAAGAACAGCCTAGACTGCCCTACCGTAACTGAACACCTAAAAGTAACTAATAACTTCTACTCGTGATGATAAATAAATTAATAGTTTGAAAAAATAAAACGCTTTTTAACGCTTAAGCTCAATGACATTATAAGTAAAAATATCATTGCTTAAGCCGAGCAAAGCAATACATTTAGTTACTGTGCTGTTACCCGTTGTGGAGTTGCCTTATCGGGAACCAATCCTAAGCGACCTCATTTTAATCATAACACAGATTTACGAAGACAAATAAAAATTTACAATTTTTTTAATACAAATTAAAAATCTTTTACTACCAAGAAGTAACTATACGTTGTAGAATTTAAAGCCACTAAATTAAATAAATCCACCACTAGGCAAAGCTCTCAGTAAAGTGTCAGTTTAAGCACCTGAGCTTTTCATCTACAGCTTAACTGGAATGGATTCTGAGAACCGAAGCGGATATGGGAGTTATAAGCTGGGTGAATTTTTCCGGGTTAGTTGTAAATCAATTCACTGCACAATACCGAAGAGCTGAAAATTTCGATGTTAACATTCGGATGTATAATGTGTAGTTGTAAGTAAGAGTCTCGTTCTAATTCGGGCACAGATGTGATGCTTTAGGACTGAGAAGTTCGCCTCTAAAAAGTGTAACCGTAAAATATTAATAATATAATGTATATAAGCAAAATAGCAGATCAGAAGAGTTCGGCCGAGATTACAGAGCAAATATATGTCACACTGTGTGAAACTCGCGTCAGATCTAGGTTACACCGGAGTCAATACGACAACAGCGTAAACTAAGTTAATGAACACCGCCATTGTGTTATTCTTGCCCGCGTACACCCGTATAGCGGTGTTTTGCGAGTTCGAATTATTTGAGGCTGTAATCTTGTATAATAGAATTTGCCGCCGACTGTGTCCCCTAGAATTTAATAGTTGCGATGTTCCTTTCGTACTTCATCTCAACTCAACTTTCTCTATTTGTGATGCATCTTGCTGAACAACGGAAGAAGCTATGGCTATCTTTCCTCTTTGCTACGCTTGCGTGTTTTGCACTTTTTTATTTATCTTCTTTTAGATAAAAGAAAGAAGAGAGTTCATTGGCCAGCAACTTTTACATCAACAACTTTTACACATTGATGACGTCTTTAGTGTTATATCTAGAGGCGACATTTACCATTTCCCGTCACGTGGTTCGTCTATTTATTGTCAGCTATTCAAATAAAAAATAGCAGTCTACGAGAGCCGGTGTTAAAAATCATCTCGCTTTCTTCTTCGTCAGCAAAGTATTAGTAATCTTTTCAATGTTCAAGAATAAATAACTACGAAACTGATCATCATCACAACCCATAACTGTCCCACTGCTGGGCACGGGTCTCCTCTCACAGTGTGAGGGGTATAGGCCATAGTCCACCACGCTGGCCAAGTGCGGATTGGTGGACTTCACACACCTTTGAGAACATTATGGAGAACTCTCGGGTGTGCAGGTTTCCTCACGATGTGATGACACCGAAGCAAGTGATAATTAAATTTTAATACGCACATAATTTTTGAAAATTAGTGGTGCGTGCGGGGTTTGAACCCGGAACCTCCGGTTCGGCAGTCCAACGTTCAACCACACCGCTATCACTGCTTTGCGAAACTGATCGTTTAATTTTTTTATCTTCGTTATAATGTTTTATCCCTGATTTTCTCTTTTTAGTCACCATTATTTTGGTGTGTGCTATTTCACCTTTGCTTTGTTACAAGTTAAAATTGTAAAATTATCTGTACGCTCTGTTTCTGTTTGTTTCTATCTGTTTGCACTATTATGCTCTTACAATATACTATAGATAGATTATTTAATGAAAACACTGTACTAAATATAACGTCTGATTCGATAACACAAATGATGTTGAAAGTGGATGATACTAAAGTAACGTAAGAAGGGTTTTTGCCTAGTAAACTCTGCGGGATTAATAAGATTAATGCTGAAATATGAGGCCTTGAGGCTTGAGGAATGGGCGTAGGATTAACAGCGCAAAAGTGACACCGTTTCCTTAGACTTATCTAATTATACGAAAATCGGGATATTAATTTAGTGTAATTCCTTTAAAAGATAGTGGCTATATTTTACGTAATTTCCCTTTTAATTGATTTGATAATGTTTCACCAAAATCCCATTTGATGGTAAGTGAAGATGATGAAGTCTAAGATGGTGAGCTCAATAATTTTATAAAAGCATAAACATTATAACAGCAAGCCAAAAGGACTCACAACTAATGCTTTGCTTGAGTTCCCTCGTAAATATAAGGAATAGAGACCATATTACGATATACATAAGTGTCACTTCACATACTTTTGAGATCCAGAGCATTTATACTCTTTTTAGTAGAAGAAATAATTAATTAACAGATAAGTAAAAACATACGATAAACAAATGTTAGGTCTCTTGATCATGTGCTGCGGTATATTTTTCTCTGGTGTAAATATCTGACAAAGGAGCCGACCAGGTAAGTGGTAACCGGCCCCATGGACGTTCTTTACGCTAAAGGTAACACTAACGCCAACCAAGAAAGAAAACAGAAAAATCTTCCGAGGTCTCCAAAGGCTAATGGAATTGCCTTACGATACCTACACCTACGTAAAAAGAAATCCCAGCTCTATTCCTCTCAAAGATACCCTCCAAAACCGTCATACAGTTTCGCAAAATAATATATATCCATGTTTATGAATCTATACAACCAATTTCATGCTCATAAACACTTACAACGCTGAACAAGTAAAAAGCAAACGAAGCCAAGTTCTAAGAGTTGTCAGGAACGAATCCCTAAAACAAATTCGGTCGCATAACAAAGTTACGCAATCAAATGAGTTTGGCAAGAATGTCGACGGAACGAATGTACTTTGAAACGTACTGAAATATTCAGATAAGCATCTAGTTCGTTTGGCTTAACGGACCTGGTGCCATGATATTGTCTGGTAAATGTATTCCGCTTATTTTTTAGGGTAATCCCCTGTCATTGCGCTATTACGCGTTTTGCCGGAAATAAGACAGAATAATGTGATTATACGCGAATTGTTTTATTTCGTTTTATTGGCTGGAGTTTAAGTGCTGTGACATTTGATTTTAAACCTTACTCATCACGCTTTGTACACATTTTCTTATAATACGGGTACTCACGATATGTTTTGTATGTAGGTATATGTGGTTACGGCTGAACTGATTTTGAACAGTTTAGCCGTGACCGCCGTTAAAAAGGGCGTAATCCTGAGTAATTCATGACAGATTGAAGTACCCACATTCATTGTAGAGTAATTTTAAACACGCTTATATTAGCTTGACCTCTTTGTTGGTAGTTATTAATAAAAAAAGTTATTGTGAAAATATAGTAAATTGTACCCCAAGCTTTTTTACTATAAAAAAATCAACAAAAACTTTTTTACTACATATCTTTTACTTTAATATTCTATCAAGCTTTTTTACTACAAAAAACCTACTTATATCTACTTTTTACCGCGGTTTGCTTTAACGCATGTTTTTTTTTAATTTTTTTCTTTAACTTAGATCTGATAATTTCTGTGTACTTTACGTTCGCAAAAATGTAATGATATATTATTTATACAGAAGTTGTTAACGTCTTGAAGAGAATTCTCCTAGTTAACGAAGCACAGTCATTCATCACTGTTGGAGATGCAATTTCCTCTTCGTTGTACACAATAAACTATGCGGCCAACTCTTCCATAAAGGAGGAGCTACATTAACCGAAAATTTTACCTCATTACGCCATTTCTATTCACCATCTCTACCTATTTCGTTCGCAGTGTCGGAGATCCAGAAATATTGCCACGTTTCTCATTTTGTCGGTAACTCGTTGATGCATTTGGTTACTGATATCTATAGCTGACACAGTACATGGATCGTTTGTTCTGCGAATATATACAGTATAAATAACATAGCTTTTGCAAAAACATACAAAATTTAAAAAATTAAATGAGTCAATAAAGAACTATCAGGTTCAGGTGTGTAAACTCCTTTATAAACGTTCGTTTTGTGTTGTGTGGAGAGAATGTTTTGTCTGAATTTCATTTGCAGCGGTTCTGCTAATTGACTCTACTGTTAAGTTGAAAAGCATCTGTAAAATATAAATGATTTGTCTCTTTGTATAAGAAACTTGTTTTTGCCCGCGGCTTCACTCGCGTGGGGACGGAAAACAACAAAATCCCGTTAAAATTATCCCAAGGGAACTTATTACCGGGAATAAAGTATCCTTGTCTTGCGCGGGCATAATTATGCTACCCGTGTGTCAAATTTTATCACAATTTGGTAAGAATAAATATTGTACTTTTATATGGTAATAAAAGTGGATGACTGTGATTTTATCGGTGTTAGTCAAACAAAGGTCAGTGTGTTGTCCGAGTAATTATTTCTTATCTAGCCGCTGATTCCGCGAATCCCCACACGTACAATAATTAACGCAACTATGGAGTTGCGTCATGTACACATGGGTGTACAATAAAGATGTATTTAAACACAGGGGTCTAAGTCTGCTATTTTTTTAGAAAAGCGGTAGCGTGACTGACGGAAGCATTTAGATTCAATTGCGTCGTCAGAATAGTTTGACAAATTTTGTTTGCCAAATGTCCAGGCTACCCGATTGTAATTAAAGTGGTCACCGTCACCCAGGTACATTAATATGACCACTGGAATTCCTAAATCACCGTCGGCCAAGATAGCACAGAGTGGTAAATGCAAAAAATGACGTTCATAAGTGTATTCTAAATGTACGTGAAATAAATGATTTGAGTTTTGAGTTTTTGAGTTTTGAAGAAAGAAATAATGTACGAAAATACATAGTAAGCAAGTTTGTGTGGCGCAGTGGTTACCAAGTTACCATGCTGGACCACCGTTCAAAGGGTCCTAGGTTTGATTCCCAGTTAGACAGAAATTTGAATGATGAACTTAATTTATTTTCCCGGTCTCGGTGTGTGTGTCTTGTGTGTTGTCCATGGCACCCACGACACAGGGAATCCTAGTGTGAAGTTATGAGTGTGTAGCGTTATTTTTTCAATTAAACAAAGTGCTGGCGGTTATGCATTTGCTAAGTCGGAACCTGACTAAACGAGTCTTGTGGCTGAAGCAAGATTATTTAATTTTATTTTTAACGATACTAAAGAAGTTTTCACATTAAAAAGTGTGTGGACAGTACAAATAAAGCCTCGATTCCTGTTTGTTTCCAGTGTATATAATTATCTTTCAGTGAACCCTGAGTATCGTTTGAATAATTGAACGAGTTCTCGCTTGTAATTATCGATTTGTCTAGACTGGACTATAAGGCTCAAGCCGCGTTGTAACGGAGTCAAAGCGTGGCTAAGCGGCTATGCAAACTTGGTTTAAAACATTGAAGCCTATTTGTATCAAAAAAATAATCAAACGGTTTTGATTAATTTTCCATAGTAGGTACCTACTACTAATTGTTTTAGCAATTATTACATTAGGCGGTAGGTACTCAATATAATTAAACGCTGATTGTATAAGAGAAAACGCCCTAATTAAATCAGTGCATTCGAAAACATGAGATACTTTGGTATTAAACAATTTTTGTGTTTTTGTTGAGCAGCAGTAGGTAATTGTTTAGAACAAAAACAAAAATGTTTAAATGTCTCAACTAAATTTCAAAGGCTAAGATAGTGTTTTTAATTGAATTACAAATCCAAAATTACGTCATTATCATTTACTTACTTCATCTTAATTAAAATGCAGAAGTACACAAAATATAATAAGAAAAAGTCCACAACATTTACTTATTTATAATCACAAAAAGTTACGACGTCATCCGGGCTGTCATGAATATTTACAATAACACACGCAAACAGTGCGTTCATATCGACATTGGCACGAAAAGTGTAAGCAATAACGAAAATCATAAGCAAACTGACTCCTCGCACTCTTACGTCACTCAGATCGTAACACTACGCATAAAACTTTATAGCTTTTGTGAACAGTGTCTATACAACATTATTACATTATTTCTGGAGAAAATACACTTCTGATGCTGACTGATTACATTTTGCATAGCTAAACAACATTTATCCTGAGAATATCATAGTATCACAAAAACTTCTGTTCTTGAATTGGATTGGACCGCCAGCGGGCACGGGATTCCGAGCTTTGAATTTCATCCGAATTTCTCCTCTCACGATATTTGAACAACCTCAATAAGTTGTTTGTGAAGCAAACTTCTTTTGTTAATATAATGTAAAATACATATATATTTCTATTTCTTATTCTAGATTCGCTTGTCTTTCCAGCTAACTAACTGGAATATTATTAACTATTCCTGATCCAGTCCTCGTACCTACTAACGAACTAACTAGCGTTCTAACACTATCTACTGAACTGAACTTATCAACCTTGTCCCGGTCTGAGACATGTTCTAGGCTGGTCTCAGCTGCCATAGGCGGCGGACAGGTGGTGCTGCATCCTCGTTAGCTAGATTAAATCCATGAAAAGAAAAAAGTAACGCCATTCGTAATTCACTCAAATTCTAAACAATACTTCAAAGCATCTTCCCTTACGAATTCTCAATCTGGTCCTTAAAACTTTTTGGGGTCGGGAACACTCGGAATGGCGAAAGTAATCAACAAATAATAAAGCTATCCACAAGAATTTGGGATAAAAATATATCGTACGCGCTGTAAGCCACTTGTTTGGTATAATACTTTTGATCTCGTAAAGTAATATCAACAGCAGCGGTTCTCAAAGTTTCTGCCATTACCGTTATTCGTCACTTTCGGGACCTTTATTGTGCTAGAAATACCACTTACATTTAGGCTATGGTCGCCTAGTTGTTGGAACGTTAGAGTGCCGAACAGAGGGACCTAGGTTTGATTTTTTTACGTTAAAACATAATTATAACGCTACACTCCCTAGCCCCACACTAGGATTTCTTGCCTCGAGTGCTATGCACCATACACACAGACAATAACAAACACCCTCAGACCAAGAACAGAGATTTAGATTCATCGTTCAAATTTCCGCCTCGCCGGAAATCGAATATAGGACCCTTCGAACGGCAGTCCGCCATGGTAACCATTGCGTATATGGCGCGCTTCAATCGTAAGTTAGGTACGTCAAGAGGCATCGCCAATGCGTTGCCAGCCTAGACGAAAACGTGGACCTGCTAAACTCATACTCCGACTACAACAGAATTACGTAGAATCATTTGATGGTGGATTCAAAGATGGTTACAACTAGCCAGAGAGGTAAATATACCCTATATTTACCTCCCTGCCGCTTACTTGGTTACTACAATGCGTAAATGCAATCGGGATTGAAGAGGGTGGTGTAGGATACAATTTCCTCTAACAGGAGGGATTTGTCGCTCTAACCTCATCAGTTGATCAGTAGATCAGTAGTCTACACCACGAGCGGGGGAGGTCGGTTTGGGCTCAAGATGAAGGAAGCCCCTTGCACCTCAATCAAAGCTTTAAGTACCCCAAATCTTTGTATTATTTTCTTTTGCATTTATATTACAATTTATTGTTAAAATAATTGCTTGCGTAGGTTTAATGAACGTCAAATTGCCCCTTATTGCCGAAGGCAGTTTATTGTTTTTGATATAAGTTTGTACAGTAATATTTTAGATTTAATTTGATAAGTCAATGCTTCAGTACACAATAATTACAATCTTCAATCGCGTGATTTAAAACAGATACGCGTACAATGCTCTCTGGTTAATAACCTTGTGCTGTTCGCCCCTATTTAAGGTGTATATAATGAATAGTAATGATGGAATTCATTACGACCATTTTGACTGTTTTGTAGACGGGTATTAAAATAATATGGATCCTATGATCAAAATGCTCACATAGATTATTTACTGATCGTTAGATATGTAACGAAGCTTGGCGGTTTTGGTTGTTATCATTAAATAATCGTTAAGCCATTTCGGAGCTCTTCTGGCGCTTCCGACACACGAATGGCTACTAACCCCTCCACCACTGGAGCAGCACTGGAGCAGCGTGGTGGAGTATGCTCTACCACGTAATTTAAGTCAATCGGTTGACGATAACTGCCTCAAAATTGAGTTGCAAGATTTCACCCCAACAAACATAGTTACATACATAGTTATCTTCGGAACCTTGCCTAAAGGGACTCCTTTTAATAACATATTTTAGTTATTTTATATTTTATTTTATTTAAGGTTTTTTAGTTTTAGGTTCATTATTCTAGTAATGTCTAATATCATTTTTCTGTAAATATAACAAATACTTGTTACATACATACATTGCAAGTTAAATAAAAACTTTTAAAAAGAACGAATATTCGACTAGTATGGTCTCAAGTGGAGGGTAAACGATCAAGAGGTAGATCACCCACGCGCTGGACGGATACCATCAAAACGTCAACGAAATGCTCCTTAATCCAATGTTGTCGCAATGCCATTAATAGAACCCGATGGAGACGCATTGCAAGAGCTGCAATTTACAAGGAGGACAAAGATGACCCACCACCACCATCGTCATCATAGGACCACGACCACTCTGCCAAGAGTGTACGACTGAGGGGGAGATGGTCTCTAATAGAAGTGAGAACAAATCATTAGTTAATTATATAATTTTGCTCCCACTTTGAGCAGCATTTTATTATTGTGTACTTTATTTTGTTTTGGTAACAATACAAAGATTGTCTGGGAGATATCACCTAATCGCCCACCTAATTAAGTGATAACACCGTCTCTCGTACATAAAATCTTGAGCCTTAATGTCTCTGTTTTCGTGTGCAATTAAGCTTTTGTTTTTGATGGATTCTTTGTGAATAAAGTAAATAATCATTACTTAATATAGAAAAAAACTAAATGTGGCACTCGGAGACTGCCGCGGTAAAGCTATTGCATAGCATTTTTTATCAACTTATGCAATTATAATTATTAGAAGTTATATAGTTATATCAGAACAGCGCCATCTAGTTTGTAGAAAACATACGTACCATACCTTAGTATTAAGGTACTAGATGGCGCTGATTGGGGGTGTTAGGTTTTTTTCGTTACGGAATTTCTGGATTCGGTCCCCACGCTCAAGGCCTGCGATAAAAGCTATGCAATAGCTTAAAACAGATTTTGAAAGCATCAGAATATCTTTTCACCTTCCCTACCACTAAAAACGGGGCCCAAATCTGCTAATTTTTAAATGCTTCAATTGCGTCGCGTATAAATTGTTTGACACGTTTCACGCAATTGAATCATATATAAATTAGTAGTTTTGTCGCAACACGTAAATTAAATCATTGCTTATTGTTTAACCTGTCATTTAAAATGAGTTAAATTAAAAATAATTTAATTTAAACATGAAAACTATATCCAAATCAGTAATGTTTTTAAGGCTAGTGAGACATATACATAGACATAAGCAAAAACATACATTGTTGTGGGATGTAGGTAGTTTTTCTCGAATAAATTCCATGTCCTTACATCATCATGAAATAATCAGTTACAGATTTGTTATCTCTTCTGATAATTTTAAGATATTATCATCACAACCCATAGCTGTCCTACTGCTGGGCACGGGTCTCCTCGCACAGTGTGAGGTTTATAGGCCATAGTCCACCACGCTGGCCAAGTGCGGATTGGTGGACTTCACACACCGTTGAGAAAATTATGGAGAACTCTCAGGTGTGCAGGTTTCCTCACGGTGTTTTCCTTCGAAGCAAGTGATAATTAAATATTAATACGCACATAATTTTTGAGAATTAGTGGTGCGTGCGGGGTTTTAACCCGGACCCTTCGGTTCGGCAGTCCAACGTTCAACGACACGGCTATCACTGCTTTTTTTAAGATATAGTATAATATAATCTAGAAATCTAAAAGGTCAATGACATCTACCTAACCAGTTCTTTCTCAGCCTCCAAGTTTGACCTGAACCTAATATCACATTGCCCCTTGACGTAATTAAAATTAATTCGGCGATTAAACAACCTTAAGCTATCTTATTTATGAGATCAAACTTAAGCCGCTAAAAGGGTTTAACCACATTTAAACTATTAACATTAAATCCTTTAATAAAATAAAGACGAAGTGAACATTTATAACCGACTTAAAAAAGAAGGAGGTTAAACGCACTTTTAAGTATGTATAAAGAATGACATACAATAATATTCCATAGCTATCGATGAGTAGTGTCGACATATAGATCAACGCCCTAACTCATGTGTCACGACCTTGAAATTTTACTCTCAGCACGGCTAAAGTTTCACTTCAATAAACGGTAACACAAACATACATTTGTGTATAAATAAAATTCCCGCGCTAGGATTACCCGTGTCTCGGGTGACATGGACAATACAAATAAAATCACTAACTTCCACAACCCGAGAGCAAAAATATTTATCTGTGTCATAAATATCTGCCCCAGCCTAGAATCGAACCCAGGATCCCTGGGGTCGCAGGCAGTCACAATCAACTAGGTTATGGGGTCATTATACTATTACATTTCAAAGGCCATTTAAACACAGTCTCTATAATTACGATAGCAATATATAACCGTTTTATGGAGTTAAACGACGACTCACGTAAACGAGAATCTAATATGGCCGCCACGATTCAAATTAAGTTAGCCTCGCTCCTTCTATGAAGCTAGGGTAACCATCTGTCTAGGTTTTGAAACATAAATTCACATAATTTAATTTGTCCTTAACCTTAAAATGAATTACTTAATATATCTTAACATTGATTGACGTCTCGATAACAATCGACAAAAAATATTAGTGGATTGTACCTAATATCTAGACTTTAAAAATATTTTTACCAGCTAAATTCCTGATCAAATTTTCAAATGGTAACCCTATTAAACTGAATTCTAGGGTTTGAAATACGGTCGTAAGTGGGCGTTTAATAAGGGTGCAAAATACACAGCGCAGAATACAAATATTTGACGAGCGTATAATTTTAAATAAACGTTACCGCACCCCCGCACAAGGATTCCGTGTCCCGGGTGGCGTGGACAACACAAATAACACATCACAACACCTCGCTTGCCCGCAAGAATACTGTATTAACTCTAAAAACTTACTTTTTCAGGAGAAGCGATTAAAGCTTTTAACTACAAATATTGTGGTACTTTCTTACGAGAGGGATATTGACACAACTTTCGTAATTTGCTTATTCAGGGAGCAAACGATTTTCGACCTCATTCAAAAGGTAGAACGTACTTTAATTCGAACTGTGTCAGTGCCAAATTTTGACTTAATACTGTATTCTTCCGCACAAGCGACCTATGACCCGAGAACAAACATTTTTATCTGTCACATAAATGCTAATATACTACAAATGCACTAGCCATGCCAGTTTTTAATTTAAATAAAAGTAATAACTTCTAAGCATTAGTTGCAAAGTATTCAATGAAACATCGTTTTGAATTATTAATTCCGTTGGTACACCGAGAAACAGACGTTTGCGTTACGAAGAAAGGCAAATTGGTCTGATGGCTGTTTTCATCGCTTTTTATACTTTTCAGCTTATGACTGTGTCATTTATTTTATTTTTCATAGAATTTAAAACAATAAGTAATAAGAACTATTTAGTTTTTTTAAGGCATTAAGAAGCAAACGAGCATGCAGCACTACCCTTCCGCTGCCGCCCATGACATCTGTGACCGACACAGAACAAGACTCATATGGGGACTAGGATGGTTAGTCCTGTTAGCAGACGGTGTTAGAACATTAGTTGGTTAGTTTGTTATTAAATACGAGTACTGAGACAGGGACTGTTAGTTATAGTTAGTCCTGTTAGTTGTTATTAGTAATTGTTAGTAAGTGTCGTTCCAAGTCGGTCACAGCTGTCTTGCTACCCTTGAGGACTGAGATGGTCGCCTCTAAAAAGTGTAGCCGGCTCCACACTTTACTAACCAGAAGACAATTACTATTACGAGTAAAACAATCATTATACGATAGAAATGGTACCTACTTTTGTTAGTAAGTTCTTTGTCAGTTTATTGCTTAATTACATTTTTGTATGTTTGAACCCTATGGGGCCATTGATAAGTTGAAGTCAAAGCCACAGGTTCATATTTACAAATAATCAGTTACATCTCATTTACGTGAAACAACACTAAACACAGATCATGAAAAGTGTAATTACACGCGGTGCAATTAACATTTCTAACTGGAGTTAAACCTCGGCGGCAGATTCACTGGCTCATAGGAACCATTTACGTTTAACTGCCCAAACGTTACCTCATGTAACTTAGTGTATATATCGTTCAGTTTATTTTAGTTATTTTATATAAGTTTAGTTGTTTTTGGTGCATGCAAACATTGTTAAAGGGATTTTGATAATACTATTGGTTGTAGTTTCAGTCGGTGGTAGTTTCATATATTAATGATAAAGATTACATTATCATAAACATACTCGGTTTGGAAACAATAGCTGTAGTAGCGAAGGGGTTAGAACGTTGGACTGCTGACAGGGGCCTGGGGTTCGAATCCTTCCCAAACCTCAAATTATACCCGTATCAGAAATTAATTAGTATCACTTGCTTAGGTGAAGGAAAACATCGTGAGGAAACCTGCACAACGGTTATCCATAATGTTCATAAAGTTGTGGGATGTTTGCCAATCCGCACTTGGCTATGGTCTGTAGTGTGAGCATTGTGACAATAGACCCAAACCCAGCAGTGGGATAGTTATGAGTTGTGATGATGAAGTGTTAAAATATTGTATAAGTTACATAAATCTCATCAGTGTTCAACCCAAACGTGTTTTCACAGAAGACTTTTTTATCTACTTACCGAAGCAAGTGATAAGATTCAATCTATCAATATAATATATACAACTCATGCGTTACTGAGTGACTGACAGACAACGCACAGCCGAAACAACTTAAAACAAGAAGCTGAAATTTGGCATGTACGAGTATTTTCCTTGGGGAGGATAGAGGCGCACTAAGAAAGAATTTTTGGAGATCCTTGAATAGGTTCCTCAAATAACGCAAGTGAGCCTTAAGAAAGGATTATTAGAAATTGGCGGGGTATAGCTAGATTATAATAACCTCATAATTTTTGAAAATTAGGCGTGAGTACATTTGAACCTAGGCTGTTGGTAGTTGGCTTGTAGGTAGTTCCCCTGTTCGGGAGTTCAACTTAAAACGCAATTATCACTGCTGTTACTGTGCTGTTACTGTATTTCAACTCTTTAGTAACTCCTACTTATATTTACAGTAATTTTTCTTTGAATTCTTTCTAATTAGCGAATCTTGAAGTCACCATTCATTCGCGATAATTCCCAGCGGGGAGCAATAAGGAAAATATTTTACCTCTGTGAAATTTATTAGATGAGGTTGGTAGTATGCGGAACTTTTTACGATTTAGTACTTCTGATGAAAAAACCTTATTAAATTACGCGTCTGTTAGTCATATGTGAATTTTTCGTCCAGTTAGCGGAATAATGTTGTTAATATAATTATACAGTGTTATAAAGCATTACATTACAAAGTGTCTTAAAAATTTGGTTAGCACGGGTCCGTAGGAAACTACGAAAACATTCTTCTGTTCTATTAGTTTACACATTTTTATAGGAAAACTAGTTGTCCCAGCGTACTTCGTACCGCATTATGATTAAAAAATGTTTTGGTGATATATCGACAGCAACGCCACCTATCGGGTCCAATTGTGAATCTAAACCATTCCCAGATCCCCTTGAACACACACACAAAATTTCATCAAAATCGGTCCAGTCGTTTGAGAGAAGTTCAGTGACATACACACTCACAGAAGAATTATATATATTAAGATGTGATTTGAGAATAAATACGGACAAGTTGGGGCAAATCCCTTCTGTTGCAAAACATTGTCTTCCTGAAGAGATTTTCTCTTACTTTATTTGATTATACGCCTGGTTCGCACGCGATGTACATCGTTTTGCTATATTGCGTGCTTGCTTTATATTAAGATAAAATGCGCCAATGGGCTTCATGGGCTTGGTGGTAGATGGTCATTATACATTAATAACAGCGAAGTCGGAGTGGTAGTTTTGGTAGTCTGACCTAGAGAGATTTGACTACCACTCTGACTAAGTACCATCCAGAGAAAACTTTGTGGTGAAATGATAAACGTGGTCAATGTAGCTGCGCTAGAATGCGCTGAATTATGTGCGCGTTAGATTAATATAGTCACTTGCTTCGATGCAGGAAAAGATCGTGAGGAAACCAGCACTCCTTGATTTCTTCATAATGTTCTCAAAGTATGTGAAGTCCATCAAACTGCACTTGGCCAGCGTGGTGGGTACCCTTCTATATTATGGCCTGTATGTGGCCTGTGAGAAAGAAACCTAAATCCAGCAGCGGCATTATTATGGATTGCAAAGAATAACACCAAGAACTAAAAACATTTTTTTTTTGTATTCTCTAAAGTGGCCTTAGCTTTTTGAATTTCAACACAACACAACACAAAGTTGCTTTCGATTCAACCACACCTCTCATTTTTCAAATTATCTCCGGACTCCAAATTTACCATTAGATACATTTTTGTACCATAACTTACTTAAATTCTTGTAAGGCAGAAAATTTAAATTTCAATCTTATAAAAGGTTCCATCATGTTAGTATCTTCGCAACTGCAACATCGAAAGAATATTTGATTACATATAAAAGCCTTTTAAGTTATAATGTTGTGAAGAATCATGACGGATCATTCTTCTTCTTCTCAAATATTCTTAGAAACATTTTTTCAACATGATCCAAGCCGCTTATTGTAATAATCCGGTATATCTGGACAATATCTCAACAAAAGTTTGTAGAAAATAAGCAAAACTGATCTCAGCTGTCCTACTTTTTATCTCCTTATCTTTATGTTTTAAGACTTGCAAAGCTGGCAGAGATGTCGTTGTGAGGTAAATTTAATGTGACGTTCCAAAGCTGTGGCGCATACTCGTAAGACGGTTTAAACGTTTATAAATACCTATGTAGGTACGTAATACACCGCGCTGCTACAGTGCGGATGGTGACTGATGGTGGGATTTGTGGCCTACCCAGGGTCGGGAGTTTTTACATCATGTTTCTTCGTCATGGTTTAACGACTTCTATCAAACGATAACAAGTAAGGCCGATGGCTTCAAAGTGTGGAAACGCTCAAGGAGTTTATAACACTTAAGCTCAATCATCCATATCCAAATACAAAGAAAATCTGTAACGAGTACCTACAGATGTAAAGATTACTTTAATATATATAAAACTGATCGCTGTCTGTACATAGAAGGTATTTCAGAAAAACCATTACCGCGGGCTTTTTTTATTTGTTATAAGGTAATACTTGACCACAATCCCCTCTTTTATTTTCGCAATAGAACCCAAAACAAGATTGTTAAAATTCTTGTCTGTGCATTTGTGCACGCTAATCTCAGAAACATCTCAACCGAATTGGGTGTGGTTTTAACTTTTATATTGCGATAAATTACGCTTAAAATTTATTCAATTATTTCAATCGCTATCAAATATTTCAATCGCTTTCCAAATAAAACAGTTACGTCAGTCAAGAATCACGTCTAACAATTCTCGAGTAAGGGGGCTACGGGACAGGTTTTCCGAAGTGAAACTTTTATTAGGTTTACGAGTTTGAAATATTTAGTGACATCGAAGGTAAAGTATATATATATATAAAATCAATGCTATTATAAAATACAATAACGCTACACACTCATAACTTCACACTGCGATTCCCTGCGTCGTGGGTGCCATGGATAACACATAGGACACACATACCCAGACTGAGAAAGGAAATTTAAACTCATCTTTCAAATTTCCGCCTCGCTGGGAATCGAACCTTTGCGCCATACGGGGCGTATTGTTAAGACCCTTGAACATTTAAAATTTCAATGATAATTTCATGAAAAGTCTTCGGTTAATTACGGTTTAAATTTCATGAAATAGTCACTACATTGTTTAGATAACGACAAACACAGAATATCCACTCAACGCGTCGTATTTGGTAACCGCATGCGGCTTGCGGAGTACCCCATTCTGGTTACAAAGCGATTTTAACCACATGTGCAGTGCTCTATGTGTAGTGGACTTTGTGAACTAATAAATACCTACACTCATAGTCCCACACCAGAATTCCCTTTGGCATTAGCGCCATGTCTCAATAATTGCCTTAAGTAATTTTGTCTTTAACTGCCATTACGAAAAAACTCCCAATGAGTTTCTTGCCGCATCTTCTTCACGACTACTCACACAAGAGTTCTTCACTACTACCACAAGACTACTCACAGTAGGGATTTGTTGAAGCTAAGGCGTACTTTGTCATTTGAAAAGTGTTTTTAAAAACCAAATTCGACTAAAATCATTTTATTTCATGGACAACTCACAAAGTTAAGAACACACACACCTAAAAACAGAAAATAACATTTTTCAAATTTCTGCATCGCTGGTCATCCAACCATGGACCTTCGAATGGCAGTCCACATTACATAAGAGTCTTCTCTTTAATCTTCTGATGACTTTTATTATTCCGGCTGTCTTGCGGTGGCCCAGAATCCTGGCTCCAATCCGATATGAAAAAACTCCTCTCCGCGTTTTAGATTTGAAAAATGACGACTTATCATGTTACGACTGGCGTTTGAGAGCCAGTTTGTCGTTCTTTCTTTCCTTTTCTCACTTTCCTGGCCTGATGCCTTTGGTATTGTTGATGTCGTTGAGCGACGTTGACCACTTACCATCAGATGGCTCGTCTGCTCGTTTGTCAATGAATAGAAATGGTACATCCATCCATCCATCCATCAGCCTTTAGTAGTCCACTGCTGGAAATGGTACAATAAATTAAACAAATTTGAATAAATTCGAAGTGTTTCCATGTCGATAATAACTTTCAAATCGGATATCGACAAATTGATCTCATTTCATTTCTTCATTCACCGACGACAATTGAATCATTCTCAATGAATTGAACTCTAAATTACAGTATAAATTAAAATGAAAATGAATTCTACGTTTGTTTGTTTTGTTACGTAGTATTTCAATTCAATGTTCAATGTTTATGTTCATGGTTGGTGGTTGAGTGAATGTTCAAACTTCAACGTTATTGTATGTTGTTGTATGGCCAGTTATTGAGAAGGTAATTTTGTCTTTCCTCGAAGGGGCGCCTGTGTGCATTATTATGTAGATATGTTTATACCTATGTATCTTTAAATATACACTTTATTTTTACTAGTTATTGCTCGCGGCGTCGCCCGCGTGAGAGTCGGAAAACGACAAAATATCGTTAATTTATCCCAAGGGAACGTATTATCGGGATAAAACCTATCCTATGTCCTATCCGGGGTCTGTATCTATCTCCTTAATAAATTTCATCTAAATCGGTTCACTGGATGAATCGTGAAAGGGTAAAAGACAGAGTTACTTTCGCATTTATTATAACCTACCCTTGCTTCGCTTCCGGAAATGGTCATGGTCTACCCGCCTGTCTAATATTATTGTTATTTAATAAGAATAATTGTGATGAGTTACATATAATTATATCACTTTCATGAAAAATTACTTATTCCCCACAAACTTCCCTGCTACCACCCCCTTGTCACCCTCTTAAGAGATTATTTCCGGAATAAAAACTTCCTATGTCCTATTTCCCGAGTCTCAAACTTTATCATCTAAATTGGTAAAGTAACCAGACATACCGACAGTTACTTTTGCAGTTTTATGGATAAAATGTTAAAATATAAATGTAAATCTTCTTATGATTAAGCCTATAACCTTTTCTAATTCTTTTAAGGCAGTAATCAAATTACAAATATCATTAATTAATAAGAAAATTTTGTAGCAAAAACATCATTAAAAAATTTTCAACAACAAATTTTTCTGTCAAGGTAAAAATACTGTCATATAAAAAGTTCGACCATGAAGCATACTGAAAAATCCGGTATTTTTAATGAAGAATAGTCCATTGAAATTTTTTGGACTACGAGTGCAATTGTCAGAGGACACAATTTTATTTTTTAGATGTCAGGAGACGGCTAGAAATAGTCTAAAATTTTTTCAATTTTCCACAAAATGTTTTAGGTGTAATAAAACCACTCAATGTCGTAACAAGTTTCCTACAAATTGAAACAGAGCCAGCTCTCATGTTTAACTAACAAGGTATTTATCATATCTCTAGTTTCCTGTCTCCACCCGCTCTAGCTCACCTAGATAGAACCTCAGATATTCAGTAGTTTACTCATAGATTAGTGAGTTAAATAGATTTTGTATTTTTGGTTAGAAAATTTTCTGCCATATTGCGATACCGCATAATCGTCAAATCGTGAGAGCAGCCAGCAATTTTGTTTGTAGTGTTCTTACGAATCGTACAGTCTGCAAAAAATGGTATTGGTAAAAATATTTCGTTCTTTTATTGCTCGTAATGCCGTAATTTCTGTTTACAATTTGTTCGTTGGCAAAAGCATTGGCGTACGAGTAATAATGTTTACTTTATAACCTACGATTTCCAACGTTATTTATTACACACGATGCATCAACTCACCGTTCACCACATCGCAAAAAACGACAAACATTCCTTATGTCACCCCACCAATTAACGTCCTTTTGCTAACTGGACTAACCATCCTAAGCCCGATTTGAGTCTTGTTCTGTGTCAGTCATAGTTGTCATGGGAGGCAGCGGAAGGGTGATGCTGCATGTGGCTATCTTAAATCACGTAAATTTCTGCCCCGGCCAGGAATCGAAACCAGGACCTCTCGTTTCGCAGGCAGGGTCACCAACTCGGCTACGGAGTAGTTTGAAAAATTAAATTTGCGCATGCATTTTCCAACTCAAGCGTCCCGGGGAATTGACGTCTAAACGACCAGACTATACTGCGGTCAAAGCAACAATGTATTGTACCAGCATTGCAGGATATCTCAAATGAAACTAACGACTAGTATATTTCATGAAATAAACTTTGAGTCAAAGGCATAAGACCCAAAGCGCTACAACACTAACAGTGTGAAACACTTGTACAACGTGAAATCATTTTTCGTGACAAAACATGTTTGAAACTTTTAAGAAGCAATTTATCTCAAGTGTTTTCGAGTTGAGCTTGACAAAATATCTCTTAAGTAAATATAATCCATCTTATTTAGGGAAACACGAATTAAGGGCACATCCAGTCCCTTTGTTTAAAACAAAGACTTTGTTCAAATGTAAAGCAATTGTAATTCCTATTCAAATAAGACAAAATATTTACATATTTTTACATTAACATCATTTACGATTGCTTTCCATATTTTTCCTAAAAATTTGTTTAAAATATTTTAACTTCAAAAATACTTGGAACTTAAGGCATTACATTGTATGAACCTTTTTTAAAATGGCTGGCGCACATTTATCAAATCGTAAACGATTTGGCATAGCCTCGAGCTATGAGATTGCCCGAGCGAGTTGCCTTTATGACCCTGATAATGGGTTGTTGTGATAAGGAAGCGCTTATAGCCCGGCGGCTTGCTTCAATCCTAAGTGAACGACTAACAGCAACAGTGGACGTACGGTACGTGGATGACCGCTAGTGGCAAAATTTCTTGAACGTTATGAGCTTCGGAGGGTACGTAAAGCCGTCGGTCCCGGTTGTTATCAAGTAGTCGTGTAGCCATGCCGGAGGTCTTCGAGTGGAATAAAAAATACTTTTGACTCTTGGGTCGGCCACTTGTATATCCACCAATCCGCAATGGAACATTGTAGTGGAATATGCTCTAGGCGTCCTCAATTGTAAGAAGAGATCCATGTCTTGCAGTTCGCCATTAATGGGTTGGAAGTCAAGTCTGCGTTGTGACATGAAATTATACAAAGTATACTAAACGACTCCTGGCTTGGCGACACTTAATCGTTTCCAAGTTTATAAGTCCGTGCAAACTTTGAGAACGCCGACAAACAACGCAGTCAACACAATTAAGCGGTAAGTTGTCACCGTAATCATGAACATTTTTACCACCAGCTAAATGAAGAATAGCATTAAAGAAAACATGAACAAATTCTTCATCAACGTAAACAAAAGCAATAGAAAGGAACGGAAGTTTTTTTATAGACTTGATAGCAAACGAGCATGCATCACAACCTTCACCACATGACAAGCGCCAGCTTTGTATAAAGAATTATCAAAATGAATCAATCAATCAATCCACGCGTTTAATCTACAGAACGCCACAAACAAACAAACATACATACACAAATTGTTAAACACATTTAAACACAATTGTTGAACATAATATTAGTCTGAAACTTATACAAACTCTTGTAAAACAGAAGTCTTTCATCCCAAAACTGTCCCGTAAGACAAAGCCTGTCTCGTAATAGCTACTCTTAGACAAATAACAGGGTACTAGACCGAGTCTAGGCTAGAAACTATGTCGTTCATCACAGCTACGTGACAGTCATTAATTCAGTGCTGTGCTGACTTTGATGTGTAATCGATGAATAATTCACCGGTCATGTTGGTGAGCTTTCATTTCAAGAGCTGCGCTGTCAACGCTTCGTGGACATTTGGAATGGAAAGAAAATGCAAGAAACATCACATACATATTTACATGACAAGGCAACCCATGCAATTGGGTCGAAATATCGGTATAAATAATAAAAATCGTGTGCAAAGTACTGAAAAAGGTAGGATGAAGTGATTGTTGAAATTAGCACACAAAAAAACATTTTGAAATCACAGACACACTGCAATTTTATTTGTATGTATATAGATAAAACAATCTAATACCATAATCTTTAACGACATTCATATTCATAGCGTACATTCGTGGGTTAACGTTACTAGGGTGGTATCATCCCTATTAACATGTTGACCCAGACACTGATTGTATTGTCGGACTATAGGCGAATAACTATGAAACTCACTCTAGCGATATTTCGATTGTGATAAAGGAAATTATCTCCAAAATTATTATTTTATAAGACTCAAATCGAGACTAGGATAGTCCAGTTAGTAGAGGGTGTTAAACTAAAACTTAAGAACTTCAATGAGTTAGTTCGTTACTGGATGCGGCAGGGACTGTTCATGATAGTGAGCCCCGTTAGTAATAGTCCAGTTAGTAATTGTTAGTAAGAGTCTCATTCTGATTCGGTCACAGGTGCTACCTTTGAGGACTAAGACGGTCGCCACTAAAAAAGTGTAACCGGATCTATAACCGGTTGTGCAAAATAAAAAAAAATCGTAGCTATTCTGCGTAACTGTTCTATATAATGATGTATTCAAATCCTCATCATCATCGTCATCTTAATCCATAACTGTACTATTAATGCCCTATCCGGTCATGCTTTGCTTGCAGATTACGAAAAAACTTCTATGAAACATACATACCTACTACAGCAGTTTTTCCGCCAGACACATCGTCGGTACAGTTCGGCGAAATTATTCACAAGTTCTCTCTCGTAGTTCCGCTCTTCGTTCACAGTACAGCAAACTGAAAGCAAATCCTTACCGTTAGGGATGCGACACTCAAGTTCCTGGGCACATATGAATTCAATCTATTTGTTTGAACAGTAAAAGGAGTTATGCCCTTTAGTTTCCCTATTGGGAATACGGCTGTGGTTGTCGAGAAGTGGAATATTCCTTATTGGACCGTGTTTTGTAATATTACTTTTGAATTTTATGTAGGAACAGTGGAAGATGATAAATAGACAGATAAACTCTATTTGCACACCAGAAATAAATTTAAACGATGATTTTTACGTATAAATACGTAATTAAAAAGGCGGCATTATCGCTAAGCTACGATCTTTCCAGGCAACAGAGGGAATAGTGATTACAAAAGTAACAAAAAAGTAACAGATAATAATGGAGAATCAGAGAAGGAATTATAGAAAAAGAAAAGGTAACAAGTTTGCCCATGCCAGTGGCACAGGTAATCCTATTGCAAGGTCAACGATGGCTTCATACTGGTAAGGGGCATGAACTTAAAATAATGACATGACATGACAACTTATTTTGAAATTTATTAGTATGAAGACTAAATCTTTTTTAAAATTTAACATACATTTTGCTTTTATAAAAAAAAACAGGTTCGTTCGTTTAAAATATTTCCTTTAAAAAGTAATTCCAATAAACGTATTCTGACAACAAAAAAATTCTTTCATTATTCCTAATCTTTGTACATTTTAAAGAAAGAATATTCTTTGTTTAAACACTCATTAAATAAAGTTTAAAGGTACAAGTGGTATTGCAGCATTGTTCATATTGGAACGAAGCCAAACTTCTTTACTGCGTCAGTGCTTTTAAGTACCTCCTTATTTTATTTTAAATAAGTATATTGTTTTAAGAATATTGCTTTATTCACAATGTTCCGGTTGTGTAAGTAGGAAGTTGTATTTTTCTTGCAGCAACATTGGTATCAGTAGTATATTAAACTCCTCATGAATTACTACAGCGATGCCTTATTTGAACTCATTAGAATTGTCTTATTGTAAAGAGTTTTTGTAAGTCTTATTAGAAGTTTCTCTGATCGGGTTTCAATTATACATCAATTTTTATTATTTGTATAGATTTTGCGAAATCTACCACCACATTTTTATTTTTTTGACTTGCAATTGTTTGAATTAAATGGAATCTTTGAATTGTACTAGACATACTGGACATATTGGAGCTGGAATACTGTCCCGATCCTATTCCGGCAGTCCAGCGAATCGTAAGCTGCGGCAGAAGACAATAGGGTAGTAGGGCTTGGGGTGTAGATTATGGTACGTCAGGTGGTTTGTCTGGCCCATTTTTAGCTACTTACCCAAAAAAAATGTTGTTTAACAAATTCATGAACATTTTGTCTTTTTGATTCATCATCATTCATGACAACTAATAACTATCCCACTCAGGCACAGGTTTCCTCTCACAATGAGAGAGGCACAGGCCATAGTCCACACGCTAGCCAAGTTGGCAGACTTTACACAACTTTGAGAACATTATGGAGAACTCTCAGGTGTGCAAGTTTTCTCACGGTGTTTCCTTCACCGAAACTAACAGCTAAAGAGATATTTACATAAAAGTTCCTTAGGCGTTATGACCCAATACATCCAATGGAATTGTAAATTTCCACGCGAATACATAATTTTGAACTTATTCACCGAAATTCTAAATCTATTTCTGCCTGGAATTGGCAACGCGCCAGGTTACAAGTTCTGAATTGTACTTCGGTTAAAATGGCTCATATTTGCCTGTGAATGGGTGATATCACTCTGTGACATCACCGTTGAGTGAATGGTATTTTCCTCAAGAATCAACGAACGTGTGGGTCTTAAATGACTCGCCTAACTGGGATCGATCACGACTTTGTGAACTTTTTTTGAGTAGCGTTTGCATCACAGTTTTCTGTTTGTTGACGAAACATCAAAGCGTGAATTTTAACATACATAATACATGTTATAGACATAATAAAAATTATACATAATTATAATAAAATTGAACCGATTACTGTCATTATATGGAAGACAAATATGAGAAAAAGTAATATCATCATCGCAACCCATTACTGTCCCACTGCTGGGCGCGAGTCTCCTCTTTTTTCATCCATCCTGTCTGTTTGTTATGCGGTTCCAAAGCTAATGTCGAGCTCCAACCGCTTGTATGTATATATGCGAGTGGTGTAGAAAACTTCAATAGCGTGATTCAGGCTTGATGTAACGTCACCGTGTGACATAATATGTATGTCACCACAGAGTTATTTCCAAACTTCAGGCAACACCTAGTCAATCTTAAACGAATAGAATTCGTGTCACATTCGCAAGCACGCACCACAAAGCTACAGGCTTTTCACATCGTTAAAATCTAACCAAGAGCCTCAGTTTATTCGCAGAGGTACTAGAGGTAATAAATTAAAGTCTGGCGAGGTGCCATTACTCCCCGCCATCTTGGCATGACGCGGATATTTTTCAGAATCGCGAAATAGATGACGATGCTTCGGCTTGTCAAAGTTCGGGGATGAAGCTGTTTTTGTTGAGCCCTGGTTCATGATACTGTGAAGTTACAGCGTAATTGCATTTCGCTTTTGGATGGCTTTTTGTTACCAGGAAAAAAGCAATATGACACTTTACGAAATGCCTGTTCGCACATCCGACAGCGACGCGACAAAATGTTCTTTGCACGAAAATTCGTTTGTTTAGTTTGGTTATTTGCTGTTGTTTATCGCTGAATAGACGATGATAATGTCCAGACAATCAATTTGTTAGGACAATGTTTGTTAGGATCATTCCAAATGCAAGATAAGTAAAACTGTAAATATCTAATGACGTAGACAGAGAAGTGTATAGACCCATGGCATGAAAGCAATCTATCACGACCACCTGAACCACCCAAGTAAAGGAAGAAATTACGCCAATGACACGAAAAAAAACGAGACAGAATGAAACAGAGTGCCAGTTTTGAAGTGAAAACTTCTATAGTATCGTTGTGATCTGGAATTCGATGAAACGGAAGTGACGCGCAAATGAAATGAAACGGAAACGAAAAAGAGACAGACACATTTTAACGTGGGAGAAAATGAGATAGGAAACATCGAAAAAATGGGGGCTTACGTAAGCTTAAGTAATGGGGCCTTCAAGAAGCGGGTCTTTCGCTTCCTTCGTGGCCGGCAACGCGATGGTGACGCCCCTGGTGTTGCCATTGTCCATGGGCGACGGTGATCACTTACCATCAGGTGACCCGTCTGCTCGCTTGCCTGCTTAGGCCATAAAAAAAAAAGCAAAGCAAATATTTGGACTGACAGTATTCATTTTTTATGGTTTCACTTCTAGCACGTGTGAATTGCACACATTTTTTTTCAAGGAAAGCACAGTTGCTTACAAGTAATTTGACAGCTGACTTGAATTTTTTCTTATGCCACATACAATTGTACTTTCTCGTGCCATCTCTTGTAGACCACGGTCACCGATGTCTATATCCTTCTCTGTCTACGGTCAGCGATGTCTTTATAGTCACAGATGTCCAATGCCACTGATCCCTATTAGGTTGCTTCTGCTCACTTGTTGGGTATTTATATAAAAACTAGCGACCCGCCCTCGCTTCGCTTCGGGAAACTTATTATCAAGTGCTTAAATATAAAGTTTCATGGTTCTTTAAGAGATGGCGCTAGGCGTTCTTATTCTTTAAGTTAGGAAGGTTCACCCCTAGATGGCGCTGTGCTTAAAACCCGAAGAAATCCCATACAAACTTTCAACCTCTATTTCAACCTCTTCATCCCTTTTTGTCGCAATAAAAGGTAGCCTATGTCCTTTCTCAGGGTCTAAAGATTGTCTGTGTCAAATTTCATCAAAATCGATTGAGAGGTTTAAGCGGGAAAGCGACTCAGACAGACAGACAGACAGACAGACAGAGTTACTTTCGCATTTATAATATTAATATTAGTAGGGATAGTAGGGATTTCTTGTAACTGCAGTTCAAGTATTCTGTTTTGTGTGATGTAATATCAGTCTCCTGTATTGTGTGAATCCTTTTGTTCTTAAAGTTCAGATGTTCAGCTGTTAGTGTTCTTAGAGTTAAACAAGTTTCAGTAAAGCGCACAGTCTGTTGTTCTCAACTCAAATGGCGGTTTCATGGTTGACTTTAGCTATAAAACAAAATGGACTTAACTCAAATATTTCTGGAATGTTTTGTCATGTTGCTCTTTGTAAGACGCGTGTTGAAAGGATTTTATGACTGTATTCGACTCCACAAATTATGACACGTTTCGATGCTACGTAATTAAACATTTTAGTACATAAAGAAAATATGCTGAAAACTAAGTTTTAAGTTTCAAATACATTTATTCAAGACTGGTAAACCTCCCTCGCATTTTCTCCTGTCCCTTAACTTGAAAATTTTATCAGACGTGACATTAGGTATTCTTTACAGACATTACTTTTTTATATAAATCTCTTTCTGATCTAGGTCAGTCACACTTGTTTTGGACGGCAGCGGAAAGGTGCACGAACGTTTGCTATCTTAAATCTAATAAAATAAGTACTTCGACAAATCCATACAACAGTTTTCACTTATTGTGATTTACTTACATAAACCATTTCAACTGTCTATTTCAATTAAGAAAGCATTACTTTAATCTGTAAGAGTAATCTTAGAGTAGCTGAGACTGAATAGGGATTATACGGAAGTGGCTATAAAAGAAAATATTGCAGCGTAATTAATAGCATCTGTCTATTGTGTTGGTATTTTCCTAACGGCTGCATTATACTGCCATTTTATGTCTGTTTTAATTAAATTGGATTTACCTACTAGCTCTTTGTTAATTAATGAATTATTTATATATTCCGATGTACTGCTGTTTATCTATCACTAGCTTTCTCCCGCGGCTTCGCCCGCCAAAAATCCCTAAATATATAAAAGTTGATAAAATCGGAGAACTTTCATACTATTTTTCACCCCCCTTTAACCCCCTTAAGGGATGATTTTCGAAAAAATATTTTACACATGTTTCAAGACTTTCTATGAAAAACCTTTATACTGAATTTCATTCGAATAACTTCATGAACCGCAAAGTTTCTGTCTGTAACTCTTAATTTAACTAATGGAAATGCCTTTTAAGAGTGTACAACACCGACCACACAGCCTAGTGGTGTACAATAAAGAGTATTACAATGTACAATACACACCACTTATATTATATTCTATTCTAATATTGGTATTGATATTATAATACTTGATATAATATTACAATATCAATATCGATATCGTGTTATGAGCGTAACCTGTTACGTGTATCAGCGGCACTGAGGATTGGTATTACGAAGCCTCAACAAAGCTCTCGTCAGAGTTATCGGTGGAGCCAAGATTACTGCAAGGCTTCTAACTGTAATAACGATAACACGATAACACATTAGAGCTTCGCTCTGTGCTAGAAATTCGACCGTAATTCATCTGCCAAAGAATCATTTCACATTGACACTTTGAAATTACACATTTCAATCATCATGTCACGTTGTGTTAAACGCATAGAGTAGATTATATCATATATTATTAGTGTGTTTTATTTAATAACAAGCTGTTCCCGCGACTTACGACACTTGAATTGACCACTAACTCCTCCACCCAAATAGTATTAGTATGGATGTTTTGAGTTGGGAGTGTAATTTCCTGTTTTGGTGGCTCAATGCCGTTTAAATATCTCAGTGTTTGAAGATTCGCCAAAAGAAGAGGTCTTGAGACATTTTTACCAAAGAATTCGTCAGTGTTCTTAAAGATGTAGGGTAAAGTTATTTATCTCTCGCAACGCTTTTGTTTCTTGGAGACACAATCGTAACTTTAACAGATTATACCCGCGAAAAACATTCTTATTCATTTATATCCGCGGCTTTATGTTTACCCCATTTTATTTCTTGCCATTTTTATATAAGTAGCTGGCAAATACTGGATGGCGAAGCGCTGACAGCCCGGCGGCTTCCATCGATCTTAATTGATCGACAAAGTTAAGCAATATCGGGCGCGGTCGGCAATTGGATAGGTGACCGCTAGTGGCAAAATTTCTTGAGCGTTTCTGTGCTTCGGAGGGCACGTAAAGCCGTCCTTCCCGATTGCTACCATTTGGTAGCAGTCGTTAAGCCTTGTCGGATGCCTTCGGACGGTATAAAACATTCCGACACTTGGGTTGGCCACTAACCCCTCCACCAATCTGCATTGGAGCAGTGCGGTGGAGTATGCTCTAGGCCTCCTCAGGTATGAGGAGAGATGCTCAGTCAGTAGTGGACAATTAATGGGTTGAATATATTATATTAATGGGTATATTTGAACGGTCTTTCGAAGTACCACGTGCTGTGGACTGGTACCTGGCAATGGACGTGAAAGGTTAAATTAATACGTATTTAAAACCTTTTACTGGAGCAAAAATATTGAATTTAAATAGCATAGCAACAATTAGCTGACCCGACAAACTTAGTACGCTTCAGAATCTAAAAATAAAAAAGCTGAATTTTCATATTTACTCACCTTAGTTGTCGACTTTTAGCGAGACTAACGAACAGCAATTGATTTTATATATTATATAGTGTAGGGGACCACTAAGAAAGGTTTTTTGGACCCCCCCCCCCCCTTAACGGGATAAAAGGGGAATAAATTGAAACTTTTTATTTATTCAATGGATTCACTTAAAACTTACTATATGGGTTCCTAAAGTGCCGCAAGTGAGCACTATGAATGGATTTTTGGAACCCTTACTGGAGATTTGATGAAATCACTTAACAGTAAAATCACTTATCAATCGCATAACAGTAGCTACTTGATCGTTTGCTGTCAACCTGATCAGTAACCTTATACTGACTGAAAATAAAGAAACAATATGGGACTTTTTTCTCGCCTCATTTACTAACCGAGCAACGCCACAGGCTAAGCCAGGTTTATCACAGTAATTTACGTGACTATAAAATGAAACCAACGTTAAGTTTCTAAACTATTCGCTCGAACAACTTCAACTTACCTGGCGAGAGCAGAACTCATTACAAAACTTTTTGTTCAGGAATTTATGTTAAATTTATTATTCGTTTATTTTGACAGTTGTATTTACAACCTAAGTTTCAAAATGGTTTTAATGTAAACATTCGACAAAGCAGACGAGCCACCTGATAGTAAGTGACGCCTCCTGATGATAATCAGTTGACGCCCATAACGCTACACACTCATAGCCCCACACTAGGATTCCCTGTGTCGTGGTTGCCATGGACAACACTCAAGACAAGAACACACACACCCAGACCAAGAACAGAAAGTTAAACTCATCATTCCAATTTCCCCTTGACCATCAACACCAAAAGCACCACAGATACGGTGCTTGCCAAGAAACGCGGAACAGGCCCAGTCGTTTGGCAGCTCTATCACGCAAGAGGTAGTAGCTAAGCATACGGGCTTCACGGAAAGATACCATCTTGCATAAGGACCGCAGTACCGCCCTATACACAGTTTTAGTTTCCAAAATTCTCAGTAGAAAACTAAAATGAGCATTTACAAAACTGTCATAAGACCGATCCTAACGTATGGATGTTCAGCCTGGACACTGACCTCAAAAGAGAAGGAAAAGCTCTTAATATAAGAGAGAAAGGTGCTCCGGAAAAAACTCTGAAATCGAAGACCTAATGGCCGAACCCAACGTCATAGGCGAGATCAAAGGCACATCAAAGGATCAAACCCCCTCGTTCTCGTGTCGGATGCCAAGACTCACTTTGGGTCACTGCGCCAAAGGAGTAAGTAAATACTTTCATAAGCATGGCTAACTCTATACTTTGAAATTTGAACAAATCACGAAGGAATTGGAAGACAAGACCAGTTCAAATTACTTTCGGGATTAAGCCGGAAGCCGTAGGGAAATGGGCTATCCCCGGTATACCATTCTATTACCGGGATAGTACGCAGTGATCATCATCTTGTCCCAGTAATGTCCGGGACATTCTGTAGAAAAGTTAGGCTTCAAAGCGGCTAGGCTGATTTATTTTGCCTATTTTCATAGAGTTATATCCAAAGATATTTTTTAAATCATAGAATTAATTAGTAATTTAAGCTGTAAAATAACTTTATACCTACATATAAACATTGACGACATGTATGGTGTAAAGCAGTTGTTGAAACGTTTGACTCCCCAACTGAGGGGGAATAAGGGGAGACCCTTGCTCAGTTGTGGGCCAATATAAAGGGTTAAAGCCAAGTGCTTCAAAAATATAAAAGTTTGTTGCCAATTTTTTAATGTGAGTACCAAAGGCTGGTATAGCCTTCCTGGCTAAGTGAAGGCCCTAACTAGTTAGATCTAGGTTAGGGCCTTCTAGACCTAGTTAAAACATTACACTTGAAATAAAACATCGGAAAGTTTAATATTTCTACTGGTAAACAAGTGAACGATTGACACGTAAATAACGCCAGACGTCAGAAGCCAATTGCAATAAATTCTTCAAGTTTTGATGAATTTACGCGCGTCGAGCATTTGACAATAAACTTTTTCGCAAAATAGAACAGAAAATTAGGTTCAGGTGGCTCGGAGGGTTCTATAATTATGGTTGATGCAAATAATGTGAAAACGGTTGGTATCTCTAGCTTAAACAAGTTGCATTGCAATGTAATTGTAAGCATTGTTAGTAGAGTGCTTGGGACGGGTTATCCGGTTCGATTCTCGGCCCGAGCAGACATCTTTTATTATTATAAATAAATAGTAGATACTACCAGCGATACAAGAGCCTGAATGAGTGGATAAGCGTTTATTTATCTAAATAACTATATAATATATGTATAAAAATCGCTGTTTGTTAATCTCGCTAAAACTCGAGAACGGCTGGACTAATTTAGCTATTTTTGGTTTTGAATTATTTGTGAAAGTCCAAGAAAGGTTTAAAAGGTGAGTAAATATGAAAATTCAGATTTTTTTATTTATTGATTCTGAGGCGGTACGAAGTTTGCCGGGTCAGCTAGATATCTATTATTTTATTAACGTCGTTTAAAAAAATCTTCCTTAAATTATGAAAAATGAGACATGGTTCGAACTGAGATTCCGAGTAATCACCGTTAAACCCAGACTATCGTGTGGTTTTTCTATTTTTCATTACCGAGTGTAAAAGGGGAATAATTTTCTCGGAACATTTTCTAAAGCGAAATTAACAAACCTGATGCCTCGTATGCAATATGCTGTAGAACGAAGGTTTTTTTTACTTTTCGTTGTTCTTGTGTAATATTCTTGTGTTTCCGAGCTGAAAACAATGATTTTCTGTCTGTGTTTTATGGTTAACAACAATCTATATTCATAACTAGCTGCTTTTCCATTTTGTTTGTTTCAAATGGTCGATTAAAATGTATTATTTTAGGTAAATAGACCGTAAATGAGAGACGAGCTGAGCTACCTAGATGTATTTTATGTAAATAGTCGTCCCAGTCGATATATGGGCAGAAGAGCCACCCGATGGTATTTATTTAATTAAGGAATGCCAACAAAAAGTACACAACACAAATATTACAAATTTCTATCGAAGTTAATATCGTTCGTGTGCCTTCCCTCTTATAGGCAATCCCGGCTTATGCAATATGCATGCATTTTCACGATCATTATCAGTTATTTACAAATCAAATACAATTTAGCAACTTAACTCAATACAATATAGCAAAAATCCATTTCACAACTTCATTAAAAATTAATTATTTGAGTAAGATATTATAGGTACATATTAATCCATCCGCGTAATTTTCGTAAAAAGGGGTACAAAGTTTTTATAATACCATGTGTACGGGTTTAGGATACTATACATCCCGGTTAACGGATTAAATATTTTACTAAAGCGAAGAGGCTGGTTACTAGCTCTATATAAAAAATGTTACATAATATAACACTTTAAATGTGAAATACATCGTTTACGTAAACAAGAAAATGGTCGCAAACAACAAAATAATTTTAATGGACGATTAATCTTATTTATTGCTTCTACAACGCGATTTATTTCCTAATCCTGAAAAACAAAACCAAATCCAAAATTTCACCCGCTCGAATATTACTACCCTTACAATATTTCACGCCCCCGATCTACTTTACGACGTTATAAGAAAACCGGGCAAAAAATTGTCCCTTGGTAATTCCAAGGGTATCTGCAGATTAAGCCGCCTGTTTACTTTTATGGGCGGGTTATTAATGCGATAAATGCTCACGTTGGAAGTTACACGAAGCATTCCGTTAGATAATTATCGTAATTGCTTTCAGCTTCACGCGTTTAACCCCGTGGCTCGTGTCGATTGTACGTGATCGGTAAAGTAAGCAACCTATTAGAGCTATTTGTAAATTTCAAACGCATAAATCTACGGGAAATTGTAAAGCATTAGGTAAGCATATTAAGAGTGGTATTTCAATTTATTAACACTAATACAGTTCTAAGATACAATTTCAGTATTATTTAATGAAAACATTGTAGCGATCTATTATTGCGCTCGGTGTATATTTTCATAATAAAGTACGCATTTTGCGTCGATATATGAAAGCGTAACCTTTAGATTAATGATATTAGTAGTACCACACCTGGATATTATTGGTTTAAAAGATGTGCAAAGAGTCTCTTTCGTCTTTTCTGATCCTCATTAATGAAACCCCTTTTCGAAACAGTTAGTAGAAGCAAAAAATGACGTAGATAAGAGTATTGACAAAATACCCATAGTAAGATTAGGGACTCCCGTATACGATACTTTAAAAATCGTCGATAGGCGTTTTCACGTCTGCATTGCTACTGTGTAGCGTTCTTACTATTGCCGCCTGTCGCGTTGTAAGGAATCGCACGATTACTCGATATTCAGATATGCACGCTATGCGCTACCGCTATAAGTAGCGATAAATATCACGCGATATAACACCTCATACCGTCTAGGTAGGTGGTATTTTTTCGCCGGACGGCGCGGAATAAAAGTAAACATTTCCGCGTTGTTCATAAATAGACGCATTGGATACAGAGTTGACGACAATTAAGGTCTAAACACAAGGAATACCACTTACCCACTCTCATTTTGCTATCCATGGCGGCAGCGGATACCGCTTTGCCTGAATACGGCCTTAATCAAATCTATCGCCTGTACATTCGACACAAAAATGATGAAACGCTGTAACTCACAAAAAAGAAAACGTTCACCAGAGCCGATAAATTTTGAGATTTCAGAACACAATATATGAAAAAAAAATCTATTGGTCGTAGAACCACGAGACCTGGACCATTTCACTGCAATAAAAATTAATTGTTATGTACCAAAGTTTCCGCTTTTTGAATCGATATAATTTATGTGTAGAACTATAATAATAACTTAAACAGGTTTACTACAAAACTTTGCGTCTTCGGCGTGTGTTCTGTTACTATATTTTTTTGCTTTTAACAAAACCGGTGTTTTTACTGGATTATATGTTACCATTGGCTCCTTTTGCGTATTATATTACAACGTCACCAACCATAAATTGTGTTGGGCGTACATAAGCGAGGGTACGAAGTTATTTTTATCCTGTCAACCCTTTTAGGCTGTGACTGGAACGAAAGCCGAGATTTTTGTATCGAAATATTATACTCCACTAAGCTGCCGCAATTTTCCTATTTGAAATGACTGAGTTACAGGATTTTGTGTGAGAAAATTTGTTACTTTTATAACTCGAAATACTAATTTTCACGCTTTTTACTATAATTGAATTGTTTTGTTAATAACTTTATTATATTTTAATATTGTGTATTCTACACAAATGTAGATTAAGTAGTCATCATTGATTATGTATTGGGCTTCCTGTTTTCTGTAACACAAATTCTTTATAATTGAAAAAATCTGCCTTTTAGTGGGTACAGTTTGCTAAATAAATATAAATATAAATAACCCCACACCCAGACAAAGTCTGTTCTTGGTTTTTTTTAACTTAAACTCATCATTCAAATTTCCGCCTCGCTGGGAATCGAACCCAGGACCCTCGGAACGGTGATCCGGCGTGTTAACCGTTGCGCCATCCTGGTCGTCATTAAAACGTGTTTTTTCAGTTTATTGTATGATTTTGTTAACAGTCGGCAAACGAGCCGACGAGCCACCCGATGGTTAGTGGTCACCGTCACCAAAGGCATCGCCAAATCGTTGTCGGATAAGAAAAAAGTATGAAAAAATGAAAGGAAAAAATGCGCTATATTCACTGATGTATGTACTAAAGTAAGTTTACGTTGAATACAGTGCATTTTTTCCATCTTTGTTTTTCTTACTTCTTCTGTTTTATTTCACCGATTGAAATTAAAAAAGATATTTCAATTATAAAATTCGGACCAAACATTTTTTACGATTTTTTTCGTTTGACCACGAAATTGCGTTGCAAATTGTATCGATATTATTTGAATTTGTTTGCGAATTGACAGTGACTTTGATATGGCGCTAGAGAATTGAAAATACTGAATAAATAATACCTGAGGGTTAGAGTTTTCACCTAGTTAACCAACCTCTTTCTAAAATCGATAGTCGAGTCGTTTTTTGTTTTGTTGGCAGTATCAAAGAGCTTTTTATTATCCGACTGTGCGAATTCGTTTAGAAGACAATGTGCTCTTACAATTTCCATTTCTAGTGTCCCGATATACTCCAAAATTCTTATTTTAATGATCACAAACCACAATAATTACGTGGGTGAAACTGAACAACGGTTCCGTTTCCCCCTGATGAAGGACAAACAAACACATTTACCCATTTGTAATATTAATATTACGAAGATAGATTGATATTGGATTTGATTCATAGTTAAACCGTTTCCATAAAGATAAACCCAATTGTATAGGCGATAGACAATAGCCAAGATAGAGGCAATCCCTCGCGTATATCGAAGCCGGAATACAATTTACTGCCGCAGGGAGTCCTCACAAGTACAAGAAAAAAGCATCAGCGTGTTATTGAAGCCTTTATGTCAATATCTAAAACGAGAAGACGGGCCTTGATGATAAGAGTGACGTCATGAGCTTATCTAAAGTAGCTGTTTCCCTCCTACCCATTTTTACCCGCGGACTGATGAATGAGATCTTTGTTATATATTTTTTTGTTTAAATTATGTTACAAATAGATTTATTAAAACAAAACAAAATAAGGTTTATAGTTTGGTTCATGAGTGTTTTGATGTGTTATTTGTGGTGACCATGCCACCCGCGACACTAGGAATCCTAGTGTGTAATCGTTTATTTGTGTTTATATTATTTTAAGTCCACCGACCACATAGCCCTGTGCTGTGTGGTCGGTGTTTAAATCTGAACCTTATGTTTTCAATTGATTATGATCGAATTTCCGGTTACAATTTTTTAGATGCAACCATGTTAGTCCTCAAAGGTAGCATCTTTGGCCGAATTAACTACTTTACTAACAAAAAATAACTGGACTAATTATCACTAACAGTCCCTGTACCAGTCCTCACGCTTACAAACTGAATGTTCTAATACCTTATTTGAGACTTGTTTTAAGTCGGTCACAGTTATCATGGGCGGCAGCGTGGTGCATGGTGCGGCTATTTGCTTCCTTATAAAATTCCGTTGATTGATAAAACCTTTCTATTCGGCACACAACAAATTGCTTTATTAAATGAACAATCACTATTCCCGCATCAACTTGATCGATTCTGTTTCTCACCTCCAACTCTACAAGATTCAATAAGGATAAAAGATAAAGCTAAAAGCGCCAAGATAGAAATGTTTAACGTATATCGAAGCTGGAACACTATTTACCGCCAAATCACCCCGGGGAGCTTTCGTTGGCTACAAGAGAACGTATCAAGGCTCGTTGAATAGCTTGCAACCTCTTGAATTGAAATTACTGCAAAGTGGGCTGTTGAAATAGAGGGTACCTAAATCTTAAACAAGTATAAATAAAATAGTAATAAAAAATCAAAACTGATTCACACGTGGTAGAAGTGTCAGTAACGATGTACATTTATGTACCTACCTATACTATAACCTCCTCAAGAATCTAGGTCGACTTATCTGTAGGCCTGTATTACATACATTCATATTATATGCATAATAAAAAATACATAAGAGATTTTCTATGATGAATTTACGATGATGTTCTCAAAAATATTATTATTGAAGTCTGCTTATCCGTACTTTGCCAAAATGGATTGTAGCAATCCCTCTTATACTCAAAGGAGATTAAAGTTAGCAAATATATTAAGGCTGAGGCAGGTAATTTATTTACCCCAGGCAGGGATTTGGAACATTTTGGAATATTTGTGAACTCTGCCAATTCATATAACACAACTGTGGTGTAGATTAATGAAGTGGTAAATATAAAACAAAACTGTACACGCATAGCCCCACACTAGGAATCCTCGAGTCGTGGGTGTCATGGACAACACACGTCCAGACTAAGAACAAATTAAAATAAGAATTACTCATTAAAATGTCCGCCTCGCAGAGACTCGAACCCAGGACCCTTCGAATGGCGGCATGGTATTATGTACCTATTACAAATACTACTATAAAACCTACGCTACAAACTAGAATTGATATGCACGAAAAACATTTCATCCAACTGCATTCAAATGTAGGTTGGATGAAATTACTAGCTTCAAATGTGTAATTCAGAATAGCGGTACAAGATTTCTTTTTTTCTTTAGCGTTCTCCTTTTCTATCTTCATTTTGCCTTTTCTTTTACTTTCAAATCCGGAGAGACTATTTGTTGGTTTGACCGAGTTCGCTGGACTGAATAGATGTCGATGGACGAAGTATTTCTCTTGAAAGATATGCAAAACTTCTTTTTATTCAATGACAAAGGAAATATGCACTTTTGCTTAATAACATGCAAACACACTGACACTAGTGTTTGGCCATATTGGTGAAGTATAGTATTGACCCCAATCCTCTGCCTACAGGACAGAGTATCGTAAGCGACGACAGAACCCGACCCCTGCTTAGTTTTATTTGATTCAACCAATTAATGGCCCAGTAGGTATGCCATGTTTCCCCCGATGTTGTCCAAGTATACGTGAATGTACAAATCATTTTTACATTCAATTTTAGCGCGAAAGGCCGAATGCAAGTCACACGCACGTTCATTTTTAAGCTGTCAAATTTAGACGTTAGAGCAAATAAAAATTGCTTTAGTTTTTTTATCTTTTTTAAAATAACTTGATTAATATATGTTAGTATAGTATAGTAATCAACTATAAGTTGTTAATTTCTGGCTTTTTCTGGCGATGTGTCGGAAAAACTGAAGTATTCTACGCAGACAGAAAGTCGGGGCAAAACTTTTCACACATCATTTATGCCTTCGTCGTCTTTTATGTCTTAAAACGCGTAAATCTCCTTCGACCTACAAACCTACATTGTTCGCACTGAGCTTAATGACGTGGTTTGGCGCAACATTAAACACTAACAGACATTGCACACTCAAACCGCACTTGATCTTCTCGTGTGTCATGCATTATTAAAACATCACCAAAACCACGACCCGGCAACAGTGTTACATTTTAAAATGCTTTACATTACCCCAGATTAAAAAATTAAATAACGTATCAACTTAATGTTCCCGAATCTAAGCGGAGGCGTTTACGAGTTAGGAATTTTTGAAAGGGATATAAATTAATTTCTTGAAAATGGTATTCTTACTATAGACGATAGCTTTGTGCCTATTCTTTTGCGCTTTACTTGGCATAATTATATGAAACGGATGTAGAGGTACTTACATACAGTTACGAAAAATCATTTTAATGATGGTAACCTCAAAAACAATACGTACATACAATATTAATTACGTGCATACATTATTATAGTATAGAAATTTTGACAATACACTTAGTATTTTCAAAATATCTACATACATGAATAAACAACATTGAATTTAAATTTTCGGTAATAAAACGTGTGTCACGACCCTAACCCGATGAAAATCAAGGGCAACAGTCGATGCGCCATCAATCAGGCGCGTGGGATGTTTGCAAACAATTGCCAATGATTTACGAGTACAGCATCACTGAATAGGAACGAGAGATACACGCGTCAAGACCGGACAATGAAGCGAATAAAAAAAACATAAATAATTTACAAACTTCCTCAATAACGGTGCCGAATCGCTTTTATTGCTACCAATTTCTACAATAAAATATCGATGTTATCGTTTTGCAAAAGGATTTTTATGTATGTTGTCTCGTATTTACTGAGTGAAATGATAATTTCATCTTAGTACTGTCGCGTAATGTGGGTTTTCAAAGATAAAACAATAATAATAATTCGTGAATTCTCATGTACAGGATATCAGTGAATCCTCAAGTTGCCGAGGAAGGCGAAAATGTAACAGCTCCAATGCTTTACCCTTGAAGCATGGCTATCAAAAGCGTCGAACGTTTGTCGCCCAAAAGCCTACAAATTGTTTAATAGCTGTTCTTTACCTTCCACCCAAATATAGCTTGCCATCTGCAGCATGAAAATGCATAGGAAACGTCGCTATTAATCGTTTATCCAACTATCTACAGCTATTTACATGCGCAAAGTGATTGAACTAATCTAATTAATTCACTAGTTCAATTGTTCAAAACGAATTACCTATTACACGCTGAAATGCGGCAACTTTGGGCACCAAAACAGTTATAATTAATTATTTCAACAGATCATTTAAACCGCTCAATAGCCAAACAAATTAATCTCGTCAACTATTAAACAGATCGGTAGACCTTATTCAAACGCCAAGACTTTAATTACAGGTTTCAAGGTGACCGCTATCCGGCGGCCATCTTGTTTTTCGTCTTGATTAGGTACCGATTTGAAATAATAATTCTATACTTTATGTCAAACGAGCTGTGACCGCGACTTCATCCGCGTGGAATTTAACAAAAAAAAACTAAAATAAAAGTAGCCCAAGTTACTCCTTATGACATCAGCAATCTGCAGTGAAAGTCCCGTCAAAATCGGTTCAGCCGTTCTAGAGATTAGCTCAAACAAACAGACAGACAGACAGCTTAGCTTACCTAGCTGATACCTTGATGAAGACCTTGCTCAATGGTGAGCTGGAACTAATCCGAGTTTGGACTTAGTTAGCCTCTGCTTGCTGTATATCGCAGAAGAACTGGTAAATATTTACAAAATACAAATTTTAATTTAATTACCTGGGGTTAAGAACCTGTCATGTTTATTTTGTATTTTATCAATAAATTAAATAAATGAATGCTTAAATAAATAGTCATCTCATTTTTATTTTGCTGCATAACACCTTTTTGCATAACCCAGACTTAACGTCTCTATCTCGACCGAGTTTAGGTATGAAACACGAAGTAGGTGGTATATAAGTACACGAGTTTAACTTCACTACTCTCTGTTTTGTGATAATAACTTCACAACAAGGGACTCCACGCACGAGCGACTATTTACATCGCAAACATGGCGTTGCGGTGATGATATTGTTGCTGCAAAGTTGTACCAACGTCACATTGGAGCGTCGCAAACACACTTTTAGTAGTTAAACTCTATCTCTATTTGTCGTAAGTAAATAAGCTCTCACACGCTCAGGACCCCAGACTAGGGCTCACACCTTTGGAAACATAAAGGTGGCGGTACGCGGCCGCGACCGAGACAGGAGACCGAGACCGCGGAGACCGAGACCAGAGACCGCGACCGTCACTTGACGCTAGGCAATGAATAGGCACGGTAATAGTATCATACAGTAGTGTGACTCGGCCCTGTCTTTGAAATAAATGCCTACTGCCCCGCGCGCTAGGGCCGCCCCTTTCTAGTTGTAGTGAATGTAAGTGGGTAGGTAATACGCACACTTCCTCATTACAAACCCACACGTTCGATCGTCCCTATGGCGCTTCTGTGGCTGTTGTATACTTAATGTCTACTAAACTCCGGGCCCGTAGGTATGATTCATGTTCCGAACGTTTGTATGAAGATGGAATACTGTATGATACTATTACCGCGGTATAGGCGACAACTCGCGACCGACAGAGACAGATTTTAGGTTCTAACATTTCCTACCCGAATCAATACACACTTGACAAGTACGGATTCAGGAACCTTCAGGTATGCATATCACCTTCACCGAAGAAAGTGACAATTAAATTTTTATACGCATATAATTTCGATTTCTGACAATTACTTCTAATAGGCACATTTATCAGTTATCAGCAGTGGGCCATTGATGGGCTCAGTTGACACGTGTCTTATTAAACAAATAAACAATGTGTTTAACGAATTTTTTTTTCACTCCTTTCGTCAGTAGCGAAGAATATAAACTTTAAATAGATGTATTAATCTATAACTTTGACACGGAATTCGGGAAGCCAGGGAGTAATGACGGTACGAATACATTCTCGAGAAATAATAATGATTACGAACCAATAGACAACGTATTCCACTTTGAAGACTATTTACCCAACACCCTAAGACCCTGAACTATTAAAACTTAGTATTGGTATTATAACTATTATTGCTATTTGATGAAAGGGGAAAAGTTTTAAGTACTGAGAGCGTTGAATAGTAATCTTAGGCTTGCTTAGGGCTAGCAGGGTTGTATCATTGCAAAACTTACCAGGCCCGACCTATGTTACAAGAATAATTCGATTCCCAGCGAAGCCAAAACTTGGTTACGAGTTTGAAATTATGAAATTCTGTCCTCAGAAAGATTCTTGTATATTATTCTCAATTCGACAATTTCCACTTGATGGCGTTTTTGACTTGATTCAATAGAGCCCGTATAAATGAACAACAATAATTTATTTTTCTTTGTTGTTTTCCTCATAGGAAACTGGAAACCGTAACGTATGTAAGTCCTATAAATGAAATGATTTTAATTTACAAGACAAGACGATCAACTTCACATCCGAAAACCTGTGCCTAAGAATAATGCTTCGTACCTATCTTTTTTATTTTTGTACCGATTGGAATAAAATATTTTATTTAGGGCCAGTTTCACCGGTTCCGGATAAAGTTCCGGATAGCCCTAGGAACTCAACTCCCAGATAAACTACATTTTTTGGCTTCTCAGGTAATCTGATAGAAGTGACAGAGAAAAGTGTTGGTTAAGCTATGTGCCAGTTCAAGTGGCTGTTAGGCGTTATTTGACGGATAAAAAATGTTTCAAGTGGCGTTTCTATAACACATTTGGAATTTGAACTGTAGTACATCATATTATTATAAATCCTACTATTTTCGTTCTATAATGATAAAATTATACTGGAAATATTAAAAAAGTCGAATTGGATTATTTTGATCAAAAAGTATTTTATTAAATAAGTTTTCAAAATAATTTTCAAATGACAATAATTTACGTAGTAGTAACGAAACGCAAAAAGCGACGTTGCCGCTCCGTCAACTGTTAAGTGGCGGATAAATTCCTAGGGCTATCCGGAACTTTATCCGTAACCGGTGAAACTGGCCCTTAGTTAATATGTGTATATACGTTACTAAAAATCATGTCCAAATAGGTTTAGCCGTTTCTATTATACATTTATTGGCGAGAATAAACTCACAGACAAATCTCCTTTCCTTAATTGGCCATTCCGAACAGCCCTCAGAATCCAGCTCCGATCTATTCTTCAGGTCATCAGTCCACCTGCTCAGGGGATAACTTGTGCTCCTTTTACCGAGCCACAGTCGCCATTCGAGGACCTTTCTACTCCACCTGTTGTCTGTCCTTCGAATGATTTGGCCTGCCAATTGCCACTTCAACCGACTTCTAAGAACTATGACGGTAATTGTCGTTTGCACGGATTTCATCATTAAGAATCTTACCTCAAAGCGAAATATCTATCATAGCTCTCTTCATAGCGCGCTATACAACCACCCTTATAACAAGTACAGGCAGTAAAAAGAATTGAAGAGATACACCTGCAAAAGTCATTTTAAGCTATTGCATAACTTTTATCGCGGGCCTTGAGCGTGGGGACCGAATCCAGAAATTCCGTAACGAAAAAAACCTAACACCCCCAATCAGCGCCATCTAGTACCTTAATACTAAGGTATGGTACGTATGTTTTCTACAAACTAGATGGCGCCGTTCTGATATAACTATATAACTTCTAATAATTATAATTGCATAAGTTGATAAAAAATGCTATGCAATAGCTTTACCGCGGCAGTCTCCGAGTGCCTTTTAGTGTTTTTAATTATTGCATTCAACATCGCTGTTGAAGATTAATGGAGGTGATAAGAAGTGGCGCCACTTAGCATATTTCATCTGGAATAGGTTTAACGGGTAAAAATTCTAAATGCGAAAGTAACTCTCTTTATCTCTCTGTATGCCATTTTTTCTGTATTTTGCTTCTGTTTGTTTCACGCTAAATCCTCTGAGTCGATTTACAGAAAGGACATAAGATAGTTTTATCATGAGAATAATTTCTTGAAGGGGTGAAAAGGGGGGTGGAAGATTGTATAGGGAATAACTTCTTAAATATGAATCTAATCGTATAATAATTTTACTTATTAGATGATTATGAGATAAAATTCTGGACTGGTATATAGGATATTTTATTCCCGGTAATACATTCCCTTGGGACACTTGTAATGATGTTTTGTCGGTAGACGTCAACGTTGCGGACGAAAACGCGAGCATAAACGAGTGTCATATATTTTCTCATCAAAAATTCTAGAAGCCTTGTCCAGATATGCGCAATATTCCCTTCCGCTGTATGTAGCGAAAATATATGAAAAGCACAATATGTGGGCCAAGTACCTATGCCGCGGCTATTGCGAAACGCGTCTTACATGTCTGTGTATGTCAGAGCAGTGGCAAAAGAATACCATTTTCACGGGTGGAAATAAACAAAGTTTCCCTATCAATAGCAGTAGCGATATTATATTAAGAAAGAAAGAAAACGTAATTATTTATTCGATCACAACAATATGGTACTCACTTAATAAACTAGATACTATACAGAACCATACAGCTTATATATTTCCGTACCACATGACAAAATAGGGCCGCGTACAGCATGTGCCGTAGAACTGGTGGGAACCATAGGTGCTGGTTTTCAGCGCAGTTCTTAGATTAGGGTTCGAACATCAGCATGGCAATCATTGAGTTATATTTCGTCTAAAGTGTACATGAATGCAGCTTACAAATTCATTTCTTCATATCCATCCAAATATTTTTTTAATTTAGAAGATAAACATCTGCTCGGGAGGGATATCGAACGAGGTATTTCACGTCGTTACGTGTTTTTAATGAATCCCATAAATTTAATAGCGGTAACAGCATTCTGAATATTAATTTTGATTTATTAAAATTCTGTCCGCAGGTGTGGGAAACCGTCGGGAAACCTATAGGTACATTTGTCCTTTGTGAGGGTTTCAAAGACATGTGGTCAGTTACGGACTTAATTTAATCCCTTCATTTGGCTTCAACCCATTCACCTCAATGAAGGACGTGGGTTTTTCCTTATAGCCGACAAAACCAAGAGCATACTCCATCACGCTACTACAGTGCCAATTGGTGGAGGAGTGACTAACCCAACTGTCGGAGGTTTTTATGCCACCCAAAGGATTCCAACATGGCTTAACGGCTGTGATCTAACGATATCAGGACATACGGCTTTACGTGCTCTGCAAGTCAAAGAAACACTCTAGAATTGCCATATTTAGTAAAATCCCTCGCACAGAGATCAGAACTGAGCAGTAAAGTAAGATAATTACGGCTGGTCATGAATAAAGGCTGGCTCGTACTATTTTTGTTTCAAATAAATGTTTTTAGTAGCGTAGTTGGTATTGACCATGCCTGCGAAGCTAGGGTCCCGGGTTCGATTCCCGTCTGGAGCAGAAGTTCATATGATAAATGTTTGTGCTCGGGTGATAGATGTTAGTGATGTGTTATTTGTGTGTTCATAATGTGAGGGCTACAGTCCACCACGCTGGCCAAGTGCAGATTGACGGACTTCACACACCTTTGAGAACATTATGGAGAACTCTCATTATGTGCAGGTTTTCTTACGATGTATTTTGCGAATAATTATGTAGGATTTATTCTTGAAACTGTGACCTTGCCGCCAACAACAAATATGGGTACTTACCTAGATTGAGAATAACACTAGCAAGTGAAGAATCGTTTTATCAGTGCTATTTTAAGACATAATTTCAGTTAAAAAACAGAAAAAATAACTACTAAAAAGGTGTAATTTTATAACTTTTTTTAATGTCTCAACAGAATTTCACAAATTTTGTCATAATTACTTTCCAATATTCGTCCACATTCAAGTTAATTGTGGTCGTTTTTCATCAGCCTTCGTTGAAGGGGAACATTTAATTAAATAGATTTCCAACTTTCCTAAATTATTGGGAAATTTGATGCTAAAGCAATATGTTGGGATTTTTGTAAAAAAGGTTAAACTTATTTAAATTTATATTTTTAAGAAGAGAAAACAAGTTAATTAATTCTTTAATGATATTTATAGGAGTATTTTTAGGTAGGTAGGTAGGGTATATAGGTCTTTCTAATTTCTAATGCGTAATTGAATGTGTCTAAATATTATTATAATAATTTAGGTTTGGGTATTTTGAGTTATTAAATAAACGAAAGGCAATTGAATTCAAAGAAATTTCGTAAGTCCGAATGGGTTGCCATGCCAAAAGGTATTAAAAATAAAAGTTTTGTAATAAAGGACTATTTCGGTCCTTTAAACCGTTTTAATATGTAGGTATTCCTAGTAATTTATTTCTAATTATTTTCGTCATTTAGACAAATTCATCTGAAATTCGAAATGCTAGAACACTATTTTAAATTCTACGCGTTTTTAATTTCAAAACCAACTCCAAATAATTGTCATTTTATCATCCGACTACTGCGAAGCCAAAACGAAGTATGTGCTTTCATCTATTCTCATAGAACTTCTAAACTATTAATCAAAATTCAACGAATGAGGTATCATTAGAATATTTTTTTTTCTATGTAAATCAGCCGCTGGTTACAGGTTCAATGAAGGCATTTAAAATTCAGTTTATTGCTAGAGGAATTAAGTTATACTTCTCAAAAAATTAAAGGTGTCCTTTTGGATCACAAAGTAAAGGGCTTGATTTTTTTATAATAACCGACAAATAAGCAGTCGAGACCTGATGATAAGTGGCCATCTTCGCTCCCGGACATCAGTAACACGAGAGGCATCATCGACGAGAGAGAGAAAGAAGAGTAAAGGAAGAAAATTACCATGAAACCATCTTTCTCCTAAGTTGGGTTTTAAGTTTCAAACTTATATCTTGTTGAAATTTGATATCATCAAAGAACATTCACACCACGATTATTATGTACGAGTATAACACATTTTACGTTCTGCCCATGACGTTTCATCAGGTATTCCATCAAATTATCGCGCAAATCATGTCACGCATAATTTGAGGGTGTTGCCGCGATCGATACCGCGATATCATGCAATTACGTCCATTCTACATGGATTAGCCTTATAATGAACCCCTATAATAATAAGGTGTGTTACAAATTACTTTATTTAGTAGGTAAAATGATCTGCGCATAGAAATTAATATGCCTTATTAGCTATCACACACTGAAATATCAACTATGAAATATAGAGTAAATAGTATATAATTATGTATAGTAGCATAGTTGGTAGGGGCTCTGCCTGCGATGTGAGCTGACCTGGGTTCAATTTTCGGCTAGAGCAGATATTTATTTGACAGATAAATGTTTGTTTTCGGGTCTTGGGTGACATGCCACCCAAAAGTCAAACACCGACGCATTGCTGAAAACCGGAGTCAACATTTTTCTAGCCTTCTGTCACGATTTAAAACTAGCCGTCGGACTATGAGCGCTTCAACCGTAACAAACACGAAATAAAGCTCATATTTCAATGCTTGTACTATGTCGTCTATGACACCGTTCATCAATGTGTAGTTTCCTTATAGCGTAAGCTTGTAAGTGTTGGGCGGGTTAATTTTTATGTTTTTGTTCATTGCTATGTTATTCTCAAAAAGGATTCCTCGAAGGAATTTCTACAACCTGTTCCCTTTATGACCCAAATCAAAACGTTTCACGGCAATTTTAATTTTGGAACAGTACACCTATAAATACCAGAAATGTATAACTATACAGTTTCCTCTTAAATCCATAAACTGTAATATCCAGCTAAGTGTTAACTATTCGAGATAAAAGCTGAAAGTTTTCGGCTCAAGTCACCTAACTTCGATTCCCACCTACAGTCGCCAAGGAGCAAGTTTGGAGCTAAGTCGGATTTATCGGTATCACTTAGCGCTTCGGGATTTGCAGGTATCTTTATTACCCCTGTGGATTTACACCGTACTGTCTTTGCCAGTGATTTGGGTATGTAAATCCGAAGTCTTTGCTAAAGATTTATCGGAGGTTAATTTACATTAACTGTGCGCAACACTTACTTGATTTTATTGCCTTTTATCTATACATGTCAATGTTCAATAGGTAAGCTTAATATTATGTCATATTAAGATGCGTTAAAACTTAATACACTTAATATGCGTTAAAACTTAATACATACGTACGTATAACAGAATATACGTATTCATTTCGGCTTGGCCGTAGTCGTGTATTTTTATGAGCCACTAACACAGGACACTTAGCAATTTCTTAAAATAACAGTAAAATAGTCTTAAATTCATGTCCCTGCAACTGGGAACATTCTACACAACAAATAAGTTAGGTGCACTTTACCCCTAAAACTACATTACCTCTTACCATCAGCCGGGATAGTACTCAAGCGTTAACGTTTTAGTAAAAAAATCTTACCTACATAAATAACATTAACTATAACTACAATATAATATAAAGTAACTACATTATAATCCATAACATCTCACTACCTGACATCGGTGTCCTTTCAAAATGAAGGTGCCGAAAGGGATTAACTACTTAGTACAAATCCGGGTTGGCAGACCTCATACCTCTGAGAAAATCATTCTGGAAGCTTCGGGATTTTATGTGAACACTCCGGTGATATATCTTGTAATCTCAATGAGGTCTTCCCGAGAGAGCTCGAAGCAATCGGTTGCCTCATAAGGCACGACAATTTGCTGCTTATGTCCTGACAATATCGAACAGATTTAGATGAAATTTGGTATGGCGATAGTTTTAGACGCTGGAAAGGACATATTTTTTAGCCCGGACGGTCAACCCTTAAGGGGGTGAAATGAGGGGGTGGGGGTTGGGGTTGGAATTGTGTATGGGGAATCAATCACTATTCAAGTAAGGAATTTAATACTCATGATAATTTTACTCGACACACGGGTCGGCCATGACCTGGCCTTGATGAAACAGTAATAAGTTCAAATTGTGGATAATTTTTAACAAAATCCCTTAAATGGTAATGTACTTATGTGTGATTTAATATGCATGTTTGCTCAAAGTCTTGGTGCGTCTGCCCCGCCCACAACTCCTTTCTATTCTTTTTAAATGTTCCGTGATTTTTTTGGTGCAGCAGGTTTCGAAAAAACAATTTGTGGCAGACAGAAACGCATACATACAGATTCTTTAGTGTTTTTTATTTTGCTAGTAAACAAAAACCTGAAAATATTCTACACTCTAAACAAACTCACGGTTTACTTCAGTTCATTCCTAAGTTTCAACAGCTAATTAAAAGTTTCTCAGTAAACTTGTCATAAAACTACATATTCTATCCAATTAGTTCCCAACAGCAATGTGCTGACTTTCGATATATTATCGTCTATTTCAATGAGTTCCTTTAAAGATTCAATAACATTCCTTAACGACTAATTAGTGTAAATAACTAAGGTCAAAAGTTGTCGATTCAATTCACACAAACTTCAACCTTCAATTTCAGCAACTTCAAAGTGGAATTTACTAGCATGGACGAGCACTTTGCGACTGAAAATAATATCAATGCTATAGATACGATGCAATTCGGGAACTTCATTTTGAGTAATGTAGTGAATTCTCTTTGTATGTACGATGCGACGGTAGTTGTAATTCTTCAATTCAAAGTCGGAATTTGCAATTAAAATGACCTTTGTCCTCTTATTGAATAAAAACTGTTAGAATTTATGATTCACTATACGCTATCATCATCTTCATCATTATCGCAACTCATAACTATCCCACTGTTGGGCGGAGCTATCCGCTCACAGAGCGTAAGGAACAGGCTATAGTCCACCACTATTCCCAAGTGGGTATTGGCAGACTTCACAAATTTTTGAGAACATTGTGGAGAACTCTGTACTGAAGCAAGTGACAATTCAAACCCGGGCCCTCAAGTTCAGGAGTTCAACGTTTAAACCACTTGGCTTTTACTGTCTTCGCTATAACTATTGGAATGAATTAAGAAACATCGAAATTAAAGCCGAAATAGAACTTAGCATTTGAATTGTCTTTAAACGCATTCATCAGCATGTCAGACTACTTCAAAGTCTTAAACGCTTATCATTGTCAACCACTAAAAGAAATTGACTCTTATTCTTAATCCTTTGATCGAAGAATATCATAAGATGTGACGTAGGAATATTAATAATTGAGAAATAAATTACCTGCCTTATTCTATCTCAAGACAGAAAAAGATGGAGCCAGCTTAATTTCAACTGATTACAGCTTTTATTCTCGAAACATTTCCACAATTCTTCTTTCAAAAATATACTTAATTTAACTTTGCGTTAGAATCATGATTTTCTCTTTGTTATTTTTATTTATTTTTCTATCTGCAGTTTCATTTTATTTTCATTCTGGTTTTTAACTTTTTCTATTGTGCCGCTAATTACATTTTCATTGTTCTATCTTTGACTTTAATTAAGCTTCAGGTACCTAATATCTTAAAATTGTCATTCCTTAAATAAAATCCTTAAAAAATCTTTGTTAGTAAAATTGTAAAACATAACTTTTATGTTTTTGCAGTTTCGTTCGAGTCTAGTTTGCTACAATAGTCCACTTAGATAGATCTCCATTGTCAATAAAGGGAAATTAAACTTTTATTGCAATGATGTAATTGACGACCTGTATGGCGCAATGTTACCATGCCGGACTGCCATTCGAAGGGTCTGAGGATCAATTCCGGTGGAAATTTTAATGATAACTGGTCTCGTTCTGGGTACATGAGTTTTTATCCTTGTGTATTCCTGTTAAGTACAATTTGTTTAAATTGTGTTGAACGATAGAGCTAAAGCGAAGTGTCGGTGGGTTAACTAGTAATTATTATAATAAGGAATGCATATGCCTGGGGGTAACATTGGCATGAGCAGCTAGGGGCAGCTAGGCTATTCCACCATTAGTGGAATGACTGAACCCCCATGAGAAATTTTCCTCGTTATTACGCCATTAGACACTTCCACCTTCAAGCATATAGCAATAATGACTCCAGTCTGGCCTGCAGGTTAAGGCAAGCACAGAGGTGGGGGCCTGTTCCTCAATCTCCACTATGTGAAGTCTGCACTTGACCAGCGTGGTGGACTATGGTCCGTTTTTTACATTGTGAGAGGAACCCAGCAGTAGGAGAGTTATGGGTTGGGATAATGATTCGAGACGCGTCTAACTATGTAACGATACTAACCTGTACTATTACTTAGAACTCCGTAGAAGTAGGTCCCAGTTTTCATAAAAATGGTTTTATGGCGCCATCAAATTTTCTTATGAACTGCGTAAAAAGGGAGGGATGAATCAAATAAAACGTGGCTATAACAAGGAAAATGTTCTATACAATTTCGTGCCATATTTCAATAAGTCAGTCTGGGTAATGATACGTAAAATGTAACCGTAGCAGGAACTTATTAATGAAACGCGTTGCGATGAGTACTGCGAATGAGGAAATCTGAAGTATGTTTTTGTATATGTATAACATAGGTATATTATTTTGTGTTGAAGTAACATTATGATTCTAAGCTTTAGTAGCATTTGATTTTACCGTTTGTAATAAATGATTTCAATGAATAAATTTGGTTATACAAACACTTTTCGAAAGTCAAACAATCGCTTTAAAAATAGGACCAGCATGAAGCTCCCAAGGAGCTTTTTCCTACTCACAATTACACACTTCACTTATAATTACTTAAGGCTGTATTCATAATCATCAAGTTTATAATAACTCTTCGTCATACATAATATGTCTAATGCCTTTGTAATGAATTTTGAACTTACGAGTCATATTTTGTCCTACCGAATATTAGATATATTCTGAACATTACAACCTTTTGCAGCAATGTCATTTATAAGTACAGACATGTATTTTTAACAGCTGTCTCAAACTCTAGTAGCAATATTTATCCAGAGTTTTGCGTTGTCTTATTATGCTCACATTATGATCACCGCGAGGCAGTATACAAAAATTCGCGATGAAGCTGTGTCGGGAGTGTCGGGGCATGGACGTGTACTTTACGTGTACCTACGTAACCAACTTATAATATTTTCTTTGAACGGCATTTTCAAAATGGCATGACGTGTTACAGTTTTCAAAACCTAACAAATTCGTCAATCTTTCAATATTAGGAAGGCGCAAAGGACACACCGGTGTCTTTTTATAAAATCCCGCAGCAATCTTATATTCCGTTGGGTCCCTAGAGGTTCTACTGAAGGGAGGGTTGAGTCAAAGACGGTAACGAAACCCAACGAAGCCCTTAAGACATGGTACCTTTTGAAGATTTTATTCGTAGGATAACAATAAAAAGGGTTTAATCCGATTATTGGCAGTTCCCAAGTCTTTACTACGTATACTACTTAAGGAACCGATCGAAACTTGAAAGTGGTTATAATTTTCTTTATGTGGGTTAAAATTGAAAGTATAGTGGACGACAATCAACAAGTTTCTCTACTCATAGATATTCGCTTAGGTGCGAACAGTAGGGATACCGCTTACCCGCTCGAATATCGCGACTATTTGGCAGCACATACCGCGCATATTTGAAGAGGCCTGTGGCTTAGCTTAAACCCATTAATGGCCCACTACTGAGCATGGGTCTCCGCTTATTTGAGGAGGCCTAGAGCATACTCCACTACGCTGCTCCAGTGCGGATTGGTGGGGAGGGGTTAGTGGCTAACCCAGGAGTCGGAAGTTTCTTCTGACGCCCGAAAGCCTCCGACGTGACTGAACGACTGCTAACAATCAAAACCAACTTGCCCTCCGAAGCACGGAAGCACCCGAGAAATTTTTGCCACTAGCGGTCACCCATACAACTACGGACCACACCCGCAGTTGCTTAACTTTGTCGATCACTTAAGATCGACGCAAGCCGCCGGGCTATGAGCGCTTCTCAACGTGCTTCTAAATATTCCTGTAGATACCCGAAAGACTGAAATAGCTTGTTTCCGTCGGGTTGTGTTGTCACTATTGCCTTCCTTATTAAGTTACTACTTATTACTTAGATCTTAAGTCTATTTCTTCGTCAGTTAACGATAGAGAAGTGAACCGGCCATCTGATGGTAAATGATTGCTTAGAAATTCATAATATTATAATTATATCAATGTTGCCAACCAGAATTGATATCGTACATGACAATTTAATATCAAAATCTGGTAGGATTCCATCTGCAGACTGAACTTCAAAACCATATCGGCTTTACGTTAAGCGATAGCTAAGCCATAAGTTCCGCCAATTCCAAATTTATTACATAATACTTTAGAGAAACAAGATAATCCCTCCAGAGCAGGGCTACTCAAAGTTTGGTTAGCAAACCCCTAGGGGTTCGCTAATTTAAAGCTCGTAGAGGATCGAGATAAATTGGCGTGTTATCATGAGTTACTTATTTAGCTGATACATACTTATAAACACGCTTACCAATAAGTTGTATTGGTAAGCGTGTTTATAAGTATGTATGTATGTATACTCAAATCGCATTAATTGACCACTAATTATTTCTTACTAATAATACATTACGAAAGTCCTCGAATGGCGACCAAATATCAGTAAAGGCGCATAGATTGCCCCCAACTGATCACCCCAAAAATACAACAGGAAGCCTCTAGATTCAGGGGCCCAGAACCGATTGGAGTGGCGCCTATTAGGGCCCCTATTAGGCCTACTATGTCTAAAAGTATAGTGTATAGTGAATTATTTATTAATAAATAGTTAAGCGTTGAGGATTTTTCTAATCTGGAGGCAATCCTAAGCATAGTGTCCGGTAATGCTTTCACAGAATTTTGCACTGAACAAAAGCAATATAATATTACTAAGCCATCGAAGAATCACGAACCATTTCGATTTCAACTCGTTTAAATATTAAAGGTTAGGGAACCTGAAGACATTCAATCTCAACCGCTGTTATATTATTTTCCCATGTGATTTATTAGTCTATTATACATTCTGTGCCATTGTTAACGGTCATTCAGACACTACCAATACCGTCTGCAGCCGGAAAATTGAAGCCTTTATTGTCTAGGACTCTACGTTATTAATATTTGGTTTTCATCTACGAAGGTTCTAGTGGAGAAGATTATTTAGGACTCTTGGGACTGGCAGAACTCGTACGAGTTCCAAGTTCGTGGTTGTCCTTACTACTTGCGTTTCGGGGTTCACACACATTCGTTTAACGGAGCGTCTACTACACGGAGAGATGTTATGTTAAATAATGGCTTCAAAATTGGCCGTATTGCGGAGGTCTTTTTCCGCTTTTAGACCAAAATGCCGGGCTCAGCGATGGATGCTGAAATACCTCAAATTGCCCTCAAAAGACCTCAAAAGCTATTCCACTCGTCGTGCTACTATTGGTTACCTATCCACCATAGCGCCCGCTATTGCTTAAGGCCCCAGTTAGACGACGCGGTAGCTTTCGCACGGGACTGGCGACTGCTAAAGTTTAATTTGCTATGCACCAGGAGGGGAGCGCGCAATCGCCGCGCCGGTGGACGCGCTACGATCAGATAAACCCGCCCTAACTCGGTCGATCACCAGCATTGACGCAAGCCGCCGGGCTATGAGCGTTTCAAGTCCCGATAAGTAGATACACATTAATACAAATCGCTTCCTCATAAGTCACGAGTATTCTGTTGAATGTTGTCGCGCACGGAGTTAATGTGTTCACACCCTTAACATCAACTTGTACCGCTTCACATAATTATTTTGCTCTCATGAGAGTTACGAGTATTATTCATACCTGAACGACCGAAGCCGCGATGTGGGAGACGGGGAAACGATTTTACGTATGTGGAAGAGTGAAGTATGAGTCCCAGAATTTAAATGCTGGCATGTAATAGCATGTATTGAACATTGGGCTCCTGAACTAGGGGGCCTAGGTTCAAATCTTGCACTCACTACTATCAAAAATGATGTTGTGCGCATTAGCATTTAACTATCATTCGCTTCGGTGCAGGAAAACATAGTGAGAAATTGCACAGCTTAGAGTTCTGCACAACGTCTCGAATGTGTGTGATGTTTGTTAATCCGCACTTGGCTAGCGTGGTGGTCTAGGGTTTTTTGGCATTACAAGAGGAGACCCTTGCCCAGCAAAAAGAAATTAGTGGGTTGAAGCCATGTTAAAGCCAAAAAATAAAGGAAATTGACTATTGTATTTTTTAGGGTTATAAACGTATTTTATTAATTATTTTAGAAATGATTTTGAATCCTAATTACAAACACAATACATGCGCTCGTTAACACTAAATTTTAAATATAATTACGATAATATATGTATGAAATCTGTAATAATTATGGGAATCATTGAATATTACTGTTATGTTACGCTAAGTAACGTCATTAGTTACCATCGATTTCGCTAATTATGTTAACAATGTTCTGATTGTTATTGTAATTAATGCAACCTATCAAGTTATGCATAATTCGATTGAGAATAAGGATGAAACGCTCATAGTTCGATGGCTTGTGTCAATAATAATTTGCCGAGGAACCGCCTTTGTATACGGTCAGCAATTGGATGAGTGACCGATTTGGATAAATTTCTTGATAATTCTGTGATTTTAGTTCATGTATAAATGGACAACTGGGTTATTACTTTTTTGGCCTGTAATGCTAACAAAATCACACCACCAGTCAATCAGAATGGTTAGTGATCATTGCCACTTTATAGACACGAGACGAGGGGTAACCAATCCAACGCTGGCCTTAAAGCAGAACTCTTACAACTTTTCAGAGGAACCCCGTGTCATAGCGCTCCGGATATTCTTCAGAACTACTCAGAAAGCAATCCCTTACAACTTTGTTGTCGTTGAGGCTTCAAAAATGCTAAAATCCCAGCAAGATGTGCTCGTAATATTGCTTTAAAATAACATTTTGTACTCAATTTTGAGCAACTACGACGTCTGGGCGTGTGTAAACTTACTGCACACAAAAACGTTGTGGAAACTTCAGCAAAGTGTCCCTACTGCGAACATCTCAATTTCATATTTTTTGCCTCAAACTTCACTCCGCTTCTGGGCTTCGAACTTCCTTCCAAGTTTCCGTTGCTCTATAGAGTTTTCGTATAAAAAGCATCTCTGAATTTGGTTTGTTCCTTGGTAACTTTTGTAATAAAAATCTGGCCGAGTTCAAATCGGAACATGCACATTAAAGAGCTTCGTAATACGACAAATGGTATTAATTTTATTGACAGCTAAAAGCTTCTGTTCTTTAACATTACGAGGAACTTTTAGATTTTTCTAAAGTATAATCTTTTTATTATATAATTTTTCTGTCCGTGTTTATCTCAATGAACTACTACCTACTAAACGGTAAAACCAATTTTTAATGTTTTTAACCATTGACATATAATAATTGACGACCCGGATGGCGCAATGGTTAACACGCCGGATCGCCGTTCCGAGGGTCCTGGGTTCGATTCCCAGCGAGGCGGAAATTTGAATGATGAATTTAAATTTCCGTTCTTGGTCTGGGTGTGTGTGTTCTTATCTTTTGTGTTGCCCATGGCACCCACGACACAGGGAATCCTAATGTGGGGGTATGAGTGTGTAGCGTTATTTATTTATTTATTTATAATAATAAGTCAATGTTTTTCACCGACTTCAAAAAAGGAGGAGGTTCTAAGTTCGTCTATAAGTGTTTGTTTGAGTAGGTTTCTGAATGGTTTAGATTTACAATTGAAACCGGTGGGTAGCGCTGCTGTCAAGATTTATAATGTTCAATAGTTGGCTGATTTATAAATTATATAAATCAGCCTAACTATTGGAGATATCGAAGTGCTGCCATATAAAGTTTTATAGTTTTTTTTTTTTTTTTAAACAAAGAAAGACATAAAGAAATTTTAACTAAATAAACTTAAATAATATACACAAAACCTAAAACTAAAAAGTTAAAAAATAGAATTATATAGAATAAATAATAATAATAATAATTATAGAATTAGATGATCATTTCCTAAAAGTATATAAAATTTTAAATAAAAGGGATATTTTTATACCATTTTGATATACTTACAATATAAAAAAAATATGTTGCAGATCACACAGTATATTATGTAGATATACATACATAGCTAGTATCAGCCAGGTATGTGTGTATGTATGCTATAATAGTGTAAAGTATAAAGAACATAAAGGCACAGATGAATAATGGGAATTTTTATATAATACATAATTTTTATAATTTTTTTATAATATTTTATATAATATATAAAATGACCTTGTTTCGTTTTCATTTTGCCTTGGAGCGCAATTTCACTTAACTATTCACTAAGTTAACGTATGCTAAGATAGTCTAGAAAACCGTACTAAAACATTGCAACTCTTAGAAGGCATTTACACTTGAAAAGGTAAACAAAATGAGACCAAGACATATTTTTGCTAAATTGAAACACAAACGAAAACAATTTCAACAGTAGAGAGCTCAGCTAAATCCGTTCCATACATCTTTCAACAACTGGCAATAAAAAACCGGCTAAGCCTAAGGTTTTTCTCACTTTAACACAGCCATAGCGTACGAAGATACAGAGATTCATCGTCTTTGATGTTTAAAGAAGATTGACGACCCTATAGCCTAGTTGATACTGAAACCTATGTATATCTCTGAGTAAACTGCCTGCAAAGCAAGAAGGATTCGATTCCCGACCGGGGAAGATATTTCTGTGACAGATAAATATTTTTTCGCTAGTCGCGGGTGTTATTGATGTATTATTTGTATTGTAAATGCCGCCTGCCACACTGGTAATCCTGGTGCGGAGGCATGAACATGTAAGGGAGTGCGCGCACGGGGGACTTATGTCTGCGTGACATAAAAGTTTTTGTCTTCGTCGCGTCGCGTTTCTAAAGTGGGGTGCGCTCACGAGGGCGACAGTGACAAAACATTTTGACGTGACAACGTCTTATAATTCGATAGAGCCGGTGGCACGCATGAAAAAACATGACTCATGCGTCGTTACCGTCGTTACCGTAACGGCGTAGCAATCGGCCTTTGCGTTCGGCAGCGTTCGGCAGCGTCCGACATCCGTCTCTCTCCTACTTGAGTGAGCGATGCGTCTGCGTGGACAGCTGCTATACTATAGTACATTTATATGTTTTGATCGAGTATCAAGTGCAGTGAAAAGTGAATGTGGTGTCAATTGTTTATAGCAACGATAATTACAGCGATAAAGGTAATGATTCTTTCGATATTAATTATATATTCAGTGATATATTGTCGAATAGGTATTCGTGCTTTCATCATTAAAATGAATAGCATCGGTCCGCTAGTGCAGCGATTGTAGGTTATGCTATAATTGACATTGACAAATCTATTAAACAAATGAAATTAAATTTTTCTTTTGAAAAATGCTACCATTCCATCCATTGACATATGATATTACTATGGACGCACGATCCGCGCTAAAAAATGTCCGAGCCAACTCAACAACAAAATGCAAGAAGAACAACAATGCCGCGTTAGTCACTTTTTGACAGTGCTATCAACTACACATCAACGATGCCGTATTGTATTTTGAAATCGTGCAAAAACTACGCAAGTAAAGTGAAATAAGCCGATGGTATATCATATTTTCGGTAAGTAAAACATTGTTTTATCTTTTAAAGTATTGGTTTGCTACGAATACACACTATTTTATTTTAAATCGAATTAATTTCGTAAATAAATCTCAGAATCACTCAAAAGATTCAAAAATATATCTTTGTCTTTGTCTTCTCGCTATACAGACTGTAGTCAGAAAGAGATAAGTATATCCGTTACTTTTGTTTAAATTATTTTGCTTGTCATTATGGCGTGTAGTGTAATCGTTGTGTCATAAGGTGCCATTGACGTATGTGTTTGTTGCAATCGAAATAAAACCGTGATTTAATGAATTTAGTGTTTAAATTACCATGTAAACACTTTTATATTCTTGTAATGTCAAACTGGGACATTATTTTCGCGATTTTAGTAGGAGACCCTATGTCTATAGTATTTATGTAAATGATTCCATCAGTATTTTCTTAAGACGTTGTCACGTTCAACTATCGTCAGTAAACCGACTTTACAGACAACCAATTTTTTTTTGATATGGAAGCGTCATTGGAACGACGATCTGGCATGTTAACCATTGCGCCATCCGGCTCGTCAATGTGAACGGAGAGTGACAATCTTGTCACCGACGCCGGTAGGCGGACATAAAAGTCACCCAGTTGTCGCGTCGTAACGTGCGCGCACCTCCATACATATCCAAGGACTTGATAAGAGCGACGAAACAGTCACGGCGACAAAAGTCCCCCGTGCGCGCACTCTCTAAGAGAAGTCGACGCCACTAGACGTAAGCCAACGGCCACGAACCACATCCGCACCAATCACTAACAAGCCGTTAGCGATAGTTAGTCCTGTTAGTTGTTGTTAGTACCTAATAGTCCAGTTGGTAATTGTTAGTAAGAGTCTCATTCTAATACGGTCACAGATATGTTGGTACCCTTGAGAATGGAGATGGTTGCCTCTTAAAAGAGTAACCAGCTCCACACCTTTCTAACCGGAACACAATTGATGTTAAAACAATTATTACACGATAGAAATGGTACTAAGTACCGTGGCGGCTATCAATTAAACAATGTATTATCCCCATGAGTTAACTGGCAATTGAATCCTTGACTATGCCGAGTGCTGATACGAATGAGTAAATGATATCAGAAATAGTTTCAGGTGCACTTATTTCCGCAGGGGAAATAAAAAGAAAAAGTAAAAAGGAAAATAGTGAAGAGGCGCCAGCAAAGCCGTCGTTTATATAAAATCGTAACGACCTAAAACAAGAATTGTAGCCCCTGATAATATCTCACAATTTTAAATTAACTTTTTGAAGTTGGTTTAATTATTTTATTGCGATTTTTATTACATTTTTTTAAGTTTGTTAAAATAAAACAAAAACCTTAACGGTATTCTAAGCTTTACCACTGAAAACCAAATTTTCTGAGGTAACCGGGAACAGCGCCCCAGCAAACAGTATTTTTTAATCATTATTATGGGATCTATTGCGTTAATAAAAATACCCGCAATAGTAGATTTTTCCTATATCAGTTACGTTCAAACCATTGATGGCCCCCTATTGAGCATAGGTCTTTCCTCGTCACTGAGGAAGCCTATAGCATAATTCACCACGCTGCTCCAGTGCGGATTGGTGGCCAATCCAAATACCGGAAGTTTTAATGCCACCCGAAGCCCTTCGATATATCTTAAGCTTGACCACTGATAGCTAAATACAAATCGGTTAAACCGTTTCTGAGGTAAAGGAGAACAAACATATTGATAAAATGACAAAAAATACCCCAAACAGCCGTTTTTATTCACTGAGCTAGTGGTGGTTTGTGGTAACACTGGTAACATACAAGTATACATCAATGTTTTTACCTCTATCAGTTTTAATTATTAAGAAAATGTATTTTGATTATTGTCTTCCGTTCAATTAAACGTGTAATGAATAACCATAGATAATTACAATCGGGAAGTCTGAAGCATAAACAATTTATATTCCTCTAGCTGTTGACATTAATGCGCCCAGAGAATGTGTCTCCACTAACAATGTCAGAAGTGTCACAGCCGATTACTACGTCAGGACGTGACTGTTTTTATTACCCGTAAGTAATTTGAAACTCTGCAAAGCAAACTAAACCTTGTTTGCATTGCTCAATGTTGGTATTGTTATGACAAAACCACCCAAACAGGTGTTTGTGTTGTGTCAAAGTTTATGACACACAGAAGTGCTTAAGCGGTAAATCTGATAAAATGTTTAAGTGTAATTGTTTTGTTTATGTTGCGTTTTATTTTTTAAGTAACACTCGCTCGGTAAAGTTAAGCCTTACGTACAAAAAATGTCTAGTGTTTTCTTTAAATTGACATAATTTTTTTTTTGTGAACCGCTTCGAAAATGCTGCCGCAGTCTCCCTCTTGTAGTATAATATATCATTGGCAGTCTCACTACAATGCAATACAGTACAGTACAATACAACACAGTCATATACGCTGTTTCCGAGATTATCACAGAAAAAACCAGATACACCTACAACAGGCAAAAAATCGAAAATTCGTTGATTTTGATGTTGAAAAACTGGTAAATATTATCCGCAAAAAATCAAATACCGTCGGAATCAAACTACGTGGTAGTTAGATAAATACTCAACACAGATACAGAGTAAAATTATAACAAAAACTAACGGAAGAATTGAATTTCTTAGAGATAGCATTACATCATAAAAATTATATATTTTTATACATTCCAGTCTGGTTTTCGGCCTTTGATCCAACTGACATAGAAATAAAGGTCGGTGAAGTTTAAGACTGAAGGAGATTACAATTTGATCAAGGTATGTTTCATTAGAATACATAGGGCATAATCCTCCATAATCCATTTATAAAAGGTTATATAATTATTAGCTACGTAAAACATCCACTAAAATTGATATGCCGTGGAATGTCTTAATAAGATCCATATCTGAGATCGTAAGATTTCCCTGAAGGCACGTCCCAAGACACTTAATTACTCTCAAGTTTCCTTCGTTATTAGTCATTATAGTTCGTGGATAAAGCAACTTATCGTCTTCCTCAAGTTATAATGGATGAGACACAGGTATAGAGACTGTATAAGTTATCACGAGATATTTCGTCTCTTGTCGATAAAGTGAATATTAAACTAGACACTCAATATATAAACTAATATTGTCCCAATTTTAACCCATTAGCTGCTGCATTACCTTCTCGCTCCAGTGCGCATTATTGGAAAATCGAATTAAAACATTCGAAAGGACTTAGAATTACTAATCATTTCAACAAGTTGTGAAAAATGTTGTAGGGCTATAAAGTTAAATTTGTCAGAGGACGCAATTTTATTTTTTATATCTCTAGTGGGGATTAGTGTAAAGTTATATAATTTTAAACTGATATTATCGCGGACACTAAACATCGCCTCATAAAAAAGTTTCTGCTTACCTACGCACTCCTAAAGATATAATCCCATACCAGTGCCCCGGGGTTTATAAAGTTGATTGTAGCTGTGGAAGCTCGTATATCGGTCAAACCAAACGGGCTATCTCCCAACGAATAAAAGAACACATCAGTGCAGTCAAAAAGAACAACCCAAAGAAATCCGCCGTAGCAGAACATCTTATTGAAGCCGGTGCTAACCATTGGATCGAGCTACATAGCCCACAGGTGATCTCAACTGAGCGGCATTACATTCCGCGTATAGTAAGGGAGGCCATTGAAATCAAAAAACATCCTCAGAATTTTAACAGAGAAGATGGGTATAAATTAGCGCAATCGTGGAACCCTGTGATTAGTTTGTGTCAAACAAAAACAGTACAGCGTTCAGTGCGTAAAGATGTCGTTAGTGTCGTGTGTCGTAATTTAAAAACAAAGAGATCAAGACGGAAAGTTGACAGGCTTATCTGTCACTAGTGTATGACAAGTGTCACCTGTCAAAAGTTTCTCCCCGCCACCGCAGTCTCGCCGTGACCATGATCCATGCAACTGGGTCGAAATATCGGTAAAACAATTCGAAATCGTGAGTACCCGTATACATTACAATGTTTAGTGTAAAGTTAAATCCAAGTTTGTAATTCATAAACCAAAATAAATTACCGGTTTGATCTCCAATTCATTTTATTACGAAATAATAATAAAAAGGTCCCATGTTTGCCGTATGTAAATAAGTTACCCAAGTAACGACAAATAACATTTCCAAGATATCGCAGATTCCTTTATAAAGTTGACGTTAACGTGCGTACGTGCCCTTATTATCGAGTTGCGGTTATTCTGCTGAAGACATTTGTGGAGGCAAAGGTGCTACGGGATGGGAGCAATCAAGTTTCAGAATGATGTCGTGGGTAATAATACCCTTGGAAAGAAAAAGATTTTCCGAGCACAAGTATACAACGAGGAACGAATAAAAATAATGTTCGCAAAGTTACGTAACGTTTTGATTTGCTTTGGTACACGTTGCAATTGCAACCCATAACGGTCCAACTGGTAGGCACGGGTCTCTTACAATGTGAGGGGTGCAGGCCATAGGCTCTCATTATGGAGAACCCTCAGGTGTGCGAGCGTTGTTCACGAGATTTTCCTTCACCGAAGCAAGAGATAATTAAATTAAAAAACGCAAATTTTTATTTTAGTCATTTATTTTACTGAAAGCGTCAATTACAATTCGTTTTCTACTTGCCTGCGAGCATTGTTTGTCAGAAAAGGCAGTTAACTTCACTGGGTCAATATGGTTCGAACTGAAATGGGCCTATCGCAAGAGCCATAGAGCTTTACAGTAAATCCGGTAGACCCAGTTTCCGTAGCTAAGTAATGGAATAAAGGTTCCCGTTAAATTGAACACAGTTGATGTTCATTAACGACTTATTGAGCATTGTCAATTTACATAATAGAAGGCCAGACTAAGGGGCATTTGCTTCGTTCTCATTAGTGATTTTTATTTGGTTTGAACTGAATAATTTCGCGTGGGAAGAGCTTTATATGGAACTGTTGAATATTTTCATTTGAACGAAAGGGCTGATGAAGGAAATTGTTCTTTAGTTCTGAATAAATTGAAAGAGTTTGCTTTGAAATTTACATTTCTTTTTAACTACGAACCTGTTGATAACAGTAAACTTCTAATTGATTTGGACGTCTTATGAAAAAAATTGAATAGATAATGTTAAGATCCTTATCTTTTTAAACTTCTCTCGAAGATTTCTTGCGGTTTTCATTTATTTAATAAATGACGATGATGTCAATATACATAAAACTGAAAATAAGCAAGATAAAAAGTCTTATCTGCTCTTACATCCGCAAACTGTCTTATTTTATTACTTAATGGTATTATACAGATCTATTTTACTCGAGAGGCTAGTTTTGAATACTTCATTGAAGTTTAGAATCCTAATGAACAACAAGGAAAACTATGGAATTCCATAGTTAGAGCTTTCTTTTTCAACAAATTATTGTAGCTATTTACTAACGCTATTAGCTGAAATACCTAAAGATGTAAACGTACACTTGTTAATATCGTTCACTTTTATCACCTTACAATTTTATTTCTTGTCCTTTGAAAGATTAAGGATCACTACACAAATTATCGGACAAAGATTAGGTAGGTAGTTCAATTTTAGTAATACAAAGAACATTTTCCTAATGAAGGCTTTGAGAAAGATCAACAGAAATTAATCTTCAAATACCTAAGATAAAATAAGAGCTTTTCAGATAGAATCTATCCAGGCATGTAAGTGCTTTTCGCTTGGAGTCCAATTCTCTTACACCCTTTTGCGTTTAATATATTTCTTTCGAGTGCGTAGATATATCTATAGATAATAATCGGTATCTCGGATTGGCCGAGTTATTAACACCATCGTCAGACATTATGTGGGCGTATAGCTAGGGTAATCGAGCAAAAGAAATAGCGTATGCACAAGAATTACGTTTTATTACTTTTTTAACAATTTTATTTTACACGGTCATAGTCACACCGGGTAAACGAAACGAATAACAGTCCCCAGAGGAGGAACCGATCTCTAAGACGGTCAAATGGTAAGTGTCCTCTCCAACCAGCGCCCTCCACCACCTAGGCTCTGCTGTAGCACGAAGTTAGCCAAATATCGACGTCATCGTGACGGTGCTGCCATCTATCGGAACTCGTGCTGCGTTTCGTTTAGCATCCATACTAATGACCGTCTCCGACACGGCCATCCCTGACCTGTCACACGTCCCTGTGTGACTCCTTTAGTACTACCATCACAATTGCTCTTTCCGCAATTTTCTTATCAATAACTTCAAACCAAAACAAAACTCTAAATCTTAAACATGGGAAAAATGGCTACTTTTATTGCGAGTGGTTTTAATTAACTTTGTATTGCATTGCTTTTTTTTTTAGCCCTAACTACCGTAAACTACCACTGCTTCCAAGTGTCGCTATGGAGAAGAAGCAGCGGAACAAACTCCATAACATTACAACACATGTTTGAACAAAATTACCAATTAATTATTTGCGCGATTGTAAGCTTTTAATCGGTACGTCGTCACCGTATAAATCTACGCGATTCGGCGTTTCCACGTGATCCATCTTCATAAACGCTCTACCAGCGGCAACACGTACTTGGCATTGGAGATTACCTGTAACATCAAAACACAAACGCGAGTATCTCTCCAAGCTCGGCCCTTCCTGACCAATAAAAGTTTCAAAATTATTAAAAGATGGAGATATCATGAGATGGAGCTCATATGACCAACCAGTACAAAACTTTGAGCCATTATTTAACCAGTATTTGTACCACTCTAAGTTATCCAACCAGTATCTAAACAATTTGTCACAATTCACTCTTGAACAAAAATGGCTGAAGGTCATTCAACTCGAATTAAAACAAACTTAGTCAACAACATCACCACTCTGCTTAGTACTTACAAAACATAGCCTCTCTCAAGCTATAACACCAGTGTCTCTAACACAAGGGACCATTCCCCAGTCACTAAACATCGTGTTGACTATCTCTAGGCCCACCTGCCCTAATTTTCCCGTTACTCAACAATAACAACTTGACCTTAAGGCATTTTCATCATCAACATCACGGCTAACAAAAGCCTTCATCAAACCAAACCAGGTTATGAACAATAATAAAGTTACACGAACATACTGGTTAAACAATATCCCTCATATCCAATAAGCTTGTGGAGTTTCTCATGTAATAATCTCATAGCTTTTACTAAAAAGCTTGTACTCAATTAAATTAACTGGAAGAATACTGAAAGTCACAGCAATTTAGTTATTAACAGCCAACACTACTTATCTGACAATTACAATGACAGATTCTGTTTATCATCCATCAATTTTAATAATTTGATTTTAAATTAACTAAAATCCTACATCAAATATCGATACTAAACATTTTGATTAAATTTAATGATTTGATCAATTAAAAATGCTTAAGCAACCAAGTACCAATGTTAACCAATAACTTGCAACCATCATTAAAGTAATCATCATTACCACATTACAAAATCCAAAGCAAGAATCTTATTCGTGGCCTGTGGCTTTTCATTAAGCCCCAACTACAAACCTCATGTTTGTATTATTGCATTCCCCTGAATGCCGAGTCCCTCGGACTCTATGGTCTCTACAAGACCCGACCTCCGCCAGAGCCACCCGCGCACCGCGCATCCACGGACTACTTAAAGCAGATACCGACTTCTAACGGACTACGGCTACGAAATGACTACTGGTACGGTCTGACCAGCCGAACTAAGATTCATCGCTATTAATCAACTCAAAATCTTCTACTTCCAATGGTACTTGGCCCTCAGGCATCCTCCTAAGCCTATCTCTCAATGTGTAACACGATCTCCGTCAGATTTCTCAACAAATAACGCAGGACTCGCAAAAGGTGAACTACTAGGTCTAATAATGTTAGCATCTACTCGTAACAATTCCTTTACTCACTCACGCCTTACTTTTCGTTCCTATGACGTGCAGCAGTAAGTCAGTCTTTGGACAGTTTTATTTCGATCAATTAAACGAATTTGTAGTTTAGAAGCTTTGACGCAGGTAGTCGGAAAACCAATAGCAAATATTCCTCATAAAATTCTTTACTTTACTTAACACTCATAAGATTACTCAAGTTACTACCTGAAGTTGTAAAACAACCCGCAACGGTCATTACTAAATAGCCATAGTATGTGAATGCAAACAGGTAGTTGTCAAATGTACCACCGCTTGATATAAAGCTCATTTCAATATTCTTCAATAAAGCGATAAGAAAAAAAATGATACAAATCACCCGTCACACCGCACCACACTCGCAACCGTAAGCCATGACATCAGAGGCGCGAGCAATGGCGTCCCGGCTTTCCTCGCCAGCATCAGCACCAGCATGTGACAGACGATGCGGTCCTATACGACACACGGCCAATAACCGCTCCCCATGCAGTCATCGCAGGTTCCGTGTCCTTAGATGTAGAACAATGTAATTGTTCCAATGACCTGTACTTCTTCAAAAGCTAACTGGAATACAGAATAACACAAGCATTGCATCGCGATATGCGCCGATATGTGAGACACCACTTAACTTAATTGAAGTTATTAAGAAGCCGTTTGTAACCACCCCTTTTTTTTAAATTTACAGTTCGAACGAGGTACCATACCCCTAAATCTACTAACAAATGTTTAATCGATTCCCGATGTGAAATACCTGCTCAACCTGGGCACAAACACTGCGAACCAATTTGTTTGTTAATCAAGAGGCATTCATTAATTTTTTAGGCTTTAATAATTCTTCTTTCAGCGCAAATACAAAGTTACCATTGTACTACCATACCATATTAAAAGTTCAATTTAAACCGAAGCTGGAAAGCCCCCAATATTAGAAAAAAACACTTTTGGATTTCCCGTTATAGTTCAGATACTGACGGTTCACCCATTCTATCAAATGCAATGCAATAAAAATTATTTCTCGTCACTGCATGATATTATTACCCGAAAACGTAACTAAATCTGAAGGAACCACAAACTAATTTAAAGTGGTTTTCTTTTTCTACACGACTGAAAAGTCAAATCTACCCTCATTAACATTAACAAACTTAAAAACGCGACTTAATTGTGATTTCCGATGTATGCCACTTAGCCTCGAATGATTTTCTTTACAGCGAAGGAAAAAAGGAAAATAAGCCATTAAATTGAGTTTCGGAACTACCGATTTCTTAATTAATACCCTTGTTATCGATTACTTCATCAGTATCACAATCTACAACTACTGTCCTACTGTTGGGCACGGGGCTCATGTGAGGCCTACGAGCCACGGTCCACCACACTGGCCAATTGCAGATTGGCTGACCAATACAGATTGTCGTCCAATTATGACGGTTACCCAAAAATCTAATTAAGATCTTTCTATCACAATAGATGTAACGAAATAAAAATTATGCCATACCGATACTCGCCGTCTTACTTGAAAATCCTCATGGCTTACCACAACCTGATACAACATATCGCCAGCAAGTAAAGAGATGTTTGTAGATCATATTATCACAGTAACCTGAAAAGCTGAAATAGGTTCTTGATCCCAACTTCTGATCTCGGATTGGCCGAGTTATTAACACCATCGTCAGACATTATGTGGGCGTATAGCTAGGGTAATCGAGCAAAAGAAATAGCGTATGCACAAGAATTACGTTTTATTACTTTTTTAACAATTTTATTTTACACGGTCATAGTCACACCGGGTAAACGAAACGAATAACAGTCCCCAGAGGAGGAACCGATCTCTAAGACGGTCAAATGGTAAGTGTCCTCTCCAACCAGCGCCCTCCACCACCTAGGCTCTGCTGTAGCACGAAGTTAGCCAAATATCGACGTCATCGTGACGGTGCTGCCATCTATCGGAACTCGTGCTGCGTTTCGTTTAGCATCCATACTAATGACCGTCTCCGACAGGTATAATATGTCAGCATCAACTAATGAAATAGATTATTAAGATTTTTGATCTGATGTAATGACGATTTACAGTTATATGTCGTGGGTGCAATGGACAACACACAAGACAAGAACACACACACAGACCAATATTCAAATTTTCGCTCGCTAGAAATTGTGTCAGGACCTCAAGTTGCTCAAACGGCAATCCGACATGGTAACTATGGAGTCAGACGGGTTGTCAATATGGAAACTTGAAATTCCTTAAGAAGTATTCCCGGAGCGCTAAAACATGGAGTTCAATAATGTATTAAATAAGTCCTATATCAGTGCCAGCGCGGCTCGGCGTTTCATTTGTTTGACGAACCCGTAGCCTAGTTGGTAGTGACCCTGCCTGCGAAGCGAGGGATCCCGGGTTCGATTCCCGGCAGATATGTTTGACAGATAAATGTGCACAAATAGTGCTTTCAAGGACAGCTGCGACACAGGGAATCCTAGAGCGGGGGTATGAGTGTGCTAACGTTACTTTTGATTGATTTTTAAACTAACTTTCATCTCTAATCATAATTCTAAATACTAATTTTAATAGTGGCTCCTTTAAAATCGACGAAATTTCAAACTCTGAACCCCCCATTTCACCCAATCAAGGGTGGAATATGACAAAATCAGTTCTTAACGGTCGTACTAACTATAACCCTGCTACATTTCATCTTTATACGGCAAGCGGTTTTTGATATTTCGAAGATATAAACTGCAAAAAAGTTGTAAAATTAACAAAACTACCCCGATACCATATACCGGTAGCAGGAAAATATGAGCAATATAAAATGTTCGGACTTCCTCTTCCGTTTTCCTTACACCTGGCAACCCTGGATGATGAATCACTTGTCACGTTCAGTGAAAGGTCGCGTGATATTGGGGATGTTCACGAATATTATATTACATTGGACGCCCTGGGAGTCTGGGACAGCTATATTTCATTTTGTTTCATCTGTTACTCTATGTAAATAATTTTTATTTGTAGTTGAAACGGATTTTCCTGAACAATTTGTATTTCGTAAATTGTAGTCTACACTTTTTTTAAGTTCAAAATTTTTTTTGAAATTATATTAAGGGGATCGTTAACACCAGCTACGGTGCTTTACAATTACTAATATTAGTTTATCAGTCAAAAGGACAATGACCATTAAAGTATGGGGACATGGCCCACAATGGCTTCATAATTATTTAATTTGATCAGCCTAGCCAATAACATTGAATACCAAGTCACATCAGTATTTTTCAAAGCTAAACAGGGGTTAGAAATATATTTAGGTTATTAAGATATTTACACCTCAACATACCCTCTCGACATAGATGACAACATAATTCATTATACTCATGATAACCACGATTTCACATCTAAATCACGCGCTGCATCAAAAACACACTTCACCCATACCGTAATTTTTTTTTATACATAATATTTTCTTACTTATTATATCTTTATAACAAAATCCCCCATTCGAAATACTGATTGTAATACTTAAACGACGGTTAGATTATAAACTAATAATTATGGTGCTGGAGTTCATTTGAAGTGTGAGAAAATTACAGACAAAAAGAATCATTCTCCTTTCACCTACGCGTCAAAAATGCTTTATACCTACTCCCGGTAGTAGTAGCGTAGTATGCGCCCTAGCTTATCATAAAGTTACAATGTCATCGAAACTTAACCAATATGCAAAAGTACGTAGAGTAAGAAGCAGTTCCAGTTCAGCTTGCAACATTTGACCCGAAAATACAAATTATTTATTACAGAGGCATTTAAAAAATTCAGAAGCAGGATACGAAGGCAGGTCGTCCAAACAGGAAACTGAAGTTCTAACCACGTATCTCTGCGTACCCCAGTACCAATAACGTAATTAATATTAGTCTCCTGGCCACATTATCGTAAGGGGATTTGTATCATCGAGCCCAGGGTACAGTTATTAACATAAACGACCGATATGTCTCGTGTCGAAAGCAGCTGACGCTCACATATTATACGGCCGCGCCTTGCCGCTTTGTTACTATAAAGACCCATTTACATGAGAAAACCTTACGAGCAAATTCTCTTGCATATAACATCCATCAATCTTTAGATTTCTGGTCCTGAACAATAGTCCACATTCACACAGTAACAGTTATAGATTCTAGAATTGCTTCAACCAGAGATTATTCATGATTTCTGATTACAATTGAGTTCAGCCGTGACCACGATCCATGCAACTGGGTCGAAATATCGGCGTCTCAAAATACATGTGAGTTTGGCTTTAACCCATTAATGACCCACTACTTAGCACGGGTCTCTCCTCATACCTGAGGAGGCCTAGAGCATAATCCACCACGCTGCTCCAGTGCAGATTGGTGGAGATATCGTGAGTATCTGTATTATAATAAAATATACGCAAATTGTTTTTGAAACCTGGAGTTGCATGCAGGATTCGACGCTCCCTGCTCGGGAGTTCAACGTTTTAACCGCTTGGCTATCTACTTTTTTGCCACTTATACCATCAAACACTATGAAGTTTAGATTTGATTAAACATTTTCAGATGCTGTCTGAAAATTTCATGTTTCTGTTGTGTTTAACCGGGAATCGAAGCAGGTACCTTTCGCTGAGCACTGTCAAAGCCAAAATGACAGGGTTATCGAATAGAAACAGTCCCATATTTACCCACAGCTCATATTAAACTAGGTCTATATTTGAGTTCAATTTAAACATAAATTTGTTTAGGTCTGCTCAAATATTATGTAGTAAATTTACTCAACACCGTGTAGATACATGCTCACTCCAATTCTAAGTCAAATAACCAATTAGAGACTTACAGAGACTTACACAAGTTGAATTGTGTATTACTTACTAATAAATCGTCCGTACTTCGCGTCTATAAATCGATGCCTTATTTAGTAGGTACATCCGTTCTATAATTGCCAATCATTTATTTCAGGCGTTATATTTTGTTTACCGCGTTTTACCAATTAAAAGATATTTAATAGATCTATAAATTAAAAATAATTAATTCCATTCCACTGATAGATATTACTCTAAAAATATCAACAAAATTTAACTAGCAGTTTCAGATATTAGCGCGTTTAAACAAACAAAAACCTCTTCAGCTTTACTATACTACTACAGATACTCGTAGATGTTTCCTAATCAGGTAAGAATGAAGTAGGTAGGAAATATATTGCGTCTAACAAGACATACCTACATACGTATTCAATGTTTCATGAGGAAATAACTTAGAGATGTACTTGATGCCTTTGTAAAGTGACGAAATATTTTTCCATGCTACGGGTACGTTTCAAGCTGTGCTATCTAAAGATACTTCAGCAAAGAAAGATCTCTCAGGCGAGATGTCGCCGCAGCACCAAACATACCATAATTCAAACAAAAAAACAACTTTTAAAATTGTTTACATTCACAAGTAATATAAAATAAGAATATTATCAACGTAGTGAAAGTTAATTAAATACTCAATATTAAGAATTACCCAAAAACGACGTTTTACGGTTCTTGGAACAGCAAAACCGTCCCATGTGAAAGGAGCTGATAACAGAGTTAAGTCAAATGATGCGTTTAGATTAATACATTTTAACAATAGTAGACAAATTAACGTTACCGCATAGCGGTTACTACAAATTACCCAATCTCCATTAAATCAATAACATTTTGAATTAGTTATATAATTCAGAGCACCTTTCATAGTTGACATAATTATTGGTTCCATTCGAAACGATTAAAGACAGACAGACAGACAGACAGACAGACAGATACAAATTGTAAAAAATGTTATGTTGGTATATGCACCATGTATCCATCCATATGCATTTAGTAAAAAGTGGTTATTTTAATATTACAAACATACACTCCAATTTTATTTATTTGTATAGATGGGACGGTAGGGGTGGTAGGGGTGGTAGGGTGGCTTGGACAACACCGTCAATGTCAATGGTGTTGTCCAAGCCACCCTCGACACACAGAATCCTAATGCGGGGGGTATAAGTGTCCTAGCGTCTTTATTCCTACGAGTATTATTATTTATCAATACTATTTTATAACATTCGTATTATTGGAACTGTATTATAGATAAACGAAGCCTTCTAAATAATATATCTTTATTATGTTAACATAATGGTCTACGCACGTCTCAAAGATAAAAGATGAGGAAAAGAGCACATTTCCGACTAGAGACGCGTAACGGCTTTTGTAAATTCCTTTACCTTCCCGATGAGGTTGTCCCATTGCTTTATGATGTGTAAGTAATTCCGAATACAACACATGACATCTTTATTTTGCGATATCCAAGTAGATGTATCGTGGATATTTAGTTAGTTGGTTAGTTCGTTAGTAGCTCAGAGTATATATTTACTACTGTAATATTATATTCTAAGGTTAGTAGGTATGTTGATAGGGCCAGGGACAGTTTGTGATAGTTATTCCTGTTAGTTGTTGTGAGTAAAAAGTAGTACAGTTGCTTTCTCCCTTCTCACAAGTCTGTCTCATCCATATCGACATTGAACCTTGCAGAACCTTGAATCCTCGACAGAAGTTCATGCAACATTTCCGCGACTTCCTCCGATCTACTCCATTTAACCCACATTAACAAAATTTCTTTTAAGTAGGTCTAATTTACAATTCATATTTACGGCAACACTTGAGTTTTGGATTCAAATAGCCCTCCAGGGGCCCTTTTGAACAGATTTGGGTACGTTAACTTTAATGACTTCATTCTGGCTGGTGATTCTTGTCACGAAGATATTCTGAGAGTAATGGGGAGGGATTTAATTTAAGCAACAGTAACGAAACTGAAGAGGGTACCAAAAAGACTAAAAGATGTCAGGTTTTAATGTAATTGACACTGAGTTATGACTTGTTCAGACCAGGGACAGACAGCTTTAGATCTTTAGTGGGCTGTTAAATTAAACAAGATACTAAGGAAGACCTTGCCTTAAACAGTAATAACAGTTAGTAATTTACTATCAAACCCGCCCTCACTTCTTTTCGGAAAACCTGTCCTTAAGACTAAATTGTTAGACGTGATTCTTTAAACTGACAGACTTTGTATGAGGACTGGGAATCTTTGTGATTAGTCCTCTTAGTTGTTGTTAGTAATAGTCCAGTTAGTAATTGTTAGTAAGAGTGTTGAGTTGATCATTCGTTTTAGATCTAGCTTTACCAATGTCTATGACGTTTATTTGCCGTTTGCATTGAAAAGTAAGATGGTGGACAATACTTTTTATTTCAAGCGGCTTATAAAAACTCCAGAATACTAGAACAATTGACAGTCTGGTTCCAAGAAAGCAATTTCTTAGAGACAAGGAAAAGTGCAAATCGCAGACGAAGAAAATTTAATAAGTCGGAGCGACATTTAATAAAGACTTAACATCATACAATACTTAATTTTGTGGCAATTAGTTTCGAATTCTAAACCATTTTACTATGTAGGGGTCAAAGCGCTCATAGTCCGGCGGCTTGCGTCGATCTTAAGTGATCGACTAAGTTAAGCAACAGCGGGCGATGTCGGTAATTGCATGGGGTGACCGCTGGTGGCAAAATTTTTCTTGAGCGCTTCCGTGCTTTTTCGTGCCGTTTCATATCTTCATTTAAATAATAAAAAAAATCAGCAAAAATTGCAGATTAACCGTATGAGTAGAAAAAGAAAAGAAAAGAAAAAAAAGATGTTACTTCATAATTATAAGAACACTTAAACGCTTACACACTCATACCCCCGCACTAGTACTCCCTGTGTCGCGCGTGGTATGGCCGACAAATAGCACATCACTAACACCCATAGCCCGAAAACAAACATTCATCTTTCACATAAATATTTGCCCCGGCCGAGAATCGAATCCGGTACCTCGCTTCGCAGGCAGGGTCACTACCAACTAGGCTACGGGGCCGTTACAATCAAAGGTCAAATGTCCCAAAATAACATCCAATTACAATATTATATACGACGATACCAGTATAATAATAAATACATATTGTTTGATCCCACGACACTTCAAAGTTTCCGAACAACTAGAATGGGAGATTATGTATAAGTTAACTACGACTACAAATCCACATTCGGATACGGCGACTTCAGTTAACCGAAGAGTTAACATAACCCAATCCTTTACGGATACGGGAATCTCGTAAAGTTACTCCAGAGAGATTTTAGAGCGAATTGGATTATGCGTGGGAACTTCTTACAATCATGTTGTTATTAGAACCCACGTTAAATATTGATTTAGACTATATTTAAGTGAACTGAAGTGAAGTATAGTGAAGCGCTCATAGCCCGGCGGCTTGCGTCGGTCTCAAGTGATCGATAAAGTTAAGCAACAGCGGGCGCGGTCGGTAGTTGGATGGGTGACCGCTAGTGGCAAAATTTCTTGAGCGTTTCCGTGCTTCGAAGGGCACGTGAAGCCGTCGGTCCCGGTTGTTATCATTTGGTAGCAGTCGTTAAGCCATGTCGGATACCTTCGGGCGGCTTAAAATTTCCGACACTTGGGTTGGCCACTAACCCCTCCACCAATCCGCAATGGAGCAGCGTGGTGGAGTATGCTCTAGGCCTCCTCAGGTATGAGGAGAGACCCGTGCTCAGTAGTGGGCCATTAATGGTTGTAGCCTATATTAATAATAAATAATAAGCCTGTATTAGTCTCTTCAAAGTAATAACGGAATACGAAAAGAAATTAATTACGTACCTTAATTAATTAGAGCTTTACAACCAATTACTTTACTCGTAAAAAATATTTTCATTACATTCCATTCAACGCAATCGAGATTATTTTATGAAACTAAATCATCATCACAATATTTACTTTTAAGCAAATCATTGGATTGGATTGTATAGCCGAGTAGAATTATAAATAGAGGGATTTTTGGATATTATTAAAATAATTGTTACCATTTTTATTACGTTTTTATTAACCTTGTGTAAGTTAGGGCTTGACTACGATCCCACCCGACGTTAAGTGGCAACGTAGACCTCGGTTGGTAATCTCGCTCAATACTCGTAGAAACAACCTCTTCACTTAAAGGCGCTTACATTATAACAGAAACAGAAACACCGACGCAGGCGTATTTTAGTTATTAAGTTATGAACGAGACCTAACTCTTTTTGAGAACAAAATCTTAAAACCTATTAATAATGTCTGATACAAATTCTTCTTCCACTTTAACTCCAAGACCTATACTATGTACTAATATTGCTTGTGTTGCTACCTGATTAGCCACAAATGAGGCAGTAGTTAAGCCTCTTCAATTTTTTAAGGAAATAAGAAAAACAAGACTTCATACACATTTGAGAATAATATTAAGATCTTTCAGGTGTGCAGATTTCCTCACGATGTTTTTCTTCACTGAAGCAAGTGATAATTAAATTCTAATACGCATATAATTTTTGAAAACTAGAGGTGCGTGCGGGATTTGAACGTTGAAGTCCAACGTTCAACCACAAGGCTATCACTGCCTAGGCCTACCCTATTATACACACGAACCAAATGGACGACCTTGATGTCAAGCGACTTATTCCGAATTTGATTCCCGACATTGGAGATTTAGAGAAAGATGTTTTTGCTCGAGTAGGTATTTGTGATGTATGTATGTCTATAATATCACTACGACATAAGGTATCTACTACGGAGTACATGTACCGAGTACATGTACAAAGCGTTCCATGCCCCAGTCCTCATACTTACTAACAAACTAACCAACTAATGTTCTAACACCGTCTGGAGTGGACTAAGCATCATAGTCCCCATTTGCGTCCAGTCTGTGTCGGTCACATTTGTCATGGGCGGCAGCGAAAGGTGGTGCTGCGTGTGCGTTTACTACTTTATGCTATAAAAAATTGTACAACGGCATAAAAGATATTGCTCATGGATAACTCTTTCGCAGTATACATTCATTGGTGTACGAGAAAGGGCGTTTATGATATTGTACACAACTACACATACATACACACCGTCATACAGATATTTGGTTACTCTAAAACTCTAAAATTCGTCTACTATGCCGCTTGACCAGCGTGGTGGACTATGGCTTAACACTTTGTGACATGTACAACACAGTGGGGCAGTTTTGGGTTGGAAAGAAGGAGAATGCGGGTTAAAATAAATGACAGATCACGCTACGCGAACGCAAATCCAATTCCCAAATCCGGCTCAAATTGAACCACGAATGACACCCCCATTACGAATACCGGATATGTGAAAGTTACGCGCCGAGAGGGCTGTTAGACTCTGGATGACGTGGAGTAGGATTCGAAAATTAACTGGCGTTGATTTTAAATTTGGATTCCTTTTTCAAATTTTTTTTGGTGTTGATGACCGAATGATCGCAGACTGTATTGAACAATGATGTTACACTTATAGTTAAAAGTTTACCAATGCAATTGTCTCATTCTCCTTCACCGAACCAAGTGATCATTATATTCAAATATTGGAATAACCATGCCACAGTTTTTTTGTTCGGATGTCCAAACTTTTTGCTAATGGTACGTTTAGTACCTACCAGTATGACAAAAAGTTTTAGTGTAGTAGGTATACTAAATAATTATTATGGTAAGTAGGTCCATAAAATGGTCTTAAATACTCAATTAACGAATGAGTACGAGTAGAACCATTTTTTTAAATAAAATAACAAAATTCGTTTTCCTCGAATATCCAGTAATTATTAATGTAGAATTTCGTTCTCTCCGAACCACGCGTCCTTTGACTTCGCAGAAATGTAGACTGTACATCAGTCTGTAAATTAGAAATGTTTCAGAGAAAGCTTCAATTTAATATCTGCGGGGAACTCGGTGCCATAAAATCTGGTTTCATCAAGACAGTCTTGATACGTGGTGTGTACAGCGCGGTTTATTTGACAGTCCCTACCGTGGATGCGTGAACTCTGCAATGAAATTTCATTGAAGGTATTCTCACAATGTTATTTGTAATAACATCGTGTTGGTTTTGGATATGTGAGTAAATTAGTAAATGTAAGTATAATAAAAACAACGCTACACACTCATAGCCCCACACCAGGTTTCACTGTATCGTGGGTGCCATGAACAATACACAAAGACACGAACACACAATACAGATTCAAATTTCTGCTTCGCTGGGAATCGAACTCAGGATTCTTTGAACGGCAGACCGGGGCATGGTGACCATTGTGCCACTTGGGTCATTCAAATCTTCAAATAATTAATTTTAAACGATAGGGTCTGCTGCTCTGCACACATTACATCAATTCAACTCCAACTCAACTCATAAATGAATTGGAAAATACTCACATGAAATGATTCTGATTTTGATATCGCCCAAAAAGTCGCTTAAAACAATAATAAAAAAAGCCAAATTTATAATAATTTTGAAAAGACCCCATGATGAATGAAACATTTGTTATTAAAAAGAGCTAATGACCTTGAAACGCCTGAACAGATCTTCATAAATCGTAGCTCAGAACCATCTCGGACATGTCAGCTTTCTAACAAAAAAAGCGGAACATAATAGGTCCATTCGTTTAGCAGCTACGATTGCACGGCAGACACACAGATACACAGACACGTCAAACTTTTAACACCCCCCTTTTTGCGTTGGGGGCTAAATAGCGCATCCGTCGATAAGCAAACACTTTTACCATAACATCATTGTACAGTTATAGATATTTGACAGCTTCCAGCTGAAGCACTCCACATAATATTTTTCCCGTAGGTAAAACATTTCCGATGAAATATTGTAGCGACGTCACGGTTGCGACACGCTATCGGAACGATGCCATAAGTTTATTGAAACCATAAGTTCTGTTGACACGCGCCGTGTTGAAATATCGTACCCTACAATCTATTGGACATAAAAATGTACATAAAATATAACCGTCTAAAACAGTTTTTGAGTTATCAAGTAGAAATAAGAAACAGATAAATGTGCGACACGAAGAAAAATAAAGGAAATGCTTTATGGTTTATCGGGGAGAAAATTGCAATGAGGTTAAAATAAAGTCGACTAAATGCGAATCGGACACCTCGCGTAGGGCTACCGAGCTATATTGAATCTAATTATTTGGTCAAGACGAGAGAAAAACGCCATTTTACTAAGCTTGCTTGTACGAGGGCTTCTTTTGTGATCAAACTGTTTTACTTCCTTATTATTATTGTTTCACTTCATGAATATTTCAGGTCTAACAATTTCCTCAGGAGGTCCTAGCATCAGGAAGTTGGTATTCTCGTTTTTAAACTGAAACTTGTATTACATCGTCTCAAACTTTTTCGTCTGTGTGTTGCATGTTGCGTGACGGTCGGCCGCGGAGTAGGGACAAAGTGAAAGGCGCTCGTCAGAGCAGCCAAGGCCAATATGGCGGCGCCTATAGTTCGCAGCAGCTGACCGTGTAGTGTATATACTATTACTCATTTGTTCCAGTGCTCCACGCTATTTTGTTTGTTTTTGTCAGTGTTTAATGTATTAGTGTACTTTTATTATTTCCCATTATCATTCCAATTTTCCAAGTATAAAATTAAGATTGATAAAGCGATTTTTATACCCTTAATGGAATATTATTCCAAAAATTTTTAGTTAAATGTCTTTAATGTGAAAAAAAGTTTCACTTTTAACGTGGTTTCATAAAACCACACAATCCTTTTTATTTTTGTCTATAGATTTTTTTTTGAATATAGATACATAAGGTAGCAAAGAAGCATGCTGCACCACCCACCTGCTGCCGCCCATGACATCTGTGACCGACCTAGAACAAGACTCAAATGGAGACTAGGATAGTGAGTCCGGTTACGAGACGGTGTTAGAACAAATAGATAGTTTGTTAGTAAGTATGAGGACTGGGATAGGGGCTGTTAGTGATAGTTAGTCCTGTTAGTTGTTGTTATTAATAGTCCTGTTAGTAATTGTTTGTAAGAGTCTTGTTCTAATTCGGTCACAGATGCGTTGCTACCCTTGAGGACTTAGATGGCCCTCTAAAAAGCGTCACCGGCTGCTTTATGAAAGAGCTACATTGATGTCTATAAAGTATATGTGTTTAGTAGAGAATAGAAATAATTATCATTACAAACTCAAAAAAGTGCTTACAGGCTAAGTATGCAGATATAATAAAAGAAATTCTTAAGAAATTTCTAAGGTTACATTTGTATGTAAATATGTCTGAATGAGATTCCCACTTAACTTGTTCTTTTCAGTCATCAAAGATACAAAAACATCTTTTTATTATTCAGTCTAATGAAACTCATGTTTTTCGTTATTGTAGACCCCATTCATTCGCTCAGATGTAGGGACGTTTCTAATGATCTTGTTGCACTGCAGGATGTTTGCGATGAACAGAAAGAAATAAAGTTTGCCAGCAACAAGGGGCCGGGGGCTACTAATTTATGAATGCTTTAATTGAATCGTGTTGGAATCGCATCCATCGTGGATCGTGATCGTATACAAAATGCGTCGTGACGGCTGTCGGTATAGTCTAGCATGTGGCATCTATACGAAAAGCAATGACACGATGCAAAAAAGCATTAATTTAGCAGAGTCGGGTCCCTGGTGCCTTAGTAAAGTTTATTTATTTTTCTTACTAAGAGACATTTCGTATGCCAAATGTGTCGAACTATTCCGGAACGATGCAATTCAAACATTTATAAATAAGTACCCTTCATGTTGTGAGAGGAGACCCGGGCATAGAGAAAATTAATACACTGGAAAGACCCGTGCCCAGCAGTGGGACAGTTATGGGTTGTGACGGTGATAATAAATGAGACTTGGGCCCCAGTAAAGTTTTCTTCAAAATGAAGATTTATAAATGACTGACTTATTCATTTCATGAAAAAGTTTTCAAGGGATATATAAATGTAGATATTAATTTTCTCTTCCGTTAGGAAGGCTCATTTTCCAACGTGTGAAAAACATTCTAGAGATTGATTCATAATATTATTTATGACTATGTTAAGTGATATCAAATCTATTTTCTGATTATCACATAATATGTCAAACACAGCCAAACAGACAAACGGACAAAAACAGGCATAAAATCACACAGATTACAAAACCTACATAATTATATGTCTAAACATTGGTACAAAATACTAAATATCCAAGTTTATTCGATAGAAATGCTAGTTCGACAATCCCTTATTTTTTGTCATAGAGTAAATCCCTCTCAATTCTCCAAGTGCTTATTGAAACAACGGTGACCTTAAATCAACACCAAACAAATTCCCACTGCCCAATCAGCATTGGGAGTAACTGAGTGACCCAAATCATATACCTACAAATTGCGTCCACAATATCCAACCAATTATGATAGTCCGATATTGTATCGTCTCATGGGATCTACAATGGCTTTGAAGTGTTACGCACACGCTAAGTTGCAAAGTTAAACCTATTTGAGATTAAACGAAATTATTTTTTTCGAGCAGTGCCCGCGACTTCGTCCGCGTGGAATTTAACAATAAAAAAATAATATAAAAGTAGCCTAAGTTACTCCTTATGACATCAGTAATCTGCCAGTGAAAGTCCCGTCAAAATCGGTCCAGCCGTTCCAGAGATTAGCCGGAACAAACAGACAGACATACAGACAAAAATTGTAAAAAATGTTATTTTGGTGTAGGCACAGTGTATACACCCATATGCATTTAGCGGTAATTTAAAAAGCGGTTATTTTAATATTACAAACCGACACTCCAATTTTATTTATTTGTATAGATTGTATTAGTTCAAAATAATTTTAAACACATAAAGACAAGATGACACACCCAGACGGGGAAAATAATTTAAACCCATCATCCAAATTTTGGCCTCGCTGGCATCGAACTCAGCACCCTTCGAATGACAGTTTGCCACGCGGGTCGTTCATAGTATAATAATGTACAAAGTTTTTCATGATCGATAAACGTTTATTCAATACACTTTTGCACGTCAGTTTTTTGGTTCTAACACCGTTTCGAAAAGATCTTTATCGTCGAATAGGTTTGAATCAACAAAGTACTATAAAATAGAATATCAATAATTGCGATCCCATCCACGTAATTTTTAGTATATCCAGTAATTTTAGAAGCTTTAGGAATTTTAGTAGAAGCATGAAACACCTTATACGAGCGATTAAAATTTAAGTAGGAAGGCATTTATTTTAAATGAGGCTTTAAAAATTAATGAGACTAACAGGAACGAGGAAAACCGTATAAAGTGTCCTTCGAAGCGCATAATCGCCTTTGACTTTTTCCTTTTATAGTCATTCATGAATATAATTCAGAAAAATATTCGCCCATTAAAAATAAATAAACGTAAACTCACTCACTAGGTTCCCCTGTGTCGCGGGTGGCATGGACAACACAAATTACGCATCACTAACACCCAATACCAGAAAACAAACATACACAAACTTTATATCTACCGGCCGGGAATCGAAACTGGGATCCCTCGACTGGGCTACGGGGTTTTCTTATCTAACTTTGAAAAAAAAGATTTCGTGAACTATTAGTGCGGTTTAGAAAATATACTTGCAAAAGAAAAAAACATTTTATAAACGTAAAATAGTATTTACAATACAAAAATGTATTTACTAACGCACTACTATTTTATCAGAACAGATATATTTTTGCTTGCTCGGTGGCTGATCATTTTACGTTAAAATATTAAAAAAATAATACAGGGGTTTATTTTAACTATACTTAATAATAAATCTGTAACTGATTTTTGTCTGTTAATGGAATATATATGAAAAGATCTATTACTGGGCGCCTTTATTATCGCAGTAGAACCCAAACCAATGATTTTTAGAATTTTTGTCTATATTTCTGTTTGTCTGTGGTTACGTACATACGTGCTAATCTCCGAAACGGCTTATTTAATTTGGCTGCGCTTTTCACCAATATATTGTGGTAAGCTGACAGTTCAGTTAACGTTTAGTGTTTATTTTATTTCACCGTTGGGTCACTGATTACAGAGGACCCTGTATAAATTAATCCCACCACAAACATAAATATGAAAAAATACAAGTTCGTAAAGTTCGCCTTGCTTTTTTCGCCCTTAGTGGCTAAATCACCTAACTCACATTCATTCTAGAACGAATGCAAATGAAAAACTTCACAACTTGCAACAAAACAATGTGAGAAGTCCCACAATTGATTAACAAGCCAGATATGTATGTATTTTATTATTTCCTATGGTTTGCGTAATTTGGTCGCTATATCTTTTGGAATTTCGGAACCCATTCGGGTATAGACTTCGATATATCCGGGTCTGTCCTATGACCCACAATGTTCTTAACTACTGGATATGGGATTGTGGCGACATCGCACACACGTCATACGCTAACGTCCCGAAGCTTGAATCACGGTGTCGAAGTTTTCTACACCGCTCGCATATTACACAAGTTCCAACAAAGATCAGTGGGCGCTTGCCCGCCCCCCAGGCAGTCGTCTCGCCTGAGATCTCCATTTGCGAAAGGATAAATATATTTTGTTTTCAGTTCTTGGAAACTTGTGATGTCTCATTTGTGTATACCCATACTATCTGAATAGAGAATTCTATTAATGGAGTGCAAAGATGAAGTACTCATAGCCAGCGCGGACGGTGGTTGGATGAGTGACAGCTGACGGCGAAAATTGCTGAGCATTTTCGTGCTTCACAGGGTGCGTAAACTCGTCAATTCCGGCTGGTGTCTGCTTATTAGACAGCTGTCGTTACGCCATATTGTAGGCCTTCGGACGATATAAAAACTTTTGATACCAATCCGCTCTAGATTAGCGTGGTGGAGTATGCTCTATGCCTCTTCAATCATAAGGAGACCCAAGCTTAGTAGTGGACCATTAGTTGAAGCTAAGTAGTAAATGAATTTAATTTTGAGGTGAACAAAACCGAATAGAACAAAAAACGTGCTACAACTTGAGGCTTCATGGCTTATCAAGGCGATCTAAGTCGCAATGAGGTTAAGGATGCGTGCCGATGTATTATCGGTGGCATCGGTGCTATCTTGCTGATCTTCAGAGTAGTTAGGAAAGCGGTTAGTAACGTCGCCATACTGTGACTCCCAGCATCAGCACGATATCGCCCCTGAGAATGTTTTTGAGATGCCATTAAGCACAAGCTATTTGGTGAACGTGTCAAGGAAAGTGTTACAGCTACTGCTACAACTGATGGAGAACACTTCGTGAATATCAAGAGGATCAGCGAATTGGTACAAAACGTCACCATCGAACAGAATTGGAATTTCCTTTCAGAACCAATCGCACTCGGAAATGGATAATGCAAAAACTGTCAAGATCAGTCTAATTACAAACTTGAAAGAAGTCAAGTCACACTAACTCATACGGAGTTAGTGGGACTTGACTTCTGACCAAACATGACCATGAAGAAAAAATATCTTGCAGGAATGACATAGTCAAGAGACTATCAATGTTTATCGGATAGGCCCAAGTTGAGCCTGGCACAGACGAATTCATTAGAGGTCAAGAGGCTATCTGTACATGCCAATCGATTTTAATTTCATAATCACACTCACCACTAAATTGTAATATTTCAGAATCTATCACACAATTTCGTCGATGAGGCATGCCACCAAAATGTAAATACATTGAACCAAATTTACAATTCATGGTAGTACCTGGTCTGAATTCACCGAAGCAAGTGATAATTAATTTTCAACAATTCGAACAATTCTAATGCAGATCTAGCATTACATTTCTGTCCGAACTCTCTCTACACAAATGTAATGCAGTAAAGGATTTTCCTATTCAAATACAAATATTAGTTTGTTTATCTACAAATGGCGTGGAAGCTGTTTTGTTATCATCCCCAAATATCGGAAGAAATACGCGGAAATTCGCAATGTTATTTGTACCAGTGTGTTCTTGTGAAATTCGTACACATAAGAATAAACTTTAATTAAGATATTGTCACCAGAGTGGGTAAGGGATAGGAAAGGAAGAAGGCCGGCTTCAATAGATGGAGTTTTATTCACACCACAGGGTAACTCGTGACACTGATACGACGACTCGACACTGCAGTTCACTTAACTGCTCTTCCCTATTCTACTTCTGATTCTTCTTCTTCACCTTGACCTCCTTCCGGTATATAGGTACCTATAATTTCGAAGATTTCCGAGATTTCATTTGGTAACTAACCTGTCCAACAATAAACACTCATGTAGCGTGGTAATCGTGAAGTATGCTAGAGGCCTTTCTAATCCCTTGCCCTAAATATGCCCTGGAGCCGGCTACACTTTTTAAAGGCGACCATCTCAGTCCTCAAGGGTAGCAACACATCTGTGACCGAATTATAACGAGACTCTTTCTAACATTTACTAACTGGACTATTACTAACAATAACTAACAGGACTAACATTCACTAACAGTCCCTGGCCCAGTCCTCATACTTACAAACTAACCAAATAATGTTCTAACACCGTCACCTAACCGGACTAACTATCCTAGTCCCCATATGAGTCTTGTTCTAAGTCGGTGACAGTTGTCATGGGCGGCAGCGGAAGGTGGTGCTGCATGCTCGTTTGCTGCCTTAAATCAATAAAAAAATGTAAAAAACGCTAACAAACTCATATGTGTGGGTGGCACGGACATAACAAATAATACATCATAACACCCATGACCCGAGTACAAACATTTATCCGTCACATAAATATCTGCCTTGGTAATCGTACCCGGGACCTTTGGGCTTTGCAGGCAGGGCCCTTACCAACTAGTCTACGGGGTCATCATGTGATATCATACAATAATAAACAGGAAAATGATACTATGAAGCTCTGTTTTTCCAGGGCATTAACGAAGCCCTAAAATGATATTCGAATGTTGGTGAAATTCAGTTTGTGGTCGCAAGCACTACGGCAGGTAAACATTTGACACTCGTAATACTGTTTGCGTAGAACGTTAACTGAGTTCCAAAATTACTGGCGGTTCGCAACAATGGAGAAATTATGTTACAGTAAACCACAACTTGTCAGGAAACTTCATATATCAAAGCTAGAATGTTAGCTTTTAGATTGGATAGAAATCTGCATCCTCGCATCGAAGGGAGATTCCCTTGTGAAGTATCCTAATCAATGGTAACGAGGAAACAGTTGTTGTAGGATTATTCTTTTGTTTTGTCGCACAGACAAACTGAGAAATCGACAAACAGACAAAAATAGTGGAACATCTCAGGATACGGTTGCGTTAAACGTTTAACGCTACCGTGGTGGTCAATCGTCATAAGAACGGAAAGGAAGTTTGTATAAAAAGTATTACTACAAAAAATCAATATGAATAGCCTCCGCTTTTTAATTTCTTATTTTCATATGTGAGAGGGAGACTTCACGCACTAGTTTATGTTACTTATTTTGTCTTCCTTATAATAATTTAAACTTCTGTAAGAAAGACGAGAGCAGTGATAGCCGTGTGATTGAACGTTGGACTGCCGAACCGGAGAGTCCGGGATCAAACCCCGCACGCACCACTAATTTTCAAAAATTATGTGCGTATTAATATTTAATTATCACTTGCTTCGGTGAAGGAAAACATCGTGAGGAAACCTGCACACCTGAGAGTTCTCCATAATGTTCTCAAAGGTGTGTGAAGTCCGCCAATCCGCACTTGGCCAGCGTGGTGGACTATGGCCTATACCCCTCACACTGTGAGAGGAGACCCGTGCCCAGCAGTGGGACAGTTATGGGTTGTGATGATGATGATGATGATGATGAAGAAAGACGATGCTTGAGGCTAAATTATTATATTAGTTGTTTATTATAGTAAGATAATATCTTACTTATTATTAATTCCCGTATGTTTTTCCTACGAAACGAAAAGGAAATTTATGTTAATAATTACTGTACCTATTGCTTTAATAAATACTCCCAGTAATATTTTTTCTCCAATATCTTTTATGTAAACCGAACCAAATTGCTTATCTTGATGTCGTTTGTTCTACTCGCCGTCGATATGTTACGTCAAGAAATCCAAGGAAATAGTAAGATGGTATTTAGTAATAAAGACTAATAGAATGAAGCTTTTGTCGGAAGTCATTAAGCTCGCTGCTGGATCCAGCTTAGCGTAATCTGCAGCTAATGAACATCTTGAATGGAGAATAAAGAGAAATGTCTTCTCTTGTTCGACATAAATTATTCATTGTTCGTACGGTAAGTCGAGACATCGAGTCTGAGACAATTACCAAAATAACGTATTTACGATTGTTTGGGTTCATCCAAGGGTATAATGAGGACGTAAAGCATAAAAATTGATGGTTATTCGAAGAATCGAAAAATTGAATAAAATATTAAATGAGGAGAAATCGTGAAGCGCTCATAGCCCGGCGGGTTGCGTCGATCTTAAATGTTCGACGTGGCAAAATATTTGAGCACTTCCGTGCTTCGGAGGGTACGTAAAGCCGTCGGTCCCGATCGTTATCCCGATCATTTGGTAGCAGTCGTTAGGCCATGTCGGATTCCTTCAGGTGGCATAAACACTTCCGATATTTATGTTGGCCACTAACCCCTCCAATCTGCACACTTAATATTTTTTTTTTTTTTGTTTTATTTATTTATTTATTTATATTCCAAATTACATCTAACATTACAGCTTATTAACTAATGCGTTAGAGTAATATACATACATTGAAACTAAATTAATAATAATGATATAAATTAAAATTAAAATATTATAGATAAAAATTCTTATAAATTACAATTTATAATAAGGATCTTCCTTTCTCTCTGGTGTCCCACGATACCACTCGTATTTTTTTCATATACCCTCTTTTATTTCAGTAAATTATTTTTCTTTCAGTAAAATGAAGCCGCGTTTCTACAAAATAAAGTAATACACTTAGCACTTTCTGGACTGCAATTCTAGGTCGTCTTAAAGCCAGGTAGGTACGTAAACGTAAGGATTATTCCCTCCGAAGCGAAGGTGGGTAGTCGTAAAATAAAAATCAGCACTTCGTTAAGTATCATTAAACCCGACGTCGGAGAAAGTAGAGCGTAACGTGTATCTAACGAGAACTCTGAGGTGAAAGTTGTAAAGAAAAATTTATTCTTAAAAAAATAAAAGCGTTCATAGCCCAAAGGCTTGCTTCGGTCATAACCGAGTAGCTAAGGGTGTTGTCGGTAAAATATATTGAGTGTCTACGTGTTAAACACTCTTCATGCCACTGATATTATCGGTGGATCATCATCATCATCATCATCATCACAACACATAACTGTCCCACTGCTGGGCACGGGTCTTCTCTCACAGTGTGAGGGGTATAGGCCATAGTCCACCACGCTGGCCAAGTGCGTTATTGTTTGAGAACATTATGGAGAACTCTCAGGTGTGCAGGTTTCCTCACGATGTTTTCCTTCACCGAAGCAAGTGATAATTAAATTTTAATACGCACATAATTTTTGAAAATTAGTGGTGCGTGCGGGGTTTGAACCCGGACCCTCCGGTTCGGCAGTCCAACGTTCAACCACACGGCTATCACTGCTTATCGGTGGATCACGCATCGTGAACATGCATCTTTACGTATTACAATAAATCTGTTCATGGAAGATAAAAAACTATTATTGTTGTCTTTATTATCACAATATGACGAAAAACAGACAATTGAGTGATCAATTGTCTTTTTTTCGGTTTGTTTGTGGTTTTGTACGCGTTAATCTCATAAACGACTTATCTGATTTGGGTGCGGTTTTCACTTATGTATTGTGGTTAGCTTCGCTTAACATTTAGTGTTTTGTTTTATTCCAATCAGTTCATAAATAAAAATGTTAAATCAGACTAAAGAATCACGCCTAACAGTTTTTGAGTGTGTGTACTAAGGTTTCCCGAAGCGAAACTAAGGCGAGTCCATAAATTCACATTTCTTCTTCAACTGCAGAATAACAAAAAAGTTTCCTAAATCATTAAATTGAGGAAATAATTAATTTATTCATCCTTGCCTGAAATGCACATGATTACCGAAGCGAATCGAGTTTGGCTTACTAATATGAAATATGAGCGTGCACGGTGTTAATAATGGCAGAGATCAGGGAGGTAAATTGTATAAAAACGGAGTATTTAAATTTATAATTATTTTAATGCGTGTTAGCACATATAAAGACAGTGAGTGAATATGTCAAACTTAGAAAAATAAAGCAAAGAAGAAATCAAACTAAAATACATCTACGAAGGTTATATACAATTAATTATGCGTAGACACACGGGATATTCACGATTTAATTCCCCCATTTCCTTCCCACAATCCGACAAAATGCGCACGGTACGCCGCGGTGAGGTTCTATCCTTTCATTAACCCCCGACGCAAAAAGAGGGATATGAGGGGTAAAAGGGGGGAATTTGACGTGTATATGTTACGTATCTGTCTGTGGCATCGTAGCTTCTAAACGAATGGACCGAATTAGATGCGTTATATGTAAACCACTCTAGGCCTTTTCAATAATAAGGATAGATCTGTGCTCAGTTAGGCCATTAAGAGGTTACTACCTTCGATGATAATATTCACTTTTGTAGCTATGAGTGTATTGACAAGAAACTTAAACGTCTAAACTATTCTGAATTTGCAGTGTCCAAAATAGTGCGTTTGTTCATACCACTAAGACCTATAATTAACCAAAGCCAGGAACGACAGCTCCCCGAAGCACAGAATAGCTCATAAAATTTATAGTTAACGGGCACCGATCCATTGCCCGCTTGCCATTACCTAATCGGACAATCATTTACGATTGACCTCAGTGGAGCTATCAGCGAAGGACTTTTACTGATGTAAATTACCGGTACACCCTGACTGCTAGCTACTAGTAAGCTTTTAAGTGTATGGCGATAAATCTTATATATAAAAATGAATCGCTGATTTTGTTGGTAAGCGCAAATCTCGAGAACCGCTTAACCGATTTCGCTAATTCTTTTTTTATAATATTCCTTAAAGTACGAGGACGGGTTTTACGGTGAGAAAAATTTAAAGAATTGCCTGAAAAAGTCTAAAAACAACACTTTTCTATATTCCCATACAAAAGATTCGTAATAATAATTAAAAATCAATTTGAACTTTAATACCATACCATAAAGGTGGGGTTCCGGGAAGGTGTCCCAAATAGCAGAATAAGTATTAAAAAAAATGAAAAAAATAAAGAATCGACTGTTAGGTGGTACGAAGTTCGCAGGGTCAGCTAGTATGGCAATAAATATTAGAAGGGCAAGCCGCGCTGGACGCCGGAAAAACTCGTGCCTGGAAACATCAGGGAGTGGCCAGGCATCATCATTTCATCTTTACACGTCAAGCGGTTTTCTATATTTCGTGATGATTGAGTGACGTTTCGCTTTTATATAATATGTTTAGATTTCAAACGATAATATTTATAACCCATCACTAGTCAATAGTAATGTCCAGACAGACTTCAGAAGCGAAGTAGTGGCTGTTTTGTTCCTTTTAAGTTCGACAACCACTTTGATATCTAATCAGGCGTAAACAGTAGGCAAGTGCTCTGTAAAGAGAATATTTCTTTACTCACATGTAAATAAATATTCTCTTTGAATGTGCTCTGTCAGTTTTTCCCTGGAAATATAGTAAAGTTTAGAGTAAGGATTTGTTGTAGAGTTAACTATTAAATATTATATAGTAAAAATGCAATACCTGCCTTGGTTGGGAATTCTATAGTCCTCATCATCCCTTGTATTTTTTTTTAATATCCTGCATGTCTAGACGTCGATCACTTAAGATTTTATTATATATGTGTAATAAACATTTCAACTTCAGTTATTTAGAATGTGGAAATAATACGTCTCTTTGGAGACTAATTTTTTTTTTTATTGATTTAAGGCAGCAACCGATCATGCAGCACCACCTTCCGCTGCCGCCCATGACAACTATGACCGACTTAGAACAAGACTCATATGGGGACTGGGATAGTTAGTCCGGTTAGGTGACGGTGTTAGAACATTAGTTGGTTAGTATGTAAGTATGAGGACTGGGACAGGGACTGTTAGTTATTTAATTATTAAGTTTGTACAAAAGTAGGATTACTTTTATACTACAGTCAGCGTTACTTACACAGATAGTTTCTATTATTATAATTCTTTACTTATTTGTTTACAATATAAATTCAACAAAGCTAAACCCGCCCTCATTTCGCTTCGGGAAACCAATTCCTCACGGTTACAAATATTTAGTGTTATTACCCCCGTAACGCCATCTATAGCGCTTATTTGATAAAAAGGTGTACCCACAGAAATAAAATATTTCTCTGTGAAAAAAGTATGCGTTGTCACTCTTCAGACCTTCAAGTACCTCCAAACTCAATCTCAATACAAAATCAACACGAAAAGACAAACGAACAAACACACTTTCACATTTATATTAGAAGTAAGTAAGTATGGATTTTACGTAGTTTAGCGAAAGGATGGTCCCACAGTCTACTCAGGGTGAAAACACGCAGGCGGCAAGAATAATCCATACTACATAATATTAAAAATAAAAAAATGTTTATTTCTTCTTCTTCCCCGTTAAAACCCAGCAACTGATCATTTTATAGAGATAGCCGAAAGACTGAAGACTGCCATAGGCAAATATTTTACGGAAAAATATCTCACTTCCACGGCGTAACATATTTGTAGATATCAATATTTGAAAATAACATTCTTTCAGGTGAGGGTTGAGGTTTAACCTGTGCCTTTCAAACTAAGGCACAGGGTTCTCGAAGCGAAACGAGGCCGAGTTTGATCTGATTAATTTACAAAATGATATACGCACGTAATGTGTACTTCATTACGTGCGTATATCATTTTGTAAATTAATCAGATCAAACTCGGCCTCGTTTCGCTTCGAGAACCCTGTGCCTTAGTTTGAAAGGCACAGGTTAAACCTCAACCCTCATGAAGTACATGAATGACAATGAATACAATGAATATAATGAATACAATGAATACAATGAATACAATGAATACAATGAAGTACACATTACATGATCTTTAAATTTCAGTTGAAACTGGTTTAAATAACGATACAACTATTCTATCAAGATAGCAAAAATACATGTCTGACTATGACGTCAGTGACTAAGTCAGGAAATATTCGACCAATACCAGACAAAACGATAGAACGACTTAGAGATAGATATCGCGAAATATATCAGAGAATAGATCAGAGAATAATTCAGTTTAATTAATTTACAATGTGGCGTTACGGTTTATGCTTCAACTCTTTAATGGGCACTACAGGGCACGGGACTCTTCTCATAACTGAAGAGGCCTAGAATAATGCTTCAACGCTAGTTCAATTATTCTTGTCTGTTTTTGAATAATGGAATAATGAAGTTAAAAAAAGATAATTTACTTTAAAATAATACTGAGCACAGTTAAAAACGTAAAAACATGTAGGTGTACGAATAAACTTCCTCCTTACTTAATAGAAGTATAATGTTTTATCCTTATGAAATAATAATCTACGTTCCAAATTTGAAATCGCCCCAATTCATGATGATTATTCATTACGCGTCATTTTCTTATAATTACGTTCTAAATTTGAAATCACAATTAATGTAAAAGAAACTTTGTTAATTAACTTGTACAAACGTGTGTGTTAATTAACATGTTCAAATTTGAAATTTAATTATTACAATTACCTTCCTTTTGGTTAATTAGAACAATTAAAAATTTTCCTTATGTGTATTATTCAATAATTGAATTTATAATTAAATGAATAAGATTGTAGACCGGTATGTAAGGCTTGAAATTAAACGCAATTTATTTAATATTCTACCTTGCGCCAAACTTAAAACTTTCAATAAAGCTTTAAACTTCAACGCGCTCACTACACTATACTTAATACGTTTACGTAAGTAAAATTGCGAAATTTTCCTATTTTACTTACGCAGTTAGTATAGCGGTAATTTCTAAGTGAATAACAATACTTATTACTTAAATAACACGCGAATAAAGTTTTATGATTGTTCATAAATAAAGATAAATACTCTCTTAGAAACTTTAACTCTTAAGTACAAGAACCTGCATAATTAAACTTAACAAGTCCAAAATTAAACAGTTTAGAAACTTTGCCAAAACATTTAACTCACCTCGTCACGTCTCACGCATTTCACTTAACACACTTCTTAATTCAAAACTCACTTCACTTGTCCTTGAAAAACTCACTTGCCGTAACACTTCACTGCACTCGCGATGTTTTAGGCGGGCGGAACACAGCCTCACGCTGGGCGCTGCGGGTTCTCTCTGACCCCCACCCTAGAATGCTTTGGGGACGCATGCGTAGAGAATAAGAATATAAATTTCGTATTTGTACCCCGAGATCTGTGTCACTAGTCAGAAGTAAATGCGGTTTAGGCTGAAAATTTATGTGGTATCAATATTTGTAGTTGAATAGTTGATTAAAAAATTAACAACAACAATTGAAGTTGAAAGAAGTTTTAAAAACTAAAAATACGCTTTTATAATGCTAAGGTAATAAATGGCTTTAACCAATTAATGGCCCACTACTGAGCACGGGTCTCTCCTCATACATGAGGACGCCTAGAGCATACTCCACCACGCTGCTCCAGTGCGGATTGGTGGAGGGTTTAGTTGCCAACCCAAGCGTCGGAAATTTTAAGTCCCCCGAAGGTATCCGACGTGGCTTAACGACTGCTACCAAATGGTAACAACCGGGACCGACGGCTTTACGCGCCCGTAGCACGGAAGCGTCCAAGAAATTTTGCCACTAGCGGTCACCCATCCAACTACCAACCGCGCCCGCGGTTGCTTAACTTTGTCGATCACTTAAGATCGACGCAAGCCGCCGGGCTATGAGCGCTTCTTGCGTGGTAATGAAAAGCAATAAATATAGTCACTGTGCTGGTAACCATTAAGAGGTTCATTGTCTGGAGCTAATCCTGAGAGTAATATCCAGATAGTCATTTAATTGCACTGTCATCGGCATTAAAGCAATATTATGCAAAATGACAAGTCTGTAAAGTTGTAAGCAGCTGGCAAGATTTAACCTGAGATACAAACAAGTTAAATAAAAACTTTTAAAACAATCTTAAATATAATGGGCCTTAAACTATAAACTACTTTATGTTTACAGAAAATATACATCATCCAAAAGTTGTAATTGGGGCATTGTAACCAAAAGGTTGACAAGATTGCCCAGCTGCATTGCTACATTAATTCTTTGGGTAAAATAGCTACCAGCCTTCTGGTGTCCTGAATTGAGGATCGATCACTTTGTAATGGTCTTTCATGAAAGAGTTCTTGTCAGTCGACCACAAACCCATAGTTCGAACAGTATGCCACAACGTCTTTTATAATAGAATATTAATCTTGGTATCAATATTAATATCATGGTTTGTAAATTCATTACTTGTAACCGCCGTCGCTTCGCTTCGGGTAATTATGCCTTAGTACCCGCACCCGAAACAATTACGAAAATTATTTTAGGTGTATTAAGACGACGGGATTCTAAAAATTTGCAATTTGTTTTGTTAACAGCCGACGAACGAGCGGTCGGGCCATCTGGTCGTAAGTGGTCCCCGTCGGCATTCGTCATCAGGAACGGCGGCGAAACTGATTCTTCAGCCCCCAGGTGGAACACGACACGTTGGAGTCGTTGGCGGCTGTAAGCAAGAGGGTGGATACAGCCAGCCAAAAGTACCTTCAGGATTAAACTGGGTGGGACAGAGTCCAGCGTCCTCTCTTGTTAGGTCTATACCGTTTGGACAGACAGACGTTTCACGTTGTGCATTATAATATATTATACTGTATTATAATTATGAAAACTCGCGAGATATGCAAATAGTTTACTATACACGTCAACGTGACACTTGACGTTTTCGAAACCTCTCCCTAATGATACATCTCATTATGATCGCGGGAATCGCATTCTCTTTTAATGACACTTATCCTAAGGTGTGATAGAGAAAATGAAGAGCGGCGAAATAGATTTGAATTGCTAGATTTTTGTATTACTTCCAAATACTAGTATGTGTTTAGAGATAAAATTAATGGTGAATAATAAATGAAATGAAATGAAATTTATTCGAAGTTGGTTGTTTAGAAGAACGTTTCGAAAGTCAAACTACGCCATCACTTCAACAAATCCCTACCGTGAGGTGTCTTGGAAGAAGAAGCGGCAAGAAACTTCCAAGAAGCTTCTTTTGCTACTCACATTACAGATTGCACTTACTGCTACTTACTAGCCAGAATATCAAACTCATGTCCAAGCGTTTTTATATTTAAAATAATCATCAAGTTTGTAATTACCTTTCGGAATAAGGTTATACTTTCTTCATAATTGATCGTCTCATAACTATTCTACAATTGATCTTGTACCACCATCAGAAACCATGGAATCTATCTAATTTGCGCCTATTAGTATATCTATTAGTAAACGTAAACGATGGACTGACCGACAAACAAACAGAAAGACATGAGTAAACTTTACAAGATTGCATTTTTTGTCTAACAGAAAACAGCAGCAAGCAGCATTCGAACTTAGATCCTCCGAGCGTTACTATGAGTTTGAATTTCAAACTACTACTCGTACACTATACATATTATTATATCGAAGTAGTATTGCAGAAATCTGAATTTAAGCGAGGCAACGGTACTATCAAACATCAATGATCAAGCTTTTAAAGGCACAGAGTCGGCAAATCGCGATGCTTTAACTGTACCAAATTCAGTGAATAAAGCATTGGCTTTTTCATTCCGAGGGAATCGCTCGCAAAACGTCACTGTACTTAACGAAATTGCCGAATTTACATACGAATGTACTAAAAACCTTTATAAGGGTGCGAAGTGATACAAAACAAAATCGTAATTTTCGTCGGCGACCGTTTCAGAGCGATACGCCCTTCGCTTGGGACTGGCATTGATAAATAAAGGAATTTTCATTATACTACGAATATAATGAAATTCGCAGATGAAAGGTTACCGACGTTGGGAGGAATTAAGCGGCTGAGCATAAGAAGTTTTGTATTTATGATGGAATAATGTTTGTAATGTACTCGAATTCCTTGCGGAAACGACTGGATTATGTGGACATTTGTTGTGATGGTGCTTACATGTGTTATTTCATAAGAACGCGTCCGAAACTTAAAGTAGGTACCCTTGGTTTATCTCTCGCGCGAGACGCGTGTTTCTTGCCATTGTTACAGGATTTACAAGCTCACGATTCACTTCACTAGGGAACTTCTCCATAGAAGGCTGTGGTCTCCTTTTGAAAAACCCTAATGGTTAAAAAGTAGACCACCTAGTGTATACCAACACCACGGACACGATGTGTTTGTGTAAGAGCTAAGGGCTCCCAGAAAGTTAGGCCCTTTGGGCATCCCTCAGAAGTGGCTCCGGCGAGTTCCGACAAATCCCAGAGCCTCCGTTATACGCCAGTTGGCCATCTAGGGTTTTAATGAGGAAGAATAAATATTAATAAATAAACGCTAATACACTCATTCCCCCGCACTAGGATTCCCTGTGTACACAAATAACACACCACGAACACTCATGACCCGAGAACAGACATTTATCTGTCACATAAATGTCTGCACCGGCTAGGAATCGAAGCCGGGCCCCTCGATTTGCAGTCACTACCAACTAGGCTAAGGGGTCGGGGTTGAATACCACATAACCTAAAAACCCACGGCTAACTAAAGAAGATTTCTCTCTCTGAAAAAGAAAGACGAGGAAACTCCTCAACAGTTAATGACACAGATATGACATCTTTATATATTCTTTATACGCATTCAATTGTGGTGGATATTTCTATACTTCATCCTAATTTGACAGTTACACCCAGGAATGACTCAGAGTACATTAGTAAAGTTACGAAATTACAAAAATTGACGATACATGATGCCACTCCTGAGGTTGGTTCAGAAGGAAGATCTCCTCAACGGCGACCAGCACATTCATGCATGGTAAGACTTTCGAAATAAGAGACTTATATATGTGTCTTGTTCGTTAAACCAAACAATTAAAATTTTTGAAAAGACATGACCCAGCAAACCTTTTGGTCAAGTTAGCAAGATTTCACTGAATCCAATTTTAATAACCGAAATCCCAATATAACGTTAACTCCATCCATCGGTGCGTAATCTAATCTCACTCAAACCAGTTATCCATTGACCTGAATCGTGTCGATATTATTATATTTTTATACTTTGGACGCTCGTTCTATCTGGACCTATTGTTTTGATATGGATATCAAAGTCATTCGCCTATTGATGAAGTTGACAACACTGTGTCTTATAAGTCAATATGTATGTATATGTTACGGTAAATCTGATTAATTGAAAATTATTAATATTTTTACAAAATGATTAATAATAACCACATTTTTTTGGTAAATGTGAATAAACGATCGAAATTTATTACTTTTAGTAGCAATTATTAATAATTCACGACACATAATTGAACCTATTTTTCACTTTGCGCGCAGTTCGGGGTACCTACTCATCATAAAAAAAAATAACCTTGAACCTATTTTTCACTTTGCGCGCAGTTCGGGATACCTAACCTAACCTAACCGATAAATTTATCACTTTAACCTCGACTTTCGGTAATTATTAATAATAATAGATAATTATAAATAAACTTCAATTATTTACTCTTACCGTAACACATACATATAATATAAATGTAACTGATCGTTGTCTGTATATGGAATATATTATGAGAAATCTTATCGAGGGCACAACAATGATTATATTTGTCTGGTTGTCTGTGTATTTGTAAGCGCTAATATCTGAACCCGCTAAGTGATTTAGGTGATATTGTCAATAATATGTTGTGGTAAGCTGCACTCAAAATTTAGTGTCTGTTTTGTTCCAGTTCGTAAATAAAAGAGTTCGTGATTAAAGATTTCGCAGTCGTGTTAGAATTTCATATTTTAAAATTGCCTATGCAATTACACGAACAGTAGACTTGAATGTGCTATACTTGTATGTATTAGAATGAAAGTGTTAGACTGAATGTGTAAGCTTTATTTTTACCCAATGCCGCAATGTCAATGACTGCCGATGAGTCAATGTCTAAAGAGACAGATTTATGCGACATAAAGTATTAGACAGTCAATTAATATTGCGATCCAGGATCATGATATTGGATAAAAAAATCCCTCTATTAGGTAAATTCACAATAATATTCTCAGAAGACTGTCCATCATTCTCATCGGACGTGTGTAAAAGTGCGTGTGTAAAATACTTTTACACTCGGGAGCGTTTGGACAAACAGTAAATATTTTTTTTACTTATGTTAAGTAAGAATCCCACCTGATGATAAGTAGCAATAAAGTCTGAGATGTTGCACGCATTAACTTATAAAATCCTATTCCTATCTTAAAGACTCCCGCATCAAACGAAAATATTGACAAGTTTAGAGGAATCATAAAAACTCTGTCTTTCGTTTGATTGCGCACACTGCCACTAAGCCGTCACACGCGCAAAGCTCACTCAAACAGAAAGATTTGCCCCGGCAGCTAATGGGTTCAGCGAAGGTAATGCGGAAAAGAAGAAGCGAGCAAAACAATTAATCTCCGGTTCGTCATCCGTTACTGAAGTTAAATTCCATGATGTTGCAAAATTTCTTGTTGTATTCGCAAGTTGTTGTGTCATAGCATTGGGTACAGGTGTGTTGAAAAGTGTTTACAACTGCGTCAGAAGAGGGTAACGTTATCGAGTGTATTTGTGGAATCTTGTGCGAGTGTATTTAAGAATTATTTTCTCTTTTTACTTATTTCTTACGATCGGGGTTTTAAATACTTTTGAAATCGGCAGAAGTTCAAACAAACATTTAACTTCTATTTAATCCGTTTAGGGGGTGAAATGTCTTAAAATCTAACTCTAAAACTACGTCACTGTGAAAATTTTATTTTCATAAGTCAAGTAGTTTTCCAGGTTTTGTGTTTGGTCAGTGAGTGTTGGTTTCCATGTGATATTGTAACAGACAGATATTATGTAGATAAAAATCCTAAAACAATATGTTTCGGCCCTACATCGATGACATAACGTAAGTACAATAATAACATGCTTATCTGTTATTCTTATAAAGTATCCCACATTATATTCCAGTATAAAAAAGGACAAATCACCTTTTCCTTTGACAGTACTTACGTAGAATGACGGCTGTATAAAGAGATTTAACGCTTAAAATGATAATGACATAAGAGGCAGATTCGCTTGTTACACTACAATGTCACATGACATGAACGTGGGTATTTAAATGATTGTCTCTTTATCAGAATTCACGAAATAACTGTATTCAAATTTAAAAATAAAGCCAGTTTGACAGTTCAATTCGTTTTCTTCTCGGTGTAACATGAAATTTTCATAATAACACTTAACTTGTGAAATTTGCATAATAACACTTAGAACAATATAGAACAGTTATTGAGAGTTATTGCCATTTTTATTATAACATCAATGACCACTTGGTTCAAAAGTTAATTACAAAGATTTTTTACGTCAATTTGTCAATTAATAAAAAATAATTAACGGCAATAAAATGTTACCAAAGCAAGTTTTATCTTTTTGTCTTTAAACATTTGTCTAGTTTCCCTAATTATCTTTTGACCACTTGAAGTAGACTCATACATACAACGATTATATATAAAAAGTTGACAAACAACCGGATGATCCAACTGCTGGAAAAAATTCTGGATTTTTTCTATAAGAATCATGAAGTAAGTTATAAGCCCTTTAAATGGATTTTTCGATATTCGTCCAACGCCTTCACCAATTCACAGTGAAACAATGACTTGGCTGGCATTGGATTACCTAAATACGACTTAAAATCCATCTCAAATGAGTAAAACCTATCATGCAGCCTACCTTTTTCATTTTACATTAACAAGCACAGAACTATTATTAAAATCTTTATTTAACCTAAATTTTACTGGATAATGAAAGCCGAAGCAAAATGACCGTTTCTGTTGATATTTGAAGTATCAGCTCTTTCAAATTAGGAATAACTTCAACAAAACCTACACGTCGTTAGTATTTTCGGGGCCAGGAAAGTCTTAGTAAAGTCGAGACGTACTCGTATGATGTTTGCGAGTTAATTGGACATTTTAGCACAGTCATGATCCAGGTTGCGATTGGGAAGGCAGAGTTGGATTTCAGCGTATTAGAGATTTTGGGAGGAAAGTTTTAACGAGGTCAATCCGAGATTGATGTTGCGGACTATCAGTATTTTTAACACATCGGAAATAGGCACAAAGGTTAGCTGGTAATATTGACGAAAGCTTGGACGTTCAAACGCCACCAGCATCCATTAACGTTGACGGGTTAAGTGGTAGATCCGCTTACTTGCTTTTGGAACCTGCGACCAAAACACGTAAACATTTAGTAGTTGAGTTTTTGAATGAGGGTTACGTGACTTACCTGTGTTAGTACCTACCATTTCTTCCGTGTAATCATTGTTTTAACAGAAATTGTGTTCCGGGTAGAAAGGTGTGGAGCCGGTTACACTTTTTAGAGGTGACCATCTCAGTCCCCAACGGTAGCAACACATCTGTGACCGAATTAGAACGAGACTGTCACTAACAATTACTAACTGGACTATTAATAAAAACAACTAACAGGACTAACTATCACTAACAGTCCCAGTTCTCATACTTAGTAACGAACTAGCCAACTAATGTTCTCACACCGTCTGCTAACAGGACTAACCATCGTAGTTCCCATTTGAATCTTGTTCTAAGTCGGTCACAGTTGTCACCAGCGGAAGGTGGCGCTGCATGCTCGTTTGCTACCTTAATACAATAAAAAAACTTACTAAACAAGTAAAATAATTTTAAATAAAAAACAAAATATAAGAGTAGAACACCTAGCAACCGAACTTGAAAGCTTTAAAGCTTCGAGGTAAACAACAGATCTTCAAAGCTTAAAAAACGGAAATAAAATCAACAGTTTCACTGAAACAATTCAGTTTGTTCATTTCTTCTGTTCCGATTCACTGACAACATCCAATTGGATTACAGTTCAGTGATAAAAGCTTAAAGAAAATACACGTTGAACCGTTCAGCTGAAATATCATTCTCTGTAAGAACAATTAATAAAATATTTTGTATTTAATAATAAGGCCTCGCTTCGCTTCGGGAAACAATTCCATAGTACCGACATTCAAAAAATGTTTACACGGGAATATTAAAATGGATATAATTATCTGTAATTTTAATTATCGATATCGATGATTTTTATTTATTTCTTGCTAATTATTATTATTGACTAAAATTACACGTATAGGGGAAGGGGGGGGCATGACGGGGACCTTAACGTTTGAAGGGGATTAAAACGCTCAATTTTAATTATTTTGAATGATTATTTATTTAGAATAACTCTTACATTATTAATCTCTCGGAATTAGGAAGTTAAGACACTTTAATTATGCCAGAAAACGAAAAAAAACATTTTTTCCTCAAAGAATCCAACACTCGATTTTGACATAAGGTAGGGTAAGACGGGGTACCCTATGGGGCAAGATGGGGTACGGGGAGACATATTTTAGTTTTAATTTCAATACTCGCAAATAAATACATTATTTAATAATACATTATTAATATTAATTAATAATACATAATAAATAAATACATTTGATTCCATGTATCTTCCGTTGCAGTAAAAACAAGGGATGTTATTTTCGTTGTCATCCTATTCTGGTGAAGCGTAGATCTCTTTATTCTTCTTATTAATCTTCTTTTACTTTCCTTTCCAAAGTAGTTAGTGGCACAGAAAATGTTTTTGATGCTATTTTATACCCCATTTTCCCTTCAATGACCATAATTATCGCATGTTTCTTCATTCCAACTCTCTCTCTACGTATTACTTTTATAATTCTTCACGATCTTAAAAGATATTAATAAAACAAATAAGTTATTAAAAGTTTATAAAAAACATGTATTTACTTATGTCATTATAAAGTCATATATTATTTTGGAAGGGCAAGATGGGGTACCTTACCCCATCTTGCCCTTCCATGCTTTTTTGAATGAAATAACGTACCATAAAAAAACAAATCAAAATATTGAAACAAATATATTCTTACCTGCTAGTATAATTATTGATGAACAAAAATAACTTTCAGTGAGTTCTTGATAATGCCTATTGACGTGAAAAACACATGCCATGTGCAACGCGAAAATGACAAGCAATTTGACAAAAACAGTGTTTTTGGCGCTAGGTCAAAAACGCGTAAACTCACAAACCTATCACTTTGCTGATTGATAAACAATATAAAGTCGCGTCATTACGAGCCAGAACTGCTGAAATTGGTGGTTCGTACGACACGTGAGGCCCTCTGCCCCGTCTTGCTCGCTACCCCGTCTTGCCCCCCCTTCCCCTAGTGACGATGTTATTTGAGGTAGCAAAGAGCACAAGTTTTTTAATTGGACTTGAATTCAAACGCCTTTTGCGTGACATACTGATGTCTAAGCAAATTACTACAAGATGGCTTGATGCTCATTAATTGACTAATTATATAAAAAAGCTGTCCTATTCGGAAGTTCAAACTTCAAACCTCTGGACTGATGCCGTGTCTATCATGACGCGACGGTGACCACAAAAGTTTATTTTTTATTTTTTATAATATAGAGATTATTATGCGTAGCGCGAAAGATAAGAATAAATTGCCAGCGTCGGTTTTATAATGTGGATGTCTTCAAATGAAGATTGAATAGGCTACTACTAAGTTAGTACGAACTACCAAGAATACACTACCATTTATCATCAGGGGGGATTGTAGTCAAAATTAAAACAACTAAAAATAAAAAACAGAGAGATTAAAATTGAAACTGCTAAACTATTTATATCAGTAGGTATAATTCCAAACTAAATTATAACTAAATCCTAACCAAAAACCCATCACAAAAACCACCATAATTGTATTTATCTTGAAAGGTCAGTACACAAAGTGTCACACGAGAGTTAAGGCTTCATTAGGCGGCCATTTTCATGAAAAGCTCCCATTAATAACGTAAGAACCCGCACCTTATCATGTGGTAATTGTCGGCCTATGTATCTCGTGTAATTGTAGGCTGTGGACAAACCAGCGATTTTTCTACAAATATTGAAAACTTACATTTTGTGTAAGTTTGTGTAAGTAATTTTGTGTAACACAACTAACAGGACTAACTTTCACTAACAGTCCCTGTCCCAGTCGTTCAAATAATATCTGCTTACTGGACTTACCAACCTAGTCCCAATGTGAGTCTTGTTCTGCGCGTGTCGCAGTTATCAGGGGTGGCAGCGGAAAGGTTCGACGATAGTTTTCATAATGTAAATAAAATTAAATATCATTATTCTTTTGCTGCAATAATTTAATCAGCTCAACTATATTGCCCCAGTAGTTCAACTGTCAAAAGTAGTTGAACCACTGGGACATAGGAGCCCTACTAGTTCAACGGTTGAACTAGTCACACGATCGCACTAGTGCGAATGTTTGCCCGCTTACACCATCAAAAAATGCTTTGATTGTTTTCGTAATTCCATTAAAATGATTGTGTGACTACAAACGCCCTTACGAAACCCGATATAAGTGTCACACAACACAACACCGTTTAAGGATAATGAGCATTGCTCCAACAAGTTATGGCGGAGCTCTCGTCAGTGTGGCGATGGACGTGTTTTGTATGTTTATTTCATTATTAATCTATATTACGTGAGGCAAAAACTTTGTAGCCGTTTTTACGAAAATTACTAACGGAGGAGTATTAAATTTGGCACAGTAAGTAAACGTTTTTATGGAATGCAGAAAGCTTTTATATAATAATGCATTAGAAATACATTAAATTAATTAATAAAACATTAAACACAACAATTAATATAGTCTTTACACACCACAATGCGTTTGAGACGACGTCATATCTACATTCATAGTGTCAATGTGAAGTATTTATGTACAATTGTGTATACCTAATTGGCAGAATAAATTACGTTCGAATTTCGAGCAAAGAGCTGATCTCTAGCACATACTTAAAGATATGCGCTAAGTTTGACTCGATTTAAACAATTGGTTCAGTAATAAGTTGAACACCATTCACATCCCTATCACTCTTAACTTTTAAATAAATATATCGAACTTTTAATTTCATCTACAGTATAAACGTAACAATTTAATTAAATTCAAAGAAACGTCATATTACGAAATTGAGCTTCAGAGAATTCATTTAATTTAACACTCGATTAAATTCAAAAAGAATCATCTTGGATCCGAAGCAAATCCAGGGTCTTCGTGAAAATCCTCAGAGTCGCTCACGGTATATGTTCTACCACTAGCGTGAAGCGATACGCGTCGGTCGGTAGATAAAAAACGCAGCTCACTATTGCCTTTTGGCTTTTATTGACAAGCATTATGTCAATGTCAAATAGCAAACAATTGCAAATAATCGAGCTATTTCGCAGCAAATAGAATAAAGCAATAAGAATTACTTGGCTAGAGGAGGAAGGTGTCTACTAAGGTTAAAGCCTAAGCTTCTTGTGGATATTTTATACCGGATTACATAGGTTAGTACGAACATGATAAGAATAAAAATAAACTCTGTCCATGTTTGCACAGGTCTGCAAAAGTTTACGTTAAGCTTGATTATTATAAGATATATTATATATTATATTATTATATTATATTAAATTATTATGTTATTATATTATATTATTATTATTTATTATTTAAATATTATAAAGAGGAAAGATTTGATTGTTTGTTTGTTTGTTTGCATCGAATAGGCTTCAAAACTACAGAACCGATTTGAAAAATTCTTTCACTGTTGGAAAGCTACACTATCCCCGGGTGACATAGGCTATATCATATATTATAAAAATGAATTGCTGTGCGTTAGTCACGCTAAAACTCAAAAACGGCTGTACCGATTCGGTTGAAATTTTTTGTGTGTCTTCAGGTGTATCCAAGAATGGTTTTGATTTACAATTGGACCCGGTAGGTGGCGCTGCTGTCGATATGTCACCATATTATTATTTGTTTATTAATTATAGAGCGGTACGAAGTTCGCTGGGGCAGCTAGTTATAAGATAAATAGCTTTAGGTACACATTCAACACATTGTGTTTCAAAACTAAAAGGACTTAACGTATTATAACTTAATTGTTGCTTAAAGTGTTTTTTGCCGATAAGCCTTTCTAACATACACTTATTCAAATTAATGTTGAGATTAACGTCGATTAAGTAATGCAGAAAAATAAAAAATAAACTCGTCTTACTGTTCTATTTATAGCTTACCCTCCCACGGTGTGACACGCGCCACTCAGAAATCCGAATTAAGCTTATAATGCTCCGGTCAAGACTGCTTTGATTAGTTTCATCTGACGTTCTGTTAAAGTGTTTAAATTTAAGACAATTGTTTAGATTAAAGTTCAACCTCATTTGCTTTAAGTAAAACCAAAGTTCTTTATGCAACGAACGAGAATTACCATAATTACCATTAATTAGATAAGTGCGTACAAAACAACACAGACAAAACAGACAAAAATTCTAAAAATCATTGTTGTGGTTTCCTACTTTACTTTGCTTTGAACCAATTTTCGTTACTCTTGCTACTTTACTAGTCAAAGGATTTTTAGATCTTAAAGTATTCATGATGTAGTCTAAGTCCTCTCTTAAAATTTCTCCAGAATCAAGATTTGGTTGCATGACAGATTTTATTTCTACATATTATATGTACATTATTTATATGTAAATATACTAAATTATGTGTTTAAGGCAAAGAAGAAAGAAAATTAGTAATCTTACAAGGGTTTTGTTTTTCCATACGACAAGAAACCTTAAAATACATACTTATATTCAAACTTGATCAAACTTTTGATACCTGATGAGGCCTAGAAAGCGGCCTCCACCACGGTGCTCCATTGCGGACTGGCGGAGGGGTTAGTGGCCAACCCAAGTGTCGGAAATTTTTATGCCGCCCAAAGGCATTCGACATGGCTTAACGACTGCTACCAAATGGTAACATAACCCACTGCTTTACATACATGCGCTCAGAAGCACGAAAGCGCATAAGAAATATTTGCCACTACCGGTCATCCATCCAACTACCGACCGCACCCGCTGTTGCTTAACTTTGATCGACGAAACCCGCCGGGCCGTGAGCGCTTCAAGGAGAGTTTACGATCGTGAAATATGACGAAAATTCCCGATGCAAAGAGACCTTTCATTGCGCGGGTCTCTTTAGCAATAAGACGCTTACTCGTTCAATCAGATAGTGAGCGGAAACTTTCAGATATCTGCACATAAATTCAAAAGTTCCGTTCCGTTCGATATCCGATCGTTACCTTTTAGTTAGGCTGTTAAGTAATGGTAACAGTAGGGTAAGTGTACTGCGGGAAACGTAATCGTTGTTATATATACATATATGTATGTATAGGCGATGAATAATCTTCTGTACATGGGAGTTTTTTTTATATCAATCGGTTAAGAAATGATAAACATATTTTTAGAGTGTAGACACTAAGGTTTGCCAAGACTGAAATGAAACAAGGACATTTATATACTAATATTATCTAATACGAGTATGTCTGAACTGCCAACAAATAATATAATTAAACAACTCGCTTCGAAACACAATAGTTGTTTACAATGTAGTATCCGTACCAAAGCGTTGTTTTTGACGTGATAACGTCTTATAAATCGATGAACGCCGGCTGCACCCCAGAAAAAGTATGACGTCATTGTCACGTTTCGCCTGATCCGAGCGTGCAAGCGAGAGCGCGGAACAAGCGATAGAGATGGACTGACCGTTACACAATTGCTGTTAAAAGACAACACATTAAATGACTAACAACGCGTAACTTAAAACGGGAGCATGAAACATTGTGCAGGTGTATCTTTATGTGAGGCTACTATATTGTTTTAATTCATTTACAAAAACGCAAAATTTTGCACCATTACAAAAATAACGTTCATTCCACTGCACCCTCGATATCAATCTCGAACACTTTAGACAAGCCGTCGGGCTATGAGCGCTTCGATTAATGCTATCTGATTCCATTTGTATTGTGCTGTTTTGTTCCGCAACACTGACCAGCAAATAAACAGCTTATCCCTTCCGATTCAAGAAACATTTGGATTTAAAACTTACTCATCAGATAATAATTGGCACGCACACAATCATGCCTCAGTACCAATGAGTGTAAAAATTATTTTAATATGTATATTCTTTATGCTGTCTACCAGCTTGACACAGTCATGTTATCAATACCTCATTGCCATCTGTCATCTACCGCAACCTACGGAATAGCACAAAGTTGAAACTTTTGGAGAATGTTTCATCGTTCACGCCAAAAATCATTAATTAATCGCCTAAACCAACAATGTCCGATAGCAGATTCTGGAGTAATCCAGTCCAATAACCATAGTAATCTAGTCACGTCCCTTGTTTTTGCTGTTCGATCCACTAGAGTATGATAAATCGTTGTGTCTTCGCACCGTGAACCCGGTGTCTAATATGTCGTCTGTTACATTAGCTTGTGGAGTGTGAAATAGGATTTTTCCACTCAAAGATTGCTCCAACGATGAATTATGCTGACGTTTCTTCTTGTCCTTAGGAGAGTTGAACGCGTTTTGCGATGAAAATATGGTGAGCTAAGGCTTTTATCGTTTAGGGCTCGACACAAGGATTCCTTGATTCCTAGAGTCAACGATATAATATTAATTAAAACAATTTTTTAGGCTTTTTGCACTAGAGACTGAAAAGACTAATAATTATTAATTTGTCATCATCTTCCTGCCCATTTCCCAATTTTATTTGGGGTCGGCGCAATATGTTTTTCTCTTCCGTTCTTCCCTATTTGCCGTCACTTCTACACTGCCTCCCTTTACTTTCATATCCTCTCTCACACAATCCATCCATCTTTTCTTTGGCCGTATTATTAATTTGTAAGTACTTTATTTTATCACTTCATCATCATATTATATCAAACTGGCAAACCCGCCCCCGCTTCGCTTCGGGAAACCTGATTTTTTCCGACTTTCAAAACTTTAATATATTATACACATAAACTTTCCTCTTGAATCATTATATCTATTAAAAAAACCGCATCAAAATCCGTTGTGTAGTTTTAAAGATCTAAGCATACATAGGGACAGAGAAAGCGACTTTGTTTTATACTATGTAGTGATAACACTTTTTTGTGGTCGTTACCGTCGGGTGTGAATAAAGACAGTGTAGCAGCCATAGATATACCCTGCTACTATATCGCAGAAGGCGAAGGTCCACAGAAAATATGTATGTGTGCAACAGTGTGCAAGAGAGAGATTAATAGAGGCGTTGCCATTTATAATCCCAGTCTTTATTTCTGTGCGGCCTATACCAAAATATCCAAAATTATACCCCAACTTATAATGTACCAAAAATATTAATATTACAATAGCGTTGGCCTTTATTGAACGGGGAGATTACGCGATTATTGGGAAAATGATCTTATCACATTCGTCCCCTGGGGTTCGAGGGTTCAATTGCAGTTCAAGTCAGAAAATGTTTTAAGTCCGAATCGTGTCGGTTTTTCGTTGACATATCACATGTTGACATATCATAGCGTCGCAACCCATAGCTGTCCCACTGCTGGGCACGGGTCTCCTCTCACAATGTGAAGAGTACAGGCCGGAGTCCACCACGCTGGCCAAGTGCGGATTGGTCGACTTTACACACCTTTGAGAACATCATGGGCGGTAGCGGAAGAGTTGTGCTGCGTGCTCGTTTGTTATTTGAAGTCCATAAAAATGTACAGATATCGATGAGTTAGTCTTTTTATATTAAGTAAGCTTCACTTTAAATTTGGTTTTTTATTATTTTAATCAGTTCTTAAGTTAGAAAAAGTTATGTCAGTCACTCAATAATGGCTGTACCTATTTTCATAATATTTTTTATTTGTCAGCCCCGAATAGCAGAACAACTAAGTATATGGACGTAAAAAAGCGGAAACGTTGAAACCCAAAAAATATAAAATATTAACCAGAGCCGATAAACTTCTGTGATGTCAGAAGATAATGAATAAAAATAGGTTTATTTTCAACACTGTACAAATTTTCTATTTGTGATAGAACCACAAGACTAGGGCTATTCGAAATAACCATATAAACATTTGAAAAAAAAGGAAAAAATATTTCGTTTTTCATAGCTACACAAATGAATCGAATCTATTTATACATCTATCTATATATCTATCTATCTATCTATAAATCTTTAGACAGTGTTTTGTTTTATAATAGTCTCTTGTTTTGTTTTTGAAGAATCACATCAAAGAGTTTCGAGTGTGGGTACTAAGGGACAGGGCTCCCGAATGGAAATTAAGGCGGGTTTACGAGTACAAAATATACCTCGGAGCAGGCAACATCGCTAGGGACTTCTGAAGAGGCATGTTCGTACTTAGTATATACGTCACTATATCAGTGATACCAACATGAATAATTGATGGTAGAATTGAAATTTCGGTTTGAATTTGAAATTGGAATTGGAACAGTCCGTTGCTCGGTTAGTGGTCGGTTGAGTTGATCGGTTGAGTTGAATATTATCGGGAGATCGTGGAACAATTTTCGAATTTCCCTATCTCAGAAAGCACGATAGTCATCGGCTGTAATGAATACAACACGCTACCCACTCATAGCCCTCACTATGAAACCCCCATACCGTTTCCACCCACTATGAAACCCCTCCCTGTTTCATGGGTGCCTTGGGCAACAAACAAATACGTGTAAAAAGTGTTTGTAAAAACACAACTCAGAATAAACTTTATTTCATATCAAGACCACACAGAGACGAAAAACGGATATTTAAGCTAATTTTTAAAATATCTGCCGCGCCGTGAATCGAAGCCAGAACCCTTCGAACGGCAATCCGGCATGGTACACATTGCGCCATATGGGTCGTTAAAGATAACTGCTATAATTGACTATCATCATCATCATCATCATCATTCTTCATCATCGCAATCGGCTCTCGAGTCTCCTCTAATAATATGAGGAGTACAGGCCATAGTTCACCACGCTGGCCAAGTGCGGATTAGCAGACTTCAGACACCTTTGAGAACATTATAGAGAACTCTCAGGTGTGCAGGTTTCCTCACGATGTTTTCCTTCACCGAAGCAAGTGACAATTAAATTCTAATTAATTATTTTTCTATTAAATAATTTAACTGGCTATGCCACATCCAAATGTCTAAACAAAATTAATGGCTATAATGACATTACGAAGAAGGAATTGTTTGTTCTTATAATTACAGTCAGCAAAAACAAATATTAATTAAACGGGCATTTAATAACAACCCCGTAATGAAATGATATTCACTCAATAGTGTGTATGACGACCCGGATGGCGCAATGGTTAACACGCCGGACCGCCGTTCCGAGGGTCCTGGGTTCGATTCCCAGCGAGGCGGAAATTTGGACGATGAATTTAAATTTCCGTTCTTGGTCTGAGTGTGTGTGTTCATGTCTTGTGTGTTGTCCATGGCACCCACGACACAGGGAATCCTAGTGTGGGGCTATGAGTGTGTAGCGTTATTTATTTATTTATTTCTCTACGTGATTGAATTAGAAATGATGAAAATCGAGGCTAACCGACATAGCTCAAAGAATAAACACCGATAAATGTTTCTTCTCTGCCCATGATAAGCGATGTCTTATGTATTGATCATGTCACCTGCGACAACGAACTCTATTGCTTCTATTTCTGTACCCAGTTAATTTCTTATATCTGGCGGTGCTGGCGGTGGCGGAGTATGTTCTAGGCCTCATCTATACTCTATACTAATATTATAAAGAGGAAAGATTTGATTGTTTGTTTGCATCGAATAGGCTTCAAAACTACTGAACCGATTTGAAAAATTATTTCACTGTTGGAAAGCTACACTATCCCCGGGTGACATAGGCTATATCATATATTATAAAAATGAATTGCTGTGCGTTAGTCACGCTAAAACTCAAAAACGGCTGTACCGATTCGGTTGAAATTTTTTGTGTGTCTTCAGGAGTATCCAAGAATGGTTTTGATTTACAATTGGACCCGGTAGGTGGCGCTGCTGTCGATATGTCACCATATTATTATTTGTTTATTAATTATAGAGCGGTACGAAGTTCGCTGGGGCAGCTAGTTGCTTATAAAGAAATACGCTTAAATATATACTTTTATATCGCCAATAGTCTCCAGGGGAAAGAGCGACGGCAAGAATAAAATTATCTGTCTCTTTCTTATTTGTACGGTACCCTACAAACCCATTGTTATGTGAGCTTATCCCTACAAACACTAGCTAAAAGCATTTTTCTGTCTACTTTAGTATCTGTATCTCGTCACATAGATCAACGGCGTAGAGAAAGGAAGCGTGGAAAAATATAAACTGAGACAAATTACGTATATCTCATTCTGTCACAGAGAATTACCATACGAAAGAATGAGCTAACTAACGTTCACCTCGGTAAAGGTTGTCATGATTCGACAGTCACAAATGAGAGTCAAAATCAGGACTGAACCACAACACCCAGGACCGAACTCAAGACTCTTCGAGCGGTGGCGCATGGTCACTATTGCGCCTTAGTCGGCAAAGAGCGCCGATTATTCGGCTTCTTACTTTATAGGTATTTCTCAATAAAATGTGATGTAAAACCAAATGAAACATTTTAATTGTAACGAATTGACGGATAAAGGTCTGGGCGCATTTCATCAAATCAATTCCGACTTGACTCTGATTCAACTCTTACGAAGGCATTCAAATATGTTTTTTCTTTTATTTTAACGGTTTCTGCCCCAGTCCTTATACGTAGTACCAACTGACCAACTCACATTCCTAGTAACACCTTCACGATTTGAGTCTTATTCTGTGTCAGCTATCATGTGTCAGTTATCATGAGGGGCAGCGGAAAGGTTGAATGCTCAAAACGATTAAATTTTGAATCGAGGGCAGGTAACTAGGGTTAATAAACTTAAATACCCATAATAGGCAATGCATTAAATAAGTCGTGAATACAGTCCAATAAAATAATAATGAGCATAAAATATCATTGAAAATATACAGCCAATAAAACGAAATACTAGGCTCATTTTGAAACAGTTAGACTAGCGATTATATTCGGCACCGTAACAGTTTAGTTATTAGTATCGATGTCAGTTTTATTTAAAATCACAGAGACAATTAAAGTTCAAATCATATTTAAATATTAACTTAGTAACTAATCGATGTCTGTACATGAAAAATATTTCATAAAAAAATTGTCTATATGTCTGTGCGTTTGTTCCCGCTTATTTTAGGACCCGTTCAAATTATTTTAAAAACCGTTTTACTAATGCACCATTAGCAGAAAAGAATGGTGCGGAATCAAACTGAATAGGGCCTGCATTTATCTGATTCTTAATTTTTTTTACATTTTGCTCATACATTGATCGTATATCCTAACCCGATTACTGATAAATAAAAGTCTAAGATTCAGATACGTCTGCGCGTCGCAATTTTCGTAAGTGTACCTTAAAACCACTTCAAACAGTTGGACGTTTACGAGTGAATCGTTAAAATGTTTTACAATTCATAAAATATACGACATTTTTCTTTATAATTTTCCGTTACATTTAATATTCTGAAACCATGTTTTCCAATTGTTATGATGCAACTGCTATAATATCGCACTTTGTAGTTAGTTATGTTATGTATAGTTGATGTTCGAAGGACCGGGTCGTATCCCAGTGAAGAGGAAGTTTAAATGGTGAGTTTAAATTTCTTCTCTTGGTCTGGGTATGTATTCTTGTCTTTGTGTGTTGTTAATGCCACCCACGACACTGGAAAATCTTGTGTGTAGCGTTCTTTAACTTCATTTCTTTATGAAAATCTACGACTTATGACTATCAAAGCTAGCCTTACGCTAAAAACACACTTTAAAAATAACTATTACAGTCACCTCGGGTAACTATGAATCCTGGATTGAATTTTTGTGTACTTTTGAACACAATATTTTCTTTGGCAGACCGCTTCGCTTCAACAAACGATCATGTGGTACTTAAATAACATACGTTTGATTAGGTCAGGATTAATTAATATTTAATTCCGAATCCCGCAAAAAAGTTCATAGTTACCCTAAAATTCAAAGTTACCAGTGTATATCGCGGTAAATTTAAATCCGTGACCGTGCCAATAACTTCTACTATCAACTACCAGAACCGAGTGTATTAAATTCAAGTATATTTATAGTTTTGTAGTTTGAATAAAATGCAATACTCCCGTGTTGGATTTATCGTGCAACGCAGTCGTATTTCAGTCAACTTCGAGCCCGTGCCAGTACGGAGTTATAGTGCAATTACTGGCACGACGCTTCGAATGGTTTTTAAACAAATATCTTTTTGTGTCGATACGATGATGCAAGGCTCGGTGGTTTGGATGTTGGTGGCCAAGCATTGGATTCACGGCCAGGCGGCCTGGGACTAAATTATCTGTTTTCATATTTAGACATTAATTTAAGATATTTTTACGTAACTCATTGCTTCTAAGTTTTATTATGATAAGAATAAGGGGGTATAAAAATAGAAATCAATTGTCACTTTCAGTGATCAATCATTGAAATGAACTGAAATGAAAATGAAATGAAATTAATTTTATTCGAATTTGGTTTTTACAAACACTTTTCGAGAGTCAAACTACGTCATTGTGAGAAAGTCTGCCGGAAGTCGGAGAGTTTGCCATAATCTCGTGGTAGTGGCATGTACCCGGTGTACCCCTCATATTGTAATCCCATTTGCAAGAAAGATATGGGTTGCGAAGAAGAAGTCGATATGATAAACGCGAGGGAAGCCACTTGGTAGGAAGTGGTCAATATTGCCCATGGATTGCTATAACCTTATGAAATATTACCGGTCGGTAATAGATTTCATAAGATACAAAATACTTTTTTATTGGAATTAAGGTAGCAAACGAGCATGCAGCACAAACCAAAATATGACTTAATCGGGACTGGGATGGCTAGTCCAGTTAGCAGACAGTATATGAACATGTTTGAAGGAAAACTATCCACATAATTTATTAACATACTCAAGACTTACCAGTTTATACGCCGAAAATGTACAATTATGACTACCGGTCCTCTGTGAGGCAAATGCGAAATATTTATAATTTCAATTTATAAATAATGCATGTGAGGAAGCCACATCGCGATGCGTAAAACGTTTTGACCCAAATCTGCGATTCTGTTTATACGCACCCTAAATGCTGTATGAATATGTATCCTCGCAATTGTCGGAACACTCTCTAGATGAAACTATATTTGACGGCCCGTATGGTTACGTTGTTCCAAGGGTCCTGCTGGGTTAGATTTTCGCGGAGCAAAAATTTGATTGATGTATTTAAACCGTTCGCGATTATTCATCGACAGTATAACAACCTTTTTCTATAAATGAATCGTGTTATTACATCTCGATTAAATAAACCGCCAAACGACTTGTGTTCCAGCTGGAAACGTAAGAACCTGTCTGGATAGAAATCACTGAGCCAGTAGTTTCTATCCTTCCGCTTCTCACCTGGTCAGCGACACATCGTTGATGCTTTTGGGTTACGATATCCACGGGCAACAGTGACCACTTACCATCAGGTGGGACGAGTGCGTTTATCGGATTTTAACATAAAAAAGGAAAGTATACAACGTATACAAAGTACAGTTACAACATATTGATATTCTGTCCGTATCATAGAACTTTATCCTTGTAATGCTCTGTATTTTGTACCAAGCGCCACTTCTGTCGGTCGCAAGGTGTTAAAACCGAACCAAATTTATCTAGATAAAGCACAATTGTGTAATGCAAAATGGCCGCGCCTTTATCCCTCCTACGTGACACTTTCAACCACTATTTCAAAAATGTGGTCTGAGTCTCAGCGGGGAGCTTAGCGTAGCGGGTTCTTACGAAACAGCGAAAAGCATTACACTGAAGAATATAATATTCACATTAATATTGCAAATGCGAAAGTGTGTTTGTTTGTCCTTCTTTCATATCAAAACGGAGCAACAGATCGATGCAATAGAGATGGTTGAAGGGCTGGAGAAAGTCATAGACTACCTTTTTTTGGAAAATATCTACTCGTAATTTGTACGGAAAACAGAATATTCATTGACGCGACATTACGGGCGCAACAGTACTAAATATTTGTAAACGTGAGGTTTCTCGAAGGCTACCGAGGGTGGGTATACCTACTTATATTTTTATATTTTATTCCAATATAGGCCGTTTTCATACAAGATTGATGACAAATATAAAAACGTCTAAGAACAATTTTACCATACTTTGAGTACCTATACCTAAATCTGTTCAAGACAGACAGTCAGTTCCTATCACAGACAGACAGACAGACAGACAGACAATAATATGATTTCGCTTTTTCCCCGTTTGGGTAAGGAACCCTAAAAAATGACGTGAAACGAAATAACCCGCTCACACTAACACCACGCGCTTTCAATGCAAATGTGCGCAGTTCCAAACTCGGCGTTATCTTTCAGTTGCGAAGAGATTTACGTGTTAGCTCAGTTCTACAGTTTGTTTTGCCTAATATTTCAAAATGCTTCCACATTTTCACACTTTTAAATCTTTTCAGCCACACTTTGTCGCGTTATTCCTCAGCCAATGGAGCTGTTTATCGCCGAAGATAAACTCTTTCTTACGCTTTTATATTTGGTTAGGGAGACTGATGTCTCGTCTAGATAGCTGATGTATTTTCTTCGTCAATTAGACGTCTATACAGGATTTAAGTTTGGAACGTAAAACCCGACTAAGTAATAAAGTGAGAATTGCTAACTTTTAAATATTATTCCTAAAAGGTCATTCGAAATGGAAAGTGATATGAGAAACTTAATGATTTTCAAGTACCCATTCAATAATGGATATAGTATCATTGAATGGGTACTTGAAAATCATCAACACAGTTCGTTGACTTTATTTTTTTCTTGTTCACAATAAGGCGTCCCGTTTTTGTGATATTAAATTTAAATTTTTGTCATGTATTTATAGATAATTGCAAGGTAACTCGATTGACGTCAGAATAATTAAAAACGGCGCACGCTTCTTTAACTATTTACAGTGCCACAAAGGATCAACATACAATATGTACATAGTTTGTTAAACACATTACCCTCCGCCATCATTATACATAATACATCCATTGATTTAGAATACTTTAGATAATTAAATTGTATTCGCAGATTTTTTTAATTAGAGGTGCTTGCTAGATTCAAACCCAGACCCCCGAGTTTGAGATGCTTACATTCAAACCACTCGGTTGTTTGTCAATTGTTTGTTTATTATAATAGCGCTTTTAAAACTTGTTTAGAGTTTCTACCGCGCCACGGTTAGTGGTTAAAGTAGCATTTGGAGGTAATTTTGTTTTAATCCTCCAACCGTAATGCGTATTTGAAAATGAATTATTATTTGACGTTTTCCAGGAAAATGTGGAATAAATATCCTTTACTAATAAAAGATAATTTGGGGTCGTTATCAAACATTGACTTAAAATTAATAGAAAAGTACAATGCATGATTGTCAATGTATCATGAAGATTTGTAAGTATAAAAAAATCTATAATGTATAATAAAATTGTAATTGATCTATGTCTGTACATTGAAAATGTTTGACAAAAAACTATTAGTGACAAAAAACAATAAATACCTATTGACCAATAAAATTGAAAAAGATGTTCTAATCTCAGAAACAGTAACAGAACCAGTTAAAAAGTACAACGAAACAGCGTACACACTGCACACACAGGTTGTGTAGTACTTTTGAAGATAACCTTTGAAGTAATATTGTCTGGCATAGATTTCTTGTGAAGCAACGCCGGTGGCTGTCATAATAAAAATTCTGCAATGCCGTTGATCGGTCAGCGATAGAGCTATACGTAGGGACTAGGGATGTTATGGATATGAAATTTCGGATCTGGATATGGATACGGATATGTAAATATTTCAGATTATCCGATAGTTTTGGTTACAAATATTAGATAAAGGTATACCTAAGCAATAGATATAATAAAAAACTGTCCAAAATTCGCGCGGCTAGTGTCGGCTCGGCCGGTAATGTAATGTTTGTTTGTAACGCTTTCACGCAAAAATTATTTAACCGATCATCGAGAAACTTTGATTGCCATATTTTTGGAGGTATTAGAAGTAACATAGGATACTTTTATAAAAAAATACGAAAGTTAAAAAAAATTGTTTGTCAAAAAATTCCATGGGAAAAATGGCTTCAATGCGAGCGATGCCGCAGGTAAAAGCTAGTATAAATATATGTGTAACAAATTTCTTATCTCTGACCATATACGATTAAATATACATCATAGGCGAGTTACACAATTCGTTCCCACGCTTACTTGTCACTTAAACATTCCTTTAAGTTGTAGAAAGATTTTTCCATAACTTGAACTTTGTGCTTTATTTAACAAAATTTTATTTTCACGCGATATTTGTCGCCACCGACAGCGTTAGCGGATATCGTAAATATCCGAACAGGCCTCACATCCCTGGTAGGCACTTGCTGTTTAAAGTTGCATCGCGAATAAAATTTAATCTTTAGCCCTCACTTTGAGCTTGTCACCGTTCTGTGACGGCGGCCAAGGAATTTTCATCTCTAGAGTGCCTCTGACGTTTTAGCGGTCCGTTTCAAAGAATAATAAACAAAAACCTTGCAAAAGAGAATTTACTTTATGCTAAAAACATTGAACAATGAAACTACATACTACCCTCTACGTTGAGTCAGCCGCCAAATGACTTGTCGGGTGATTTTAAAGGACAATGACCATTAAAGTATGGGGAAATGGCCTAAAATGGCTTCATAATTACTTCATTTGATCAGCTTAGTAAATAAAATTAATTACCAAGTCACGTAAGTATTTTTCAAAGGTAAAAAGGGGTTAAAAATATATTTATGTTATACATTATACTTATGATAACCATGATTTTACATCTAAATCACGTGCTGCATCAAAAACATATTTCACTTACCATAATATTTTGTTTTAATTTTTTTTATAATATTTTCTTACTTATTATATCTTTATAATAAAATTCCCTGTTCAAAATACTGATTCTAATACTTAGACGACGTTAGATTAAAAACTATTAATCATGGTTCTGGAGTTTATCTGAAGTGTGAGAAAATTGAAGGCAAAAATAATCATTCTCCTTTAATCTCATCGCAGATTCTACACTTTTAATTATGCGTACATTAGCCGACAACCAACAAGACCCCGATTATCAAGGAGGTATTGGTTGTCGACCGGGGTGCACCGCCCGAATCTCTTGCCAGCCCGCCACCACGCCGCTCCCACCGGATCACAAGATCAAATCAGGGAAGCAAAGCTTTCAAGAAACCAGGAGGAGGAGGTTCCCAACCTAACTTGACCTAACCTCACCACAGTACAGCTGTGTGTAAAAGTGTGTGTTAAAAACTCAAACTCAAATAATTTATTTCATAATTATGTGTATTTATTAATACACTTATGAATTTAATTCTTTTGCATTTACCACTGTTTTGCTAAGGTGCTTTTGAATATTGAATTTTAAATCTTAGAGGAGAAGAAACGGCGAAAGGAACTCCTTGGCACATCTTATATAGGTAAGTGTACATCAGTTCTCTATTGAAAACCCTCTCAGGGTGTTGATTATGTTTGTAGATGAGTGAAAAAAATGTCTTACGCCCAAGGTTCAACGAAACGTTTTCAGTAAAAATATTGTATATTTCATTATAACGTACGAGTAGGTGTAAAGTGGAGGAATATTTTTTTATCATTATTCCGAACTTCCTTCTGGTGTAGTAGTAGTTCCCGTAGCGTTGACATGGGGTTTTTCAAAAAAGGTGTAAATAGAGGTCTCCTTCAGGGCCGTCGTTGCATTGGTGACTCCCCTGGTGTTGCTCGCGTCCATAGGCGATAGCCACTTATCAACAAGTGGTTCGTCTGATTTTTACATCAGGGACTATAAAAAATATATTTTTTATTGAATTGGTATTTTTCTTTTACTCATAAGTATCTTACAAATTAACATTACGAAAACTGTAAATGTAATAAAAGTATATTTAGCTTTTACGATTTAAAATCATAGTAATAATCATAACTGATATTTTAACTTAAAGTAAAGGATTTGTACAGTTGTTAATAATAATCCATTTAATCGTGAACTCATAATTGTTAGTAAGTTAGATACGAATTTCGTAACTAACAAACCAACCTAACCACTACGTACATCTAATCGTAAAGAGCGAACCATATTGGATACTGAACTCATTCCACCACGATTCATTTCGTACTTTTCCGCTTTTATTATTCGGCCATTTTGCAAAGACTATTTACCTTTTATCTGACCCAAGTCTCTATCTCGGAAGATTGCTTGTTGTAAACTACTGTGTCTATTTGTTTGAGACTGAACTACTGTCTAACATTTGACACTAGACTTTGCTGGCGGCTTTGCCCGCGTGGGAGTCGGAAAACGACAATTATTGTATTTATAGCTCACTATTTTGGATATAGTGGCTTACACATAATAGGTAGATACTAGTTGTCCCGGCGTACTTCGTACCGCTTTATGATTAAAAAATGTTTTGGTGATATATCGACAGCGACGCCACCTACCGGGTCCAATTGTGAATCTAAACCATTCTCGGATCCACCTGAAGACACACAAAAAATTTCAACCAAATCGGTCAAGCCGTTTAGGAGGAGTTCAGTGACATACACACTCACACTCGAATTATATATATTAAGATATTATGCTTTCGCGGACATTTTTTTAGGACTATTTAAGACAAACAATTCAACGATACATTAAATTCGTATATTAATTCGAACGATTTAGGCAGCGCACGCCAAGACAGCTCTTAGAGGGTAGGATTTTTTCCGACTTATCGTTATATTAAGGCCAATTACACAAATTCTTTTTAGATTGTAGCCCATATGTTCTTCTAATGTATAAGCTATTACTGTAAAGGGAGGTGCTGCATGCCCGTTTGCTACCTAAGTTCCATTAAAAAGTCACAAGTTTTCCGAATCAAAACGAGGGCAGTTATTATCATTATCAATTTAAGCCAAGAACTCTCAGATGGCAGGATATTTTCCATACCTTTATAAATTACAGCCAATCTTATTCCGGTTATAGCTTAGGTATAAAGTTTCATCAGAATTTACGATTCATCAAAGTTTGATCGGAAGTAATTGACTAGCCATTTATTATCTTCGCAACCCAAAAACGTCTCATTGGTCTTGAATATCGTTTAATAAAGCGACCGAGTACTACGATTGTTACGAGTTGGACTCGCTAAGGTTCCGTACTATTGTGCTTACGCCGGAAAAGAAATAAATAAATAAATAACGCTACACACTCATAGCCCCACACTAGGATTCCCTGTGTCGTGGGTGCCATGGACAACACACAAGACAAAGACACACACATCCAGACCAAGAACGGAAATTTAAATTCATCATTCAAATTTCCGCCTCGCTGGGAATCGAACCCAGGACCCTTGGAACGGCGATCCGGCGTGTTAACCATTGCGCCATCCAGGTCGTCAAGTCATGTATTGTCTCCTGGACTTGTTTCCAACTTCAAAAAGTAGGAGTTTTTCAGTTCGACTGTTTTTTTATGTAACACAAATACCTCCAAAATTTTTACCGGTGTACCGATTTTGATGATACTTTTCATGTTCCAAAGTTAGTGCTTGTCATGTTGTCCCATTTAAATTTGAGTTTTTGAGTTGGCTTCAACCCATTAATGGCCCACTGCTGAGCACGGATCTCTCCACGTACCTGAGGAGGCCTAGAGCATACTCCACCACGCTGCTCCAGTGCGGATTGGTGAAGGGGTCAATGGCCAACCCAAGTTTCGGACTTTTTAAGCCGCCCGAAGGCATCCGACATGGCTTAACGACTGCTGCCATGGTAACAACTGGAACCGACGGCTTTACGTGCCCTCTGAAGCACGGAAACGCCCAAGAAATAGTGTATATTTTACACTCTATAAGTAAGTGCTTTTTGCAAAAACATCACCTGATGCTAAGTGGCAATGAAGTCCTCGATGTTGAGCACACTAACTTAGTGAAAACCCATTCACTATTTTCTTAGTCTCCCACAATAATGTGGGAATAAGCCTACGTATATAAACGTAGACTTATTAACACAAGTCTCCGTAGATGTATTCAGAAAACTCCCAGTATAGTAACAGATAAATTTTTGTTCTAGGGTCTACAGAGAAGCCTAGTGCGAGGATGTGAGTGTTTATTTATTACATAATAATATCTCCTCTCATTTTTCTTGACCGAATACGCATCAGTGATTTCTTAGTGTTACCAATGTCCGTTAACGACAGTAACTCACCATTCAATAACTCACCTGCTCGTTTATACTCACAGATTTTATAAATTTCAAAAGTGTGTATGAAAATCTTAATATATATATTTCTTGTGTTCGTGTGTATGTGACTGAACTCCTCCTAAACGGCTTGACCGATTTGGTTGAAATTTTTTGTGTGTCTTCAGGTGGATCCGAGAATGGTTTAGATTCACAATTGGACCCGGTAAGTGGCGTTGCTGTCGATATATCACCAAAACATTTTTTGCGGTACGAAGTACGCTGGGACCACTAGTAAAGTATAAATCTTACTTCTTTGTGAATGACAATATTCAGAATTTAAACCTTACTCCCCTGTAAATAACGATGTTCAAACAGCATAGCAAAGTCAACTAGGGACAGATTATAAACCATTAATAACAAAACACCATAGACCAGGGTGAATGGTGAAGCCACTACTAAGAAAACCGCAAGGAAGCGACGGGGTTAAATAATTCATGGTGACCTGAATTTCAATCACTTCTCTGTGACCTTTGAAACTATGCCATGACATGTTCCTTCTCGCTTTCCGAGAACAGGGGAGGGTTAGGTCATAGATAAACTAGTAAGTACTGTGGGTCTTTAAGTCAAGAGTGAATAGGGTTTTTCTAGCGTATTTTACCATCTAAGACATACTTTGCCACTTTTTGACGACAATGGCGCAATGGCGTTCCAATTGTCCTGGGTTCGATTCCCGGGCGAGGCAGAAATTTGAATGATGAGTTTCAATTTCTGTTTTCGGTCTGGGTGTGAGTTATTTTTCTCTTCTGTTGTCCATAGCACACACGACACAGTTAATCCTAGTGTAGGGCTATGGAGTGAGTAGCGGTTTTTTTGCCACTTTCCATCAAGTGGGATCGTAGTCAAGCGCTTACTTATACAAAGTAAAAAAAAACAAGAACATTTATCTATATCGACGCTAAAAAGCAGAAACGTTGCAACACACACTTATGAATTTTTTTTATTGTAGATTCCAAATCAGTTCCAAGTCAGTATGCACGTTTGTACCTACATCAACTTCTGTAAACATAGCGATCTGTGTCGCAAGACGAAATTTGAAACTCACCCATCATTACGTCGTGGCAAAATCAATATCTTATGATAGTTGGCTTAAACCTATTAGTAGCCCTGTACTTACCTACTTTTATCACTTCTTTAATTGGACGTATACTTAAACATAGTTCCTGAAAAATTTTCCTATATTCCTACCTTGGGATATGGATGCCTTTTGTGTTGGTATATTCTAACATAACTAGTAATTCATTACTTTACTACACATTCTTTACTTAGGCATAGATATTTTGGTATACAAACAATAAAGTGAATTAATAAATAAATATGGTTTGGACTATTTCGTCTAGTAAGTCTAGTAAGCTTGTAAATATGCATCACAAGATCAATTTAGTGTTAATGGCTCAATTTCGACACGATTGTTGGTTGGAACGTTTTGCGGATACTACGTTTAATTGTTTTTCATGTATTTCTGTCGCGTGTCAGACAGCCAGAAATAAAATTGGTTCCCGTTACTTACTTCAAAGTATCAAAGGCGCCTTTGGTAGTAATACCAAAGGCATTAGTAAATAATGTCCCTGAGTGACAGGGATCACTTACTATCAAGCCGTTTTAAACCAAAGACATATAAAATCTTGATGTAGATCCGTTCGAACCCTCGAGGTCGATGGAATTTACTTAAATCTTAAAGCGTCTTGCCATCGTAATCGGCTCGGAAAATTCCCAAGTGACTGTCGGGAGTTTTTGTAAGTATCGAGTGGCCAGGTTTTAAAAGATTTTGTAGACTGACAACTTAAGAACATCGGATTAAGAGTCTGAGGAATCTGCAATTCACTTTCGAAGGACCCATTAACTTGAGCCAAATTGAATTCAAATCGGGTAGTTACAAGGTAGTAAACTAGATTTTTTTAATTTGCTATGCATTTTTTTAACAATTATAATAAAGCGAGGTTTTAATGTTAATCAAATAATTTGTGGATCCGGTTACACTTTTAGGGGCGACCATCTTAGTCCTTGAAGGTACTACATCACGAGACTCTTACTAACAATTACCTACTAACTGGACTATTACTAACAACTACTAACAGGACTAACTATTAGGTACTAACAGTCCCTGAAGTCTTCTTACCTAAAAACGAACTAACCAACAAACTTTTTTACACCGTCTTCTAACTGGACTAGTCTTTTTCTGAGTCACAGTTGTCATAGGCGGCAGCGGAAAAGTGCTGCGTGCACGTTTGCTATCCATAAAAGATGTTTATTTAGATAAGTTAATCATTATATAAGCGCTCATAGCCCGGCGGCTTGCGTTGATCTCAAGTGATCGACAAAGTTAAGCAACAGCGGGCGCGGTCGGTAGTTGGATGGGTGACCGCTAGTGGCAAAAATTTCTTGAGCGCTTCCGTGCTTCGGAGGGCACGTAAAGCCGTCGGTCCCGGTTGTTATCATTTGGTAGCAGTCGTTAAGCCATGTCGGATACCTTCGGGCGGCTTAAAATTTCCGACACTTGGGTTGGCCACTAACCCCTCCACCAATCCGCACTGGAGCAGCGTGGTGGAGTATGCTCTAGGCCTCCTCAGGTATGAGGAGAGAACCGTGCTCAGTAGTGGGCCATTAATGGGTTGTAGCCAATCATTATATAGACCCGCAATAAGCAAAACTAACGCATTGCTGTTAATTAAGGCATTGTGGGTCGACGCAGTGCGGCCCGAAGTGATGAGGGATGAAGAGAGCAAAAAGTGTGCACACTTCGCTGTCACATAAAATATTCCAGTGAGCCACACTTGTGATGTTGTACTAGTTAGTTTTACGTGTGTCTTACGTTTATATGGTAATGAAATTTAAAAAATAATGTAGAAGTGAGTGGATGTTTCAAATGCAAAAGTGATTTAATTTGCTATATGTAATTATTTACTAATACATTTATCGCTCACTTAAATTTAGATAAATCATTACTTTAAGAGGAAATGCTACGGGTCATTTTTCCATACAAACGTTCTCGACTAATCCCTCGCTGGTTTTTGACTCTAGATCAATAATTTTTTCACACAAGAATAATATCATCATTATCTATGTCGGTACGTTTTGATTTTTTTGATATTTTTGTTTTCAAAAGTTTTAGGCTACTTCAAACAGCGCTTAAAACGGCCAAATAAATATGCCGCAAACAAACGCCTAGTACACAAATTGTATAGTAATTAGCATAAAAAGCTAAACGGTCCGACACAGAATATCTCCTTCCCATTCAATTTACAAAATTTCGTTAAGATTGCTTTAGTTTTGACGGGGGGATTAGTCGAGAACGGAACCTCGATTTTGATGATTTTTGCCTCGGGTTTTTACACGCAGCTGCAATTGTCTCTATCGCACTGACATACACTCCGCTCGCAAGCGCGACAGAGATATTGAGGGAAAAAATCCCAAATTTGAAAAAGGGTTCGCGAGGTATTTCCTCTTAATACGTGAAGCAAATGTTTGTACCCTTTTTACGAAAATTTCGCGGACGGAGGAGTATAAAATTTGTCACACTTATATTTTATATAGAGAAGGGGTGCAAATGCTAATATTTTATATCTATAAAAAATATAAGCAAGTATGCTGCATGCTCGTTTGCTACAAATTCATAAAAAATTATGAGCTAAGTTTTCATAAGCGGTGTTAAAGTAACTAATAGGACTCTTTCAACTAATATATATAACTAAATTGATAGCACGTTAAACATTCAACTATCTGAAACTATTAAACGATATTGTTTGAAGAGAACATTGTTCTGTATGTTGATTTGATTCACAGAAATTCGGTGGTTAATTAATTGGATATTTGATTATTATCAATAGCGACTCACTCTCCATTAGAAATTCAACCGTAGCTCTATCGTTTAAAGGTTTACTTTACATTGAAATTAATGAATGTTTATTTTGGCTACCCGTATGGCGTTATGGTTAAAATGCTTTTGCTGGGTGGTAGAGCTGAAGTCCGGCTGGAAAACTACCACCCAGTTGCGATGGTCAGCCGCCAAACAACTTGTCGTACCTTGGCTGGTGGCTGCTGAACCAGTGATTTATTTACTGGCCGGTAATGCAGCGCTCACAGCCCGGCGGCTTGCGTCGATATTAAGTGATCGACAAAGTTAAGCAACAGCGGGCGCGGTCGGTAGTTGGATGGGTGACCGCTAGTGGCAAAATTTCTTGGGTGCTTCCGGGCTTCGGAGGGCACGTTAAGCCGTCGGTGCCGGTTGTTACCATTTGGTAGCAGCAGTTCTAAGCCTCCTCATGTATGAGGATAGACCCGTGCTCAGTAGTGGGCCATTAATGGGTTGAAGCCCAATGCATCGGTAATTGCTGCTATCTATGTGTAGTAAAAACTCCTTCGGAGATTCTTGCCGCTCCTTCAAAGATCATTCACGTTAGGGATTTGTTGCAGCGATGGCGTAGTATCACTCTCGAAAAGTATTTGTTAAAACCAACTTGGAATAAATAAATTCATTTCCCTTCACAATCCACTTCTCTTTACCTAATAGTTAAAACGCAGTAAAACACCGGTAAGTTACAACTAGTATCGCAATTGTTTACTCAAAGTTCATATCGCTCACGTACCATACTGAAGTAATTTGCTGAGAGGCTGTTCTTGATGACAGACTAGTGAACTTGGTAAGGTCGGCGGTATGCTGTAGTGTGACAAGGTTATTCTTGATAACAAGCTTTTATTTAACTTGCAATGTAAATTCTGGCCAAATCTAGCGAGTTGAAATAGAACTACCTTTACTCTACGGACTTGGAATTTTGCATGCTGTTTTAGTTTCGATGACAATTCAATTTTATGAAAGGTAACCATGATCGGATACTACACTCAGTTCTAGTGTACGTCTACGTTCTAGTCTATACATAATATATAATTATATAATTCGAGTGTGAGTGTGTATGTCACTGAACTCCTCCTAAACGGCTGGACCGATTTATTTGAAATTTTTTGTGTGTCTTCAAGTGGATCCGAGACTGGTTTAGATTCACAATTGAACCCGGTAGGTGGCGTTGCTGTCGATATATCACCAAAACATTTTTTAATTATAAAGCGGTACGAAGTACGCCGGGACAACTTGTACCTATAGGTGCGGCACAAAAGGAAGGCCCCGATGAAGTTTATTTGACGTCTGTCCGATCATCAAGTTTCGTATAAATTATTACATAAATTTGAAGGAGCAAATTGCTGTTCTTCATGGTCTATAGTGATGTGCAAAAAGTCATAAAATTTATCGAATGTATAACTTTAAGACCCAAAGTTAATTAATTACATGGATATTGAAACAATATATATATTTAAATATTATGGACTAATGAGGGACCATATAAACAAAGTATATGGTACCGCGAACAAATTCCTTCACGTTTTTACTAACAAAATACAGTGCCACCTTTAATAAAGTAAGTAAGTCAATTACATAAATGAATATACTATAAATCACCTCAACCCAACAAGGCCTACTACTGAGCTCAAAGCCGAGGAGACCTTAAATATAAGGTGATTCGTAAGACTCTTGTGATATTAATAGGGGGTACTCAGTATTCGATTCTCATTCCAAAATATGTAATTAAATGCGACGATGCGACTCGTACTTGACCATATTTTTTCGATACTTAATTAACATTTTTCACGTCACTATTTTAATGTGTCAAAGGGGCCTTAATTTTTTGCCGTTACTATAATAAATCTGTAACTGATCGCTGTCTTTATATGAAAGATATATGTAGAAGAACAACTTTTACTGGGGTTTTTATTAACGCAAGAGAACCCTAAAACGCTAATCTCAGAAACGGCTTAACCAATTTAAAGTAGCTAAAAGTTATTTAAGAATAAATAACGGCGTGGTACAATTTTCAAATGTGGGTAATATGATTCGCGAAGCGAAGCGAGGGCGGGTTTACTAGTCTAAAATAAAAGTAATATTTTAGTGTCTCATTCTTGTATAACGCCTTCCTATAATATAACTTTGCGTCAGTTAATAAGGTCTCAAAGGTAGACAGGTCACGCGTGGCCCTCCAATATAGGGCTAATATAATTTTATATGGGATTGGACCCATTCATATAAACCTTGTATAATATACTAACAATAACTTGGGTAAGACTGAGCATAAATAACTTATGTAATAACTCCCATCATTGCTTAAAACACCCTATTTTAAGCAAAATGGGAGTTTACAGCCTATGTATAGCTCTCGTGAGCGCTTTAAGATTTAAAATCTCGTTACTGTAATTTTGTAACTCACTTTTTGAAGATAGTCAAACTTTTTTTTGAGTACGGGGGCTAAAGCATAGGTTAAGCTAAGGGAGGGTAGTACATAGTATTCCACTTATTTATAGAATAGGTAGTATCTGATTATTGCTTCATTTCCATGCCTCACGTTTACGAATTTCTCCCGCGTTCAGAACAATTGTAATATTATTCTAAACAGATGCTTCATTTCATGTGTACCCACCAAACACGGATTAAATAATTGTTGCTCAGTAACTTTCAACAGGCGTTTAAACATTTCTTGTTTATCCATTTTCTCGTTTGGGCTTCTATTTACCGGTTCGTGTATTGGTTTCAAAGATGCAAAGGGAATATTTTTCAGTTACACAAGTCAAAATTAGAATGCAAATAAACGACCGACCTAGCGTTTCGGTAGACCAACAGAATTTCCAAATGAAAACGTGCCGCGACAATACGCAAATAGTTGCAACAGTATTCGGACGAAATACAACAAAATGGAAAATAGGTTTTCGACGTCAACATTTACAATTCGATGATACGTTTTTGTCGTGGGCTCTCAATTCGCTATACACTAGCTATGACAAGAGATAGCTTGTCAAGTCTAGTACAAACGCGTGTGATGTGTTATGTATCCAAGATTATTTCCGGTTTCCTGTGGAACTACTCGTATACCATGTTTGAGGACGTTTGAACTTGTCAGATAGATAAGTTTTTTTTAGTTTTGTGATCAGATTGGGAGGAATTAGGATTTCATTTTAATAGCGCGTAATGGTTTGTGGGAAAATAAGTAATACGCCACAACGCTACTGGAGCGCGCATTCGTGGAGGTGTTAGTGGCCAACATGGCATAACGACCTAACCTAATGATAACAACCGGAATCGGTTTTACGTGCCCTCCGAGGCACGGAACTGCTTAAGAAATTTGCCACTACCGATCCATCCAACTACAGACTGCGCCCATTGTTGCTGTACTCGGTCAATCACTGAGGATGGACAATCCAAGGCTATTAGCGCTTTTACCACAACCGAAACAATACCATTAATTATTTTACTCTGGAATTTGCACACGAAAAATCAAAACAGAACTTATCCTTGTAATATTTGATTTATCGCCCTCCAATCTAAATTCCAGAACTTTGTATACGTAACATAAGCAAAACATTTAAATTATATGACCAGCGTAAACCCAAAGTTATAATGCATGCAATACAGTTTGCAAATCCGGAACTATTGTGGCGTTGGAGCGGGTCCAGAATTTTAATTAATTCACATAGGTATCTAGTGGGAGGTATTATAAATGCTTTGCTAAGTATTGTTCTAACGATTTAAATTTGCCGTATTGTATTTTGTAACGTTACTTTAGTACAAAGAACAGAACAACATAAAGTCAACTACCTACATAATATAGAAGATTTTCGCCACCACCTTTCCGCTGCCACCCATGACAACTGTGATCTACACAGAACAAGATTCAAATGGGGACTAGGCTGGTTATTCCTGACGGTGTTAGAACATTAGTTGGTTAGTATGTTAGTGAGTATGAGGACCGGGACAGGGAACGTCTGTGATAGTTATTCCTGTTAGTTGTTGTTAATAATAGTCCAGTTAGAAATTGTTAGTAAGAGTCTCGTTCTAATTCGGTCACGCAGTGTACCCTTGAGGACTGAGTTGGTCGCCTCTATAAAAGTGTAAACGGCTCCACAGCTTTCTAACCGGAAGACAATTGCTGTTAAAACAGTTATTACGCGGTAGAAATGGTACAAGTACCGCGGCGGGCGGTAGTACTGCCGGGCAACCTCTCAGGTGTTCAGCTTTCCTCACGATGTTTCCTTCACCGAAGCAAGTGATAATTAAATTCTATTACACACATCATTTTTGAAAATAAAAGGTGCGTGTACGGGGTTTGACGTTCAACCTCTACCTATCACTGCTCTACTCTTGTACTCCGCGAAAAATGCTTTGAGAAACTGTGCAAGTATTTTTAGTTAAACAATAAAGCCATAGTGAAGTCAGACAAATAATATCGCGTGCCCGAATGGTACACTTGTATTATACTTATGGTAACAAGCGTAACAAGTTTCGCATGAGTGTAAACGGTTTAACCATTTCCTTTTTTTAGCTACATATTCCACTTTCTATTCTTTTCCCTTTTTCTATATAATTATCTCATTTTAATATGACACGGATTACATATAGGACCAATCTATTTGGACGAATTATAGTCATAAATAAAAAACCAAATGTTACTTCTTAACAAATTAGACCTATTTATTTCTCCGACTCTAAAAAACTTTCGACAGCTTTCCGTTCGCTAAAAATCTTCCGACAGTTGGATTGGCCACTAACCCCTCCATTAATATGCACTGGAGCAGCGTGGTGGACTCTCTAGGCCTCTTCAGTTGCGAGGGAAGACCGGTACCATGTAATAGGTCATTCGTGGGTTGAAAATATTTTCAAGCGAACACGTTAAGCGATATTCCGACAAAATGCGAATCGAATGGTTTTATCAGTAGAGTAGTATATCATTAGAATGTTACGTTGATGTTTTGTAATCTTACACGTTAGCTTGTGAGAAACGAACACAATCACTGGCAAAATATAGTCGATAGTCATATATACACACAAGTGACAAAAAGATTACACTGCGACTCGTTAAATGCATTGTCAGCCATGACTGTGCATACACGTTCGCGCGAAAGTCCGACAAACTGTTAATTGAATGTTTTTTCAGTACGAACGTGTAAAACTAAAATTCATTCCATATCTTTAGTATTGTATTGTACATTATTATAATAGATATTATATTCTTTGTATATTTTTATGTGCCTAGATTGAATACCTCGAGAACTGTAACGTAGACTGTCGACAAACTGGGTTTTTTGGCAGAAATTATCATATAAAAATGTGTACAAATATTTTTGATAAAAAAATAAGCGCGGGTCCGATATCATTCCTAGGCGAGGACAGAACAAGCAAATAACCGTTCCGGTCCATCCAGTCTATGAAAGTCCCATGAGGAAGAACCTGGGATCAACAATACAAAACTAAAACCTCTAGAAAAGGTAAGAGAATTTTACAGCGATCTCTTTTTACCAGATCCCAGAGGACGATGCGCCAGATGGCTGCCAAAAGCAGAAGTTTTGGATCGCAATCTACAAAAAATTTCATACAGCAGAAGATAATTCTACAGTAACGGTCAACTTTATGGACAAGACCAAAAAGTCGAATGATATTTTGATACAAAAATGAAAAAATGACGTTATCGCCGCAAAGCACTGTAAGCCATCAATAACGTAGCAAACACATTCCCGCGATATTCCGACAAAATGCAAATTGAATGGTTTTATCAGTACAATTTTTAATATTTTATAACTGCGTTCGCGGTTTTCAAATAAATATTTTTAGAGCACCTCTGAATCTACACGTTGTGTTTGATTTTCGTGTTAAAAGCTACTTTTTAATTATCAATTTGTTTTGTCGCTGATATTTTATATTTATGTAGAGTCTGCGTGGTTGTGTGGCAATTTGTAGCTTGGAGATTTGTTATCTTTCGGGATTGCGAGCAGTCGCAATGCGGTACTTTCCAAGTAAAAGGAAGGATGTGAATACAAATGACTAAAAATTCTATAGAATGCCAAATCCATTGCAGACAATTAGTGAGTAGACGAGCCGTCTGCGATAAGTGGTTATCGTCACCGATAGATATCTGCTACACCAAAGACATCTCCGATGTCTTGCCAGCCCAGAAGTAGGAAGAAGAAGAAAGGAACTGGAACTAGGAACTGGAAGGAGGAAGTTAAGTCAAGAAATACGACACGAATTGAGCGTGATGGAAGCGTAAGGCTAAGGCGTCGTCCTAATTGGCAGCGATCGTACGATGGCGCGATGCGTTTTCGTCGTGCGATTAGTTCAAACAAATTGTTTCATTACAATTACTTGCTAGGTTAAAATAGGACACTCTGATAAAATTTGTATGTTTGAACCCATCGCACGACGAGAACGCATCGCTTCATCGTACGATCGCTGCCAATTAGGACGACGCCTTACACGACCACTTACTATCTTAATTATTACTACTAACTTAAAATTATAGATATTATATAGAAAACCGCTTTGACATACAGATTAGATATATACATTGCGCAATAATTATTAAATTAGACAACCTACAATCGCTTACAATGGCAATATTGTGGTAATTAGAAGTCATGAATGAATACGGCAACATACCGCTACACGCAGATTAAACCGCGGGTACAGTCAACAAATAATGTTATTAAAATGCTGTGAACGTTCTGCGTGGATAAACTTCTTTGTATGTTTGGCTTCGGCAGCGATTCCTAAGTAGCATTGTGTAAGAATTTGAAGTTAATGTTAGAAGCTGAGTTAGAACTTAGAAGCAATGCATGTGAGTTCAAGAAGTGTTTGCTCAGTAAAGAATCTAATATACATGATAATTATGACAGAGTAACCCATTGATGTATACATATAAGATTTACGCATTTTGGGTAGAATATAGAGTTGGTGTCCCTGCCTGCAAAGCGAGGGGTCCCGGATTCGATTCCCGACCGGGGCAGATGTCTATGTGACAGATAAATGTTTGTTCTCGGCTCATGGGTGTTAGTGATGTGTTATTTGTGTTGTCCATGCCACCCGCGACACAGGGAATCCTAGTGCGGGGGTATGAGTGTGTTAGCGTTTATTTCCTTATTTAATCTAGGTCACCTAGATACGGCCTAAAACCCTGAAACGCTTACAATACCTGCCTAAAACCCTAAAACGCTTACAATACCTGCCTAAAACCCTAAAACGCTTACAATACCTATAGATGATTTCTACCAGTTGACAAGTCGCGTTATATAAATTTGTTCCAAAACTTTATTCCAATTATTCTGAAGTATATTTTTGATGCTGACCGTACAAAATTGATTAGTGTTCACTGTTCACATTAGTTTCGTCATAGCTTGTTTGATTTTAGCATGTTCGGCATTTTAGTTTAATATTAGCAATTGCTTATAATTTAATTTGGTAATTAATTTATCATTGTTTAGTAATTAAAATATATTCTGTATCATACATTATTTTAATGACATTCTAATTGATTGACGGCACCGTAGCCTAGCTGGTAGTGACCCTGGTTGCGAAGCGAGCGGTTCAGAGTTCTATTTCCGGCCGGGACAGATATTTATGTGATGGATAAATATTTGTTTCCGGGTCGTGTTGTGTGTAAGTGTGTTAGCGTTTTTTTATTTTAATATTTGTATGTGTGTGTTTGTGATAACTCATGTCATCTTTACTATAGTATAGCAGTCAGTTAAATTGAGATGAATACCTATCTATATAAAGCAGCTCAAATGTGACCTTAAATATGTTTTTCTCAGGGGAAAATTCGAACGCGATGTAAACTTGAAACGTGACTGAAGTGTGTCAACAACAACTAAGCCATGACGTAAAGCCAAAGTGCGGAGGGGATTGCTCTGACCAACCACAAGCGATAAACTATACTTAGAAGATCACCCTACTCCTAAGGCTGGCCCGAGCGGCGCTGTAAAAAAGGAATGACGAGCAGAGAGCGGGTAGCGCCTCGAGGTTGCCTCTGAAGGCTTCAAGGCCGTATGGCCAAAGCCCCAAGGCGGTGTTCAGTGGGTAGGCACGAGACTTCACCTCGTGAGTCCAACATAATTAATGCACGTCTGCATTGGTTGCTTAAGCTTCTGCATTGGCTGTGTTGGTATGCATGAGCGTTCACCGCCTCCCTCCCGCGAAGTTGTCCAGTAGCTCTTTGCCTGGACGCAAAAAAAGGGAGCGGGTTCACTCGTCGTGTGGCTTTGGACGTAACCGTAGACAGAGAAGGATATTGACATCTGGTGAGCGCGGCCAACATGAGACAGCACGAGGAAGTACAATTGAATGTGGCACAAGAAAATTCGACATCAGCTGTCAAATTTGCTTGTAAGCAACTGTGTTTTCAAACAATAGTGAGACAAAACATATCATTCTGTCTCGTTTGTTTCGTATCCGCTTATCCCGCTGAACCGATTTACATGGAATTTGGTATGGAGATAGTTAGAGATATATAGCTAGAGACTGAAAAGCACATATAATAGACTTTATCCTGATAATAAGTTTTCTTGGCGACATTTTGTCGTTCTCCAACAACCACGCGGGCGAAGGCGCGAGCAACAACTACTCTGTAATAAATATAAAATAGCATATTCGCTACTCGCGTCACATACAACAAGTACATCGGAGTGACAGAGCGTTTCAAGTTACCGACGTGACGAAACGTGACAACACACTTTCGTAACAGTTTAAAACAAAAACAAATTTGATACAAAATTAAGAAGAAGAGTGACTCAATTTGTTTATGTCACTATTCATGGAATTTAAATTTAGTAAGTAGCATTTAAAAAAAGTAATGCCAAGTAATTTGGAGGGTTGAGCCCCGAATAGGGGAGCCTGTGTTCAAGTTCCGACAAATGATCAGTCGGAGCTTGCCCGCTCCCCAGGCAACACGTTTCGCCTCGCAGGAGATCTCCCATTTACCAAAATGGCTTGATGTTGTCAATATTGTTACTGATGCAACGAGTGTTTTGTTTTGCATTGTATAATAATACAACGCTCTGGTTTAAGGATATTCTGATTAACCTGGATATTTTTTGGATTTAATAAGACCAAGTTCACTTCCTGAATCTGGTTTAAACCAAGATTAAACTGACAACCAGAAACGTTAACTTCAAAGCATCGCATGGCTTAACATATCAAAGTCAGGTATCACATGATCTTCACGTAAGCCTAACGAAACATCGTCTTCTACTGTCTATCAAGAGGAAAAGTGGCGGATTACTCAGATTGATGTATTAATGGTGAAGTGGTGGTTACTGGACAGAATTAGTTGCAAATAATCTTTTTTCCTTTTAATGTTAACAAAAAATCAAAATGTGTGCAATTCACACGTGCTAGAAGTGAAACTTAAAAAAAAAATTGGTTGTCTGTAATGTCGGTTTACTGACGATAGTTGAACGTGACAACGTCTTAAGAAAATACTGATGGAATGGTAGCATTTTTCAAAAGAAAATTTTAATTTCATTTCATTTATCGCTGTAATTATCGTTGCTATAAACAATTGACACCACATTCACTTTTCACTGCACTTGATACTCGATCAAAACATGTAAATGTACTATAGTATAGCAGCTGTCCACGCAGACGCATCGCTCACTCAAGTAGGAGAGAGACGGATGTCGAACGCTGCCGAACGCAAAGGCCGATTGCTACGCCGTTACGGTAACGCCGGTAACGACGCATGAGTCATGTTTTTTCATGCGTGCCACCGGCTCTATCGAATTATAAGACGTTGTCACGTCAAAATATACATATAACATTTTGGTCGCGAGTAAACTATACCCTATAGGCCATCTAGCGCTGCATGTTTTAATAGTTTGGTAAGATGTTATAACTATTGTTTTAGCGCTGCAGCGAACTTTAGTTCTAACTCTTGCTAATGTTCCTATTTCATTTTCTCCCACGTTAAAATGTATGTGTCTTTTTCGTTTCCGTTCCGTTCCATTTGTGCGTCATTTCTATTTCATCGAGTTCCAAATCACTCGATCAATCACTTCGATTAAATAAAACATGAGAACCTCATCAACGTAGTCTAAGTGAATTAACAACGCATTATTAGAGATAATCGAGAGCTTCTCGCCAGATTTCACTCAAATTTAAATGGGACTACGTGACAAATACCAGCTTTCGAATATAAAAAGAATCATTAAATTCGTTATAGCAAAAACATCTTGAGGAAACCTGCACTTGAAAGTTCTCCATGTTCTCAAAGGTGTGTGAAGTCCGCCAATCCTGACTTGGTCAGCGTGATGGATATAGGCACTTTGTGAGAGGACACCCGTGACCAGCAGTGGGACAAGAAAGGGTTGCGATGATGAAGATGATTATAATAATAACACTTAACTTGCCACCAAATACCTATCATATTTTACAAAAAGCAGTAATACTTAACACTTGCCGGATAGTGAGGAAATTCCTTCAAATCGATCACCAGACCACCGTTGCACACACACAGCCACCAGACACCACAGATGTTACCAGATCTCAGCAGCACCAACCACAAAATCACACACAAGATTCATCTCACTCATCATCATCTCTAGAACCTATTGTACACTTGGCCTAGGCCCGTGTACTTTAGTGAACCGGTGCAAACCGAGAAAAGTAAATCAAATTAAAATAATAATACTAGAAATAATAATAATAAAGCTTTATTTAATTCCACAATAGTTAGGTTAGATTGGTTAATTTAATATTGTTTTTGATATTTAATAAGATTTTATTTCTGCTTGAGCATTTTCATTTCCTTAATGTATACCCCCTCAGGGTAAAAGCCCCCTCCAAAGAATTCCATTTATCCCTTGCTCCAGATTACCTGACCTATAAAGGATCATTAGCAAAAGCCATCAGACTACAAAAATACATATATCAGACATTTATTTTCCAGAACTAAATAACCAGTTACATGAGAAATCCTTTTCCTTAGAAATCTGACAAAGCTGCGCAGTGCGAAAGCTCTTCCAAATGTGGAAAGTTTAAATTTGCTGATGCAGTTTAAGCTTGCGACTGAGTCAGCAACGTGTAGTAACTGTACGCGCCTTTGAGAATCTGAAAACCAAATTAGTTAGACTATTTACTTATTGTTGACGCGTGTGGCGCAATGGCTGCCATGCCGGATCGCCGTTAGTAGGTTCGATTCCCAGCGAGGCGGAAATTTGAATGATGAGTTATTTCCGTTGTTGTTCCGTACAGACAAACAGATAAACAAACGAAAATTCTAAAAATCATTGTTTGGGTCGAACACTGCGATAGTGAATGCGCCTAATAAAAAATTTACGTAGGTATATCTTCTACGTCCAGACAGCGATCAGTTACAGATTTATTTCATATATAGAACAGATGACTTACACTGATGAACGTAGCAACAGTGAGATCGGTGAACGGACCAGCAGTAAACACTACAGTTTTGTTGAACTGCCCGATCAGGATGCTGATATCTCTCTGCCGAGACACGTTGCGGTTCCACCAAGTGCTTTCGTACGGACCCAGCATGAGATCTTTGCTCTGAAATTTTGAATCATTGTCTGAGATTGTTTAAGGCTTCATCTATATTTAAGTCCAAGCTCGTGGTGCATGCTGCTGAACAGCGGACGAGATTACGGTGAGCGGTCTCTTTCAGAAGTCGATGGATTGTGTACCATCCAGTTTAATCCTACCTTCAGGATTAAACTAGGCTTGGTCGTAGGTATAACCCGGTTGGCTAGTCACCGTCCTGTTGCTTGTGCCAGCCACCAAACAACTTTCGTGTTCCAATTGGGGGCTTGAAAACCAGTATATAAAAAAAGTAAATAGAAAAAAGAAGTAATCTTACTTTGCTCTTCCTTCTTTCTTGGTATACAACATATCGTTCATGTCTTTGATGCAACTGATGTCTACTACTGTCTGTGTGGCCGCTGTGATGTCTATTATACTGCGACCACTTACGGTCGGCTCGTTTTCTTCTATTACAAGTGCTATGACATTGGGTCCTTCAAGAAGTGAGCCCATCGCTTCCTTCTTGGCCGAGAACGCGCTGGTGACGCCCCTGGTGTTGCCAATGTCCATGGGCGACTGATCACTTACCATTAGGTGACCCGTTTGCTCGTTTGCCTGCTTAGCTTATAAAAAATTATTAGCATAAAAAAGGAAAACTAAAAATCATGTTTGATCCAAAGAATCTGTACTACACTAACCGCAAAATACACGTCGTTGCTATGCCAACAATACATAAAAAGTTGTGAAACTCCGAAGATAAGGTACTCCGCAGTAAGGAACTGCTGCATGGCGCTTGTTTCGATCTGAAAATGAAATTATTATTAAAATAATGAACAGAAAGATCAGAAAAAAGAAGTAATATAAAAAATGCTATGTAACGATTACCTATCTCAATATCATATTTCACAAACACCGATAAGAACTATCCGAAGGTACGCAGCAAGTGATCAAATTTCATCAATTTCCATTCCGTTAATAATATAAACAAAAGATATAATAAATTGAAAAAAATTCGTGTTCGGTGTGCTGTTTCGAGCTTGCCTTGTCCAATATTGGACCTGCACTATCTTTCTCTAAATATCCTACCATGGTCTTTTCGGTCTACCTCTGGTCCGTTTTCCGTCTCTTGGAACCAATTTTGTCAATTTTTTAGTCAATCTAGCGTTTCGTAATTACTAAACCTTTACTCCGAAGTCGGAATGACGCACGGCTAAAATATACAGATGTCCAAATATCCGTCCAAAATCCATAAATATTTTTTTAAATAAGCGCATGACTGTAATCCCTTAATTTATTTCTCACGAGGAATTAATAAGCACGGAGTCCTAAACTTTATTTGCGGCTAATCTTAAAGAACATTGATTTAAAATAAACTTTTGAGGTCATTCGGCAATCTTTGCACGTCTCCAACTCACGATTTAGACATTTCCCTTGTAAAACGTGACGGAATTTTCGCTCATAATATTTTTTCGCCTCTTAAACTTTTTGTTGCGAAACGAACTTAGTTTGTCTTCTAACTGTATATCTATAAATTTAAACTATATACATTATTTTATTTACTTGCTCTTTGCAAGTTATCGTAATTTATAAAGAGTTATGAGTTCTTGCGTTGGCAATTCTAATTATATTGGAGATACATGTAGTCGTCTGTTAGTTAAAATCATTATGTTGCACATTGTAAAGTAATATGAATGGCTTATTAGAAGAAAACTGTAGTCCGGCGGCTTGCGTCGATCAAAGCGGCGCGTTTATAATGACACGCATGATCGTAGCGCGGTACAAATTCTTAGCAGTTTCCTACTGGTAGGGGAGCCCGTGGTGCTAAATGGGGATTTACTCGAGCGTCACAGAGACCTATTGGGTTGCAAAGCTTAGATGATAAGAAGAAAAAAATGTTATATGATATATACCTTTTCATCGGTGGGGGAAGCGGCTATAGATTTTTAAATATGTAAAAAAAAACTGATGCATGGACATCCTCGAGCGCGTCAGATATTGATACCATCAATGCCCTACGTATTTTTAATAATGTACGTATGTTAATCTGACCGTTTGCATGGTGGGGGTGGTTGTATGTAAGGGTTGAAAATGAAAAAAAAAAAAATTTAATCGAGCGCGTCAGATTTTCTAAGGGAGTGTTAAGTGCACCAAAAATAAGCTCTCATTCACTAATCTGACGATTTCGATGGGACGCAAACTCGTGGCCATTCTCATAATATGCAAAAAAAATTCGCCATTTTGACATACTCAAGCGCGTCAGATTAAGATATATATGGTTCATCTTTATGTTCTAAACGTACTGTCTCATAATCTGACGATTATCTAGAGGGATTCGCCTAATCTGACAAAAAAACGGTTCACCCTAAAGGTCATCCCTGCAATTTCCCGCTAATTCCATTCCTGGGCGCTTAAAATTGTACTTATGACATTTATTTTGAGCTCGCGGAGTTCAAAGAAATAATATTTCTATGCATTTGAGCTCTCCCAGCTCAAAAGTCTGATAGAAGTTTCATAGAACACTATTTTTGGAATTTTCAAACCGCAATAACTTTTGAATGGATCAACCAATTTTCACGCGGTTGGCGGCATTCGACGCAGTTTTATCATCCTCATAAGTAATTTAAAAGTTTTAATTGATCGAACCAAAAATTTCGGAGTAATCCCGAAAAAACACTTTTTCGGGTTTCTTTCGTTCACGATATCTCTCGAATGAATCAACCGATTTTGACCAACTTGGTGGCGATCGACGTGGTTTTTCAAGCTCAAGGGCGGATTAGTTTTTGAAGTTGATCGATAAAGCCGTTTAAAAGTTATTCCAAAAAAACCACTTACAAAAAAATTTTTGCTGGAATATGGTGATGGCGTCATGACAGCAGAAACTGGAGTGGGGACGGAGTGAGAGAGTAATAGATAGAGAAAGAGTGAGAGAGGAATAGAAACGCGGAGAAGGAAATATAGGCATCACGCAGCTGCACGCATTTAACTTTATCGACGATTTTTTTGTTATTTCGGCTTGCGGAAATCGTCAGATTATATATTTTTCGTTATTCTTGAATTATTTCCTTCAAAATAAAAAAAAATTAACTACGCTCGAGAATGTCAAGATGACGTTTTTTTTTACAACTTTGCTGCTCTCCCCTTTCTTTACGTCACTCTCAAATTGTCAGATTAGTGGAATATACACTTTTTAGGAGGTAATTAACTCACCCTGCCTTAATCTGACGCGCTCGAGAATGTCTGATGATCAATTTTTTTTTACTAATCTGATCCTCTATCCTTCACGGGCGGCCTTATATATGAGGCTCATTTTTGGTGGAGTTACTTAACCGGGTACAGGGTATCGCCCTGTATATTAATCTGCCGCGCTTCTGTAAATCCCGAAATCCCCTCTTGGGCTCCCCTACAATACAGCGCGGCGGCCGCGCGGCGAACGCTCGGTGCATTATTATTTCATTTGCACGATACCCGACATACACCTACACTCTGTCGGATAGCATCGAGGATCAAGATCTTCTGTCACGTACTTGAAGAATTAAATTGAAGAGTTCCACGTCGGTTATATGTAGATAGATACAAGTCGTAAGTTAATGCATTTAAGATGAAATTAGTAGAATACGTAATGACAAATTACGAGTATACCTTAAAACAAATTAATGCGTTTAGTATATTCTTAAGTAAGTCACTTACTTACCTATGTCTTTTTTGAAAATAAATAAATTTAACATAATGTTTTACCGAAACTTTAGTGTTTAACAAAAATAATTATAAATAAAGAAACATATCCACACCAGGATTCCGTGTTGTGGATGCACAATGATGTGAAAACACACACCTGGACCGAGACCAGAGATGAGAACTATTCCAACTTCCGCCTCGCTTGGAATCGAACCAAGGAACCTTCGAACAGCCCGGCACCCGGGCGCCAAACGGGTTGCCATTATTAATTAATTTGTATTTTAGACAACTCACCGTTATTTGATAGACGGTGGCACAAAGCATAACGGAGCAGACGAACATATAGAGGAGCATGATCGGTGATAAACAGGAATCGAACAGTCGGGCATACCTGGATACAAGAAAATAATTTACTAGAAACCATTTTTAGATCCGACATCGCACACGCGTGATACGGTGACGTAATGACAAGCCTGAATCACGCTATCGAAGTTTTATACACCGCTCGCACATACAAGTTTCGACCGTGATAATCGGCCGGTCTCCAGGCATGACGCCTCGCGATGCGGTAGATCTGCTTCAGCCGAAGATTAAAGACAGGTAATGAGCATGCAGCACCACCGCTGCCGCCCATGACAACTGTGACCGACACAACAAAGGCTCAAATCGACTAGGATGGTTAGTCCAGTCAGATGGGAGGTGCTGCATGGGGGCCGTTCAAGTATACGTAAGCAGATTTTTGCAATTTTCAACCCGCCCGTCCTCTTCGTCAGCAAAAGTAAGCAAATCTCTTACCCCTCCTCCCCATACTTACGTAAACATTAGTACTTGCATTCAATGGTTTCTTTATTGATTAAAGAGAATTTTGAAAAAAAATTGGTGGGAAATCTGAAAAGCGAAAAAAAAATTATACTGCTGACGTAATCACCATCTAGACTCCCCCATCCCCCATGTCATCAAAAATAAGCAAAGCAAAAACCCCCCCGCCCCCCTGTTGTGCTTACGTAATACTTGAATGACCCCATGCGCATTTTCTTCTTAAATCCATAAAAAGGCGGGATTGCAGTCAAGCATTAACTTATAATAAGTAAAAAAACAACTAATCGAGATATATGTCAGTAATCAAACATTTTCAAGACCATAAAATGTAATTCTACATAAAACATTTCGCAGGAAAATTTCGTCTAATATTCGTTGTTTGTCGTCGTGAAACGAATGAAATCATAAAATATAATATGTTTTATCTCTTTCACACATCATCATCATTGTCGGATCGTAAGCGAGAAAGATTAAAACGATATTTTTGTACTTTTTGTATTATTATGAGGTCTAATTAAGGAGTAGGTACAGCAAGTTAGCGATACAATTAAGTATGTGACTATATTAAATTTGTTACAATAGTAACGCTACACACTCATAGCCCCACACTAGGATTCCCTGTGTCGTGGGTGCCATGGACAACACACAAGACACACACACCGAGACCGAGAATAGAAATTTAACCTCATCATAAAAATTTCCGCACTGCAGGGAATCGAACCGCCTTTAGAAGCCTTTCGAAAGGTCATCCTTCCAAAGGCGGTCCGGCATGGTAGCCAACGCGACATACAGGAGCCAAACTCTATATCCCTACTAATATTATAAATGCGAAAGTAACTCTGTCTGTCTGTCTGTCTGTCTGTCTGTCTGTCTGTCTGTCTGTGTCGCTTTCCCGCTTAAACCTCTCAACCGATTTTGATGAAATTTGACACAGACAATCTTTAGACCCTGAGAAAGGACATAGGCTACCTTTTATTGCGACAAAAAGGGATGAAGAAGTTGAAATAAAGGTTGAAAGTTTGTATGGGATTTCTTCGAGTTTTAAGCACAGCGCCATCTAGGTCAACCTTCCTAACTTAAAGAATAAGAACGCCTAGCGCCATCTCTTAAAGAACCATAGCACTTGATAATAAGTTTCCCGAAGCGAAGCGAGGGCGGGTCGCTAGTAATTAATAAATAAATCTTATATAAAAAATTCTCGTGTCACAATGTTAGTTACCATACTCCTCCGAAACGGCTCGACCGATTCTCATGAAATTTTGTGTGCATATCGAGTAGGTCTGAGAATCGACCAACATTTGTTTTTCATACCCCTAAATTTTAAGGGTTGTCCACCCTAATTTTTTTTTCCATTTTTTGATAAAAAAAATTATGGTTATTATTATTATTTATATGGTGTGGCATAAAAAACTACACATAATCCCAAATTTTCACTTCCCTACCCCCACCCCTCAAATTAAAATCGTTCACTACAAGTAATCTATATGGCGGAACAACGTTCGCGGGGTCAGCTAGTAAAATTTATAAAAGCTTCAATTGCGTTACGTTGGAATAGTTTGGCACATGTCAAATACATTTGGTATACGAACCACGTTTGGTATGCGAAATGTGTCAAACTATTCCGACAGGACGCAATTGGAGCTTTTATAAATTAACTGAGTTGTGCCCGGGCAGTGCCCAGATCGTCGAAGTTAAATTATGTGCCATCGCTATTCGTTCATGTTGTAACAACTAAAGCTGAAATTACGCATTTCACTGTGGGCCGCCATCATTATATTTCTTGTTAAAATTGTTATTTTATTAGTCTCGAAATTTCTTTAACCAACATCTAACAAATTCTTAGGATTCTAATTAGTTTGTACAACAAAGGGGTTTTGTTATCCTGCCCGTTTTCCATGAAAATGGGAAAGTTAAGTAAATTAAGATTTTTGATATAACCTTAGATATTTTGTATACATTTCTACAAGATTGTTAAGTATGTTACAGTGAAAAGATGTTTTTAACGAGAACTTCACTAATTGCTACCAGATGCCCAGCGTAAAAACTATAATGTATTATATTAAACTGTGCTATACATTAACTAAGTATTTACTAATATCCACAGCCTGTAGGCACCCGGGACCAGTATGACCATAAATCTTATTAGTTTACGAGACATAAATTTCTCAGTTCGCAGACTCAGATAGCAATATCTAGAAAAGGGCATATATCCGTCGATCCATATCTAGCGACCTTGAACTGGCTCTTGAAAAGGCAGGTAGAATTAATGGCGATCGCTTAGAGAGATTTATTTCAATAGAGAAGAAAACGATCCAAAGATTTAGGATCTACAAACAGAGGTAGGACGATTTTATTTGTTGTTTTCAGCAACATGAAATAGCCCATGAGTTCACAGAATAAATCGATTAAGTCCTAATCGACCTATCGGATTTTTTCTTATTGTTGGATAAATGGTAGGTTGGTTCACAAATCTATTAATAGACGATTCTGTGTCTATTGTTATCACGTTATTGATGTTTTTCTACATAAGTAAGTCTTTATTGTCTGTTATCAAATGATACTGTGATGTACCTAAGGTCTATGGCCAAGGGTCTATATTCCATTTTTTAAGAAAATGTTAAATACGGTAGATATTTTTATTATTACAATTGCTTTTTAAAATCACAAACGTACCCATTGGTTATAACCTTCATAACGAGCTCTATGTCTATTAATATTAACATAATATTAATTTCATTTTATATTTTTAAAATTTATTTCTCAAAAATAAAACTTTAATAAAATTTCCCCCATCTAGTAAAGAAATCATATACCACGTTCTAAGGTCACGATTGTACGTTATTACTTAATTTAAAATAATTATTTAATTAGATAGAACAGAGCCCAGCGACTTTAAAAGAACCCTCCTTATAAAAAACTATTAAATACTTACTTAACTAAATCCAAATGCCTTGAATGATATTCTTTAATTCTTTTAATGGCTTCTTCTTCGCTTACTTTAGATTTCTCGGATCCAAATATACTACAGCAATCCCGTCGTAATAATTCCAGTTCTCCTTTGAAGAAAACCATTAGCACAATAGCTATAGTGTCGAAGGATGTTATCCAACCAGCTGCACATACTGTAGCAGAAGCTTGGATAAATGACGCAAATATATATCCAGGCATAACGTTTTTGTCGAATGGCGTCCAGGAACTGACTACCTGAACATATACTTCAGATCCGTTCTTTACATTAAATCTGTACGTAGGTGACGCTGCATACGCAAATATTGGCTGCAAAATTACCGTAGTTCCTGTGCAATACGTCAAAAACCAGTACAAATACGACACCTTTCTGCAATATTTTGTAAACTTTTCAATAATTTTTCTATTCCCTTCATCTGCTGTAGCTCTTTGATTCAAATCAGCTTTGGTTGCGTATTCAATTATTTCTTTCCAACAGCTCTGCCATACAAGAAACGTGGTAACTTTACAGATACTAACGGTACTGAGCATGGAAATTTTAAAGTTAGTCAATAGCTGGATGACATCAGATCTGATGAACCAAATGTCAGCAAATTCAGTAACAACAAAAACCATGACCGACATATGCATCATCATGTATAAGTACCGTTGTATTTTGTTCTCTGGAAGCAAAAGACCCCAGAGCTGCAGGTATTTTACATTGGGCCCGAGCAATGGTCGTTTGGGGTTTTCAAGTTTATCAAGTATTCGCTTCAGCATATTGGATTTGGCTTTAGAGATATCGGTATGCAAATGGAATCGCTGTCGCATGAATACCTCTTTTAATGGATTGAAAGTGTTTCGAGTTTAATTTCAGTGGTATAATTTTAATGGTGACGTTCCGTGTCCGATTTCGGAAATATTTCAGTTGCATTGAAATTTATTAAAATTTGACAAACATTTGTTGTTTTAAATAAAATTGTAATTAAGTGTTATAAAGAAATATTCGATGTTTTATTTAAAATTTTTACTCTTAGTTTTTTTAGTTTAAAGATAATATGTAACTATTTAACTTTACCATATTAATGCATCGTCCTCATATCCTTTCAACCGTCATCACCATGCGTGCCGCAAGACTGGAATAACTTGCGTACGTCGATGTTCAATGTGTGTATTTAAGTCAAGAGTGAATAAGATTTTTCTAGTTTAACGCACTTTAGCATTGCGGGCTAACTACATAATTATGCTTTATATATTGATTTAGTTTATTATATACCCCTACATATACATATATTATATTACATGACACATACAATCATGTATAGTCATATAATATCAACATTAATAATAATGTAGGGGTATATAAATGTTAGTAGATAATAACTTATCATCAGGGCCGTAGTCAAGCGCTAACTTGCACGAAGAAAAAAAGGAATATTTTTATGATTAAAATACCATAAGAATAATAACACAATGAAAAAAATACGATCGAATGACTCGTCGGTGACTACTGTATTACCGTAGCCCATTTGTTCGTTTTGTGGGTTGTTTACAAATATAAACCTTTAAGAGAAACTTTAAATTATCGAAATAAACCTAATAGGCGGTATAAAGGAAAATTACAAACCTTAGATATTTTTTTACAAAATCAAGTTTCAATAACCTGAATAAGATAATGTTAATATAAATTATAATATGAAGGAATTAAACTAATCAAAAACATCAAAATAATTTATATCGATAACAAAAATCACCAAGTCAGATCTAATTTTCAACAAATATCAATTTATTTTCAATAAGGCGCTAATTTTAGAGCGAGAATTTTAAAATGTAATGCTAATTAATACCATGAAGTGATTAAACGAGATATTTTATTTTAAGATCTATAATTTACATTTAAATATGATGGAAATGAAATGCATTTGTCGCTTATTGCATTTGCATTCCCTGCAATAAACTTATCGTCTCTCTCAATTTGCTCTAGGTTTTTAACATGTTTAGTTTCATTTACCAGTTACAATTGTCCGTGTGGCGTGCGGGTGAAATTCGATATTTTGTTAGTTTCATTCCCTTCTTACCAATAGGCCTTATATCAGACATTCGTCTACATTAAAAACACCGATATTATAATAGAACATCACTAGATAAATTATAACAGACGAATGTTATGTGAAAGGTGTAATTTGTATTGTCATTATGTTATATTAAATCACAATCTCTTCATTACAGCTCAATTACTTTTAATTGTAAAGCTACGTGTAGCGTCACGTCAAGTCAAGAATCAAAATTGGTTACAACGAAATTGTTTTGTTATATGAAATTCTTTTATTATAAAATAAGAGATAATAAATAACATCAAAAATATTATAATTATATCATAGTATTTTTATAGGATACTAGCTGACCCAGCGAAAGTTGTTCCGCCATGGGTATGGATAAATACACTTATGAACGCACATATAGCGTTGTATAAATTATTTACCACATGCTTCGGTGAAGGAAAACATCGTGAGGAAACTCATCCGAGAGCTCTTCATAATGTTTGCGAAGCCTGTCAGTCTGCACTTGGCCAGCGTGGTAGACAGTGGCCGGCCCTCGCTTTGGTAAACACCTGAACCCAGTAGTGGTGCAGATATGGGTCGCCAAGAAACTTATTTTTATCACAAAATCTGACCAAAGAAATAAGTTACTTTCCGCGGATTTGTTACTAAGCCTTATTTGTTGGGAGGCTTTTAAGGAATTAACTGCGGAGTAAAAACATAGGGGATAAAGCTCGTGATCAAAGCGCTTACAGGTTTTATTTCACGGTTATTGCCTTGGATTTATCTGATATTTTGATGCTATAACACTTTTTAAGCTTTAAATCCTAACATTTTAATTGGGAAAAAGGAATAAAACCTGCAATTATAAATAGCATCATAAAACATAATGGACTTTTGATTGTAAAACAACATGACTTTTTATAGTAATATCTCTAAATGGGCGACATTTTTAGATATTTTTTTAGAATACTTTTCATCTTCGCAAATATATCTGTTTCCATAAATCATGAAATAAAAGATAGTAGGTATAAGATATTCTGTTGGCGTTGTAAACAAAGTTCTGACTGCTTGTCTGTAACTATTGCATTTAATGGTTCATCATTCTTCATCATCATCATCATAATTGCAATAGCTGTCCCACTGCTGAGCACGGCTCTCCTCTCTCAATGTGAGGGGTACAGGTCATAGTCCACCACGCTGGCCAAGTGCGGATTGGCGGACTTCACACACCTTTGAGAACATTATGGAGTACTCTCAGGTGTGCAGGTTTCCTCACGATGTTTTCCTTCACCGAAGCAAGTGATAATTAATTATGCACATCATTTTTGCAAAATTAGTGGTGCATGCAGGGGTTTGAACAGGAGCCCTCCGGGTCGGGAGTCCAACGTTCAAACCACTCGGCTATTACTGCTTTATTGATTATTTTGATTAAAAGATTATTTAAGTTTTTGACGTGACAACGTCTTATAATTCGGTGGCACGCATGAAAAAACATGACTCATGCGTTACCGTCGTTACCGTTGGTGAATTATTATACCAGCGCCATCTATGTATTGTGCAGTGAACAATTATTCATTAAGTTCGATTGGGTCCATTTATCGATGGAGGAAGGCTGGCTGAGCTGGTAGTTCACTCGCAGTACACTAGATGGCGTTGAGTAGTGGGGCGCTATAATTCTGAATCACGATGTAGGATGTATAAGTATCCAGCATTCATTTTTAATAAATGACTTAACTTGTATTGAAAAAGTGTTCTTTTATTGTGCTTGCCTACTCATTCAAAGGAAATTATTTTCTTAAGACGTTGTCACGTTCAACTATCGTCAGTAAACCGACTTTACAGACAACCAATTTTTTTTTTATTTAAGTTTGATTATTTATTTTTGTTACAACAAACAGACGAGCTTACAAGCCGCCAAAGGCATCGCCGATGAGTTGCCGGCCAGGAAAGAAAGAAGAGGAAAGAACGAAGAGGAAAGAACGAAGAGGAAAGAAAAACAGGCAATCGAGCTCCCACTCGGAACACGACGAGACGATCTTAGGAGCTTAGTTGATAGTGACCCTGCCAGAAAAGCGAGGAACCCGGATTCAATCCCGGTCGGGACAAATTCCCTACCCCTACCACTAAGCAGGGACCGGGTTCCGTCACCTCCTACGACACCCTGGTCAACTGGCATGAGATTGATTTTGGAATTCTAGACCGCCTCAATTTGGTCATCATAAAAATAATTCTGTATTAACAGATCACAAAAGTAATTGAATTGGGTGAATATTAATTTCATGATATCAAAGGTTAATGATGAAATTTGTCTGATATCGAACACTTGAAATATAAAACACGAAAATACATTATTAACTGTGTCCCATAATATCCTTAGGAATAAAGTTATAAATACTAGTTATCATAATAAATTATTAGATATTTGCAAAGACTTACTTTAAAAGCTCATTGTGTCTTCGTTGACAATCTTTCAACCTCATCGTAACATTATCATCCGAGACAACATTCTGTTTTCCAAAAATATTCGCTGAATCTCTTCTTAAAAGCTCCAGTTCACCTCGAAAGAACACCATAATGACTAGAGCATTTGTGTCGTACGCAGTTATCCAACCACCACCGTAAGTTGCCCCGTAAATCTGGTACATGGACGTGGCCAAAAACCCTGGGATCGTGGTCTTATTGAAGGGAACCCAGGAACTAATAACTTGGACATGCCTAATCGTCCCGTTCAAAATACTGTCTCCGTAACTAGTGAAGAGAAATTTGTAAACCTGGACCAAAATTTGGACGTTCACTATAATAACTGTAATGGACATGAGTGCCCAGTGAAAGTATGTAATCTTCCTGCTGTATCTGGTATAGTTTTTGATGATTAATTTATTATTGATATCGTTAGTCTCTCTTCGACTCAGATCAGACATAGTAACGTAGTTAATAATGTCCCTCCAATGGTCCTCCCAGGCTAATATTGTCGAAACTTTGCAAACACTTATCATTGCCAGTAGGGTAATCTTCAAATTGTTCAACAAGAGATTTATATCGTCTCGTACACACCATACTTCGCCCAACTCACTCGCAGTGAAAATCGTTACACTTAGATGCATAAACAAATAGAAGTATCGTTTAAACGGATTTTTAGGTAGCAACAATCCCCAAAATTCAAGGGCCTTTATATTAGGACCAAGTAAAGGTTTCTGTGGATTCTCCAATTTATTTAAAAATTTCTCAATCATCTTGTTTTCGGCTTGCTACTTCGATTTGTTGTGATTTACTGTACTAATTACCTTTTCGATCGTTCTTTTTATTTCAGTCGGATAATTACGTAATTAAGGTAATTTTATATGACACCTGGTGTTGTTTTGTATTACGTGATAACTAATTAGGGAATAGGAATGTGAGGGTTTTCGTATCTTGAGTATTTTTTTTATTCGTTCAACAGCCTACTCGTGTTTTCATCTCTATATACTTTTTTCATTAATAACATGCCTACACCCGCAAAAAATCGCCCGCCAAAAATCCCTAAATAGTTATATAAAAGCTGATAAAATCAGGGAACTTTTAAACTAACTTCCCCCCCCCCCTGCCTTTACCTGCTTAAGGGATGATTTTTGAAATATATTTTATACATGTTTCATAACTTTCAATGAAATACCTTCATTCTGAATTTTATTCGACTACCTTCAAAAACGGCAAACTTTCATACTAACTTTGCACCCCCGTTTTACCCCCTTAGGGGGCGAATTTCAATACTTACTTACTGCTCCCCTACGTTATAAAAGGAACCCCTGGGCAAAATTTCAGGTTTCTAACCCTTATAGTTTGGGTCGAAATATTGGTATAAATAATAAATATCGCGCGTACCCGTCACAGTTAAATTGTTTAGTGACCGCGATGATAAAAGTTTAAAAGCAAGAGGATAGCAGCCAGCAATTTAATGAAAAATTTCATTATAGTCACAGAATCATTGAACATAGTATGATAAATTTAAAGTTTTGTAATAAAATATAACCCGAGCGAACGTAATAACTTTCATAACTAAACCAAAAAGTTTTGCATCGTATTATAATGAATATCAATCATGGCAATACCTACCTTATTTGCGTCCGTTTTCAAATACGTATCTGGATATATCTGTAACCTTTTTGTTACCACTTTACCCCATCTTTATTATCATCTTATTTCTTGTACAAAAGTTTGCCGGAAATAGATTGCTGAGAGAGAAAGAAAGAGTTGATACTATCTATCAGAATTAATATTATAATAATTAACAATATAATGTTCTCTTTTTGATAGACGATTATTTACAGATAAAACACGAGAATGGTCGTAAGTTAAACAGACTTTCATGCATGCATTTTTTATTTTCAAAAAGTATGTAATAGAATTTAATTATCACTTGCTTCAGCGAAGGAAACCTGCAAACCTGAGAGTTCCTTAATGTTCTCAAAGGTGTGTTAAGCCAACGTGTTGGACTATGGCCTGTACACCTCGCGTGGTGAGAGGATACCCGTGCCCATCAGTGGGACAGTTATGGATTGTGATGATGATGATGATGATCTTCTTTAGATTATTGTAAGTATAATTATTATTGTTAATAGTGTAATGCCTATTTAATTAACAACGTCAACAATTGATGTATTGGGAGGGTCTAGTTTATAGCGTTTATACATATACCTATGTATAGTTTAAGGCGTATGTGCTTCCAACTATCTGCAGTTTCGTGCTCCCGCTCTCCGCAATTCGCTTCCTCTCTGAGATGGAAACTAAAACCAATTTCACAACAACCAGTGTAAAAATATTGTTGATACATTATGTTAAAATTTTGGGTCGCTTACGTATGAACTTTGCATAATGTATTCAGCGTTAGTTTTAATATCACCGCGGAAGTGAGGCACAACTTTTGCGTCCCGAGATTGAAATTTAAAGTGAGTTCAAGCCACCACATGTAATATTTTAATGGTATTATGGTAATGCTTCGTCCACGTGTTCTTTATATGATAAAAGGATGTTGGTATGATCTTAAATATTGTTTTATAACTCTGTAATAATAAATACCACTTGTCTGTTGGAAATAAAAGAGTGAGTGAGTGAGTAATTAAAAAATCAAGAGTAAAATTCTTTGTTTCCCTTGCAATGTACTCGTATGGTATGCTCTGGTAATGCGTACCAGTAAAAAAGGCCGCTTCACTTACCGACAACGCATCAGTATTATCACTGAAACAACAAACCCTGGCCTGATGCCAATCCCCACATACTGAAACTACACACGCATTTTAATCAAAATGATCAGAAGCTAAATTACAAAATAGTTTCGCTCATAAAATTCATGGTGCGGAAATTTGCACATATTATTATACAAATTTAAAGCTATGTACAGACTGTACGTTTTTTCCGAGGTAACAATACAATACATTTTTTATGGAATTAAGATATTATACGAGCATGCAGTACCTACCAGTACTACCCCTCAGCTGCCGCCCATGACCACTGTGACCCACCTAGAATAACATTCAAATCACTAGTCAAGTCTGTTTGTCCGTCTGTGGTTTAACAGATTTGGGTGCGGTTTTCACTATTGTGGACTTACTACAAGTTTCACTTATCATTTTTTGTTTTATTTCATTTACTTCATAAATAAAATGTACGTCAGTTTAAACTTAACGAATAACGCCAAATAATTTTCAAGTGGGTAGCTACTAAGTTACAGGTATCCCGAAACGAAACCAGGGCGCGTTTTCTAGTAACATAATAAATAAATTGCCAGACAGTGTACACAGACTCTTACAACGGGGTAACATTATTCTAAAACTGCTACGCGAAACAGTGATTGTAATTTTAATGGTGACCATTCGTGTAATTTGGGTTGAATCTACTACTTCTTTAGTACTACACTTTAGTAGTATTGTACTTAATAGTACGGACATGTACCCTAGTTGGTAATAATGTGATGTATGCCCCCTGCATGTGAATCGTGGGGTCCCTGGTTCGATTTCCGGGGAGGGGGAGGAATGTTTGTTTCGCCGTGCCGCCCGCGACAGGGAGGCTATTTATGATACTATTTATGATATAGCGTTTATTATTTACCTGTTACTACAATTGATAAAATATCATCAGTTCAATACCAAACGGGTTGAATAAACCAACAATACACGTGAACTGTGCGTGCGAAGCAACCATTGAAAGATTTTACGACACACAACGACCAATAAAAAATCCCGTGTTAGTACAAAATAGAGGAATATTTAAATGAGGTTACATGCCGAGCCACGATTGCTATTCGATATTGATAGGGATATCAAAGACAGTATTTTTGTGCACGCAATAATGGAAACCGATGAAAAATTAATATTTCAAAATAGAAACTTTGTCGCAAGTGAGCACTAAGAAAGGATTTTTGGAAAATGACGAGCGAAGCCGCGGGAAGGTAGAGTATATAAAAAATGCCTATTTATATATATAAAAGGGGAAGCTGACTGACTGACTGACAGACATATCAACGCAGGGTCTAAACTATAAGGGTTAGAAACTTGAAATTTTACACGGGGGTTCCTTTTATAACGTAGGGGGCGCTAACAAAGTATTTTTGAAAATTCACCCCCTAAAGGGGTAAAGCGGGGGTGCAAAGTTAGTATGAAACTTTGCCAATGTATAAAATATTTTTTCGGAAATCACCCCTTAAGGGGGTAAAAGGGGGTTCGAAGTTAATATGAAAGTTCTCTGACTTTATCAACTTTTAAAAAATTTATTGATTTTTGGCGGGCGTAGCCGCGAGGGAAAGCTAGTCATATAAAACTTCCCTATGAAATGTCCCCATTAATAATATACTTCGGCAAGGGACATGAGCATATCCCTTGTTAGGGCCAGTTTAAACCATCCGATATCGTCAATCACAAGGATTATTCGGTTTCATTAAGTGGCAAACGAAAGGGATTTACGCAATTAAGGGGTGACGTTTACAAGGGTAGTTTTCTACTTGATCGCCAGTTGTCTGGCGGTGAATTGATGTGCCTCGTCTCTCGATTGTTCGCCAAATGGTGTGTGTTTTACGGCAGTTGGCGATTGATTTATATACACTAGCTATTGCTTGCGGCTTCGCCCGCGTGGGAGTTGACGTAATACCGTTACAATTACCCCAAGGGAAAGTATAACCAAAATATCCTATATCCGAGTCTAGGTCATGATCTACGCGTGTGCCTTTAATCGCAATCTCATCACAACCCATAACTGTCCCACTGGTGGGCACGGGTCTCCTCTCACAATGAGAGGGGTATAGGCCATAGTCCACCACGCTGGCCAAGTGCGGATTGGTAGACTTCACACACCTTTGAGAACATTATGGAGAACTCTCAGGTGTGCAGGTTTCCTCACGATGTTTTCCTTCACCGAAGCAAGTGATAATTAAATTTTAATACGCACATAATTTTTGAAAATTAGTGGTGCGTGCGGGGTTTGAACCCGGAACCTCCGGTTCGGCAGTCCAACGTTCAACCACACGGCTATCACTGCTCTTCGCAATCCAATTAGTATGAATGCGATGAATCTTATATCTCTTACATTATTCCCAGGATAAAAACTATCCAGGACCTTTCCAGGGTCTCAAATATATTTAAATGAGTTCAGTATATAGCGTGGCAGGCAGACAGACATACAGATACCCGTTTATCCGTGCAGAAGGTTCATTTGAAAGCATTCAAAAAAGCTAAGCCGTTTTTGAGACTACCGATAAATACAGACAAACAGACAGAAACTATAAAATTCATTGTTATACAAACAACTACGACCCGAGAACAAACATTTATCTGACACATAAATAAAGACGTAATGTCACAAATAAGACGTTTGTGACATTCCAAATTCGAATCATCCGTGACCTCTTGACAAATTACGTAACATTTAAAGTCACATTTAACCATTGACTTATTATTACTATGGACATCTAATCTCATACTAAAATCGCGACAAAAAAATGTCCCAGTCAGTTATGTCATGTCATGTCATGCAGTTAACAAGGTAATTTAAACACTAAGATCATTACACACGGTTTCATTTCGATTGCAGTCGTGAACGCGGAATTGTAGCTCTTCTTGCGTTTTGTTGCTCATTTGGCTCGGACATTTTTAGCTCGGACCCGACGTAAATAGAATAACACAGGAGTGAACTAGGAGGAGAACTACCCATGTGGTAATAAGTCAATGTGGTGGAGGAGAACTACTCATGTGGTAATAAGTCAATGCATTTAACCTATAGGATCATCTAAGATATTTTTTTAAATGGACCATTTAATCAAATCAATCATTGAATGAATCTTCTTTAAAACAATGCTCATTCAAAAATTATTTATGAAAGGATGGGTTTCGTTATAAACATTTTTAGCTCGTCACGATAACATGTTCACATCTCGGAATAATAATGACATTGCATAAAATTCTTTATCATTGTATCGCAATCTATTGTTCGTATAGGCAGAATGAGCTGGGATGTTTTTTGTAAACCAAAATATTCGGGTTCTATAAGCTATCCGTCTCATTACTGTGTCACCCACAGAACTTTTAAAAAGAATAGAAAGGCGTTGTGGGCGGGCCAGACGCGCCAAGACTTTGAGCAAACGTGCATATTAAACCACACGTAACTACATTACTAAAACTCACACAAATAAGCTGTAAAAATGTATGCCTGCGAGTATGTGTGTGATTCGTTCCATATGAAATGTCGTGATTGCACGGCGCTACGATTGGCTATATTTAAAATTGCAAATATGTGCGTAACCTTCATATTTATGATGTACAGATGTAGTGGAGGCGAAAGGTGGGGCGGAATCGGCGACACCAGTTTTCATACGAACTTCGACTGATCGCCATTCTAAACTCTTTTTAAATGTTCTGTGGTTTTACCTATCCGAGATAACACTGCGGGCGGTTGGTAGCTGGATAGGTGACCGCTACTGGCAAACGCTCAAGAGCGTTTTCGTGCGACGCCACATACTCGTACCATCAATACTTTTATCGTTAGATAGCAATCGTTAAGTCATATCAGAGGCCTTTGAGCAGCATGAAATTTCCTCTAACCCGTTCATCAATCCGCAATGGAGCACCCGTATCCTGTACTGGGTCATTAATGGATTGAAGCCATTATAATACCAGTTATAATATTAATCACTAAATAACTGTAGACTATAATTATAAACCTCACGCAAATCCGTATTATCAAGCAGAGTTACGACACCCTGATTAGAGTATTGTAGACCGCCCAAATAGGGCCAAAGTTAGTATAATTAGAATTTCGGCTCAATTAGTATTTTTCCAAACATGGCCTAAATTCTCATGAAAATAAATGTTCTGGCCTAAAGTAATGTGTGTCGGCTCTCCTCGTTCAGCTGTGACGTTAACAAGGGTACTGTTTTCTGCTCCGTCTACTGTTTAAGAGTTAATTGAGTTCTTCGAGCCTGGATAATTATATTTTTAATGTAACAACTAATTACAGTTCACATTAGGATCTTTCGGGTGCAACCTTTAAGGGCCGGCGTTCTGTTTTGGAGGGGTTCGTTTCAGCCGATTTAGCTACAACCAATAAAAGATCATGTTATAGTAATCGTACCTGCGTGTTTCCTTTTAATCCCCCGACGCGATATTAAATAAAATGAAGTTTATTTGAGGTTCTTTACAAACACTTTTCGAAAGTCAAACTACGGGGGGGTTTAAATTTATCTTAAATATACACTTATTTATCTTAAATATACAAATATCATCTATTTCCGCAAAACTTCCAAACTACTTTTTAGTTAAAAGCCGTTAAACGACGACCACCTGCGAAGTGGCCACCGTTGCTCAAGCACATCACTAACACTAAAGGCCTACGCATTACGAAAGAAACGAATACTTCATACTTCATGCTTCCTATCTCATTTACTCCCATCGCGTCATTTCCGTTTCATCGAATTCCACATCACAACGATACTATAGAAGTATTCACTTCAAAAAGAAGTAAGAAAGCGCTAGCGCTACAATTAGAACTGTATAATTATACTTCCGTGAAACCCAGCTGGCTAACTACCACTCTCTGGCTTGAGACAGTCGACAAATGGCTTGTCGTGTTCGGGGAATTTTCTCTCTTCCTATTTTCTTGGACGGCTACGCATTGGCAGGGTCACTGCCAACTAAGTAGGCAGGATCGTCAACGATCGTATTACTGTTAGTTCTTATAAACTGTCTACTGATAGACTCATTCGATTCCACCACCATAGATCGGAATCCAAAGTAATATCAAGAAACTTAACGCCTCAGCGCTCGTCGAAGTAAGCTTACCCGAGTTTAGGGTGTGACGTTAACAAGGGTAGTGTTTCCGCACCATTGCTCGACGCTCGAGGGTTAATTGAGTTCTTTACTCGTATAAAAGGGTTTCGTATATTAGATGTTAGCGATAATCAATTTGTAAATTTTATTGTAATTTGGCTTCAACTCGTTAACGGCCCTCGACAAAGCCTTAATTTTAATCGTAATATTAACGAATTTAAGGAAATATTTATTGATGAAGCGATTTGACATAATTATTTATGATATAGAATTTGCAAGCATTTTATTATTTAGCAAATAACTGCAAATTTAAAATTTAAAAACCCCCGACTAAGAAAATCCTCTAATGAGCTAATGATAATTAAACGCCTAAAAAGATCATCATAAATTGTAGCTAAGAACCATCTCGATCATGGCTTTCAAAAAACCCGCATCTAATTCGGTCCATCCTTTTAGGAGCTACGATGCCTTAGTTAGATAATCAGACACGTCAAACTTATAACATCCCTCTTTTATGTTTGTACGCCATTGCCGGGCAAAGTATATTAGAACACTAATTAATTAATTAATTGATCCACCTTAGATATCTGTACGCTGGTACTTAATGGTCAGTCAATTCGTCGCGTCGACGTCGCGTCAAGCCTGAACCTGTGTGGAAGTGTACCTGAAAGTGTGGGTGTGTGAAGTCTGTGCAGTGGATCTGTATAGGTAAACTTGTGCGTGTATGTTGCACGACTGTACATGTACATATATATGTCCCCTGTGCAGCATAAGTTAATGTGGTAAATTTAACTGTACAGTGGTACAGGCAAACCCGTCATACCTTAGCTTAGCTTATTTTTAGCTTAAGTCCATACAGTAAAGTATCATTTAACAATACAATTCATTGACACCATTAAATAAATCAACAATTATCATTAATAAACATCGTCGGATTCGTGTAAAGAAATAAACGCGTTAAAAAGCAATGAATGAAACAGAGATTGCCCTGTTTGTATTTACAGAATATATTTTTCAGCAATAAACTACGTAGGATTATACTCATTATTATTCATTTCATATAATGTGCGCTCATCGGACTCTCTTGTGGAATATTAAAATGAAATCAGTGATGTTTCATGAGTCGAAATGTTTTTGTCCGTTAAACTATGATTTCAAAACGACCGACTGTGCGTAAATTTCGCTATTTTCATTGTTTTGAATGGAGATTCATAGCATCTAGATGCATAAATATAGTTAAAATATTTAATTCATTTTGTAACTAGTAAACCCGTTTTCGCTACGCTTCGTGAAACCTATTCATTAAGTTTGCGAAGATTTATTCCCTATTTTAATAAAGATATATAATAGTAATTTAAGTATTTTAGTTTCTAAGCGGCGGCAAGATGAAACATGCGCCAGTTTTTAAGTAAGATACAGTTGTGAAAATTGCATCAAAATTTATTCAGAAATTTCTGTTTGATGCGTGTATACAAAGAGAGAGAGACATTTTGGCTTCTATTGGCCCTTTGAAGACGTCTCATACATTTTTTATGTAGAGACATAGTTCAGTTACACTTTTACTATAAGCATAGGAGTAGTTTACTTGGTATTGGTACTTGGTATTGGTTGGCTTGGTACCACTAAACAATTTATCATTACTTTTTTACTAGTCGCAACATCTATTTGCTTTGCATTGCTTTGCAAAGTGCAGTTGAGTCAAAAAATACCTACACCCGAATTCTGTCCCCAATAATCACCATTAATTAATTTTTACAACGTACTTTTTCTTTCAATTTGTAAAAACTTCTGATTTGCTTTCAAAAACAACTGGCTGTCTTTCTGAAGTTTATGAGAACATAGAAGTTATAATTAAGTTTCAGCTCGGAGTTTCAGTAAATAAATTCGGTTGAGATGCGGCACGTCAATGTTAAATTATTGTTTTTGATGTCTGAAGTCTTATAACAAGTTTTCTGAAGGCGCCTGGTGGGAGGTTTTTTACCTAGAATAGACTGAACACTGTTCAATGTGTGAGTAATTAAGAGTGGATAGAAGTGGAACTGGAACTACGCCATCGCTTCAACATATCCCTATCGTGAGTGGTCTTGAAAGAAGAAGCGGCAAGAAACTCCCAAGGAGTTTTTTTCCTACTCACAGAAACAGACAACACTTATTACTACTAGGCTATATTTCAAACTCGTGTTCAAGCGGGACATAGGACAGGATTCCAGGAGGATGCATGGTTACCGTGCCCTAAGAACGTCAATGCAGCGCTAGCTCTGAAAGAGGCCTCTTTTAACATCCTTCAAAAATCTTTCAAAAAATTTGAAGCATTCTTGTGGGTTCTACAAAGCTACACAGACGTTAATTTATAAACAAAATTTTCAGACATTATGTGATTTATTTCGATTAATCAACGTTGACATTGAGTGATAAACTTATAGCAGATGAATACAGCACGGTAAAACAACAAAGGGAATTACTTCAAAGGAAGCCTACTGTGCGAATCTAAATAATAGGCGATCCATTTTATTGGCATTCCAAATTCTCTATTACAGCAGCATTAACCGTCATACCACAGAACTATAGGTTCTATGTCACGGGGAAAAGACGTAGAATCGTATGAGCTTGCCGTGACGTCGTTAGTCGGGAGACGTCAGCTCAAGACGGCCTTTTGAACGAACGAAATGGTACTAGAAGTTTAGTGAACAATTTTAAGAAATATACTTAAAATAAATAGAATATTTTACAAAGGTATGAAGTGAAAAGTGCAATATGACGTAAATAATTGTGACGGGGCTTACATACGTTAAGGGTATTTTGTGCAACTTGTGTAGTATGAACGTAGCGTAGCAGTTTCAATATCTTTGTCTGAGAATATGATCATTGATCACTGTTTTCATCTCCTTAACTACCACTACCACGCAATTGTCACCACCAAATCATCACAGCCTGCACCATCCATACTAAAATATCACCAGTGCATTACTACACTTTCAGCGAAAACACCCTGTACATTATCATAATTGTAATCCTACTCAAGGCGCCCATAATATACTGTCATCCTAAATATAAGTTCCTCTGTTATGACTAATCTCATGAATATTAAAAAAGCATGATACAGAACGTGATAATAGAGTTGATAAGTATTTTAATATTCATGCAAAATATATTACCCAGTAATATTACCCTTTACTTGATGCCTTAATTTCAGGGCTGTCCAAAAATGTGTAACACGTTTATTAATTTCTTTTTACACGACTACGGTGAAGCCAAAAGGGGGTTATGATTTTAGCCCATATTGTATGTATGTATGTATGAATGTATGTTCATCTGTTTCCACAGAACTCCTGGATAACATTATCATATTTTGGCAAATATCTTATTTTTTTATCATTTTTGTTGTTTAAGTGACGATACAATAAATTATATTATGGCGCCCTTTAGAAGAACGTCTAAGCTAAAAAACATACTCCTTTCATTTATACTAATGTATGGTTATGAACGTGATTTCCTATGCTCGTTTCCTATTTTAAGTCCGACCGAACCTAAGCATAATGAGACAATATTGACAACCCTATAAGCAGTCTCTGTCAGCACCTTACCCTGTGGAAATGTTTAACAAGAATAAAGTATCTTATAAGATACTCCGCATATTTCTCTGCGAATAAAGAATTAGCTGTAACACGTGTTCTGCTTGTAATTTATGAAGCTTGGTCGGAATTACGGTTAAATGGCTGTTTAAATATATTATGTGCGTTTATTTTTTTCCGTAAAACCGTCGGTTCCGGTTGTTTTCGTTAGAAAGTTATCGTAAAGCCATTTTGGATGCCTTTAAAAGATTAGATTAGATTTAAAAGTTTCGCCCAAGAGTTCGCCTAGGAGTTATTTTCGCTGTTTTGATTCTCCTCGAAATTTTAAAATTCAATATTTACAGCGATTGGCGAAACGTTGGTAAATTAAAAAAAGCGTTCATTAGTGTATTTAAAGTACCTACATGAAATGATTTGAGTTTGAGTGAGTTCGGGGAGTATAACTTAAAGAAATACCGTCTAAACCAATTTTCAAACGAGGCCACTGACTATTCGGTTTACCAAAGTAAAGCGAAGTTCTCATCTACATAGTTGGTAATATTAAACAATCTTATCTCAGATACATGAGGTACACATTAATATCAAGAGTAAATACAATTTCTTGTGCACGTCTCCACTGCGGGGTTACTGCCAAGTTGAACTGTCATAATCTCCAAGACACAATGAAACACTACCAACCTGTGGATTTGCATACAAATTGTCACTAACATACGTTAGTGGTTAGACGCTGTGAGGATATAATGTTAGTGATTGTATCTTCAGATCGTATTACGTGGTATAATCCTAGTCAGCGACGATAGTTAGGCAATAGGCTATCACTGAAAAAGGTTTAACAATCTTGTTACTAAGCCTGAGATGTATAGACGATACTTAGCCTTAGCTCAGACTTTACTTACGAAAAACTTGACTTTGCAAAGACTACGATTTGGTTTTTATAGACATGTCACGCTGAGATTGTGCTCAGCATAAGCTAGACCGCTAATGTCATAATTGATTGCTGCCATCTATCTGTTTGTTAATACGAAAAATTTAAATGTCTTAGAAACCGACTAATATCAAGGTTCATTTGGGACCATTATTTTTGTTCGGATAATAGCCAAAGTTTTTGGTAAGTCGTCTATTTCATGAACTTATTAGACTTTGCTCAGCTCGTACACGGCCAAGTCAAAGATCGCTTTATAAATACGAACGCTGTCTTAAGTCAGAGTAAAGTCTAAGTATCGTCTATACTTCTCAGCCTTAGTCCTAGTTTAAGACCTTTTGTGAGGGCAATTAAATGATTTTTATTATTTTTAACTATTTTTATTTTCATAGGGTTTCAACGTCCCGAACAGAGGGTGGCGGGTTTGATCCTGTACGCACCTCTGATTTTCAATAATTATTTGCGTATTAAAATTAAATGTCACTTGTCTGTGAAGGAAAATATCATGAGGAAACCTGCTCATCTGAGAGTTCTCCATAATGTTCTCTTGTGAATTGTCCATAGCACCTACAATATAGGGAATCCTAGATGGTTCTTTGAATGCGTTTTTTATTATGAGAGAAGTCAAGTGAAAAATGGTTCGTGATGTCGACAACTAAATCAATACTGCTGGATGAGGGAACGTGAAAGTGATTTAATCACTGATCTTTCAGAATGCAGGCAAGTCACCGTCCCTGGAGGTCGTCAATCATACCCCCACTGTTTTTACCTCAAACAATGTTAAGTGACGTCACCGTCCCGGTTTATACACAAAACATTATTCAATTAAGATGATCCCAAGCCTGATTCATCCATTGTTTACTGCTGATTAATTAATCCGGGAAGGCAAACAATGTTTCAATAATGCCTACTTATACGATCGGGCGAAAATGTTCACGAAGCGAATATTATTTATTGGCATCGACATATTGTGTATTTGGTATTCGATACTTGTTATTGTTCTCAGATTTGTCCGTCAAATCGGATATGAAATGAAATGAAATTAAGTTTGTTCGAAGTTGGTTTTTACACATACCGAAAGTCAAACTACGACTTCGCTTCAATAAATCCCTAGATTTATTGATAGTAATCGACGGTTTATTCTCAGTCGTCCCCACCCTGTCGTCCCCAATGGGTACGAGTGGGATAAAAGTTTCATTCGTCCCCAGTGGTGACGATGGGAACTTTTATTTCCCACTTGTATAAGCAAGAAGCGGCAAGAGACTCTCAAAGAGCATCTTTTTTTGTACATTTGATTCTGGTAATCATTTCTTTGTTCCTTCTTCTTTCTTTCTTGGTTTACATCGGAGATGCTTTTGGTTGATGCCCACGGGCGACGGTGACCACTTACCATCAGGATGTCTGTTCGTTTGTCGGATATTAACATAAAAAATTCAAGTACTTTTGTTCATTTATGGTATTTTCCTTAATTTATAGTATAAAATCACATGCTTAAAATATTCTTTCAACGTTTTATTTCGTGTATTAAATTTATATTTTTAAGTAAATGAATTTGTATAATACATTTTTAATTTCCTTCTTCAAAATGATTTAAATTGATTAAATTTTTTTTAAAGGGGACGTTAGGCACTGGTTTCGCCTCGATTTTTGAAAATCTAGTTTTTTTCAGATTTCCAAGTTTTGAGGTTCTAGAAAGATATTATATTCCCGATTATACACCCAAACACATACAAACATACATCATACATACGAGCTGAAATCATAAACAGTTCGCTTCGCTTCGTGAAACGATGTTGTAACACAATATTTGGGACACGGTTTGCGCCAACCTATCGTTTATTAATGCTGCCAAGAAGAGTATCAGGCAAATAAATTTAATAAGGGCTCGAATTCTCCTTGCGCTGCCAACGGTTCCGATAAATGGATAAAATTCTAAACTAAATTCATAGAGTTGTTCAGATATTGTTATAACATGGGAACTAGAGAGTCAAGATAATGTAGGTTCACAGGTTAGGTTTAGACTTCATTCTCATACAATACAATATTTCACCTATAATGAGATTCATAAAATTGGAAATGAAATGTAAAGTCAGGAAAAAGATGATCGCGATTAAAAAAGTGTAACCGGATCAAAATTCGACTTAGACTAACTTCAAGACTTAACCGAACATAAGTAACTAACTGTAGGTAACTATGAGTAACTGTATTATAATTTAATATCCCATAAGCTTACCTCATGTTCACCATCTTAACATAAATGCAGCAAGTCCAGAGAAAGTTTAGCGCGACAATCTCCGAGAAATTCTGCGTGGGAAATTCCAGCAAACTTCTCAATTATGGACAAAAGGAAGTATGAACAGTATTTCAGGGCGTAAGTTGTAAGTGGAAGTTGAGGCGAGATTATGTTTGCGTTGTACCGTCAGCATCAAAATTGGGCGATCACAATGGGAAGAGTGGCTTAAACTCTAAAAAGATGGCGTTAGAAAGAAAAGTAAAATAATACATTCTGTTTTTAAATCTTCAGGTTAGCAAACTTTACTTAGATGGCACTATTAGAATTTGAAAGAATATGGTTTACCTAACTTTAGAATCTTCCGGTTTGATGGTAACAGGACACATTCTTGAATATTTCATAGTTTTTATTTTATATTTAGCCATATTCGTATTGCTTTTGCAATTCAATAATATAATTATAGAATGTTTCCATCAAAGACTCTAATCACGTTTCAAATATGGAATGAGCAGCAGTGGGAGTAAATGGGTTGAAGTGATGAAACCCATCATTCGGTACACAACTCATTATATTATTAATCCTCTAATATATTTTTGATCCCCTACTTTTGATGCCGACCTTACTCACCTGCTTCATTAAAAATGTATTTATGGTATTACGCCGTGATAATCTAGTGGCTTTAAAGCTCGGTTTAGCTCGTAAGACCTGGATTCATATCCAGCTATTTATTATTTTTCGGTATGTCAAGAATTATTGTTTGGTAAGTAAAGGAAAATGAAAACTGAATAACTAAGAGTTGTACGTAATGTTTCCTGACGTAAAATATCTGACTACGTATTGGCCTTCTCAGTGAGAGGTATTTGGGTCCAAATACGAATTCAGAAGAACGACGTTAGGTCAACAGTTAAAACAGTTATGGGTTGAAATGATGATAGAAATGTAATCAAGAGTTTAGTGAGTAGCTTTAGTTTAGTTTCATAGCCAGAAATAATGCGGGTATTCAGTGTCTTTCTTAACCAATTATGCTTTTGACGCGGCCTCACCTGAGCGTAATTAGTTACCAACAGGCGTCTCATCTGGTCGGGTATAAGATATTTATATAAAAAATCTCTTAACGAGGTCGAGACCAACACACTTGTCACTAAATTAGATCGAGACTCTTACTAACAATTACTAACTGGACTATTACTAACAACTGTCCTTGCTCAATCCTCATGGTAATTACTATCGAACTGACCAACTAATATTCTTTATAACACCATCCGCTAACTGCTTTGATTATCCTAGCCCTAATTTGAGTATTGTTCTGGGTCGGTCATAGTTATCATTGGCGGCAGCGAAAGAGTGGTACTGCATGCTCGATTTCTATGTAAAGTCCATATAAAAAACACTTGTCAGTCACAAAATTTGAAGCTAGGCATATGTATGTTATAATAATACCTACGAGTATACCTAAGCACCTTTGAAGTGAAACCGGCATCATTATAAACGCACCCTACTCCAATTTGTGTAAGAGTATCTTCAGTGCTGGAGGCATTTTACTAGGAAGCGTGACCTGGCGCCGCGCCAAGGTGTGGGATTTATTCTGCAGATAATACTTGCAGTATCCAGATGGTAATGTTGTCAAAAACAATATTTTATTGCAATATACTTAGTTGCTTTATCTTGTTTAGAAAAATACATACTTAGATAAATATTTTGCAATTTGCATTTCATTCAACAAAAGATTAACCATGTTTAAGTCTCTCCTTCTGTCACTCACCATGTACAATAATAATAACATTATTTGGGTATAAATTACATGCAGGAAGCTCCAGGTAATAAATAGTGTTTTATTACCTGGAGCTTCCTGCATGTAATTTCTTATGTCATTTCCAGATCTCAAACAAAATTGCCGCAAAACAATGTAGTATAATTATACAAGGTGATTTTTAATTCACTTGCTATACTCGAGGACATGAAAGAACATGGTCATAGGTAATGATTAAAAATATAAAGTCAAAATTCTACACAATAATTATTTCAAAAGTGGCAATCAAGATTATCTAAAATACGCGGTATGTATGGCGAACAGCTGTGTAGACCACTAAACCGGCCCGCCGGCGGCTCACCGCGCGGTCGAGTATGTCTACATTATCGGTTTGTAATGGTAATTACGTCAAAATTTATGCACCCTTTTTTATTACATATTTGAAACGAGAATCGAATACTGAGTACCCCCTATTAATATTCTAACTGACTAAAAAATCACCTTGTAAACAATTGCTCGTATAAAAGTATTAGATATGTCACCATATACTTAGAGTATGTCCTCTAAGTAATAAGTCAAAAAGTCATAAATTAAAATGCTTGAGTATTCATAATAAAAATAAATAAATTTAACGTGTTGGGAATACAGTAAAATAGCTTAATATTTAGCATAATTATTTCGAAGATGGTACCTACTATGTATTGTAGGTAAAGATAATCCAATAATCTGGTTTTTGTTTTAGTATAATTTTTTTGTTATAATATCTACGTAGATTCTTAATTTATTTACATCTACTATAAACGTAGTCAGTCATGTAAACTTTGCTTGCTAGCTGCAAGTAACCTCTAATACAAAACTAGTTTCAGCTAAACCTGTGCATGAATATTCACACAGTTAACACGTGTTTCGCTGAGGCGCTACACAACATAGGATTTGAACCCGTTCACGTTTAATAACTTCTTGGTACTCCTTAAAATATAGCTTAGAATAGTGATAGCGAGAGGTTTGAATGTGGGCCTCCCGAATCGGAGGGCCAGGGTACAAATCTTGCACTCACATGTACTAAGTTTAAAAAAATTATGTGTATTAGAATTTAATTATCACTTGCTTCGAGGAAGGAAAACATAGTGAGGAAACCTGCACACCTGAGAGTTCTCCATAATTTTCTCAAAGGTACGTGATGGTCACATGTACTAATTTTTAAAAATTATGTGTATTATAATTTAATTATCACTTGCTTCGAGGAAGGAAAACATAGTGAGGAAACCTGCACACCAGAGAGTTCTCCATAATGTTCTCAAAGGTGTGTGAAGGTTGCTAACATGAACAAAAGACGATCAACTCGTGACACCACCGCCACTAAAGATTCTTCTCCAAGATGTTGACGTAGGATGATATTAACGCTCTTCAAACTAATGCCGAGGGTCTTCTCGGTATCATGAACGTGATTCGTAGGTCCTCGTAACATTTCAGTAGACGACACATTTTCTGCAATAACTCCTGTCTTCGGAGTTCATCTTCTTCCGATTTTAAATCAGCAAACCGTCTAAAATTGTCCTATGAGATTTTAAAAATTTTAAAATCGTAATAAATCATCTCGCAAATGATCACAGTTAAGCTTCACCGTTCTAATAAAGGCTTTTAAAAAAAACTAACACACCTCGTTCACCAATTCGCCCTGGAGCAGCGTGGTGGAGTATGCTCTAGGCCTCCTTAATGATAAGAAGAGACCCTTGCCTCAGTAATAGGCCATAGATTAGTTTCGAAATATTTGCTGACCATAAATTGTAAACCTACTAACCTTTTCGGCGGACCGTATACATTTTCTGTTCACAAAAATACTGACTCCGGTAACTGTTTGATAGTCATTTGGTCTACTTACATAGCAAACGCTAATTTAATAACTGGAGGTCATTAGTTGTTAGAAACAAATTCGCCGAGCCATCTCGTAATGTAAGTGGAGATATTTTATCAAAGGACTGAGGCTGTAGCCGGCGTCAGCCATGAAATTTATTTGAGCCACGTTTCAGTTTTGGAGATAAGATTAATTGAAAAGTTAACAAGAGTGAAGTTTAGACCGTGTCGCGGGTATTGCGAGGTGCCAGTATGATAGCCAGCGATGGTATATTAATAAACTGAATTATTTAGTCGAGGTTTCAAGGCGGATCCTGCGGAACACCAGCGCTCGGAATAAATAAATAAATTCCTTATGTTAGTTATGTTAAGACTTAATGCACTTTATATTACAAATAAAAAGATTATCTATCAATGTAAATACAAAATATGACTTTCTTAATGGATTTGCTATCTCAAGCAAACGAGCATGCAGCACCACCCTTCCGCTGCCGCCCATGACAACTGTGGCCGACCCAGAACAAGACTCATATCGGGACTGGGATAGTTAGGCTAGTGTTATTAATTAGTGTTATATGAAGACGAAGAAAGAAAGAAAGAAGAAGAAAAAAGAAGAAGAAAGAAAAAAGAAGTAAGAACTGTTAGTGATAGTTAGTCCTGTTAGTTGTTATTAATAATAGTGCGGCTTGTAATTTATTAGTCAAAATCTCATTCTAATTCGGTCACAGATCTGTTGCTACCCTTGAGTACGATTGTAGTCCTTTGTAACCGGAACACATGTGCTGTTAAAACCAATATGTCAAAGAACATTTCATTCAAGGCATTTATTCCTGCAGGATAACATGTAAAATTTGCACCATGTCACTGTGTATGTAAGTCACGTTAATAGCTTCACAGGTAACGATCAAACAACACCCTTAACATAACCTATTTATTTCTTACTTATATTTCAGACCGCTTACAAAAAGACAAGCAATTTCGTATAGATAAATAAACGAAATTTTTGTTTCTGTTACAGAATTAATTAGGGTTCTTAATTAATCCTGGAATTATTTTCTAAACGGTAATTTGGATTTCAGGTTTAGACTTAATTAATGTTTTATTTATTGCGTAGTAATATATCAAAATAGTAATTAATTTCTTCCTTCCTCCCGTTTCCGTCCTTTTACTCACTTCTCAGTTATTGATATTAAAAAGGCAAAAACAGGAAAACGTTGAATTTAATTATCCCTTCTCATGTTCATAATCAGAGCAGAGATAACAAATGAAAGAAAATCAAAACAAAACAAAGTAATAAATCAAGAACATTATAAAACAAACGCAATGAAAACATCAAGCCGTCTACGGACAAAATTGGAACAAATTGTTTATTTTATGACGAACACAAATTAACTCCATAATTAATTCTCGAGAGCTCGCCGGAACGTTGAATTGTGCGAATTATTCAATACAATTGAGCACAGTTTTTGAATAAGTCGAGGGATCTTGAATTTAAGTCGAGTATTTCAAATGTATTACTGTCGTATTGTAAGCGAGTGAAAGAAGCTATTGTTTGCACACCACAGAACATACCTGGGGTGTAAGCGTGGGCGTAACCAGGTAGCGTGGGCGTGAGTCCCACTGCCCGTACATCTCGGATGAGGTACGTAACTAGGGTTGTTCTAGGTACCCTTTAAAAGTCTACCTCTAAAGATTTTTATTGTCATTTCGGAGGCCTTGGAGCAGAATAAAAAGATCCGATACTTGGGTTTGTCCAATAACCCCTCCACCAATCTGCACTGGAACAGCGTGGTGGAGTATGCTCTAGGCCTTCTCAATGAGATGCGCATGCGCGGTTGTGGACCATTAATGTGTTCAAGTCAATCATTATTGCTGGAATAGATATCCTCTTATCGTTTCCTCGCTTCAGTTAAGTAGATAGTACGTGAGAAAATTTAATTTATAAATCACTGGATCCTTTCCTAAATAGAAAGCTTTGAATCTTTGTTCAGGGCGTCTGTGAGACGTGAGATCGTGCTTCTCATTTAGCTGAAGACCCTACTTTAAAGCTGGCGAAATATATTAAAATTGCTCAATAGTTCACGACTCAATACTGTAAGGTACTTGATACGGTATTACGGTCTGAGACCAAGTTAGAACGAGACTCTTACTCAGAATTACTATCTAGACAACAACTAACACGACTAACTATCATTAACTGTCCCTGCCCCACGTACTCAGAACTGACCAACTAAACTTCTTAACACCCTGTACTAACTGACTATCCATTTTAGTCCTGATTTGAGTCTTATTCTGGGTCGATCACAGTCATCATAGTCGGCAGCGGAAGGGTAGTACTGCAAGCTCGTTTGCTATCTTAAATTCTTAAAAAAGTCATCGACAGAAAATTGTTTAAGCCTTGAACTTTCTGTTTTTGTCATACATACAGATACATATTTATACATTCAGATACATATACATACAGATTTATTACATATATATACAGATACATAATTATACATACAGATATACACGTACACATGTGTTGATTTGGTTCAATAAATTGTATTGGATGGCACAGAAGTATTCATACATTTTTTTCATAAGGTACGTTTAAATTTATCACCGTTTTTGGTACTTTGAACTGTCATTTGATTGTGAGTCTAGGCTTTGTTTTACCGTTTACGTTAAGCAATGGTTTTAAGGCTAGGTTGGGTTAGATTAAAGATATAATATAGGTATACAAGAGATTCTTTGTAACCTCATTTTAGAAACTATGAATGCACGATAGAGTGTAGCATTTGGCACTGTTAAATTTTAAATGGAGAACTACTTTGTGTTAAAATTTTTAATGTCCACAGAGTCAATGTAAAGTAAGCCTTAAATAATTGAGTTACGGTTGAATTTCGCGCGCAAAGCGGATCTATAGGACCTGCCAATTAAAACGCAAACAATCCATAGCCAAATAATGCCTATTAAACCCTCTACAATCTGCCGACTCAAATAAGAATCTGTCTGGCGATCCGAACCATTATTTCTGTCTGAATTATCAACGTGTTCCCATTCGAACATTCGAGATCTCGTCTGAATTGGGAATGTCTCCTAACGACCGCTGTAGACGTTTCTTCCGGTGAGAAATGCTGAGGGCGCAGAGTAGATACGTACAGTAGATCGACTTTATAATTCACAAATCGGTGGTGTCACACAGCAAAAGCTACAGCTGGGATATAAGTTTTTTTTAATGATAGCAAACAAAACTAACCAGTCTATCGTTCTTTCACAATTATTGTGTGACCGACCGACCGAAGGAATCTTGTTCTTTCGTTCGTTCTTGTTCCGACCGAAAGAACAAGACTGAAAATCGGGACTAGGACGATTGGTACAGTTAGCAGAGTGTTATTATGAACGTAAGTTGGTTTGTTAGTTATGAAAGTGCGTGTGCGAGCGTTTGATTTGTTTAGCAACTCTCTCTCTCTCATAAGAAATACGCTATTTTATTTGGATTCAACTCATAAATGGTCACTACAACGCAGGGGCCTCTCGCCATAATTGATGAGGTATAGAGCATATTCTACCACGCTCCTGCCTTGAGGATTGGTGGAGGGTTTATGCCAACCCAATTACCGAAAGTTTTTATGCTGCCGAAAGGCCTCCGACATGGCTGACTAAGCGGTCGCCCAACCAACTTCGCCCACTGACTGCGCCGGCTCTTGCTCAACTTGGGATCTACACAAGCCGCCGGGCTATGAGCGCTATTTATTTACTTGAGAAAAAAGGACTTTCCTCTATTGGGAATTACTTTGGGTGTAAAATTAGAAAAATATCATTTATCAAAGTCCTTCTCAATCATAATTCATCGAGGAATGATTTTCGAATATCCCGAAATTAAATTACAGCTTATTTTACGATAACACGCTTATTTTGATTAACTATAATAAACATTCAAGGCCGCCCGAATACTACCAAGGCTTTAAAAATGAGTGTGTGCAATTCACAGACGGTAGAAGTGAAACATTAGAAACTAGAGTATCAATACGAAGAAGTAACAAGTATTGTTTTGTAACAACGCCATCTAGGCACTCTAATCTGAACTATAACATAACAATACATTATAAAGAACTGTTCATGGCGTATAACACAATTAAAATTTTGTGTAATAATTATATTCTTTTGCTGGCTTAATCCTATGTTTTATCTTCGTCTTACACTCATTTCAGCTTTATTGAATTACAAAGATTTCAAAGAAGTTTCTATTCCGTCATAAGCGTTGCCTTTCTTTGCTATTCAATCTTTGAAACAAGATCTATCTAACATTGAACCACAAACAACTGGAACTATTTGCGTCTGAAACCCTTCATTGTGGAATGGTTCGAAGGCGATTTATCTCCCAATCAAGATAGGAACGGTTGGGGATAAATGGTCACTTGTATCATGACGCGCTGACGGCTTAATCGACCACCTCTCGTTCCTTGAACTGGTAACCTTATGTTTGGTTGTTCATTCATAATTATTTTTACGGAGCCAGCGAACGACGAAGTACCGTTAAAATTATTCTAAACGACATGTTTCCAGAATAAAAATCTTATGTCCTTCTTAGGGTCTTTCACCATTTTCATACCAAATACTATCTTAAGAGACAGACAGAAAGAGTTACTTTAGCATTTATAATATTAGTATGGATTTTTGTACCCAAAAAGCCGTTGCCCGCGATTTGGCACGCACGGATGAACTCTAACAAAGTTTTATTCCCATTATTGTACCTTTTTAGGGGTTGATTTTGCAAAAACATTGAAACGGGAGTTTCATTATTTCTAACCAGAATCCCAAATACCAATTTTAATAGTACCCACTTTATGCCTACTTGAAAATCCATGGCATTTCAAACAAAATTCAACCCCATACACCCTTAACACGTTCCCTGCGCCGGTCGTAGTTTTGTATGAAAATACACGACGTATACGATATCTTCGGCGTAAGTGTTGTGTAGTTAGTGTAGTGACTTATCACAAAATCCCTTTTAGTCCTACCTCCCGAGACCCGTGTCCTGTAGTGAGCCATTAATGGTTTGCAGCCAGTGAGTGAATGAGAGAACCTTCCTATTTTTATGTATAATACGGAATTGTTTACCTACTCGTATAGTCTAACGATTTAAGTACGAAAAAACACCATTGGTTACCGTTACATTGAAAATAAAGTATGCCTATCTGTCGCGACCACCGTACTAAAATAGACCGTGAAATGTTTTTATGTGTTTCGGTCGTAGTATCGGAGAGCCAGAAATATTTGCGGGTCCTCCACCCCAAGGGACTCGACACGGCTGAACGACTGCTCTCTCATGATAACAACTGGGTCCGACACTTTTCTTGGAAGCATGGAAACGCTCCAGAAATTTTTGAGCGATCACCGCACCCTGTTGCTTAAACGTGCCTCATCCATGATGAGCCGGCTCGTGAACAGTACCAATGCGATCCTTGGCACATTGGCCTACAGGCCGGACCTAGAGGTGCTGGAACGGCGCACACACAGCCGTTCGCAAGTCGGCTAGTTAGTTTTAAGATTACGATAGGTTTTTTAGTTTTGCTTTTGTGGCATTGTAAGAACTAACCTAGGTTAAGTAGTAACCTAGTTTTAGTGCCTACATATGATGTGGGAGTCTTCAAGAGGAGAGTGAATAGGCTTTATCTGAGTTAGTGCACTCAACATTTCAAGGACTTCATCGCCACTTACCATCAGGTGGGATTGTTGTCAAGCACTATGAAGAAAAAAAGTGGTATTAATACTAAAAATTAAATGTGGTGTCGTGGGACACCAGGTAGGAACGAAGTTCCTTCGGCTAATGAAGGCAACGGCGAACGAAAAGAAAGAGGGAGAAAGAGAAAGGTATTATACACTACTCGCTTGTGTATGCGACTGTCGCGCCTGCGCACGTCTCATTTAACGCTTTTATTCCACGCATTTTTTCTTACGGTTTTACTATCACATATTTTTCAGTTCGGTCGCCGCAGCAAAACCTATCCCCTCCAAGCCTGCCGTAAGGAACTTCGTTCCAACATGTAATTTATGAACTGTCCTGGTCCGAAATAAAAGAGATTATTATTATTATTCGATCGATCACTTAGGCAACGCAAGCCGTCGGGTTATGAGGGCTTCGAACTGTAACTGACGAAAAATAAAGTAAAGTACTTAATGTTAATCTCACGTAAAGCGACGCAGCCAACGACAAAACGATTTAGGTAGCGCTCGCAACAACTACGCATAGGTTAACCATACCACGATTTGGAAAGTCCGGACAATTAGTTGGGTTATTATTGGTATACTATTATAAAAAATCCAGATATTCCTAAAAAGTCTGGGAAATTTGCTAATAATTATTTAAAAATGCAGATATTTCTAAAGTAGGCTAGCTCTTAAGAAAATCCATCTATTTGTAAAAAGTCCCAACATTGTTTCAAAATAAAACTTTGCAATTATTCCTTTTAAATTAAATAATTCTACTACTAGAACCTAATTGAATTAGAAATTATAATGTTTATTGTTTTTGAGATGACACTGATTTATATTTCCAAGGTTAAGTAACAAGATGAATCCTTACCGAATAATTATTTCATTTTTACGTTTTTAGTTTTTTTTTATATCCGGCTAAATCGAATAGCCAGACCAATTCAAAAACCGGACGAATCCCGAATAAAAGGCCAAAAGTCCGGAAATAACCGGACAAATCCGAACATATGGTAACACTAACTACGCACAACAATCTTGACAATAGCTATAGATAGGTAGATAGACTGGGTCTACATTAATTTGTCCCTGTCGCCGCAATAATGTCTAGAGACTGGGTCGCTGTAATAGCTTCTAAAACTTCAGTCACGGGCCATTTAGTGCGACGTCTGAAGTCGCTACAAGCAAACACTGCATTGATTGTTCCGGTTGCGGTTTTCGAAGCAAAATTTCCGAAGCAAACTTTCGTATTCATTTTTGGATTGAAGCTTCTTAACGCTGTTTGCGGTAGAATTTAATCAGGAATGATTTTAAAATAAATAAATAACGCTACACAAACATAGCCACACACTAGGAATATCTGTGTTATGGGTGCAATAGACAACACACAGAGACCAAAAATAGAAATTAAAACATCATTCATGTTTCTACTTCGCTGGGAATTGAACCCAGAACCCTTTCAACGGCAGTCCAGTCATGGCGCAGTGCGGGTTGTCAGGTTACACTTTTATAGAGTCGAACATCTTAGTTGTCAAGGGTAACACGTCTATGATCGAATTAGAACGAGACTCTTATTAACAATTAATAACAGCTGTACTATTACTTACATCATCTATCAGGACTAACTACTACCACTAACAGTTCTGCCTCGGTCGTCATACGTGCTAACGAACTAACCAACTAACGCTCTTACTAACACTCTCTGCTGACTGGACTAACCATCTAAGTCCCGATTTAAGTCTTGTTATTTGTCGGTCATTATTGTCATTGCATGCTCGTTTGCTATCTTAAATCCATAAAAAATAAAATATTAATAATCTGCTGCTAAATTTCATCTTAATCACTTTGTCGCATGAAAGAGCAACGATCATCCATCCATCCTCGCAAACCTTCGCCTTAGAGATATGAGAGTACGAATTCGTGTCCTGTAAATCGTAAAAATATCAAAGCTACTAGCCTGTATCGGCCGTTTCCAGGCTAACGTCACAATTCACCCTCGACCTCTCTACTATATTGAACGAGGCTTATCTCTATAGCTCCGTGTCGTACAGGGTCGTACTAGGTCGTACAGACTAGCAAGTTTGCTCTGTACTGAATTACAGTTGTTGATATCAGCTAACATCTATATTGTGGCCCGCTTGACAATACAAATGTTCATAGAAGGCTAATAACTTTTGCTTTGGCCTTATTTATTTACCTACTGGAACTTTAAATCATACTACGTATTAATTGCTTACCATCTTAAATCGTTGTAAATAAATCATCAATACTAATTATAAATCCATCTGTAGATGGTCACTGTCTGTACATAGAAGTTTTAAAAGAGAAACTTTTACGAGGGTCTTTTTTAACGCAATAGAATCCAAAACAATGATTTTTAGATTTTTGTGTGACTTTGTACACGGTCATCTCCGAAACGGCAATTTGGGTGCGGTTTTATTGTACACATGAAGATTCATTCATTTTTAATTTAATATAATATAATTATCTATTTTACCGTCCAGTTTAAAATTTTAACGATCGATTCGAATTTTTCATTCGTCGAACAAACGTCGAAACATTCGACACCTAATTAACGCAACACAAGTAAATATGCTATGGATATCTGATTAAAAATATCACTGTGTTGACGTAGCAATTAGGTACGTGCTGTTATGTCTGTATGACTAGTTTTTTACTAGTTTTGTCTGTTTGACCAGCTTTTGCTTCGCTTCGGTAAACCTGTGCCTGTACCACCAAAATATTGCTGCCTATTTATTTCAGGCGCTACACACATTTCAATTTTTTCTTCCTTTTATCTATTTAGGCGACAAATTGCTGTCATTCTATACATTAGAATATATTAATTCAAGGGGTAAACCTGTCCCTTTGATAGACATGACTTTTTAAACTGAAACAACATTTTTGTTTATGAACCGATTGAAATAAAATAAAAACCCAATTATAAATGAAACTTACCAGAATTAATCAAGACCCAACCTAATTCGGCCTAAAACCTAATAACCTCCAAACCTAATAAGTAGTTTCTGAGATTATGTCAGACAAAAATTTAACGAACTTTGTTTCGGTTCTATTGCGTCAATAAAAGCCAAAAATAACAGTTTTTCTCATATAATATGTATATCTTCCGTGTACACACTTTTTGATTATGTGAGTCTCTTTTTAATAGGTCAGCTCACAGCACCGTCGCTCTCAACTTCACTTCCACAAACGATCCAACAGAAATTGGTCAGCATTGGTCAATAGGCCCCAAGCGCCGTCCTCCATACAAATTCTTGCCGTTCAGCTATTAGGAAATATTTTCAAGCGGCCCCATACTTCCCCTGTTTTGTTATCTGATTCAATCGGATTTTACAGCTGACTAAACATTTGAGTCACGTAGTCATACGCTTTAGGTCTTGGCCACTTGTTCTACGACAGCATGCGTAGCGAATTTATCGAGGCTACCCGCTCTGCGCTCGAAATTCGACTACTTACACTTGTATATATCTGCCACATATATGTCCACCCCGGCCGGAAATCGAACCCCGGTTCCCTCACTTCAGGCGCAAAGCCTCTAACAATCTAGGCTATAGTAGAAGAAGCGGCAAGTAACTCCCAAGATATTCTTTTTATTATATTCAGTTACAAAGAACAATTATTACAACGTACCTATACAACATAGGCGTAACAAAGATTAAAGTCAGTGCGTCCAGCATCCTGGACTTCATCGCCACTTACCATAAGGAGGGATTGTTGTCAAGCATTCACTTATCTTATGTAAAAAAAAAGTCAAAATCGTACTATGTATGGATGACGAAATATAATTGTGTAAAATATAAGGAGGTACTGTCCACAAGAAAAGGAGAGGTTGCTCTTGAGTTACATGGCTTCAACCATGGCCATTAATCTCTACTCGTTGAGGAGACTTAGAGCATACTCCACCACGCTGCTCCAATGCGGATTGGTCAAGTTACATAATAAGATACTGGAATCTTTACATTTTATCGATATCAGTGATGAAGAGAGAGACTCTTTTACATTTTATCGACATAAGCCATGAAGGGAGACTCTTTCGCTGTCAGACAACTGACTTATGGTATCGCTATAGTCGAAGATTTTGTTTTTCGCGAAGTGTATGCAATGGGATGAAGGGTTCGCTATAAATTTTCCTTATGGCTTATAAAAACTAATAGAATGTGAAGCTTATGAATGGTGCATATTAGTTTGGCCTAAATACTTTAGGCTCAATGAGAATGCACATGTACGACAAGAATTTCACCAATACCACTTAGACCATCATGTATAATGTCACTTGCAACAATTAATCAGTTCTTCCTAGGATAAATTTAGTTTAACCGAGGCCTAACATTATTGTTCTGGATTGTACTTATAATTATAATTATCCTGACACGTGTACGACACTTGTAAGATCCCTCTGTCTTCTTCAGGTCATAAGCTCACCTGGTCCGGGGGCGACCTGTGCTCCTTTTGCCGAGCCGTGGTCGCCATTTGAGGGCTTTCCTACCTCATCGGTTATGTCCTCGGATGTGCCCATTTCCACTTCAAGCAATCAGTTTAACGGCATGTATTTAGATGAAACTAAATTGTCCTGGTCTAAACTAATATATCCAACATGCATAGACTAGATTTTAGGATAAACTAGTTGGACTCGGAATCGGATTTGTCCATCACTATAATCAAAAGTATCAAAACAAATTCCAATTGTGGAGGAAATCTTGGTTTCCATTTCCACTCTGTGAAATATAGGCATCCTATTTATACATGTTTTTACAAACCAACATTCTAAACGGACCGTCTTAAATGATGGTGTAATCTCATCTAATGGTTTAACTTTGGCCGTTAACATCAAATAGCTGTTGGCATAGAGTAGCAATGTTCACAGAGGTATTTTCAAGTTATTCTACAAACAGTGTAACAACCGACTGACTAACAGTCGGCAAGCGAAAGACCACAATGCCGGACTGCTCGGAAAGTCCTGGGTTAGATTCCCAGCGAAGCGGAAATTTGAATGATGAGTCTTAATTCCTGTTCTCGATCTGGGTATTTGTGTACTTTCGGTTGTCTGTGGCACCCACGACACATGGAATCCTAGTGTTATAATAATGGTCCTATAACCGACACCTTACCGACACCGTGGCCCGTCTGTAAACTCCCTATTCCATGAAAGTCATGTGTGAGATCCCTTGGGGTGTGGTTCGAGAATAAGCGACCGCGTATTTATCTAAACCGCTCCAATGTTCGTAGCAGACCTTTATGAACTGTTATCAGTTTGACTCTGGAGATTTCATATTCCACATCATTGTGTAATACTTTATAGAAATTTTAAGGGTGTACCTAGTACACCTTACTTCTTACACGGGAGAGCTTACACAAACAAAAATCACATAATGGGTAACAAATCATGGGAGTCATGTGATTTGTCACCGCCTTTGTCACACATGGTCACAAATGCGTAACACCACTTCCGCGTGACGTGACAAAGTTGTCAATTTCAACCTTTTTATTAGAATACAGCTCTATAAACATAACATATACCTCTGAAAACACATCTTTGTACCAAAACCCAATTAATACTCGAAAGTTAATTGTGTCCATCACTGAATTAGTTGTGTTAGCAGTATTACATAACTAATCAAGTTATCCAGGGATACCTACTAATTATCTCAAGTGCCTACTAGTGTTGTATGAACCGAATGGCTCTATCTGGATGTTATACAAAATTAAAGGTTAGTTGAACTCCGAAAGCTCTCAGAGCTAATTAGTGTTGTAATCATTACTTTGACATCTAATAATATTAATTATATAAGAAGGTTGTTGTTGTTCGGCGCGCTGTCATTCTGAGTAGACACGTTACACTACGCTCCTAAGAAATTAATTAATAACTAGTGTCCAAACCATTTATCTACATTGTTAAAGTTATTAATTGTGTGGAAGTACTCATATACGAACTGTGTTTGCAAAAATCTGTAACTAATAATACGTATTTAGTGAAATATTTCCTAAAAACAATCATCTCAAGTGCGGTTACAAAAGTTTAAAGTGGGTACCATAAAATAAAATTGATCAGTTACCCTGAACTAAATAAAGAAATCTACGATCAGATTCATCTAGTCACTAAATTCGCCGCGACTGCTTAACATACGAGTGGCGTAAAGTGCAAAGAAGCGACGCAAACGGCAGCATTCGACGGAGCCTGAGTTCGATCCGCGCAACTGGCAAATTTTTTCTTGATCACATTTTCTTAAAAATGAATTTTCAATGTTGCAAAGACAACACAGATGGCGCCAGTAGTGCCCTCATATGTATTAAATGCAAAAATTATTACCATACTCAATGTTTACATCCAACTGACAAAAAGTCAATAACGTCGGAGTTTAAAAAATCTTGGATATGCCCAGAATGCTCTAGTAAACAACCCAAGAAACCTAAACAAGACAATACACCGATTAGAAGTACTTTAAAACCATCACAGAGTATCGACAACATAACGCGTCACCGTGGCGGCGGGTCAAGCGCAGTATCAACCCCTTCCTCTTCGGGTTCTTGTGCTGAGGACACTTTATCAGCCGAACTGATACAAAAAATTATGGTAACGGAAATCGATAAACTGAGGAGCGACATGAGATCCATGGTACACGAAGTGTTGTCAAATGAACTAAAACCCTTAAGAGATGAGATCACTACTATGAAGGATTCTCTGAGCACGTTTAACCATCATCTGGGTGATCTAACAAAGCGTATCGAAAAAGTCGAATCAGAAATAACTACCTGCAAAACAGTTACGTCTGACTTATGCCACCTTAAATCCTCCTTTGCAAAGTTAGAAAGTGAGAAAGATAAATTTATGACATCAATGAGCCTGGATAAATTGCCAAGTACACAACAACATATTAATTATGAAGATCTCGCCACTGAGCTCTATGACCGTGCATTAAGGTCTAAAAATATTGTCATTGTTGGGATTCCGGAAGACTCGACATCGGATATATCAAAAATGGAGGAAAATGATAAACAAAAAGTTCTAAATATTTTACAAACTATATACCCGAACTGTCCGATGCCACTAAAAAACTACCGGTTGGGAAAACACATCTCCGGGAAATCACGACCTTTAAAAATATGTTTTGAATCGGATAATACAGTTAAATATTTACTTCGAAACAAAACAAAATTGAAAACTGATAACCTACGCTTATACTCAGACCAAACACCTCTACAGAAACAATACATGATTGACTTACGTAAACAATTGGCAATGCGTACTGAAAAAGGTGAAACAAACCTAATAATTAAATACATAAAAGGCACCCCAAAAATTGTTAAAGAGGCGTCAAAAAACTGAGAACAATATATCCATCAAATAAAACAACAAACTTTAATGATAACGTTGCTTACCAACTGGCAAATAATTACCAGGACATTATTACTAGCTCTTCGTCTCTAAAATGTTTCTATGCTAATGTGCGAAGTATACATACCTCAGGAAAACTCGAAGAATTAACTTGCATACTGAAATATATACCTGCTACTGTGCACATTATCTTACTCACAGAAACATGGCTTTCATCAGAATATGAGGCACAATTAATACAGATACCCAACTACATGCATGTTTTTAACATCCGAACCGATACAATAGGAGGCGGTGTATCAATCTTTATACACAAAAACTTTTCCTTTGAAATAACTGAATCACTTTATAGTGACAGAAATAACTACCTGTGGATCTACATACATAAGTTGGCTCTAAATATAGGACTGGTATACAAACCTCCTGATACGAATATCAACAAATTTTTGGATAAATTCACAACATACTTGGAACAGCGAAAGCGATGCATTGTGTTTGGAGACTTTAACATTAACCTTCTTTCTAATGACTACCGATCTAAGGAATACCGAAACTATTTAAAGGAATCTGGATATACTCTACTGAATAAAATTGAAGCTGAATACTGTACGCGAGAGACGAGCAATACCAAAACAATATTAGACCATATCTGTTCTAACGTGAAAGACCACCCATTTCAATTCTGTTTAATCGAATCTAGTATGTCGGACCACAAACAGATCTATTTCGAATTGAAAAAGCGCATAGTTGTGCCGAGACCGAAACTACAGTACGAAGCAATAAAGTATGCAGCCCTTTGTTCTGATATGTCGCAAACAACATTTACTAACGAAAATCATGAGTACCTAAAACTTGAAGAATTCATTAAAGAAAGAATAAACCATAACAAAACAATAAAAACTAAAATCCAAAACTTACCGCACGACGACTGGGTAACACAAGAGGTAATCAAAGGTATCAACGCACGAAATGAAGCATGGGTGAAATTTAAAAAGAATCCGAAAGATGATAAATTAAAAGAGCTATTCACCATTGAACAAAATCACGTAAGCGCTCTGATCAAACGGTTAAGAAAAGAATATTACCTAAATGCTTTTGAAAACTGCAGAAACAAACCTAAGAAGATGTGGAATTTAATATCAAGCTTAGCAAACAATAAATTAATTAACTACAGTGTACCTTCTAAACTTATAATTAATACTGAAACGATTACTGACTATACAAAAATATGCGATACTTTCAACAATTTTTTCTCGAATATTGGATCAGTTTTAGCCAACAATATTCCCGCACAATATCACAACAACAATACTTACTTTTTTACACAACATAAATCATTAAATATAACCTTAAATAAATTTAAACCTTGCACACCAACAGAAGTAGCTAAAATTATAGATAATTTAGATAATAACTCAAGTTCTGGGATAGATGAAATAAATACTAAAACACTAAAATGTATTAAAAATATCATAGTAGATAACTTGGCCGCCTGTATTAATAAATGTTTAGATGAAGGGTATTTTCCTGACAGTTTAAAAATAGCTAAAGTAAGCCCCATATATAAGTCTGGTTTAAAAACTGACCCCAATAACTACAGACCTATATCGGTCTTACCGGTCATATCTAAAGTGTTTGAAAAGGTACTCTATACTCGTATGTATGAACATCTAAATGGCTTTAACTTCTTCTTTAAAAAACAATACGGATTTAGACCGAAATCAAATACCTTAGCAGCTACCATTGACTTAGTTACCAATATCAAAAATGCTATTGACGAGAAACAAGTGGCCCTAGGTATTTTCATTGACATTAAAAAAGCTTTTGACGCGGTAAGTCATCCACTGCTACTTAAGAAGCTTAAACATCTATTCAATGACCAAGCATATAGTATTTTAGAATCATATCTACTTAATCGCTATCAAATAGTTAAAATTGCCGAACATAAAAGTACTCTAGCTAGAATATCTTATGGAGTTCCACAAGGATCCATACTAGGGCCCTTGTTATTCCTTATTTACATAAACGATATAAGTAATCTCGACCTAGCTGGTGACTTAATTCTATATGCAGACGATACCTCTTTATTCTACTACGGTGAAAATATAAATGAAATGATGGCTAAATCTCAACAAGATCTTAACACCCTAGACACATGGTTTAAACATAACCTTCTCACAATTAATACAAATAAAACATCGTACATGATTTTTGCTGCCAAAAACAAAAAAATTGATACTAATTTAACACTTCAAATAAATAACGAAACACTACAAAAATCTGAACAAGAAAAATATCTCGGACTGTTACTAGATAATAAATTAACATGGAAACCCCACATAATGAAAATTCGGACAAAACTTATTTCCTTGCTTGGCTGCTTAAGAAATATATCTAAATGCATACCAACTAAAATGCGTCTAGTTATATATGTATAATGCCTTGGTAAAACCACACATAGAATACCTAACAGAGATATGGGGTTGCTCAGCCATGAGTAATATACAACCACTGCAAAGAACGCAGAACAAACTAATAAAAGTATTATATAAAATGAACTACCTCACACCTACCAAGGACATATACAAAATAACAAAGCTGCTTAATATAAAACAGACGTATACTTACAACACATGCATGCTCATTAGAAAAATTCTAAAAGGGACCGTACAAACACAGTTACAACTCCATCTAAAACCACCCAGCAAATATTTAAAACGTATCAAAAAAACCAATTTACTTCAGGTACCAAAATCTCGAACACGTTATGGTCTCACAAGTATTAAACATGAAGGAGCTAGGATGTACAACAACTTACCCGAATACATAACGAACGTAAATTCTGCTGCAAAATTTAAAACCCTACTAAAAAATTACATTCTTAGGAGAATCGAATAACAACATACACACACAAGCATTCATTCATACACACACACATTCTCAGTCACACACACACACACTTATATATATATACATACAAATACACACATTCACACTCACACATTCACACTCACACATTCACACTCACACATTCACACACACACACACACACACACACACACACACACACACACACACACACACACAGGTATATAACATAACAAAATTTACAACTTCGCCGAACAAAACCATACTTCACAAATTTAAGTTTCTCATTTTAAGTGACATTGTACTTCATTGTATGTCTTATGGGAAATAAAGATTCTTTAAACCGAAACCGAAGGTCTAGTCACGCTGAAGTAAAATGATCCACTTTGCAGATAATATTTTTTTCTTTTATTTATTTATTATAGACTCTTACTAACAACTACTAACATTATATGTATATGGTTTGATCTCAATCAAAAAAAAATTTCGAACTTAGAATGTGGTGGAGAGGTTTGGAGCCGGTTACACTTTTTAAGGGCGACAATGTCAGTCCTCAAGGGTTGCAACACATCTGTGACCGAATTACAACAAGACTCTTACTAACTGGATTATTACTAACAACAACTAACAGGACTAACTATCACCTTGCCCCAGTCATCATACTTACAACAAACTAACCAATTAATGCTTTAACACCGTCTACTAACTGGACTAACTAATATTTCAACCTTGATTCTATATAAAAGAAAAAAGCACCCTTCCGCTGCCGCACATGACAACTGTGACCGACCCAGGACAAAACTCAAATTGAGGGATGGTTGGTCAGTTGCAGATAGGTGTAGTCGTTAGAGAGCCGTGCCCAGCAGTAGGACAATCAAGAGTTGCGATGATAATGATGATGATAAATAAGACATTATAATCTTACCAAAATGGTAATAGAAGAAAACAGAGGCGTGCAACAGTTTGTGATATATTTACGAATAATTTTGAATTTGAATAACACTCCATATCTGTTGTATATTACACACATAAAATGAATAAAGCCCTTCGCAAGAAACCACAGATCTGCTGAACTGTGAGCCGTTGTAATATTTTTTCTTTTTTTTCAACCATAAAACGTGCCATTATTCGTTCTATAGCCCTCGGGGCGAGGCGACCTCACACCTGCTATTTATTTACAATTGACATCCGTTGCAACACTACTGCTGATATCTATATAATAAAAATATAACTGACCGCTGTCTGCACATGGAAGATACACAGTGTTAGAATAAAAACTAAATTCAAATACTCGTATTTACTTGGTTTGAATTTTTTTTGAAATTGTAATAATCAGATCAAATTATTTAATTTTCTTGTTCATTTTATTCCTTTTAACGCATTTAAACAAAACCTTGTTTTAAAAAAGTTTTATTTGTTGCTGGATAGGCATTCGTATTCTCAGCAAGTCCTTTCATTTAATATCCATATTGTAGGAAAGCATAAAAATCTTAATCTTAATTAATTTAATGATCCCTGTCTCATTTTCTCCCACGTTAAAACGTATCTGTGTCTTTTTCGTTTCCGTTTCGTTTCATTTGCGCGACATTTCCGTTTCATCGAATTCCAAATCACGACGATACTAAAGATGTATTCAATTCAAAAATTGTATTTAATTCATTTTCCAGCGTGTCTGAGTCGTCCAAACCCGTGTTTCACAGCACAGAAAATTGGTAAAGTTTGAATGATCCCTCCTCCCTACGACGCAGTTACATGCCCTTTCTTTTTTCTTAATTTTTATGTCCTTTACATTAAACTCTCCTTTAATCATAGCCCTCCTCTCCGCAAGCTTCGTTACATGTGCCAATATCCTGGTGTACTAAATGTAAGATCCGTATGGCGCAATGGTTAATGTCAGACTGCAGCTCGAAGGGTCTTGGGTTCGATTCCCTGCAAGGTGAATTTTCATGAAGAGTTACTTATGTTCTCCGTCTGGATGTTATTGTGTTTGTGTGTTGTCAATGTCATTCACATGGAATCCTAGTGCGGGGGGCGCGGTCGGTAGTAAGATGGGTAACCGTTAATAGCAAAAAATCTTGATACCGCGTACACTCTCGGCTCTAAATAAGCTTCTTGAAACCTATCCGAACTTCGACCTTTTCGCCGATAGATGGAAGGAAGTTTTGACGCTATGCCTGAGGTTCTCGGAGAATAGATAATCCGTGTAGTACCCTTGTTATTTTTATTTCTTATTTAATTAAGAAGATGAATTTGTTGTTTTGATACCATTTATTAATGTTATATTATTATTATTATTGATATTATTTGTTTGTTTGATGTTTAATTTGATGATGATGTGTGATTTGATTTAATTTAGTGTAATTTTTGACATACATTTTAGTGTTAACAATAATATAATTGTATAATGATAAGCACTTGACATGTTAATTAGTGTAAGTGGTAATGTACCGTTCTAATTAACAATAAACAATAAGTAAATAAATAATAAATTGAGCGATTCCGTGTGTCGGAAGGGACGTTAATCCATGTCGGAGGTCTCCGGGCGGCATAAAACTTCCGATACTTACGTTGGCCACTAACGCCATCATCAATCCGCAGTAGAGCAGCGTAGTGGAGTATACTCTAGGTCTCCTAAATTTTTTTAGCTCTCAAGCCCCTAGCCCGAACACGACGAGTCATGTCATCGTGTTGTCGACAGACTCAAGCAAGGGCGTGGTAGCTAGCTAGTTCAAACCAATACCACCAACCAATTCAGTTAGGAGAGACCCGTGCACTATAGCAGAAGTTCTCTAACTTAATTTATCAGCGCCCCCTTATTTTTTTACTTTACCAAAACTTAAAAACCACAATTAGGTACATTAATTACTTAAATTAGTCTGGTCTGGAGGTCAAACTTACATAATACTTTTTTACCAATGAGAGCAAGTAATACCATCAACTTCAACATCCCCACTTTTTTGGGCTCTTCAGCGCCCCGCTCTAGGTCTTCAGCGCCCACATGGGGGCGTATCGCCCACTTTGAGAAAGACTGCCCTATAGTGTGATATTAATGGACTGAAGTCTACATAGAACATAGTAGCGACCTAATTTACTTATTGGTATATTTGCATGAACTCCGAACTCGGTTTCCCTAATCAAATCTCTTACAATTCCCGCTGGCGTTAACTTCTAAAGTCGAACTGTTGGCTACTACTAAATTTTGTACTGGATTGTTTGCTCTTGCATAACATTAAGTTAGTGTTTATTTATAAGCACTTTGACAAATTTATGGACTGAAACACGACACGGGAATACTACGTAGAGACAGGTTACCTTTTTAAGATTTTAATAGGTAGTTACAATTTAAAATGGGATACATTATACAGAAAACCCAGAATTTCGCTGTAACGGGTTCTCACGAAATGTTTAGTGTCCGCGATGATAAAAGTATAAAATCATAAAAACCAAGATATTTATGTAATTTTTTTGACGTGACAACGTCTTATAATTCGGTGGCACGCATGAAAAAACATGACTCATGCGTTACCGTCGTTACCGTAACGGCGTAGCAATCGGCCTTTGCGTTCGGCAGCGTTCGGCAGCGTCCGACATCCGTCTCTCTCCTACTTGAGTGAGCGATGCGTCTGCGTGGACAGCTGCTATACTATAGTACATTTATATGTTTTAATCGAGTATCAAGTGCAGTGAAAAGTGAATGTGGTGTCAATTGTTTATAGCAACGATAATTACCGCGATAAAGGTAATGATTCTTTCGATATTAATTATATATTCAGTGATATATTGTCGAATAGGTATTCGTGCTTTCATCATTAAAATGAATAGCATCGGTCCGCTAGTGCAGCGATTGTAGGTTATGCTATAATTGACATTGACAAATCTATTAAACAAATGAAATTAAAATTTTCTTTTGAAAAATGCTACCATTCCATCAGTATTTTCTTAAGACGTTGTCACGTTCAACTATCGTCAGTAATCCGACTTTACAGACAACCAATTTTTTTTTTCATAGTATTTTTTTATGAATATTTATCGTTCTCCAAACATCTTTTTATGCAAATAGTCGTCAACGTCTTTATAGTATCTAAAACCAGAACTATGAAAAAAATTATAACACTTTATACACTTAAAAAACTACTGTAGTCGGGCTGAATGCTACTAGTACTAGATAGTAAGAGTTTAAACAAATTAACTGCTTGGTTCTATGTAATTGCTATTTATATATTAATTGTCATATTATTTAAATGATTTTAATGTAACTTTTACATACTTAAGTTAATATTATCAACTGTATACCACTCAATACATATTACAAGTAGAATGAAACATTTACATAACATAACAGTAATGAAAATAACATTAAAATGTACACACATAACAGCTTAGTTCAGTCTTAAACTCCGTGAAACCGCCGCCAAACGGAGCCCATATTAATCTATAGATTAATTCTGTACGAACTTCACTATGGCTCAAAGTCCTTAAAGTGGATAAGTTTTTTTATCCAACTTCAACGAAGTTCCAGTATGCGCATTTTCACACAATTTATATGGAAATTTTTCTCTGTACCCGCTCATGGTGCAAAAAACCTAGCCCGAAGACCACCCAATATTTTTTGTTCATTTCGGAACTCCGGACTAAATTGCTAAGTCGTGGACTTTTATCCATTGTTATTCGGACGAAAAAGCAACAGTTTAAAAAAACATTGAAACTTAAATGGCTCTATAAATTATAATTATAATACCCGTGTAATAATTGTTTAATGAATATAACCGACACACGACCAGACGAGCCACCGATGGTAAGGTCACCGTCGCTTACGGACATCAGTAACACCAAATCAGTAAGGAGGTAATGGAGGAATTTTATACCTCCTTTTAGTGGAGGTAAAAAAGGGAGAGGAGAGACAGGAGGAGGACAGAGAGGAGCAGGATTAGCAAGAAGAACTGAGATGACGAATATAAGTGTAGGCGCCTGATTGTTACCTCCGATGCGTCTTTGCTCTTCTCTTGGTGTAGGCGTTCACGCTTGGGACGTCCACAACCACGTCATACTGAGCACTAATCTCACTCACACAATATACATATACAAGGTGATTTTTTAGTTGTTTGACGTATTGATAGAGGGTACTCAGGGTACTTAGACTCTCATTCCAAATATGTAATTAAAAAGGGTGCTTAAAATTTGACGTTATTATCCATTACAAACCTTCTGTGTGGACAAACTGAGCGCACGCGGTTTAAACTACTCCACTTAAGGTCATTAACCCCCCCCCCCCCCCCCGTACCGCACCCAGGCCCTGCCGTACTGCAGACATTTTGTTTCGGGCGTGTCCATATCCATGCATTCTGAGTATTTTTAGATAATTTTGATTGCCATTTTTGAAATAATTATCGTGTAGAATTTTGTTTTTATATTTTTAATCATTACCTATGACCATGTTTTTTCATGTCCTCGACTATGTCAAGCGAAGTAAAAATCACCCATTAGACAACTAAACTTTCCCTGCAAAGCTGACCCTAAGTACCAACACTCACATAACTTTATTATTGATGAACCGATTGATATAAGACAAACACTAGTGAAAGTCGCATTTAATCGGTTAAGCCGTTTCTGAGATTAGCGCGTACAAAACCACGGACAAAACGACAAAAATCATTGTTTTGGGTTCTATGGTGTTAGTAAACACCGCCCATAAAAGTTTTTCTCATATATGTTCCATGTATAGACAGACTTTACACATCTTTAAGAGCATCACGTTAGTTTCCCAGGTATATAGTTTTCCTTTCAATGTTATCCTTCTTCGTTCGTTAGTATAAAATTGAAATATGGATGATGCATGCAAGATTAACTTCCCAGCGGGTTTAACGGTATACTAACATTTAAACTTCCAGACTCTTGAATAAAAGCTAAGAAATAAATCCGGAATCCTCACTATTATTTCGAATGATCTATGTATGTACGACCCCGTCGGATAGTTGGTAGTGACCCTGCCTACGTAGGAAGGAGTCCCGGATTGATTCCCGGATATCCCGGGGCTGATATTTATTAGACAAATAAATATTTGTTCTCGACTTAGTGTTGGTGGTTAGTGGTGTTAGTAATGTGTGTTATCCACACAGACACAGAGAATCCTAGGGAGGGGGTATGAGTGTATAAAAGATAAGCTTTTATTAAGCGTTTATCTCAAAAACACATTAGATTTTTTTTACAATGAAATCCTTTTAATTAACACACAGAATTTAAATCTCCTTTGCGAACCTTTGTTCAAATCCTGTGGGTTTTTTACGTAAATATATTAATCCCGGCAGGTAACGAATGAGCCGGATCGATGTATTTCCCAGGGGCGAAAGAAAATTTTATTTTCTGGGAGAAAAATATTGGCTTCTTCAGTATCCGTTTGTTTTTGTACAAGGTCTGACAACAATACGCAAATCAGAGTTGATTTATGTAATCTAATTTCGAGATAGTGTCGTTTCTCTGTCCTATACAATTTGTTTGAAATCTAATATACCTACAAGTTGAGTTATAAACCTTTGAAATCGGCGGCTTGCATCAGTCCTAAGGCTAAGATCTGTACGATACTTAGCCTTAGCTCAGACTTTACTTTGCAAAGACTGCGATTTGGTATTTATTAGACATGTCACGCTGAGATTGTCCTCAGCATAAGCTAAGACCGCTAATGTCATAATGCCACTATTGGTTTCATTACAGGCAATACACCTGCAAAGTTTTTCGTAAGTAAAGTCTGAGCAAAGGCTAAGTATCGTCTATAGATCTCAGCCTAAGTGATCGACTGAGTTAAACAATAGCAGGTGCAGTCGGTAGTTGGATGAGTGATCGCTAGTGGCAAACATTTCTTGGGCAATGTAGTAGGTATCTATTTTGTAGGGCACTTAATCAGTTGAAACCAAACCTTTTTATGGCACTAGCAGACAAAAAAGCTGATTAATCCCTTGATGGTGTGTATCACCACTCATGGATTTCCGTGCCATCACCGACTGAGGCTGAGATGTATAGACGATACTTAGCCTTAGCTCAGACTTTACTTACGAAAAACTTTGCAGGTGTATTGCCTGTTGATTGCTGTCATCTATCCGTTTGTTAATACGAAAAAATTAAATGTCTTAGAAACCGACTAATATCAAGGTTCATTTGGGACCATTATTTTTGTTCGGATAATAGCCAAAGTTTTTGGTTGCTCAGCTCGTACTCAGCCAAGTCAAAGATCGCTTTATAAATATGAACGCTGTCTTAAGTCAGAGTAAAGTCTGAGCTAAGGATAAGTATCGTCTATACATCTCAGCCTGACAGCTTCCGCTCATAAAGTTATAAAATTCGGATATACATTAGATATACATTAAAAAATATAGGCATCGAACATAGAGAACCTCCTATTTTTTTGAAGTAGGTTAATAATACGATAAAAAAGAAAATTATCACGGAAAATGAAAATAAATTGTATAGGTCCCTTATTTATTATTGCATAATAACTTTTATGAACTTTTAAAGATACGTTTTTATGTCAAAAAAACTTTTCCTAAAAATCCAAAACCGTATCCATCATTCGATAAGGATAAACGAAGAGCATTCTCGACGAAAACCTTTTCTAAGATAATATTTTGTCGCAAAAACCTAACTTTCATTCTGGCTGAAAGGAGCATTCTATTATGCATTTATATGAAAATCTCTTGATAAAATCGCAAACCGTACCCACATATCAACTCGTCAGAGCTCCGTCGGAAGCGGAAATACAGGAAGTAGACTTATCTCCCTCTCGTTTAGGCATAGAGCACGAGTGTGAGCGGGATAGATAATTTAATATGGATTTTTAAAGTTGGATACTCTGTGACAACAGATAGCTCTTTGCATTGATGCAAAGAGCTATAAATAGATAGCTCTTTGCATTGATGCAAAGAGCTATCTGTTGTATTGTTGTATCACCACAAACTTGAGTTTGTGGTGATGCGCACAGGTTGCAAGTACTGATGCTTTCTGTGAAATGGTCTGGAAATTATGGCCTAACTTTTTGTAGAAGAGACCATTTATAATTTTATCTTTACAAATTGCCTCATCACTAAACCTGCACACCCTAGTGTTCTCTACTCCAGAATAGGCACTTGGTCAACGTGGTGAACTGTGATCTGTACCATCATATTGTGAGAGGTTTCCTAACCCAGCAGCTAGAAACGGTTGTGATGATGACGTTACCTCCGCGTCCTCCTCTACTTTGAAATATATAACAGCTTCTGAATATCGCTCTCTATGCTAGACCTTAACGGTATTATTACATCTGTGATGTGTGTTATGTCCATAGAAAATACATTATTATCATAAAGAAACCATGTTTTATTTTCCTGGCAATGCCAAAGTTAGCCAATTAATCAAATTGATGATATAGTCAAATGTGCTTTGTTAGCAAGCTTTTATTTTAATTGCAATGCATGTTCGAGTCAAATCTTGCAAGCTGTATTAGAACTTCAAATTACCTTACACTTACCTAATTTGAAATACTACTTATGTAATTTGATTTTTTTTATGTGTACGCACGTCATTAGTGTTCACTTTGTTGATGGAATAAATAAAAAATGAAATCTTCTGGTTTAACTAAGCAAAAAAAAAATAAGGGAGTTAAGGAAAATTTACGATTCTTTTCTTTTTAACCAACTTCAAAAAATGGAGAAGGTTCTCAATTCGACAGTGTTTTTTTGTGTGTAAGACTCACAAAAATATGACCTCATAACTTTTTACCATTGACATATTACTTTTTACTGTATATTCGCAACCTATTGCTCGTCTGCTGGAGATCTGACGAGTAGCTTTTGAGTTATCCTATAATAATGCCTATTTAATTAACTTCGGCTACGTTGATGATGTTTTCATTTTTAATTTACAAGGTTAACTTATTTCATTATCATTTTTATTTCATTTTCTTGATCTGTCCTCACATATTTTTCATAAACAAAAAAATCCTCGAAGCTATCGATATCTTGATCATCATCGATGTAAATCGAGTTGAACGAATTGCTCGTCATCGGAGCTGCAATTAGTACGTTAATCAAGGCTGAAGTGCGTATTCATTTCTCCATACCGGATTTCCAATTACTTGGTCGTAAATTTGAACTCGAATCTTACTTAAATAAATGGGAACTCTCAAAACCCTTTCTGTATAATTAATTGGCAGGTTTTTTAACTCAATCGTCAATATCATATGCGGTTAATAAATTTCTACCAGGGGCTTTGTTGATTCAGTATTTATCCAATAATATCAAAAGATGATGCTTGGTGGGCTATATCAAGATGCTGAATTTGTTTTTCATTATCATTTGAGTAAAATAGATTATTCTATGAAAGTTAATAGTTTTTGGATCAAACTTACTTACAGTCAGCCTTCCGGTCTAACAGTATTCATCAATCATCCTTAAAAAGTCCACTGCTGGACCATAGGCCTTTTCTAGCTGTCACTCTGACTCTGACCGGTCCTGAGCCTTCAAAATCCAGCGAATGTCCATTATCCTCTTCAGGATTCCAGTCCTCTTGATCAGGAAACGTATGTTCCTTTATCTAAGACGTGGTCTCCATTCGGGGACTTTTCTGCCCCAACGGTTATCAGTCCTTCGAACTATGTTGGCAGCTCATTGCCGCTTCAGCCGGCTAATTCTCTGATCTATGTCGGTTAACCTTATTTGTCTACTGATTTCATTGTTACTAATACGATGCTTACAGTAATTTAAGTAATTGAAATTGTCTTTCAAAAATAGTATCAAACTAGGCACCAACCTCGCTACGCTTTAACAAAGCTAATTAATTGTAAATGGTTCTAGAACACTCGTTTTTTAGATGGGTTTCTCTAGATTGAAAAAATATTAACATTTTTTTTATGTAATAAAAAAACCACAAAAATTGACATTAGACAAACGCTCAGACAAATAGGTAGACGAATTTTAAAAATCCAATCATTGATTATTAACTGTATTATTATAGTATGTGTATCAAGTATGAATGTACTTATAGTATGTATAATAATCTATCTCTCGAAAAACTTGTATTTCGAACAGTCCAACCGCTCACCAGCTACAAACATAAAAGAACCTCTCTACGAAACATTGTAGCACTTTAGGCAGGGTTTAACGACTATGTAGTACCTAGTAGTAGTTACCTGTTTGTAGTAATGAAAGTGATCAGCCCAGTAACGTTATACGACCGGCAGGTATTTGGGCCATCCCAAACAAACATTAGCTCAAAAAGCCTGAGTGAATGCTGCAATGTTTGCTTAGGTTTTGTCAAGGTAATAAATAACTTTATTATGTAGAACGTACAGTGCAGATTTAAACAGAGCCTTTGTTTTTCTTTTAAAATTGATGTGTATCCGGTTACACTTGTATTGAGACGATAATCTTTGTTCTTAAGAGTAGCAACACATGTGTGACCGAATTGGAACGATACTCTTACTAACAATGAGTATCTTTACCAACTATAACTAACAGGACTAGATATTACTAAGTCCCTGTCCCCGTCCTCAAACGTACTAACGACCTGACCTATTACCATTTTTAATAACATTGGACTCCCGAACCGGGGGCCCGTGTACAAACCCAGCACGCACCTCTAGTTTTCAAGAATGATGTGCGTATTAGAATTAAATTATCACTTGCTTCGGTGAAGGAAAACATCGTGAGGAAACCTGCACACCTTTTCTCCATAATGTTCTCAAAGGTGCGTGAAGTCCGCCAATCCGTAAATCCCCAGCGTGGAGAAGACCCATGTCCAGCAGTGGGATATTTATGGGTTGTGATTATTTATAGCCGGGCCAATTTTTTTCTAGGCCTTATTTTTACATTTGAATCTAGTTGGTTCTAGTTATAGCTGCTCTGTGGCTTTTGACGAGAAGGGAAGCGTAATTTTAAGTGAATCACAGAACAGATTTATAAGGTTTAATACTTTTACAGTAGGTTTATAATAATTAACAAATATATCATAATATAAACATGTGTGTATTTAATCTATTTATCCTTTAACTAACAAAGATTTGATTCATCCGTTACTGCCTACTTATTATTTTTTGCTAGCCACTAGGTTTTGTCTGTACAAGATTAATAAAATAATTAAATATTTTAATGTTAAAAATATATATTATTTAATACTTGTGGCTTTATTGAAGTAAAATTTTCAATCAATCTAATAGATCTTGATCCATTGTGCTTTTGTTGTTTGCTACCCAAGTCTTAACTGTTTTGATTTGAAGTATCTAGCAGGGAATAAGTTTAAAATTAATAAACAAAATCATACGAATAGACAGCCATGAAAATGTACAAGTTAAAAAAGTACCGTAATATAGTAATGACCTGAGAACAAACATTTATTTGTCACATAAATGTCTTACACATAAAACAGAGATACCAAGATCTGCCCCAGCCGGAAATGGAACCCGGGACTAGTACTAGGACCCTTCGCTTCGCAGGCAGACTCATTCTGTAATTTTTGTTAATTGACAGAGAAAGCGACTTTGTTTTATACTATGTAGTGATAGTCCGGTAAATAGCTTAAAAGTTAAAACTTTAAACATAACCTTTAAATGTCAATAAAAGATATAACACATATCTAGCGAACATATAATTCCTCAAGACATGGTCATTAAACTAACCTAATTATTCAACGTAAATACATTAGCAATCCAACTCGGCCGTTTTCTCGTCCTTTGCGACACAAACCTGTTCTAGGTGCAGTTGTGTAAGGCGAAAGGGGGATCAGATTGCTGCATTGTGTACTGGAGTTGGCAAAAGACGGATTGTTTGTCTCGCTCAAACCAACTGGCTTTAGTTCCTTATGAATTTGTCTCTCTCCAACCTGCTTTGTTTCCCTAAAGTTATTAGCTCTTCAGCCAAGGCATTTATATGAAAGTTTGTTGTAAACATTTTATTATTATACTGACTGGTAGTGACTCTGCCAGCGAAGCGAGGGGTACCGGGTTCGATTCCAGATCTGGGCAGATGTATACGACAGTAGTATGATTTTTTTGCTCTGCGCTTGACTACGATCCCACCTGATGGTAAGTGGTAACGGAACCAGATGATAAAGCACGTTTCATTAAAATAACCTATTCACTCTTGACTCAAAAACACCTACATTATCCATAGTTTTGGGTCACATTAGATGTCATTGTCTAGATTGGACGAAAATCGACAAGTATTAACTACCCACAACGGTATGATATTCGCTTAGGTCACATGGAATATCGCATAGGTAGGTATCCGTGGGTAGTGAAAGGCGTATATCGAATGGGCCCGTACCGTTCAACGTCAATACTACCGTACAGCTTCTTAACTAAATAATGTTTTACCGCGTCATTCAATTTATTTTGTGTTTACGGAGCGTTATTCCCAAGATAGATTTATCGGATTACTAACAAGGACGTTTGCTCAATACGACAATACGAGCCAGTCATTGGTTACCTGATGGCATGAAGACTTTCCTCTTACGTTCAAGATTAATTCAATAGACAGCCAAGCTTTTTTATGGATTTTAGGTAGCAAACTCGTACGAGCAAGCAACACCATCCCACCGCTGCCACCTATGACAACTGTGACCGACCTAGAACTAAGTCTAATTATAAAAAAATGTGTGCAAATCACACGTGCTAGAAGTTAAACTTCATAACAACGAATACTGTCAATTCAAATATTGATGTTTTGCTTTGCTTAAGTAAGCCGCCATTTTGCCGATGTTTCCTATCTCATTTTCTCCCACGTTAAAATGTGTCTGCCTCTTTTTCATTTCCGTTTTATTTCATTTGCGCGTCATTTCCGTTTCATCGACTTCCAAATCACAACGATACTAAAGAAGCTTTCACTTCAAACATTAGACCTGTCATCGTTTTCGAGTTACACATAACGAGTTGTTAAAGTCATTTCCTTGTAATCGTTTCCTATAGGAACTCTTTTTCGATACGCCTCGTAGATAGTTCTACTATCGGTAAGCGAAACGAATCGTTTTTCGAATAAAGGAACCTAGCATATAGTATTCAAATTCTAAATCTTGAGGGTATAAGATCGAAATAATTGTAAAACAACACAAAATAATAAATCCAATTCATGTTGGGGGTTCAGTATTAAGTCTTTAGTTTCACTTTTAGCTATTAAGCGATCTTTCTGGACGCTTGAGATCTACATGTAAATCATTAATGGCTCACTACAGGCCAGTCTTATCTCATAACCGACAAGGTCAAAGTTTCTTGGGTGCTTCCGTGCTTCGGAGGGCACTTAAAGCCGTCGGTTCCGATTGTTACCATTTGGTAGCAGTCGTTAAGCCATGGATGCCTTCGGGCGGCATAAAAACATCTGACACTTGGGTTGGCCACTAACCCCTCCACCAATCCGCACTGGAGCAGCGTGGTGGAGTATGCTCTAGGCCTCCTCAGGTACAAGGAGAGACCCGTGCTCAGTAGAGAGCCATTAATTAGAGTTAGGTTAAAGCCAACTGACTGGTCAGTTGGCTTTAACATATAGTCTAGAGCATACTTTACCATACTTTAAAGCATAGATAGAGGTTAGTGGCGAAACCAAGTGCCAAAAGTTTTGTGCCGCCTGAAGGCCTTACACCAACCAACGTCTTAACGTACCCTCCGAAGCACAAAAGCGCTATAAATTTTTTATCGGTCACCTATTACTATATTAATAGCCTAGTGACTATTTGATCAGTAATCAAATAGTCACTAGGCTATGAGCGCTTTGATGTTACGTACCTTATATTTATCGTGTAATTTCGAAAAACATTAATCCTTGGGACTACTAAAATACGGAATTTGCTATGTCGAACGCAAATCATTCGAAACATGCGCTCGCCGCTAGACGAGCGATTCAAAAATAAAGCCCCACATGTTGATGAAATGTGCGCAAACCTTTATACTCGTTACTCGCTACTCGCTACTCGCTACTAATGTAACAGTGGTCTTAAGTACCCCACAGCGCTACCCAGCGCCGTTACTGTTAGAGACGTTTAATTGTTCTCTCGGGAAATCTATCGTTTTTCCTATGTCCTCTTTAATCTTGTGACGACTCTTTTTATCCAATATCGGATTTGTAGTAGCGATAAGTACGTGTGATAATGACTGTATATTTATCCGACTACATCGAACTATTAACATCGTCATCCTTATCCTTACTAATATTATGAATGCGAAAGTAGCTATATCTGTCTGTCTGTTACCTTTTCACGCTCAAACTGCTGATTTAGATGAAATTTAATATGGAGATATTTTTTATACGGATAATAATCTCTCTTGGGATAATTTTAACGATATTTTGTCGTTTTCCGATTACCACGCGCGCGAAGCTGTTAGCGGAACAACTGTACGATAAAAGTAGTATAACATGTGAGTAACATATCAGTAGTTTAACATGATAGCCAAGTGATTTGAATGTTGCACTTCAGAGCAGGGGTTTAATTCCTGCATGCGTATTGCAAAAATGTTGTAACTATAAGAAATTAAGTGTCACTCGCTTCGGTGAAGGAAAACATCGTAATGTTGGGGCCACACTAACGAAAACGTCAACGTCAACGTCAATGCCGAACATCGCGATAATTATTGCGATAAAATTAACGCGATAAAGTGAGTGGCTACACTTGACAAGTGTGGCCCCAACATTCGAACTATCCCCCAACGGCAAACGGCAATGTGAATGCCGTTATAAAATTATCGCGTTAAGTAGTGGCCACACCAATGTAAAACCTCTGTCATCGCGATAATTATCGGCGTTTCCCGTTAGTGTGGCCCCAGCATAAGGAAACCTGCACACTTGACAGTTCTCTATAATGTTCTCAAATGTGTGAATTCTGCCACACTCCAATGCCAATATTGTGAATCCTTAACACATTAAATAACTATCCTAGCAATATCCACGCTAGTTCGCTAGCAGTTAATATGTCACATCAGTCCAGGCTAGCAGGTATACTTCAACTCTAGATAGTACAGAGCCTTGTAAACTTTGTATGCAAACGTAGTCCAAGCTCCAGTTATAAAAGTTACAACACCTCAATAATATAATTACCTATGTAAAAATATTAATAATGATAAGAGTAATCATATTTATGACATTATAACGATTTTATCTACATAGGATATGAAGAAGATTTTTATGAAAGTATGCGGATGTTAATTTTTATGTAATCTTATAAATATTACATAAAAATTAACAGTAGGCCTACGAGAAATAGCATACCCTCATGGTCCTACTAGTAAGACATCAAGAAAAACCCTCTCACAACTACCCCGCTATTAACATTTTAAACTTACCAAAACGTCACCAGCCCCTAGCCTACTCCCAAATCCTCATTTACATGAAACTTTTAATACGAAGCCGGTATAATGTTGAACTTACGGCTCACGGACGGACTTAGTCGGGCTTAAAGTAAGGCCTTACTCGCAGACTCGTATCATTATGATACGTTATAGAGCTTGCATAATGTGTACCTACCGTAAAAATTAATAGGATGCCTACGAATTTACGTTCCACTGGCTGCTCTTTAGGGAAAAACGCTACGCTTGGCCACTAACCCCTCCAATCCGCACTGGAGCAGCGTGGTGGAGTATGCTGTAGGCCTCCTCAGGTACGAGAGACCCGTGCTCAGTAGTGGGCCATTAATGGATTGAAGGTAATTTCATGTAAGACCATGTGATATATTCTGATTGAACCTGTGTGGTCGTTGGATTGAACATACTTAAAACGTTTGTGTGTATGTATGTTTGTATGTTTGTGTGATATATTACTGTACAGGCGGTCCGGTTCACTAATAAATCTTCCAAATATTGACATATAAAACAATATTAATTCTCAACTCGTTAACCAGTGAAAATGTTGGCATAGGTCCGGGCCACGGACAAAATGTCGGTTTGCGTAAATCACAAAACAAACGAGGGAGCAATCGCGCGTGACCCGCCAAGGTTGCCTCACCACGGCTCCAAGTGAGGCAAACACGCACTTGAAATCATAATCCTTTTTATTGATTAATAACTTTTTTAATTTATATATATTACCATAATATCTATGTGTGTGTATGTGTATAAATATATATAATTTAAATAATTAAATAGAGCACCTACCTCAACTTCTGACCATCACCAAGGGTTGACTGGTATAGAACGCCCATTGTAATTCCTAACTTTAGGTTTTTGAATAAAGGGTGAAATAATAATAATAATAACAAAACTGTAACATGGCTAAGTCTGTGCATTGAATATTTAATTTAAATACGCTTTGTAATTAAACAACTAAACGCTAACACACTAGGATTCACTGTGTCGCGGGTGGCATGGACAACACAAATAACACACCACTAACACCCACGACCCGAGAACAAACATTTATCTGTCACATAAACATCTGCCCCGGCCGAGAATCGAACCCGGAACCTCTCGCTAGGCAGCGCCACTACCAACTAGGCTACGGCGTACGGGAGGTAAGGTGGTCGCCCGTGACCACCTTACCTCTTCGCATTATCTATAATAATAATAATAATATATCTAATAATAAACCTTTTATTTCATGCAAAAGTCTACATACATGGTTTAAAAAAAAAGAAAATAAATAAATAATTTGTCATTTTAACTTATGTTAGAAAGAAAATAATAAAATAAAATGAATTGATGCATAAAATTTTGTTCGTTTGCATGAACCCCTCCTCAAGTGAAGGTGAAGGCCTCCACTAAAGAACTCCATTTGTCTCTATCTTGAGCTATTTACGGCCAGCAGGTACCAGCTATTTTTGCCAAAATACTACATCTACCGGGTCAGCTGGTGTTGAATAAAAGCTAGTTATAATAGCCTATTTGTTTTACACACAAAGCTGACATCGTTTTGACAAAAAAGATAAAAATTTAAATTTAATTTAAATTAAACACTCCTTGAGGTGCAAACTTCAGCTAACTGGTTAGTTGAATAAGACTTATACCTGTCCTATTCGAATTGTTAAGTGGAAGTATCAAGTCAAGTTCCCGGCTACAGTCTAGGATAACGGAGTTAACGTTCAAGGATACTTCTTTATCGGGTCTTGGAAATATCTCGTAGAAGTTTTAACCGGGTTTTAAAGTATCATTTTTATTGCTATAATACTTTTATTTTATTTATTTTAACTCCTGTTCAACTTTCACTGCTATCACTATCGTAATAGTGCTGCTATCACTATCGTGAAAGTTGAGTGCAGTGAAAGACTCCCGAACCGGAGGGCCCTGGTTCAAATTCTGCACGCACCTCTAATAAAAAAAATGTACGTATTAGAATTTAATTACCACTTGCTTCAGTATAGGAAAATATCGTTAGGAAACCTGCACACCTGAGAGTTCTCCATAATGTACTCAAATTTATGTGAAGTCTGCAATTGTAATGTCATTAATTTTAAAAGTTTATGAAATAAGTGTATATAAAGGTTTGTAATAAGTACCAGTAAGAGCACTAGCAGCAGCGTGTAATAGTGCACTTGCATCCCCCTATCAGTAAAAAGAAAATATACAGAAAAAAAACGAATACCTATGCCCGAGTCTTCGTTCGCGTAGGAGTTTTCCCTCCTTAAACCCCGATCCTGTGGAGATTCCAGAATAAAAAGTAACCTATATGCTCTATAAACTCCTCTATCTTCCAGTGAAAGTTCGTTCAGCCGTTCCAGAGATTATCCCGGACAAACAGAAAGACTGACAGACCTTTGTTTGTATTTTGGTATCGTATAAATAACTTTGGCTGGCTTCTTCCCATTAATGGCCCACTACGGAGAACGGGTCTCCTCATTCCTGAGGAGGCCTAGAGCATACTCCGCCACGCTGCTCCAGTGCATATTAGATATAAATAACTATACGCACTTGAAAAACACAGTTATTTTGAAATTATAGAGACAGGTGAATTTTATTTATATGTATACACTAGTTAATAGCATAACGCATACATGCAGATGCACGTCCCTAAAAGTAATCCTGCCGGCGTCCTTCACGAGTCGATTGACCAACAGTGGTGCTACCGCTTCTCTACCACCCGACACTAACGGCGCGCGCAGTCGCAGTACTAGATTTGACGGTATAGGATGCACTGGATAGTGTTACTGTGTTTTGTAGCTGTTAGTGCCGAGAATATAACGGTCGAAGGTAAGGTTCATATTTTATTTATATAGATAGATGTTTTTTACTTGCAACGTATTGTATACTAGTAAACCTGCTTCGCTTCGGGAAATATCCATAGTTCATACTCGAAAAAATGTTTGACAAGGATGTCTTAAAATTGATATATCTTAATTTTAAATTTTCTGTAGAATATAGACATACGAGTATGCCATCGCGGACTTTTCTATAGATATTGTTGATATACACAGTTCCATAGTAGACCGTATATCGTTTTGATATCGTAAAGTTGGTCAGCGTTAGCAAAGAAATCGCCTAAAATTATACATTAGTATGAAACATTGACGTTTTTTGTGTTTTCTGTAAATATAATATACATTTAATATATCTATCAATCATCTGGAAGAAATTATCTCAATGATATTGAAAACCCCAACAATATCCGTTGCGTAGTTTAAAAGATTTAAGCGTACAGTACACGAAAACCGACTTTGTTTTGTACCATGTAAAGAAGATTAAGTGTACAATATTTACGGCCTATCCTTTTTTTTTTTTTTTGTTGTCGAGGGGGAAACCTTCAAAAGGTACCCGGCGCCGTGGGAGCGACGCCGGGGTATGTGGGATTTTTACCGCACTAAAACCCCCCCGGTGGCCTTCCTCAGCGCTGTTTGGAGGACTCCGGGATCTCCAAAGGAACGCAACCGGAGTCCTCCAAGCGCGGTGCCCTTATGTTGGGCTCTACCAGCGGGGGAGTGTTGCTCCCCCGGTAGCCGTCCCTGTTATTTACGACGGTATGCGGCCACACATACCGTCGTCCTTCTCGGGGCTGTTGGTGAGCGGTTCGAGCTCCCACTCTAGCCGCCCGCAGCCCCAAAGCCCCCTTTTAGTCGCCTACAGCCGCAAGTTGCGACGTTACACGTCGGATCAATTGAACCAATATTTGAACTGTTTCTTAACAAGCTTTTATTTATTTAACTTTACGTGTTAGTCCGTTAATGTGGGTCAAATCTTGCAATTGCTTAGTGACCCACTTTTCAGTGTCATATCGAGCTGAAATATGGAATACGTCTTTCAGATGACAATGTCGGAGGTGTGATAGACAAATACACACCTAGAGTTGTTGAAACGCGAGAGTTTAAAGTTATTTCATATTACAGGAAACTAAAAATATCTTTGCCTCATAATTCGAAAATAATTGCCATTATAATAAACATCATTCACTACGATTTATTACTAGGACGTATTCAATTGGTGATTACGGTATTACATCAGAAAACGGAATTACGCGGAAGGTTAATTTCATAATATTCAATGTCTTACTTGTGATAATATGTACCTACGTAGAAACGTCAGTAACCAGAGATAGACAGAGAGCCAGTCTTGCTTTCCTCGTCAATCTACAACGCACGGCAACGCATCGGTGATGCGTTTGGTGTCGCTGATGTCTACTTGCGACGGTGATCACTTACCACCAGGCGGCTCGTCTTCTCGTAACATAAAACCATCGCTTCTCTTCGGGAATCCTATGCCTTATTTGGATGTGTGGTCGGTGCTTATTACCTACACTCGAAGAAATGTACATTTTTAAACTAGCATACGAGTTTTAATTGTATACCGATTGAAATCAAATAAAAACGAAAAACAATACACCAGTGAAAACCGCATCCAAATCGCTTGATCCTTTTTTGAGAATAACGGAAACAAATATAAATGTTTAGATACCACCTTCTTGAGTCTAGGACTCAAAAAATAATGTTAAAAATCGTTATAACTCTATGGTTTACGGGCTGTTCTTGTTCATTGCATCCAATTGTAACGATATCGCGAATTCACAGACTTCACAGTTCATGATTACCTAATAGTACATACAGGTGCGTTTGGAAAGGACGAAGTAAACTGCCCAACCATATCGTCAAGGCAAACGTTTGGGTCATTGCACTGCAGAATATTTAATAGATGCTTACATTCAGCAAAATAATCATCTATATTATAATCATCAACATATATTGCGTTACTCAGTGACTGACACAACGCACAGCCGAAACTACTGAACGCAACAAGCTGAAATTAGGAAAGTAAGTTCCTTGGGGAGTGTAGGGGAGCACTAAGAGAGGATTTTTGGAAATTCCTATCTTCTAAGGGGATAAACTGAAACTCACTTGAAACTTTGTATATGTAGGTTTCTCGAGTGACGCAAGTGAGCACTAAGAAGGAAATTTGGAAATTGGCCTGTGAAGCCGCGGGGCGTACTAATATTTTGTTGAACCGAAGAGTTTGTTTGATTGTTTGTTTAACGAGCTAGAGATACATAATAATGTATCTGCTGACAGGCTGTAGTCTACCACGCTGGCTGAGTGCCGATTGGCAGACTTCGCACACCTTTGAGAACATTATGGAGAACTCTCTGGTGTGGAGGATTTCCTCACGATGGTTGATCATCGAAGCAAATGTGTTTCGTGACAAATAATTTCTAATACGCACATTATTGTTAAAATCTGAGTCAGGCTTTGCATCTAGGCAGCCCTGTTCGGGAGTCGAACATTCAAATCACTTGGTCATCACGCTCATAGCCCGGCGACTTGCGTCGGTCTCAAGTGATCGACAAAGTTAAGCAACAGCGGGCGCGGTCGGTAGTTGGATGGGTGACCGCTAGTGGCAAAATTTCTTGAGCGCTTCCGTGCTTCGGAGGGCACGTAAAGCCGTCGGTCCCGGTTGTTACCATTTGGTAGCAGTCGTTAAGCCATGTCGGATACCTTCGGGTGGCTTAAAAATTTCTGACACTTGGGTTGGCCACTAACCCCTCCACCAATCCGCACTGGAGCAGCGTGGTGGAGTATGCTCTAGGCCTCCTCAGGTATGAGGAGAGACCCGTGCTCAGTAGTGGGCCATCAATGGGTTGAAGCCAGCCATCACTGTTATTTATTTGTCTACAATCATCATCATCATCATCATCATCATCGTTATCATCAAACCCATTAGATTAATCCGTGAGTCGGGACGTTCGATGGTAGAAGGGTGATGAGATAATTAAATGGTCTTCCCTCTTGCACATGGGCGGTGGTAATTTATCATGTAGCTAAGCTCTGATATTCAAGCTCTGAATATTCAAGGCAAACTTCAGTCGTTTAGAAGCTAACTAACTAAAATACGTAGTTAGACAGGCAAATGTTGTAATCAAGTCATGGTCATGCAAGTGGTATGTAAAAGGATATAACACTTACATTGCTTAATATTTATTACAGCAACAACATAACACAATAATTATTACGTCTTCAAGAAAAGAAAGTCATTTGACTAATCACAATAATGATGAACTATTTAACTGTGTACCGTGACGTTAATTGTTAGACAGACTGTAGACAGCAATAACACACAGATAAGCACATACACACACACACACACATAGAGATAAAACAATAAATGCTTACACACTCATACCTCTGCACTAGGATTCCCTGTGTCGCGGGTGGCTTGGACAACACAAATAACATCACTAACACCTACGCCATAAGGACCCCAAGGATGGAAATCGAATCCGGAATAACTCACTTCACAGGCAGGGTCACTATCAAATAGGCTACGGGGTCATCATATTTACACACACTTATACACACTATAATGGTACACGCTAATGGTAAATCGCAGAATTAAAGTCAAATTGTGACAGTTATAGGTTGAAATAGGGGCAACTTTACCTATAGCGCGGGAGGTGTGGTGTACCTGGGCGCCGGGGGTCAGGGGGCGCCGAGAGCCGCTCGTGACACCTAATCCATTTCGACCGCGCATTTTGATACAAAAGGGCGCCAGGGCATTGACTGTTTTGGACAGAGACGCCCCTGGGTCGAACTAATAAAGGATGTATAAGTGGGTGATATGACTGGACTAGCCGTTACTAAAGGGTTAAGGCCACGTCATCCATCTCGCCAAATGCAAGCTTTCCCACGATGATTTCCCCACGTATTGGAAATTTTACAATGTACCGGTGCTGGAGATTTATTATCGCGCTAGCAAAGCTTTGTAGCATCTTCGGTGATATTGAAATAATTACGAAACTATAATACGGCCAACACGACGAGATAAATTACGCAAAAAATGTTTCTGAGATTTTAAACATTTTTTATCGAAATCAACTACAATTAAAATTTATCATCAACATCTGTACTAGATAAGTACAATTTTTCAAAAGTCTGAATCTCTTACATTTAATCCAAATCGATGTCTTTTCTTTACATTGATTTAAGTATGATATTCATTGAATTTGATTTATAAAACATATTTCATCCGTGTGATAAAAAAGCAGGTTTATAAAATTGGCGATCGGAGTCCCTACACATAGGTAAAGTGAAATTTCACAATATAAAATTCAAAAGTGGAGGTTATTTTAAATGACGTTAATACATTTTTACAAAAAGGTATTAAATTTAATTACTATTTTTGGTTACGGTATATCTACATCTATGATATTGTCAATTGGGTAACTAACCGTATCTTACAGTCCTCCACCATAGTACCGTTAAATGTTTAATGCGACCGTCTTCGAAGTCCGCTAAGAAGTCTCACTTCAAAAAGACGACAATACCACAGTAAACATAATGATTGTAACAATAGCTCATTCAAAAATAGCTTAAGTGCTCAAAAGACAAGTTTGTTCTGTACCAAACTGTACGTAGCTACGAAAGCGCTAACAATGTCCTCAAATGTATCCCGACTGCATAATTCATGAGGTGCGACACGAGATTCTGGACGTTGCGAGTGCTCCTGCCTTATTTGTGCTTTCTCGCCCACTTATGTTTTGATACTTGGTTTCAATGTGGTTTTGGGCAGGGACGTTATGGATACGGTTACGGATATGTACATAAATAAATAAATAAAAATTAATTGTGCGGTCGGACGAGTCCTGTCAGGAACGAAGTTTCTTACGTTTTTTCTTCAATTCCATAAAAATGTACTTACTTAAAAACTGTACTACTGTGTGTTGAGGTAATATGATAAACTAGTATACATACGAGTACACAGCCGGCATTTCGTGACGTGACGATTTATTCCCAGAATAAAGTAACGCTACACACTCACATCGACATGGTCGACATAACGTGATCGACATGGTTTCTTATATTCATGAAGATCTGTTCGAACGTTTGGTGGTCATCAGTTCATTATTATCTAAGTCGGGGAGTTTTTAATGTTAGTATCTTATATAATTGTTGAAAAAACGTTTAACCTTATCAATAAGCGGCACAGATGTGAGCTTGAGGTCCAGAACAATGCTGGTAATGTCCTCAAACCTGCAATCGGCTGCATAATTCATGAACTTCACTGGTAGTTGATTTCGGACGTTACATAAAGTCTATTCAATATCCCTTGAACTCACTAAATTGTGGTGTTTTAGACCACTTACTTGTAGCATCACTAAAATGAAAGCCAAGAAATATACTTTGTATTAACTGTACAATACTGATAATCCCATCTAAATCGATTAAGCCGGTTTTGAGATAAGCGGGAACAAACGTATAGAATAACCGACAAACTGACAAAAATTCTTTATTTCTTTTACCGTTTCTTTTTCTCTTTAAAATTCAATATTAAATATTTGCGATAATTTTGAAAATGTAAATAAGTAAATTCATAAATGTATTTATTAAATAGTACGCACCTACAAGTACATACAGTACATAAATGATTTGAGTGTGAGTATTAGTTTAAACAAATACTCATACGAATAGTTTTTCTCCAATATCATACAGTTATCTGTACACACATCGATCTATTATTCGATTTTTATAATGTTTGATTCGTCAATTTGCATGAGCTTGGGTAAAAATCGGATATTCCTTGACGACATCCACCATGACGATCTCTGATCGAATAGTCCGTATTTTTGACCGTTTTAAAAATGCTGCCTCATAATTTCTTCAGCAATCGCAACTGCATTGAGGGCAGGAAATGTAATAGTTACTGCAGTTTTACAACGCCGGGCCCCGTTTTAATATTGCACCAATGCACGCACGGGGGCTGTCATGCGTTACTGTTTGCACAACACTGTAATGATATCCTAGCATCTCAATGTGTTTAGAATTTTTAATCACTCATTCACTTTTCTGTAATTGCTGACAAATCAGCAGTCAGTTCACTAACACAGTCGGTGGTAGCTGCCGCTCATGAATTCAATAACTCCAATGGTGTAGAGAATTTTGAGTTGCATTAGCGGTGTAAAAGGCTCCATCGATCTTAGAGTTCTGCTGATCAACGGCCGAGATTACGACACCTGCTGCCTCTTTGCAGAGTTCGCTGCACTCCGCATCATCCAGTTTAATCCCGAAGGCACTTTAGGCTAGTGGAAGGGCATTGAACCCGGCTGGATAGCCACTTCTTGCTTGAGCCTGCCGCTGAACATACATCACAACCCAAACTGTCCCACTGCTGGGCACGGGTCTCCTCTCACAGTGTGAGGGGTATAGACCATAGTCCACCACGCTGGCCAAGTGCGGATTGGTGGACTTCGCACACGTTTGAGAACATTATGGAGAACTCTCAGGTGTGCAGGTTTCCTCACGATGTTTTCCTTCACCGAAGCAAGTGATAATTAAATATTAATACGCACATAATTTTTTAAAATTAGTGGTGCGTGCGGGGTTTGAACCCGGACCCTCCGGTTCGGTAGTCCAACGTTCAACCACACGGCTATCACTGCTTACTGCTTGCCGCTGAACGACTTGTCGTAATTCGGCTAGAAGCAAGGTCCCAAGAGTCTCAGTTTTTCATTGTATCCTCTTCTTAGTTGGCTATCAAAGCATCAGACGAGCAACCTAATGGTAAGTGGTCACCATAGCTCATGGTTATCAGCAGACCGATGTGTTTCCAGCGAAGAAAGAAAGAAAAAAATATGATGAAAGAGATGCCACAGTCAGATTCACAATTATACTTTACGCCATGGTATCTTGTCCACAGATGCAGACCCCGAGCCAGTGTACGATTACCACTCAATGCCGGCTCTCTCAGAGCTGGATGACTTTGACCTGTGTCTTAAGAATCCAGATGCGGTCTACTGTATTGTAGACTTTGAACTCCTGGAAGATGACACTCCTCTGTACAGGTTTATTAAAGTAAGCAAATAGACCTTATTAACAGTAACTGTAACAAAACTATAAGACATTTATTTTATTAATTAAACCCGTATGACTCAATGGTTGCCATGCCATTTATTAGTGTTTGTTAGATATTAATAAAACTTAAGGGTCGGTTTTATACCACAACACACACTGAAGCGTAGCAAAGGGTTCATCTAAGAGTTGAAATGGTAACCCTTATAACCATACGCATAATGCACAAACATAATTGTTCTAAAAATGACGCTAAAATTACCGTAAATGCACGATCAGTGCATGCATACTAGTATGATGTGCATAGCGTTATGGAAATAAGAGTGAATGTCCTTTGCCAATTTTAGCAAGTTCGCACCGGTCCGCTCATTTGGCGACTGACTAAAGCCAATATAGTACAGCTAACAAAGTTAAACCTAAATTTTAAAAGTGCTTATGTCCTTCCTGTCTTTTTATCCCAACAGAACTTCTCATCTCTCTCCTACACAAACTACAAGCACTCCAAACTTCACCGGGGAGTATGCGCGTCCCAACACTGCGGTCTGAACGCAACTCATGCAAATGTTTCTGAAACAATTGCCGATAGATTGAAGGAGTGTTTCAACGGTACCATTCATGAAGGTTACGGATTGCAGGTATGTATGTCTAATATAATATGTAGTTCAGAGAATCAAAACCGAAGCACTTACAGCTCGGATTGTGTCAATTGAGTCATCGATGGGGTAACAGCTGGTTTAGTTAATCTCCTTTTATTTCTGTTGCACTATGCAGTTATGGCATGCGTTATAGAAATCTCCCGCACCTTGCTTGCGGCCTGCAACGACCAAAGAAAATGAGTATATTATTATGATTGCCGGATATTATTATAACTATTATTCTCCTTAATGTACTAGCATCGAGTTAACTTTCCTTTTTATTGTTTAAAAATAGACGGCATATTTTTTTAAATGAGGAAATGTTTTGTCTGTTTAATAACTTTTGGAAATTTAATTACATGTGATTTTTGTTAATTAAACGAGTTTTAAGTTTTTTTAAGCAATATTCACGTTATTTTTTAAACACGTTTCTGGTCGATTAATTATGGTTGACAAGAATATCCGGGCTGTAAGCGTTTCACTTATATATCCTGCACCAAAATTACCAAACCAACTTTTTTACCAGGTGGATGTCCTGTCAGTCCGATATTGCAAGACTCAGAACGACAGCATCCCTCCGGACATATTGGACTACGTCATTGGAGCTCTCCTACTTATTCTGCTGCTAGTTAATTTGGGATGTTCAGCGTATTTCTTCTTTTGGCCACCGGAGAATGGTGAAGGTGCGTAGATACACTTTAGGATTATAATACCGAATTCATATTACTTTATTTTTTTACCGGCTTCAAAAAAGAGGGTATTTTCAATTCGACTGAATTTATTTTACGTTTGTTTAACTTTTACTGGGTGTACCGATTTTGATGATTCTTTTTACAGTAAAAACTCGATTAACTGTACTAATTGTTGTCATAAGTCATCCATATAATCGAAAATCCGGATAATTGAAAGTATGAACAAAAGCGACTTTTGTACAATAAAAAAAACATTAATAAACTCATACCAATTGCAATTATTGCAGTTATTTAAAAGGCATTTCTCTACTTTTCTCTATAATGTTGCTCATGTTAACTCGCAGAATCCCAACACTTAAATAAAATGAGCGTGACTTCCTGGCCCTGAGGCGACCAGGGATTTATATATCCGCCTATCTGGGAATCAAACCCAGGACTCTACAAATAGCAGTCGGGCATGGTAACCATTGCCATTAATACATACCTAGGTCAACTCAAGAGAAAGTCAGAGAAGTTATTACAAAATTGAACCGATTTTTAATACATTAAAAAACTTTTCTTATAAAATATTCAAGTGGGGCATTATAAGTTTGTAAAGGTTCGAACAGATTGGAAGAAAAAGTTTTAATTGAATTGTTTTACCGCGAAAGAGTAACGAGTGATTGTGATGAGGGATTTTTAAGCTATTGCATAGCTTTTATCGCGGGCCTTGAGCGTGGGGACCGAATCCAGAAATTCCGTAACGAAAAAAACCTAACACCCCCAATCAGCGCCATCTAGTACCTTAATACTAAGGTATGGTACGTATGTTTTCTACAAACTAGATGGCGCTGTTCTGATATAACTATATAACTTCTAATAATTATAATTGCATAAGTTGATAAAAAATGCTATGCAATAGCTTTACCGCGGCAGTCTCCGAGTGCCACATTTAATTTTTTACTCTTTTATAGTGATGCTTATCATAATTTGTACTAAGTTGTCCCAGCTACACTACTGCGACAGCTTACAGATTATTACATTACGAGTATTATAATTATACCTGATCCCTGTAGGCGGTCAAGCTTTCAGTTCGTCGCGTCTAGTGTCAAGTATTACACATTAACTTGACTAAAATCCCACCGGATGGTAAGCGGAGATGTAGTCTTGGGTGGTAAAGCGCAGTAGTTTTAAATATATTTTGTGGTTTAGGACTTACACGCGGGCGATGCCGCAAGCAAAACTATTTTTCATTAAAACGTAAAACTTTAAGACAATATAATGGGTACAAAAAGGTTTACACTTGGCAATTTTTTTTTAAGTCCAAAAACGATCATACCTGATGGTAAATGGTCACCGTCGCATGGACACCAGTAACACTAAAGGAGAGAAAAAAAAAGAAAAACCACTCTCGCTTGTTTTCAGAGCGACCCATTGATTTAAATCGCTAACCGCCTACAATCCAACAAGTGGCTAAACAAGGTTGTCTATTATAGCTCATCAAATAGTAAATAAGTACGGCTTAATGAACTCAGAAGTTCAAAGTAAAACTGACTTGTTTAGAATATTTTAATAAGTAATCAAGAACGCCATTTTAAGTAGGTCTTCGGTACATTTTGTACTGTGAAACAGATTGACTGTTTCCATTGTATTATTTATTTTAATAGGGTTAAGTTTACTATTCATTGGTTACGAAAACCTAACTTATTGGGTGTACCGATTTTAATGATTTTTATATTCGAAGGTTGGTATTCGTCATGTGGTCACATTGGACCTGATGAGTAGTTTTTGATATATCCGTAATAATGCGTATTTAATTGACTTTGATTACATTGATGATGACTTCATTTTATTACATATCGATGTAAAATGAACAATTATACGGATGGTGCAATGGTTACCAGGCCGGATCGCCGTTCCGAGGGTCCTGGGTTCGATTCCCAGCGAGGCGGAAATTTGAAGGATGAATTTAAATTTCCGTTCTTGGTCTGTGTGTGTGTGTTCTTGTCTTGTGCGTTGTCCATGGCACCCACGACACAGGGAATCCTAGTGTGGGGCTATGAGTGTGAAGCGTTATTTATTTATTTGTATTTAATTTTTCAAGTCGGCTTTGTATGATTTTTTTTGTCTCGGTTATATTTGTGTCTTAATCGAGTTTAACAATGAAAACAAACCCACAAATAGAGCGTCGGCTGTAACCGTTAGAGCCACCGAACACAATGTGGAAAGGGGTTTGTCTGGAACCGTTCCAAGCCCTCCACGCATTGAGCGGTTGGGCTCTAGTTACCATTAGTGCCTCAGTTTTACTTTCTGGTGCGTAATTGAAATGTATTGTGCCGAAAATGACGTCATTATGCGTCTTTATGATGCCATTGATTATTAAGATCGACTATTGTAACGACTTACTTATAACGATTGTCTCAATCGTGAATTTGAATTTGAAAATTCGAAGGTAACAGTTGTAGATTAAATGAAGTCACGCGTAGTTGAAGTTTTATGTTATCTGAAGCGGTTCGTTCGAAGATTGGTTCTAAAATTGAAATTCAAAAATTTTTTTATGGTAGTAAAGTAGCGAACGATCATGCAGCACCACCATCCGCTGCCGCCCATAACTACTATGACTGACTTAGAAACCACAACCACACCGCAAGGAAAATTCGCTTTCAAAGTAAAAAAAAACCGCATCAAAATCGGTCCATCCGTTTGAGAGCTACGATGCCACAGACAGACATACACACAAACAGACAGACAGACATCGACGTCAAACTTATATCACCCCTTTTTTTGCGTCGGGGGTTAAAAATAAGTTGATCAAAGATCGTTTATATTTTGAACATTTACAGGTAACAAATTCGTACAAGCGTTTTGCATCCAAAAGAACTGGAAAGCCCTCAAGTACGGCGGCAGTGCCGATGGCGGCATCTTCAAATGTTTCCAGGCCATGAGGTATGCCTTATTTCAATCGACACTTAGTTATGTTAAAAATATACTTCAATTCTAAAGGTAAAGTTTACCTTTAGATAGAGTTAACCTTATTTAAAGGCAGATCTTTGAAGGCGTCCTTTTAGAGTTCCGGACCTACTTACCTAACCCTCGCCATTTCTTGGAAAAAAAAGGCGTGTAATTTGCCGATCGTACGAACTACTTCTAATAATATAACTATGTTCTAACAAGTTATTGTATTTACCACCAGATTTTACACCATGGTCATGATACTGGGCCTTCACTCCATGATCTTCATCGGCTACGGATACACTGCCAATCCTGACTTCATTGAAAAGGTAAGTTTATCTTGTTTACGTTTAAGTAAAAAAAGTAAAAGGTGTTAATGTTTGTTCAACTCCAACTCGACTCAGATTCAACTCATAGGAAAACATTGAAATATGATATATTTTATGCCACTAACGTCAAATTTTCATCCGAATCGGAGTTTGCCGTAGGTACGAGTATACTTACAAGGCCACCACGTGTGAATCCGCGACCCGAGAAAAAACATTTATCTGCCACATAAATATCTGCCGGGAATCGAACCCGGAACCCGTTGCTTCGCAGGCAAATTCACTGCAACCCACGCTACGAGATCGTCAAAATTAATTAAACGAAACTATCATATCACGTTCATAGCTTTACTTAATTGATTAACGCAACGAGCTTTGGAACGCGGAAAGTTTAGTTAAAGTTCAGGAAAGCTCGCTCAATAAGCTCCAAGCAACTAATCCCAGGAGCATTAGTTAAGCATCCCTATCGTAATTGAAACTGAAGATGTCGCTAATTTGTTTAAAGGAATACACGTGAATGTTAGACAAACGAATTTTGTTGCCGCGGGATATCACGTGAAACCCATATTTTGACAGCATTTGCAACCATTGCAATAAATTGGATGCCTTTCTTAATTATTATACAGTAACCACTATTATCTCCTCGCAAACCATAACTGTACAGGCCGTAATCCACCACGCTGGCCAAATATTCAAACTCATTATTCAAATTTCTGCCTTGCTGGGAATCGATCCCAGGACCCTTGGAACGGGTCGTCTGATGCTCATCATTAGAGAATGATGAGCAATATTTCGAGTGCGTGTAGTAATGGGCATAGTTTTAACTAAGCGAAGCGACCGCTAGTTTACTAGTGCCTAAGTAATCAGTGAAGCGCTCATAGCCCGGCGGCTTGCGTCGATCTCAAGTGATCGACAAAGCGGGCGCGGTCGGTAGTTGGATGGGTGACCGCTAGTGGCAAAAATTTCTTGAGCGCTTCCGTGCTTCGGAGGGCACGTAAAGCCGTCGGTCCCGGTTGTTATCATTTGGTAGCAGTCGTTAAGCCATGTCGGATACCTTCGGGCGGCTTAAAATTTCCGATACTTGGGTTGGCCACTAACCCCTCCACCAATCCGCACTGGAGCAGCGTGGTGGAGTATGCTCTAGGCCTCCTCAGGTACGAGGAGAGACCCGTGCTCAGTAGTGGGCCATTAATGGGTTGTAGCCAAGTAATCAATTTAAAATTTTAAACCCCCGACTAAGAATGAACTGATGGTCATCAGAAGCTTTAACAGATGTTCGTAAATTGAATAAATTATAACTCCATAAGAACGATATCACATCACGTCGATCACGACAGCTTTCAAACAAAAAACGCATCTCGGTCCATTTGTTTAGGTGCTACGATGGCACAGACACACAGTTAACCAGCCATCAAACTTCGGGGGTTAGAAATCATACGTAGTAAGTCCGTATCCCATATTAACAGTATTCATTACTAGAGAAGCGTCCTATGATTGTACTACAAACTAATTTTTTACCCTTAAAATGTGGAAAATTGATGAATTAATTAAACAAAGCCGTCCGTTCGACACGCAGCCCTAAATCACTTCTGGGGAACGCTGATTTATAGCCTAAATTAATCAAGTTAGATAAATAAATCGGATTTAGCTCTTGGGCTATACCGGTTTAAGTTCTTCAGTTGGATTCGGGTATTAATAGCCGGATATCCACTCATTTCTAGTGATAACTATCTTAACTATATAAAAATATTATTAAGCTGAAGAGTTTGTTTGTTTGTTTGAACGGGCTAATCTCAGGAACTTCTGGTTCGAATTGTAAAATTATTTTTGAGTTGGATAGTCCATTTATTGAGGAAGGCTATAGGCTATATAACATCACACTACGACGAATAGGAGCAGAGCATTAATAAAAAACGTTGCATAAATGGGAAAACATTTAAGTCAAGTCAGGCCTCACATGGAGTTCCCAACTTTGGGTATTGGCGCCTCAATATCAGCTTAGCCCATTTGATGCCGTACAAAAGCGCTTGTTTCGAATTGCCCACAAGTCACTGACAGAACACCTGAGTCTTGAGGAGAGACATTGTATGTCTCTGCATGTTTTATTGCATCCGCACTTGGCCAACGTGGTGGACTATGACCTGTACCCCTCACGTCGTGAGAGGAGACTCGTGCCCAGCACCCACTGCTGGGCACGAGTTGCTGGGCACAGTTATGGGTTGCGAAGAAGAAGAAGAGATATAAAATTTCAACTCCCAACATAACTTACAAACTGAAACCCGTATAACTTCAAAATAGTACCGCTGATACAAGTAAATACTTCAACTATAAGCAATACAAATAAACCACAAGAAACAAACTACAACTGCAAGGAATTCAAAACACATGTTTTTCCTAACACGATGTTCAAAAATGAACCTAATTTTAAACTGGATAAAGTGAAATTCAGCTTGTAAACAGTTTGATAAGAAACTTGGATGCGCTACTAATAACTGTTGGACTTTAAGACTTGAGTAATAAGCTTCATTTTCGCGTGGTAACATCAACGGTCAAGCAGTAACTTGTTTTGAAGTTCGGGTTGTGATCAGGGCGAAACTTCAATAACCTTATTAGGGTCTTTTCATACGCAAAAAGTTTTCGCTTTGAAAACAAACGAAGGAAAATGTTTGTAGAATTTTGTTGTCGGTCATTCGATGTTTAGACGTTTTATTTGAAAACTTCGTATGTTTTTCATACGCGGGTTCTTCGTTGCGAATGTTTTGTTTATATAACTTTTATGTAACAGATAAATATCCGGTTACAGTTTTTTAGAGGCGATTATCTCAGCACGTACAAACAATTACTAACTATATCTATTTTACTAACAACAACTAACATGACTAACAATCGCCAACAGTCCCTGTCCCAGTCCGCAAAATTACTAACAAACTAACTAGCTAATGTTCTAACACCGTCACCTAATTGGTCTTACTAAGTTCTAAGTCGGTTACAGTTGTCATGGGCGGCAGCGGAAATGTGGTGATTCATGCTCGTTTGCTATCTTAAACCTTTTAAAAAAGGAACAAGAATATACAAAATACATCACCTTCCATTGCATAGCGCAGTCTATAAATACTAAAAAAAACATAGAAAAATACAACCATCACTTCCTTGTATTTTTGTAATAGAATGTAAAAGATAATATAAGGATTACGTACATACTAAAATGCAAGTAACCAAGTTGCATTGCTCATGTACAGGAAACTGCAGTATTCATACCGATTTCCACACAACGCGTTTATAGCGGCAACTTACAACACGATAACCTGTTAGAATGTTACTTGGCAGATTGCCTTAATTCACCAACTGGGTTATTTAGTTAGCGACGGTTTTTCATACTGGGATAGTACACAATTTTTTATAGAATTAAGAGGAAATGCTACGGGTCATTTTTCCATACAAACGTTCTCGACTAATCCCTCGCTGGTTTTTGACTCTAGATGAATATTTTTTTCACACAAGAATAATATCATCATTATCTATGTCGGTACGTTTTGATTTTTTTGATATTTTTGTTTTCAAAAGTTTTAGGCTACTTCAAACAGCGCTTAAAACGGCCAAATAAATATGCCGCAAACAAACGCCTAGTACACAAATTGTATAATAATTAGCACGAAAAGCTAAACGGTCCGACACAAAATATCTCCTTCCCATTCAATTTCCAAAATTTCGTTAAGATTGCTTTAGTTTTGGCGGGGGGATTAGTCGAGAACGGAACCTCGATTTTGATGATTTTTGCCTCGGGTTTTTACACGGAGCTGCAGTTGTCCCTATCGCACTGACATACACGCCGCTCGCAAGCGCGACAGAGATATTGAGTGAAAAAATCCCAAATTTGAAAAAGGGTTCGCGTGGTATTTCCTCTTAAGGCAGCAAACGAGCACGCGGCACCACCTTCGGCTGCCGTCCATGACGACTTTGACCGACTAGAGCAAGACTCAAATGGGGACTAGGATATAGTCCGGGATGTAGCGTTGCATTTTAGGTAGTGTTTTTACGCCAATCGGTTGACATCTTGTTCAGTAGATCTCGAATGACTCATAAGTGAACCAAGCGTCAGCTGACCCACCCGCGGTGGGTGCGGATGTGGGTGGTTCCGGAAGTGTAATTCGGTAATTCTATCAAGAGATAGAGTTAACGAATTACATATATTTCTATCTCTAGATAGAATTACCGAATTACACTAGGTCTATCTAGAGCTCTATTTACTCTAAGTCTATCTAGAGGTACCTCTAGATCTATCTAGAGAGTATAATATAATCAAAGTTAACTAATACCAAATTAAAACGTATGTCTCTGTAAAAATTTGAAAATTTTCGCAAACAAATGTAGCCTATGTCACTCTTCAGCCCTTGAACTATCTCCATACCAAAAATCACATCAATCCGTTGCTCCGATTTGGCATGAAAAAAAGATAAACAAAAATACACACTTTGCATTTACAATATAAAGTGTGAATGTGTAAAACGCGTGCAGACCACATCGTTTCAATAGAATCTAACAATAGTTCCATCATATATCTCTGTTGGGTAATAAAATCTAGATTTATAGCAATGTTATGAATATCTCAACGATATGACGCGGGCTTTGATATCAATATATTATATGAACAAAAACCGATCTTATCGGCTGAATAAATCAAATGAGTAAGGCAGTTGTCCGACCGCCGCCGGGGAGAGTAGCGAGTAGAGCGAGAAACTGAAAACGAGTTGGCGAGCAGCGAGTAGCGAGTGTGTTTTGTCGCTGGGCTATCAGCGAGCGAGCGATACTTTTTTATATAATTTATGTACACTTATAAAACACATACAAGAAACCGCCGTGCCATGCGTACTCGGCGAGTGTTCCGACCGCCAAGCGAGCATCGTTGAGCGAGTGTAGACTGAGTGTTCGATAGCTCTTATCGCACAGCGACAAACTAGAGGAGCGAGTCCTCGCTGGCAGTGTGAACAGTTAACGATCAACTATTAATGTGCATCTCTTTTGTTTACACGGAATGTATATCTTATTGTACGTTTCTTGAGCGAGAAAATAGCCGATCGTTACTCGCTTACTAGCCGGCGGTGGGACAGCTTCCTAAATAACGAGCTATAAGTATTGTATGTAAATGTTGTATATCTACAAACTGAAAATCTGAAAAACCTTATTGGGTCTATGAAAAACCGACGCAGTAATCAAGGCTAGGGGAGGCAATACTCAATATACAATTGACTATTGGGACACTATTACTATAGTACTACATTATCATAATCTCAATGTTATTGTCTATAAGATTAAACTGAGATTAAACTTAGACTTCTTTAAAATGTATTCTTGTAATTTGTAATTGTTTCTTACCATAAACGTCATCTCATTTTTTTTCAATAAGAGTTAAGTTTAAAAAATTTAGGCTTTTTACAGCTAAAACCTGCGACTAAGACTGACTGTGTGAAAGAGTTTTAAAACAAATCTGGAACCTAGGGTTTCAGCAGCTTGAGCTAGAGATTCTTTTCGATTTTTGTTCCCGAGTGTAGATTCAGCTCAAAAACTTTGCAGAAATGTATTATTCGTTATTGGCTGAGCTTCGCCCACGTAGTTCTCGGGAACAACAAACTACCGTTAATATTATCCCACGGGAACGTATTACCGGGAATAAAGTATCCTATGTCTCAGTCCAGGTCATGGTCTAACCGTGTGTCACATTGTATCTATCGCAAAATAGGGTGAATACCCTCTTTTATAGTTCGTTTGAAGGTTTTATTATTACATACATTACAAACAGATTTATTAATGCAATTTACACCGAATCATTTTCAATCCTGAACTGATTACTGCAAATTACTCAAAAAATCTGCTACTCTGGACAGGTGACAACCCTATAGTATACACTATACAAGTCCCAGCATATTACAACACGCAGTTGCCACAGATTAGGGCACGTCCAACAGTTTATCAAATTAAATGTTTGCGGCTGCCACCGACTTGTGGTTAGAACAGTTCCATCACGAAGTAATCTCTGAATCACTTGTCTAACCGTGCTATTAAGGAATGGCTGTAAAGCTATTTAGTCGCAAACTATTTTATGCAACTATATTTAACTGGGTCGAGTCAATATGGACAGAGGAATTACCATACTCGTAAATAATCGAATTTCGATTGAAGAACACATGATTTTAAAATTGAGCGATCATAAATATTTCGCAGTATTTTTGAAGAAATACTCATAAAATATAAAATAAACCGACATGTGGCAATTCACACGTGCTAGAAGTGAAACTTCATAACAACGAATACTGTCATTTTTGCTTTGCTTATGTCAGCCGCCATTTTGCCGATGCTTCATTTGCGTCATTTCCGTTTCAACGAATTCCAAATCACAACGATACTAAAGAAGTATTCACTTCAAAATTTGATCATCAGGTGGCCCGTCTGCTCGTTTGTGGGGTATTCCCATAAAAAAGTTGAACCCCAACAAATTATAACACATTATAATGTACTTTACTTGTACCTTATTTTATTCCATTATCACGAACAACATAAATTTGTCCATAACCATGTTCCATTACATTAATGTGTTTATTAATGTATCGCTGAGTACCGTCGTCAATTTTATTATCAACTACATTTTGGCAGCTACTTTGATCGTGTCAAAATACTCGTAATTCAACTAAATCCTTCTATTCCAGTCTTACGACGATTTCTTCAAGTCTCTGCTGTTCAACGCGCGTATCATTGTCCAAATCTTCTTTGTGATGGGCGGTTTCCTGATGGCGTACAAGATGCTGCTATACGCGGAGACACATCAGTTCACGCTGAAGACTGTGCCTATGGCTCTGTTGAATCGATGGCTAAGGTACGTATCCTATTATTATATTAGCAGCTCCTACATTCTACCTTAGAGCAGCGTGGTGGACTAGGCAGTAGGTCTCCTCTGTTAGGAGGAGGAGGTTATGTTTGGCAAAGGGAGATCTCCGGCCGGGCAAGACGTCTTGCCCGGGAGGCGTTTAAGCCCCAAATGCCGAGTTGTCGGAATGCGAGCGGTGTAGAAAACTTCGATAGCGTGATTCAGGCTTCGTGACGTCACCGTGTGACGTGTGTGCGATGTCGCCACAAGGAGAAATTAACATGGTATATCATTCTCATTAGACAAATTATTGAAAACCGTAAGTTAGCTGAGATAAGTAACGTTATTAACAGCCTCAAATAGAAACTGCTGATCAACGCTCGAGGTTAGGTATGTCGCCCAGTTCCTCTTTTTAGAGTGGACTTTGTATTATCCAGTTAAATTCCGAAGATACTCCAGGCTTAGTAGGCCCGGCTAGGTAGGTACCACTCTCTTGCTTGAATCAGCTGACACACAACTTGTCGTATTCCAGCTGGGAGTTTGACTTGTATTGTTCCTTTTTTCCTTAGCAAAGAAAGGATGCTTCGTCAAGCATCGGTGAAGCCTTTGGTGACCACTTACCATAAACTTACTTTCCTGCTCGTTGGGCAGGTATAAAAAAACTGATGAATCAACTGGGTTATAAACGTGCCTAACCTCTCCAATTGGTATTATGCATTATCCGGACCGAGTAGTAAGCCATTCCAATAATTGAAGGCAGTACCTGAAGTAAAGTGCGCCCATTACAGACTTATAATGGTGAAAGTTTCGCAATACTGCGTGTACGAATCCGTGAAATTAGACCCTCTGTACGGAGACCGATTATAATAAATTAACGGAATTTTTCTTACCTGCAATTATTATTCTGTTTCTGAATTATTATTTATTTTCTGTTATTTATGTCAAGATGATCTTTAAGCGTTCTTATTTATAGACACACCCCTGTTTTGTCATTCTGTAACAATCTCCAAATATTCCAGGTTGATCCCCGCAGTCTTAGTAGTGATGGGGCTGGCGATGACGTGGGTGCCACATATGGGCTCGGGACCGATGTGGGACGCGGTGGTCAAGCGTGAGCGGGATCTCTGTAGGAGCAACTGGTGGCAGCTGGTCATACTGATGCCTAATCTGTTCCCCTTCGAGAATTTGTGTTTGCCTCAGGCTTGGTGAGTTTTACTATTTTTATGTCTTGCCTCCGCCAATCCACAATGGAGCAGCGTGGTGGAGTATGCTCTAGGCCTCGTCAGGTATGAGGAGAGTCACGTGCTTAGTAGTGGGCCATTAATAGGTTCAAGCAAGTACTTGTACCATTTCTACCGTGTAATAATTGTTAACCATTGCGCCATACGGGTCGTCATTTAAAAAACAAATCTGATATCTCCATCGAATAGATTAGCGCGCGTCAACTTAACGTATGTTCTGAGTAATTCAACTCACTTTTTATTACCACAATAATTTAACCGGTCGATATGCAAATTTTATGGAAAATACACCTTACTACATACATAATAGAACACAAACACATAAATTAAGCAATTCCGGCCACTTGGCTCCTGTTCCGAGTTGATATTACTTAACGATAAATTACGAGTAAATTATCGGAAGTGGAGAACGCACTTTATAATACGCCCACACTTTATTTTTTACCTTATCTTGGTTGGGATAAAGTTCAAAATCTAGTAAAGTTGTTTTAATATGACAAGATGCATTACCGTTTTTCATTGCAGCCGAATTTAGGTCATAACTATTATAAATAAAGTCCTGTTTAGTGTAAACCTTGTATAACGGCTTCTTAGCCTAATTCCGCTGAAATATCACAGTACAGATCAACACGTTTCCTTACTTAATGTCTGCGTTATGCGGCATGCGTTTGCGATATGCGTCTGCGATTTTAGTACCATTGTTTTGTAGACACAGGCACAAAATTCAGTACCTATCTAGTTAAACGTACATATCGCACGCTTCTTTTTCGATCGGTAACGTGTTGATGATACATTTGGTGTTTCTGATGTCCGATAACTAAACATTACTCAACTTACGTACAAAGTCGAATACCTAATTACAGATTTTTTTTTTATTATCCATGGTATCATAGACATACTAATATCACAGTCTAAATATGTGTTAATATTATAAAAAGAAAAGATTTTTATTTTTGTATTGATTATTGATTATTGGACCAATTTAAAAAAATCTTTCACCAATAGAATCTTATGTTATTATTGTATTGGAACGAAGTTCCTCAACTGTTAACTGTCAACGCGGCTTACTGGTAGTGCGATTTGTGTGTTTTTTATTTAAAAAAATTAGGGTTCTTCACGAACATTCCAATAATACCACGCGGCTTTAAAAAAATCCTAAAAAGAGCTGTAATTCATGAGTAGGTACATTCGCTAATACGACTTTTTCGAGTATTGGTACTAAGGAATTATGTTCCTCTGAGCGAATCGAGTGTGGTGACTAGTCTATTTATCCATAGAACCATGTACCAAAACATCTGCCGATCAAAGCCGCACGCGTCAACCGCACGGGCCGCACGGTCCGCACGACGTAAATTACCCAACTGTCATTACACACAAGGTCTGTTTATAATGTTTAGAAAACGGTTTGTTCTCTTACACCATTAAGACTTGCGAAATCATCCTACATCTTGTGATCTGACGACGGATGTGTGCACATTGTTATCTAGAATGGCATGTCATCATACGCAGGACAAGCCACTCTCCAAACTCCAACTGTGTGTGTTGTCCATTGCACCCATGACACAGATTACCCTAGTGCGGGGATAGATTCCGTTATCAAAGAAAGAATTACGAATTTTGATGAAGAAAATCTTGATTTTTTTGTACAATCTAACAGTTGTCTTTATACATAAAATTTGTTAATATCTGATTTTTATAAATATATGCTCTATATGAAATACACAATTACATAATTATGTAAGTACCTATTATATTTAAACAAATCGCCATTTGAAATAATAATATGTGTTATAATATTTAAACGAAGTGTACTTGAGCCGAGCTTCCAAAAGATTTGATATAATATTTCCTCCACAGAAAAAGCCTACTACCGAGGGGATATTAAAAGAGTATTGTTCCTCATTAAACATTTATCTTTTAATTTTAAAACAGAATGCTCCTAATGGAACCTACAAAACCTACAATTACAAAATCGTAGGAAAGTGACAACACTTAACTCAATTAGAAACGAATGAACAACCACAAGAACCAAACGTAACATGTGAGCATTAAGAACAACGAAAATTGAATCCTCTCCCCCAGTCCCAAGATTCAAATCAGACTAGATTATCTTTCTTCAGTACACGTTTAGAAGTAAGGTTGCACCAATCTACGCTTTTCAGGAGCAATTTAAAAGAAAGATGAAACTTTACGGAGCGGCGGAATGATTACGATTTGAAGTAAATTGAAGAGGTGATAGCTTAGGTGTTCTGCGCGGTACCGTAGAGATTTACACGTCGACTTTATTTATATAAACAGCTAGTGAACGAACCTAGACACCTGTGCTATGTGGTCACCATCTCCCTTAGACATGAGATAGCAAAGGCAACGCCCATGCGTTGCAGGGAGGTCGTAACTGGTTCTCAAGCCCAAACTGGTACACGAGCAGTCGTTTGGCTGCTTACGAAACTCCATGTACAAAGTCATCTAGATAGCCTAGTTACTGATCCTGACCCTGCCTGCAAAGCGATCTCGGGTTCGATTCCCAGAGCAGATAAACAGCTAAATATTCACTGACCGTGGTCAGTGTTAGTGATAATAAATAAACATCTCTACACAGTCATTGCCCCATAATATGATTCCCTGTATAGTGAGTGTCATTGAGTGTTGTCCACACTCAAAGACAAGGACACACACCCAGACCGAGAATAGAAATTTAAACTCATCGTTCAAATTTCCGCCTCACTAGGAAATTTGAATGATGAGTGAGTGAGACAAGCATAGTGGCTGTCAGGTTTAGTAATCATTGCGCCAAACGTGTTGTTCATACTACCCGCGAAACAGAGAATCCCATTGCGGGGGTATGAGTGTATAAGCGTTAATTTATTAATTATTTCTATGGAAATAATGTTCCCTTTCCCACAGGTACTTAGGCACAGACACTCAGCTCTTTCTCATCACTATGGTGGTGATGCTGGTCATCTGGAGGTGGCCCAGGTCTGGGGTGCCCGTGCTGTCCGGCGTGATGGTAGCCAGTCTACTCATTCCGTTCCTGCAGAGCTATTTCATGGACCTCATGCCGATTAGAGTCAGTATATTCCCGGAGTAAGTAATTTTGGTGGTACTCAAAATGAAACATTCTTCCGTTACTGAGTGACTGACAGACAATGCACAGCCGAAACGGAACGCAATAAGCAGTAATAAGTTTTAATCTTCTAAATTCTCCTCTCACTGTTATAATGACATGTTTACGAATGGATTTTTTGATATGATACAAGCAACGTCTTATAAAGACGTATGATGGGCTGCGCGCACGGAAAAGTTTCCCGTTCCACTGACGTCAGTGCATGACGTCAGAGCTACCGGTTAGAATAGTTCGGCTACCGGAACGTCGCCACGTGAGCTTCGTCGAGAACCCCCGCCCACCTCGACGGAAGCCATTATTTATAACAAATGTTGAATACGTGACAACGTGTTTTCATCAATGTTTCTTTATGACGTTATCACGTAAAACTATCGTCCGTAAACCGACTTTACAGACAACAGATATTTATTTCACTGGCAACCTACAAAACAGCTAAAAATGTTACTATTTTCTGTCACAAACATCGCTCTTCTTTTTAGATCAATAAGAGACATATTCGGGTATAACGACACGTTCTACCACGCCTATGTATCAGCGCAGGGCAACTGGGCAGGCTACCACCTTGGAGTATTGACTGCTTGGTTCTACCATAAGGCGCAGAACGAAAAGTGGAACTTACGGGATTCTTTGGTGAGTCACAATGGTGGTAAAAAACTTTATGACAATCCGATAAACGAGCACACAGGTCGCTTGATGGTAAGTGGTTACCACTACATTGACGTGACTTAGAAGTTCTTCTAGATAGCAACCATAGACGCACTTCAAGCCATATCCAGAAGATTGATCCTGAAAAAGTTAAAACCCTTCATGGACTTGATTAAACAGTGTGAAGAAAACAAGAATACTTACTTTATGTCTGCCTTTTTATATAATTAAGCGCCAAACAAACAGACAAACCACCCGATAGTAAGTGATCAATCATCGTCGCGCATCGACATTAGCATCACCAAATCACCGATACGTTACCGACTAAGAAAGAAGAAACCCTTTCCGTTATTGCCCAGTTTGACACCTCTCATTGAAGCCTAGTAATTGGTCAATAGGAAGTAAGGTAATAACTGCCATTGTATGCCACTTCAGAGCAGACAGTCGCAATAAATCAATCAGAAGCCGCCTCAAACAGAACTAATCTCGAACATCGATTTGCTCCACCGCGTTAGATTAGATCGTAGCTAAGCACTTGATTTAGTTAGTGCCCGACTAGTGAAAACTAGTGAATACTAGTGAAAACTAGTGAAAACTGGCGAAAACCAGTATATTCCAATACGAAGTCGGCATCCAATGTAAAACTATTTTGTTAATTTAAACAAACAAAAACAAAATAATTGTATAGAAAATCCTAATGCTGAAGTTTGAGTGTGTAAACATTTTTTATTGAGACTCAAATATAACAGTGATTAGCGAAGAAAGCGAGCGTGAAAAGGTAACAGACAGACTGTACCTTTTCACGCTTAAGCTGCAGAACCGATTTAGATGAAATTTGGTATGGAGATAGCTAGAGTCCCGGGAAAGCACATAGGATAGTCATATTCCGATAATACGTTCCCTTGGGGTAATTTTTACGATATTTTGTCGTTTTCCGATATACCTGCGAATCCGCGAGCAAAGACTACTATCTTAATAAGCAAAGACGTCAATGTAACCATAAACCCTTAATTCCAGCTGCTGAAACTCCTGTTCATCATCTCTATCCCCGTAGCATTTGGCACTGTGCTGATGGGCTGGGACCTTCACCACCGCGAGGCCTCGGCGTTCGAGTCAGCCATCTTCAACTCCCTCAACCAAAACTTCTTCGCTCTAGCCATCTGCGTCTTTGTTATTGGTTACTTCTATAAGTGTAATAGTAAGTTTTGACGTTTACTCATAAGTTTTAAGTAATCTATCCAAACATATAAATACTCTAAGTGATGTCTGTACATGAAAGCTATTTGAGAAAAATAAGGAAATTTTCACAAACACTTCGAAAGTAAATACACCGTCGCTTCAACAAATCCCTACCGTGAGGGTCTTGGAAGAATCGGCAAGAAACTCGTAAGGAGCTTTTTCCCTACTTAAATTACAGATTGCACTTACCGCATTCGTCGTCTGTTAATCGGGTAATCGATTTGTCCGTTTCTGAGTTGGAGCGTTGTTACCGCTAATCTTAGTAACGACTTAACCTATTTGGATGCGGTTTGTACTGATGTACTATTGAGAGTTCAAACTAACATTTTAATATTCAAAGTTCTAGTCTAGTCCTACTGTTCAACATGACCAAGAATTTTTTAACCAGAAATACCCACTAAAGCTCAAAATCAGAAGTACCCACTAAAGCAAGGAACGCAATAATTTCATTCAAAATACTTACATTACTTATAGATCACTTAAAGTACTAAGTATCTTACATTTTTTCTCACTTTAATACATATAGACCTACGCAGTACTTTTACCAGTAATTTGGTATACCTTAGCTCCACGCCGCAAAGATAAGGGGATTACCCGGAAACCGGATAACAGTAAAACGACAAGACGAGAATGTTCAGTTCTGCTCCGTATTACGATCTGTTTAATGTACTTTTATAAGGCTGAAAATTGCGTGATAGTGTAGTCAACATACGTTTGGATTTTGTACGAAAATTCCGAATTGTCGTTTGTTTGAATTTGATGCTTGTCTCCTGTGACAAATTAATACCAGTATCCTTAGCTTTGCTACAACGAAACCCGCACTCGAAAAAATCATAGTTTAGACGAGATTCTTTAAACCTATCAATTTTAATTAAATTGTTACCTCAAACGTTTAGTGAAAACCGCTTCTAAATCACCTAAAACCAATTTTGAGATAAACGGAAACAAACACAAACAAACATACAAAAAATCTATAAATTATTGTTTTTCTTAATTAGGTACTATACTTATTATGAAATAATTTCTGGAATCCTAGGGCGGATAGGATGCAATTTTTTGTTAAAGGTAAGCGTTCAATGTTTTTTATTTTTACAGAGATATACGTATGGTCTGTGGAATGGGGTCCACTGCAGCCGTTGGGCCGCATGTCGTATTGCGCTATGCTGGTCCACGCTACAGTCCTACGTACCTACGGGGGGCAGATGAGGAGGTCGTTCTACGCTACGGATTATACTGCAGTAAGTTTTAATATATTATAATAATAGTCCATGCTGGGGTCGAAATATCGGTATAACAATTCAAAATCATGAGAACCTTTGCGCCTAAAAAAATAGGCATCAGTAATAAATGTCTAAAGGACAGCGTGCGCGTTGTAAGGAACTTTTTAGGTAGGTAATTCTTCACCTTAGATAAGATTATTGGGTTTTTTGTATGGATCCCTAATCTTTATGAAAATAATATATAGCCTACGTCACTCAGTAATTATAAAGCATTTTTAAAAGCGGTCCAGTAGTTTTTATGCAAATTAAATATAAAGAAATAAGTATGTATACAAAAATACGAATATTTTCTCATAATAATATTTGTTTGGAATGTTTAAAATAAAACTGCAAATGGATTCCGGTTCCCGGATTATTTTATTTCTTGGATTCATAAAATCAAGAATTTATTTTTCTTAAGAACATGAGAAATCGAATAGTTTAAGAGATACGGTCGAGCTTGCTATTGGATATTGCAAGGAAATAATTTAATCCTCTTATTATGGATGCATTCGGTATTCCGTCTTGGTTCCCTCCGAGGTTTGTGCAGCTACCTAATACATTTTATATGCTCTATTTAAATGGAAAACGGAGTATACGTAATCGAAAATATTGTCCAATATACCTTTTTAAACCTTAAAGAGCGAAAGAAAGATATAGAGATATAGAGATACAAAGAGAGTGTGATACAGATAGAGAAAGAGAGAGTAGGTACGGGGAAACTTGTACTACTCGTAATTAATTTTACGCTTTTAGATGACGATAGTTATTCACTTTATTTGTAACCGGTACTAACAAGACTTGAGTCTCGTAATATAAGTAATTTTATTATGAAAATCGTGAGTACACGTCACAGTTGAAATGTTTAATGGTCACGATGATAAAAAATTATAAATCATTCGTATAAAAAATCTATTAAAATAACTTTCGCTTCTGAATTTCACTTCATCTGCGCATAGTCCCTAAGCACCAATTTTTTTATGAAAGTACCTTTAATAGGGACCTCGACTTAGGAAAATGAGTAAGATTAGAGTAAAATGTTTTCAGTAATGAGCTTATTACGAAGACTCAGTAATTTATTCCCCACTCCCATTAAAATTACGTCAACACATTCTTTGGTACTTCGTATCCTTGAGTCGGATAATGTTTGTTGGTTTAGGCTCTCGAAGGAGCAACTTAATTTTGAGCGTCTTCAAAACTTATTAAATTATTTAAGATGTATTTTGTCCTTTATACCGATTTATATGGCTTCAACCAACCCATGCTAACGGGAAATAAAATACTGAATCGTGTTTCAACACATTTTATACAATGACAATATTGACAACATCAAGTCCTCTTTTCCTTGTTTTTGAAGAAGTACTTCTTTAGTATCGTTGTGATTTGAAATTCGTTGAAACGGAAATGACGCGAATGAAGCATCGGTAAAAAGGCGGCTTACGTAAGCAAAGCAAAACATCAATATTTGGACTGACAATATTCGTTGTTATGAAGTTTCACACATTTTACACATATTTGATACAAAATAAGTATTCAAACATGACGCAATTGAAACATTGATAAATTAGGTCTTATGGCAATATATTTATGTATGTTTATAACATATCAAATCCCTGCTACAAATGGGCGTACAATTATTAATTAGGGTAATTAAATTATTTATTTTTTCAGATAATGCTCTTCGCTGGTATAGTATGTACCACCTTCTTATTTTCTCTGCCACTCCACCTGTTCGTGGAAGCCCCAGCATGTCAGCTACAGAAGATTCTTCTAGCTCCCAAAAGACCAAGGAAAGAAGAGGACCACAACACGAGCCAAGTGAAACCTGGTATTTCTTCTGTGTCAGTCTCCACTGTTTCAACTCATATTTAAAGCCTGGAATTGACTGTTGAAAGGAAGAAAGACAGAGAAGCGAAGAAGACTTAAAAGATTAGAGAAGTGTAAAGAGTAATGGATCTCTACACTTTATGGATACACTTAGTTAAAAAGTATACTCCTGGATAAATACTCCTGGACACTGACCACCTTTTTTGGATGAAAAATTGAATACCTTTTTTTTAAATATAGGTAGGAATTATTGTATGTGCGATGTTAATACTGGTTATTTATTTTCTTTTATTTGTATCGTTCCAAATTCTAAATTTAAAGTTTTAAGGTAAGTCAAACCAAAAAAGAAGGTGGGTCAGGTCTCGTGTTAAGAATATGTTGGAGACCGTAATATTATAAACATAAAAAAAAACTTCGAAATATAATTGTTAATTGATTAATGACATCCATAAACGGTCAACGACATTTAATATGTAGGAATAGGTAGTTTCTGAGCAATATTATGCCGCATAATATAGTTAAAGATACTTGAGTTATTTCTAGTTCTAGATGAATTGTAACTGAAATTATATTTAAGATTTTTATTGTGAAGATGATCTTTGTAATATATAATATGATATTAATTATAGTCTATTATTAATTACGTATCATCTATCTTCCCCCGTATATTAAGCATAGCCATAGTTTCATCTCATTTCGATAATATAAAGCGCAGCACGTCACTAGTAAAACACAAAAATAAAATCCAATGTATACTCCAGACTCCAGAGCAGTATGCTTATCAATTTGCGCTGCCAACGACATCCGTAAATAAGGAAACTGGGTGGAGGAAATGCGGCGGGTGCACTAATACGTGACTCTAGAGCAACATTTGCTTATTGTACTGCTTCCTCTGCGTCAAAGACTGCGCGCAGTAGTTCTTTTACATACTTTGAGGCGGCTCCACACGTCATACCTTGGCTTTTGTCGAACGAGCATACAACACCACCCTTCCGCTGCCGTCCATGACCAACTGTGATTCAGAATAAGACTCGAATCGAGACTAGTATGGTTATTCCAGGTAGCAAACGGTGTTATAACGCTAGTTGGTTAGTTTAGTAGTATTTAGTAGGACTGGGGCAGGGACTGTTAGTGATATTTAGTGCTGTTAGTTGTTGTTAGTTATAGTCCAGTTACTAATTGTTAGTAAGTCTTGTTTTAATTCGGTCACCGATGTGTTGCTACCTATGAGGATTGAGATGGTCACGTCTAAAAAGTGTAACCGGCTCCACACATTTCTAACCGGAACACAATTGCTGTTTAAAAAAATTACTACACGGTAGAAATGGTATTAAATACCGTGGCGGGCGGTATTCTTACCCCGGATGAGCTCTAGGCTCTACCACCTTTAACCATCACGTGTAAGCGCGTAGCTTGACTTGTGTCAACTCTAACCCACTCGAAACACAAAGACAACAACGAATTTACTCAGCACCTAAAGCGTCAACGTCGAGCGTTAAAAATTGTTCCACCTAATAAGGCCACGCAATCGAAATTCGAACAGACGAGCCGCTGGTAATCGCTCACCGTCCCCCATGGACATCTGCCACTCCAAAGGCCAATGCGTTGTGCGCCAAGACAGTAGAAAGGGGTAAGAAAGAAAATACTGGCTTTCAAAGCCTCAGCCGGAACAAAACAAGTCGTTTGGCACAAACTCCAGTGACCTCCAACAGCGGGACAGAGCGCCGTAATCTCGTCCATTGTTCACGCCGTTTATTGGTGGCTAGCGCAGCTAGGTATAAACCATAAAAATTTCGGCCATGTCACTTCTGCACACACGGTTATTCTATGACGTGGCATAAAATCAGAATATAGAAGAGTTGTGTTATGTATCGGTTTAACGACAAGCTGAGATTGTATACGAGTAGTCGAATTAATATTAATAATACATATTCACTGCGGCGCCTCGACAATCGGGGAGGTACCTACGTGCGATTAATTGGTAATTAACGAATTGGGAGTGTGAGGAGCAACGATAGTACCTATATTGTAACGGAGGAATTTTATACCTCTACTAAAACAATAGCGGGAAGCAGGACTTTACGTGCCATTAGTAGCACAGAAACGCTCAAAAATGTTTTGCCTGTTGCTTAACTTAGTTATTCATGACTTCATGGATCGACACAAGCAGTTAAGAGCGCGCAAATTTATTAAATCACATATTATTTTTACCTACTGCGTTCCCCAATAGTATTTTATCATTTAATAACTCACTCTTTGATAACTGTTTCGGTTACTGGATATTGGAGCAAAGGTTATCCTTATTGGCCAAACAATAGCGGCTGTAGTCATGGTTATCGGTTTTTCCGGTTAAAGCAATTAAAGCTTTACGTTAATAGCCGGTGAACAAACTAGCCACCTGACCATCGAGCCGGTGAACGAACTAGCCACCTGACCATCTAGCCGGTTAACGAACTAGCCACCTGACCATCTAGCCGGTTAACGAACTAGCCACCTGACCATCTAGCCGGTTAACGAACTAGCCACCTGACCATCTAGCCGGTTAACGAACTAGCCACCTGACCATCTAGCCGGTTAACGAACTAGCCACCTGACGGTAAATCACCGTCGCCCAGGGACGTCAGTAACACCAGAGCAGGGCAAAATGTAGCCATGGTTACCTATTACGATGACATGAAGTATAGAAAAGTCACCGCCAAGATTAACGTTTTTCGAAAGGTGTTCGCGGGGTCCAATGGTCTAACAATGAAAGGTAGGACCCCAGTTTGTAAAAAATATTACTATTAAGTATTTAGACTTTTTCATAAAAAAATATATTAAACAAAAGAAAGTAAAATAAAATCAAAATTTGTGCAATTCACACGTGTTACTTCATAACAACGAATACTGTCAGTCCAAATATTGATGTTTTGCTTTGCTAACGTCAGCCGCCATTTTGCTGATACTTCATTCGCGTCATTTCCGTTTCAACGAATTCCAAATCACAACGATACTAAAGAAGTATTCGCTTCAAAATGAAAATGAGTTAGGTATACTGTGTTAAACGACTATGTGGCACTGAAACCGAAAACCTAAAACATAGCCGCTTCATTGCCGTTATAAAACCGGTTAGAGAAATGTTTTAAGAACACATTGAACGTGGCAGTTCAAGGTTAAAAATAGGTATTTGTAGACTTATTTAAGTATTTTTTTTCATTCGGAATAACAACTGCTTTTTAAATAAATTCATATAAAACTCTTGGGTTACTGAGTGACTAGCAGACAACGCACAGCCGAAACCCAAAACGCGAGCACTCGGAGAGGATTTTTGGAAATTCCCATCTCTACGGGGATAATAATGAGAAATTAGCGGGCGAAACCACGGGGGAAAGCTAGTGTATTACAAAACATGACTTATGCACTTAAAAAGCCAATTATAGGTATCCACTGAATATTTACTAAATAGCTAAGTATCCTTTCTGGTTGGTAAATAACTAAGTATACCTACTAGTAACATACATAGTTAATTGAAATCACAAAACATCGGAAAACCAAAAAACGTTTCTTCATTTTCATATGCCGAGCCTGAATATTATAATTATTTTTAATCATAAATATTTTGTTAATTATTGAAGGAAAAACAAATGTAATACAAAATACATGATGACATCACAAGGTGGGATATACTTTTGAAAATATTACAAACTACTAAAAGAAAAAAAAAAGTTAAATGCTCAATTTACAGACATTAGGTACAAGTGGACACATTTCAAAATGCCTTATTTTTAAGAGACCCTGCAGCTTAAACTTGTCCGAAGTTTTACATTAATAAAGGATGTTCACTTGTGTCAAGACGTATTATAAGAACGCGTATTAAGTACTAAAATGATAAAATTTTAACGAACCTTGATAATTGGGAAGAAGGCAATAGCATAGAAGCAAAAGTGCAATATGGTGAAGTTAATAATATTCCTTGTAGCCTTGACCCTTGGAATCCAAGCAGATGAAAAAACATGGCATTTAGTTGGAAACCCTTTGATAGCTGAATACCCTTGTAATGGTACAAGTGACATATGGATTTCATATGAACCTGGGCGACCTCCTGGAGAAGAAAATGTATATTTGGTATTCATCAATGTAAAAGTACCAAAGTCATCACGGCTTGAAATAGAGTTTGACTCAGAGGCCACAGTAACGTTGGTGAGTGATATTATTTCCACAATTATTATAAAATTTATTGACACTTATTTAATCTTCGCCTCTAAAATATGCACTTAACTGGAACTACGTGTGTGTGTAGACACACACGTTATGAACTATTTTAGCTTATTCTAGATGAAATGTTTTTGATGATATATATTTTCTAGTAAAAATCGAGTTATTAATAGCTAAATTTATATTTCAAAAATTTTTAGTTTGTTCTCAACAAACAGCCATCAATTTTAACATTAATTTTCCTCATTAAGTACCTACATGTATTGCGTGGACCTATCGATGACTCAAATGTGTGGAATGAATTTAGTGTTTCTTGAGAATAACAGAATTATTGTGCGGAACTAAAACATTTTATTATTTCACTGAAAAATATGCGATACACTAAAGAAAACGAATTTGTTATAATATGATTATTGATAATTATTAAAAGTTCTCAATCTAAATTTTCGTGTCATACGCAATGCACAGTAATACTCAATCCGATTTGGGAGTTACTTGCCCAGTGAGGAGATTGGATTACTAGACGCTGCAGGCAGGTATTTAACCCACAATCTATACATATATACTATCTGTACATGGAAGATACAAAAGGTGTCTTTATTAACGCAACAGAACCCAAAACAATGATTTTTAAAAATTTTGTCTGTTTGTAGTTTTGTACGCGCTAATCTCAGAAACCTTAACCGATTTGGATTCCGTTTTCACTAATATATTGTGGTAAGCGTCACTTAACATTTAGTGTTTGTTTTATTTCAAACGTTTAATTTCCCAACATTTTCCGAATGTGGGACATGTTTGCCGAAACGAAGCGAGGGCGTGTCCGTTAGTTTGGAATTTAAGTGCAGGAGCCAGCGATATAGAAAAAAAGGCAGATGGAGCGTGCAGAACAAAAAAGTGAAGCCACAAAAGCAAATACAAATTCAAAAGCGAATACAAACTCGCATTAGTGCTATTCAGACCGTCGTACTGTTTAGACGTCACGCGTAATCACGCGTCACGCATTACTACAACTTAAAAATGCCGTCTTGTATATTTAAACATTGTAAAAGTTGTTCCCAAACACATAAAAACGAAGATGGGATATCTTTTCACAGATAACTATTTTTATTTCACTGTTTTGTTGTATATTTACCCATGTAAATAAATAAAGAACTAAATAAAATAAATAAATATTTTATAACCAAAAAGCTACTCAGTTACTTGGCAATAAGGTTCGTTTTAAGTTTTAAGTAGTAGTGCTACTTCCAGAACTTTCTATGCTACTCGTGAAGGAATGGGGTAAAAATTTATCGATATCGACAATTTTATTATGTTATTTCTAGTTAATAATTTTCAAATGAATAATTATGAGTCTTGTTCTAAGTCGGTCACAGTTGTCATGGGCGGCAGCGGAAGGTGGTGCTGCATGCTCGTTTGCTGCCTTAAATCAATAAAAAAAAACATGTGTATACAGTTCTGCTACATGGTGTGGAATAAATAATTATTATATTTTGCCCTCTACACCACTCCAAGCTGTTCATCCAATTGTAATGAGATTTTGGTTAGTTGTTATGCGTAAGGGATGAAAATGCAAAATAAAGGTGGTTAAGATTTAATACCTATAATTATCTGTGATTTGAATAAATATTTTAAGTTACCTACGTATTTATGTCTCTCAAATTCAAAACACCTGAATATGTTATTACCCTGTGTGTGATAAATTAATTATATCACAATATTATCATAAAATGTAATCACGGCCGTCTGTTGTAGTAATAACGTGACATGTCACTACACGTAAGATGGCGGATTCAAAACCCGCCACGGACAATATATTTTCAAAAAACGTTTATTTATTTATTATAGTTATTATAGTTAAAAAAGTTTATTTATTTATTATGTATATTATATTGAATTAATATATTATTTATCTTTTATTTTAATTATAATAATAAAATATTTTAGTTTTAAATAACGGGAACTTATTCAATACCTAGCAACATTACACGCACACAGAGATACACGTGTCCCTACAGTGGCATTCCTCGTTGTCACGCATACATACATCAATGCTAAAGTGGCCTATGTTCTGTCTATTGAATGTTATAATAAATAACATAATATTATAATAATATAAGTAATAACACTAGGCTATTACTGCCTTTTATAATTATGATTAACAAATATTATACGAGTAAACAATACAGTACCAGTTTCTATCGTTTTCATATAAAAAAGCAACATAATAATAATGTATCTAGTTCTAGACCATGCAACAATAAACTGTCGATAATTGTCGATAACGTGGCAAAAACACCGGCACATCACTAAGCCTAAACCGATAATGGTACTATGCCTGAAGCAGTTGTTAACCAAAAATGTAACTTAAGACTATATGCGTAAGGTCAATCTGTTATAGATACCAGTCACGCCATCTAGCGTTCAATAGCGTTACATAAAATTCCATTGCCATCTAGCGGTGGATAGACGAACTTTATAAATATTATGTACTTAATTGATGAAGGTAAGAAGACACCAAATATGGCAAGGAAAAATAAAAATTAAGATAAAGTGTTAAGGTGCATTTTCAACTAATAACAGCCGGTTTGATAGACTATTTGAAGTTGACAAGTACCGACCAATTAAAATGTAAGTTTCTTAGTGTGAATAATACTATTAGCGTTGTCACGCACACATAAATGCTAAAGTGGCCTATGTTATGTCTATTGAATGTTCCATCTAGTTAATCTATGGCAGGAGCATTTTAAGCCATCAGTTTACTTTTAAGTCATTGGAAAAAAGCTTTGGCGTACTATCCCTTTCTCGGGTGGGTACCAAAAATGGTAAATTACTCATTAAAACCCAGCAATGCCAAGCCGGAGTTTGAAATTTAATTGTACTTTTTTTTCAGAGTAACTATACAGCGCAAAGTGCTAGAATAAAAAGTCGGAATGACACATTTTCTGTAAACTTTTTCCGCGAAGCAGATCGGATTAGTTTCACCGTAAGGGGACCACAACGAGGCACAGTACCCTACATTAAGTCCCTAAGTATCAATACCGCGGAATATTGTGAGAAATCTAGAGTGGTACGTAAATTTTAACATTTGTTTAATGAAATATCCATCATACCATGATAGATTCGTTTATCTATCTAAATATCTAAGGCCACTTTGAACTTTTATATCCCGAACAGCAAAACCTGAGTTCAAATCCATAACTCGCCACTAAATTTAAAAAAAGATGAGCGTATTAGATTTTATTATTAGCTGCTTCGGTGAAGGAAAACATCGTGAGGAACCCTGCTTACCTGAACGTTCTCCATAATGTTCTTAAGAGGAAATACCACGCGAACCCTTTTTCAAATTTGGGATTTTTTCACTCAATATCTCTGTCGCGCTTGCGAGCGGCGTGTATGTCAGTGCGATAGTGACAACTGCAGCTCCGTGTAAAAACCCGAGGCAAAAATCATCAAAATTGAGGTTTCGTTCTCGACTAATCCCCCCGCCAAAACAAAAGCAATCTTAACGAAATTTTGGAAATTGAATGGGAAGGAGATATTCTGTGTCGGACCGTTTAGCTTTTTGTGCTAATTATTATACAATTTGTGTACTAGGCGTTTGTTTGCGGCATTTTTATTTGGCCGTTTTAAGCGCTGTTTGAAGTAGCCTAAAACTTTTGAAAACAAAAATATTAAAAAAATCAAAACGTACCGACATAGATAATGATGATATTATTCTTGTGTGAAAAAATTATTGATCTAGAGTCAAAAACCAGCGAGGGATTAGTCGAGAACGTTTGTATGGAAAAATGACCGGTAGCATTTCCTCTTAAAGGTTTAAAAGTCCGCAAATCCGCACTTGACTAGCGTGGTGGACTGGTCTGTACTCACATTGCGAAAACCTTTATGCACAAATGCAGGCAAAGTGTGACAGTTATGAGTTGCTGATGAGATGATATCTTTCCTTTAACCCAACATTGGTGTAACAGTTGTGTTGAAGATAATAAAACTTGAACCTCTAGGGTTTCCTCGATCGCTGGATAACTGGTTACGTGGACACCGCTGCTACTCAACTAAAAATCCCCAAAGGATGTGGAAGACGGAAGGTGCAACACACAGAGCTGATAGTGAAGGGAGAAGCCACTAAGGCTGGAGACTGGCCGTGGCACGTCGCGATTTATAAATTGGAAAGATCCAGTATTAGATACATATGCGGAGGAACTCTCATTTCCAAAATAATGGTATTAACTGGTAAGAATTTAATTAAACTATAGCATTTACCCGCTCTGCGGTCGAAATTCGACCGTAATTCAATCTGTCAAAGGGTTACTCAACATTGACTCTAGGAACAATTTGAATGATATCAAACGCTTCAAATGATCTGATACCAAAACATAAGATTTCTTGCAGCTGCACATTGCGCTACTGAAAGAGGCCAACCTGTCACGGCAGAAATACTGAGCGTCGTTTTAGGGAAATACCATTTAACTGGCGGTGATTCAGAATCACAAGAAAGAGAGGTAAGAAATTGATTAATATTTACACAGCTTTATGTATAACTGTGGCTTAATATTGCAGTCCAAGATATACTTCTTTACTAGTTTAGCGACCTTCTGGATAAATACTAATGATGCCAGGTCCAGTTGACTTTTGCTAGGCCCTATTATGGTCTAGCTTAATCCCGACGGTAGTGGAGTGTTGTGGCTCTTTACCTGGCCTAGTTAGCAGCCCTCTTAATAGGCTCAATTTTACTCTTGTTATTTATAGAATTAATAAATGGAATTTTCCGCTGCCGTCTATGACTGTGACAATCCTAGAACAAGACTAAATTGGGGACTGGGATGGTTAGTCCAGTTATAAGACGGTGTTAGAAAAGTAGTTGGTTAGTTTGTTAATAAATACGAGGACTTGGACAGGGACTAGGTATTAGTGATAGTAAGTCCTGTCAGTTGTTGTTAGTAGTCCAATTAATGATTGTTAGTAAGAGTTTTGTTCTAATTCGGTCACAGATGTATTGCTAACCTTGAGGACTAAGATGGTCAATTGCTGTCAAACTTGGTACAAAGTACCGTTGCAGGCCACCGCCTGCGGGATAGTACCACCGTACTATCCCGGGCAAACTCTAGGCTCTATCGCCTATTAAATCAGAAATTCTTTTGACATAATCTCAGCCTGTTTAGAAGCTACGGCGATTTGACAAGTTTGAGCTATTATAACCTCTAAAGATTTTATACTTACTTTTACAGGTACACTCAATTATAGTCCACGAGGATTTTTCCCCGAGGAATTACTTGGAGAATGATTTAGCGTTATTGAAACTGAGAACCGAAGCTTCTTTCAACAACTATGTTCAGCCTGCTTGCATCTGGTACAGCGACGCCTATGATCGTCTCCCTACCAACAGAGTTTTTGGCACGGTAATTCCTTTTAACGAGCTTTTATTTAACTTGCAATATTGGTATGTTCGGGGGCCAATCTTTTTAATTTCAAACAAGTAAGTAAATGTTCTTATTTCAAATAAGTAGTATGATAAGACATGTCTTGATTGTCCCCTGGTAAGGGTAAGTATGACCGTGACGGACTGCCGAACGAATGATCACAGGTTCGATATCCAGCGAGCGAGGCAGAGATTTTAATGATGAGTTTCAATTTCTGTTTTCGGTCTGATTATTTGTGTTCTGCCCATGGCACCGATCACACAGGGGATCTCGGTGTGAGGCTTTGAGTGTGTAGCGCTATATATTATTTTTATGTAACCTTGAAAGTTATCATTTTGAATTTCGCTCGCTCGCAATATATTATCATTATTAATTTAAGTTGATCGTTATTATTGATATTAAAAGAATGTGCGTTGTTAAGTATCAAATTAAAAAAAAACATAATTAATTAAAACGTGTAATAATCTTGGTCTTTACTCAGGTAGTCGGATGGGGCTTTGATCAATCAGACGTACTATCGTCCCAGTTGAAACAGGCTTATATGCCGAAGATTTCTGAAGCGACATGTCTTAAGAAGAACCCGTTGTTCTATGCTAATGCACTAAATAACAAGAAATTCTGCGCGGGATGGGACAATGGTAAGCTTTCGTTGTTATGTTGTAGGGGAGAGCGGGGTCGGACGTTCCTAGTCCTTATCAAAGTATCTTATTCAGGCATCTTATTCAACTATGCTTGAGTAATTGTCAACCATTCAAGTATCTAAAATCCCCCTCGATTGCTTAAACTTATCTCATCCAATCACTTAAGTTCATCAAAACAATGGCGTTATGAAGGTGAATTTGAAAATCGTAATTTACATCACTGAATCCACACGAAAATGACCTCTATTTACCGCACATAAATCATATTACAGGCACATCAGCATGCAACGGCGACAGCGGTGGGGGTTTCGTAGTATTCGTCCCTGACACACACAAGGACGACTCCGCTGATGCCGTGGGGTCCTGGTATGTTAGGGGCATTGTCTCCCTGACTGTCTCCCGCAAGGACGCGGCGCTGTGTGATCCTAACCAGTACGTCATCTTCACTGATGTCGCCAAGTATACTGGATGGATACAAAAACATTTGGATAATTGATTTCATTTGTTCAATAAATGTATGAAGCAGAAATGGCGTGTGTATCACTAAACCCGCCCTCGCTTCGCCTTCAAACCTAACCCTTAGTAGCTATACTCGCAAAATTGTTGGATGTGATTCTTTAAACTAACATAACCTTTTATAATGATTTAGATGAAACAAACACCCAATTTAAATAAAGTGTACGTACCTACCATACATAATTGAAAACCGCACTCATATCACTGAAGCTTTTTCGGTAATTAGCGCGTGAAAAAATACAAACAGACAAAATTCAATCAATCATTGTGTCAGCTTGTATTGCGTTATTAACGGCTCTCAATATTTGTTTTTCTCATATATTTTTCATCTGCACACATTTTCATTATACGTCTATAATCTATAATTATGATTATAGTACCTGGTCTACCTGGATGACGATTTTTGTTTACAACTTTGTAGATGGTGGCGATTTACCTTCGTATTCTAACGATATTGTAGCAGTTTTTCATTGCCTGAAAACAGGGATAAAACGTCGTTTTCTAAGTGCGCTTTCAATTTAGACGGTTGGACCCGGACTGCTGCCATGCAGCTGCCGTGCGGCGCCCGCACTGTTATGATATTTCATACAAAATGTCTCGACGTGAGGTCGTGCGGCAGCCGTGCGGGAGCAGTGCGGCGCACGTCCGTTAGCCGCACGGTTACAATGCATATACATTTTGTATGAAAAATCATAGGCACGGCAGCAGTCCGGGTCCAACCGTCTAAATTGAAAGCGCCCTAAAAGTGAAACCTACCTACATCGATTTGTCACCCCCGAATGCCGAGCATACTAAATTCCAAAGTGCAACTGTTAGTTACATTATTTTGCTCTACTTATACTGATGGTCTGTATACACAAATGCACGACACAGATGCACGAATCCCTTGTTAATTGGAAGTACTAAAATATCACGCACGAACTGTAAAATAAGAACACAAAAGCTAAGTTACAGGTCAGTGGACTAATTAGGTCTTCATGATTTCAGTTTGCTGCTGTTGAACAAAAGAATTATATTAAGAAAATTCCCTATTTTACTCCAATAATAGATAGTAGAGTAGTAGTACTCTTTTTAGTAGGTAGTAGAGCCACAGGTAGAGCCGAGAGTACGCCCGGGGAAGTACTACCGCCCGCCACGGTACTAAGTACCGTTTCTAACGTGTGGAGCCGGTTACACTTTTTAGAGGCAACCATCTCAGTCCTCAAGGGTAGCAACGCATCTGTGACCGAATTAGCAGAAAACTCTTACTAACAATTATTAACAACAACTATCAGGACTAACTATCACTAACAGTTCCTCTCCCAGTCCTCTTACTAAATAACTAATGTTCTAACACAGTCTGTTAACAGGACTAACAATCCTATTCCCCATTTGAGTCTTGTTCTGTGTCGGACTCAGTTGTCATGGGCGGCAGCAGAAGGTGGTGCTGCATGCTCGTTTGCTACCTTAATTCCATAAAACAAAACGACCCAAGCCATTACCTCTCTGGTTAGCTGTGAACGAAATAGTACAACCCTCCTTATTAAATTGTAGCATCAGCTGAGTTAAAAGCAAATAAACCAATCACTCCTTAATTGAATCGCAGTAATTGCCAATCGAATGCCTTTTACGAGCCGATAAAATGAACGACAGTCTGTTTCGCCTGTTTCTTTAGAAAATATATTCAAGAATTGCTTGTCGGTTTGTTATTTGAAAGTAAATTAACTGTACGTTGTATCATTTTGTATTAAGAAATAAACAAACACTATTATTAACTATTAAGGAATAAATGATCCACATGATCCACGGTCCAAGCACAAACATTTATCTGTCACATAAATATCTGACTGGGCATCGAACCCGGGACCCCTCGCTTCGTAGGCAGGGTCACAACCAGCTAGGCTATGGGGTCATCCCTACAAAGACGGACTTGTTCGTCTTCTACGACTTGCACAGGCACAAACATACGGGAGTTAATACATGATATTATTTATATTCCTGCTGGCTGACTTAGCAGACGTTATTCTGCTACATATTTTATTTTATAATGTTGGGGCCACACTAACGAAAACGTCAACGTCAACGTCAATGGCGAACATCGCGATAATTATTGCGATAGAATTAACGCGATAAAGTGAGTGAAACTTGACAAGTGTGGCCCTAACATTCGAATTATCGCCCAACGGCAAACGGCAATGTGAATGCCGTTGTAAAATTATCGCGTTATGTAGTGGCCACACCAACGTTAAACGTCCGTCATCGTCATAGCGATAATTATCGGCGTTTCCCGTTAGTGTGGCCCCAGCATAACGGAGAAACATTAAATTTAAACAGGTAGGAAATTCTCATCGAATACAATAACTTTTTCTATAGCAGCAGTTCGATGCCTCTTAATAGTTTGGCTGATCTGTTGGTTAATCTCTAAACAACGCCATCTTCCGGTCTCAAGTGTGAATCTAAACCCTCAAAAGATTCACTAAAAGACAGACAAAAAAAATCATCAACATCGGTCCAACCGGTTCCAAAAAGTTTGACGTACAAAAATATTACATAGCTACCTAAAAATATAGGTTGGCATGCTGAAAGAAATACATACGAATCTTTTTGTAGAACAAATCAAGACTTTCGAGATTTATGAGCGAATTGTGAATAGATTAATGTTTTTCCCTGCTTCCCTTTACTCGTGTTAATGCTGCGGTATTACCATTGGAAGATATAATGGAAGACTATTTGTGATGTTTTGAAAACAATGTTAAATATTGTAGATATATCTACATTAAAACTAATAAGAATTGAACCTAAAAATATTAAATTTAAAATGGATTATAGACCTTTTTATGGACCGCAGTTGCCCATGACAACTGTGACCGATCTGGAAAAAAGTTTGTGACAAATACATCAAATACCTAAGCGAATCCTTGACAATAATGCGGCCTGATGATAAATAGAGATGAAGTCCAAGATGTTAAACGCATTAAGTTATAAAAGCCTATTCACTTGTTTTTAAGTTTCCGTTAATTCTTTCTCTTAAATTCTCTTTAAGCCACTCACGTCATACGTAAGCGGGACTACTGACGCGAGTAAGTCCTCCAGACCTGTGCTTATTACTTCTTAGGAGACAAAACTTAGAAAAAATTGGTTGTCTGTAAAGTCGGTTTACTGACGATACTTGAACGTGACAACGTCTTAAGAAAATAATTTCCTTTGAATGAGTAGGCAAGCACAATAAAAGAACACTTTTTCAATACAAGTTAAGTCATTTCACTACTCAACGCCATCTAGTGTACTGCGAGTGAACTACCAGCTCAGCCAGCCTTCCTCCATCGATAAATGGACCCAATCGAACTTAATGAATAATTGTTCACTGCACAATACATAGATGGCGCTGGTATAATAATTCACCAACGGTAACGACGGTAACGCATGAGTCATGTTTTTTCATGCGTGCCACCGAATTATAAGACGTTGTCACGTCAAAAACAAAAAAATATCTGTCACCACAACTACTTCCACTAGTTCAATGCTGTCTATATGTTACATAATAACACGCGAACCCCGAAACCGGCTCGCAATTGTGAACTTTCTCTTGCCCTGAAAAACTCCTGGCACCTATCAAAGAGTTAGGGATTTGTTGCCAAAGGAATAACTTGCAGGGGCAAGTTATTCCAACTGCGAGGTTTCCGGTACTGCCGGGAATCGATTGGAGCATTTGATTAGATTTGTTTCACACTATTTCCACATACGTATGTGTTACACCAGTTTAGTGAAAATTACTTTTTGTTTTAGCTGACACAAAAAGGAAAAAATTACATAGTTAGTACCAACGCTACCAAGACTCGACTGACTCTGCCTTGGCCGGGATCGCCTTATATACCACCAATTTCAAACATTCCAAATTCAAACGTAATTTTTTTAATTTATCATCGAAAACATTTTAGAAATGCTATTTTCAAATTTTCTTTTTCTTTTATTTTATTTTATTTTTAATTTACGCGACAATATATTATATACGATGCTAGTTAATACTTGTCAACAATCCTACTTGTCGCTAGTGGCAGACATTATCTAAAGGTTGAGCGTATTAACTTGGTAAAAGCCTCTTCACTTTACCTGAAGACACCCACATCAAACGCCGACGCGGGCAAACTATTCCAGTAATTGGCGGTTTACTTATCGAACGACGAGGCAAACCGCGTCGTCCGAGCTGATGGGATGTTGACAAAGTAGGTAGAGTCGTGTTTGTAAACATAAATAACTTTATGTGACACATTGATAACATTTTCCCTTTAAAGACTATATCCTTAGACTACTTAGTTACCCGCTCCGGTCGAAATTCGATCGTAGTTCATTCTGTCAAATGGTACTTAACATTGACTCTATGAACGATGACCTTAGGGCACGTTTTATTTATTTATTTAATTGTATTTAATGGCATTATTTTTAAAAAATATTAGCATTCTGCACTCCTTAACCAAATTTCATACTCCTCCGACCGCGCAGTTTTCGTAAAAAGGGGTACAGTTTTTGCTTCACGTAATTAATATATCACCTGTAACAGTCAAATTTAAACTTAACTCATCATGTAATGTACACATTTTATTATGATAGGTATTGCGCACTCAAAAAATTTTTTACGAACTAGACGAAAGGTATATAGAACATAATTTATTATTACTGCAATACCGACATACATACATACGTTAAAAATACGTTCCCTAAAAAACCCGCCTTACCAAAAGCTTTCGTCAGACGTCACAGTGAATAATTAAATTGTGTCGTGGGACACCAGGTAGGAACGAAGTTCCTTCGGCTACTGTCGCGCCTGCGCACGTCTCAATTAACGGTTTTATTCCACGCCTTTTTTCCACGCTTACGGTTTTACTATCACATATTTTTCAGTTCGGTCGCGCAGCAAAATCCCTATCCCCTCCAAGCCTGCCGTAAGGAACTTCGTTCCAATATGAACAATTAAAATACCAAAATAAAAAGTCAGCCCCTTCTTAGATATAGCAAACAAAGTCGACGCAAACGGGATGTGATATTCAAAAACAACGATTTAATACTCAGAATATTAGAACTTTATTACGCTCATAAACAATTGTTGAATTCAGCGAAACGAGTACACCAAATCAGTTTTACAGCAGCCAGAGCCAGGTTTCTGAAATTACGTCGTAAAAGTGTGTTAGAGAAGTGATTGTTACATTATTATTCGGGAACAGTTCGCCCATCTGTCGTTATGGCGCTAAGAACTGAGCGGAAATTGATTGATGTGTTTGCCTCATCTACACAGGTTGTTGTGTGAGGGAATCAGCGCGATTCTTGTGAGATTTTCTCGTCAAATCTTCTATACTAATAACAAATCTGTAGTTGGTCGCTGTCTGTACATAGAAGATATATGAGAAAACTTTTACTGGAGGTCTTTATTAACGCAATGGAATCCAAAACAATTTTTAGAAATTTTTGTCTGTTTGTCTGTCTGTTAGTCTGTTTGTTTGTGGTTTTGATCGCGCTAATCTCTGAAACGGCTTATTCGATTTAGGTGCGGTTTTAACTAGTATATTGTGGTGGCTTCACTTAACATTTAGTGTTTATTTTATTTCTATCGATTGAGAAATAAAAAAGTAATGTCAGTTTAAAGAATCATGCCTAACGATTTCCGATTCCGATTTCCGAAGGCGGGTCCACTAGTAATAAATAAATAAATGACGCTACACTAGGATTCCCTGTATCGCGGGTGCCATGGACAACACACGAGACAAGAACACACACACCCATAACGAGAACAGAAATTTAAACTCCTGGGAAACGAACCCAGGTCCTAAGGATTAGGTTAACCATTGCGCCATACGAGCCGTCACAATCGTCACATACGTCATCAAATGTTTCGTACATTAGATTAGCTTACGTCTATGCACTCTCGATGTTTGGTCGGCTTTCCTCTATTAAGCCCGGATTTGGAACACATTAGGTTTTTACGAGATACACTTTTTTAGAGGAGACTTAGTGCTCAAGATTAGTGACACAACTGTGACCGCATTAGAACGAGACTACTATGTTGGATTATGTTTAACAGAACTATCACAGTCTCTGCACCAGTCCTCATATGACGAATTATACAACTAACGTTCTTAATAACTGGACTAACCATCCTAGTCCCGATAAGAGTCGTGTTCTGTGTCGGTCACAGTTGTCATGGCGGTGCTGCATGCTCGTTTGCTATGTTAAATGTATAAAAAAAGCTGATGATATTTTAACATTTTTTTGTGATGTTTTGAGTGTTTTTGAGCTTCTGTAATTTGACAACATTTTGTTTTTTCTTCTTTGATTAATTTACCAATAACCAAGACACGTACCTTAAGATCACCGTATATTATTACCTCATTATTAAATTTAACATGGTATCTTACAACGTGCAGCAAAAGCAGCGTTGCCATATTATAATAATTTCTACAAGAGATAAGGTTTCCATTTACGCTACAAGCATATCTTATTCTCCATGTGCATAATTATTATGATGCTTAGAATTTGATGTTTCTGAGTCTTGCGTAAATTAAATATAAGTCTCTGCTTCTTTCAGTTGAAGACCTGGATTTCCACTCGACCTCCACGAGGTAGTTAGATGCAAATATTTAACGTGAATCGCTCATACCCCGACGGCTTGCATCGATCAAAGTTAACCCACAGTGGGTGCGGTCGGTAGTTAGATGGGTGACCGCAAAAATTTCTTGGGCGCTTCCGTGCTTCGGAGGGCACGTAATGTTGTCGGTCCCGGTGCTTTAATCTTCTGAGGAATACTGTCCAATAATATTTATTAAGAATTTTTGAATTGTTTTTTAATAATCGACCAACAATACTTCTTGTTTCAATCTTCAATTATCAAGACTAACAATAACAGAGAAAATGTTAATCTAAATATCCTTTCATAATGTATGTGTATGTCTGTCGGTCCAATTTAACGTTATTAGACATGTTAATATAGCTGAGGTTATGCAATATTCCTCTGAATATTCTCGAATAGTTGTACCAATAGTTTTGGAGTAATATTAGTACATATCGCATATTACATTTGTTTTTAATTTCCGACACAAGAGGGATGTTATTTGTTAGCAATTTAGCATGTATCTGTATATGAGGCTTCTAAAAAAAGGCTTTTTGATTTCTCTAAAAGAAAAAGATGTTTCTTTTGGGTTTGATTACAAACTTAACCATTATTAAATTTACAAAACATATTTCATGTGCAGATTCGATGTCAACACCAGTGTATTATTAGAATAGATTTACTTAAGTGTTCCCTCGTCTTTATTCTAAATGTGTAATAATATTAAATCTGGTCACACAGGCGACTTTTTTTAAAATAAACGCAACCACACTCATACCCCCGCACTAGGATTCTCTGGCATGGCATTTACAAGACAAATACGTCATCATTAATCCATGACCCGAAAACAAACAATTATCTGTCATATAAATATCTGCCCGGGCCGGGAATCGAACCGGGAAGCGAGGTATCGGTTCGCAGGCCCAGCCTCCAGCTACCTCACTACCAACTACGCTACAGGATTCAGACAGGTCCTGCTTTTCATATAGCTATCTCTTTCTGTCACATGCTCCCTAATTTGGCATCTTTTATATCCATAGTTACAATAATGTCGTAGAAGCAAATCCAAAATTGCAATTGCGTTTAATGAACGTAAGGCAATATTTTTGGCTTTTTCTTAGAAATTTGTACCCGACAATGTTGTGCGACATTAGTCGCGTCGCAGTCGCACGTGTGACCACACAAACTTCCCAATTAATGCAGGAAAGGCGAACACAATGAAAGAATAAATTACTTAGACGTTAAACCCAGAACTTTTTGATTACAGAGCTTTTCAATGTCAAATGGAAAACAAATTTTCTTTATGGACCTAACAATTTTTCTTGAGTGCTACCCGGCTCCGTAATGGACGCAGCCAGGTATGGTTTGTGCAAGTTATTTCCCGGGGTTCAGGACTTGGGTCAACGTCCTGGTTGAAAGATTACTGAAAATTGCGATTTGTGCGGAGTTATGACGATTAATATGCGTTTATTTTGGACTTTTGCAACTTTTTGCGTGGGATTGCGGTCGAGTATCTAAACTTATGATAAGAAAGAAATTAGAGTTTTTATACCTACCTACCTACCTACCTACAAGCCTACCTACCTATAAACAACCTATATACCTACAACCTATAAACCTACAAGCTTTTATTAAACTTGCAATGTATGTAATCGGGTCTAATCTTGCAAGCTGAATTAGAAATACTTCCTCTTACTCAACGGACTTGAAATGCATATTGCTTTAGTTCCGATGACAATGCAATTTAATGCCAAGCATGAACGGATACCGCGCTCAGGAGTTGCTGCGGTCAAGGGAACTCCTCAACTGTTAACAGGACAGTGACTAGATTTATTGCTCTGCATTTAAACGATTCAAACGTTTTTTGTTTTGAAATAAAAAAGTAGAATAGAATAGAAATATTCTTTATCGTCCCTCCACCATTCATTGGAGCAGCGTGGTGGTATGCTCTAGGCCTCCTCAGGTATGAGGAGAGACCCGTGCTCAGTGCGCCAATAATGGATTGAAGCCAAGTCATTTATTGTACACTAACAGGAGATTACAAATTAATATAATGGTAATTTCACAAAAGGTGATCTTTCACAACCTTTGGGTAGGAATTTTAAAAGTAGCACAAATCGGTAGGGTGCACTATTTTAGGATTGAATGTTCCATCACGGTTTGGATGTTGTCTTTGTGTGTTGTCCACGTCAACTGCAACAACATGCCGGATCGCCGTTTCTAGGGTCCTGGATTCGATTCCCAGCAAGGCGGAAATTTGAATGATGAGTTTAAATTTCTGTTCTTAGTCTGGGTGTTAGTTCGTGTCATGTGTCCATGGCACACACGACACAGGGAATCCTAGTGTGGGGCTATGAGTGTGTAGCGTCATTTATTATTACTGTGTATATATTTTTTTAATATGGACATGATTTGAAAATTTTGTGGTGCAGGATTCTATTTAAAGTCAACCCTGAGAGACCGATATTCGATATGACGAAGATTCTTTATCAACAAATATTAAAACCAACCTCGATTCGCAAAACTTATTCCAAGCGCGCGATGAAACCCACACACACAATGAACGATAGAGTTGCCCTCCAACGAAAATCTTTGTGTGCGTTTACTGTACTTACATTGGCGGCACAGCGCAGCGGCGCGCACACAAACTATTTTCATGTACCTACGTACCATCTAGCAAGGCATCAATTACAAGAGGGTTATGTAAGATTTTTACGCACTCTCACGGTACCCTGATTGGCAGAAAAGTTTCGGGCCCAAATAACTAATTTTGCTTCAAGTGCGAAGTTCGGAACAAACAAAATATTATTTTCGTATGCCGTTTCACCTCGCGAGGCCATTAATCAACGCTCCATGCTAACGCCTACGAATCTTATTAAAGTTACTTATAAGTTAATTTGTTAAATTGACTGAAGAAAAAAATATTTCGGTGCTTACACAATTTATAAAATTTAAGGCCTGTTCAGATATTACTATTAGCGGTTTATATCGCGTGATATACACGAAATATCCCATACCATCGATGTAGGCGATATTTTTCCGCCGAACGCCGCGGAATCAAGGTAAGTTTCAAATATGCGTATATATGAACAGTCTCTTACGGTGATGAACAGAACTATTTTCTAATGTAATAATTATATTTTATTTTATATTCAACAGTCATATTCACTTTCACAGGTCTTGACAGACGAACAGATATTATAAGGCTTCCGTTTTTTCTGAGGTACGGAACCCTAAAAATACTGTAACCATGGTACCTATTTGTTTTATGCCGGGAAAAAATTAATTTCAATTATTTCGATTGCGGTATGAAGTATGCGAGGGACAATTGACTGTACCGGTGTCAAGGTGTTAAGGAATTTTTAAAATAGAAATAAGGTAAATAATAAAGGTAAAGTAGTAAGAAGACAAAATATTTACTGAAATAGAAAAAAAATTAAAAACCTAAAATAGTCATAGTCATGGTAATGTACAATCTCCTCCTTTTTTGAAGTCGGTTAATAATTTTATTCTAGAATCTCACATAAATTTATAAAAATAGCCAAGTAAGTAAACAAGCGGAGCTGTTTCTGCAACATTAAAGTGCCTTATATCATTCTGTTTCACTTAAGATGTAAATTAATTAGGATATGCAGTTGTAATAGCACTAACATGAGTCGGAGTAGGGCTACCAGATGTCCGAATTTATCTGGACAGGTCCAAACTTTGGCATGTTCTGATTTTGTCTAGCTAACGAACATGAGCAGACGAACCATCTGATTGTAAGTGGTCACCATCGTACGTCGACATCAGTTACACCAAGGTCATGCGTTATAAGTAAAGTAAAAAGAAAGAGAAAGAAAAAATATTCAATAGTATTGAAATACCTATACAAAAAAAATTATAACTAAATTGTCCGCAACTTTTTACAAAACGTTTTTTAAATAATATTCAACTAATTGTCCGGACTTTTTCAGTTTTGAGATGGTAATCCTAGTGCTGAGTAGCTTAATTTGCATGTGGCAGTCAAAAATTATTTATACAAATTACAGACTACAGAGGCAGCGGATACCATTTAAATTGAACAGTACCCTCCAGAAAGCTTAAAGACAAGCTTTCTGGAGGGATAGTAGAAAAAAAACTCGAACGTATCGCCCCGACAGGCTATCCCGGATCTCCAGAGCTCTTATCCACAAGGACTTGCAACGAGGCAATAAAACCACATCAATTCATCCATAGTTGTCCGTGAAATCTGCGCTTTACGGGCCCCGCAGGCCGCTGTGTTTTATTACAGCGCCCTGACTATGCTAGTGCCTACTGGTGTGGGACAAGGCATAGGAAATGGGATTTAGCAACTTGTGAAAGCATCGCTTGTGACTGTTGTGAGTAAAGTTGAAATAAAAGAATATTTCAACCTCTGTCAGTTCCTAGTGGTTTAAAATTACTGAGGAGTGATATTGATTACGCTGATAGAACAATAAATTGCGTTGAACCACATAATTATGTATGCATATGATTTTCATCTGAATTTCAATTTCCTAATGATAAAGTTAAACTGTTGAATTCCCCCTAAGGGGAGAAAAATCTTTTGGAAATTGGCGGTCGAAGCCGCGGGCGAAAGCTAGTAAGTATATTACTCGTATTTACTTAAACCTTCCTCACGAATCTCACTGTCAATTGGTGAAAACCGCATGAAAAGTTTATCGCAGCTAACGCTACACTTTTACGTAACAGAATAATCCTAATCCCTCCCCAACAAGTTTCACTTTAGAAATAATATTTCTAAAGTGAAACGTAGAAATAATTATTTATATATTTATATATTTATATATTTTATATATTTATTATTTATATATTTATTATTTCTACGTTTCACTTTAGAAATATTATTTCTAAAGTGAAACTTGTTGGGGAATATATTATATTTTTTGGTTAATATATATATTTAATATATTTGGTTCTCAAAGGTGTGTGAAGTCCACCAATCCGCACTTGGCCAGCGTGGTGGACTATGGCCTATACCCCTCACACTGTGAGAGGAGACCCGTGCCCAGCAGTGGGACAGTTATGGGTTGTGATGATGATGATGATGATGATGGTTAATATATTATATTTTTGTGTTAGATAGTCCATTTATCGGCGAAGGCTACATGCTTTGTAACATCTCGCTACGACCAATAGGAGCGGAGCATCAATGAAAAATGAGGGAAAATATTGAATATTTGTAAACATAAAGAAAAAGTTTCCCGAAGCGAAGCGAGGGCGGATCCAATAGTATTTTATACAGATACTCAACCGCTTGTAACTTAAGCCATGTTACAAGCGCTGGTCCTCTTCTTGCTTCAATAAAAAGGGTTCATAAAAGCGGATATTCTCCAATATATCTCGATACATCCTTTCATTATGACCAGATCTCCTTATGTTTATTAGTTTTTGGGTTAAGGCTTAGGGTCTCAGAGATCTTGATATATCTGCCATAGCCGCCTTTGAAAATTTTTGGTTTCTCTATTCATTATTAAATAGGTTACAAGACTTCTACGACGTCTGTTGACTAGTTGGTAGTCTAGTTGGTCGAACATGTAAAGACAGGGGTCCCGGGTTCGATTCCCGGCCGAAAAAAAGGTCACCTCCTATTATCAGGTGGCTCGTCTACTCGTTCGAAGGCTATTGATATATAAAAACATATTTAAGTAGCCTTCTAGCACCTCGTCCCTCCAGGCGAGGTCGCATCCGATGAAGGCTTAGAGGCCACAGGGCCAAAGCCATCCTCATTTATGCTTCTTCAAGCGGTGTTTAGTGGGTAAAAGTCCCACATAACCAACGCAGCCGGCTACGTTGGTATGCTATGAGCATTCACCGCCTACCTGCCGTGGAAGGGAAAAAAAAGAAAAAAAAAAGTAGCCTCCTATATGTAAGTAGGTATTAACAAAAAGCTTTGAAATTTTGTTCTCTAAACTTTACGTGTGTATATTAAGTGCACACACGGTATTTGTTCCACACCACTTTCTTAAAAACATCATAGTTTATCACTGAGAATATTTTAAATCTTTTTACGTCTCCATGGAGAAAATATCCCGGCATTGAGAAGAATATTCTCCAACGTACTCTACCTCGTCTAGTTTTATTAAAGTGTCCTCTTTACGTAGATTGTTGGTTGGTATTTGAACAGACAGACTTCCCCATTTTCTTATTATACCAGCCGGACTTAGTACGACGCGGTCGGATATTTGTGGATTTAAAATTGAAGCAAATAAGAAAATTAAATGTCATGAATTTAATCGATGACTAATAAATTAAAATAAAATAAATAGTAACAGCAAATGACGAATGTCGTGTCTTATGACAACCTTGTGTGCCGGCACGGGATTGGGGCCGGTATTACGGCCATGAAAAGAGAATAACATAACTTGTCATAACATAACTTGTTGTTTATGGCTTCGACCGAAAATCGAACCAGGGCAATTGATACCGATGCTGCAACCATAATGCATCATCATCGACATATCGGACCTAAATACAAAAAAAACACAAGAGAGGTGTCAAGGGACACCCGGATGGAACGAAGTTCCTTTCGATTAATTAGTGAAGGAATTGTAATTTTATTATTAACAAATATAATGTAATATATACTTAAATATTAATAATAATACTACTAATAATATAATGAATACTTAATATAAACTTTCTATAAGAGAGAGAGAGAGAGACAGACAGAGAAACATGCGCACGCCGCACGGCTTACAATAGCTTAATATAGCAAAAAGTGTCGTTACAACTTTTCATCTTAATTTATCGTTACAACTTTTCGTCTTAATTTTTTCCGTCTAGCCCCCTTTCGCAACGCAACACTCGATAAGGAACTTCGTTCCAAAACTATCAGTTACCAGTTATAAGTGAGTAGAGTAAATTTGTTGTTTACACCAACGAGTTTCTCCTTAGCGTACCATGTCGTACGATATGTAAAGTCAGACAATTTTACCATTTCTTACTCCCGCGCTAGATTGTGTTGGGAAATGCAATTGCATTTACAAGTGTCGGAGATGTATGGAGAAATTAAACTTCCTGAAAGTACCCAATTGTTTGGAGAAACTAAACACTTTTATTTGGGGTTAGCTGCTTTGAGGTGCAGTTACCAAGCTTGTCCCAATCTGATGAGACCGTATGGTGCTCCAAGGTACTCGGATAAAAGCCGAATCCAAATAGTTAATTCTTATTGAAATAGTTAAATAGAAATTGAAATAGTTAAATAGACGTCGGCTTGTTTATATACAAGTCGTTGTCTAAAACGGCTTATGGCCACTCAGTTCTTCGAGAATAGATAAAATTTAACATTTAATACAGTTCATCTTAATTATTGCCATTTCTTTTTTCTGACCCACTTGTTGTACTTGTACTACCTATATTCTATTAGCTTTTTGTGCACGTGTCTACTTTACATATTGTATGTATGTTATTATAAAAAAACTACGTGTTTAAACTTTTAATTGGCCTAGTATTTCAACTATTGTATGTTTAGCTGTAACTTTCCTATAAAAAAAAAATAGTTAAGTCTTATTGAAATAAGCAATCTTACAGGGAATCTTACTGCAAGGGTATGAGCGTTTACTTATTTGCGAGAGTTTCATTCACAATCCACTGGCCAAATGTGGGTTGGATTCCCGACCCGCATAGCATGTCAACTTGCACCAAAACTACTTGTGTTTTATTTTCCTCGCATCGCTTCGGGAAACCAGTGCCTCGGTTCTCATCGTCTAAAAAACTAAACGGAAACAGCTAACTTGGGGTAACATAGTATTCTCTGCTGCGGCGTCACTCCTTCATTATACACTCGAAACCATCTGCTTGCTGAATACTTCAGAAGTGAAAACTTCTTTAGCATCGATGTGATTTGAAGGTCGATGAAACGGAAATGACGTGAAAAAGCGACAGTAAAAAGAGACACACATTTTAACGTGGAAGAAAATGAGATAGGATGCATTATCCGCTTGCGTGCTCCAAGGTTGGGGTTCTAAGAGCCTTTCCTTTTACGGCAAAATGGCGGCTCACGTAAGCAAAGCAAAACTTTTCACTTCTACCACGTGTGATTTGCTCACATTTGGTTTTATTTCTCATTTTAATAGTTTCTTTCTTTCTTTGCCTTTTTTCTTTCCCTTTCTTACGGAATGTTAGAGTTGCGTGGAGGATTCGGACTCACACCCCTCTATTTGGAAGTCCAACATTTAGATATCTTTGGCTAAAAAACATCCAGACGCTTATAAAGCCTCAGGAAACCCCTCAACCCTGTACAGAAATACAGCGGGGGATATTAATATGGTTTTCTTAGATGAAAGATAAATAATGAAAAAGGTTATACAATAAAATTCTCCGTCACCCGACGCCGCGCCGCGCCGACGGAACATTGCAAAATTCGCGGAATTTTTGGTCGGCGTTGATAAGGAAAGTTTTGCGCAGTAATATTTGGATGCGGCATCTTATATTATTGCGGGGAGAGAAAACTTTGGACCGAAAAAAATAAGCCACCAGATGGTAAGCGTTCAGCATCTTCCCTGGTTAATGGTAACCTAGTAGAGCCTAGAGTTCGCCCGGGGTGGTACTACCGCCCGCCCCGGTACCTAGTACCATTTCTACCGTGTAATAATGGTTTTAACAGCAATTGTGTTCCGGTTAGACAAACGGATCCGGTTAGTTCCGGGTACGAACTGGACTATTACTAACAACAACTAGCAGGACTATCACTACGAGTCCCTGATCCAGTCCTCATATTTTTTCATGGTATTAAGGTAGCAAACGAGCATGCAGCACCACCTTCTGCTGCCACCCATAACAATAGTGACCCACTATGAATTTACACGATAGAAATGGTACTAAGTACCATGGCGGGCGGTAGTACTACCCCGGACGAACTCTAGGCCACAGAGTAGTTAATTTTTTTAACTACTCTGTGTCTAGGCTCTACTACCTATTATTATGACGACAGAATATAATACCGCATCCAATTCACTAGCATCGCATCCTATCGCCGGCTATCTCTGTATTGGCAGTCCTCTAATGCGGACTCCGTCAGATTAACCCATTTCTTGGTTTATTAAACTTCGTCCGGAATTTGATAAGTACCATTTGACGCTGTCTTTATAATAATTATTCAGTCATAACCAATATAATCATACCAGTTTTAAGTTGGTTTTGAATATCAAATTTAATTCTTGTGGTATTCTTTTTTAGGGTACGGTCAAACAACCGACGGGGCGTGACAGCGACGCGACGCTGGCGGGACGTGAAGAGTTGTAACGTATGAGCAAGTATGGAATATGTCACACAGAGCCGAAGTCGTCGCGCTCGGCGGGTCGCGTCACGTCGCGCGCAGTACAACGGGGACGCTAGCGTCGCGTCGCCGTCCCGCCCCGTCGGCTGTTTGACCGTACCCTTATTGGTGTGACGACATCGCACATACGTCATACGGTGACGTAATGACAAGCCTGAATCACGCTATTCACGAAGTTTTTTCTTTTCATTTAAGAAAAAATGGTGTGCAATAAGAAAAAATCAATAAGGTTATTAATTTTGCGTGCCGCGCACTATCATACATTGTTGTGTATAATTCCGTAACATTCTACACAATATCAGTTACCTGTTTCAATAGACCCATCGTCTATAATCCTTATTGCCGTCAGAACTAGACGTGTTCCCAAGAAAAGCGCACGTTTTATAAAAGGAAAGATTAAAATCAGGACTTTGCTATCTGGATCCGCAAATATTGAACGTTGTTTCGGATAATGGGGATCTGAACTAAGAGGAAATTATGTTGAACTAGTAACCGAGCGGGCGAGCGTCTTGCTACAATCGAAAAATATTTGTACGCTGTTTCCGCCAGTGGATGATGTGGGAGTCTTCAAGAGGAGAGTGGATAGGTTTTAATAAGTTAGTGCGTTCAACATCTTGGACTTCATCGCTTCTACTGTTAGGAGGGATTGTAGTCAACCAATAACCTATTTTAAGTAAAAATAAATCAAAATGTGTGCAATTCACACGTGCTAGAAGTGAAACTTCAAAAAAACGAATACTGTCAGTCCAAATATTGATGTTTTGCTTTGCTTACGTAAGCCGCCTTTTTGCCGATCCTTCCTTTCTCATTTTCTATCACGTTAAAATTTGTCTGTCTCTTTTTCGTTTCCGATTCGTTTCATTTGCGCGTCATTTCCGTTTCATCGACTTTCAAATCCCAGTGACTGCTACATCCAAATTGTTTAAGCCGTTTCTAAGATTAGCGAGAACAAATGCACAGAGAAAAAAGAAATACCTACTTTGGAAATAGATCTCAACTTTATCACACTATATGTTATAAATAAAATATAAATAATTGAAGTATGTATGTAGGTCATCTTAAAGTAGAGGTACCTACCGATGAAGCTTATAATATATGTAAGACTCCGTTTCCACAGTACCTACTACCTACTTACCCCGAGCCCTACAGAAAAGCGCTCGTTTAAGCAATGAGATATTACTTTCTGATAACTTAATTGCGCCTTATACAACGTCTTTGAAATTCTCAAGAAAATGTACGTATATTTTAAGATATCCGATTTTGTTAAACGGATATTAGGTATAGTGAACAAAGAAAATATAATACTTACGTTACGTCCAATTACAAAGCGGAGCGAGGGATGTTACTAAATCATTCATTTTAAAACGAATATAACAATGACTTATAATAACTTCAAGTCTTCAACCATTAAAGACCTACTATTTAGCACGCAGCTCTCCTCATACCTGAGGAAGGCTGGAGCTTTCTCCACCACGCTGCTCTAGTGAGGATTAATTATACTTTTGACGTAAATATCGAATGCTTACGTTATTATAATACAAATTCATAGTGGTATTACTTTTTTTTATTAAATAGGTCAATGCTTGACTACAATCCCACCTGATGGTAAGTGACGGTGAAGTCCAAGGTGTCGAACTAGTACTTTTAGGCACGTAATTTCTGGATTTTTCCACCGTTTCAGAATGCGCCTATGCTTCACAAAGCCCATACATTTAACAATTCATCATCATCATCATCACAACCCATAACTGTCCCACTGCTGGGCACGGGTCTCCTCTCACAGTGTGAGGGGCATAGGCCACAGTCCACCACGCTGGCCAGGTGCGGATTGGTGGACTTCACACACCTTTGAGAACATTATGGAAAACTCTCAGATGTGCAGGTTTCCTCACGATGTTTTCCTTCACCGAAGCAAGTGATAATTAAATTAATACGCACATAATTTTTGAAAATTAGTGGTGCGTGCGGGGTTTGACCCGGACCCTCCGGTTCGGCAGTCCAACGTTCAACCACACGGCTATCACTACTTATATATTTAACAATTACCCTCCCACAATACCAAAAAACCCTTTCTAAAACTTATTTCATCTCGGTCTTATTTTATTGTTTTAAAATCCGAGTTTAATTGTAGAACAAGCGACAGATGGACGCTCCATTTTCTGGTTATGAAGAAACAAAAAAAGTGACCATTTGGCATCAGTGCAAAATAAGAAATGGCTTCAATTTCAGCTGAAGCTGGCAGTACACAGTACCTTGGCTCGTACAAAGTTGATCTAAGACAAGTCTTAAGGCGAGTACACAAGAGTTAGTGGCAATTTAGACGGGGTAATAAAAAGGCATTTCCTGCAATGTTCGTAACTGTAAAGGAGGGTTTACACTTGGGAATATTAAAGTTTGAAATTAAAATTCTTTGAATATTAACTTAACTTTTGTGCTCTCCAGGGTGTTCAATTCTATCCATCCTGGATTTCTTAGTTTTTGTAGTTGCCTTAATTAGTGAAAGAATACTAGCGAAACAATTCTAATGCTGTTTAATTAAAAGTTTCTCTTACAGTTCAGAAGAAAATTTATAGAAAATACAAAAACATCTCAAAGATTTAATCTTGGAGATTTTTGAGACATGGACAACACAAATATGTGCAACGACCAAGAACTAAGAACTAAACCCGGGACCCCTCGTGGCGCACGCTGGGTCATTACCAACTATTTTACTGGGCGTTTTATGACACAAACATGTCTTGATCAAGTGCCTATCTCATAATTTGAGTACAAAAAGGCAGCGCTAAAAATTTTACAACCGTCCTTACAATGTCTACATCTCTTAGCGCAAACGCTCACAAAAATCTAGCGCCCCGAAACAACTTTGGGTATTAAAAAAAGATTTTACGCCCTAATTTTATGACAGGTGGATCCCAGTGTCTAATTTCTGCGCCTCGTAAACGTGTTACGATCTACGAGTTACGGATTCATGGAAACACCCTGGAAATCTTTGTTTCGTGCGGTGTTTGTTTTGCGAAAAGTAAAATATTCAGAGGAATATAACTTTGTTTACCGCGAAATCAACAATGCGACAAAGTTGGAGTTGAATGGTTGGTAACAACATAGCAGTCGTTAAATTTTGTCGAAGTGAGGTGTTTGAGATAGAGACGGCATTAAAAGGACCCTTATATGATCTTCTGCCTAAAACTCACAATTTGTACATCTTGACGGTTTAAAATCGTATCACCCGATTATTTTACGCTTGCGTTTATTTAAAGCGAGGACTATGGTTGTATTCAAAAGTTTGCAATTTTGATCAAATATCATATCTCGAAAGCAGCATTCCGTAGTAATCATAGCTTAGTGGTTTATTATTATGTTGTTCACGCGCACGTTAGGCTTTGGGATCAAATCAAGCACGTACCTCTTATTTTCAAATGTTATGGGCGTTGGATATTACATGCTTCGGTGAAGAAAATATCGTGAGGAAACCTGCAACTTGAAGACTTTGTGATTAACCACCGTAGAGTCTACTTGCCCTGATGATGCCTTGTACATTTTCTATGTTTCGTTGCATGTTCCTATGTGGGAGAGAAGGAGTGCTACTTGTTTGAAAGTATAGTAATATACCATCATACGTGTTTTAGATGCCAGAATAGAGTCGTCACTGTGATTGTGAGCACGGACCTGAGCTGAGCTGTGACCCAGCCACACCGACCACACAGCTAATAGACACCTAATGTTTGATTTTCCGTATTGAATGCATTCTGGCAACTAGCTGAGGTAACACGAAGCGGAGTGACGCGCTAATTCAACGCTTTGATTGGCTAATGGCCTTGAGCCACACGAAACGTTGGAAAAAAATAGATTAATTTGAGCAACGGGAAAGAATGAGACGGCACGAATTTATATCGGTACTATAAGCCAGATGTGTTGACAGAAGCCATTCGCCTGTTACTAGGAGTCTATTGGCTGTGTGGTCGGTGCTCAGCCATGAGTTGCAAAGTACGCAAATATTCATATTTAAATATATTACGGAACAACATAACACCAGCGTAGCTAGTAGGTATAAATAAATAAATATTGCATATTCGCTTATTCCACACGGAAACATCAGACTAATGAAAATTGGCGGTCAAGGGACTAGAATCCCGGAGGCAACGATTCAATAATCAAATTCAACCCTTTATCAAATTGAATTCTGTTAAAATTATGCGAAATTTGTACCGCGCGTTATTGGCATTTATTTAAAGGTCAAGAAGTCAATTTATAAATTAATATTGACATATTTCGGTCTTTAGCTTCCGCTTGTTACATATAACAACAGGCGCGGAAGCTGAACACATTCGTTCGAGAAATACTTTTTGAGAAGAAGACAGCGCTATACAAAAAGGTTAGGACAGAATAACTAAGATTTTGCAAGAGATAACGAATCACGCCATCTATTAACACGTTTGTGAACTACAAGGAATGCTTGTAAATTTACGCTACAGGGAAATTTAATTCGATAAAATATCACACAGTTTTCTACTTGGACAATAGATCGCGCAACAGTGATTGTACAAATTGACGTTCATATAAAATTACTAGCTGACTCAGCGAACGTTGTTCCGCAATATACTCGTATGTAGGTTACTTGTAGTGAACGATATAAATTTCATGGGTGGGGGGAAGGAACTGAAAATTTGGGATATGTGCATTTTTTATGCTTAATCAATAAAAAATAAATTTAAAAAAAATTGTCCAAGAAATAAAAATTAAAATGTTAGGGGGTTAGATAGTAGCCAATTTTCAGACCTACTGAATTTGCATACTTATAAAATTTCATAAAAATGGGTCAAGCCGTTTCGGAAGAGTATGGTAACTAACATTGTGACACGAGAATTTTATATATTAGAAGATAATCCTATTATATTACTCTATGTTTCACTGTACGTCCGTGTGCCCGACACAGCCTCGCTGTATTTTACCAACTTATTTTCTTTTTTGTAACCCAAAACTGTCCCAGTGTTGGATTCGGCTCATTAAATTGGCATATTGGAGAACTATCAGGTTTCCTCATGATGTTTTTCGTTACCGAAGCAAGTGAAAATTCATTTCTAATATTCGCTTTTTTATTAATCATTGTAATTATGTTAAAGTTGTGGACAGTATTTTAATCCAGGCGTTCCTTTTCGCAAGTGAAACGTTTACTTTGGCTAGCGCTGTTCTCGACCTATACAGTGCAAACACCTCTTAAGGTTGTGAAGCAAGTAAAGAATAGAGTCTATTTAGCGCTCAGTAAAATTTATAGTTTCAATGAAAGAGCGTCGCTGCGTTTCTCGCGCCTCTACCGGGATTGATCGGGGGCCCGCGCACTACGTGTTCTGATTTTACACTCAGTTTATTTAAACCATGTAGCCATGTATGTACAGTCACGAGCAATAATATGCATACATTGTCACGTTTTCTAAAATATCTTAACTTGTACCAATCTAGAAAGAAGTGAACAACAATTCGTTCTAAATTAACTAACCACTAAACGATGTCAAAATAAGGTATAATAATTATACAATTTAGAACGAATTGTTGTTGTTGTTGTTCAAGTTAAGATATTTTAGAAAACGTGACAATGTATACATATTTTTGCTCGTGACTGTACATACATGGCTACATGGTTTAAATACATACATATGTGGCTTTGTGGAATATCTTTCGTACTATACTTAAAAAAAATACGAAAGATATGGCACAAATTTATTAAGAATTATTTTTTATTTAGATTTATTATACAAAAAGATGGATGGATTGTGTGAGAGAGGATATAAAAGAAAAGGGAGTTAGTGTAGAAGTAACGGCCTATTTTATTTTATCTCTATAATTTTTTTTTTAATGTAATACTTTATTTATTCTTGTAACACAATCTTCATATTATTATATGCCCGTAATACATCATCATGTATATTTCTTAACACAACCTATAACACACGTTTATATATATTTTTTTTTTTTTTTTTACATACTGGAAAATATAATTGATGAAAACTTAAATAATAATAAAAATAATAATACTAATAATATAATAAATACTTATAATTAACATATAAATTAGACTAAAATTCAAACTAAAATTAAAATAAATTTATAAAGCTGGGCCCCTGCGGTGCAGTACCCAAGATGCTGGCAGCATTTCCTCTCTGTATAGCAATGCTAATACGCTGAGCGAGAAAACTGCCAGCTCTGGAGTCGCCAGTTTTGTGTTTTATTTTATTTTTAATTTGTCCGAAAAGATAATGAGCATCAGGACCCCACGGACCAAGAGTCTCCACTCCAAAAGCTTTAAAAAAATAATAAGCATTTGAAATATAAATTAATAATAATTAATAATAATAAATAAATAATAAATAAATTAATAATAATTAATTATAATCTCTATAATTACTTTAGTTGGTCAATACGTTAGTAGATATGACTAGGGCAGGGACTATAATGTTATTGATGGTTAGTACTGTTAATTGTTGTTAGTAAGTCCAGTTAGCAATTGTTAGTAAAACTCTCGCTCTAATTCGGTCGCACGGTGTTTATTTAAAACAAACCATTTTGTTATAAATTTAATTGGAATATTTTAACGATGAACGTGATTTCAGAAATTGTGCTAAGAATTTTGAAGGGAATGATAAATAAATGAAATTTACTTCCAAATTTTGGATATTCTAAATTCGTAGACAGAGATAACAGACGTTGAATAACTGTCATAGTTATGTAAATAGCTTTCATTTTAGAATTACATTGAATGGATAGCCCCGTGGTGTGAACTAGTCTTCAGTCTCGGTGACTCGAATTCGATTCCACTTTATTTAACCACCGACGCGAAAAGAGGGATTTTATGGATTTGACGTGTCTGTGTATAAGTAAATTTATAAATAGGTTATGGTAACTAAATAAATTTTTTTTTCACCTTCACCGAAGCAAGTGATAATTTAAAAAAAATTAATTATCACTTGCTTCGGTGAAGGAAAACATCGTGAGGAAACCTGCACACCTGAGAGTTCTCCATAATGTTCTCAAAGGTGTGTGAAGTCCACCAATCCGCACTTGGCCAGCGTGGTGGACTATGGCCTATACCCCTCACACTGTGAGAGGAGACCCGTGCCCAGCAGTGGGACAGTTATGGGTTGTAATGATGATGATGATGATCATGATGATGATGATGAACTAAATAAATACAACCGGTCCCTTGCTTTCCCTTCCCGTGACTCACATTCCCACACCATAGTAGCGTTAAACGTTTAACACAACCACTTCAATAGTCCACTTAGAAGTTTCACTTCAATAAATAAAAAAGTCTTCAATGTCTTTACATTAGTAAATTATAGTATTGGTCGTTAAATGCTGAATCAAGCAGACAAGACCGTAAAGCCATTGTCTAATAAAAGTAAAAGCTATCGTAAACGGAATGTTGTTGTTACGATATCGGATCTTATCGTACCTACTAATATTATATGGAGAAAATATTAATTTGTATGTTTGTTTGTCAATTGGGTTCAAAGTACTAGACCGATTGTGAAAAATGTTTCACCAGTAGGAGTTTCAAAAATAGTTCAATAAATAAAGTATTGGTTTCACCCCGATTTTCGAAAATCGAGTTCAACATGTATCTACATTTGTTTATTTTTTTTTCTAAAAACACCTTCGCGATTTTGTGTTATGTCACAGATACATACGAGTATATCAATTTAGCGGGATGTAGTGATTATTCTTGTTAACATAAACATTATCACGCCAGTAAACAAAACGTAACCGGGCTTTTATTACGCAATTTATCCCAAAAATACAAAATCGACCGAGTGACATATTGTAGGGACTTTTTAAAATAACACAAAAAAAAACCCAGTTTGTTTCCCTAAATTAATTCCTTTGTGAGGGTCATGAAGCCGCCTAATGAGAGGTAATTACACCAATTACCCTCCGTAAGTAATGTTTCTTAACGCGGGAGAAAACTAATTGTGGTGTAATTGTGGCTCCGAGGCGTAAGTGACCAACTCTGTTACTGTATCAGAAGATCTGAATAAGTGTGGTATCCATACTAACATTACACCTAATTACTAAAGTATAAATAATCTATCTGCCTCTCTTTCAGGCTTAATCCGCTAGTTATTAACATGAAGTTTGGTATTTTCACTTAAACTTACTTTAGAGAGGGCGGGTTTACTAGTTTATTTATTAATATTGTTTCAGTCATAATTATTTTCTATTAAATTATAATCAAGAGTGAACAAGCTTAAAATAGTTTAAATTAATTTTTGATCGACAACGTGTCGGTGATGCCTTTATATTACTAATCTCCAGTCCATGATGTAATAAACGAAAAAGAATCTGTCATTAGTGTATGTCAAGTGTCATCTGTCAAGAGTCCCGTCATCGAGCATTCCGGATAAAGGAGTATTATAGTAGCCTTTGATAAAATAGTCAAAGATAGTATCATATGCTTCCGGTTATAGTAGCATATGCTCGATGCATGGTACTCATCGAGCACATGCTCGATAAGTAAAACGATATCATACGAAAATTAAATTAATTCAAAAAAATGGTGCCCACTTACCGATAGAGGTAGACGATAGAGGAGAGACGTTTTGGGATAAATTGCGTAATAAAATCCCGGTTACGTTTTGTTTACTGGCGTGATAATGTTTATGTTAACTAGAATAATCACTACATCCCGCTAAATTGATATACTCGTATGTACCTGTGACATGACACAAAATCGCGAAGGTGTTTTTAGAAAAAAAAATTGTAGATACATGTTACATGTACAAAAGTCGATTTTCGAAAATCGGGGTGAAACCAATAACTTATTTATTGAACTATTTTTGAAACTCCTACTGGTGAAACATTTTTCAGACTCGTCTACACATTTGCCGACAAGTTACGTAAAAACTACACGTACAATGACGCAATTACCAAATTCATGATAACGTGAAGTCCTTTTTGACAATACAGCGCTAATTTGTCGATTCTGCCTCACTCGGAGCGAAATTAAATGACCCGTGGCTGTGTTGAACGCGATAAATGCTTTGAATATCCCAAATGAGCATTTGGACGGACGGATTTGAATAGGCTCTGAACGATTGGAAATAATATTAAGGCTGCCTTTTGTAACTTTATTTTCGTAAGTGAGTTTGTCTATATTTTTTAGGGAGTACTACTACCTATTCAGCAAACTATTTATTGATTTATAACCGACTGCAAAAAAGGAGAAGGTTTTAATTTTTGATGACTATTTTTGTCAATGTACATAGCGATTTCTCCGTCATTTGTGAACCGATTTCTATTATATTTTTTTTATTTGAAAGAATGTACCTGAGGTGGTCCCACTCTCCCACTGCCAACAAGTCAGGATCTAATAATGGAATCCCAGGGAAATTCAATCGTTCAAGCGTCCTACACTACAACTTAAACAAGCCCCCCTGATTGAAATGCATTTCATATGTAATCGAATAGGATCACCACACGATCCAGGGCACGTCTTCACATCCCCTATACATAATGTATCAACCTGTCCTGATTTTACTGAAGGTATTTTCTTGCGTAACTTGAAATGTTCTACATTTGTAAGGTAGGTAAAAAGTGGGTACGCTTGTCCCGCGCAGGAATACTTTTATTTGATATTATATTGATTTCCAAACTTTCAACCACTATTTTTCCGTTTAGGGGGTGGAATTACGAAGCGCTCAGAGCCCACCGGATTGCGTCGAAATAAAGTAATCGACAAAATTAAGCAATGGTAATAATAATTATCGTGGTATGGGCATGTGATGAGGCGAGAGGAAACGCATGTGACGAGAAGAGTGATTTTTATGAATGTGGATGGACCAAGGGGCAGGACGGCCAAAGAAAAGATTGTTCGATGCTGTGAGAGAGGATTAGAAAGATGCTCTGGCGATATGAGATATGATACGTATGATAGACATGCATACTAGTGTGCCATACGTATCGAAGTCCTCTATTCATAAGCTACGTGCTATAACGTAATCAGTCTTGTCAGACCATTATCGTAAAATGATACGTTCCCGCTGGAAAACCAAGAGCCATCACAATTGCAAACTGAGAAATAAGCTCTTTTAAAACATCCTCAGCATTTCCATTGTCCGCCCGATCTCTCTAGGAACTGAATTAAATGACAAGAGGGGGTCGTGACAAAAGGAAGTTATGACAAAAGGAAGTGTTTGGTCATCGGATACGGGCCAGTATTTGGGATCGATAGGACATGATCGTGGTATTTATAAGGATTCAGTAGGTACAACTGCATGAGATCTGAGAGTATACCATAGATAACCAAATTTTGTTGGTGAATTCGTTTTTTTTTAAATTTTCTGGCTAACTGCACTTTAAAGGAAATATACCTCATTAATCAGGACAAATTAGACGTTAACTTTGACATAATTTCAAAATGTGTACGGAATTAGTTGGTTTTTTTTAAGTAAACAGCCGTTGACCGGCAAACTAATCATTTGATGGTAACAGTAACACCAAAATATTTAATGAGTCCCGAGTTACTCATTATTCCAATATAAAAAGTAACAAAAATAGAACCTGTCTCGTGGCATTCTCCTTTTTCCGTATTTCCCTAACTCGTCCTTTATACCTTTCTCGTTATTTGTGTCCGCAACCCAAAGGTTGTCTGGAAGCGATCGCTCTTATACTTTTTTATCTTTACAATTTGAATGTAATTTACATTGACATATCATATTACTATATGTCAATGGTAATTTATCAATTATTTCCTGTCTATAAAGTACAAAAAAGAGTTTTCTATTCTTTTCCCCCTTTTAAATAAAATATATTGTCAAAATCGGTTGCTAAATGTCGTGGTTCTAAGGCAACAAACATAAAAATAAACTGTATTGAGAACCTCTGTTTTTGTACTCGATAAAAAAATTCAATTCCAATTTTAAAACATAATACAACGAAATCGATTTTGCAGCACTAACACTGGATAAGGAACACAGATTATTTAAGATTACTCTCTCAGCTATCTTCTAACAAAAGCTAAATGGCGTGTCCTCCTGGGAGCACAATGAGGCACTTTGCCGGTGCAACTAAATTTTTCAATGCTACGTCTTGTCTGATTTAATCCGATTGTACTTTAGATGCAATCGTGGAAGCTATCTGACGAAGAATCTATACATATATATACGGAAAGCAAAATTTTTGTAGGGTTTTTAGTTTTAGTTATTTGTATTGTGGACAAGTAACCGAAACCTTTAAAAAAAACTTGAGAGGTGTCCAGGGACACCCGGATGGAACGAAGTTTCTTTCGATTAATTAGTGAAGAAATTAAAAAAATATTTAGATTATGTATATAAATACACATACATATATATAACTATTATATATGTTATACTAATAATATAAAACATGCACACGCCGCACGGCTTACAATAGCTTACTATAGCAAAAAGTGTAGTGACAACTTTTCGTAAGAATTTTTTCCGTCTAGCCCCCTTTCACAACGCGCGATAAGGAACTTCGTTCCAAAACATTTCGAATCCATAGTGTTTGACGAAGACTTGTCGGAGTGGCGTCAGGTCAGTTAGGGAAGTCCTATACCTAGCAATGGACTTCGAAAGAGTGATGGATTATCATCTTTTCCGACAACGCACCGGTGATGCCTTTGGAACACCAACGACTCACGATATGTATTTTTTACGCCGATAATTCGGCCAGTTGCATGTCACGTATGTACTGTATGTTCTTTTGACAGGATGATACATGACATTTCACAATAATACAAAAGTCGAAATGCAACTGGGTGAAATATCGGCGTAAAAAATACGTTATGGTGTGTACCCGTATAACAAAATGGACCTAGCTACACTTATCTAAACAAATATCAGAAAGTAGACAATACAATTTGACAGACCAATTTAACGAAATCTCTGTAAAGATCCACCTGCTATTCAACATTACAATGATTGAGAGATCCCAGTGTCTGGTAAAATGGAATTTATAGCGTGAAGAAACATAAAAACCTTAGGCAAGAGAAATGCGATGGGATTCCAGTTAAGAGTAATATATAGCCAGCTATTTGACTAGTAATGGGAGATTTATTACCATTGATTCTTGCTAAGGCTTTTATCTCATGCATAAACAATGTGTACCGGCTTAGGCGCACTGTACCAACAGTCGACGGGTATATTACTAACGATATTTCAGGATATGCTGTGCGGAAGTTTTGTCTGATTGAATAAAAACTAGCAGTAGCAGTTTCAGTTTTTAATCAATGAAAGTGACGAAAAAAGCAGTCGTAGATAATTTTCTGTATGTACACCGTGCCTTTCTTGATTATTCCTGCTTTGACGAAGCTTCAATAAAATGTGACATCTAATACAATTGTAAGATACAATTGTGTATGAAGCCGATATCCTGACCAAATTACAATGATCTTGGTGATGGTAAAATCGTTTCACACACAATGTATAATCACCAAAACTTCAACGTTTACACGTTATCTACGAATTGCAATCCCCGATTTGTAATTGGGTTCAAAGATTCAAGATAAACAAACAATATACATTAACAAAGTTTCAAATGTTATTTGTTTGTGTGTTGTTTCATTTTCGGCTAATGACTGTTGCTGAATAGGGTTCAAATTGCTTTGTTTCGCGACATCAATAAACTTAGTGTCTATTCACACGCAACGTAACCACACCACAAAACTACCATACAATACAACTGAGATAACATTTGGTGCATGGTCTGTACCGACTACATGATTCTAAATATTTTTAGTTATTTTTAAGTCAAATAAATTTATATTTTATTGTACATAATAATTTAATAATAATACGTGATAATTTCTATTTTAATCTTGACTTTTTATAATTAATTTTTAGCATAAATGAATATTGTACTTATACCTGTGACAGTTAGGGCATAGAGAGCTAAATGGCATTATTGTATCTAACCAAACCTATAGGTTTAGAACCTATTGTCCACAATAAGGTATGACTATGTATAGGTACTTTAATTTTAACTTTGCAATTTTATATAAATAAGTTTTAGCCCACGGTTTCGCCCGCCTGATATTATCGCGCCTTTCGATAAACTCGACAGGGCTTTCTCTATCACTTGAGGAACCTATATACAAAGTTTCAAGTGAATCCATTGAATAAATAAAATGTGTCAGTTTATCCCCTTTTTACCACCGTAGGGGGGAATTTACAAAAATCCTCTCTTAGTGCTCCCCCAAGGAACATACATGCCAAATTTCAGCTTCTTGCGTAATAGTAGTTTCGGCTGTGCGTTGTCTGTCGTTCACTCAGTAACGGAAGAGTTTTATACATACAGACAATTCCGTTTTCCATCTACACAGTGCCTAAATGACATAAGATTAACGAGAATTGTCTTCTGTAAACGGATGCTAAGGAGTTTAGTAGCGCGGATTTGGGGATAAGCGCTCGTATTAGATTCCGATTACGTTTGATGACGAGAAAAACCACTTAACACATCATTCAATCAGAAACAGAATTATCGTGTTACACTTACAATAACAATGTGGAACAATTGTATAATCACTTTGGAATGAAATTTATTTTAGTGTAAAATTACTGGTGCGCAGAATCCATATTAGTCTAGTCATTTTAGCATGGAAATAGGTCAACCTCAGAATGAGAGATTATAAGTCTCGTTTAGTCGTAGGTATGTATGTGGCACCACGGGCAGAACCACACGAACTCAGGGCCGCCCTGAAAACCAGCTGTCATAGTTTTACTGTGGCCATTGGTGAGTGCGATCCGTTATCATAGATTGACTGTAAATCCGTATCCTCCTCGGCAAAAGGAGCACAGGTCGCTCCCTGACCAGGTGGACTGATGATCTGAAGAAGACAGCGGGAAGCCGCTGGATTCAGAGGGCTCAGGACCGGTCGGAATTGCGCCAATTAGGGGAGGCCTATGTCCAGCAGTGGACTACAAAAGGCTGATAGATAGATAGATTCTAAGCTGATTTTTTATATACCTTTATAATAAGAAGAAGTTCTAATTCAGCTTGCGTGATTTATCTTGAACATACATACAAACATTGTAATTATGTTCTTCATTCCTATATTCCAAACAACATTGATATATCCAACGAAATAGTACCACAGGAATGAAGCGAGTATGTCAGTCCGATATCATGAAAGAGGCGGTTGACATACAGCTAAATTAGTCGTCACTCATACTTTAAAAGTTAATGGTATTGAAACCAAAGTAGAATATTATGTGGATGTGCTAATAAAAATAAGGTTAGGTAATGAAAATCTAAAAACTTGTTTAAAATAAAAATTAAGTTGGGTCTGCTGGAAGAGATTTCTTTAGGAAATAAGCAGGACCTATGTACAATATTACCTATATTGTTTCCTTTATAGTTTAAGGTGTACATGAAAATTTAAATAAATAAATAAAATAAATAAATAAGTTGGTCTCAGCCAAGCGTTGCCTGTTATTAGTATCAGTAGGTGAAGGAAATTCTAATTTTCAAGAATTCTAGAATTTTATATTGAAGAGTATTTTCACTAATTTGAAATAACTTGAAACAACTCTTTGACAGAAGGAAATTGAATAAATTTGAAATAACTCTTTGACATAAGGTATTACGGTTCAATTATAAGCGTAGAATGGGTCTTTAGTTCACGTAATCATATTATCATGATGTATTTTATATACTGTATAATAAACTCCGTATAATTATGTATAAAGTTGTATTTGTAATTTATAAATAACCTCCCTGTCACTAATACGCCCAATTTATATTTTTTGTTAACACTACTAGCATTTCTAAAAAAACGGAATCCCGTGACGTCGTTTATTACTTCCAAACAATAAACTAAAAGGTCCAGCGCCATGTAACCTTCTCCAACCTTAATCGCTCTAACCTACGGAACCAAATATACGATGGAGCTCGTTAGTTGATATCGTCCCCATTCAAACAAGATATTACTCGCATCTGCATTGCAAATTGATACAGAGAATGTAAATTTCATATGTGATGTCTAGTTACGGAATCGGAGAGCGAAGGAGGTTTTGTCTTTGGAAACTAGGAGTAGAAATTTGTGGCATATCTGTGTTGATTCTCAAATTTTGCATCACAAAGGATGTGATTATACTTTTGACGTGATAATGTATATTGATGGGGTGCGCGCACGAAAAAGTTTCCCGTTCGGCTGACGTCAGAGCGTGACGTAAGAGCGTGCCGTCAGAGCTAACAGTTAGAATAGTTCTGCTACTGGAACGCCGCCACGCGAGATTCTTCGAGAACTTTTACAATTACGTAATGTGTCTTATGTGTATGTATTTTTTTGTGTGTCTACAAACAATAAAGTGTTTAATAAATAAATAAATAAATAAATAAATAATAACCCCAGCCCACCTGGACGGAAGCCAAATGTTGAATACGCGACAGCGTATTTTTATCAATGTTTCTTTATGACGCTAATGCGTTAAACTATCGTCCGTAAACCGACTCTAAAGACAACCGATTTTATAGAGACGATCTTAATCCTCAAGGGTAGCAACACATCTGTGACAGAATTAGAACGACACCCTTAGGCTGCCTGTCCACAATACTCCTTTTCGTCACGCAGTTGGATAAAGAGTCTAGGGAGAGAGACTACTTTTAGACCCTAAAAAGTATTAGCAGTGAAAATATTATTCACAAGTATTTTCACACTATGCTCAGAAATACAATTGGTTTCGGCCATGTACTACCATAACGATTTTAGTAGATAAGTAAACTATACCAAAAACATGCATAAGAAATCTAGATATGCGTTTTAAAATTGAATCTCCTTTACATTGGTAGTAATGCATCGCGCTCCATATGTTCAAGTTTATAGAATCAGCAATGGACATGGAGTGAAGGTTTATTTCGTCGTTAGCTGGTTGTGTGAACATGCGTCATACACCGTAACGATATTTTGGTGACGTCAAAAGCGGTCGAAAATTGATGCGGAGATGGGTGAACGAATTGATAGATTTAGAATCGTGTAATGTTAACGAAAGTGTCCATTTTAAACCCCGACGAAAAAAGAAGGGTGTTACAAGTTTGACGTATCAATGTGTACATCTGTCTGTGTGTAAGATGTGTCCTTTTTTGTTAAGCTAGCGTGATTGAGATGGTTCTTAGCTATAACTAACGAAGATCTGTTCAGGATTTGGATGATCATCAGCTGATTTGAGGTTTTTCTTAGTCGAATGGTTTTTTAATTTTAAATTTATAATGATCACTTACTTTGGTGAAGGAAAACATAGTGAGGAAACCTGGCACACCCGAGAGTTCTCTATAATGTTCACTCTCTCTCTCACTCACTCGCTCAGCGTGGTAGACTATGGTCTGTCCGACTTACATTGTGGAGGCCCCACAAGACAGTTATGGGTTATGAAGCGCTCATAGCGACATAGTCTGGCCACAGAAATAACTTCTCATGTGGTGCGGCGGCAAATCCTAAGTGATCGACCGAGCTTAGCAACAGCGGGCGCAGTCGGTAGTTGGATGGATCACCGCTTGTAGCAAAACCCCTCCACCTATCCGCACTGGAGCAGCGTGGTGGAGTATGCTCTAGGTCCTCTAAGGTAGAAATCCGGGCCTTGTAGTGGGCCATATGACGACGAAGATGTATCCATAGCCTCACAGAGTTAAAGAAATGTTAAACCCTTTTAACCCCAAACGAGACAAGCATTATCATTCACGCTTTTAATATCGCCGTAAAAACATTCACGGTCGAGTTCTTGCCACCGTTTCTCGTTTTAATTTCAGGTCAACAGTCTATCTGGGGTATCAAAACGAGTATCTCTCTTGAATTTGAAAAAAAGCGTTTGCGGCTCGAGTCGCTATTGTTTGCCATCCTACCTGTTAACTTCCATTTGCAAGTTGAAAGAAAAGCGGGCATATTATAAACCTTGGCGCGTCCCATTCAAAGGCCGCGTTCGACACCCGTTGCACGTATTTGCGAAGGGAATTTTTCAAATAAATTTCTCAGTAAATTCGTCGGTGTCCCGGAATAGGGGATTACCGTTCATAAGTTTGGGCCTCTGGACGTCCTGGGGACGTGACGTCATTAGGACGTGAGCGCTGACTGATTTTGAACTGGATTGAGTACGTTTACAGGAAACGATATTTTTGGGCGGGATAAAGTAAACATGTTTTTTTACGAAACAAGCAATTTTTTCAATTAATTGTGTATGGGGTTTTGTCCTTGTGTCCAAGCCAACTTTCTTTGCTCGTTATACATCCTACTAAGAATTGAATACTCAACATTTTTTTAATAAAAAAACTAAATGATTTGGAGTCGTGGGACACCAGGTAGGAACGAAGGAGCGCCTGCGCACGTCTCATTTATCGCTTTTATTCCACGCATTTTTTCTTACGGTTTTACTATCACATATTTTTCAGTTCGGTCGCCGCAGCAAAACCTATCCCCTCCAAGCCTGCCGTAAGGAACTTCGTTCCAATAATTAAATTTAATTTCTGTATAATGTACTTAATTTATAAAATAATAACGATCGCTAAAATTATTGTGTAAGCTTATTTATCACGTAAGCCGTGATTGCCTAAAGAGGGTAGACACACAAACGATGTTTACTATGATAGAAACTATATTTGTGTTGTGTGTACTTTCTGTTGGCATTCCAAATAAATAAACAAGGCGAAGCTACCAGATTCTTTTCCATATAGGTCGTTGGGTTCTAAAACCTAATCCTACAGAAGGTATACGCTCAATAAACGATCACAAACTAATGCCTTTGCACTAGGATGCTATATGTCAAGAGTAATACGGATCCTACTTACGTTATAAAATAATCTCGACCCGCGAACAAACAGTTTACTATCAACATTGCTGTCTGCCCCAGCCGGGAATCGAACCCGAGTCCAATTGCTCAATAGACAAGTCACGTCTGACTATAGACTCATCAAAATTCTATGTTTATTTTCTTCTTATCTTTTTTATCTTGAATTAAAGTCAATATTTTATTCCATTTGACATTTTCAACCAGTTTAAATCCCCGCAACTGAACTCACGACTAGTGACTACGTAGAATAGTTTATCCTCTAAAATGAGTTTAAACTTCGAGCTCACTAGCTCAGAGTTCCTGACCAATTGAGTCTAATAGTTTTGGAGGCGATCTTGTGTGTTGTAGTTTCAATTGGAGCGACTTGGTGAATTAGTGATCTATTCTAAACCCTCATTAAAGTTAGGGTCAACCCTCGGAAATAATGAGAATTGGAAGTGAAATTATTCTATGTAATATTCGGTTAACCAGGGGTCAGTAACTAAAGGCCTGCTGACTAATATATTTGAAGTTCTCGGCTTTTAAGTTTTAATAGATGACATCAAGGTCGTTACTTTATGTAGTTAAAAAAAACTTTTTTCTACTTTTACGCGTATGTCAGAGATAAAATGTGAGAGCGGAGCTATGGGAGGGGTATGAGATGGAGTTATTTAAAAAAAATTGTAATAAGAGTTCTCCTTTCAGGGCCGGTGTTACATCGGCGCCTCTTCTGTTCGTGTCCATAGGTATGAAGACCACTTACCATCAGGAGGCGCGTGTACTTTTTCGTCAGCCTGAATGCGATAAAAAAATAAAAAACTAACCATGAGATGGTTGTCTGCTTGTCTATCGCCTAAATAGGTAAATACATTAAAAATGTAATTTCGAAAACGATTTAAATACTGAAAGAGGTTAAAATTACAATTAGCTTTAAATTATTTGGTGGTAGGACAGCGGCTTATTGGTGGGTAATCTTGTAAACAGTCATGTCGTGAAGTCGATGTTTTAATATTATATTGTGTAATATATAAATAAAATAACAAATCGACATTTCGAACATGTTACTTTACAAACGCGATTGACCGAAGTTGGACCATCGACAATACCGATTAAAATATTCCACGGTAACTTACATTCATGATTTTTTCGGCCCATTTACGACGCAGTATTTTCCATATATGGAAGTATACATACGTAAACATAGTTATTTCATACCTTTTATAATAACTTGGATATAATTCTCCTTAAATAGACAGTATAAAACCAAGTTCTTCATAAGCCTAATTTATGAAAAAAGAAGCTTCTTACAGGTCAGGCAAACTAATTTCCTAACATCTTCTCCCAATCGGACTAAATATCCCAGTCCCCATTTGAGTCTTGTTCTGTGTTGGTCACAGTTGTCATGGGCGGCAGCGGAAGGTGGTACTGCATTCTCGTTTCTGTAGTTTATGGCATACAAGGAAATTTAAATAAATAAATAACACTGAAGTAGTTATCAAAACAATAGAACCTTGGTTTAATCCAAAACCAGTCTCATGTGTCCTAGATGATAAAATTGGAAAAGTTACGCACTTTATTTTACCCGTAACTAAGTGCAGTTCGGGGTTTCGACGAAATTGTTACTGCTCCCGCGAGAATGTCCTCGCATTCGTAGGGTTCCCTGTTATACTTTTTACTTATCATCATGGCTTCAACCCATTAATAGCTTACTACTGAGCACGGGTCTTCTCTTCTATTCTCTTTTTCTTGGGCAGCAGGCCTAGCCTTTGTTCTTACTGCTGTTCATGTTCACTTACTATCAGGTGGCCTTTCTGCTCGTTAAGCGGCTATTTACATAAAAAAGTTAAGATGCAGTTCTGGGTGGTAAAAGCGGTAACCAATTGGAACTAACTTAAAGGAGCCTAATCGATTTCCGCACACACATTTTTTTTAAAGCCTTTTCCGTCCAACATCACATTTCATGGTTCTCACTATAGTTATAACAACTATAGTGGAGTCTCTTACCACCAGTAACGGATAGAAGAAAGTTTCAATCTTGCTTTCAAGTTACTCAGGACAATGTTGCTAATGAATCCTTGAGCGTGATCGAACGCTATATTTCGCACTTCGAACCAATGAGCAATGTCTTTATAGTTTTGTTGTTACAAGAACGATTTCACACATGGACCAGTGGATTGGAAAACTTTTGAAGTTGCGTACTGCGAGGAATGAGGCACCTCGTAGGCAGACGCAGGCAAACTTGCGCTAGCTAGTTCTATATATTGGAAATTGTACTTCAGTAAACGCTGAGTTACTGAAAGATTGACTGACTGAGGCCGAATAATTTAAAACTACCCGCTCTACCGCCCTTTACTATTGTTTTCTATAATCTCTTACGTGTACAAACATCATCATCAATTTTTCGACGGGTTTTATATAAATGTACTTAATATGACGATTGTTACGATAGCTTGTTCCCATGACAAGAGATAACCGTGTACTTTAAAAGCCCCCATTGAAAAGCCCCTCAAATAAAAGTTCCGCCCGACAAGAGTTCGAACCCCGCTATCAATGCCAAATGAATTAATCTCCCACAACTTTACGGCCAGTTCGATCCTCGATAACGCGCCCATAACTTATGCTTGTTACATTCTTCGGAAGAAAAAGTCACAGAAATCAGATCCATAAATTAGCCAAGTTGAAACTACTGCGGGAAAAGAAACCATCTTGATTATAGAGTGGCTTAATGAGCGGGGCGTTACGTGAGGTACACGGATATAAAATAGTTAATTGGTGTAGGAACGTGTTGGTAGCATGATAGGAAAGACAACGAAAATAAAATTTTTGGGCATTTCGTCTATCTCATCATCATCATCATCGCAACCCATGCCTGTCCCATTGCAGGGCAAGGGTTCACCACGCTGGCCAAGTGCGGGTTGTCGGACTTCACACACCTTTGAGGACATTATGGAGAACTCTAAGATGTGCAGGTTTCTTCACGCTGTTTTTCTTCATGAAAGCAAAATACATAATTTTAAATTGTATTTGTATGTATATTGTCTAAAATAAACAATTATTAGTATTATATCATTTTTGAAAATAAGAATTGCAATTAAGAAGCGTGCAGAATTTGAACCCGGACCCCCCGGTCCTGGAACCCAACGTTCAAACGACTCAGCTATCACAGCTATACCTTAATTCTTAATTAATATCATACCTTATAATCATATCTCAATTATTAATTAATAATATGCCTACGCACACTACAATATAACTAAAATAATTTTAAATAATAATTTTTTTCTCAAAAAACAGACAAAGATTTTTAAACCCCGTGATAACGCCCATTTTATACGACGCATGCACGCCCCTCCACATGTATAATATGTACCTATCTATTTTGAATTCTCTTTTAATTAAAAGCGAAAAGGGTTGTTTGATAAATCAAGGTTTATGCACGACGGATTTCCCATCCCAAAGGTAAACTCTGACTACTCTTTTATGTGACAAAAACATTTTTATCTGATCCATTGATAGAGTGCGTGTTTTACCCAACAAGACTTCGCGACACAGAGGGTAATGAGTTTTTATCCAGCCTAGGTATAGTAAATAAATAAATAATAACGCTACACACCCACACCCCACACACACACACACACACACACACACATACACACATTAGGGTTACGTGTGTCGTGGATCTCATACAAACATAAGAACACCGAGAAGAGCAACTCATCATTTAAATATCAGCCTCACTCTGTATCGAACCCACGACTCTTTGAACGGCGATCCGGGAAGATAATCATTGCGCCATACGGGTTGTCCGGAATACATATTGTTATTTTAAAGAAACCCAAAAAGCATACCTAATTCACTTCCAGATAAACTTAACTCCGAAGCAAATAGTAAAGTCGGTGGCGGAACCGGTAAGAGAGTTTATCACGTGTCCGCTTTTAAAAAACGATTTAGTGTTTTTTGTGCACTAGAGAGAAAGAATGAAATAGTCTTTTTGTGAAACCGAACTGAACGGAATATAATGGAGGAGTATTTCTTTCGCTAAGATAACATCATAGAGGACACGATTAAGTTTGATTTTCATTATCTTCAATAAAGAAAATTAAACTTCTTCGGCTTCGCGCAAGGATTCGTCATCATTGCAACCCAAAACCTTACCACCGGCCATAGTCCGCCATGCCGGCCAAGTGCGGATTGACAGACGGAAAATATTATGGAGAACTTCTAAGTGTGCAGGTTTTCGAACCCAGGTCACTCTGCTCGGAAGTCCAACGTTCAAACCAAAAGTCACTTTTCGCAAAAACGCGAAACACGTGTTGGTTGGTACGTATGTTGGTGTATATTTTCTTTGTTTATTGTACCTATATTGCTATTGGCAAAACTGTCTTTGCGATTAACTACCGTAGAGTCTACTTACCCTGATGATGCCTTGTTTTGGGGCGACACCTGTGTTGGTGGTGTATGTATGTTGGTGTATATTTTTTTGTTCATTGCATGTTTCTATGGGGGAGCGAGGGGGGTTCTGTTTGCACGAAAGTATACACCATCATTGTACTCTTATATACCATACATGTTATGGTTGTTGTCGGAGAGTGTTGCAAATTAAATTAGTCTTTAACTTGTATACAAAATGTGTGAAACTATTCTGACGCAACGCAATTGAATTATTCATAAGTAAACTTTGGCCCCAGGTTTGGTCTGATCGTTTGTTAACTACAACCACGAAATGATATGTAACTAAAGTCTGCCCATCAGCACTTTCTCACCATGCCTTCCGAACCCTTGCATCATGAGAAAAACACGAGCAAAGCACTGTGACAGCTATAAAGATGATAATAGGACTATAAACGAAATGCGTATAACGCCTTCGAGTGCAGAAATCAGTATGATATTATTTTAAAAATACCCTCCAGGACAAATTGCACGGTTGCGGGTGACAGAGCGGTCATTACCCGCGTTTTATGTGATCACTTCATCATGGGATGAGGAAGCGCCCTTTACCAGTTGCTCAACTCGATTTGAATTAAAGGTAGACGAATTTTCATCAATCTGTAGGTATACTAAGAAGACAATGAACAAAAAGAAATAAAAAAATAAAAATGTGTCAAATTCACACGTGCTAGAAAACTTAAAAAAAAACAATACTGTCAGTTCAAATATTGAAGTTTTTGCTTTGCTTACGTAAGCCGCCATTTTGCCGATGCTTCCTATCCCCCGTTAAATGTGTCTGTCTCTTTTTCGTTTCCGTTTCGTTTCATTTGCGCGTCATTTCCGTTGGTAGTGGGTAAGTAGCTAGGCGAGTAGAAACCCTCCAACATGCGTGAGCACCGTCGGGATTAAACTGTGTGGTACAGAGTCCAGTGACCTCCTAAAGCAAGGACCTGGCGTCTCGTATGTTGTCTAGCAAGATGTACCAGCACGGGCAGGGCAGGGGAGGCTAGAATCAAGAATGGATGAATCCCCTTATATCCCAATGAAATCATGATCCTCAATAATGAGGTGTGGTTGAAGACAGTGAAAGAGTAAACAATGATTGGCGAACAGTCCCAGGTTCGACCCCGAGGCAGTGTATGACAATATTGTGTACCAAATAAAACACTATTTCAAATAACAAAGTCAACATTAAAAGACCGGATTCCTATATTATAAAAACGATTCGTTTTGCTTACGGTTAGTAGAACTATGTATCTACGAGGTGTAACTGAAAGTACTCCTACAAGAAAAATTGCACAGAACGGCTTCAACGACTCGTTACTCGTAACTCGAATATAGTAGTATAGTAGTAGAATATAATATTAATATAGTATAGGAACTTGGCAAAAGTCAATAAGAATTATACATAGTTGATTAAAGATACCATTTGCATTACAGAATTTAGACACAAAGCAATTAATTTGGTTTATTATTAAGATGATAATAATTTTACGTGTTAGGTACAATTACAATCCATGCTACCCTTACTACAAAGTAAATTGAGTTACCCATATGAAGCTATAAATTTAATACATTTCACAAAGTTTGCTTTAGGTAGAAAGTCTCAGGTTCGAAACCGCAGCCATTTAACATATTTGGCTCGTGTTCTAACTGTAGTAAAATTTATTGTTCGCATACATCATGTTGTTAACAAATCTGAACCCTAACTCTTTATCTCTAAAGTGAATAATAGATTGAGTTAACCTTATAAGTTAAATTTTGTACGCAATTGAATTTATACCCTAACTCAAGCCGTCAAGAAACAAATTTGAACGAAGCACGCCAGTTCCGAAATATTAACAAGCTGTATAAGTTCAATGCACAGTGAGTTCTATTTCTAAAAGATTAAGGTTCAAAATAACTTGATGTAGTGCAAAGTGTTGGTAGCAATATCGATTATCGACAAGTCGATTAAAGATGTCAGTTACATAGGATTTGCTTAATTCATAGTGCAAGTGTTGCCTTGTCACTCGACTCGGCTGTATATTACGCCGTAGTAGTGGGGGTCCTGTAACACCGTTCTATAACATTATTCAATATGTAACTGTGGTCGATTCGCCTCGGGAAAGCTATCCTATACCCGTACCGTCAATTATTATGAAATCTTGTTCAAATAACCCAGTTAATCTTAAATTTTTTTTCATTAATTAATCGACAAACGATCTATTAATATAACTAATGTTGAGCCGTTAACAACGCACATAAACATTTGTAACACCAAAGGCGTTATACACTACACAAAACATGTAAAACATTTCAACGAAAGGGAAATGTCCTACACTATTGTCTACAACACTGGGTAACAAATATTATTTATTCGTCCAAAGTTTCCTGTGAGGGAAATTACTTCTATAGTGACAATCTCAAGGAAGGGGTTCCCTCTAATAAATGCAAGGGATTGTTATTCAGAGCAAATTATATTAGTATGAGTTTTAGGTTATAACATAACTTCACTCAAAACAATGAGTCACACTATATTAAGGAGTATTTCAGATCCATACTAATATTATAAATGCAAATTAAGTCTACCTGTCTATATGTAATTTTTATCGAACTTTCGAAAGGAGGAGGTTCTCAATTCGACTGTATTTTTTATGTTTGTAACCTCAGAACTTTCGACTGGGTGAACCGATTTTTATGATTATTTTTTTATTTAAAAGCTGGTGCTTCCCATGTGGTCCCCTATCAATTTGGTCCAGTTCTTACAATGACATCCATAAAAAACTATAGAAGTCTTAAATTTGCATTATTTTGAAGTCGGTTTGTTTACTTGTAAGATTATTTCACGCTTAGTCCGTTGGAATGATTTAAATGAAAAAAGGTAAGGACATAGTTAAAAACTCTGGAATGTTCGCAGGATAGTTCTTATCCCGGAAATACGTTCCCTTGAAACTAAATTTTTATTTTTATTATGAAATATAAAAAACACTAAACGGCACTCGGAGACTGCCGCGGTAAAGCTATTGCATAGCATTTTTTATCAACTTATGCAATTATAATTATTAGAAGTTATATAGTTATATCAGAACAGCGCCATCTAGTTTGTAGAAAACATACGTGCCATACCTTAGTATTAAGGTACTAGATGGTGCTGATTGGGAGTGTTAGGTTTTTTTCGTTACGGAATTTCTGAATTCGGTCCCCACGCTCAAGGCCCGCGATAAAAGCTATGCAATAGCTTAATATTTTAATATTGTTTGCTGTAATATTTTAAATATAGTTTTTTAATATTGGATTTAAGTTGGATAATTTTGGAAGTAAAGTGGACATTTGCCAGCAAGGAACATCGATCGATGTATCACCTCGTTACAACACGGTGTAAGAGTCGGTCGTTGCGGTTCTGAGATGCTTACACATGCAGACATGACAACGAGTTCAGTGAAATTAAAGTTGTGGAAGAAATAAAATAAAGAAACTTAGTAGGACGTGCGTCTACTGTACCGTTTATTGCATTGCTCCTGTATTTATTTAAGTACTCATGTACTTAAAAGCGATCATAGCCCGGCGGCTAGCGGTGATCGACCGAACAGCGACAGCGGGCGGTCAGTACGTGGATGGGTGACCGCTAGTGGCTAAATTATTTGGGCGCTTACGTGCTACGAAGGGCACGTTAAACCATCGATCCCGGTTGCTATTACTAGGTAGCAGTCGATAAGCCATGTCGGAGGATTTCGACATTTGGGTTGGCTATTCTTTGTATTAGATGACATTGTAGTATGTTCGTCCTTTTATCCGTCGGGTAAATTATCATCTTAGTCATTTTTTTAAATAAATGGTGACACGTCCATTCCTCCGCACTATTTTTCAGCGGGTAGTAAGGACAACGCAAACACATCACTAACATAAATATCTGCCCGGTCGGGAATCGAACTTGGGATCTCTCAGTTTTCAAAAAGGGTCAGTTTTCAACTAAGCCACGGGAACGTCGAAATATTGATATCTAAGATTAGCGACAGAACGGATAAGTGAAGCGATGGTGTTAGGTGTTACTATAGGTGTGGCACAAAAGGAAGGCCCCGATGAAGTTTATTTGACGTCTGTCCGATCATCAAGTTTCGTATAAATTATTACATAAATTTGAAGGTGCAAATTGCAAATTCTTGTTCTTGGTCTATAGTGATGTGCAAAAAGTCATAAAATTTATCGAATGTATAACTTTAAGACCCAAAGTTAATTAATTACATGGATATTGAAACAATATATATATAATTATGTTTATTAGACAAGTAAAAATAAAAAAAAAGGAACAATGCAGCGAAAATATATTTACACGGCTTTTAATAATTTTTACTAACAAATTAACATAAATCAATAATTTTATTTGAAAAAGGAGAACAAGCGATAATTATAAAAAGGAGAAATTATTATAAAAAAGGGCAGCGTAACCGCGTCGTGAGAGACAGGAGTGTCAGGTGACGGTGGTCGAGCGAGTGAGAGCTGGCGCCGGCAGTCCGTCCTTTTTATAGCGGTAACCCGACAGCTACTCGTTTGTTTCGGCTCCTGGTGGGGGTGCAGCTAACACGGCCCCTCCTGACGGGGCGGCGACCTCGCAGCCAGCAGCAGATGTACCAGGATCTGACAGGACCGTTGGTCTGTTGTCATCGTCGTTGTCATCAGCGGCTGGAGGAGAAACCACACATTAGTCTTATTTCAAATGCCTCATGTAAAGTTACTGAAAGTTACCAATTTTATTACATTGTTATGGTGATCAGGCCTTAATTCATTTAAATTGCCTTCAACCCACTCGTATGTGTTGTTATGGGTACAATTTTCAAATCGGGTGTCTGCTATATATCGGGCATTACACGGATCATTCCGAAACCAATGTTCCAGACATTGGACGAGTCTTCTCGGTCACCTCGAAGCCACGGCGGGCCTTACACGAGTATCCGTCACCTCGAAGCCACGGCGGGCCTTACACGAGTATCTGCCACCTCGAAGCCACAGCGGGCCTTACACGAGTACCTGTCACCTCGAAGCCACGGCGGGCCTTACACGAGTATCTGAGAGTTGACTCAAGACCCGTTAGAAAAAGTACTTGTAGCAAGTTCCCGTGATTGAAATTTTATTTGGCAATAATAATTAAATTGAATAAAAAACAGCCCGATCACGCATCATAATGTACGTGGGTATAGTTAGCTTCACGTTTGTACTTTCAGAAAAATTATATTGAAAAGTTTTATAGTTAATACATGAGGTCCAATTGTATACTAAACCCATTACCTTGCGGTAAGCTTGGGCGCTGCGGTTCGTACTGCAAGCCTGTTGTAAATAAATAAACAAAAATAAAATTTAAATATTAAGCAATGACTTACAGTCGAAAAAGGCGGCGCAAGCCTCGGGAGTCCACTCTCCATGCCAGGGCAGCATATACTCTGCGGCTGCTTGGGTAGTTTTGCCGTACGAGCCGGCCACCAATCGTAGCTCGTAACGTCCATGCGGTAATGCCTTAATGACGCGGTATGGGCCCCTCATACCACTGTCCAATTTGCCTGCACTCTGTGACCTCTTGATGACGAAAACCAGATCATCTAGCGAGTATAATCTAGGCGGCGTCCTGTTTTTGTTAACGCGCTGGTCTTGATTAGATTGGTTCGCGGCTAATAGGGACTCCGTTCGCTGTCGACGTAACTCGCGCCATGCTTCGCGGTTGCCTGTGGAGCCTTGCGCGGTCACATCGCGGATTAAAGAATGTATGGCAGGCGTTGTCGAGTCGATTCCGATGAGTAAACGTAGCGCAGAACACTGCGTGGTCTTGTGCTTGGTTATGTTGAGCACCAACTGCACCTTCCACAGTACATCGGACCACGCCTGCTGTTTATGGTTTACTTCTAGTCTAATCATATTAAGAACAGTGCGACAATAACGCTCGACTTGCCCATTAGATTGATGCATTTCTGGTGTTATGAAATGCCGCTCTATACCGAAACCCGAAGCCCAGTTACTGAACTCTTCGCTCTCAAACATTCGCCCCCGATCGCAAACGATTAGTCGGGGAGTACCAAAAATGGAAATGGCGTTGGTAAATGCGCGCTTTAGCTCCGCGTTGTCTTGTCTATAAATGGGATACAGGAGGCAAAATTTGGTGAAAGCATCAATCATGATGAGAACGAACTTATATCCCTTGGACTCTGGCAGAGGGCCTAATACGTCCGTATGTATTGTGTCAAAGGGGGCTGAGGGTTTGGTCCACGACACGATCGGCTGTAAGGGAGCGCGTGGCATTTTCTTGTACGAAATACAAGTAACGCAGTGGGAAATGTACTTCCTCACGAATTGGCGCAAACCAGGGAACCAGAAGTGTTTTAAGATCAAGTCTATTGTCTTCTCGACACCAAGGTGCTCATGTTCGTCGTGGAAAACGCGCAGTAAACTTAAACGGTACGCTTTTGGAATATAGCACAGCAAACGAGACTCCTCACCGACCGCACTATACCGATAATATAGCAAATCATTCTTTTTGACATACCGAGATGCATCTAGCTGCCCCTGGTTAAGCTTTTCAAGCAATGCAACGGTCTCCTCGTCGGCTGCTTGGGCCACTTGCGCCCAGTTAAGCGGCTTCTTCGCGTGGCAAACGTTGACGGGGTTTCGACTGAAATAATCCGCGTGTGACATTAGAACTCCCTTACGGTATTCTAACTCAAAATCAAAATCCTGCAGATACATCCACCAGCGTGCCACCCTAGGAAGGAGGTCCTTCTTGCGTTGCGTGAGCTTTAATGCGTTACAGTCCGTAACCACCTTAAAGTGTAGGCCTATTAAGTACTGGCGAAAATATTGCAAAGCTTTAACCACCGCAAGAGTCTCCAATTCATAGGAGTGGTACCTGGGTTCAGCACCTACAGTAACCTTGCTGAAATAAGCAACAGGATGTCTACGCTGATCGTTATGAGTTTGTAATAATACCGCGCCATAGCCCACAGCGCTGGCGTCGGTGTGGACTTCCGTAGGCAATGCGGGGTCAAATATAGTTAGAAAAGGTTCGTTGGTCATATAGCGGATCATTTCTTGCCTAACCCTTTCTTGTTCTTCACCCCAATGGAAATTGACGTTTTTGCGAGTCAAGGCGGCTATACAAGCTACTTTAGTGGAGTATCCCGGGATAAACCTCCTAAAGTAACCTGCCAAACCCAAGAATTGTCTCACCTGCTTTACCGTCCGGGGGGCAAGGGATCTAGTCAGTGCCTCTACCTTCGCGGGGCTCGGCCGTACCTGACCATCTCTTATCAACCTCCCCAGATATTCTACTTCGGAAGTTAGAAAGGAACACTTACGTATATTGATGGAAAAGCCAGACTCCGTCAGTCTTTTTAGAACCGCATCTAATAATATTAAACCTTCGTCGATTGTATTACTTAGCAGCAGCACGTCATCGATATAGACTAAAAGTTGACCGGCGTCAATGAAAGTTTGAAGAGTATCAGTTATAATTCTCTGATAGACGATGGGAGCATTGCAGAGACCGTATGGCATCTTGACGTACTCAAAATGTCCTTCATTTGTTACGAACGCGGTCTTATGTATCGATTCTTCACTTACCTTAATCTGGTGGAAACCGGTGACCATGTCGAGAGCCGAGAAATATCGACACTTACCCAACCTATCGACATGGTCATCGATTAACGGTAATGGATATCGATCCTTGACAGTGATTGCGTTCAAGGCCCGATAGTCCACCACCATCCTATCGGAAGAATCCTTTTTACGCACGAGTAGGATTGGGCTTGCATATTGCGACTCTGATTTCCTAATTATGCCCTTATTTAGCAAGTCATTAACGATGGCGCGAACGCGTAACTTCTCGTCAAAAGATAATTTGTAGGGTCGATAAACAACGGGGGTATCGGTAGTGAGACGAATATGCATTTCCCCGGTGGTCACGGTAGTAGTAGCGGTGCCACTTAAAAAGAAATCAGTGTACTTACTCAGTATGGAATTCAAGCGTACCCTGTCGGCACCGTTCAATGGGGTGTTCACACTATCCAAACTTAAAGCCGAATTCACTTCACATGCACTATTATTCGCGAAAGAATCATCTCTTATTAGTTCTTGGGAGCCAGCCGTACGTATGTATGTAATGCCACGCTGGTTTAGGACGTCCGTACCGATGAGCACTGGACACGTAAGACAATCACGAGACACTACATGAAAATCAACTTCTAAAGTAATATTTCTAAACTCTATTGGCAATGTAACGTACTTATCGCACTGAATTTCTGATCCACCTATGCCGCGCAATATTTTGATACTCGGTTGTACTTTACATGGAAAATGTTTAATTAAATCAATAGAAATCAAAGAAATGTTAGATCCACTATCAATTAAAACGTCGGTAGGGACGCCACACACCACCGCAGTTATCACGTCTCGGTTTGTCGGTTTGTTGTTTGGCAAAAATTTACACTGGCTTTGTTACGATTTTCTGAACGTTCCTTCGCGAAGCAATTTTGTTCGATATGGCCTAATTTTTTGCAAAACGTACACGTCGCGACCGCAGGCCTGGGGATATTTCTGTTTGTCGAGTCACGGTTAGAATTGGGGGGTAGTTTCATACGCTTAGGGCAATTTTTACTTTTATGACCGGCTTGATCGCAAGAAAAACATCTGAGGGGCCTATCCCGGTCGCTCGCGCGTTTACGAGAATCACTATTCGAGATTGTCGGATTGTTATGATTTTTGTTACCGCGTACAGCATAGTGAGGGCGATTATAAACGTTAATGTTGGATCGGCTAGGCTTTACATATATCGATAAAAACTCCACAATATTTCTTGTCGTCAAATGAGCATTGATCGCAGCTGCACGAATATGTGCATCTTTAATGCCGCGGATTATAATTTTACACAATAAATCATCGCTAATGCCGTTAACAATTCGCAGGCGCAACAAGCTCTGACGAGCGTATTCGGCATACGTGGAGTAATTATCTGAATCTGTGCACATGACGTCAAAAAGAATGTTCGCGACGTCGATGCGTCGCGGACACAATGATTCTAATTCGGATTTAAAATTAGTCCAGGTGCGATCGGTGCTCGTCCATTGTCCCAACCAAAAGCGTGCCTCTCCCTTCAGACATTGACCAACGCGGGCAAGGCACTCTTTTTCGTCCCATTTATTCAAGGAACGAGCGCGATCTACCTCCTCGCACCACACACCGACGTCATGAATGCTTGGGTCGAAATCAGACACATAGTAATGGTTGGATCTTACCGGATTGATAGATCTTAATGCGTCAATAAGGCGCTCCGTTACGTCCGCCGTGTCGGGTCCAGAAGATGATGCAGATGCCGCGTTAGAAACAGCGGTCGGCGCTGGGGACGCGCTAGGACATGCCTCCGTGATGGCGGGGCATGCCGCCGCGCTTGAAGGTGCCTCTGATGGGGCGCTCTGCTCCAGCGCGGACAGGCGACCCAAAATCGCTTCCATGGTGGACACTAAGTCGGGGGAAGCTGTTACGTCAAGTGTGCGCTTGCGTCGAGTATTGGGCATCGTGAATTTACGAGAGTACTGGTGGGCCAAATTAAATAGAAGTGGATAAGAATCCCACTTCTGAAATTATGTTTATTAGACAAGTAAAAATAAAAAAAAAGGAACAATGCAGCGAAAATATATTTACACGGCTTTTAATAATTTTTACTAACAAATTAACATAAATCAATAATTTTATTTGAAAAAGGAGAACAAGCGATAATTATAAAAAGGAGAAATTATTATAAAAAAGGGCAGCGTAACCGCGTCGTGAGAGACAGGAGTGTCAGGTGACGGTGGTCGAGCGAGTGAGAGCTGGCGCCGGCAGTCCGTCCTTTTTATAGCGGTAACCCGACAGCTACTCGTTTGTTTCGGCTCCTGGTGGGGGTGCAGCTAACAATATTTAAATATTATGGACTAATGCGGGACCATATAAACAAAGTATATGGTACCGCGAACAAATTCCTTAACGTTTTTACTAACAAAATACAGTGGCACCTTTAATAAAGTAAGTAAGTCAATTACATAAATGAATATACTATAAATCATCTCAACCCAACAAGGCCCACTACTGAGCTCAAAGCCGAGGAGACCTTAAATATAAGGTGATTCGTAAGACTCTTGTGATATTAATAGGGGGTACTCAGTATTCGATTCTCATTCCAAAATATGTAATTAAAAAGGGTGCTTAAAATTTTTATTCCAAAAATGTATCGATGCGACTCGCACTTGACCATATTTTTTCGATACTAAATTAACATTTTTCACGTCACTATTTTAATGTGTCAAAGGGGCCTTAATTTTTTGCCGTTACTATAGATTATGATATAACTGAATCGCATATCGGGTCACTAATTTACATGAAAATCATCGTGACGTCATTATTGTGACCATCTCGTCAGAACGTTACGTTTGTTGACTTGACAACCTAATAACGAGAGAATACCACAGCACATCAGCTTTCTATATCTCAATTTGATTTTCTGCAACGTTTCCAATGCTGCGCTTGTGAGACTAAGTTAACAGAAGGTATGTACTCAGCAAGTATTGTAATGCAAATACGAAAATTCTCAAAAGAGATTACTAGGTTTACGTAATTTTGATGCTTGCATTTAAGCAGTGTAGGTTTCATTAATATTATTTGACGTTGGATTTGTTCAGAACGAATGCTATTTAAATTTGCTCGTATGATTTATGGAATTTTTCCTATTCAAGCATTGAATTATTACTACCAAGTCAATGTATAAAATATGTAACAATATTTATAAATTAAATGTGACCGATATTTGAACTATATATTTTACAAAGTTGAAATTTCAATAATTATTTTGTTTACCTGAAGGCACGGCACAGGGCAGCACTATACATATTACAGATGTGACACCCCTCGCCGTCGTACCTATCATGCAAATAGCCCGATAATTCCCAATTAACGAGAATATTCGAATATCTGACTGTATATCAATAAATACCGGCTCTGCTCAGACTCTGGTTCGCAGAAACGGTTTAAATCAACAGTTAATAGAGTTTTAGCAAGTTTCTAATTGGGTTTTCCTTTGAAATTTGTTATGCAGTAGTTCTTAACGGTACGCTAATTAGACTGGCGTTAATTAACAGAACCAAAAGATAGTCTCAAGGTTTGAATCTGTGCTCCTCTCTCCTCCCTCAGTGTTGGGGTCGAAACTTGAATACATCACGATTTTGACGACCCCGTAGCCTAATTGATAGTTGCCCTGCCTGCGAAGCGAGGGGTCCTGGCTTCAATTCCCGGCCGGGCAGATGTTTATGTAACAGATAAATGTTTGTTCTCGGTTCATGAGGTGTTACAGCGCGTTTATATGACACGATAGCTTTCGACGACAGCGCCCTCGCCTCCTGGTGCATAGCAAATTAAACTTTGTTTGTCCGCAACGTACAAATTCTTAGCAGTTACCTAACTGCGCACCCGTCGCGCATCCGGCGCGGCCGCCAAGTAAGTTTATAAGATAACAGTGTTATCAGAGACCAAATAATAATAATAACGCTACACACTCATAGCCCCACACTAGGATACCATGTGTCGTGGGTGCCATGGACAACACACAAGACAAGGACACACACACCCAGACCAAGAACGGAAATTTCAACTCATCATTCAAATTTCCGCCTTGCTGGGAATCGAACCCAGGACCCTCTGAACGGCGATCCGGCGTGTTAACCATGGCGCCATCCGGGTCGTCTCCACAAAGACCAAATACACATACATACATCACACACAATGCATCATAAATGGAACATACCTTCATCCCGTAATATAATTATGTATGTATGCTTCACCACACAACGCGCCAAGATTCAATCGGTTCACATAACGATTCAATCTGTTGATAATACAAAACCAATTAACGAGATATCTCAATTACGTCCGCGTCGGTGGGTCGATAATATCGATAATAATCGATATTATTATACCGGGTGGTCAGGGGGTGGTCGATTGTTGAATGAGTGGAGACAACACGATATTTAACACACATTTAACACATTTCATCATACTGTTGTACAACTATTTTGCATTTTTTTTTAAGATATAGGTAAGTTTCTACATACCTACCTACTGAATTCTACTAATCAACACATTTTTGTTATGTCTGTAGATCTATATGTATAATAAGCTATTTGAGAAATACCATTACCGAGGTAACTACAATAAATGCCATAAGTAATCCATAATAATGTATTATAATAGATGCCATAATCAATGATTGTTGATAATGGTATGTATTAAAATACTTACATGCGATACATCGAGTTACATGCGATGAGATGTTATACCTAAGTAGGTACCTACCTATATTAGAATTTTAGTCTGTTTGTGAGATCGTCAATTTGCCTGTAGGTATGTCTGTGCGTTTTTCCTCGCTAATTTCCTATAGCAACGTAGTGAAGTATGGCCTCCTTAATAATGAGGAGATTTGAGAATCTCATTATCGCCCAGAGATGGGCAAAACATAATCATCATTACAGATTACAATTAAAAAAGGTAATTAGTTAGACCGTTCTTGGTGGGAGAAATTCCGTGTCTCCAGATGTAATCGTAATCTGTAATAATGATTACATTTTGGGAAATGTACACCAGATGAAATTGTAAACTAGAATCATAATTACACTTTGCCCATCTCTGGTACTGGCCCATTAATGGGTTGAAGCAGAATATAGCATGAGTAGGTATAAGTTAAGGAATAAAAGTCGTCCATAAACGTACTTCGCTGATATCAACAACACCCCGAAAGAAGCCACCTTGAGCCCCGCGCACTATCTGTATCTGTCAGCCGTACAATAAAGTTGATAATGGAACCGTCGTACAGTTTGCAGTTTGCGTAAATTGTCGCCATTACGCCCATTCTCGCGGCAAACTTCCAAATGGAGGGAAATTGTTTGTTGTTATCGCAAAGTGTTATATTGGTCAGCGATTCGTTACCAACGCCTTTGAGCTTTCAAGATTTGTCTTTTTATAGCAAACGATCATGGAACCCTTCCGCTGCGGCTCATGACAACTGTGACCGACACAGGACCAGACTCAAATCGGGACTAGGATGGTTAGTCCAGTTAGCAATGGGTGTCATCAAGAACGTGAGTTGGTTAGTTCGTTAGTATGTATGGAGACTGGTGCAGAGACTGGTCTGGTCTGTTAGTAAGTCTCGTTCTAATACGGTCACAGATGTGTTGCTACCCTTGAGGACTAGGATGGTCGCCTCTAAAAAGTGTGATCGGTCTTTTTTCACCGATTGCGTGTACTGTTAATCAGCCTATGTATGTTTTTTCGCTCCTTTGTGGCGAAGAAGTCTAGAAAATCAAACGCACGAGCCGATTTTGATGACTTTTAATCTCAATGTTTATGCAATTTCATAATTATCAATTTGTTGAGGATAATTGCTTTAAAATTCAGTTGTAAGAATTGCCCCCAACATGCGATAGGTACCTTGTAAAGCTTTAAAAAAGGATTTAATATGTCATGTTCATTTATCTTGATAAAACATTCTTTCATGTAAATTTTCTGCACAAAATAGCTTCAATGCTTGACATCTGCCAGGCACCCTGCAATGGCCCTGATAAAATTTTTAAATTACCTTCCTGCAGTGCTCAAAGCGCAGGTTTCTAATATAACATAGATAGTTAAGTAGTTGCTAGATATTTTGTATATTCTGTCCTCCGTCCGTAACTTAACTGGTAGTGACAAGACAAACTTTGAAATGCAAATAAATTGCTAAGTTGCTTAACAGCATTAGGTACCTACCTATAGCTTAAGGATATAAATAAATAAGTGCATCCAACGATACTGTGAACTAAACTGCTTTATACCTACCTACCTATTGATGAACGAGTATTTGGCATGCAGCCGAACCTCAAGCCCTCTTAGCTCTTAAGAGTCTTAGCCGACTTGAATATCACAGGAGAGCTCGCTCGCTTGTAATCCTGTTATAGTGCGGCGCCGTAAGATGACTGTGACTTCTTTATCATATTGACTTCGGGCTATTCATCCGATTATTCTCTTTCCGATTTCCCTTCGGTTGTGTTGGGAATTTTCGGTGAGAAACAGCGTAACACACTTAGGTACACGCTCACAGCTCGGCGGCTGCGAACGCGGTCAGTAATTAACTTTAACGTTATACTTGGAAAGCACTGAGAAATTCGGCCAATTCGGAGACCGACATTTCCCATCAAATATGCAAATCTGCAAAGCCCAGTGCGCGGTCCATAGCCTGCAAGCCATCAGACTACCACTAGCCAATACAGGTATGTTGCGCCAATAAAATGTGAACGAGACGGATCACAGTAATAGTATCATACAGTATTGTGACTATACTGTCCTTGAAATAAATGCCTACAGTCGCGCGCTAGGGCTGCCTCTTTCCAGTTGTAGTGAATGTTAGTAGGTGAGTAAATCGCACGCTTCCTGATTGCAAACCCGTTCCGTCCCTACGGCGCATCTGCACTCCGTTGCGTACCTAGTGAGTACCGAACTCGAGGCGCGTAGGTATGATTCGCGTTTCGACCGTTTGTATGAAGATGGAATACTGTAGTATACTATTTCCGTGGTTGTAGTATTGTACTAAATCCATTCAGTTTGAAACCGGTCTTCAATCTATACAAGGACATATTTCTGAAAAAAATTATGAACGATCTTCATAGGGCCAATAGAAGCCAAAAATATTGTTTATTAGAATTTTTCTTCGTCTGACTTCCATGTAGAAAAAATTATGAGTAATATGGATTAATTAATTATTTATCACTTGCTTCGGTGATAGAAAAACATGCAAGTTAACTGCACACCCCGGACCTCCTCATAATATTCTCAAAGACGTTTGAAGTCTCCCAATCTGCACTTGGACAGCGTGGTGAACTATGGCCTATCCCACCTTGTGAAAGGGAAACCCGACCCCAGCAGTGGGACAGCTGTTGGTTGCGAAGAGACACAATAAAGAAACATACGAATTGAGGACAATATTCATTTATTTCACCAATGATCACATGCGCAAACGTCTTAATCTAACATCCATACATCGGAGAACTACCGGAGCCGACTCAGACCGGACGACACGACGTATGCCGCATCGTGTCGCGCCGTGTCGTCACGTAGGTACATAACGAAACGTAATAACCACCATAAACTATTGGAATTCTATAGATTTACAAATAATTAGATATGTAGTAAACATTTACCCTAAGTTATCCCCGTTACGACCTCCCTACCGCATCAGTACCGCCCTTGAAGTAAGCCGCTATACACCCTACTCTGTGTTTTAATTCGCGTAAAAAAATAATAAATAGACAGCTATTATAGCCTCCGATACATTTATCTAACTACAAAATCTAAACACATATAAATCTGCAAGACACTATGACATATAAATTATATTATATAAACATAGTTTTTATCTAACTTCACCGCTCACAGATACTCTATTGAAGAAGTAATACTCAAAATGGCGTCCATTCGAACGCCCACACGTCGTACAATTGGACAAAAGATACACACATATATTAAGATATGTTCTTACAATAAGAGAAATACGTTCCTTAAACAATTTAACTGTACCAAAGTAACTTCGAACGAATTGAACGTTTCGTTTCACGTTTCGTGTGATTTTGACAAAAATAATCGTAGAATTTTGCCAAAGTTACCGTACGACTTTGACTAAGTTACTGTGCAACTTTGACAAAGTTAAATGTAGCTAAATAACTAACATACTACTTTGGCTGTTACAAATTAAATGTGATGTTATTACAAAGTTTTTTACTATTACAAAGTTATTACAAAGTAAAATCAAAATCGAAATATATAGAACAGCAATACGATTTTGTTAATCTCACAGATTTGTTCACTGTCAATTATTTTCATGGTTCATGTAATAAGGATAAATATTTAACATAACTTTACTATACCCCAGACGTTTACTGTAGCAAAAGGTTACCATAGCAACGAAAGTATCTAAAAGACTTTTTCAATTCACGTAGGGCCATCAGATAGTTTCAAAATTTAATTTATAATACCAATAAAATATCGATTGTGGGAGAAAAAATAAAAAGTTATCGAACCATTTATTTCTGCCAAGTTATTATCGTAATATCGTAGATTAATTATTACACGTTATTTAGCACTAATTAATGCTTAATTCACCATTAATAAATAATTAACGCATTATTACGAAGGTGACGCAGCGACACGCGAGTGAATAAACCAGTGAGATTAAAGAATCACTTTTAAAACATGACGTTAAAATGATTAACATTAATTCCCTGTTCATAAACACTACAAAATTCCTATTTAATATCAAGCTCCTTCATTATCAAACAAGATTAATTAGAAATGTATCAAATAATACTTCAATTCAAACAATACAAAATACAGTATACATTAAAACCTACCGCTCGAATACACGTGGATTTTAAACGTCATACAAACCATTTGGATACGTCACGACACTTACATACATCATTACGACAATATACATTTCGACTGTTCCCACGTACAGTATCGTATGTGAAATATTTAACTTTGCTATAAAACACTCAATTAATACAATTACACATTCAATTAGAACAATATACAACATTATGTTTATGGTATATTCTCTCCGTGATAATAATTGAGGAATTAAATGCACCACAACACATACCTTCCAAAAGCATATAATTGATATCGAACAAAGTTCTCAACACGTCTAGTGTTCAAATCGCTGTTTCTATAGTCTACGTCGTATAAAATTATTATTGAACTATCGAAAGAGACACTTTCGACACATTACTGTCAAATAAGTACAACGTAAGATATCGAAAAAGTCACTTTAACCCCTCGAGTGTAGTTGTCCCCTCCGTCGGGGCAAAAATTTTTCTAGGCCAACGTGAAGTGCACCCCCGACGGAGGGGCAAACTAAATACAATCGTATTGAAGGACGATTATTGTCTATTTCATAATATTTTGATTTCATTGGTTGGATTCAAATTGAACCTACGTTCATTAGCTACGAAATACCGACTGTGATTGGCTGCAAAGTCGAATGATAAACAGGAAAATATTTATTTGAAAGTTGTACAGTACGGTCGCTACGCTCGTTTCGCGTCATTTGAGTTCGCAAGATTTTATAAAATAGTTTTCGAGGAGGAAACGGCGAATTAACTGATAAGATTTTTACTTATTATTACTGGAAAAGTTGTGCAGATTACGTGTAAAGTGCTAGTTTTGTAAATGGTGATATAAAAGTTGGTGAAAAAAGTAAATAACTTTTGAACAACATAGTTACAGTGTCGTTGAAGTCGACAAGCTGTGTATATTTTCATATAAATATAGGTACAGCGAGTTTGATTTTGTTTGGTTTTATAGTATTACAAATTCTTAGCTAATTAATCTAGCAACATATTGATAACAATATTTACCACAAAATTGACCAAAAATAAAATAACTTCGGCCGCTAAGCGGCTCGCTAAAAATATGCCGGTATTGGCACCGTTTTCGTGTTAGTTTTCTAACTTCTTTTACCGCGTAATTACTGTGTTTCCAAATGAAATAATATATTACATCGATGCGTAAATATGTATACTAAGTAGTGATAGTATTAGTTTTGATTAATGTGCATTGTGAGTTAGTGAAATGTGGAAAAATGTGTCTCCATTGTGTTTGAAAATTTCGAAGTTGAAAAGAAATTGAATAATTTCTTGCGCAGGTAAGTTTTTTTGCTTTAATTTAATTGTTTTAGGTGTTAGGCAATTTCGTTGTGATAACAATGATGTATAATTTATGTGATATAATTATAACATAATCCCGTACAATTCATTTTTACGATGACCTACCGACAACATCGCGCGAGTTACGAATAGGCGTGACACGTTGGCCATGTTTTACATTCGGGGGTCTCGTCACTCCAGGGGTTAAATCGTTTTTGGGGAATCCGAAATAAAGTATCGCAACTACCACTCATAGTAATAGACTATTGAAACTGATATTTCAAAAAATTATGAAACATTTTTTATGCATCACGTTCCAAATGACGTATATATGTATTTCTTAATCAAATAACAACATTATTTAATTTTATTAATACATTTGTATGCACAAAATAAATTTCAAACTCCTATCCTGTAAGACAAGGTTTTACACTACCGATACTGTACGTGGGAACATTTTAACACTGACACTTAGATAAAATACATGTGGATACAATACTTACGCGTCTAATACCGAAGCGGACCTTATTTGCATCTACATAGGGACGAGATTGGCGTGACATGACGTCATACAAAGAGAACACATTTCAACAGTACAAGTATTCGATAAACAGTCATACTATTAGAACAGTACAGTATTACAAACTACTTATTATATATTTTATGTTCAACTTTGGAAAGATTTAAGTTCAGTTAATATTAAAACCGGTTTAAATGTGTTAAGTATCGAAAAGCTTCACAATTATCAAAAAAGAACGTTATTTTGTACGGTTAAAAGATAAATAGTTAGTTACAACGACTTACGGCGACTCCCAAAAGTTTTCAGAAGCATTAAAACATTTTATATAGATAGTTTAAAATGTGGGTAGATACAAATTGTCTTCGTTACAATAGGATATGTCAGTCAGAACACTTATTTACTAGCGGGGAGTTGTCACAATCCAATACAAATACCTAACTAACAACCCAACCGCGCCTCGCTTCGGGATATGTCAATTAAAAACTGCAAAAACTTTTCAGTAGCAGCTTAAAAGGAGTACAAAATAAATAATCAAATCATTATTAGATATTCCAATTCATAATCAACAAATGTTAGGACCTCGTGGATAAAGTTCATTATTCCAATATAAAACATCAATGCATGTTTGTTCTGCAAACCAGATTCAATCGAATCTGGATACGATTGATCTGATTAAATAGTCTTAATCTTTTTTAAATATTTATTAAAAGACAGCATTTTTTTAGCCATGACAGTAATGGTCAAATAATTGATAACACTTACAGCGATCCCAACCCGAAGTATATTTCTTCATTCAAGACGTTCAAAAAAAAGACAACTAATACACTACAATATCTGAAAGTTTTACTAAAATCAGCTCAGCCGTTTAGGAAGTCTATTCTTAATTAATGTCAGGCATACAGATGGACATGTGCACAAGTTCATAAAACAGTTGATACCTATGTCATGCCAATTAGAAAACATTTACTTAGATATAATAGAATATTACGGACAGACACTTTTCTCATATAGACGTATTGATCAATAATACCACAAACTCGATATATCGAGTCAAATTATAGAAACGTTAATCGTAGAAGAACACTATATTATTGCTCTGCACTGTAATTTAATATAATATGTAGTACATTTTGACAAGTCCACCGATACAAAGACAAAGTGAATGGACTGAATATACGTTGCAGTTAAAGAGAGAGTGAGACGGGTGGAGTGTGAGCGAGACAACAACTTTTACACGAGTTTCTCTATTATTGGTTTTAGTATAAACCTGAGTGAGCGCCAAAACTGAAACATCTCTTAGATAGTAGGTATTGTCAAAATTAAACCTCATAAACGAAATGTTTATAAACTGTTACGGTAATATAACTGTGAATAGTGTCAAGTAAATAAGATGAAAACCGAGATTTCAACAAATCTCTAAACTGTGTTAATGAAAAGTACTACATTCAAACCTTCCTTGGACTTCCACAAATAATTCAAAACCAAAATTAGCGAAATCAGTCCAGCCGTTCTCGAGTTTAAGCGAGACTAACGAACAGCAATTTGATTTTATATACATATTATATAGAAATAGATGTATATAAATGCTTAAACACTCATAACTCAAAGTTTACCCCAGCCGGTAGTCGAACCTGATACCTTTTCTATGAGCAGGGTCAATAGCTACAATATAATTGTGTAACTAGATTTATTATTATTCCGACACCAAATATTCAGTCCATTCTCCATGCCTAATATTATACTAGAAAACAATCATTTGAATACCGTCAAAAATACAACACGGTAATAAAAAAATATGTGCGAACGAGACGGATATATACTGACTGGATATGAGCAACAAGGACAGCACTACACAGTTGTGCACACTACAGTAACAGTGATAAAAACAGTAGCAAGTCTCTGCGTTACATCAATTCCTTGAACATTAAGGTTCATTTTACAAAACTATACTACGCTTTTCATTATAAAATCGACCTTATTAGTAAACAAACGTATTGTCCTTGTAATGATTGCTTTGAATTAATACTCAAATATCGTTATCCTACTGGCAATGCGATACATCGTCGTTTTCAAAATTCTATCCATCCGTAGTCCTCATCAAGTAGACTACTAGTAGTAACAATACAATGTTATTGTTAGTTATTATTACTTTATCCACTAACCTATCCAGATATTATGGTCGGATAGAATATTGGGAACGGCCGATAGCCGAATACGAACTAATGGACACAATATCGACACTAATACCTAGTAGACGACCAAGCTAACTAGACGGCCGCGACCGCGCTCGTCTAAGTACCGTTAGCAGCGTTGATTCGTTCAAACTTTTTATGTTTACGCTATGATTTTTCTGTATCGCTATTTTCGTCGTTGTCAGCTAAGTTTTGTTATGTCAGTCCGTTTATATAATTCGGTTAGTGATATTATCAGGCAACGAACAAAAATTGTATTTACATAACGACGTTCCATTTTAATAAGTATTTATCATATTAGTACTCCGTTTGTGGTGTGTTTACGTAAATGAAAAATTAAAACGATTTTATGAGAAAAATATTTACTTAAATTATATCTACTTGCATACTTTTTTGTTGTCGTTTTGACAGTTGACAGTCGCCTAATTAGCTTGGTCGTACGATTATTTAAACACGAAATTGTGAATGAAAATGACGGTATGTTGAAAAAAGAAAATTTTTGTTATTTTTTTCAATTGTTCATACAAAGTGTGTTGTAAAAAAATGTTACAGAAATAGGGAAACGATCGAAATGTATCCGAAACAGATATATCCGAACCAGCAGACGACTTTACGAATACCAATTGTAACATTTAACACAAATAAGTTTTAATTTTCAACGCAACGGGTACTCGCGATTTTAGTGAAACCATGATCCTTGTAAACAGTCGAATTAACGATGTAACATACGAAAATCGTGAGTACTTGTTGCATTTAAATCGATACAGGCACATTAGAATATAAGTATAAAATCATAAGTTTGAAACATTTTGGAAAATGCTAATTGTAAAGATGACATGATATGACGTAACATAAATTAACACATGACATTTCAATTAATTGAAACGTCGTTATTATGCGTTGTGTTGGACGAAACGCAATTTGTTTTGATGTGTTCAAATTATTGCAATAAAATTGAAGATAAGTGTGTCAGTGTATACGTGACGGCTGATAGGGAAGAGCGAGAGAGAAGAATATTTCCGATCCCAAATAAAATTGGAAAATGAGAAAATGATAATTCCATGAAACTACCCATTCTCGATTGGCCATATCGTTGAATCTTAAATAATATCTAACGTTCGCAACGTTTGGCTTTTCACGATGTGGCCAAACTTAAGTCTCCACATGTCAATGTCGATTTCGTCTGTATGTGTGTAGGTAGGTTCAAAGTCATAGGAAAGCGTTGAAATATAGCCATTATTTCGGGTTTTTTGGAAATCATAATAACATGTTACCGACGATTCATTTGAAATAAAATCTGTATTTTGTTTGATCGGCTGTAACACAAATGTACACTGGAACATAATGTGATCTTAGATTAGTCACTAAGTTGAAAGAAACTAATACAATTTTAAATTTGTATAAATAATAAATAGGTTACATACACAGGTGCATCTCTTTATATATCTGTATCGTTAAGGAATGAAAAATGACGGATACACGTATGGAATTATCCAACTAAAACGCGGGTACCCACTATTGAACGATTAACTAACATTTATTCGTTGACCATTATATCGGCGTGTATAATCGTGAGTACCCCTATCATGTAAACAACAACGGTGATACAATGTTCAAATCATTCGTACCATTAATTCGAATCGGAGACACGATGACGTAATAATGCGTACAGGACGTTGTGCGTGCGTTACGTTCAACGTATCTTGGGAGCGGAGCGATCGTTGCAGTGTTTGTTCCGCTTGAGGGTCGCGCCGCGTTTGATCTGTTCCATGAGTGACGTGTGACACACCCTGGGATCCGGCTGCGGGTGACAGGTGACATTAAATAAATTCAACATCCATATTAAATCATTGAATAGCGTTATTTCAATCTCTTCATTATTAAAACAGTTATGTCAGTTTAATGAATCACGTGTAATAATTTTTGAGTGTGGGTAATAAGGGGCAGGTTTAACAATTAAATAGCCTTGTTCACTCTCAGCCGGTAACACATCAGTCTCCATCACCATCCATCACTATCCGTCAGTGATGATATTGACAATGACCGCTTAGGTACCATCAGATGACACATCTGCGCGTTGGCCGGTATTTACTAAAAACAGTGCCAATAATAATTACATTAAATTGTTGACCTGCATCGACACATTTTAAGTCAATGACGTCCATGCAAATACAATTTGAATCGATGTCATTCGTCAGTTGAACACACAAGAAAATTTGATAGTAAAAAGGCATAGCACGCACGCACGCACGCGCGCATAGTGCGTACGCGTTGCACGTACAGTACGGAGTCATACCTGGGCATGCGCATTGATCAGATCTCGTACGGTGCTCGCTCGGGAGGAGCCGAGTTGCCGTCGCTGATTCTGTATCGTGGCCGATAGTTTGTCTAGAAACGCCGGTTGAACCGCCGCCGGTACCCCTGAAAATTAAATCCTCTAAATAAATAAATAATCCCTTTTAAACACCTAACCATTATAGCCACCTTGCATTGCATTGCGATTGTTTTCTGCACGTGTGTATAATTTTAGACTACTCGTGTACAATAAATCACTAAATATTTATTATAAACTAGCGACCTGCCCTCGCTTAGCTTCGGGAAACTTACTTCGGTTTGCAAAGATTTAGTTATATATTTTGAATAATTAACACTATATCTTTATAAATTATAGCCATGTGTTATTCTGATGTGTAACCTATATCATTGTAAAGTTTTAGCAAAATCCATTTGGTAGTTATTGCATGCAAGAGTAACAAACATTCATACATCCATACAAACTTTCACATTTCTAATATTAATAGGCTTAAAATAAACCCGTACAATTATCAAGTCAAGGTTTTGTCGAGCCCGACAACCGACAAACTAAATCGGAACTAGGGCTGCTACTCCTATAAATAGTATTGTATATTTCAAGAGCACCAACGACTGAAATCCATAACTAAAAATTGAAAAAAAATTGTATGCATAAACCTAACAAACTATTTGTTTTTTTATTTATATTTTACAAATTATTTGTATCTAAACATACATAATATTCAAATTATGTACCATACTTTCAAATACTCCTGAAAGAAGTGTAAATATCCGAAAAAATGTTCGCAACCCCAGGTGTGTCCCATACAAGTGAGTACCCAGTGTACCCACCTTTCCCCTTGGCGGGCGTGTCCGCGGCCGACACGGTGTTGTGCGCGCGGCGCGCGGCGCGCGGCGACAACTGCGGCGCCAGCTTCGCGCTCAGCTGCGCGATCAGACCGCCCTCTGTCGGACGACAACAACGCTTGCATTATTTTCACTAGCAAAAACCATGTTTTATTAGAAAAAAAAAGACATTTGACAGTGACATTCACCAAATGTTGACAATATCGTTAAATATCGGTGATTCAACGATACTATAAAATAAAATGTACATTAATGAAACATGAACGTTTCATAAAATTAAAGAAAACTGATTAATTTAAAGAGAGAACATAACATACATATATCATAGATACTATCAGTCACCGACCACACGGCCAATAGACACCTAATGTTTGATTTTCCGTATTGAATGCATTCTGGCAACTGGCTGAGGTAACACGAAGCGACGGGCTAATTCAACGCTGTGATTAGCTAATTCAAGGCCACACGAAACGTTGGAAAGAAATAGATTAATTTAAGCAACGGGAAATAATGGGACGGCACGAATTTATATCGGTACTATAAGCCAGATGTGTTGAGAGAAGCCATTCGCCTGTTATTAGGAGTCTAGTGGCTGTGTGGTCGGTGTTATCAGTGCATAATTGACACTCACGTTCGCGCGTGTGCCGTTCAGCGCTGTGCGACCTGGCGGGCGCTCTCCTCAGCGCGAGCGGGCTGAGCGCGCGCGAGAGCGACGCGGGCGTGGCGTAGATACCGCACCCCGGATACTTCTTCTCTTGTTGGAGCTTGAAACCTTAATAAATAACACAACTTGTAACTCAGTGAATGTTGCCAATTGGAACTAGTCTTTTTGAAGTGGAAGCTTATATAGTATCGTTATGATTTGAAAGTCGATGAAACGGAAATGACGCGCAAATGAAATGAAACGGAAACGAAAAAGACACAGATCCATTTTAACGTGCGAGAAAATGTGATAGGAAGCATCGGCAAAGCAAAGCAAAACATCAATATTTGGACTGACAGTATTCATTTTTTTTTTTTTTTTTATTTCAAGGACAGGGCCGAGTCACAATACTGTATCTATGACACTCACCAGTCTGTCCGTAGTGCGAGTCGTTGGGCCGCGGCCCGAAGCTGGTGAACGAGTTGTTCTCGCCGTAGCCGGGCGACGGAGTGGACTCGTGCGGGGACCCCTTGCCCTCGCCGTATATACCGCCTGGGAAACATTTAAATTTAATTAAATGAAAAAAAAATGTGTGCAATTCACACGTGCTAGAAGTGAAACTTAAAAAAAATATGTTTTGCAATGCTTACGTAAGCCGCCATTTTGCCGATACTTGCTATCTCATTTTCTCCTACGTTAAAATGTGACTGTCTTTTTTTCGTTTCCGTTTCATCGAATTCCAAATCACAACGATACTATTAAAGTTTTCAATTCAAAAAATAAATTCATTTAAATGAAAAATATATGAAATTAAATCCAAGCAAATAATAAATCTAAAACTGATTTTATGGAAGATTTTATTACAACAATGATCTTTGTTATTATTGACAGTGCTGATTTCAGAAACGGTTTAATCGATTCCTAGATTTTTCACTGATGTTTTGAAATAAGCTTGGGGTAACATTTAATCGTTGTTAGAATTATTTTAATCGATTCACAAATAAAAAACGAAACATTTCTTCGGGTGTGTATACCAAGGCATTATTTAAAAGTTAAAAAAAACTTTCATTCAAATGCGCTAAAAAGAATAAAGCAAACGTTTCCTTCAAATATTTTACTATCAAATTATAACGACATTACACAATTTATAAGATAGAAAAGCTTGTACAAACACGGATTTCCTAAAGCAAATCGGCGATCACTAGTTAATAAATAAATAAACATATATGTACATACCCAAATTACCATCCCCGAACATATCAGAAGTGGGACTGTTCAAGCTATTCTTCCTCACGTATATCGAATTCTCCACGTACGCCATTATACGGTGACCGGTCTGTCCGTATATCGGGTTCAAATTCCCGGTGCTGTTCAGGCTGGTGTTCGACGAGAAATTGCTCTTCGCCTGTTGGAACGTGCTCAACGCGGGTTGGTTCGCCGTGGGGCTCTGCTGGTTGTAGTTCTGGTTTTGCGCTTGGTTCTGGTTTTGAGCTTGGTTCTGGTTCACGGTTTGGTTCTGGGCTTGGTTCTGGTTCTGGATCGTCCTGCGCACCAGGCCCGGGGAGGCCGGCATGTGTTTCAGCTCGGTCAGTTGCTTCACAGTCTCCGCTACGTTTATACTGGGATGCGCTGCGGACGTTCAATTCAACATAAGTTACAGCACTTTACACTCTAGCCTCATAGACATTACGACTATAATGGTTTCAATTTAATTTGAAAGACTGTCTGGTTCCAGAGTTGGTGGTATGTCATTGTTAAAGGTATGTATTTACGATTTTCCAAATTAAATACTATACTGACATTGAAGAATGTAACGGGTATCCACGATTTTTCGATATCGGCGACTGTACCGGGTACTCACGAATTTTATACATGGGCACGACTGTGGTGGGTACTCACGATTTTTGTTCCCTGCGCGATTTACTGGATGGTCATGACGTATCGATATCATCTCTTACCCGAGTTACCCGGCGAGAACCGCCAAATACATCCAGGACACGTGTGACTGTGTCGAAATATCGCTATAGAAAAATCGTGAGTACCCTTTCTAGTTGCAACATCTAATGTAAATCATGAGTACCCTTTGTAGTTGTAACATGTAATGTAATGCCCTCACGTGTGTTGGCCTCCCCGTCGGGCTGCAGCAGGAAGGCGGGCGGCGGCGGCAGGTTGTCCGCGTCGGTGGCGGCCGACTGCGGGCTGGGGGCGTTGTTCTGGGGGCGGGGACAGTTTGAATATGATACACAGTATCCACGTTTGGTGGGTGCGAGCGAGACACGCGAGTATCTTATGACAAATCTATAGAAATGATTAAAATTGGCTTGCGTGTGTTTGAATTGTTAAAATAACCTACTTCACTAAAACCATATGGATGTGTATACACGGTACATGTAACGAAATAACATTTTTTACAATTTTTGTCTGTCTGTCTGTCTGTCTGTCTGTCTGTCTGTCTGTCTGTCTGTCTGTCTGTCTGTCTGTCTGTCTGTCTGTCTGTCTCATTGTAATCACAACGCAGCCTCGGGGGAATCCTAGTTAAACTCGTCCTCGCTCCGCTTCTGGTAACCTGTTCGTTAATAGTACCCACACTTGAAAATTTTATTAGATGGATTGATCTGAAACTCAAAAAATGTTCTCAAAGGTGTGTGGAGTCTGTCAATCGCACTTAGCCTGTCCCCTCATATTGTGAGAGGAGACCCGTGCCCAGCAGTGGGACAGTTATAAGTTGCGATGATGATGATAATGATGATGATGATGATGATGATGATGATCTACAAAAGACGATTGATGATGTACCTGCAGATACGGCGGCCTCTGCGGACGAGATATGGACGAAGACCTCCTGACTGGCGGCGGGGGCTTCCCCAACGAGCTGGCCGAACCACGCCTCGACCACGCCGTCGCTGAAATTGAACGTTCCTTGTTAACACCACGTCTCTTTCGATGGTAGACAGACAATCGAACGATGACCGAGACGGGAATAACATGACAGAAATAAAAAAAGGAAATGGTATTAGAAGGATATAAACAGTTCGAGAAAGGAACGAAGATGTCACTTCTTTAGAAAGTTTAAACGTGTAATAAAGGGCATAACTTTAAATCCAAAAAAAAATTGCCATGTAAAGATCTGCGAACATTACACCGACTCAACTCCCACCCGGCACGGACTCAACACAGAGGAAAGCGTTCAATTGTTAGCTTTATACCTTGCTAATTACTGTCGAATTTCGAACGTATAGTCGAGTTGCTTGCTTCATATTTGAATGCTTTCCTTTAAATTGAGTCAGTGCCGGGTGGCAGTTGAGTTGGTGTAATGTGGCGCAGACCTCAACAAGTTCATAGTTGGGGAAAATAGATAAATCGATGTTCCCTATATCGACGCAAAAAGCGTTACACCAGAGCCGACAAAACTTTTGAGATTTCAAAACATAATGTATAAAAATTTCAACGTTTTACAAACTTTTACCATACAGAATTACATATGTCCAAACCAGACCACCCGCAGTCTCACCTGACATAGAGACAGGCCTCCGTTTGGGCACAGCGGGCTTCTTGCCCACGGTGGCGAAGGCCTGGGGCTCCGTGGCCTCGTCCAGAGACCGCACAGCCTCCTCCAGGCTGCCCAGCGATATCGAGAAGCTGTCCCGCGCGGCCGCCACCGACACGTCACTGTTGCGACGCAACGTCACTATTTCCGACTCGACTGCGGCCGAAGCGAGTATTGAAACGCATGCGAAGCGAAAAACGGAACGAAAAAAAAAATAATAATTATGCAACACAACAAAAAAAAAAGGCGTTTGTGTAAAAATCAGTGTAGTGAGCCTACTCTAGTTCGATAAAATATGTTTGTTCTCGGGTTGGAAGGGAAACCAGTGTAATTTCGGTGACCAATAAAAATTTGACCTTAACCAGCAGATGCGTGTTTATTGTAACGCGAGGATACATACATTGCAAGAGAGCCATATAAAAGTTATGGACGTATCAAATACGCTGTGTAGCCCTTAACGTCATTATTAGCAATGTATGCTATATACAAAATGCGATGGTTGTAAAATTGTTAGGCGTACACTGTCCTCGAAACGGTTCGTATGTTTTTAATCTTTTATCATCGCGGACACTAAACATTTTAACTGTAACGGGTTCTCACGATCTTTATTATTTATAAATGCCATTGGGTCGAAATATCGGTAGGTATAAATAAATAGAGATCGTGAGAACCCGATTCGTATGTTTGTTTTGTCGTATATGTATGAGTTAATACCCCCCGAGATATAGGCTATCCCGCGCTTTGCATTGCATTATGTTATGTTTGTATGAATTGTGTCCATATGATTGTTAAGTATTTATAAAACAAATTGCAACAAAAAATAATAAATCATCTACGATAAAATCAAAATAGAGAATTAAACACTCCAAAATATACATAAATTACACAACGAACATCACACATAAAAAAACTAACTAATCATGCATCTATCTCACGACATCACACTACACGCAAATCTAAGGCTAATGTGTAAGGCGGTAAGGTCGATGTTACCGTCGGGGTGTTGGATCTGGTGCTGCAGGGCGTGGTCTTCGGCCGCGAAGGCACCCTGGCTGCCGTAGCCGCTCGACGACTCGAGAGAAGACTCGCTTGCGCTGCTCTCTGAACAAACCTGCGAGAATTAAGAAACCTATAATCACCGACCACACAGCCACTAGACTCCTAATAACGGGCGAATGGTTTCAAACAACACATCAGTATTATAGGACCGATATAAATTCGTGCCGTCTCATTCTTTCCCGTTGCTTAAATTAATCTGTTTCTTTCCAACGTTTCGTGTGGCCTTGAATTAGCCAATCACAGCGTTGAATTAGCCAGTCCCCCCGCTCGTCTCACCTCAGCTAGTGGTCTGAATGTTCTCCATACGGAAAATCAAACATGAGGAGTCTAGTGGTTGTGTGGTCGGTGCTTATAATCCTACTGAGTACTGTCAATAAACATGTCAACTAACTACATACTGAACTAATCTTAATATATATAAATCTCCTGTCACGATGTTTGTCCACGATGGATTCCTAAACTACTTAACCGATTTTAAATTAAATTGGCACACCGTGAGCAGTCTGGTCCAACTTGAGAGATAGGATAGCTTAGATCTTTAATATATTATAAAAATGAATTGCTGTGCATTTGTCACGCTAAAACTCAAAAACGGCTGTACTGATTCGGTTGAAATTTTTTGTGTGTCTTCAGGTGGATCCAAGAATGGTTTTGATTTACAATTGGACCCGGTAGGTGGCGCTGCTGTCGATACGTCACCATATTATTATTTGTTTATTAATTATAGAGCGGTACGAAGTTCGCTGGGGCAGCTAGTACATAAGTATATTACACTTATTATTTAAGACTTATATGGGTTTCTCATACCATCTCATACCATCTCATACCATCTCATACCATACCAATACCATTGTCAGAACTGGCCCAAATTGGGGATCACACGGGCAGCACCAGCTTTCAAATAAAAAAAGAATCATCAAAATTGGTCCACCCAATCGAAAGTTCTGATGTAACGAACATTACAATACAGTCGAATTGAGAACCTCCTCCTATTCTGAAGTCGGTTAATAGTACATTACGATACGTGTGCGTAAAATAGCTTATTATTGCACGGTGTGAAGTTGAAAGAAAACACTGTACAAATAATATAGCTACTTAACGCACAAGTATCGTATACTATTTTATAGCACGCGTGACATAAACCCGACTATACTCAAACATATAATTATTTACAGGGAAATAAAAGAAAGGAAATGTTTACGAAGCTGTTGATGTTCATTTGATCACTGACTTTAGACGTTTGAGTTTTGACATTAATTTGTCTGCTTTACCGACATGTCAAACGTCCTTCAAAAGTATTGTTTAAAATGTATTATAAGAATAGGTATATTATAAAACTATATATCTCAAAACATTTTTGCATTGATTCCAGAGCATCAATAATTAAATTATAGGCATACATTTACTGAAATTATATTATGAAACATTTGTAATTAAGGATGACTAAAATGCGGGTTTAGGTTACCTAGCAACCTAAAGGGTGTGTTCCGATATACACTGCGAGTCTACTGTCCACTTGTCCAGTGCTCTTACTGGTGAGAAATTCGTTCCGTTATGGATTTACAATATACTGACGCAGTATCCTTGATAAATATTATGACGTCATAAACGTTGCCATTTTTGTACTCGTAAGCACTGGTGTTTTCGAGGTAAGATGCTTTCAGTGCTTTGATCACATGATTAAATGCGTCCAGAAATTTAAAAAAATGCTATTGATTATTATTATTAAATATTGTTTTACAAAGCGGCCGTTTTATTATGCGATTAATTCAATTAACAAATTATTATACTGGACTGCGTTCCGTTTTAAACGTAACCAGTATAGTGAACTATAAAGGAACGGCTTCGTAGTATACTAAATTGACGTCACACCTTACAGTGCTCGCAGTGTATATCGGAACACACCCTTAAATATTCGCACCCTCCATTGAGTTATTTATTACTAGTACCCTCCCTAAATATTTGTTATAAATTTGTCTGCTGCCAGATTCTAAGTGTCAATAGTGTAAGTGTCATCTTGTGCACGGTGTGAAGTTAGCATCATAACCCGTGCTATAATCGACTACATTACGCACGGAAAAGCGTGGCATAAATGCGGGTTTAGGTCACAGTGTGCTATAAAAATATATACAAGCATGTAAGAAACGTTTATCATACTTCCTTTATGTACGCTTTCAATTAAAAATATTTTTTCGAAGAGTACAACAGCGTGTGAATTTTAAAGTGTATTTTATTATGAGTAAGATTGTCAAATATTAAATATGTTATCATTCATTGAACGAACTAAAAACATGAAAACCCACAACATTCCATTGTGATCTGATTAAATCCAAAATTACAACGAACAATACAACTTGTTACAATAACCCGGTACACGCTGCCAAATGTATATTTTAAACATATATCCCAATACATATTAATCTGAAATAATGATAAGATATAGGCCAGAAACAACGTGCAATAAAATAATAGTTTTACCGAAAGATAAGAAAAATAATACGTGAGGTAAACCGCGCTATACACGCAAAATATGCACGATTACACAATTGTGTAAACGTAAAAACAAATATAATGTTATTAATTATTAAATTTGGAGATTGGAAAACAATGCGGCAAGTTTTGACACCTAAGAAGCACACCGCAAAACGGCGCAAACGCCGCAAACGCCGAAAGACGCATGACGCATGACGCAAGTCGTACGACGCAGGACGCACGACGCAAGACGTACGACGCAAGCCGCACGGGGGGTGGTAAATTCAAACAACGTAGCAAACAAGCCTGTTTATAACATGTTTGAGTATCAGAGCGCTGCGAACAATGAAGTTTTCTGCTGGGATTTACTTTCGCGATAACGATTTCGACTTACGCTGTTTGATACTTGATCTTATACAACTTATATTTATACTAAACGGCAATAATCAACGTATGTTGATTTTTGCAGTTTAGTGGCAATTATCAACGTATGTTCATTTTTGCCGTTTAGTCTTGTACCAACCATTGTTGTAATCAACATACAGTTGAATTGCTATCAAGTTATCTTTTGAGTATGAATATTACCAAAAAATGTGCTATTTAATATTTTTTCCATGAATCGAGTTATAATTGATTTTATTATTGAAACATGTACGAGTTCAGCCTTAAAATTACTATTGCCCAAATATTTTCTAACGTCAGACAAGTCACACGAGAGCTCAAGGTATTTTAAACTGTCCACAATAAAAAATTAAAACGATACCTCATTTATCGAATTTATAAGTACTTTGGAATTTCACAGCGACAGAAGAATATCTATCAAGCTAAAATCATAATCGTTTTGGCTTCAACCGCAGTCAGGTGACAAAAATTAAACTCCAACTTCCACAACGTCCACCCAAGTATCAAGCGCTCTCAATCCGCCCACAGTCCACTGTGAACGACGCGCATAATGTTTCATTTAACGGAGCGAATCAAACCGAACGGTGAATATAATTCAGCGTCGACCGACCACCCACCGCTGACCACCGCGCCGCCGACACAATGGTGTGCGGGAAATTCATTTTCTTGAATGTCGTGTGAGTAATTCGTCAAATTATATCGTTTACTAGCATTACTTGGTTAATAAATGTCTTGCGTGTTTCTTGTTGCGTATATCAAAGTGGTTTCAAGTGTGACATAATCTCGACATTGGAGTAATAAAAATTTTCTTTTACCACCTATGTAGTTGAATCTTCGAGTGATTCTTTGACGAATTTTAGGAATAACATAATTTTATAATCATATTGGTGATATGTACAACGGGGACTACATTCATTTTACGGGGATTTTAAAACGACACGTAGCACGAAAGAATTAATAGTGTGTCATAGGATTTCTGTTCACCAAACTAAGAAAATGTTTTGGTAACTATTTGGTGTATGTATATGGATAGAGGAATAAGTTAGTGTGCTTTAGCTGGCAAAACTACATCGCCACTTACCATCAGGTCGGATTGTAGTTAATCTGGCTGGTTGACTTCAACCCATTAATAGCCCGCTACAGGGCACAGGTCCCTCCTATGAGGAGGGACCTGTGCCCTGTAGCGGGCCTGAGGAGTCCTAGAGCATACTCCACCACGCTGCTCCAGTGTGGGTCGGTGGAGGGGTTGGTGGTCAACCCGAAGGTCTTCGACATGGCTTAACGACGTCATGTAGTCAAGCATCAATTAACGAGTATAATACGACGACCCCGTAGCCTAATTGCTAGTGACCCTGCCAGCGAAGCGCGGCGTCCCGGGTTCGACTCCCGGCCGGGGCAGCTATTTATGTGTCAGATAAATGTTTGTTCTCGGATCATGGGTGTTCGTGGTGTGTTATTTGTGTTGTCCATGCCGCCCACATGAGTGTGTTGGCATTTAGAAAAAAAACCCATAAAATTACCTTAAGCAAGTTGGCCGGGCTAACTGCGCTTACAGTTTAACCTAAACGAATCGCTGGAATGTCGTTGTAAACATTACGCTTGTTTGTTTCAGGGTATTTTTAAACGTACATTTTTCTTCACAATGGTAAGTCAATATACTTTTGTTATACGCAACCTATTACTGGGCCGCTGTGGGGCACAGACCTCCTCACAATGTGAGGATTGGCGGACTTCACACACCTTTGAGAACATTATTATATTTTGCTTTATTTTGATAACGATGATTGTTTCATTTCGATCCTTAATATATAGTTTCAAAAAACTATAAAGCCGCCGAATACTACATTATGTATGCTTGTATGTAAATGTAACACCAATATAATTCTAAAGGAAACCCATCCGTATTTAAGCAGTAACGTGTACTAAAGCTTATCACAACAAATGTCACACAATAACAAATATCTGTCACATACATACATATGTATATCTGACTCGGCCGGTAATCAAACCCGGGACCCCTCGCTTCGTAGGGTCCCTACAAATTAACCTACGAAGCCAATGAACTAGGTATATGATGGTGATCACTTTCTATCACCCCATCAGTTAAAGAATTTCTAACACCGCCCTCATCACATCTTCCAGTCCCCACGAGCTAGCGGACGCCAAAGCGACTTACAAATCTGGCCAGATCCTCGACCAGAGCGCGCCCATAACCCTGGACAAGATCAAAAAGAAACTCAAGGAGAGCGGCATCTTCGACCCCGAAGACAGGACCCTCAACGATCGCGAGAGGAAAGAGCTCGGCAAACTGTTCGACGCTGTCGAGATCATGGTAATATCAAGTATCAGGGTCAGTATACGAAAACGAGTAGGATAACGTGCAATAGGATTGGATACCTAACGAAATACCATTCAGGGGTATAGCCTTGCAGTGGTTCCAGGACTACCGTATCAATAGAGAACAGTGCGTTAAAGTCGGGGATTGGTACAGCGAGATGTCCCAAATTACATATGGCATTCCCCAAGGAAGTAAACTCGGTCCTTCTCTATTCCTAGCATATGTAAATGAGTTATGCGACATTGCGTTAGAAGGTGCTTACATTCAGTTGTTCGCAGATGATACAGTTATATTATTTCACGGAAAAGCATGGAGTGAAGTCCATGACTTGGCCGAGAAAGGAATGAATATTGTGCCTGCTTGGTTAGAGGATAGTTTGTTGACATTGAATGTCTGAGATTGTCGGCTATTAAAAAAAATCAAAATGTGTGCAATTCACACGTGCTAGAAGTGAAACTTCAAGAAAAAACGAATACTGTCAGTCCAAATATTGATGATTGTGATTTTGACGACCCGGATGGCGCAATGGCTAACGCCGGATCGCCGTTCCGAGGGTACTGGGTTCGATTCCCAACGAGGCGGAAATTTGAATGATGAATTTAAATTTCCGTTCTTGGTCTGGGTGTGTGTGTTCTTGTCTTATGCGTTGTCCATGATACCCACGACACAGGGAATCCTAGTGTGGGGCTATGAGTGTGTAGCGTTATTATTATTATTATTTGCTTTGCTTACGTAAGCCACCATTTTACCGATGCCATTTTTACCTATCCCATCTTCTCCCACGATAAAATGTGTCCGTCTCTTTTTCATTTCCGTTTCATTTCATTTGCGCGTCACTTCCGTTTCATCGAATTCCAAACCACAACGATACCATAGAAGTTTTCACTTCATAAAATTCCAGACAACGTCAAGGAACAGGCAGCCGTCGAACGTGCAGAACATGTTCTCGGCCCTGCGGCTGGTCGAGCGCGCGGTCAAGAAACAGCTGAAGGAGGGCCAGATATCGGAAACCCTGGCGGCCAAGTTCCACTGGGAGAGATTGTGAGTACGTACTCGCTGTTTTATATGCATCTCATTCTAACTCCCCCCGCGAAAAATAAATACCTAAAAGTGTAAATACCGATCAAAAATAGCGTAATGAATACTAGGCTGCGGTCTATACTTGAGGCATTACAAACGTTCGAACTGAGTCATAAATCATTAAATAATAGGAATGTGACAATGACGCGCAACTCGTTATCGATAAAGGGATGCCGCTCGAGTTCAGGTAGTCAGATGACGAGGTCGTTGACACGTCCTGGTACATGTAAATTGTAGGTGTTGAAAAAATTGTGTTAGTTATCATTAGACAATCCTAAGCGAACCATGGAAGCATTATTCGATAACTTTGTTAAAATTAACGGGCGATATTAACGCCCAAACTCGTTCGGTTATTCATAATGTGTTGACAGTGTTTAAAAATACATTACAAATACATTTTTACAATGTTTTGTATTATTTCCTTAACCTGTCCCTCATTACCTGCTATTGCCTATCGGCAAATCCCTATTTTATTGTTACGCAACACTAGAAACGTGAGCGAGAGATCCGATATGCCCATAAGTGTGAGCAAGAGGTCCGATTGAAATGATTTATGACTCAGTTCGGACGTTTGTAATGGCCCAAGTATAGTAGGCAACGTCAGCCCATACGTCGTTCCGTTTTTTCTATTTTACTGACATTGAGAGTAGCCAATCACGGCTGGCCTTGTGTAATGCGGCATCAAATAAGAACCAATTGTGAACGTTTAGCGGTTTAAGTCACGTGAGTGATTTGGTACCATTTTCGAATAACTGTTCGTATGGAAGGGCGTCATCTATACTTTATAACTCGTTGAACTCCCCGTTTAGATACCCGGCAGAATATTGGATTACTTTCACATTGAATATTCGTACACGACAACAGACACTAATTTGAAACAGAACATGTGAATGTGGGCCACGTGCAGCCCACATACGAACTTTGTATATTTAGTTTATTATATATCACACATTAACACACACAAACACTTATGTATTATAGCATCATAAAATTACATCACAAAGTAAAAAAATGTTTGGTCCTTCGAGCCAAATCAGTTCTAATTTAACCATTTTATTTACAGAACAGTGCGACCCAAGCGAGAGAAACCACTCTACATTCTCGACAAGACCGGTAAAATGAGAGTGTTTAATTATAATCTTTAGAAATATGTTCCTTGAATAGCGAGGTTGTAATTTTTTTTATTAAAGTTTTACGAAAATATATCATAATAACGTGACATCGGCGATAATTTATTATTTCACTTCCATACTAAATCGACCAGATTTTATAAATCAAGTGACTTTTTAACATCACTTGCACACACAATTAATGAATTAAATAAAAAAACATAGTTATATAGGTATTTCGTCACATAATATACTTACATTATATACGTACTTAATGCTTACTTAAAGTATCAAGTATGTAAGGTAAGCGTGTCACGAGAACTTGCTATGAGCTATCTTAATTCCATAGTGAAAAATTAAAAAAAAAAGGAAAAATGACAAGCGTGGCGATACCTTCTCCTGGTGGTGGCAGTCGGCGGCGTGCTGCTGCGCGCGCGACGCCGCCAGCGTGGCCAGCTCCGACATGTTCACGTACAGCGCCTGCGGCATCTCTGCTGGGGGCGTCCACGTTTACAACATGTTCTAACTCAAACTCAAAATATCAATTGTTTCATATAGGTATTTTATACAAGGCGATTCGTAAGACAATTGCAATATTAAAATATTAATAGGGGGTACTCAGTATTCAATTCTCATTCCAAATTACTAATTAAAAAGGGTGCTTAAAATTTGACGTAATTATCCATTACAAACCGATAATGTGGTCATACGGAGCGCGCGCTCCACCAAAGGTCATTAACCCGGCCGCTCGGCTGCCGGCGGGTCGGTCGTTGTACCTACACAGCTGTTTTGTAGCTCATTTGGCTCGGGAATTTTTTAGCGCGGACCCGACGTCCGTAGTAATAATAATTCAATGGGTACGACCGTACCTTTAGTAAGATGCGGGGGAAGGGACGATGGCTTCGACGGTTTGAACTCGTGGAGGCCGGTGTTAGCGTTGCCCGCCTTGGCCGGCACGCTCGGACGTTCCAGGGACGAGCACCGCTGTGGGAGAGAGGTGAAAGATGAGAAAGAGAGAGAGAGAGAGAGACGAGATATTGCGATTCAAGCTCCATTTTTTTAAACACTATTTTTTTTAATCTAGGATTTGTTGTGTCGCGGATATGTGTCGGGAATCGAACCTCTCTTTGCAGGCTGAGCCACTACCGATTAGGCTACAGGATCGTAATTGCTTTAAATGTATCCCTTCTAAAATACTTTTAACTGTATTTCAAACAAATTTTAAAAACTAATTTCATCCCTTCAGGGGCAGAATATAACAAAACAGTTCTTAACTGACGTCTCCTGCCAAACTTTGTAGTAGTAGTTTTCGCGATTTCGTGTTTAATCGGTGCTTATATATTTTAGATTATCGTTAACAAGAAGCGCCATTAGCCCAGCGCTTTGTGACGATCTAAAGTGACCGTAAAGCTAGGGCCAAAATATTTGATATCTTGAGCGCTTCTCCTTGCCTCGAAGTGGTGTTCACCGATTACAACTACGTGCGACATTACTCACGGTGGGCAGGGGGGGCCTCGCGTATATCCCCCCCTCTCTGGGGGTGGCCGCGCCGGACTCCGCCGGGGAGAACGTGTGCACGCTCAGCGCGGGCCGGGGGTGGCCGCGTTCCGACGCTGCGGGAGACATGGCCAGTGTTAAACGGTTTGAATGAACGCGTGACTGAGCTGGATATTGAGTTGGTGAGTGAGTGAGCGAATGAGTTGGTAAGGGAGTGATTATATCTAAAATTATATTGAAAGGTAACTCGTAAAAACAATAAGTTCTTTTCTTATTTAAACAATGTGATCTTATAATTGGCTTAATTAAAGTGGTGTTTACGAATAGTAAATTAGTTGCGAATAGATAGAGACAGATAAGTGAATTATACGTTTAATAAATTCAAATACAGATTTACACTTCAATACCAAATTCCTGGTAACTAACGAAAATCTCTTCACTAGCAAATATCTCAAGAACCAGCACAAAAATATTTTTGATCGGGATCAAAACTGCATATTAGTTCCTATCTCACATCCCGACAGGAATACATCGAGTTACCAGTGACTGTGACTGTTTATATAAGGTGATTCATAAGACACTTGCGATATTAAAAGGGGGTACTCAGTATTCGATTCTCATTCCAAATATGTTATGAAAAAGGGTGCTTAAAATTTGACTTCATTATCCATTACAAACACATAATGTAGACATACTGAGCGCGCGGTATAAACTAATCCACTAAAGGTCATTAACCCCCGCCGCTCGAGCCCGCGCTAAGGCAGACAGCTGTTGCCCATACATTGCGAGTGTTTTTAGATAATTTTTATTGCCATTTGTGAAATAATTATCGTGTAGATTTTTGACTTGATATATTTTTAATCATTATCTATGGCCATGTCATGTCCTCGAGTATGTCAAGTGAATTAAAAATCAATAAAAGTATTTATTAATAGTCTTTATACAGGATAAAGACTATTAATAAATACATACAAGACAACTAATGTAATAGTAATACATACTGGCAGAGATGGTGTGCGGCCGTCCGCCCATGATCGCCGACGCGGCTCGCTCGAACTGAGCGGTGTCCTTCAGGTCGGGCCACGTCGCGGACGCTGCCGACACAACCGGACACGAATACAATACAAATAAATAAATAAACGTTTATTTCAGACGTATGTACATCCATAGATAAAAGACAAATACCAGGCGTGAATAAGTTGATAAGTCGACTTGCATATATTTTGTTTTTATCGTACTTGGCATTAGAATTGTTTGCTTTATAGGGTGAATAAATCTTTTATAATAGCACACACCAGTCTTGTGAATTACCCTATAAAGCAAACAATTCTAATGCCAAGTACGATGTAAAAAAAAATATAATTATGCAAGACGACTTATCAACTTATTCACGCGTGGTATCCAAATAATCATGAACACAGCCCGACGGCAATAGTCGATCTTGAGCGATCGACAAAGTTAAGCAACGGCATGTTAGTACGCGTGAATTGCACACATTTTTAAGGGTTTTTTTTTAATAATTTTAATTTTGTACATCAATCAGTAACAGTGAACGTTTCATTAAATAGAGCAGGACTTTCCAACCGGTGGGGCACGCCCGCCCCCCTGGGGGGGTGTAGAGAAATTTCAGGAGGGCATACTAGGTACGTAACCATTTCCGAAAAAAAATCTATTTAATGCGTATGTAAATTAACATGTCACAAAGTGACGACAATATGACGACGTGATACGACGTGTGACGCCCCCCCCCTCCCCCGCGTCTTGTACATTGTAAGGGGGGGCATGAAAATAATTTGGTTCGGCGAGGCGAAAAAAAGGTTGGGAAACCCTGAAAAATAGAGGGTAAACATAGATATAGTTACCAGCGTTTAACATGTCGGGGGTGGTGTCGTCCGCGGCGTCGCCGGCCACCTTTGACGGAGTCACGCAATCGCTGCTCACACTCTGGTTGTCCGAACTCTGGAACAGGTCCGATACATAATAATAATAATAATCATTTATTGCAAGAATTTAGTAATAAATAAATGGAATGAGATACAAAAAACATAGTCGTAAGTTGCATTATGTAAGTGGAATTTGACGGCGACGGTCGTTGTTATTACGAAATGTAAATAATTTAGAATTTTTGGTACGAGGCACAAATTAAAATATTCGGCTCAAAAATATGCCAAAAATCTGCAATCGTTAACAATACACTATGATTATATTGATTATGTAATCATATTATCAGAAAATAACATGAAAATAAAATAAAAAAAAACAAATCTAAATAAATTAATAATTTTCAAATGTATAACATAAATTTCATGTCGCTAAGTAATCAAAAACATAGTGGACAATAACATGGCACATAATAAAAGAACTGAACAAAACAAAAAAAAAAAACAAAAAAATGAGCAAAAATAAAAAAAAACTCAAATTACGTGGTCGTTTTCTCGTCGTTGCAACGTGTCCTGTGAACGGAAACCGGAGTCCGAACTGCACACGCTCGCCAGACGGCTGGTCGACTGCGCGACGGGGGGAACCAAACAAAAATATGAAAAATAAAAGCGAAAAACATAAACAAAAAAACAAAAACAAGTTCGAAAAAATATCTGAGTATACATATTATATCAAAATTATATAGTGTGTGTATGAAAAAGTAACTATAGTAACGGCACAAAATTAAGGCCCCTTTGACACATTAAAATAGTGACGTGAAAAATGTTAATTTAGTATCGAAAAAATATGGTCAAGTGCGAGTCGCATCGATACATTTTTGAAATAAAAATTTTAAGCACCCTTTTTAATTACATATATTATTTGGAATGAGAATCGAATAATGACTACCCCCTATTAATATCACAAGAGTCTTACGAATCACCATATATTTAAGGTCTCCTCGGCTTTGAGCTCAGTAGTGGGCCTTGTTGGGTTGAGATGATTTATAGTATATTCATTTATGTAATTGACTTACTTACTTTATTAAAGGTGGCACTGTATTTTGTTAGTAAAAACGTGAAGTAATTTGTTCGCGCTACCATATACTTTGTTTATATGGTCCCGCATTAGTCCATAATATTTAAATATATATATTGTTTCAATATCCATGTAATTAATTAACTTTGGGTCCTAAGTTATACATTCGATAAATTTTATGACTTTTTGCACATCACTATTGACAATGAAGAACAGCAATTTGCTCCTTCAAATTTATGTAATAATTTATACGAAACTTGATGATCGGACAGACGTCAAGTAAACGTCATAGGGGCCTTCATTTTCTGCTGCTACTATAACTGTAATAGCGTATATAAATGTACATAACTATAAATAACTCAAGTCCGTTGCCTAGCAACTGTCTAAACGTCACAGAATAGAAAATTACACAAATTGTAATTACTTTCCTGCTAACTTATCCAGGGCTTACGGATAGATAGCTTATTAAAAACGGCTGCGAATATTGGCCATCATCATAATTATCATCACATCATCACAAACAGTTACCTGCGACGGACAGCGCTGTGGCTCCATCTGTTGCGCGCCGGACGAAGCGTCCGATATCGGAGTTGAGCAGCTCACAGTCGAGCTGGACACACCTACCAACAATATATTACAATATATATATTATGATACTCGTTTTGGTAAAGGGTGATCGCCCGCCTGGCGAGGCGTCATACCTGAGAGCGGCCGAGCTCCGACTATTCACGGTAGGAGCTGTAGAAAACTTCAATAGCGTGATTTGCTAATTGACTAACCATCCTAGACCCGTCTTGACTCAGTCACAGTTGTGTGGGCGGCAGCGGAAGGGTGGTGTTGCATGCTCGTTTGCTATCTTTATTGCATAAAAAAAACAACGAGTTGCACTCCGGAAGTGCCGTCAGAAGTGAAAACATGAACATTTATTTATGTTTGTTCTCGCGTCATGGGTGTTAGTGATGTGTTATTAGTGTTGTCCACGCCGCCCGCGACACGGGGAGTCCTAGTGCGGGGTTGCGGGTGTGTCAGCGTGTACGTGACTGACCGTGCTGCCGGTCCGAGCACTGGCTGGCGAGCGACGATATGGAGGTGAGCGAGGACTTGCGGCTGCCGAGACGAGACGACGCCGACGGCGAGTGCGGCGCCGACCCGCCCTCCGCCCAACCGCTGTAGCAGCACTTCGTGTCGCATATCACCTGCACCCCGAACACGTGATGAAGTGTTAGCACGACATTAATCATTAAAAACTGAAAATAAACTCAAATCATTTATTTCATGTGGGTATGATACATAGACTTGTGAACGTCAATTTTTTGCATTTACCACCGTTTCGCTGAGGTGCCTTTAAATATTGAATTTTTAAATCTTTCGAGGAGAAAAAGAAACGGCGAAAGAAACTCCCCGGCTTCATTCTTCGGAATTCGGCATTTCATTCTTAGGAACGCCTTAACACACAACGGAAAATGTTGTATATTTAACTTTTATTTTGATTTTTTATAAGTTAATGCTTGACGTCAGTTCCCATCTGATGATAGAACACTATGATAGTCTTGGATGGGCCTAATCGATTTCTTAAAATGCATCGATTTCGATGTCAGCGGAAACGTTGTAACCCACATCTATGATATTTTTTTTTTCATCAAAAAAACTCGATTCGATTCCCAATCAGGGTAGACCTGGGTAAGCGCGATCCACAGTGATCTAACTTTCCGCTTTTTTGTGTCGACATTCAGTAGTATCCCAGTTTTGAAAGACCCTGCCGGCGATGGAATGTTCCGGGTCTGCCTAGACTGGGGGAGTCTGGGCAGACCCGGACAATCCTTCCCAAACCCCGCCCCACCCCCCACCGACCTGTAAGCTGGCGGGCGGCAGACTCCTGGGCTCGGCGGTGTGCCGCGCCAGCTGCTCGCTGCCCTCCTGCAGGTGCCCGACCTCCGCTAGCATTGCCACTTCACTCTCCTGGGGGCAACCAGAACAAATGTTACGTACAGTTAGGTGTAGGTACATATAATGTTGCACTCAGAGTTGTTTGGCACATAATTTTGCAGTGTGGTGTAGACCCAGTACAAGAATACAACTTTACCAACTCGGTTACCGCCATCCACGGTTGTAGCGGATACCGGGCATGTTTGAAGAGACCTCTACAGGAGGAATTGAACTACTTTATCGTCAAAAGTTATGTGCAAAGTTACGTGTGTATGTATAATGGTGAAACATATTGAATGCTTCTGTGCTTTGGATGTAAAGACGTTACGCCATGTTGGCAACCTTCGGGCGATATAAAAACTTCCGATATTTCGGTTCATCAGTAACTCACACACGGAATAGTGCAGAGTGATACATCTGTGCCGACTAGCACGGCACAGATGTAGCGTGTTGGTGTATGCTGTAGGCCTCCTTAGCTTTGAGGGAAACCCATACATACCCTGTACGAATTTATGAAGGAACCTCATGTAGTAGGCAACCAATAGGTTGAAAGCCAACCAGAATGAACAGGCCAATTGTTTTTAATAATATATATTTTAATATATACAGCTAGTAGGATCCTTTCCGTGGTAAATGCCGCCTACTCAAAGTTGCATTTTAGGTACATTTCAGTTTTATTATAAGTTTGAATGTGTGATTAACATGAATAAACCCTTTTTTAACCCGGGACGCAATAAGAGGGGTGTTATAAGTTTGTCGTCGATGTCTGTCTGTCTGTCTGTCTGTGTGTGTGTTTGCCTGTCTGTGGCATCGTAGCTCTCAACCGGATTTTGGATGATTCTTATTCATTTGAAAGCCAGTTTCCTTGTATTTTTGCGGAGGGGAGGGTTTAACTTTTAATTTATCTTTTTTTCTTTCAAACGTACCACCATAGGGTTGAGCAACGACACGAAGTGGCAGAAGCGGTTTCGCTCCTCGACGAGAGCTGCTTTCACCGCCTTCTCTTCCATCTCTTCCAGTTGCTGCTTTCTCTCCTGTATATCCTGGAATAGAGAATGAGAACGATGATGTAATTGGACAACAAGGAAAAACGAGTCGTCAATGGGAAATTATACTTATTTGCCGTATGTCGATTTCGTGTGCTTAGCTAATTATCATTTCTTTGAATTGTGACTGATTTTTCCGTTATTGTATGTACGCGCCTTAGAATTATAACACTATAGAAAGACAGTCTTCATACAAGCGCTCTGTCTAAAGTGAAGCACTAAACCGAAACTTTCCCGAAAGCGGGGAATGATTCGGCTGCGGATAATCGTATGTTTTTAGCAATAATACATAAAGAGCTTTTCAGATATTTTGTGACACGATTTAACGGGACAAATCGTCATAATCCTTTTTTTTCGCGAGACACGTTTGGCGTGCGTTGACATGAGCTGCCCGGTGTTTGGAGCCATTTCTGGCTCCAAATAAGGTGCTTGAAAACGGCCGCGCGGACTTTGTTTCTATAGTGTAATTGTTATTCTAAGGTACGCGCCAACTTTTATAGATCTGAAGTACGCTGCGGTTAAATCTTGAGCATGATTGAATATTTTTTTTACGCTATCACCCCTGACCCGGAAACAAACATTGTTCCAGCTGGGAATCGAACCCGGGACCTCTCGCTTCGGGTCACTACCAGCTAGGCTACGGGGTCAAGCGTGGTTAGCGCATGCGGGGGACGAGTCTCGCCGCTGCTTCATCTAGCATTCGTCTGCTCAATCCGGAAATACTCAAAAATTGCACACTGCGTGTATATCCCCCCTCCCGTGCAATCTGCTAATCTGCGGATCTGCTAATGTCTGGATCCTATATTCAACCAATCGTTAAACCGATCGTTTTCGAGTTACCAGTAACAGGTCTTAAAGCCGTTCCTTACATTTTTAAAATTAAATCAAATTATATTTTTTTTCTTATAGGAACACTTTTAAGTTACCCGTAAGCAAAACGAATCGTTTTTCAAATACATATAACGGAAGCGGACAACTTAACCAACCTGCAGACACACATCCGCGCGCTTCTTCGCGTCCGGCGGCGCGCGTCTCGCCTTGCGCGCGTGCCGCTGCGCCTCGTGCACGCGGCGCCGCAGCTCCGCGCGCGCACGTTTGCACTCGCGCGCGTGCTCGCGACCCAACGCGCCCGTCGTTCCGTTGCAGCCGCGTCGCCACTCGTCCGCGCGCTCGGACAACGGCGTGATCAGACGATCCATCAGTGTGCTGGAACGTGTGATATAAAGTCTAGATAGTGCACATAGGAAAATGAGAAAAACTGAACTGTATTTATTGAAAAAAAATTGTTTTACTAATTATATAAGATAATTAATTGTATCAGGCGGATTCAGGCGTAACTTTTCGAAACTCCATTATAACAAACTAAAGATCAATCTACTTTGCAACAATCCTCGAGCAAACACGTAGGAGTATAATGGTTCAATCATGATTAATGTTGATATATTTGATATAATTGATTTAACTTTTTTATTAATTACTAGCGACCCGCCCTCGCTTCGCTTCGGGAAACTTATTATGAAGTGCTTAAATATAAAGTTTCATGGTTCTTTAAGAGATGGCGCTAGGCGTTCTTATTCTTTAAGTTAGGAAGGTTCACCCCTACATGGCGCTGTGCTTAAAACCCGAAGAAATCCCATACAAACTTTCAACCTTTATTTCAACCTCTTCATCCCTTTTTGTCGCAATAAAAGGTAGCCTATGTCCTTTCTCAGGGTCTAAAGATTGTCTGTGTCAAATTTCATCAAAATCGGTTGAGAGGTTTAAGCGGGAAAGCGACACAGACAGACAGACAGACAGACAGACAGACAGACAGACAGACAGAGTTACTTTCGCATTTATAATATTAGTAGGGATATTACTATGAATTATTTACATGTCAATACTGATATATTATTATTATTATCTTTCCGTAAAGGACGCCTGGCTAGCTTCTGTAACTACCATCTACTTGCTTGAGTCAGGCGCCAAACGTCTCTTCGTGTCTGTCTATGGACTCCAAAACCAGTAGGTAATTTCTTTCTTTCTACTTGGTCTTTGGGCGACGGTGACCATTTATGATAAGAATTGGTAGATATCATTTATAGATAAGTACCTTATAAAAGTCTTCATCCTTGTCTCGATCGCACGGTGACGTAGACACACCCTAGTCAGAGCTGTGCCGATTTCCTTGGTCGCTCCTGTAACAAAAACAAAATAGATGCTTCAAATTATTTGCGAAGTCAGTTGTATCGGTCGTAAGTAGGTATGACTGAACAAAAGTTGAAACACAATTGTCTCTCAACAAAAAAATAAACATTTTTTATTTCTTAACAATGTGATCTGATTTCCAACAGACACAATCGACAGGATTTCATGACCTTTCTGAAAAATTTAAATGCAGCTTCTAACTCCCTGGAATTTAGAACGAATAGCATCCCTAATCCCTAATCAGTCGCAAGCGACGTCTCGTCGCAGACGGCTCTTGACAAAGGACCTCAGAATGGTCCGAAACTGGTCGCGCGAATCCGACAATTATAAATACGTGAGGTAAGCTGCGATGCCTGCGATATACACATGAAAAGCATCCCTAATTGTAATTGACAAAGTGAATTCGGGAAATGGAATGGTCAGCCAAATGGTCGGCACATCATCATCATCATCACAACCCATAACTGTCCCACTGCTGGGCACGGGTCTCCTCTCACAGTGTAAGGGGGTATAGGCCATAGTCCACCACGCTGGCCAAGTGCGGATTGGTGGACTTCACACACCTATTGAGAACATTATGGAAAACTCTCAGGTGTGCAGGTTTCCTCACGATGTTTTCCTTCACCGAAGCAAGTGATAATTAAATTTTAATACACACATAATTTTTGAAAATTAGTGGTGCGTGCGGGGTTTGAACCCGGACCCTCCGGCTCGGCAGTCCAACGTTCAACCACACGACTATCACTGCTTTTTTTACGGTCGGCTTTTTTGGTCGGCACAGCTGATTGGCAAATCTGTTCTGAAATTGCGACGACAGCTGATCGCACGCTTTTCATCAAGATCTGCGAAACGAGCCTCCTCGTACCTTTCGACGGCATTTTTAATTTTCAAAAACCATTCTGATCTGCTTTACGCTTGGTATTAGAAATACCACCTGCAAGGGTGACAAAATATATTTTGGATTAGACTTGAAACTTGAAGTTGATTTTTGTTTGTATAAATTTTGTTTTATAATACCTACTTAGGTGCATGTTTCCGTTGGAGAGGACGGAATATTTCCACGAATGTCTAAACTCTAAAGAATCTAACATGTAGCATGCTAAATAAATTAGCATGTAGTACGGCAGACAGATGTAAGGTGCCGGGTCGTGTATGTTTGTAATGTATCGTGTTTATTTATTTTATTTATTTATTTATTACACTTTATTGTACACCATAATTATTACAAGTAAAAAAAAAGAAAAACAATACAATTTAACAGTTGTGCACAAAAGGTGATCTTATCGCTAAATAGCGATTTCTTCCAGATAACTTGCGGAACACGAAATTATGTTGTGCAGATTTGAGTGTAAACGTTATTTTATTATTATTACAATTAAAACACAAATACTTAAACGTTGTAAGTAATGTTCACATTCACATTAGGTACGGTAAAGTCTAAACACCATTCAAAAAACTTTAAGTAGTACCTACATAAGATATTTCCGTCGTATTCATTGTGCTTGGTAGTCACCAACAAATCCAACAATTAGTCAACGCAATACACTTTTTACTACAATGGTGATTCTCGATGACGTACCGGTTATTACCCAGACTGTATGTAAACTGAAACGGCTCCTTATAAGGAGTTTACTAAACTGTACTTTCAAGATTTAATTGTGAATCGAAACACTGCAAAATATAAATGTAAAATAAAACATTGCACCCAGAAAGAACCACTCACAATTAAACTACACCCTTCTAGATTAAAGTGTAATTATTGTAGTGTCGGTGAGGGGCTAATGTTAATGATTTACAATAATACTAAAATAAGATAAACATTATTTTATTTTAATTGTTAATTGATACAACTTGAACCCGAGTCGATGTATTGTGATAAAATGAAATGCTAATGAGGTTGAATAGTTAGGTACCTACTTTAAATGTAAAAAATGAAATGATAGAGTTTTTATGTAGTTTTAGTAAAAGCGGATATTTTGATTATTACAACTCTAGTTTTAAGTAGGACGACAGATTTCTACTTCGACTGATATTGGCCTTGTATGGAGCCCTGTTTCTTGCAAGCCCGTTTGGAAGAGCTTAATAGAAGTTAAGTTTAATAACCAGTGTTTACATCTAGAATAAAAAAAAAGCAATTTATATTTTACACAATAAAACAAAGTGGTAATTAATAATTTGTTTCTGTCATTTATCCAGTAAATAATTATGTATGTATGTATTTATTATTATCACTTTTTACTCTATTTAATTTGATAATGTGGTTTAATTTAATTTCCTTTTATTAAACATGTTAGTTAACGAGAATAATAATTAATTATTTTACCGAAATTGATTAATTACCATAAGGATAATTCACCATCTATGTTCGATAGCGACAATATCCAATTGCAATACCGTATGAATCGTATTCCTTATGCAAGTTTAATGCATACATAAATAAGGGCATCATGAAACGGAACTATGACAACTGATTCAAATTATTGACGCCTTACCCATTTTCTTACTAAGCTCGAGGGATTTACCTCGACCTAAGACCCTCCGCAGAAAAACAGTTAGTGGTGACCGATTAAATAAATGACGATAATTAAACGCTAACACACTCATGCCAATAGGATTCCCTGTGTCGCGGGTGGCATGCACAACATGGACACGACACGACACGACATACGACACGACACGAGAACAAACAATCTGTCACAAGTGTTTGCCCCGGCCGGGAATCAAATGCCGGCCGGGAATGTGTGCTACCTCTGAACTTTCGACTGGGTGAACCGATTTGGATGATTATTTTTTTATTTGAAAGCTGGTGCTTCCCGTGTTGTCCCATTTCAATTAGGTTCTGTTCTGACAATGGCATCCATGAAAAAACTATAAATAAGTCTTACATTTACATTATTTGGAAGTCGGTTTCTTTACTTGTCAGATTATTTATGTTAATAACCGACAAACGAGCAAGCAAGCTCCTAGTGGCAAAGGGTCACTGACCTGTCGCTCATGTTCATCAGTAACACCAAAGTCATCGCCGATGCGTTGCCGACCAAAGAGCGAAGAAAATGTTAAACAGTTTATCTCTGCGTTTATTCCCGTCAATCTCAGATGCGGTTTTCACTAATGTATTGTGGTAAGTTTCACATTAAATTGAATGTTTGTTTTATTTCAATCAGTCCATAAATCGGTTGAGAAATAAAAAAGTAATGTCAGTTTAAAGAATAACGCCTAAGAATTTCCGAATGTGCGGACGTAGGGACCTGTTTCCCGAAGCGAAGCGAGGGCGGGTCCACTAGGATAGTCTATATTTATTAATGTACGAGTATATACCTACATTGCATCCATTCGAAGCCGGGGCGGCTCGCTGGTTAACAATAAAGCCAAAACTGGACGAAAGTACCGTTAGCAACAAGGTATCAGACGGTGCGGTGGTAACTGCGCGGTTAGATACTTGACGTCATCGGGTCATGATGTATCATCGACGGATCATGTCATGTCCAGTTATGGTGTTATTAATTTGTTAGCCCACCCCAACTATCTAAACAGGCAATTATATCGCTATTATTACATAGCTCGTTTATGTTCGAGGCGTGCTCGGCGTGGGACACGGACACAACATTCTGTTAACATTATCCGAAGGGAACCTAGTATCGGGATAAAAATATCCTATGTCCTTTGCCGGGTCTCAAACTATCTCCATACCAAATTTCATCTAAATCAGTTGAAAGGATTAAGCGTGACCTACCACCATATTCGAGTGGAGAATTCGAGTACATGGTGGCAGGTCAAGCTGGTAACCTCGCCAACAAACATCAGTACCGTCGGGACAACAGCTACCAATCGTCCGGATGATACACGCTTCAACTGTTTAATTTCTGAAATAGGTGACAACCGACAAGCATTTTTTTCAGTAAGGTAGGATGGAATTAAGGAATTATGATCGACAGACCAATTGTATGTGAATAGCCGCCAAGAATATCTTTTGATAGTTCAGTTCTGTTCAATTTGCATTTGGATGGAGTTTGATGACTGAGCACTGAATAGAAAGGACTAGGGAGTTCTATAGAACTACAGAAAATTCGGTAAAACGGATTGCGTAAAAAAAACTATTAACTAACTGACCAACTAACATTCTTAAACCCTCTGCTAACTGGATTAACTAACTAACCATCATAGTCCCGATTCGAGTTTTGTTTTGTGTCGGTCACAGTTGTCATGGACAGCAAAAGGGTCGTGCTGCATTTTCGTTTACTATCTTGAGTCTATAAAAAACACTATATAGCACAAACCTACATCGTGCTAACATGTTCATATTACAATATGTATTTATTTATACTTTATAGTTCGCACAAATTAGCGTATTGGCGTCGTACACAACAATATTGTGCGCACGTGCGTAACATTGCAATGTAACATACAAGTTTGAAATTCGCATGTTTATACGACATAGATTTGAGGGTACAATAGATGAAGCGTAGAAAAAGTCCTATCTGTTTTTCGCAAAGAAAATTGCCAGTAGAAAGACACGGTTAATAACTTTACACTACATGGCAAAGTTTACAAACCCCCACAGATAAAAACGTCTTATTGGGACTTGGAGTCAATATACGCAAAATTAAAAGCATCAACATCATATTGGCATCAATGAGAGACCTACAATGTAAATTAAATTTGTTGTGGGCCACAACTAATTTAATTTACACTTGTACGAATATTAACATTTGTATCATTTGCGTGACGACGTTAATTTAAATCAAATAACTGTCAACTCGTGTTATCATTACTACCGATAATATCAATCGTATTAGCGACACTAACGAAATAAAATTATATTTTTCTCTCATATTGTACGGCCTTCTTGACCACACACACACTGACACTTGTTACTCACATAGCGCCATTTAAGTGAAGATTCCCAATAAGAGACAAGCTCAGTATACCTGTCCCTGTCCCGCACTGCATCATTAGCGTCACTAATCTGAGCGACAGTGTAATGATCAGGAGTGATCAGTTAGTGATTTGTTACGCGCATAAATGTAGGGTCTATAGTAAGTCCGACTTCCACCTACGGACATCACGTCGAACCGACGACGGCGCAGGTCGCATAACAAGTCGCTCAGTGACCATACGCGTTGGCATTGACCACACGTGTCCAGTGTCAAGTGTCTTGTGTCCAAGTGTCGTGAACTATCCATCACCGATGGATCCCAAGCCTCTCCTACTGACGCTGCTGTGTCTGTGTGTCGGTGCAGGTACGTTTTTGATTTAACGACGTGCTAATTAGTTTTGTGTTGTTGAAACGCGGCCGGATGTAAACGAACCAATTGCCATCATCTAGAGGTGTACCTATAATAATTATCTTAGATCACAAAATAAACAATCTCCTTACGTGTTTATTCGTTACCTACCAATGTCGGATGGTCATCAGTTGACGCATATCGCAAATGATCAAATACAACTTTTTACACCCGCCAATATGATTTAATGACAATCAACTCACATACATACATTTTCTTGTATTAAAATTAGATGTTGTTTTTAATAAAATCTTGATTATTAAGTATGCATCTAACATTACATTACCCAAGTATTCTAGAAATTTGGATCTCTATTTATGGGTTTAATCCCATATAATATTATAAATGCGAAAGTTACTCTGTCTGTCTGTCTGTCTGTTACCTTTTCACGCTTTATCCAGTGAACCGATTTAGACGAAAGGCAAAAGCTAGTATATAAATCATCATCATCATCATCATCATCGCAACCTATATTTGTCCCACTGCTGGGCACGGGTCTCCTCTCACAATGTGAGGGGTACAGGCCATAGTCCACCACGCCGGCCAAGTGCGGATTGGCGGACTTCACACGCCATTGAACATTATGGAGAACTTTCAGGTGTGCAGGTTTCCTCACGATGTTTTCCTTCACCGAAGCAAGTGAAAATTAAATTATAATAGCACATAATTTTTGAAAATTAGAGGTGCATGCGGGGCTTGAACCCTGCCCCCCCTGTTCGGGAGTCCAACGTTTAACCACTCGGCTATCACTACAAACGCAGATACCTTTGACTGATTTCCAAACAAACTTTTAATCCCTAAGTTTACCCTTTAGGGATTGATTTACCGAAAGCTTTGAAACCATTATTTCATTATTTCTAACCATAATCCAAAAGTCCTAAAGACAAACAAACAATCAACCCCTATTTTACGTCCTAAATCATCCACCCCGATGACACTTACTGTACTACTGTGCCGATGATGATAAAATTCGTTTTAAGCGGACGTTTGCGAACTATATAAACTGCCTCCCAGCCAAATTTCATCTTTATAATTACGTCAAGCGGTTTTCGATATTTCGTGATGAGTGAGTGACTTTTCGCTTTTATATAGTTAGACGAGCTGTGCCCACGACTTCGTCCGCGTGAAATTGAACAAAAAAATCTAAAATAAAAGTAGCCTTAGTTACTCCTTATGACATCAGCAATCTGCCAGTGAAAGTCCCGTCAAAATCACTCCAGCCGTTCCAGAGATTAGCTCAAACAAACAGACACAAAAATTGTAAAAAATGTTATTTTGGTATATGCACCGTGCATACATCCATATGAATTTAGTAAAAAGCGGTTATTTTAACATTACAAACAGACACTCAAATTTTATTTATTTGTAAAGGTTATGGGCATTATCTTTCCGTGAAGCCGGGTTGACTCGCTATCAATCTCTTGCTTGATTCAACCGTCAAATGCCTTGACGTGTTCCGTCTGCTACTCTGGCTCTGGGTGCTTTACGGCCAGCGCTTTGTTTATTCTTCCTTCAGAACATAGTCATAGACTTTCTTGTTCTCGAGTATGTCAAGTAAAATAAAGGAGTGCGCACACTACACAAACTCGACGTCAACTCCACTCCGACTCCACTCCGTTTCAACTCCGACGTTCCGTTCCGCGATCAACGCTTCATCGACGTCAACTCGACTCCGTCTCCACTCCGTTTCAACTCCGACGTTCCGTTCTAGGTACATTACGTCATTGTGTCGGTCGACGCGTGGACTACTCGTCTACGGTGAGTCGTCAACGCAACGTCGACGCGTTGGTCTCGAAACGGAACGGTTATGGGTGTAGGGCGAGCAGTACAGGGCTTTTAAGTATAAGTTCAAAATTCAACCTTAGCTTCAAAGATATAAAGCTCATAATTGAATATTAGCTTTGTCAAGGTTTTAGTCGCGTTGGCGTCGGTCGGTCGTGGAGTCGTTGTAATGTGCGCACTCCTTTAAAATCACACAGTATAATCGACATATAATTAATTTAACGATCCGGTTTTTAATTTACACATATTTTATATCCCCATCGTGTGCATTGCTAATGGCCAATTCTACCATTATGAGCATTAAGTGGGAATTAACAATAACGGTATTACAAATAAACGCTTACACACTCCCCACAGTAGAATTCCCTGTGTTGCGAATGTCATGGCCAACACAATATCCATGACTCGAGAACAAACTTTTATCTGTCACCTATATGTGCCGCGGCCGGAAATCGAACCCGAGACCCATAGCTTTTCAGCAAGGGTCACCGCCTGGGTTACGAGGTCGTGTTTTTTTCTTTATAGTAGTGGTTCAGTATCTGTCTTTAGAGATCACTACGCTACGTGCGTCGCCGATGCGCTGCCCGCCAAGCGGAAAGTTGCATTTGACATGGCATTAACTGGAATATATTATATAATTGACATTGGCAAGGGTCAATTTTTATCTTTATATTAACAGCCGTCAAACCAGTACACGAGTCACCCGAAGGTTACGGCGGTGAAGTGAACTCACCTAGTAAGGGCCTACTAACTGTAAATAACTGTAATTGAACGAAGATACCGACGCAGATTTCGTGTAAAATCGTGCTATTACTATGCACATTCGCCGAAATGTATCTTGGAAATACCGAGTGGCTGTCTACAATACGCCTATGCTCAAGGTTTCGAAGTTTAGTCTTCACCAAATCTCGGCCTTTTAGCGCTACTTTAACATGTTCAACGCTGAAGGGTTTGTCGTTTGTGATCCGCGCCGGCTTTGTACATGTGCAATCTAGAGCTGCGATTTTATCGTGAGATTTGGTTCAAATTCACGGTTTATACATCTTAAAGGTCACACTATGTAGTATTTGACTATTCGGTACAAACAAAAAATCTTTTCTCTTAATAATATTAGTGTAGAAGTCTAGATTCACAGATAGAGACGCTGAAAGTGCGTGCATGTCGGCGGCATGTCAATGTGAAGTCTCTGAAGGTCTGGCCACATTAAATCAACTCTAAATCGATTCAAATATCTCATAACTCAGCATTGAAATATGTATAAGCTTTATTGCGTTTCAATATAGTTGCACAGACCTTTAGACCCCAGAGAAAATATTCTCCAAAGTAAATAACTGACCACAGTGTATGCAGCCGAAGTTGAGGTACCAACTTCGTTATCAATATATTTTTTTTTATTGATATAAGGTAGCAAACGAGCATGCAGCACCACCTTCCGCTGCCGCCCATGACAACTGTGACCGACTTAGAACAAGACTCATATGGGGACTGGGATAGTTAGTCCGGTTAGGTGACGGTGTTAGAACATTAGTTGGTTAGTTTGTAAGTATCAGGACTGGGACAGGGACTGTTAGTGAATGTTAGTCCAGTTAGTAAATGTTAGTAAGAGTAATATTGTGTCTCATTTCATGTTGTTAATTCAAACAAGAACACATGCTTAGAAGCTTACGTACATAAACAACCTATATTTGGATATGCGAAACCACATCGCTGGGAATAAACTGAAAACTAGAAACATGTGTATCATTACAAAATAATGTATTCATTGGCATGACTAAATAAATTAATAATAAGTTTGTATTTTATGTATTCGATATCTAATATTTTGTAGAGTTGGTATGTTTTGTACGTTTGCAAGCATGGTTTGTAGGGTTGGTATAAGAATCATAGTAGTCGTAATAGGTAGTAGAGCCAAAAGATCGCCCGGGGGAGTACCACCACCCGCCACGGTACCATTTCTACCGTTTTATCATTTTTTACAGCATTTGTGTTCCGGTAAAGGTGTGGATCCGATTACACTTTTTAGTGGCACCCAGTTTAAACCTCAAGCGCAGAAACAAATCTGCACCCAGTTTTAAAACGAGACTCTTACCAACATTTACTAACTGGACTTTTACTCACAACAACCCAAAGGACTAACTATCACTAACCGTCGCAGTCTTCATATTCACTAACAAATTAACCAACTTGTTAGTGAATATGAAGACTGCGACGCTTAGTCAGTCAGCCTAGGATCTACTACATATGTAAAATAATTTTAATTGTTGTGCATAGGTAGTAGAGCTAGAGTTGGCCCGGGGTAGTACTACCGCCCGCCACGGTACTTAGTACCATTTCTACCGTGTAATAATTGTTTTAACAGCAATTGTGTTCCGGATAGAAAGGTGTGGAGCCGGCTACACTTTTTAGAGGCGACCATCTCAGTCCTCAAGGGTAGCAACACATCTGTGACCGAATTATAACGAGACTCTTACTAACATTTACTAACTGGACTATTACTAACAATAACTAACAGGACTAACATTCACTAACAGTCCCTGTCCCAGTCCTGATACTTACAAACTAACCAACTAATGTTCTAACACCGTCACCTAACCGGACTAACCATCCTAGTCCCGAAGGGTGATGCTGCATGCTCAGTTGCTGTCTGAAATTCATAAAAAAATAGTAGACAAGTATAAAAGTAATAGTTCTAAAATAGTACGTGGAACTGGATGCAGCACTGTCTTTCCACGCGCCTTGTTTGTTAAAAAACGTACATCGAGCCCCATAAAAGATTACTCCACTAATAAAATATTCCATTCATTACTTCCAGATAAGGACTGCTCCGAGATAGGCCACACAGGCCAGTGCATGTTACTGACGGACTGTGAACCGCTCATGTCGTTGCTGCAGACATCCAAACGCAAGAATGACGTCTACCAGTCTCTTAATAGATTGAACTGCGGCTTCGAAAATCTTAATTCAAAAGTAAGTTCAAGAAACCCGTTGGTGCCGAGACTTGATTGTATGTGTGATGGGGGCGCAAACACACGAAGTGTAGTTTTTGAAGTCGGTTAAAAACTATATACTTGCAGTTCATTGAATCTTTATTTCATATTAAAAAAATTATAGCCAATGGCATTTAGAAGTTATGAAGGAATAAAGAAACTCATACATATTAAACCCTGAAAACATTACAAACCTTTTGTTTGGGCCGTCGCGTGTAAAAAATAAGTCGATATTAAGTACCGTTCAAGTATGAGCCACGCTCATTGACTCGCGGCATTCGGCTTGCGATACTTATCTTGAATAAAAATCTTTAAAGACGTGCAAAGTTTTTGGGGTCACGGACATGAAAATAAATAGGATAACGTTGTTTCCGCACACGGACTGAGAGACTAAACAGATGTGTGATTGTGCCGCACAATGAACATCATTTCTAAAGCCTCAATCATTCAATAAGGGATTCCGAACTGCACATAAAAGATAATCATCCTTTGTTTTTATTTACATAATTACAAACATAACAATCGCTTGAGATTTCATGATGACTAATGAATCGTAGATAGACCTTGAAAAATTACAGCAATGGTCAAAGCTCCAACAGAATTGAATTCGGTCAGTTCAGTCATAACAATGGAAGCATCATAGACGCATTGTTGGAAAAAAAGTAGAAAACACCAGCTTATCAACTACCTATCAAACATTGCAATCGACACACGCAAAAACATTAACCGTTTGATTTCTGAACTTGGATGATTTTTATCCGGATAGGCATTCCTTCCTTAGCACCATACTGACCAATGATCAAACTTTGACAGTGCATCTTAAAATAAATAATATCGCTACCACACTCGTAGCCCCGCACTAGGATTCCGCGTCGCGGGTGGCATGGACAACTGTAATAACCTAATAACATATCACAAACACCCACGACAAGAGAACAACCATTTATCTATCACTCAAATGGTACCTATCACAATCTACCTATCACACTTCGCAGGCAGGGGTTACCGCCAACTGAGCTACGAGGTAGTCATGATCATCTTGATGAATTATATAAACGTCCTTTACAGGTATGCTGCCCGGCGCCGGATATTAACCTGTTCGTGGATATAATAAACAATGGAAAGGATTGCATCACGCCAAACAATGAGGTCGGTACGTGCACCAAAGTGCACGAATGCGATTACATGGCCGCACAATTGCGGAACGGGGAATTTGTGTCATCAGAAAACATGGAATTCATAAAAAAATCTAAGTAAGTTTTGTACATTACTAGCCGATGTCCGCGGCCAAATGATTACAAACAAAACCCTTATCTTATGGCCATTTTATTAGGGACTAAAAAATGAGATTATGCACTGATTTTTACATACAAAATGTACACTTTATGAAGACTCACACTTAACAGGATGTTTGAAATCTTGTTTGAGGTAGTCTACCTGTGTTAGTGTGAAAATTGAGCAAATACGCTTAATACTGACTCCGTTTACATACCACCCGGTACTTGAAGACCGAACCCAACATTTATCATGCTATATTAGGGACTGCAAAAAATATAAAAAAAGTGGACCGCAAAAAAATGTGTTTTATAATCAGCCACAATCAATCTTTTGTTGGTTTTTCTTTGGTTGGCAAACCAATATTCTTTTGCACAACCTGTCGCAGATACCTGTTGTGCGAACTGACCGTGTTCATATTCACGTATCGATAAAGCATAATGATTTTTGTTACAGATGCACTCCTCAAGGAAGTACGAACGCACTCCACGTTTGCTGCAAGACCAAAGATGGCCAATCGTCATCCTCTCCATCGCCGATACCAGACAACCGGATCCAGAGTCAATGTCCCCAGACCGCTTTGCCACCAGAACCTGACTCGGGTTGCTGCGGTATCGAGAGCGGCAGTGCCTCCAGAATCATTGGTAAGCTTATGTCCACGTATGTGTCATTTGTCCGACCCGATAACGAATAATTTGGGTACTATATTTCAGCGAGCGTCCGCAACTAAACTTGGGGCTTGACTAAGACAGATACGAGTATTACATTAATTGAATCGAGGACATGTTTCTTGTTGAGGAAATGTTGCCTTAACCAATTAGCGTTCTTCCTCAAGACGTGGGTCTACTCCGTGATGGATGAAGGGATTAGTGGCCAACATCAATGCCAGTGTTCATGTCGAAAAATTCAAGTCCAACCCGAATGAATTTGATACGTCTTAACTGCGCTCTAATAACCGACACCGATGGCCACACTCGGGGTGTTTCGTCACATTCTGCCATAAACGGTCATTCCACCCAAAAACCGATCGTACCAGTTATCCGTCCTTTGTATTAAGTGAACATTGGCATGACAGTAACAACTAATAGCGAATCACGAGCTTCGATCATCATCTAATTACTAACAATTCCAGGGGGCACGGAGGCTTCGATAGACCAGTTCCCTTGGTTGGTCATGATAGAGTACACGAGATTGGGATACAGCTGCGGTGGATCTCTAATCAGCGGGCAATACGTGTTGACTGCCGCTCACTGCTTGGTGGGGTCCAAAGGAAAAGATAGAGGAGCGTAAGTCTCACACATCCATCATTAAATTTGTAGGACGCTTGATAAAAATCTTGATAACTAAATATTATTTCCTGCCTTAACAGTGTTTCTGTCCGCATCGGCGAATACAACGTTACGAATTCCGGAGCCGATTGCGTCGAAATTGAGGGCGGCGGCGAGGACTGCACTGAGGGGGAACTGTCCGTACCTATAGACAGCTACGTGGTACACGAGGACTATGCAGTGGATCATGTACTCCAATACCACGACATAGCCTTGATCAGACTCAAGAACATCGTCAACTACACAGGTCAGTACTTTTACGGTAGCAACCAATGTATTTAAGTAAAAAAGAAGTAGATGTGTCACTGGCGCGCGAAAACTGGGACAGTCAAACGTATCCAATTGTCGTACCATTCATGTAAGTATCTCTTTCTCTCTCATACGTTTCGTAATTATTTTTCGCACCCAGTTTAAAACGCCAAAGTAGAGAATGTAGAGATTATGCGATTTTGACCCTCCCCTTTGACCCTCGGGTCGAATCGTAATTAGAACCACTCGGTTACGGTAACCACCAACTGGGCTTCTGTGTTCTAACCACAGTCTGTCGATGTTCTTAAAAAGTTTAAACAAACTTCAAAAAAACGGGGGAGGTTCTCAATTCGACTGTACTTTTTATGTGTCATAACTTTTTACTGGATGCACGTACTGATTTTAAGGATTCTTTTTCTCAGACTTCATCCGACCGATCTGCCTGCCAACATCGGACTTCACCACAACCGCGACCGAAGGTCTGAACCTCTTCATCGCCGGTTGGGGTATCTCCGACGAATCTCAACAACATTCTAGCGACATTAAACTTTTCACCAAAGTGCCCTACGTGGACCAAGAGGTAAACACTTGTTTGTCTTTCTTTCTGTTTGATTTTCTGCGTACTATTTTCTACCGCCGGCGGTAGCGTTATCCGAATAGGTAAAGATTAGATTGGCCATATTTCAGTGTAAAAACATGTTTTACTGAAACCAGTTTCTGCGCAAAAAAATACGGATAAAAATTGCGTCATATTTGCCTTGATCCCCAGTCTCCCCCATGTGAGATTGTATGATAAATCCCCAGTCTCCCCCACGTGAGATTGTGGGACATTCGCCTTGACCCCTCCCCCCTCATTGCCTCACGTCATAAATAGACTTGAATAGTTTTTTGGCTATTTTGATTACATGCGTTTGTGCAATGTGACGTTTTTACCTTTGACTCATCAGTGATGGTTTAGTGTTATCCATTGATCATCCGCGGTGATCACGTTCCGTCAGGTGGTTCTTCTGTTGGTTATTAACAAAGACGATAATATGTTTCGTGGCGGTTGGGATTTATAGCACGGTAATAGTATCATATATTACTGTGCATATAGGTTTACATTGAACTTTGAAGTTACAACGCTGTTAGAGATCCGAGGATGCCTATGCCCGGATCCTATATTCGAAAAACGATTCGTTTTCCTTACGGATAGTAGAAATATCGAACGAACGAGTGGTTCAATATAGGCACCCGGCATTAATCAATCCCTCCCCTCCGCGCACGAACACGATGCGCCTTCGTTGCGTTATAATACTATGTTGTCAGTCTTACTACCAATATCGATGCATCCACTTGATACTAACAATACTATTCACGCCAAACAAGACTGACTGGTCGGTGACGGTAAACTCCCGCAAGAGACGGTCATGTCAAACAAGTTTCCGCAAGCCACGGTCTGTGCCGCAAGCAAATCAGGTTCCACAAATCAGTGTCATGTATCGAGATGTACCGGCGGCAATATTTAAAGGTTAATTATGTTAAATGATGGGAAATGGCTGGTAATAATGGCTAGACATCTGAAACATGTTAATAAATGGAGATAACAAAAAAAACAGTTTTGTTGTTTAATGTACAGAATCAGAACACATCTCCACAAAATTAAATAAGTTAAAAACAAAGATAAATACGTTACTACCACCGTCGGTGCTACCACCTAAATCTCAAGTTTTTTTTTGAAGTCGTACTATTTTTCTATTTGAACAAAAAAATTAGGTCACTTAATTTCTAACTTTCCCAAGTCTTGTAAAAGTTCCAGCCAACAGCCAGTTCGTCAAATTGGCGGCTTTCTTTATTATACAACCTAGAAAATGGAATGAAAACACAATTCATCTCATCTGGCTTTCATATTTGGTCTCTTTAATCTTTCAGCAATGCAGCGATCGCTACAAGAAACTCGGCAGGCAGTCGTTAGTGGGCAGCCAACTGTGCGTCGGCGGGGAAGCGAACCGGGACTCGTGCAAGGGCGACTCCGGCGGGCCACTCATGTACCTCAAGAAGATCACCTACGAAGCGGCCGGGGTCGTTAGCTTCGGAACAAAGACTTGTGGACTGCAAAACTGGCCCAGCATTTACACGAAAGTCTACGACTACCTGGATTGGATACGGGATAATATAAAACCTTAAAGCGACATTTATGTTATTGTAAATTTATGTTAAATAATTAATACGAACATTTGAACAAGTAACTTAACTTCAAAGAAAGCTTACGCATCTTAGATGGCGTACAAAGATTTTCGTTGGAGTCTGAAGATTTTATCGTCTGTGCGCGCTCGCACACAAGCCTCGTTACCAACAACTGTGATGATAACTTACTGTTCTTTACGTTGGCTGCACTCTCCGGCAACGCATCGGTGATGTGCCAGTTCCCTTTAGTTGGCCTGTTAACACGTTTAACTTCTATATAAGTTTGAAGGCCTTTTCAAACATGCGCGGTATTCTTTACCGCGGTAGTGATATCCGAGCGGGTAAGCGGTATTCCTAATGTTCAAACCTAAGCGAATATCGTTACCGATGTGGGTAGCGAAAATGTTGATTGTCGTCCACTATAGACGATAGAACCGACCGACCGACCTGACCGCTAGTGGCAAAAATTTCTTGAGCGCTTCCGTGCTTCGGAGGGCACGTAAAGCCGTCGGTCCCGGTTGTTATCATTTGGTAGCAGTCGTTAAGCCATGTCGGATACCTTCGGGCGGCTTAAAATTTCCGACACTTGGGTTGGCCACTAACCCCTCCACCAATCCGCACTGGAGCAGCGTGGTGGAGTATGCTCTAGGCCTCCTTAGGTACGAGGAGAGACCCGTGCTCAGTAGTGGGCCATTAATGGGTTGTAGCCATAGACGATAGAAGGCATCCAGTTCGCAGCGAGTGTTTGCTTCGTGTGACATAGGCTTAAGCCACTACGGGCTAGTTGTTAATTGTTAAGAAACCGATCAAACTCGCATCGGTCTAGGTATGGTAGGACAGGGTTACGTACGCTTAAAATCATTTATTTCCTCTTAGGAAATGATAGCTCACTTAATGAAATTTAACTTAAATATATTATTATTGTACATTAAATTACCTTTACATTCAAAATGTAATCATAATTGCAGATTACAATATCAATTGCTGCCCCCGCGAGAGCCTCTCGAGAAAAGGTAGTTAGAAAATTCTTGGCAGAAATTACATTTTGCGCTAAATGCAGCAGGTGAAATTGTGATCTGTAATCATGATTACATCTTGCCCATCTCTGGATGAAAGTGTTCACGGCCGATAATCGGTCATCGAACGCCGAACTGAACACGCAATATACAGCGTATGTTTAATGCAACGCTCAACGCTTAAAGGAGTGCGCACATTACAACGACTCCACGACCGACCGACGCCAACGCGACTAAAACCTTGACAAAGCTAACATTCAATTATGAGCCTTATATCTTTGAAGGTAAGGTTGAATTTCGAACTTATACTTAAAAGCCCTGTACGGCTCGCCCTACACCCATAGCCGTTCCGTTTCGAGACCAAAGCGTCGACGTTGCGTTGACGACTCACCGTAGACGAGTAGTCCACGCGTCGACCGACACAATGACGTAATGTACCTAGAACGGAACGTCGGAGTTGAAACGGAGTGGAGACGGAGTCGAGTCGACGTCGATGAAGCGTTGATCGCGGAACGGAACGTCGGAGTTGAAACGGAGTGGAGTCGGAGTGGAGTTGACGTCGAGTTGGTGTAATGTGCGCACTCCTTAAAGTGTACCAGCTGTAACCGCTACTTACGTTATACATATATACCGCATAACAAACTATGACATTTAACTTATTCTTTTTTACGGATTTAAGATAGCAAACGAGCATGCAGCACCACCCCCCGCCGGCCGTGACAACTGTGACCGACACAGAACAAGACTCAATTTAGGACTAGTATTAACCATCCTCCACCAATCCGCACTGGAGCAGCGTAGTGGAGTATGCTCTAGGCCTCAGGTATGAGGAGAGATCCGTGCTGAGTAGTGGGCCATTAATGGGTTGAAGCCATTGACCATCGTAGTCCAAGCAAGGGGTGTTATTCATTCAATTTATTACATTGAATGGGAAAAACTGGATGCGACAATCAGGCGGGCAGATAGACAGAGAGACGAACGAACGCACGTACGGACAAACTGACAGATATGAAAAACATATTATGTAGGTCACATAATTATATTAAGACTCTGTTTATGTTTCAAGTACTGTCAAAATCATACAAGGAAATTGAAATATGGTGTGCGGGAAAACCGTATTCTTAATTTCTTATTATAGTATGTAGGTATACACGAGTACAATAATTCATCGTTATTAATAGAATAAATTATTCTTTAGTTAATTAAGAGACAAACAGGCATTTGACATTGAGTGATAATATTGTTATATCATTAATCCTACTATACATTATATATATATTATTATAAATGTGAATGTAAGTAAGTTTGTTTGTAACGCTTTCACGCGAAAACTAGGTACTTAACCGATCATCATGAAACTTTGTACATATTCTTGGAGGTATCAGAAGTAACATAAGATACTTTAAAAAAAAAAATTATGAAAGATAAAAAAAATGATTGTCAAAAATAGTTAGTACATCTTTGCAAACGCAAGGAATAAGTTTCCTTCACCCAAAAAATATTGCGTGAAAATCTGCAATTCCGAATTTTGCCAGTGTGGCGGACTTATCCCACTTACAATGAGAGACCTCAGTATTGTTACCATTATACATAATAAATAAACTGTAATAGATCAAAGTATTATACATATATTATACATTAATATTTGAGAAAAAGAGATATGAGTGTATTCATTAACATAGATGTTTTTTTGAAATTTATGTCTGAGCATTTTTTCTTGGTTCAAAAGTTACAAAAAATATTTTATTAAGTCTGTACCTTTATTAATAAAAATATGTGTAAAAATGTGAAAAATTGTTTTATTTACTCAGTTTTTGTCGACAAAAATCTAACCAGTTTCTTAATTTTTTTAGTGCACTATATAAAAACTCTCACTGTTGTAAAAACGCACATGTTGAATCAGTCAGTATGTCCAAAATATTAATATTTGCATTATAGGTACATAACTTCTAACCTTTCTAACCTTCGCCCTGGGTTAACTGGTAGAAAATGCCATCAGGCATCAAATCCGCCCTTTGTAAAAAACCTGATTTCAGATCTTACAAAAAGAGATAAATAAAATCAGCAAAAATAATTCCAAAATCTGTAAGTAAATATTTTAAGGTTGAAATTAAACTATTCGTCGAAGTAATAAATAATCTTGTTCTTATAATTGTTAATTTAGCACTAGTTTCGGTGACAGACGATTTGTTACGTTTTAAAATAATTCAAATTCATACAACGCTGGACGGTATAACCCATTAAATAGAAAATATTCACCAGAGCCGATACACTTTTGAGTCTAGTTCCCGAGCGACAGATCCTGGGTTCGATTCCTACGCCTCTGTATTACGAAATTAATGTTTATCCCCGGGGTTTTAGTTCGTATACGTGACACACGGGGATTTCTAGGTCGCTAGTATGATTGTATGTTCATTTATAGATCTTATTGTTCTATAGAATAAAGAAGTAATCATTATCAATTATAAATCGTAATTGTCATTTTGATTCACTCATCGCGACTCATGGTTGCGGTTTGAAATTCCCCATTTATTTCATTTACGTAAGTCTTACATTTATTTTTTAAAAGTTAATGATTCATTAAAATATTTTCGGATAGTAAGTGAAGATGTATAGTTTTGTGTGGTAAGGCGAACTAACTTTATAAAAGTCATACTCAGTAAAAGCAATTATTCCATAATAATTATGTTATTACTAATAATTATGGTCATTCGGCCGATACTGATGTACGGATGCGAGACATGGACTCGCACGCTCAAAGAAGAAAATTAATGGAGGAGTTGGAGAGTTAAGTCAAGAGTGAATGGCTTTTAATTTAATGCGCTCTACCCAGAGAAGAGGCTTTTTACCTTGACGGCTTTACCACCCAGTATTACATCGCTGCTTACCATCAGGTGGGACTGTCATTAATTTAAAGTAAATAAAATCACGTATGAATGAAGAGGCAGAAGCGCCCAATATTACAGGGGAAACAAAATCACACCGACTCCGCTGGCTTGACCATATCGACGCAAAAAAGTGGACCAACTTTTAAAATTTCAGAAGATTATGCATAAAAATAGGGTTAATTCCAACGCTGTACAAAATTTTCTATTGGCCGTAGAGCCACGAGACTTGAACCATTCGCGACGCAGATTCGTATTCTGATTCCGAATCTGCGATAAAAAAATTATTATAGGTGTGGTTTACGATTCCGCATTTTTGCGTCGATATAGAGAGGAAGGGGGACGATCGGTCAGCGGAACGAGCGTATTGACCTTCGCATAAAATTTTTATTAATAAAATAAATAAATAAAGGCTTACACACTCATACCCCAGCACTAGGAACCCTTGTATCGCGGGTGGCATGGACAACACGAATAACACAATAAATATATTACATGCCCCGACAGTTAATCCAGGGCATTCCAGGGCCCATAACTTCGCACGCAGGGTACCAAACAGGCTACGGTCGGTTAAACTTCGACAAGTACTTCGGCGGAGACTACTTAGTGTATTGGACATCAGCGAACACTCCTACAAGTGTGGATCCGGTTACACGTTTTTAGAGGCTCGTAATATCTCAGTCCTCAACGGCAGCAACACATCTGTGACCAAATTAGAACAAGACTCTTAATAAAAACTACTCAGTGGACTAACTAACACAAGCAGTCCCTGCCCTAGTCCCAACTTACTAACGAAGTAACCAACTAACGTTCTAATACCGTTTGCTAACTGACTAACCATCCTAGTCCCGATTTGATTCTTATTTTGTGTCGGTCACAGTTGTCATGGTCGACAGTGGAAGGTTGGTGCATGCTGGTTTGCCATCTTAATACCATAAAAATGTACCGTGGACGCATCGCATGTCAATGTATTAATAAGTATTAAAACAAGTGCCTATTATGTCATCGTCCATCGCGCGTCGGAGCTTTTATCACCAAACGTGACCCTACAACGGAACCCAGTGGATGAGTAGGCCAAGTCAAAACGGTCAGTCTCAGTCTTTACTCGAACGCCGCACGGGGCGGACGTATCTGTTCAGTTAATGCGGAGTGACCAAACAATATGAAACCGTTCCTGTTGTTATCGCTGCTAACCTCCTACATGTGCGTCGTGGTTGGACGTAAGTTACAATTACATACAACATTTTATCATAAACGCGATTTGCACGTATACAAGTAAACAGCGTTTTTCGCTTGGGTTTTTTGTTAGTGTAAAATAACAACACAGATGGCACCGCAATCAGGTTCTACGAGTGGCTGGGCAGGCGCCAGTGTTTTTAACAATCCTAACATTTTGCTGTAGCTACGATATACCGCCACCTATCGGATCTCAGTATAGTTATAACTTATCTTCTCATGACATCATATCAGAAACTGAGAATACCGGATTCGATTTCTGATCGGGGTAGATATATTATAAACATATGTGACAGTTAAATGTTTTGATACTTAACTCATCGCGGATTGTAGACATTAATTAAATTATAAATGCATTAATAAGGCAGTAAGAATAAATAACTATTTGGAGTATAAAGGACTATTTTTCTTGAGCTGACTCAGCACCTCAGCACCAAGATGAGGCGTTTGTAGAGTTAAGGCCTGTAGAGTCACACCTAGAGTTGCGGCTTAGCTATACATGAGATATGATATCTTTTAACAGGGAAAGCGATGAGGGCTTGTGTGTGTTGACAATCTATTTTACATGATGTTATTGGTAAGATTTATTTAGGCATAAAAATCATTTCATTTACTCCATACACGTGCATATTAAAAAAATACAAATATGACATTATTGTTTTTATAAAAACAATTAATTCTACTGTGTAGAATTCGTCAAACTACAATTTTATCCTCAGTTCTCGGCTAACAAAATCAATTGTACTTTTCAAGGCACTTTTAGCACAAATAAAGATCTCTACAAAAATTATATAGTACATAACCCATTGCAACGGACATGCATTGACATATGGATCCGAGAGGTGGCCCTTTACTGTTGGCCTCATTCGGAGGCTCAAAGTTACACAGCGCGCTATGGAGAGAGCTATGTTAGGTATTACGCTACGAGATAAGATTCGGAACGATGAAATTCGTAGACGAACGAAAGTTACCGACATAGCTCTCAGAGTTAGCCGGCTGAAGTGGCAATGGGCAGGCCACATCATTCGAAGGACGGATAACCGATGGGGTAGAAAAGTCCTCGAATGGCGACCACGCCTCGGCAAAAGGAGCACAGGTCGCCCCCCGACCAGGTGGACTGATGACCTGAAGAAGACAGCGGGAAGCCGCTGGATTCAGAGGGCTCAGGACCGGTCGGAGTGGCGCCAATTAGGGGAGGCCTATGTCCAGCAGTGGACTTCAAAAGGCTGATAGATAGAACCCATTGCTACGGGTCGCCCTGAAAATCAGCGGCCGTCTGCCACGGTTTGTGCTGGGTGCTTCCCATTTCATCAATGCTTTTTTCTTCAATGTTTTTATATTTGATTAATGTCTTTCTCTTTTTGTATTTTATGATTGATGGAATAAATGTATTTTAATAATTAAAATCATTAAAATTTATTTATTTGTCAATAACATGCCTATAAGCAATTTGCAATAATTAAAATTTTCTTACTTTACTAAGGAGTATCTATAAATTAAAGCAGTGATAGCCGAGCGGCTCGAACGTTGGAATCCCAAAACGGCGGCCCAGGAGCGAATCCCGCACCTGCGAGGAAACCTACACACCTGAGAGTTCGCCATAACGTTGTCAAAGGTGTGTGAAGTCCGAAAATCCGCATTAGGCCGGTGTGGTGGCCCATGCCCAGCAATGGAACTGTTATGGGTTGCGATGAAGATGATCTATAAAATACACCATACGTTCGACACGATGTAACACGACGTTTGAAATGTGTTATGTTCATTGTTCATAGTATCAATGTGAAGTAACGCTTTGACAGAATGAATTACGAATTTCAAACGCAGAGTCGCTAATAATAATATTTATTATCCTTAAAACCTAACAGTTCTCAAAAACATGCCCGTGGGAAATTTGTAATGTGTTAAAAATTATTTCCTTTACCAAAGTAGTTAACCGTACCTACTTGTATAGGGATAATTAGTGAATCTATTTTCATAACTACCTTTTGTTAATTATATTCCTGTTGACCAAATTAATACTCCGTGTAGTTACGTATCAGAAGACAGACAATAATATTTATGTATAAATGTAACAAAACAAAAAACCGACTTAAAATCGACAAGTAATAAAAAATACAAGGGTTTCCCTCGATTTCCCTGGGATTATATCATCAGATCCTGACTTGGTGGCAGTGGGACCACCTCGGAAGTACGTTCATTCAAACAAATAAAATAATCAAAATCGGTTCACAAATGACGGACAAATAGCTGGACATACATAAAAAAATGTAGTCTGGACCATCGACCAACATGATTCCAATAACCTTAATACATATCGTTAATCTTAATACTAATGAAAAAAAATGGTTGTCTGTAAAGTCGGTTTACTGACGATAGTTGAACGTGACAACGTCTTAAGAAAATACTGATGGAATGGTAGCATTTTTCAAAAGAAAATTTTAATTTCATTTGTTTAATAGATTTGTCAATGTCAATTATAGCATAACCTACAATCGCTGCACTAGCGGACCGATGCTATTCATTTTAATGATGAAAGCACGAATATTCGACAATATATCACTGAATATATAATTAATATCGAAAGAATCATTACCTTTATCGCTGTAATTATCGTTGCTATAAACAATTGACACCACATTCACTTTTCACTGCACTTGATACTCGATCAAAACATATAAATGTACTATAGTATAGCAGCTGTCCACGCAGACGCATCGCTCACTCAAGTAGGAGAGAGACGGATGTCGGACGCTGCCGAACGCTGCCGAACGCAAAGGCCGATTGATACGCCGTTACGGTAACGACGATAACGACGCATGAGTCATGTTTTTTCATGCGTGCCACCGGCTCTATCGAATGGAGAAGGCAAAAGGGTCAAAATATTACTATCAAATACACCTAAAATCCGAGCTTAGGTCATATACATTACATAACTTTTTATTTCACTTCAATACATGCAGTATTTCCGAAGTTATAAAGACGAGAAGTTCAAGCCCTTTTTTGAATTTCCGCGCTTACGCTATGACGTCACGAGTTAGTTCGGCCGCGAGCACGATACGCCGCAAGTATAGAAAATATGGGTCTATGCAGTTCAAAAATCTATAACTTTCTTATTTCTATAGATACAGACTTGAAATTTTGCATAGATGTAGTAGATAGTATGTGAATTATATATGTTATTTTATTATTGATAACTAAGGTTTGCTCGCGGCTTTACTTGAGTTTAAATTAACATTTCGGTCAAAAATCCCTATCAACTACGCGCGACTACTGAGAGATGACGTCATCGAGTAGTGACCGCCCGCCTGCGTTTTTAAAAAAACCAACGGCCGTAAATACGCACTTTGATCGTTAATATCTCAGCCATTTATTGAGATATGGAAAAAGTAAAAACACAGTTTTTCTTGTAATTTTTTATAGATTTATTTGACGTGTAAAAAAAAATTCGTTTGCCTGGTCCATTATAAGACGTTGTCAAAAAAACCATTAACACAACAAAAGACGTAACAACAGACAACAACAAATTTATCTTCGCTACATATATCTTGCAAGTCGTTTCGCAACATCGAAATTAATCTCGACGTGTATCATTTTGTTGCGCAAAGGGAAAACCGTGTGTACGTACCTCGAACGTCGCCGTACAACAGTCACTTGACCTACGTCACTGATCACCAGCTTATAGACACAATGCCGCCGGCTGGGCCAACGGCCAACGGTCGCCTCGACACACACAGTCACACAGCTCTTAGGCTGAGATGTATAGACGATACTAAGCCTTAGCTCAGACTTTACTCTGACTTAAGACAGCGTTCCTATTTATAAAGCGATCTTTGACTTGGCCATCCATGCCCAAAGGGTCAAGTGGTAGCCAGACTCGCACAAATAGGACTCAGTATTTGGTCAATAACAAGGTGGAATGTAGAGACCCCACTTTTAAAATTACTTGTATGGGGTGGTCCCCATACAAGTATTTTAGTTCTTTTTTATTTTTATTATTTGTTGTTATAGCGGCTACAATAACACGCATTCAGTAAAAATTCGAATGTGTACCTATTTCCGTTCAGGTGAAAGAGCTCCGTGAGTCCGTGACAGACAGCGGAGGCATATTGAAAGGGCTCAGTTTTTTACCGGTTTTGGGTACGGAACAAGCCGAGTCAAAACAAGAATATCAATATGGGTTCAATGACAAATAGTCAAAGCGCGTACACCAATGTATCATTGTAACAGTATCAAAGAAATACAACCGGAAAATATTTAAAGGTCACTTGGTAAGCTTCTAAGTGTTGTTGCAACATTTTTGACACAATGCGCTACGTAATGGAGGGTAATGTTTAACAGAGTATGTATTTTTGTTGTTTTGTGACAATCTAGAGACCACACGCGTGAGCCGATTTTAATTCTTATGGTAATAAATTTGCCTTAATATTCCGAGTATAAATAAAGAAATTCTAGGTATAACTAAAGAAATAACAGTAGACAAAATCCAATATGGCGACAACCAGACGTCATATTGTGATAATAAAAGAAAGTCAACGAACTACATAATTAAGTGGAGCATCAACATCATTGAATAGGTATTTAAAAAGTATCAGCAGCAAAGAAGTTAGTTAGCAAACATTCTCACTTAAATTTTCAACATTCCTATAAAGTGGGAGGATTTTAGATTTAAACTTTATATTTTAATGGAGTGTTCACATTTCTACTTTTGCATGTTCCAATGCCATTCTGCAACGCACAGGGCATCATAAGCGTTGACCATCCATGAAGGAAGCGGTAAATTTATGCGCTTATTACTGACCCTCCACATTGGCGATTCGTTTCCTCCACAGTCGTTTCGTTTTGGGAAACCCATGTCGTAGAATCCTGCAATCGATTTTAATATAATTTTTTTAACATCTGGACTCGAACCGGGGTCTTCTGGTTTCTAGTTTCCCACCTGAGCTATATTATCGTGTTCTAATGATATTGTAGCAGATTTTCAATGCCTGAAAATAAGCATAAAAGGCGTTTTCTAAAAATGAAACCAAGCTAGATCGATTTATCGCCCCCGAAACTCCCCCACATACTAAATTTCATGAATCGTTGGAGCCGTATTGTACTGTATTAGAAGCATTGATTTTTTATTACTAATTATTTATTAGTATTATTATGTATGTGACCACATCTCGTTTTGTCTGATTTTCTTGTGTACAATAAAGAGCTTTGTGCAACGTCTTACACCATACAAATAAAGCAACGCTTCGTTGTCTATGGTCCAACCGCGTAACTTAACTACAACATAAGGTTATCGGATGAGATAAACTCAGCTCTGATACTAAAAAGCAGTATTATTGTTTAAACTTGCAGCAAACATTGGTTAGTTGCTTGATTCAGCGCTGGCGTTCACGAGGATTTAGATGACTCCTTCATTCTCCATCGTGGACGAACCTGGTTTTCAATGTTATATGATCTGCAAGTCATCCCAGCCTTATCTTAACTTTTATCACATAATTTGGTATGATTTAAGGAACTTTAAAAGAACTTGGTATCCGGTTCAGATAATAATATCACTTCTTTTATTAGGGATCCTGTTATCCCAGTACTTATCTTGCAAATTTTTATTACGAACTTGGCTTTGTTTAACATTAGTTTTTAGTGGCATAGAAGTATACAGGCATAATCAAATGCCAAACTTAATTTAGAAAATTAATTTTAATTTTAATCTTCTATTACAAATCTTATGCATATAATCCGTATGTGATCTTACGAGTGTGATAAAAAGAGATAGAAAATACAAAGAGACGAACACACGCGACTGATAAAACGGCCATAATTGACCTGTAGCCATACCTCAACCACGACCTCCAAAATTACTTATAATGAACCTTATTAGTGCTACAAAAAAGTCAGTTTAACAACAACAACTATTAAAATTTCTGTGATTGTTGAAATAAACGAATCTACATTATATTTCATTAGTCATTCTTATAAATTAGCATGTTACCAATGCCATATCTTTTGACGTTCAAAGTATTCTTATGACAGCAGTCGCGGATCCTGCAAAATGGCAAGCATGAACAGATGACACTCAGGATTTTCTTCACACAAGGGAATTCCTCGACGATTAACACAGTGACTTAATGTATTGCTTTACATTTAGAATTCAATTAGCATTGTAAAAGCGTGTTTTTAGTTTTAACTATTAATGATGTATTTTTGTTTCTAAATCAATGTACGCAACGCATATAAGACAGAACATAGTGTTAAAAAATGTTTTAATCCAACTGTATGTATCCTATGTAATAAAGGCCGATTTGATTTGAATATTATAACTACATAATATGAAGATCTGCATCATAAAATTTAATGTCGTCTTCAAATCAACAATAGCATTCTTATGCCTTGTAATAACATCGTTTTTAGTTTATAATACCGAACGATTAAAACCCAATTAAACTATTATGTAACAGTCCGTATGGACGCTAAGGTCATTGAAACAGACAAGAATAAGAGGAAAATGAAACGTGTTTATAACTAAATGCATGTTAAGAACATAGACAAGATTATAACATATTAATTTCAGTTCTTAAACGACTACGACGAGAATCCTAGCGCGAAGGTATGGTTGAGACAAACAAACAGACAAAAATTCAAAAAATCATTGTTTTGAGTTCTCTTGCGTTAATAAAGACCCGCAGTTAAAGTGTATCTCATTTATCTTTCATGTACAGACAGCGATCAGTTACACGTTTATTATAATATGTATTGATATTTATAATTACAGAATCACCATGCACTACACCAAGCAAGAAGAGCGGTAAATGCGTGATCATCCATAACTGCACCAGTCTAGCGAGGCTTATAAACAATGCCACACCAGACACGATTGACCTTCTCCGGAAATCGTTATGCGGGTTCCAAGAAAGAATACCTCAGGTAAGTGACAAGGTTCCGATAGTCGAATAGTTCCATTTGTTGAAAGGGTTGAATAAGTTGAAGGGGTTGAAAGGAAAAGGGACATTAGTAGCCTCCAAAATTGGGTTTAAATGTACTATCGGTAAATTATCTGAAAATAGACAGAGCACGTATTTTGTCTCATTTTCAAAAGGTCTGAAGCTACCACCAAACCGCCCCAAGTAGATGGGTAGAGGGGTTAAGAGCCTACCAACTGTAAAGATTTCGACCGTTAGGTATACAATCGTAACAAACGCGAATATTGGCTTTAATTATAGTGTCATCAAAGGTTTGTGCTCATCAAATTCGGAACTAGCATTCCAACTCCTGAACTGACGTGTTTCTTAACATCAATTTTGTTGTATAAGACGATCCATCTATACATGAGATGAGTCTTGTGTGTTGTCCATTACACCCGCGACTCAGGGAACCTAGTGTTGAGCAATGAGTTTGAAGCGTTATTAAAAAAACCTTGTGACATTCCAGGTATGCTGCCCGATTGATGACTGTACGACCCCGGACGGTGCGCAAGGCACCTGCATCGGACTACACTCGTGTCCGCATTTGGTGGAGTTACTGAAGCCAACTCCAACACCAACATCTATAGACTATCTGCAAAGATCTCGGTAATCCTCATCTTATACTACAATGGTTGGCTGGAATGTCTGACCATCAGGCATCGATTAGAGGCCAAGCTACACAAAACATACGTTCAGCTTGGGCCCATTTTTAAATCGTTTCTGATAATGGAAACTGAGGAATTGAGGGAACTCCTAAAATGCGATGCTATCAATGTATGCCTAATTGATACATAGTTATAGATAGCGATTCTAGTACTTTCAACAATATATTCCATTTGCATTCCAAAATAAAATATGGTGGTAATCTGACGACGAGATCTAAATATCAAGGGCAGAACTTCTCAACGTTTGGGAGTAATTGAACCGTGTTCAAAGATATTTGTTGTTGTTGGCATTAACATTGCAAAACGAGTCCATCACTGACGTGGATTATTATAGCTATTTTGTTGTAAGCATTTTTGTTTTATATAACCTACCCTAACCGTTCAGTTGCGAAGGCTCGGAGCAATACAGCGTCTGCTGCGGAAGAGCACCGGCACCCACGCCGCCGCCAACGCCCCAGCCCACTAACCCTGCCATCAGCGGAGACGGTACCAAGTGCCAGCTGACAGCGTTCCCGCCCGACCCCAGCACCGAATGCTGCGGTGTGGACGCCGGTGGTGGTGGCAACCGCATCGTCGGTAAGTGCGCTATAATACCGAACCCTGGCTTCAACCCATTAATGACTCTCTACAGAGCACAGGTCTCTCCTCATACTCGAGGAGGACTAGAGGCCTCCACCACACCGCTCCAGTGCGGATTGTTGGAGGAATTAGTGGCCAACCTAAGTTTAAGAAGTTTTTATGCCGCCTCAAGGCCTCCGACATGGCTTAACGATTGTTATTATCTATATCCGCCAATCCGCACTTGGCCAGCGTGGTGGACTATGGCCTGTACCCCTCACATTGTGAGAGGAGACCCGTGGGACAGTTACGGGTTGTGAAGAAGTAGATATCGGCACATTTACAAGGCGTGAGTGGATCTAGATAAAATTGATAATGTTAACTAATTCATAAACCGCCATTTCAGTGTTTGACATGAACATTAATGAGGAAAAAAATAGTGTTATCCAGGTCTTTGACACAAGCTACTTCGTCAGTAAGGATCGTAGTACACGATACCTTTCTCTTTTTAATTGTACTGTTACAACACAAAATAACGGGGGCATTATCAGTAAAGGATGAGTCGAGTACGAGAGTTACGGCTGTTTGAGAAAACTCTCAAACAGCCATTTTGAACGTACAGGACAGATACATGAGAGAGTTTTGATGACATTAGACGATACGAGAGAAAAAAAGGGCGTGACAGAAAGGAAATAACTAAACTATGAAATATTTCAGGTGGTACCTCAACAGCAGTGGACGAATACCCGTGGCTAGCACTCGTAGAGTACGTGAAGGACAATAAGAGGAGACTGTTGTGCGGCGGGGTGCTCATCAGCGGAAAATACGTCATGACAGCGGGACACTGCGTCGTTGGACCGGTGCTCAATGTCGGAAAGCCGTAAGTGTCTGTAGGAGTGCTGAAAGCCCGGCGACTTGCGTCGGTTAAGTGATTGACGATCCCTCCGATACTTGACCACTAACCCCTCCACCAAACCGCACTGGATCAGCGTGGTGGAGTATGTTGTAATCCTCCTCAATTACTAGGAGAGACCCGTGTTCAGTAGTGGTACATTAATATGTTGAAGCTACTGAGTGTCTGTACACACGTGCTACACTGAAGCGACAAAATGACGAACGCTTGAATAATCGCTGCGACAATTTGACACTACGTTGTTGCCACCTATACATATATGTATATATACATATATGTATGTATATATATACAAATATGTCCTTGCAACATAAGTAAAATAAAAACGAACACACTCATAACCCTGCCTAGGATTTCCTATGTCGCGGGCGGCACGGACAACACAAATAACACCTATGACTAGAGAACAATCATTTATATGTCACATACATAAATATCTGCCCCAGCCGAATCAAACTGGGGCCCCTCGCTTAGCAGACATGGTCACTACCAACTATACTGCGGCATCGATAAAGGAGCGACCGTGCACGTGTTTCTGTTATTGGCAATATTTATAGACGAAACCACTTTACTGCTTTTTCTCATATCACTGTCGAAACAAAGTTTCAGTTGGGTTTGTATTTAAAGAGCTCAATATTATTAAGAATCAATTCGATAATAACTAGAATCTAAAAGAACACAATTTTTTAAGTTAATCCTGTTCGAAGTAATTTATTTTCCATATAATTATGGTATTTCTATGGAGTAACTTTTTATTATACGATATTTTCTTCATATTTTCAGTGTAAACGTCAGGCTGGGAGAATATAACACCGCCAATGATGGCGCAGACTGTGTGGAAGTCGAAGGTGGAGGTCAAGACTGTACCGATGGCGCCATTACCGTCCCCATACAGACGATCATAGCTCATCCCGAATACAATCCTTCCTCTAAACTGAGGAGGCATGATATTGCACTGTTGAGACTAGACGGTATAGTGAACTACACAGGTTAGTAACGCTTTGATTGTTTCGAAGATTTTTAGTTGTTTTGATCATAATTTAATAATTTTATTCGTTACTGCAAACTTTGTGCGTTTTCCGTTTCATTAAAACCGTTCGAGAGGTATTGCCTGTTTCCGGGGAAAGATTTAAATTTCATTTAAACCGTACGAGAGGTGTTTCCTGAGCTTTATGAAAGTTATTCAGTAAATAATAATTAAGAAAAACACGAATATAATTTTATACATTAACAGTAAATAAGAGATGCGTGCCATATTCGATCTCAGGGCCCCCTCGTTGCAACGTTCAACTGTTGGTACAAATGATATATTTGCTAATTGTACTGTAATGTTCTAGACTTCATCCGACCCATATGCTTGCCGACTGCTGACTTCACAACGGCGCCGCCACCGAACACGATGCTGTTCGCGTCCGGATGGGGAGCAGTTGACGAGTTCAGGAGTTCCAGCAACATCAAACTGAAAGTCGGCCTGCCGTACCTGTCCTACCAGGTTGGTATAAATGACTTTTGATTTTGTCTTTCTTTCTTCTATCTGACAAAAATGCTTACAGAGCACAGACTTCGCGATCGAGAGAATCAGGGATAAAAAGGGTAAAAATATTACCAAATGTGGAATTGGTGTATGTGTTATACCTATTTCAGGTCCAATTCCTTATTTAGCCTTTTTAAAACATCGTCTACGTCATCTTTTAAGACATTTCGGGAACATGCCCGGCATACACTAAGTCTGACTTTTGGCTCTAGAATAGAACTCTTCCCTGAGACAGAGAGATGCTTTCAAACGATAATAACATTGTGTCCTAATTTTCTGAACCTTAGGAGCTTTATTTCTTATCCTTTATGCAATTAATAAATGAAACATTACGTTTTCAGGCTTGCCAACCTTCATACGATATCCCTGGCCGAAAGGTACAACTGTGGGACGGTCAAATTTGTGCGGGCGGAATTTCTGGCCAGGACTCTTGTAAAGGAGATTCTGGTGGACCCCTGATGAGGGAAAACGGCAAACTTATCGAGCTCGTGGGCATCGTCAGCTTCGGACCTACTCCCTGCGGGATGGAAAACGTCGCCGGCGTTTACAGCAAAGTGTTCCATTACCTTCCTTGGATCAGAGCTCAGATAGTCGCTTAAATGTGTGCCAGTGTCTGTGTCGAATATAAAGGTGGTTGTTGTCGAACTCTGTGTCACCAAATTGTATTATTAAGGTCTGACAAATAAACTATCCCAGTATATATTAAAGAATAATATTAATTTATGTGGGATTAAAAATTCTGGAAAATGTTTGTTAAATTAAGATTCAAGGAAAATAAATATTTTTTTCTACATTTTACTGTTATGTGAAGTATTTAATATATTTTTCTTTGCCAAACACTGTATTTTTGATGTGAAGCCGAGTAAGTTTTTTTGTCTTCGGTCTTCACCTTTACACGATGTACGAGTACGGTCAGGCTAATCTGAATGATACAGATGATTGAATTCCCAGTGATTTCATCAAGGTTTCCCGCTAGCAAGGGTGAGCTTGTCATAGCCCACTTTCACCTACATCTATTTCATACTTATGTGATTGCCTAACAGAAGTCTTCCATGAGAAATAGACCGTGACATGACATGGTTTTGTCCATACCTAACTCATCATGGATTTCATTTTCACCTGTAATGCGAATACTCACGACTCCATTACCATCAGGTGGCCCGTCTTTTTTATGGATTTAAGGTAGCAAACGAGCACGCAGCACCACCTTCCGCTGTCGCCCATGACAACTATGACCGACTTAGAACAAGAGTCGAATTGGGACTGGTGTAGTTAGTCCGGTTAGGAGACGGTGTTAGAACATTAGCTGGTTAGTTTGTTAGTAAGTATGAGGACTGGGACAGGGACTGTTAGTGAAAGTTAGTCCTGACGTCTAGTCGTCATTAGTCGTCTATCAACAGATTAACAGCGGTGGCGCTGGTAAACTCCTCACAGGTTGACATAAGTCATTGGAATAATTTTTTAATGCCACTTATATGCGGCCGCACAGCACTGCAGCTTAAGGATTTAATCCCTGTCAACAGTACATCTGTACATTCTAGATCCACATGATTTACATTCTATATTGTTTATAGACAACCAATGAAAAAAATCCTTGCATGTCATTAACAGTCTTACGCGTGATTTCCTTCTCATACAATTTTTAATTAAATGTGTGACTCCTTATTTTTTGTCTTGTGGCTTTTCTGCATGTTTAGTCCCAACTAGAACAAATTGTACAACAAATCTACTAACGACATTTCTTTTGACAGCTGACATTTTAATGAAAGTGTTAGAACCATTATAACGCTTATTGGTGGGACAGAGATAGCTTTCAGATGATCGGACCCGACCACGAACGCAGAAACGATGGATAGCTCGCAGCACTATGGTCACCAGATGGGACCCCATCACCAGCAGAATTTTGACAGTTTACTTAGCGCGTTTTACCATAATAAAAGTTGTGTTAACTTGTGTTTGATTAAAGTTATTATTGAACTACTAGGCAAAAGCTGAACTTTGTGAGGGTTCGCGTAGTTTTCTAATGGGTAATAATTTTAAGGACTATGTGACATTGTCGCTGTCCCGCTAAAACTCTGCCGTTATTTTACAAACTGATTCTAGTGGTGTCATCTAGTATTAAGAAGATTAACTATGATGTATTTGAGTATTGGGTTTAGGTCTGTACAATAACATTCTATCCAATGAATACAAAATTGTTAATGTTCATCTTTTTAATGGTTACAAAATTATATATTTTTGACATATAACACATCTAGATATGAAGGTAAATTACTATGTTAAAGCACAAATCTAGAGGCGTGATAGTTTATCAGTAAGTACCAAAAATTGCTTAGACTGTGGGATAGTGATAGGGCTCGCTACGCTCGCCCTAACAATATTATGTTCTTAACAGAACTTATTAAATTATTAAAAGTTAAAATAAGAAATGTGTGCTTAAGTTTAATAATCAATCGCGGAAATTTAATTCTAGTGCGCCGCCTCCGACATTCACGTGTGTATTTGTGTGTTTTTTAAAACCATGCCACTTACTTTCTAAGTTGGTGTACAGCAGAATAATGGTTTACCTGAAACAGAATAAATAATAAAATGAACATATTTTTTAAATTTCACAGTTAAATGACATTTTATTTTATTAAGTACAAGTGTACGTAGTATATGTATATTCTGTATCACACCTTTTTGCACAATCTTTGAATTTTGTGCAAAAATTTGAGCGCAGGTCTTTGCCTAATACGTTACATACGAGTAGACGGACATTTTCACTTAATGAGACTAAATAATATCAGTAACAAGGTGGACAATGAAGTGTGCGCACGGACACTGAGCCGAGCGGACCTGTGTGGACGGCGTCTCGTGTGTGGTGTGTGGTGGTAAACGGTCAACATGACGCCGCTACTGGTCACTACCATCTTGATCACTTTGCACCTGCACTGCACGGCTGGACGTAAGTTGTAAACATTCATTCTTATAATTATAATTAAACTCTAATTGATGTCTAAATGATGATACATGGAAGGTATTTGACAAAAACTATAATTGTACGTAGCCGTGTGGTTGAACGTTGGACTGCTGAATCTGAGGGTCCGGGTTCAAACCCCGCACGCACCACTAATTTTCAAAAATTATGTGCGTATTAAAAATTTAATGATCACTTGCTTCGGTGAAGGAAAACATCGTGAGGAAACCTGCACACCTGAGAGTTCTCCAGAATGTTCTCAAAGGTGTGTGAAGTCCAACAATCCGCACTTGGCCAGCATGGTGAACTATGGCCTATACCCCTCACACTGTGAGAGGAGACCCGTGCCCAGCAGTGGGACAGTTATGGGTTGTGATGATGATGATGATGATGATGATAATTGTACGTGTTTATTATCCCAATTGATTGTTTTACGGACTTAACATAGCAAACGAGCACGCTGCACCACCCGTCAGTTGCCACGCATGTCAGCTGCAACCCAGAACAAGACTCAAATCGGGACTAGGATGGTTAGTCCAGTTAGCAGAGTTCCATTATCTCATAACGATTACATTTAAAATTTATGATAGTTTATCCATGACATGTCACAACTTTTTGCGATGTAAGGGCTGCGTTGCAACACTTGTTTTTTTACATTTTATATTTTTGATGGGATTGTCGACGTCGAGTGAACGAGGTCATAAAAATCAAGTTATGTTACCAATAAACGATTATGGTTCTTATCTATTTAGCCATTAATATAATTGAAATTCTCATTAGTAATTACAGTTACGAAGAACTATTAACAAAATACCGTAATGGGAGAGGTTTTTAATTAGATTTTACGTGTATATCCCGGCCCGGCTTACTCACATTTTACTTGTTTAGGATTCGCCCGACTAGTTCAGACCTGTCCGAAGCCCTGTTTCAAGTCAGTGTTCTAATAGGCCTAATGTAAATTAGGTTCCTGAACCTCTAAATTATTATTTAACTTCTCTCTCTTCTTCTTCTCTCGTCTGTTGAGACTTTTTGGATCGCCTGTCTCCTTCTATGGAGATCAACGGCTTGGTGGAGTGGAATAACTTACATTATCATCGTGGTACCAATGTTTAAATGCAATGATTACTCGTCATGATCATACCACTACTGATATAGTACGGCCGACGGTTCTAGGCCGCTCGGAAGTTAGGCTTTCGGATATAGTGCGCAGGTATTGTACTTTAGAGAGAGATAGCGACACGAACACTGAAGGAGTGCGCACAGTACAACGACTCCACGACCGACCGACGCCAACGCGACTAAAACCTTGACAAAGCTAACATTCAATTATGAGCCTTATATCTTTGAAGGTAAGGTTGAATTTCGAACTTATACTTAAAAGCCCTGTAACTTAAAAGCCCTGTACGGCTCGCCCTACACCCATAGCCGTTCCGTTTCGAGACCAACGCGTCGACGTTGCGTTGACGACTCACCGTAGACGAGTAGTCCACGCGTCGACCGACACAATGACGTAATGTAAATAGCGTCGGAGTTGAAACGGAGTGGAGACGGAGTCGAGTCGACGTCGATGAAGCGTTGATCGCGCTACGGAACGTCGGAGTTGAAACGGAGTGGAGTCGGAGTGGAGTTGACGTCGAGTTGGTGTAATGTGCGCACTCCTTGAGCGTGTGACTGAAACAAACAACGCTCAAAGTGACACCCCGCGCCTCTTGCCACCATTCCGACCCTAAAATTGACTTCTGCGCAGCGATCCGAACAAAGTTCAGGGCGGCCTAGAACCGCCGGCCGTACTATACCTACATGTAATTGGGTCGAAAAATAGGTACAGAATACCAAAACAGTAGTACTCGTTACGTAAGTTACTCATGACAGCAGCAAGCTGCCAGTGAAAGTCCCGTCAAAATCCGTCCAGCCGTTCCAGAGATTAGCTCAAACAAACAGACAGACAGCCAGCCAAAAATTGTAAAAACCATGTAAACATCGTGCACCGTACATATTATGCACCGCGTATACATCCATAAGAATTAAGTAAAAAGCGGCTAATTTAATATCTATTACGAACAGACACTCCAATTTTATTTATTTGTATGTATGACAAGCGCTCAGCATCGCCATTCTCAATTCCAGAATCACAATGTAAAACACCAGACGGTAAGAGTGGGAAGTGCATGTCGATCTTCAACTGCGACAGTCTACTGAAGTTGGCAGGAGACGCAACGCCAGCTGGGAAGAAGCTCCTCAGAAGTTCCTTCTGCAAGTTCGATGGGAACATACCTTGGGTAGGTTATTCAGATTTTGGAGCGCTGTATGGTAGCTTTATAGGCGCCCATAGGCGATTTATAGAATGCACATTATTCGAAAAAATGATATTATTTTTTTATACTACAGACTAGATACGTATGAAATATTTTAGAGAATAGTAGATGCGTCACATCAGAGCTCATTAAACGGTATTTTACCGATTTATTCAATTACTACGTAATGTATAAATTGCTATGTATTATATTATATTGTAATTAAATGCATAATTTTATAAAGCATTTACTTTATGCGATACAATTGTGTAACTTAATTAAAATTGTTTAATGTGGCTTGAAAAAATACTACTAAGACTGCTGTGCATAATATGTATTATGAAAGGTATTCATATTTTTTGACTGTATTGAGAAAAACATTGTTCTGCTGAAGGGAAATACCAAATCTTGTAATGACATATTCCAGGTATGTTGCCCACCAGACACTTGTACCACTCCAGACGGTTTGGATGGCACCTGCATCGAAATAAACTCGTGCTCCTACCTGGCCGACATGGTGCAATCCAGGCCTTTGGAAGAAGTTAAACAGTACGCGCAGAAATCTCGGTGAACACTATAAAACCAAACGATTTTCATATCAAAATATAAATGGCTGACAGTAACAGACCCTTGCCCCGTTTCCACCGCTACATTGCGGACGAGATACTTTTTTAATAATCTGATGGTAATGGTCACAGTCACCTATCGACATCAAGAACTGAAGAAAAGTAAGAAAGGAGTTACCTAAAAAGGGTGAAGCTGATATACTCGTATACACGAGATTCATATTTCACATCTATACCGTACGGGAAATATCTTCGAGCATTATCGTTGAATCACTACCCGGCTCAGGTCTGTCACTGTCCTGTTTCCTGTCCTATCACTGTCACCCTTAACAACTCTGGGATTAGTCTATAGTCTCTTCAACATCCAACGCTGTCAATTGGCGATAGGCAAACTTTACGTAATATCGGGAAAATTAATACAAATCTTCAAGGCTTCCTTCTTCAGCCTTTGCAAGTCCATTGCTAGACTTTAAAAATAAACCCTACGTACGTACGTATTAAATAAAGAACATAGAGGTACGCGCATGTTTCGAATCCAGGTCACTGCGGTCGAACCACTAGCTTTAAAACAATCAGTACTCATCAACTTTAATTCTACTCGGCCTTCAACTGACCTTTCCGTATCTCACAGATGTGGAGATCCAGAGGAAAAAAAGGTATGTTGCGCTGCGCCATCTACATCTGTTCCTACGGCGATGACGAGGGCTGGAGAAGTATTGGAATGTCAGTTAACAGCTCTTCCACCCGACCCCAACAGCAAATGCTGCGGGGTCGACGCCAGCGGAGGTGGCAACAGGATCGTAGGTAAGTTTAAAGCACACAAGTGAAACAACTAGTAAGAAAGTTTGAGACATGACAGTGACAATTTTTTTTTAATATGTCATAAGCTAAATAGAATCGAGACATCAGGTGCTTAAGTGAAAATACAAAGATTAAGATGTCTTACAGCAGCTTAACTGAATTTACTTAATCCAACTACAACTTTGTTTTACTACCAAACCTAACAGGTGAAACAAGTACTTATATCGCATTATGGAGCTGTATTAGTAGGGAGTAAAATACATTTAATAGCTTTATTCTTATGAAAGCGCTTTCTGAGCTTTAAAAATATCACCTAATTAAGATGTTGAAAAAATGGAAAATTATGACTTGAAGCAAAGAGAAAGCGAATAAGAGGGAAAGTTGACGACCTTTCAGTAAACTGCATAACATTATCATTACAGGTGGCAATGCGACAACCATAGATGAATATCCGTGGCTGGCAATAATAGAGTACGTGAAAGAATGGAAGACAAAACTCCTGTGCGGTGGTGTGCTCATCAGTGGCCAGTACGTTTTAACAGCTGCACATTGCGTCGAGGGACCTGTGCTTACAATTGGAACACCGTAAGTTGACTTACTTAAAGATGTCCATTGTGCTAAACTTCATTTAACATGATGTCTTTCTGATAAAGCAAATGAACGCAAATGTTTCGATTTAGAGGATGATACTTATCATAAGGACGAACTAACACCCAAATTTATGTCAGTTAACATTGTTTTCAGCGCCAAAGTCAGGCTGGGTGAATACGACACGAGCAATCCCGGTGAAGACTGTGTGGAAGTCGAAGGCGGAGGTATAGACTGTACCGAGGGCCCGCTATCCGTTCCCATAGAGAAGATTATACCGCATCCCGGATACAATCCTGACTCCAATCTCAGGAGACATGACATTGCACTAATTAGGCTTGATCGGATAGTGGAGTACACAGGTGATATTTTGATTATTTTAATTAACTAGCATATTTGTTTCACAACCGTAATCAGTCCCAAATTCGTCTTCTTCTTCTCAGCCGATACGCTCTTGCCAGAGCGGTCGTGGTCGTCATGCAGTAGTGGTGTTGGGGGCAGATGTTATTCGCCTCACGACGACCCGCCATCTATTTCTATTTGCCGTCAATTTGGTGCACTCACTAATGGGGCCACCTACTGCGTGATTTATTTGGTCAGTCCCAAATTAATGTTGAAAATTATACCACAGATTTCATCCGGCCCATATGCTTGCCGACTGCTGATTTCACAAGGGCACCGCCAGATAATCTGACGCTGTATGCCGCCGGATGGGGAGCCGTAAGCGATGATCAGAGTTTCAGCTACATCAAACTGAAGGTCGGCTTGCCGTATGTGTCATATAAGGTTAGTAGGGTAATTTTCTGTATTTTTTGTTAGATACTCCAGTATAATTTCTTTGAAGTATGCACACACCTTACCTAACACGCCAAAAGTTCACTTCAAAAAGCTGTAGAAAAAAAGCTCCCAGTACTCAACTACAACAAAAACTACCGGTACATTAATACGGACCTTCTCCGAACCTAAAGGTACATAATTATCTAAACATTTTAACGGTAACGGGTACTCACGATTTAAAACTTAAATTTCATTACGATTTCAGGATTGTCAACCATCGTACAATGTGTCTCATCGAAAAATACCATTATGGGCTGGGCAAATTTGTGCGGGCGGAGTGGACGGCCAGGACTCTTGTAAAGGAGACTCTGGTGGCCCCCTGATGAGGGAAAACGGTAGACTGTTCGAGCTGGTGGGCATCGTCAGCTTCGGACCCACTCCATGCGGCATGGAGAGAGTCGCAGGCGTTTATAGCAAAGTCTTCCGCTACCTACCCTGGATTAAAAAGCACATAGTCGCCTGATGGCAATCTTCAATATTCTATCCGTTCATAACAGTCAGCAAGTTGCCTCACAACTTATCAAGATATTATGGATGGATAGAATATTGACGAGAGCCGTGAGTCGGTCAAGGAGATAGTTGTTGGTAAAATTTGTCCTAGGAACTGTATGATTGAAGTTGTTAACATTACAATAAATTGAAAAAAAAACGTCTACACGCTCATACCCCCGCACTAGTATTCCCTGTGTCACGGGTGGCATGGAAAACGCAAATAACACATCAATAACACCCATGACCCGACACCAAACATTTATCTGTCACATAAACATCTGCCCAGGCCGGGAATCGAACCCGGGACCCCTCGCTTTGCTGGCAGGCTACGGGGTGTTCAATGCAATAGTATTTTATATTATCTTTAGTTTTTTTCTGAGGTACCTTTTCCTACATTATTAAATAATTCTTCTGTGTTAAATGAGTTGAATTTAAGCCTCTTAATTATGAATAAACAATTAATATAATATCAATAAATAAATATAATAACACCAATCTGGTATAATAATATGTTATGACGTCAAAGTTTGCAGTTGATAACAAATTAGTTAACGCGTAGGTTCTGTGGTTTATGTATGTTTTATAGAATAACACATCCACTAAGGATGCACTCACATTGATACATAAGGTTTTCCTTGAATGTTTAAATTGAACAATGGATTGTCCGATAACTTTACGATGCAAAATTTTAGTTTTTGTGTGCCTTTCAATTAAATGTTATATTTTTATAGATACTAATACGAGGTCACTGAATGAATACGTAAACATTTTTTATAGTTTTTAATTACCTCTTATTTAATAATTAATAATTATATATTTGTATAAAATTATGACTTCAAGGAAAATGATATAAAACGACCACCGTTTTAATAATAAAAGCGTATTAAACCTGAATAATTTATCCGATACTTTTTTAGTATTCATCTGAACTTGAAACAAATCGAGTGTGAATCTTTTTCGTTGCTTTAAATATTTTGTGCAGTGTGTTCAATTTCTTTTTAAAATTTTTGTTTTGTTTTTTTCTCGCTCTCGAATTTAAATGTTATACCGTTACGAAATAAATGCATAAGAAGCATGCGTTGCGTAAGGCCGTAAACGTAAGCGTTGATTTTTGAGCATGCTCATGTCGAGCAAATCACGTATACACATGCTTGTAAGTAGAAAAGGCTCACTCAAAGCATGCTTTCCTGCTTGAAATAAGCAAGTACATACCTATATCTCTACCTTTACTCATCACGCACATCATACCCTGCTCCCCATACACACGGAGCATTAGGGTCTGCGCACATTAGACCCAATCAACTACCGATCGACGCCAACTGCCAACTCAACTAAAAGACTAGACAAAACTAAAATTCAATTATGAGCTTTATATATTTCTAAAGTAAAATTGAATTTACGAACGTATACTCGCCAGTACTCCCCTCCTACTCCCCCGTAGTACACGTGTTTTAAGTATACGTTCGAAATTCAACCTTACATTAGATTAGAAGATATAAAGCTCATAATTTAATTTTAGCTTTGTCAAGGCATTTAGTTGCGTTGGCGTCGGTGGTAGTTGAGTCGGTCTAATGTGCGCAGACCTTTATCGACGTAACTGCAACGTCGCGTCGCCGTGCAAAACGCTTTACGAGTTCCGTTGTGTTGGCGTGTTGTGATGTTTCAAGTTCCAACGCTTCATAAGTTCATCAATTACTTCGGGCGGGTCGACCCAGCCCAGTCGTTTCCCGACACTGGGTGACTGAACGTGAACGTTGACCGGCTACCGGCTACAAGCCAGCGTATCGGCAACATTACAAGTTATTAGTGACTTTAGTTTAGTGAGTACTTGAGTAGTAGCCTCTCGACCTTCGGCGAGCGCGCACGTGTATTGCGCGAACCGGGCGCCATGTACGCGACTATTTTGCGAGAGTTCGCTCTCATATTAATCCTCGTATTCGAGCACAGCGATGCACGTGAGTAATCACTATAAAAACTATTGATAGAAAGTGATAAGAACATTTGTTTAAGAAAATAAGTTTAGGCGAAACCTGTTTAGACAGAAGATTCACAAGCGCGTGAGATTTTGCAAAGGAATGTTTATTATTTGTTATTTTGCAATGAACTTTTAGGAGCGTCAAACATAAATGTTGATATTAATATTGTTTTTATTTATTCATCATCATCATCACAACCCATAATTGGTACACTGCTGGGCACGGGCCTCCTCTCACAACGTGACGGGTACATGCTCCACCATGGTCCACCACGCTGACCAAGTGCGGATTGGCGGACTTCATACACCGTTGAGAACATTATGGAGAACTCTAAGGTCTGCAGGTTTCCTCACGATGTTTTCCTTCACTGAAGAAACTGATAATTAAATAGTAACACGCACATAATATTTCAAAATTAGAGGTGCGCGCGGGGTTTGAACCCGGGCTCCCCGGTTCGGGAGTCCACCGTTCAACCACACGGCCATCACTGCTTTCATTTATTTAGAAGTAGTCTCGAGGATTTAGATGTAACGCCCCACTTCGAAGCTAAGGACCAGTAATGACTTCAACACGATATTGGCCGAATCAGCTTACTTCACGACAAATATGAGTAACATAAAGGAATGCTATACCATTCCTTGCCTGCGTCGGCGTCGACCATGATGTCGGAGTCTTCAAGTGAGTAGGGTACACTAAACATGATGTTTCCTAGCATTAACTTACCAAAAGTGACGATTACCAAAATGCGATACCCATTTTCATAAAAAAAGTAAGAGTTCCAAATTAAAAAAAACTAAAACACCATTTACACCTATCTACACATATATTATGTTATAGTTTTAAATTTTTATAACGTTGTAATACGGCGAAATAAATATTTATGTCCGTCTTTCTTTCTTTCTTTTCTTTCTTTTATTCTGCACCAACATGAAAACGTTTATTGAAGGTGATGTTCACCGTTAAGGACATCCTATGTCTATGAGGATTAGCATCTAAATATTTGTGAGCTTTAGCGCGGATTACCGTAATTAAGTTCGGTTATAAAATTTAGTGTCTGCGCTGTTGACTACTGAGGATAGTTCTCGTATGAAGCCATCACTGGCCATCCGGTTATGATGGATCATAATTACGCTATCAATTATAATAATCCTATTAATATTATAAATGTGAAAGTTTGTATGGATGTATGAAAGTTTGTGGCTCTTTCACGCAAAAACTACCGAATGGATTTTATTGAAACTTTACAATAATATAGCTTACACATCAGATTAAAACATAGGCTATAATTTATAAAGATACTAGTAAACCCGCCCTCGCTTCGCTTCGGAAAACCTGTCCCTTAGTACCCAAGTCTAAAATTGTGAAACCTAACCAGCGCACGAATTTATTTTCATGCGCGTTATTTTTCATTTTGCGAAAACTCCTAAGATATTAATTTAAATTAAATGGTGTACAGGCTAATTATATTGTGCCTGAAATGCTTAAGGTGACTAACATATTTAAGTCGATAAAGATTAATATTGTATCCCTCTAAATAGCTTTCCAATTACCGCACTGTATGTGACCATTTTTTTAAATCTTAGAATAGGTATAGTAAGCTATCCTTAAAAGATAGACATATGCCATCGCTGACTTTATTGTAGACCAATAAAAGAGGAATATTCCACCTATATATTGTTTTGTTACATCTCAAAGGGATTAGACAGCGTTTTCGTTAAAAGCTCCCGTACGGCCTGATTTTCAACCAATTTACACAAAACTTTAATATATCATACATATAAACCTTCCTCTTGAATCATTCTATCTATTAAAAAACACCCCATTAAAATCCGTTGCGTAGATTTAAAGATTTAAGCACACGAAGGGATATAGGGACAGAAAAAGCGACTTTGTTTTATACTATGTAGTGATACTGTGAAGTCAATGACATAAAAATATAAATTAAAAAGAAATATTTTGAACGGTGCCGATTTGGGTACCAAATGAAAGAGCTTGATTAACACATTTTGAATATATTTAAATTACTAGCGACCCGCCCTCGCTTCGCTTCGGGAAACTTACTTCGGTTTGCAAAGATTTAGTTATATATTTTGGATAATTCACACTATATCTTTATAAATTATAGCCTATGTGTTATTCTGATGTATAAGCTATATTATTGTAAAGTTTCAGCAAAATCCATTCGGTAGTTTTTGCGTGAAAAGGTAACAGATCAGAGAGCGATCATGTGTGGTCTGTTTAAAAACTTTTTATTAAAAAACCGAAAATAATGCAAATTTAAGACTTATATGGTTTTCTCATGGATGAAATTGTCACAACTAGACTACACGGGATGCACCAGCTTTCAAATAAAAAAAGAATCATCAAAATCGGTTTACCCAGTCGAAAGTTTTGAGGTAAAAAACATAAAAAAACAATTTAAAAAAATACAGTCGAATAGAGAACCTCCTTTTTTGAAGTCGGTAAAAAATAACGCTACGCACTCCACACCATTTCCTATCTCGTGGGTGCCATGGACAACACACATCCAGACCGAGAACAGAAGTTTTAACTCATCATTCAAATTTCCGACTCGCTGGGAATCGAACCCATTAACTCTTGGAACGGCGATTCGGCATGGTAACCATTGTGCCATATGAGCGATTTTATGCAATTATAAGTTTAATTTAAGGCAAACGAGCTGTCGAACCACTTCATGGTAAGTGACCAGCGATCACCGTCAACCATAGAGTTATGAGTTATGACTAATCATCACACGCTTGAGCCCGGTCAACAAGATTCAACTTGTTTCAACATGTATTGGTCCTGTTAGTCGTTGAAACGTCCATATAAAAAGTAGGTAAAGTATAATTATGTCATAGGAAAAAGATCACTTGGGACTTCAGGAAGAGCAAATCAACTTCAACACTTTTTTTTACTTATTATAAGGTAGTGCTTGACAACAATCCCACCTGATGGTAAGTGGCGATGAAGTCCTTGAGGTGTTAAGCGCACTAACTTAGATAAAGCCTATTCACTCTCCTCTTGAAGACTCCCACTTGCTACACTTACAAGCGTGTGTACACTTTGTTCGCAATAGGCATGCTTATTTAGAGCAACTCAACAATCATCAGTCGTGCTCGTGCGTTTTTCGAGCATGCTAGCTGTGGCGCGGGTGGAAGGGGGCACAAAACAGAGTGGTAGGAAACAATCAAACCAATAGCAATAAAATTCCAAGTTGGCAAGTAACCACTGTCAAAACTTTCAATACTTATTACGCAGACGAGCTTAACACATTTTTCAATTTTATGTTTCTCAAATCACGAACTAGGTATTACTTATAGACCAGGGTAGAAGCCTTGAAAAATAATAAAAAGTGAAAAAAAATAATAGTAGGATGAAACCCATTAGAAAAGGAGGGGAATATTATAAAAATGAAAGGAAAAATAAATTACGGGCGATCTGAGGTCGGGAAGGGGATGGGGGTGACTTTTTAAGGGTAAAAAACGGTTTTTCTCGATTTCCGGCAAAACTAAAAGTCCTATCGAAAAAAGTCAAATGGCAAAGTTGTAGGTAATAAAAAGATCTAAAACTTTTGTATTTACACTTTTTTCACATAACCTCAAAATTTATGTGAAAAATCCAAAAAACCAAGTTTTTGGTTTTTTATTTTTATCTTTTACAAATATTATTTTTTTTTAACGAAATTTGGTGAAAACTTACCTTTTTATGTCCCAAATACGCTGTAATTTATTTGATTAAAAATATTTATTTTTTCACCTTATTTTGAATTAATATCGAAAAAACACCCTAATTTTCAATCGAAAATTCACCCGTCAAAATATCAGCTTTTTTCAAAAAGTTGGTATGGTTTCTGTTCGTTGAAATCTCTACTTCCCGATGATGAAAAAAAAAATATATGTTACTACAGTAAATCTTCTCAGAAAATGCAAAAAATCAAAACAAACTTGAATTCGAAAATTGGTTGGGTAACGAACTAACAGCAACAGATTGGGGCTGGAAGCAATTTATTTATTTATTATTTTATTATTATGCCCAAATTTACACAAAAAGAATTAATTCCGGAAATATTGCTCAAAACTATTTGCTGCAGCTGTGAAACTGGATGTAACAGTTTAAAATGTGGTTGCCGAAAACATGGTTTAAAATGCACACATTTATGTTCAAACTGTCATGGTTCTGAAAATTGCTCCAATATTGAAGAAGAAACCTACGAGGAAGTTAATGATTCGGAAGAAATTGTGGAAGAAGAACCAACGCAGTCTGGAAATAATGTTGGAGAGGAAGAAGGTGATAGTCATGAAGATTTCGAAGATCTACTAGAATCAGAGATGTTTGACGAATCTAACGATGAAGAAATGCCATCAAAAAGACAAAAACTAATGGATAAGTGATTAGAATTGAAGATAAGGTATTTATGAATGATAAGATTAATGTGTTTAAAAATATTGTAATGAATAACGTAATCAGAATAAAGCATCTACTAATGTACTAATTATTTTTGATTTTTGATTTTTTGCATTTTCTGAGAAGATTTACTGTAGTAACATATATTTTTTTTTTCACCATCGGAAAGTAGAGATTTCAACGAACAGAAACCATACCAACTTTTTGAAAAAAAGCTGATATTTTGACGGGTGAATTTACGATTGAAAATTAGGGTGTTTTTCGATATTAATTCAAAATAAGGTGAAAAAATAAATATTTTTAATCAAATAAATTACAGCGTATTTGGGACATAAAAAGGTAAGTTTTCACCAAATTTCGTTAAAAAAAAATAATATTTGTAAAAGATAAAAATAAAAAACCAAAAACTTGGTTTTTTGGATTTTTCACATAAATTTTGAGGTTATGTGAAAAAAGTGTAAATACAAAAGTTTTAGATCTTTTTATTACCTACAACTTTGCCATTTGACTTTTTTCGATAGGACTTTTAGTTTTGCCGGAAATCGAGAAACCCCGTTTTTTACCCTTAAAAACTCACCCCCATCCCCTTCCCGACCTCAGATCGCCCGTAATTTATTTTTCCTTTCATTTTTATAATATTCCCTTCCTTTTCTATTGGGTTTCATCCTACTATTATTTTTTTTGGTTTTAAAAATTATCGACCCTGGTGTATTAAGTTATTGTTGTTTATCACGAATTATCAACAACTTTTATGACAATTTTATGTATCAAAATTGACTCAGATTATGTAATGAATCAATGGCAAAGTAGAAGGTAAGAGACCACGTGGGAGATCACCAACTAGTAGGTCGGACCAGATCAAGGAGCTTACAGAAATGCCTATTACAGAATGCATCCGACAAGCCGAAGATCGGTCTCACTGGAAAGAAATAAGGAACCACCTTTGGAAGGGCTACCAGAGCAGGCACGACCTTCAGCTATGAAGACGCGACCAAGAAGAAGAATGTAATGAATCATATTATCATCAATCCGTCATTGATAAATCTTTATTAATAACCGAATCATCAATGACGAATCAGCGGTTTAGCTCTGTAATGACTGTTATTATGTTCAGCAATATTTTCAGTTTTCTGTAGAAATGTTGTTGTTATTTTCCTGTTTTTCTATTTGCGTACGTCTTGGAAGAGTAAGGAAATTACTTTGTTTATTTTTGGTTTAATAGTGTCGAAAGTGAAGAAGGAATATATCGCACCTTTAGAATTGAAGTGGCATAACTCAAAATTTTAAGACTGTTCCATGTTCATGAGTCATTTAGATATATTTATACTTATAAACATTATATATTAATAAAAGAATAAATAAACATGTTCGTGACTTCGTGACACATCGTTCGTGAAGTTCGTTCGTTCGTTTGCTGGAGAAGCCGCCAGCAAAGTCTAGTAGATACATAATTATATTGACGACTCGTTTGGTGCAATGGGTTCGATTTCCAGCGAGAATTGGGAATTTGAATGACGAGTTGTTCTGTTCTCAGTCTGAGTGTTTGTTTCTGGTTTTTGTGTTTTGTCTATGGCACCCATGATCCAAGCAATAGTGAATGAGTGCTTTATTTATTTAATTATAATTATTGTATCTCGGGTGGTGGGTATTTGTGATATCTCATTGTGTATTTCCATGCCAGCTGCAAGGCGGAGAATCCTATGCGGTAACGTTGTAAAGCGTTGGTTCCATCTTGTACACCGAAATGTAAATTCTTTCGGAATAAATATATAACAAGTTAAAAACAAAATCGGACTTCATAATGGGTATATTGAAATTTTATATGGCAAGTACAGTGAAACCTGGATTAGTGAGAAACCTCTATTATTGAGAATTCCAATGAGGTCCCGGCACTTTGTCATCGGATTACCTCTGTTAATGGTACTTTGTTGTTGACAAACATTTTTTAACTTATACCTGCCATTTATACCTGCCCATTCACATAAATTTATACCTACACCTACACTTAATTCGTAACACCAAAAATACGCATTTTAATTAACGTTTCCACCTCTATAAATGGAATAACGGTACATTTCGTCCTCTATAAGCGGGGGCCTCTGTAAATGATTTTAAACCTGTCTAATTGTAAAACTGGATAAATGAAAAACCTCTTTAAATGGTACAAAATCCTTGGTCCCTTGAGTTGTTGGGAGTTAAGTTATCCTCAAAAAAAAAATTGTTTCCTTAAATCGGCATACATCCTAAACTGTCATTGAAAATGAAAAAATTAAGATAAAATCGATTCACATAAAAATCTTCAAAATCAGCGCAAGTGTTTGGTTGCTGTACCTGTGTTTTAAGGCTGGACTTCCCGAAATTGTCATGTCATAGAATATAAACGTAGTTAATATTTAAAATTTTAAATGGTGTAATTACCGTCACTATGAAATACGACTTCAAATTAGGCACATTAGGACATATTATTTACTAAAAATCATCTCCAGGATTTATAATTTAATATTCACGACTATCAACTCGACTCCTTGACTATCAACGCCCGCCCCAAATCAGAAAAGCATCGAAAATGGATGCATGGAATTGGCACTGTGGCGACATCGCACACACGTCACACGATGACGTCACGAAGCCTGAATCACGCTATCGAAGTTTTCTACACCGCTCGCATATATTATACAAGTTCCAATAGCGAGCAGTTGGGGCTTCACTGCCTCCCGGGCAAGACGTCTTGCCCGGCCGGAGATCTCCCTTTGCCAATGCTAAATTTATATGTACTATAAAAACATTCGCCGCAATTTCTAAATCCAGGCGACAGTATTCGAAGTGATTTTATTTAGAACTAGCTATGACCGTAACGTCGAATGATGTAATTTTTGAAGGGAAAACTTCTATAGTATCGTTGTGATTTGGAATTCGATGAAACGGAAATCACGCGCAAATGAAATGAAATGGAAACGAAAAAGAGACAGACACATTTTAACGTGGGAGAAAATGAGATAGGAGGCATCGACAAAATGGCGGCTTACGTAAGCAAAGAAAAACATCAATATTTGGACTGACAGTATTCGTTTTTTTTTAAATTTTCACTTCTAGCACTTGTGAATTGCGCACATTTTGTTTTTTTGTTTGATAATAAGTTTTCAATACTAACTAAAAACTTTTTATAGGAAAGGTATAATGGGAACAGCTGTAAAAATAACAATGTTTTGCCACATTTTACCAGAATAAAGATGACGTCGGAAAAGTCAATGCCATGTTATTTGCGGAAGACGCAGGAATGACTGTTTAATCGGGACTGTTTGTTTTCACAAGTGTTTTAGTTCTTTATAAAACCATAACAGGATAAATCGATGGCTTTATTAGATAGCGTGTCTGTCTGTATAGGTCACAGACCCTTTTTGCTGTAGGAAGCTCATTCTCGTAACGTGGGAATTAAATGCCGTATAAGTATAACTTCGTACGAGTAGGTAGGTAGGTACATCATTTTTTGTCTTTGATTGCGTAATAAAAACTAATTGATGGAACTGATCTCCTCATACTATGTAAAATTCAAGGTTTATGATTTGTAGTAAGTCGATCGGGTCGAAATGCAGATATTGAACATCTTGTTGTGGAACAACATTTGCACACCGTATCCGAACGACGCACTAGATCAAATATACCTAAACCATGTTTGGTTAACGGGTTTGTAAACTGTCGACTCATTCCGCGACCGACCTGGTGTGAACGGCCATATTGGATATTAGAGGTGCCAACAATTAATAACATGACTAACTATCACTAACAGTCCCTGCCCCAGCTCCCATGCCAACTAGCAAACTAACCAATTACTGTTCTAACACCCTCTCATATCTACTTACTTAGGTACTTCTACAGACTTACTTCCACACGCACCTACAAGTTCATAACCGCACTAACCATCCCAGTCCCATTTGAGTCGGTCACAGTTGTCATAGGCGGCAGCAGAAGGGTGGTGTTGCATGTAAGTTTGCTACCTTGTTGCCAGTTGCATGTAAGTTGACAAAAATAAAACGAAGATTCCCTTACAATCCATTCTAAAATAACTCTGTCCTATCTATCTGTCTGCAACCAATTCATGCTTATCTTCGGAACAAACGATCTGATTAAGATTATTTTAGATGAATGATGATGCAGTGGAGATAATTTGAAACCCTGAAAAAGATTTAGTTTTTATCCCGATACGTTCTCGTGGGTTCAGCACTACCCTTTCGTTGCTGTCCATGATAACTGTGACCGAACTAGAGCAAGGCTCAAATGTGGACTACGATTTTTAGTCCACGTAGCAGACGGTGTCGAAACATTAAATGGTCAGTTTGTTAGTAAGTGGCAATGAAGTCCAAAATGAACGCTCTAGTTTTATGTATGTATAACGCCTATATACCTTTGTCTATGTCTCCGTTATCTATCTATCTGTCACAGGGCTCGATATCTTGCTGTAGCCGCTAACACAATAAAAATAAAGTTAGATTCTAATGCGAGACCCGGTAAAAGTAACCTTAAAAATCAGGTTCTTCTACGTTATTTGTCACTGACCAAATAAAAATTAGTGTTTGTGTCGCTCTCAAACTCAAACTCAAATCATTTATTCCATGTAGGTATTTAGAATATACCGTTTCGCTAAGGCACCTTTAAATTTTAAATCTTACGAGGAGAAAAAGAAACGGCGAAAGAAAACTCCTCGGCACATCTTTTAAAAAAATATATATAATATAGTACTTAAAAACTAATTACAATCTTTTTTGCTAGGTACTACCATTTTATACCTAAATACTAACTTAGCGGAAATGAGCTCTGTGGTATTGGACCCTAAGAGGACGTGCACAAAACAGGAAAATCAATTTGGGTTGCGTAATACTCCAGAACATTCATACCTACATGCGATGCACATTGCGACAGTAACATAAATATGAATAACAAATTATTTATATCATCATCATCACAACCCATAACTGTCCCAATGCTGGGCACGGGTCTCCTCTCACAGTGTGAGGGGTATAGGCCATAGTCCACCACGCTGGCCAAGTGCGGATTGGTGGACTTCACACACCTTTGAGAACATTATGGAGAACTCTCAGGTGTGCAGGTTTCCTCACGATGTTTTCCTTCACCGAAGCAAGTGATAATTAAATATTAATACGCACATAATTTTTGAAAATTAGTGGTGCGTGCGGGGTTTGAACCCGGACCCTCCGGTTCGGCAGTCCAACGTTCAACCACACGGCTATCACTGCTTGTACTATCAATTATTTATAGAACAAACAAGAGGTTAAAACAAGAGGTTTCCTTTAACTACACATAGCGCTATTACGCACTGTCGACTAGTCGCCGGCGACTCGGTCTCTCGGCGACCAAGACATAGGCAACTAGACCAAGGAGACCAAGCCGAGCGACAGTATTCCATTCTAAGTACATTCGTGTAGAATGGACGTTCAAGAAGTTGCAATAGTAGCGCTACTAATTATAAAGAGACAGAAAAATAAAAGAAATTCAAAAGAGTATTGGGTACATCCTTTGTTACAAGAACGGAGATTAAAAGAAATGTTTAAAATATTTGATGACGACGTTAGAAAATACCATCGTAAAATTTTTAATTACGTAAGAATGTTTGTGCGTTCGTTTGATGAGCAAATTAAAATTAAATTAAATCCCAAATAGCATTTCGGGCTTGTATTTCCAATATAAATTATCGGTATCGAAAGCCTGAGCCATTTTTGTGAGCGACGTCCGGTCGTTACTACTGTTGCTTGCAGTGCGAATGCTTCCATTTGAAGCCGTACTCCTACTGGTCGCCGGCGACCGACAGTCGCTTGTGCATCGCCACTACGCGACGAGTCATTGAGTCGCTCGGCTGACCGACGACCAAGTGCGTAAACACCTGTTTAAACTATAGTAGGTAAGTCACAGTCGCCATCGACCGAGTCGCCGGCGACTAGTCGACAGTGCGTAATAGCGCTTAGCGTAGCACTGCATACGGCGACTTTCCGTCGCTGCATATAAGCGACACCAGTTAGTTTTACTAACCCCCAAAGAATGATTATAATGTCTTCAAATGAAGAGTCAGAATTCTAAACCGCCCCAATACCGTCAATATAGGTGTAAAACAATGAGATGATACATTTTTTTAGAAATTACGAAGTTTCCATTCATGATTGATTTGGTCAGTCCAACGCATGGGTGACCGCCCGCGAGACCTTACGCGATTCTAAATAGTCATTCATGATCGCAACAACTGTATCATAAAGTTAATTGGTACTCGTGTCATAGTAGAATATTGATCAAGATAACATAGTTATTTTATTAATTGGTCGAAAAAACTGGTTGCGTTAGAGTCGTCCGACGTGATTCTAGGAATGCCCCGCGTGTAGGGTAACCATCTGTCCGGACTTTTGGCATTCTGGTCGGATTTTGTCAGGCTTTTGAATTTTCCCGAATACTTCTTCATTACGTTAAGGGATGTGTGTGACAATATTTAATAAAATAAGTAAAGACATTCGTTAATTACAAATGACAGAGATATTCTTGCTACCCTAAAACAAATTTAATAACTGTTACTATAACTTAAATGAACATTTTGGCATGTAAAAATTTAATTTTATAAACGTTTGTTATAAATCGGTCCGCTCTCACATATAATGGCTCTAACATATAATTTCTGTTATTGCATCTTATACCAAGTATAAGATGCAATAACAAATAAATAGCAAATATTTTTCTGTTATTGCATCTTATACCAAGTATAAGATGCAATAACAGAAAAATACTTTGAAATTAAACAGGTATTCGTTAAGCTGTCATTGCGTTTATAAAAATATAACTAAGAATTGTCATCTTATAAACAATCAACAAATTGAAATAAATTCAAACGTAATTAATTTAATACCAAAAAATATGAATTTTTCTTTTGCGACTAAAGTGTGTAAACCTTTTCAGAAATTCCCGGACTTTTCCTTTGAGATGGTAACCCTACCAGCGTGTGAACTCGACCACAACAATATCAACGAGCATTGTTATGTTTAGAAGCAATATCGTGAGAATACATAAACACATTTAAAGACTACCTGTGGCCCGTGGCTTTTCTTGCACGAAAATACTTTGAATTTCGCCCTGAACACCAAAAGCTAAATACAATAAATAAAAATAAATAAATAAATAAATAAAAATCGGCGTATTTTCAAACATACTTTCATCCCTTATTTAATTCCCTTAGGGGTGGAAGATCTAAAAATCATTCCTCAGAGGACGTCTAGATGTCTACGTCATAAAAGGTACCCATTGTTCAAAATGTTAATTTGGAATGAATTTGAAAGAAACTTTTATAGCTATATAAAGTTAGTAACTAATACTACCACGTCAATTAGAAGAATGTCAAACGTGACGTCATTAACAAATATGCAGCCACCAATAGCAAAAAAGTACAAAACTGATATATATGTATAGTATAGTCAGGTTTTAAGTGTTTAACATATAATTATTATATCTTGTTATAATCGAATAGTGACGTCACGTCGAACAGCGCATCGTATCCTGAGCCAATACAACTCGCAATCATCACATTAACTATGTTGACAAATTAACCTGTTTTCCGCAAAGGTTGCAAGGTGACCGAGATCATTGTTTTATAACTTTGTCATGAGGAAATATTATTCGATATTGATTATCACAATTTGTCTCTGGCTAGAAATTGTAGCGGCACCTCTAATAACATACTACAATTATATGTCATTGAAATTGTATTTTTTTTTTATATTATTATTTGTTATGGAATTAAGACAGTTAACGAGCATGCAGCACCACACCACCCTTCCGCTGTCACGGTTAGTTAGTTACCAAAAGGTGTTTTAGAACGTTATTTGATTAGTCGTTAGTATGCATGAGGACTGGGGCAAATCGTTCAGTTAGTAATCGTTCAGTTAGTAGTAGTAAGATTCGGTCACCAACGTGTTGCTGCCCTCGAGGACTGAGATGGTCGCGCTCTAAAAAAGTGTAACCGGACCACATCAATTTACAACTATTTATCAAAGGGCTTCTTCGTCTACGAAAATGAAAACTTTTACTCTCCCATTTTACTTCTTAAATGGATGAATTCCCAAATTGTGAACCGAGTTGAACTCAAACTAAAAAAATAAAATAGAACACCTTCGGATTGATATGCTACAGAATTATTATAAAAATCATTTATCCTACTTTGCACGATAAACTTGTCTCAAAGAATAGAACATGTATGAATCGATTGTAGTTGAGATTCTTACCACTGACAGAAACATACTAACATACGACTCAAGCTAATAAAAGGGTATTAAAAAGATGTAATGTCCTACAGAAATTTCACTTCTTTTTTATTTGGTATAAGATAGCTTGAGAGCAATCCCACCTGATAAGCCTATTCACTCTCCTCCTGCAGACTCCCACATCATACGTAGGCGGGAAACACTGACGCAGGCAAGCTATTTAAGCTTCGTACATGTGTACACGAACCGCGCTACTATTTTTAATTTAACCCCCTACAAAATTCCCCGCAAACACCACGATAAATAGATTTCAGTTCAATAATAAAGCAATTTCCCTCAGTTCCAGCCAAGTCGTGCAAGATACCGAACGGGAACCGCGGGGAGTGCACGACGTTCGACAAATGCGACCCCCTGAACGAGCTGGACCGCACGTACCCCAAGACCGCCGACCAGCTCATGTACCTCAAGCAGTCCGCGGGCTCCTGCAGCGGCGGGGGGAACAAACCCAAGGTACACATTGTTTATGCACCGGGTTACGAACAGGGATCGACAAAATGTAATCACGATCACAGATTACACAAATCTGCAGGCCCGGAAATACCCCCGCGAGCGCTTTTCGAGTAAAGGTAGAGCGTTCTTGGTGGATACACTCCGTGCCTCCAGATGGTATCGTAATCCGACATCATGATATGATATGATATTTTGAATAACCATGCCAATAACAGAGGGCTGGGAATAAATTAACTTGGGTTCAACCCATTAATGGCCCACTACTGAGCACGGGTCTCTTCTCATCATTGAGGAGGCGGAGTACATACTCCACCACGCTGCTCCAGTGCGGATTGGCGAAGGGCAGGTTAGCAACCCAAGTATCAGGAGTTTTTATGTCACCTGACCGCCGTTTCTTAACTCGGTCGATTAGAGATTATTATTTAAATACAATCAATCCAATGATTTCAGGTGTGCTGCCCACCCAGGTCGCAGTGGGAGAAACTGGTCGTGAGACCAGTCGTGTACCCCACGTTGCCACCCAATACCAGCGGTAAAACCTCCAAGCCGGCAAGCCCCCAGCCGAGCACGCCAGACCTGAAGCCGGAAGACGACAGGGTCGACAACAGGATCCAGGATACGGTGGCGGTGCCGTTGACGGTGACTGCGCCGGACCAGAACAATGAGGACGCTCTGCTTGCGTTTTACCAGAAATGGAAGAGCCAGCCCATTGTCGAAGCATGTGGCAATGACGCTAGCAGTGCGCAACGAATTGTTGGTGAGTTGATCGGTTCGTCGGTTCCTATAATAAAGAAACTATTCGTTTTGCTTACGAATAGTAGAACTATCTTCGAGGCGATGGTTAAAAAAATGTGAAAATGGTATGTTCCCTAACTTTTGTTTCGTGCAGGTGGTAACGCAACGGAAATCGACGAGTACCCCTGGCTGGCGCTGCTCGAGTACGATCCCGGGAAGTACAAATGCGGCGGCAGTCTCATCTCAAGGTCCCACGTCCTCACCGCCGCTCATTGCTTGTACACCTCGCCGTAAGTTACATAATTATATTATATATCATCATTTATTGGCACAATTATTATAATTCATTACATTACCTGTTACATTTCATTTGTATATAATAATATGTATGTATACTTAATGTCTGAAATATAGATAGATTTATTTTCATTATTATGTCTTAAATTGAACAAAATTACACTTAATAAACAGTTTAATTAAATAAACCATAAACACCGGGATCACGGTATTAGACATACATCAGTACCGGTATCCCGGTATTGGAAGCCCTAGTTCAGACGTGTCCTGTCTCTCAGTTCGGTTTTTTGATTATAATTTGTCCATCTCAGAAGCCAGGTGCGTCTAGCGGAATACAACCTTACGACAGATCCCACCGACATAGTAGAAGTGAACGGCGGCGGTACCGACACCATCACAGTCACGATCGTGAAGTTAAACTGGACAGTGCTACACCCCGACCACCGTTATGGGAGCAGCGTAAACGACATCGGTCTCATCAAATTGCAGCAAGAAGTCGAATATGGAGGTATAGTAGCGAATTTAAACCAATAATAAATGTGTGTGCGAAGCGAGGGGTCATGGGTTACATTCCCGGCCGGGGCAGATATGTATTTATGTGACAAATAAATGTTTGTTCTCGGGTCGTGGGTGTTCGTGATGTGTTATTTGTGTTGTCCATGCCGCCCGCGACACAGGGAATCCTAGTGCGGGGGTAGGAGTGTGCTGGCGTTTATTTATTTATTAAGATATGGCAGTAACGTGCAAAAAAGGGACAGTCAAATTTGGCTAATAGTCCTACTTTTCATGTTCTTTCTGTCTCATGCGTCCCATAAATATCTTTCACGTCCATAGTTAAAGTAATGTCATTGGAGCGGATCCTATAGTGCAACTTGCCTTATATTATTATGTACGTAGCGTAGATACCCTAATGTTAAAACATATTTTTAATATGTTTGTGTTTAATTATTCATTAATTTTACAATTCTAATTTAAGTAAGAAAACATTTACATATTTTTTAATTTTTAATTTTTAATACACCAATCGTATCGGTAGTTTTGTTGGTTTGTAGGTATGTATATCTATTTAGCACACGTTCACATGAATTATATTCCGCTAATTATCGGCGGGATTGGTAATGGTCCGGGATCCCCAGTACATTTTTTTACTTGATTACTATCAAGCTAATTTTCCGAGAGTAGCTTAATTTTGATGAGACGCCCAACAATTTCTGAACGAAAAATCTCGATTGTGGGAGGTAATAAAGGTAGCAGGGATAAAATATGTCGATTTCATGAAGCTAAAAAATTTATTACTAAGTGGTTGTTTTTTTTTAATCTCAAGATTATTATCTAAACTACTTGAAAAAATATTTGTCCTACAAAATGTATGGTCTGATCGAAGAGTCCCCCACTTCCAAAATGTATCGATAACGACGTCATCAAAAATAATTACTAACCAGCTGATTGTTTTTGTTACTTAGTTAATATTTATATAATTTAATAGTCACATTGTCCGACAAATTGCGTGGTACATTATCCCGATTATATAAATATTAACTAAGTAAAAAAAAATACGCTGGTTAGTAATCATTTTTGATGACCTCGTTATCGATACATGTTGGAAGTGGAGGACTCTTCGATTAGACCATACATTTTTTAGAACAAATATATTTTCAAGTAGTTTAGATAATAATCTTGAGATTTAAAAAAACAACCAGTTAGTAATAATTTTTTAAGAATCATGAAATCGACATATTTCATCCCTGCTACCCTATCACCTCCCACAATCGAGATTTTTCGTTCAGAAATTGTTGGACGTCTCATCAAAATTAAGCCACTCACGGAAAATTAGCTTGATAGTAATCAAGTAAAAAAATATACTGGGGATCCCGGACCATAACATTTTTTTTTTCGAACAAAACGAAGTGGCGCTACGTCGGGCCGCACAGCCGTTAGCTTAACGTGAAATGTCTCCTTGCATCCATCTCCTTCCAGCTCTCTAACTGCGTCATAATTTACTTTTCAGACTTCATCAAACCCATCTGCCTGCCGACCGTGGACTACAGGAACACACAGTTTACAGTCACCACCACATTCGTGGTCGCCGGTTGGGGCAGTGACAACGAGTTCGTGAACAGCGAAGTCAAGAGATCATTGCGGGTTCCTTACGTGACGGACGACGTATGCCTCGATTCGTACAATATAAATACGGCCCAAGTGATGTGCGCTGGCGGCCAGCTGGGCAAGGACAGTTGCAGGGGGGATTCTGGTGGTCCACTCATGTATGAGACCAATGTAAATGGTGACAATACTGCATATGTCCTCGTCGGCCTCGTGTCCTCCGGTGCACTAAAGTGCGGACAAGAGGGTAGTCCGGGAGTGTACACGTACGTCTACAATTACGTCGAATGGATCAGAAATAATACAATATGACAACGTAAAACTTCAATCTTTTTGGTCCCTCAAAACTAATTCACATACAAATTGAGGAGGGAATGTAAAGTGTAATTCGCGCCAATCTTTATAATATCCTTTTAATTGGGTTGTTGACTGTATGCAAAACAATTTGAAATTTCAAACGAAACGGTAGTTTCCATTGAAATAATACCAAAAAATCATAATATTAACTTCTGCGCCATATTAAACACTTCCCAAACATATACAACATCCCAAACCACGCGAATGTTGCACATAATGCAAACAGGCATGAAGTTTGGCGCGAACAATACCTATACTTTATTATTATTGTAGTATTTAATTTTACCAAAGTTTTCATTTAATTTAATTTATAATCAACATAAATTTTATAAAATATACTCGTAATATAGAGATTATTTGATAGATTAATGTTTAAAACGGGCTGTTTGAGGAATGGCGATTCGGATACCGTGAAACCGAACGATCGAAAGCTATATTCGGCACAATATTAATTAAACAGGTGGTGGAGTATAGAGTTCACCCGGGGTAGTATCCTTTTGGAACGGTAGGGAACGCAATTGCCGTTAAAACAATCAATACCAATACTGTAGAAATTTCACTTAAGTATCATAGTGGGCGGTAGTACTACCCCGGGCGAAATTTAGGCTCTACTACTCGTACCTATTATATTATATTTTAGTGACAGATTACACTTGCTTTTGAAGTTAAACTATAAAACTAAACCCAGAACACGTAATGAGTATTAAAATTTTACATAAGAATGTTTTTTTAATCAACTTTTAATTTGTTATACATTGTAAATGGTCATTTAAAATAATAAGAGGAACCTATTCAATTATACCTCACTTAATATAGTTCGACTTTGTTTTTTTTAATGTTTTACAGTATGGCGTTTGGTTTTTGTTGAATATTGAATTGTGATTACTCTTCGTAAGATTAATGAACGGTACACACCACAACGATTTATCGTAGCGATCTGACTGTGCAGTCCGTTTGTGCAGTTTTATCGATCGTGTGGACAGAAATTGATACAGATTTTTTTGTTTTGCGCACTCGATCGCGGCAGGAACAAAATTCATTCGCTAAATCGTTGTCGATTTCGTTTGCACAGTTTTATCGTAGCGTGTGGACAGATATTGGACCAATCATTCAGTTCGTCGTTCGAACGACCTGTAGCTAAAAACCTCAGTGTTGCAGACAATCTTTCATGAGGACTTATTTAATAATTATTAAAATGCGCATTGGATAGCGCCATAAGGGAAAAAATATAATTTTATATACATACATATACTGAAATACATTAGTTTCCTTTGCGTCGCGCAGTATCTATCTGTCGACTTTTATGTTAGCGAAAACAACTTTAGAGAACTTAGGCTTTATAATTAACTAGCGACCCGCCCTCGCTTCGCTTCGGGAAACTTATTATCAAGTGCTTAAATATAAAGTTTCATGGTTCTTTAAGAGATGGCGCTAGGCGTTCTTATTCTTTAAGTTAGGAAGGTTCACCTAGATGGCGCTGTGCTTAAAACCCGAAGAAATCCCATACAAACTTTCAACCTTTATTTCAACTTCTTCATCCCTTTTTGTCGCAATAAAAGGTAGCCTATGTCCTTTCTCAGGGTCTAAAGATTGTCTGTGTCAAATTTCATCAAAATCGGTTGAGAGGTTTAAGCGGGAAAGCCACGCAGACAGACAGACAGACAGACAGACAGACAGAGTTACTTTCGCATTTATAATATTAGTAGGGATTATGGTCAACAATTATTTTCGAAAAAGAATTAGTGTTGTAGCGACCATTTATAATGTCTGTGTGTGTCTGTGCAAATGTGTACTGGTTAGGTTTTAGGTTAGGTACATACAGTTGTCTAACTACTGCGCTCGCTGTATTTTGTGTTTAGGCTGTGAGTTGCCTGTCATTCAGTAACAGTTACACATTTTATTAAATTGATTGTATTATTATAGATTTTCAAATAATTATAATTTAATTACAATGTAGTAGCATTATAGTTACAAATATTTAGAGAGGCTTTAGCGTGACATGTAAATTAATAATTTATTATTGCTATCAAGATGTAAGATTTGGAATTTAAAAATATCTTTGATAATAATTCTCTAGATAAAGAGGTATCCAAAACAAGCGTACGACGAAATAGTCACTAACTGTCAGCCTCTAAAAGTCAAGAAACGCAATTGCAAGAGATGGCCATTAAGCTTGTGCGCGTGCGTGTGTGTGAGATTATGCACATAAGCCTATAATATAATTATTAGTTAGGACATTTATTTTCGTCGTTAGGACATTTTGTGACGCGTGTCCATCTAGATCAGTGGTTCTTAACCGGTGGTCCGTGGAATAATTATATTTTAATATACAGGGTGTTAGGGGCTCAAATAGAAACCTTGTGACCACGCTTTCGGACCGTGATTCTAAGTAAGACTACATGGAAAAAAAAATTTTTGGTGCATTTTTTTGGACCATATAATATTTTTTAACCATTTTTCTTCTTAAATTTTAAAATATTTCATTATTATTCCGGCCCCTCTTAGCTATAGTGAATGTATTTTACTGTTCTATACAGTCCTACACATAAATCTCAAGGTCAGCACCCTAATTATTGTACTGTTACTGAATAGAATAGTTATAACGAAACAATTATTTCTTTTCGCAATAATTCCAAAGTTATATCAAAATAAAAATTATGTATTGAATCCAGTACCGAAGACACGCTGACAGCTCCCGAACAAACTCGAGCGCGTGTGACGTCATAATGTTAAATTCACTCATTGTAGTTTATATTGTGACTTTTCAATACCATTGACAAGTCGAGTCGATCTCCCGCCCCACACTATTCTACTTTGGAGGTGCAATCCCAAGTGTATGTAATGTTCATAAGTGTATTAGAAGAAAATCCATAATTATGATGATTGTCGATTTAAAATATCAATTAGAAGTTTATCAATGGATAAGCCGGCACGTTTGAAATACCATCAAAGGACCAGGATAAAAGATATTACAATTTTTCGACACGATTCTTTAGTCGATGTTTCAATATGTATACACCAAAGGAGCACTGTGAGGAAAGAAACTTTTGCTAATCGAACTCAACAGGCGCTCGGAGAAACATGTTCTAAAAAAGTAAACTCCTCCATACTGAGGAGTAGGTTTACCATCTGTCCATATTTGTATAGACATGTCCGGACTTTTGATTTATTCGGATATAAACAAAATCAGTGTCATCACAAAACAAACGACTTGTCTTTTCTAAGTTTCTATCTTTCCATTAACAAAGACATTTTTTACGATTTTTATACACAACAGTTTTTATACACATTTTACTACGATAGGTACGTGTTCTCAAGATACTTTGTACTCCACACGTAAGCATACAAAATTCAAAACGTATCATAATAAAAGACGCACATTTGTACTTACGAAATTAATCTTAAGTTAGTTAGCGTTTCGCGTAAATCGTTACTATGCTTGCAAAATAAATAAGCTTACCTCTTGCGTTTGTTGCGGCGTCGGCAATTTTCTGGAAGGCGTCTAGGAATGCAGCTATCGCGACCAGCGCTGATCTGAAAAGAACATTCAGATTCATCATAACTGTCCCACTGCAGGGCTTGGGTATCCTGTCACAATGTGAGGGGTACATACAGGTCATAGTCCACCACGCTGGCCAAGTGCGGGCTGGCAGACTCTTCACACCTTTGAAAATATTTTTGAGAACTCTCAGGTGTGCAGGTTTTCTCAAGATGTTTTCCTTCACCGAAGCAAGTGATAATGATTATAATACGCACATATTTTTGGAAATTAGAGGTGCGTCGTCGCCGTCGTCGGACTGCATTATTATGCATTGAGAACCACTTCCTTTTTTTATGGTATTAATTTAAGCAAACGAGCATGCAACACCACCTTCCGCTGTCGCCCATGACAACTGTAACTAACTTAGAACAAGACTCGAATTGGGACTGGGATAGTTAGTCCGGTTAGGAGACGGTGTTTATTATTAACTGGTTAGTTTTTAGTTAGTATGAGGACTGGGACAGGGACTGTTAGTGAAAGTTAGTCCTGTTAGTTATCGTTAGTAACAGACTAACAGTCCAGTTAGTAAGTCTCGTTATAATTCGGTCACGGATGTGTTGCTAGTGTTGCTGCCCTTGAGGACTGAGATGGTCGTGTATCGATCGATCGCGGTCGATGGTCTCTAAAATGATGTGGTCTTTTGAAATCGGTTAAAAAGACCGTAGTGCCCGTTCGCCGCGTGATCTCGAAGACCCGATTGTCCGCGACAATCGCCGCTCGTTTACCGACAATTGGCCCGAGTTGCCGCGCCGGCCGGCGACAATTGCTGCAGCGCGGTGGAAATTGAATCCGGCACTTGGCGCTATTTACTGCCTTTCTGTTCTCTTTATTGCGCTCAGTTGCTTCACGACTTGGACATTCAGTAATCGATATCATACATTACAATAATACCTGTGTAACTCTGCTCGGTATCTATACAAATAAATAAAATTGGAGTGACAAACAGAAGAATTATATAATATCTATAATTTCATCTGTGCGTGTGTATGTCACTACACTAATCCTAAACGGCTAGACCGATTTTAATGAAATTTTGACGTGACAACGTCTTAAATTAGGTTAGCTGGGAGTCACTTATGAAAAATAGTAACGCTCGGTAACGTTACGATGAGTCACCGAACGAGAGAGAGGCCCGCCGAATGCCTTGCGTCTCTCTCCCACTCAACTATGATCGGTCTGTCGCGCGCGCAGCACTAGAGAATTAGGCGCATTGAATCGGCGCGTTAAGTTTAAGTTTACATGTACAATGTTTTAGTAAACAAAATATATTTCTATAGTTAAAATTTGTGCAATTCTTATTTTCATTCAATTCCTTGTTCCTATTGCGCAATTTAATTATATTCATATCAATAAATATTCTACCGAGAAAAAGACGTTGTCACGTAAAATCTTCGCCCGTAAAACCGACTTTACAGGCAACCATTTTTTTGTGTGTCTTCAGGTTGATCCGAGAATGGTTTATATTCACAATTGGACTATACAGGTGGCGCTGCTATAGATATGTCACCAAATCGTGGTCTTATTTAAAACTAAACTCAACATTAATTAATTTTATAGAGCGGTACGAAGTTCGCTGGGACAGCTAGTAATTATGTAAAGATGTACTCACTTCAAAGCGGAGTGGAGTTTCGTCGCCTTCGATATAAATTCCTCCCACATCGGTGCACTCGACTGTAACAAACAATAGACTCATATTACAGATGTGTCCGTCAAACAGCAAATTAAACGATATCAATGGTCCCACCATTGAAGCAAGAAGTTACAATGAGTATGTGTTACAAATACATAAAATTAGATGTAGTGTGTATGTGTGGGTTTGATTTCTTGAGATAAAACACTGCAAGGTATTTTTCCGGCTTTATTTGTCGTTAATTTCACCGTATAAAAATATATTTCGTCTTGCACACCACACACGCGTCCGTCGTCCGATCGTCTTCCATTTTCTCTCTGTCCTTAGCTCTCTCTTACCATAACCGTACTTTTTTTTTACTCTATGCTCATGCGTTCCATCATTCTTCAATTCCTACATAGATGACAAAAAATTAATCGTTTAAAATCATAAAAGATCCCTTACGACCTTCAAGGTCTACAGGTGCGTCCAAAAATAGATACGCTGCAAGTGACTTGAACATCTATTAGATAATTGCTGTCTGTTAGAAGCATCCGTCTTTGCTGTAGAATATTGTAGACTGTGGCAGAAGTGTAGGTACATTATTAACATTTGCCATATCCAAGTGTAGTAAAAATGTGTTTGTTGTATTCCAGCCTTGAGTCTAACGCCTTCACAGCACTCCTGACGGACACTGAAGAACTTGTAACTAGCCTGCCCCAGTCCTCCTACTTACTAACAAACTAACCAACTAACAGGGTCACCTGACACATTGACAAGTCAACTGAAAAATAAAAAAATAAACCTATCACTATAGCCCGTGGAAATTTCAAACAATCTTAGCATAATGGGTGCAAACGTTACAAAACGAAACCATTGTGCAAATTTAACGTTAAAATCTTCAGTGGTTTAGGCTCTGCGATTAGGGGAACCAGTCAAGACATGTCTTTTTATATGTATATGTAATCTTCTGTACCTATATCTACTCTATACTCACCTCAAAAGTAAACCTATAATGGGAACCGCAAAAACTTGCCTATAATTTGTACGGTGAACGACCAGCGCTAATAATAATGGATTATGGCTCATGAAAAAGCTTAGCTAATGGAGTTTACTAAATATCTATTGCTGGCACAGGTTTCCTTACGATGTTTTCCTTCGCAAAAGCTAGTAATAATTCATTTATACTCACATTTAAATATCTATCTATCGCATCTATATATTATTTCATATTGAATAATACCTAATCCACAATAATAGCAGAAAGTAAAAATAAAAGTAATTTGGTACATTTGCCGATAATTCTTAAAATTAGTAAAAGATTCCAATGCTTATAAATATAGGAAACTGAAGAAACTTCGATTAGAGATCGTGTAATCCTAAAACAATTTCTAAAACACTAAAGATTATGTTATGACAAGTTGACAGCCCCGCAGTCTAGTGGGTAGTGGGCGTGGCTACCGAAGCCCCCCCCCCCCTTTGGCGTGGTCATGTGACAGATAAATGTTTGTTCTTGGGTCATGGGTGTTAGTGATGTTTTATTGGTGTTGTTCATGCCACACAAGGAATCCTAGTACGGGGATATGAGAGTGGGAGCGTTTATGTGTTTTGCGTTGTATATAAAACCCGTACACTGTTTGGCTACAACCCATTAATGGCCCACTACTGAGCACGGGTCTCTCCTCATACCTGAGGAGGCCTAAAGCATACTCCACCACGCTGCTCCAGTGCGGATTGGTGGAGGGGTTAGTGGCCAACCCAAGTGTCGGAAATTTTAAGCCGCCCGAAGGTATCCGACTTGGCTTAACGACTGCTACCAAATGATAACAACCGGGACCGACGGCTTTACGTGCCCTCCGAAGCACGGAAGCGCTCAAGCAATTTTTGCCACTAGCGGTCACCCATTCAACTACCGACCGCGCCCGCTGTTGCTTAACTTTGTCGATCACTTGATCAACGCAAGCCGCCGGGCTATGAGCGCTTCGAAATAAAAATAGAGACAGACGTGATTAGAAAGTAAACGTAGTTAGCGTAAAGTGTTCCAGTAACTAAGCTACAAACAAAGCTACAAACAAAGAAGATAATACTTTGGATTTAAAAGGAAACAGTACACCGTAAGCGAGCAGCTAGATTCTTACGTGAAAAGATGTAAAACATAATGTAATATACCGGGTGGAAATTGACGTCACTTTACATGCTCGAGGACATGATAGTACATGGTCATAATGTTATGTTTAAGAATATAAAACCAAAATTATACACGATTAATATTTAAAAAATGCTACTCAAAGATATCTAAAAATCCTCAGGAAGTGTATATGATTTGCCTGGTGGCAGGGCTGGCAACACCGTCTCGCTTGAGTCAGGTGCTAAACGACTTTTTGTGTTCCGACTGACAGCTTGAAGCCAGCTATATATTTCTTTCCTTTCCTTCTTTCTTGGCCGGCTACGCATCGGCGATGCCTGGTGTGTTGCCCATGTCTATGAGCGACGGTGACCATTCACAATCGAGTGGCTCCACTACTCGTCTGTCAGGTATTAACATAAAAATAATAAACGTAATACTTTAGTTAGACACAATGAACCTTTCCGATAGCTATCCTTAGGCATAACACCATCCACTATTCGCAGTCCTTCGTGTAAGTCAATCGGTTAGCAGGGCGATATAAAACATTAAAAGCTTTGTGTTATTTTGTTGTTTTGCTCTGACGCACGTACTCAGTAACCCTGAGATTATATCAGAACTGGACACGATTTTACTCGCTTTCAGTTAGCTCGTGGTCAGTCCGACTGTTCGGTAATTGGGGAACATTTAGAAGCTTATCCCGAAACCTTTCCCCTTTAGGATTAAGGAGCTTCAAGGGGATTCCGTACCTCCTCCCCCACCCCTCCACGGAGGCTTTTATTCATGTTTTGTTATAATTTACTAAGCTCTGATCTTAAAGGTTTTACTTTGTTGCTTGGCCTTTCCAATGAAAAAAACTTGGATCTTTCAGCGATGTCTTTATCAGATCTCTTTACATCTTGAACAGGAAAATCCTTACATCGTGGTAATAACAGTCAAACGAACCAACTGGTAAGACATTCATAGTATACAATATTTTTCTTCACCTTAGCAAAAGTTCAAGTAATATGTAATGCCTATGCAATATTCAGTACCGGCTCATCAAAGTGAGATATCTTCTGATTCGTCCGATATTCGTCCGTTATAACGTGGCGCACTCAAGACCAGAACAAGGCAAATTGGTTAAATTGATTAAACTCATCAAAAAATTGGTTAAACTCTATATATAAAATAAATAGAATACCTATACATCGTCGCCCACGAGGATGAATCTCTCACAGGGTCGCAAATCATACCCGACACTGCTAACATTAACCAGAGTAGAATTCAACCACGTTTACCATACATGTGTGCCTCGAATCCAACCATCATAACATAACCTCAATGAAAACTGTTTACCGCGCAATAAACAAACTTTGAAGTTGTTACTGGGACTGCTTCGCAACCGCTCGTGTAATTCCTGGTAGCTCTAATTCTAGCTATTATTGCTATGTCGGGAATTCGAAGTAGTGAAGAAATATTTCGTTGCGACATAAACGAGCATATGAACCACGTGACGTTAGTTTTTATGGATGGTAAAGAGCCAATAAAAGAGCAGATGCCACCTGGTTGTAAGTGGTCACCGTTGGCTTTAGACAATCGGTAACCAGCATAAATAAACCCGGCATTAACGGTACGTTGCCTTCCAAAAAACTGGGCCCGCATTATTTTTTAGGCTAACTGGCGCTGCGACCGAAACGCGTGAAAAATATATTACACTTAGGTATTTTAGGATTACCACTATGAGTACCGTCGGGATTTAACGGACCGGTACATATCCCAGCGACCTCCAACAGTAGGTAGACATCTGTCGCGATTCCTCGTTCTTCCAGCAAGACGTACCACAATCAGGGGAGGATTGTTCGAACCCATCAAGGTGCATGGTGCCTTTTAAATCCCTAATATATTGTTATATGCCGATACATAAATACATACACAAATACTTCTCTGCTTCCTGATAATAACTACGTCATCATCATCACAACCCATAACTGTCCCATTGCTGGGCACGGGTCTCCTCTCACAGTGTAAGGGGTATAGGCCATAGTCCACCACGCTGGCCAAGTGCGGATTGGTGGACATAAAGACGTGAATAACAACAATCTTGCCAACAAAGTCGTTACTAATATTATATACAAACGACGACAGGAATTTAATAATTTAACAGTCCATTTCGCCTGTCGACAAATGTCACCACGGTACCCAAACAGGAAGGATTAAACCGAAATAGGAGAGGAAACGCGTCTCAGCATTGACTGCACGCATTAATATTCTGTCTGCTGCTAAACACGCTGGTTCATGCATAACGGTGACCGAGGAAGTTAATTACTCAACTGATGCACGGGCTGCAATGAAAATCAGCACTGATGATGCGTGAGGAAATTTATGTGTTGTTATTAAAAGCTCGCTTACCCCGATACATTTGTTTATGATATTTTCACGGGTGCAGGAGTGCAGTAGTGTAAATTACGTATAATGTAATATTGTGCGTATATATGCGTATAACATACCGCATTATATTATACGCACATGATACGATATATTATACGCATGGTTACGCGTATAATATACCGCATTATGTTTATTGAAGTGCAATCTTAACCCCAACTAACCCCGCGCCACCTGAGCAGCCCTGACTGGATGTGCTAACGTTAAACGTAGTGGCACTCCGGCCGCGTCGCCAACTGCACCCACAGCACCCACTATCACCGTCAAGAGCCCTTCTCGCGCTTCGACCACCCTTGCGCGTGTTACGACGGTACCTAGTCTAATATTACGGAGTGGCCAAACTACACAGTATTACGCATCCATTGATTTCTAGTCAACCGCAAACGCAGGCATCGACATGTGCTTAGCGAATCCCTACATCTTAATATATATAATTCGAGTGTGAGTGTGTATGATACTGAACTCCTCCTAAACGGCTTGACCGATTTGGTTGAAATTTTTTGTGTGTCTTCAGGTGGATCCGAGAATGGTTTAGATTCACAATTGGACCCGGTAGGTGGCGTTGCTGTCGATATATCACCAAAACATTTTTTAATTATAAAGCGGTACGAAGTACGCCGGGACAACTTGTTAAATATATATTTTTTAATGGTTAACGAAATGCGATGTATACCGAAGCGAAGCGAGAGCGAGTTACTAGTGAACAATATAAATAGTACCTGACAGCAATTTATTTATATTTATTTTATTTCCATAATTCGCTTATCACGTCATTTCCTTCGACATACATACGTGTAAACTGTGGAATTCGGTTTCCCTCAATGCTAAGACTTGCTGTCCTTCAAGATGCAGGTCTTTCGCTAACGTGTCGACCGGCAACGCGTTGGTGACTCGCTTCCGTGTCGACCGGCAACGCGTTGGTGACGCCCCTGGTGTTGCCAATGTCCGTGGGCGACGGTCATCACTTACCATGAGGTGACCCCGCCGACTCGTTTGCCTGCCTAACCCATTGAAAAAAACTGCAAAATTCTATTCATTTATTTATAAGCAGTCTGTATTTATTTTGATATGTTGCTATTGCTTGCACTTTTTGGTTTCTTAATTCACTACAAATTTGTAATCGTCGCTACACATCCCTACATTCACTACATTACAACCGTACCGAAACATTCTACCACGCATTCATTAACTAAACAGTGATATAAATCACTACACCTCCATATCTGAGATTGCCGTCAGAACCAAAAACGTTTACAAATATAATTTGTGCTACAAATCGTACCGACATGCGGCAGTTCAAAGCACCCTTACCAAACTCATAGATTAAAATCATAGAAAACGAAATAAAATGCGGGCACGTCCGAAACGGCCACTCTTCATACAGGGTTCCGTACAATGCATCTAATAAATGTATTACATTAATACATGTAATACATTGTAACAAAATGATGTCATAGTACTCGTACATGGAAGATATTTGAGAAAAACTATTAGTGGGGGTAATTATTTGGGCAACAGATCCCATAGCAATGTTATTTTTTAATTTTGGTGTTTGTCTGCGCGGTTGATGGAAGCCGTTACATAATCTCAGAAAAGACTTAACCGAATTAAATGAGTTTTCATTGATGTATTGTTTCTGACAGGTTTCAAAAACAAGAGTTGCAAACTTTAGAAACAAACGGCCAGTAACAATGATCGTACATCCAATGGAGAAGGCAAAAGGGTCAAAATATTACTATCAAATACACCTAAAATCCGAGCTTAGGTCATATACATTACATAACTTTTTATTTCACTTCAATACATGCAGTATTTCCGAAGTTATAAAGACGAGAAGTTCAAGCCCTTTTTTGAATTTCCGCGCTTACGCTATGACGTCACGACGTGGCTCGGCCGCGAGCATGATACGGCGCAAGTATAGAAAATATGGGTCTATGCAGTTCAAAAATCTATAACTTTCTTATTTCTATAGATACAGACTTGAAATTTTGCATAGATGTAGTAGATAGTATGTGAATTATATATGTTATTTTATTATTGATAACTAAGGTTTGCTCGCGGCTTTACTTGAGTTTAAATTAACATTTCGGTCAAAAATCCCTATCAACTACGCGCGACTACTGAGAGATGACGTCATCGAGTAGTGACCGCCCGCCTGCGTTTTTAAAAAAACCAACGTCCGTAAATACGCACTTTGATCGTTAATATCTCAGCCATTTATTGAGATATGGAAAAAGTAAAAACACAGTTTTTCTTGTAATTTTTTATAGATTTATTTGACGTGTAAAAAAAAATTCGTTTGCCTGGTCCATTGTACATCCAATCCATTCCTTTGGATGTACGATCATTGTTAGATTTTATTGGGGGATTTTTCATCTGACATACGGAATCCTAAAAAAAGTAAACTTCCGGCCTTTAATTACTTTACACTGTGGGGGTCGTCAGTCCTATCAGAGCGTCGTACAGAAATAGACTCCGATCGACGGGGGAATCAAATATGAAGTGGGAGAAAATATGCCTTTGAAAAAAATTAATTCGAAATATCGATGTAAAATACACAAATCGCTACTCTCCCTCTCAATTGAAGTTCAAATCAGAGGGATATTTTCGTTACAAAAAAACGGATATTACGAGTAGGTACTTTTACTTTAAGTCTTACGCGTAGGTATAGGTTAGTTATGTGGGTTTATGACAAAAATTCTCAACGACTTTGGTCTTGCTATTTTTAGTCGTATAATCAAAAATAACAACATAATACAGATTATATATAATACAGATTAGGTATCACTTGCTTCGGTTAAGGGGAAACTGCACACGTGAAAGTTCTCCATAATTTTCTAAAAGGATATGTGAAGTTGCCAATCCACACGTGGCCAGCGTGGTGGATTAAAACCTTCACATGGTAAGAGGATCCGTGGGCCAGTGGGCCAGTTATCGGTTGCTAGGAATACCAAGGCATCATAATTTACACAAGATAATGAATGTTTAACTGTTAGCTTGTTAATTCGATTCCATCGCAAGCGAGTTTTAAATACCTTAATCGAAACTACAGCATAATGACACCCAGTCAACGTGAGCTTTATCTTTCACGTCAGTATCGATCCAGCTTATCGGGACAGTAAAGCCGACGATAATGGTACACATATAAAACAGGTACAGACAGTACAATACATTGCGCCAAAGTAGGGTCTGTCAAAAAGATAGCGATTATTTTTGGCAGAATTTTGTGCAACTATTGAAGTTAAGGAATATTCGTTCGCGGGTTACGTCTAACAATTTTTGGAGTGAGAGTACTAAGGGCAAGGGGAGGGTTAGGGCCAGGTTCTCGACGCGAAGCGAATTTACTAGTGGACTCATAAAACACCAAAACTTGTCCTAATGTCCAGGACACTCAGGACAGCCCTAACGTACCTACAATTACATAAACCAAACAAACATAGGTTCAAACATTGCAAGTTAAAATATAAAAGCTTTTAAAAAGCAAAACAGTTACAATATAAACACACGTCACCACGCCGCATTGATTGCACGTACAATTACACTCTGTTGTCAATCGCAGTGACTCGACTGTTCTACATTTTTCAAACTACACATAAGTAAACCTAACAAACGAGTGATTGTACCAAGGGATAGATCATCATTACGATCTAGCGAGTTAGGATCACCGAGAGCCGCCCTTCGAGCTTCTCTTCTGAGATATCGACCGAGTGAAACGACAGCAGCCATGGTCGGTTTTTTTAGCGTTTTGGTGATTCGGAGGGAACGTTACGCTCGGTCCCTGTTGCTATCATTCAGTAGCAGTCGATAAGCCACGTCGGAGGCTTCCGGGCAGCATAAAAAACTCCGACAATTTGGGCCGGCCACTAAACCTTCCGGCAATCCGCACTGGAGCAGCGTGGAGGAGTATGCTCGGAGATGGGCAAATCATGATGCAATCATAATACATTTTGGCCTTCTCTGAGTATGCTTGCTCTCTCTTGCTCTCTCTCTCTCTCTCTCTCTCTCTCTCTTCTCTAGCTAGCTGAACGTAGCCGCCTGAGGCGTGATGTTTCTCTCATCATGTTCTCCTTCACCCAGGCGAGTTTATCGGTTCCCCGCTGTAAACGACAGGCAATTAACAGTTACAAGACAAGCGGTGAGCCAATTGAAAAAACTAGCTTAGCCGCTATTACGTCACCTATACGTGTCCAATTTTGCACGCAGTCACGGCCCATTTCGTAATGCCGGTGTGGGTGTTATAAAAATTACTTTAAGTAATATATAATACGTCACTTATTGTATTATCTTTGTTGCTTAGTACCTTGATTCTATGCTTCGATCATCAAAACTCGATGTGCAAAGATTCTCCGCAATAAGTAACGAAGCGGTTTGCAATCGTATCCGGATAATTTCTTAGCGAATAATTAATTCCCTTCGCATTTTTTGATATCTAATAATTATCTAATGCATTAAAATTCCAGAACTCTAAAAATAAACCAACAGCAAGAAACATTTTCAAAATTTCAAATATTTTCCAGTTTTCAATTAAAGTATTTTTATTTTTTATGTACCTACCTACTATTTACGTTTTTAAAAAACAACAAACAAACTGTTAGATTATAATGTGGCTGTCTTAAAATCAAGAGTAAATAGGCTTTTACTAAGTTAGTCCGCGTTACCGTCCAAGACTACGTCATCACTTACTATCAGGTGAGATTGTAGTCGAGCATTAACTTATAATTTAAAAAAAAAACTAGTAAGTAAGTAAAACATTTATTCTATAACATAAATATCTGCCCCTGTCGGAATCGAACCCGGGGCCCCGTTAAACCGTTACAATAGATACGTCACTAATATTATTACGACATATTATCACAAACCAGCGAAACCCGTATGACATCGAGTCATGTAACGCTCCGGGCAAATCGCCCGCGATGCAACCGCACGCTCTATTTCACGCATTAATTAGTTATGCACGAAAGCTAAACTCACAAGGTACCGCCACAGAGGATATAACATACAGAATACCAGTTAGGTACATTACGCAGCATTTGATCGCACGCCAAATTTTGAATTCATAATCAAACTTTATTATGGAAGTAAGGTAGCAAACAAGCATGCAGCAGCCAGCAACAACCTTCCGCCCATGACAACAGAACTGTGACCGACAGAACAAGATTCAAATCGGGACTAGGATGGTTAGTTAGCTTAGCAAACGGAGGTAGAACGTTAGTTGGATAGTTCAATAGTAGGTATGAGGACTGATGCTGTAATGTCTACATACAAATATATAAGTGACTCAGATGCATGGAAATAAACAAGTCGCCAAGTTTCAATAAGTTTTAGGATGGGTAATATTTTGTCTAATCATGGTTTTTAAGATATACCAAGGGGTTTCTTTCATAGTTTCTTCTCATTTATAAAATAAAATTACTAAGAATAAATGCATTTGAATAAGTTCTTATTAATTTGTGTTCCAATAAATTAAAAACGGATAAAAATTAAATAAAAAAATACTACCTTCCAGATTCAATAGCATAATAACATTGACTAAATTTTATCTGCATATATATATCTATCATATATATCTTGAGGTGAGTTAACTTTTTAAGTTCTTTATTTCTTTAGGTAACTTTATAACATAATTGACGAGAAACATCAATAGTAATCACGACTTATTGGGGAACCTCAATCTTTAAATCGACTCCTCAAATCAAAGCATTAAATCAAATCAAGCATTAGTCACTTCCGCAGTCCAAACACGACACCAAGAATATGAACTTCTGTCCAATTCACGAGGAGTTATTTACTCTATGCACGCTAAACGAGTGTTTTGCGTGGGCAGTGCGGACCCGGCCTTGACATACAACGTACAATAATGTTTACAAATGGGAAAGTATAAATCAATGAACGAACATTAGTGTAATATGTTCTCCTGGTAAATGTCGTTCATATCATCTTAACTGGGCGCCGGCTTTTTGACGAAATTATTAAAGAATTTGTAAAGACGTATAGGTTTCTTACAAAAAGGCAAAAGCTATCCATACTTCCATACTAAAATTATAAATGCGAAAGTAATCCATTCTATATAATTACATAATTTGAGTAGGTAGATACATAAGAAAAAAATTACTGCTTGTTCCCATCCTGTCTCCGACCCGTAGTGCCAATGCTGGGCTCAGATCTTCTACTCGAAGTAATCAGATATAAGATGGAATATATCAAGAGTGGCAAACTTCACACACCGTCACCAACACCGTTGAAAACATTATGAAAGGCTTACAGGTGTGCAGATGCAGATTACCTTACAATTCTATCTTTCTATCTATTTTCTTTTACCGAATTTAAGCTACATAATTATATTAAATTGTAATAGGCACAGAAGTTGAAAATTTAGACATACGTTGAGACTTGAAAACTCATTTACATATCTACTGGCAAAAAACTACCCTGAAAAGTGAATAAAGTCGTAGGCGGACGCTAGCCTATTAAATATAATTCAATTGGCCCACCGCCTACCCAAGTGGCTGTATAATTTCATTCTGGTACCTCGATTAGCCGAGGGTTGTGAAATATTACATTATAAAAATTGTGTGATCATGGATGAAATGATATTTCGTTACTTTGAAATATATAACATTTTGGATCCTTCAAACAGTGACAAATTTCAAAAAAATATTGGACTGAAGCAACTGTTAAGTAGTACATATTGTTGAAGTATGGCAGTTTAAGCTTTGAGCAAGCATTTTAGCAAAAAATCTGGACAATTTCTTTGAGTTAAACACAAGTTCTAAAACTAAAGGGTTTAATATTTGATATGAATATGCAAGTATTATTATGATACGGGCACACACGATATGTGTTTTTGTACGCCAGTTGCATGGGTCGTGGTCACGGCTGAACTGTGGTGGCGCGGCGCATCCACGCAACTGGGTCGAAATATCGATGTACAAAAATACATATCGTGAGTACCCGTATCATAATAAAATATAGTCTAAAATAATAAGACAATGTTACACATGACGCCATCACCAAAATTGCAATTTAAAAGCCCACTTGACCTGTACATAAAAATACCAAACCGTTTATAAAAGATCTGGACAATAACAAGCAATGAATCTGCCTCGTTTCGGGATGATAAACGATCAATTGAAAATTATATTGGATGAAATTGATATGACATTTCTGTTTAAATACATTTACCTTATTCAGTTAGGAATCTTCAATGAGATCACTCGTAGATGACTTGTTAATGGACCAAGATAACATTTTGAAAGAAAATAAGTCATTTGAATTTGTTGGGACAAATCAAATTATTGTAATCTTCAGCCTGTCGCCAGCCGGTAACAAATTGCTTTGTCTGACTCACACGATGTGCCAAGTAACATTCGTATGCTTAACTTAAATTCAGACAAAACAATAATCTGAACTTGGAGATGCTAATTTAATAGAAACGACTCGAAAGTTTCCATCATTTATTATTGACATTTGCTGACTTCGCGAACCTCGATGACATCATTGCGAAGCTGTCGAAAGCTTTCGTTGTAATAATTGTTTTGATCTTTACTCTATAAGCCTAAATTAATATCTTACCCAGGCACCATCGAATATTTAATATTAAATGGCAAGATTAATAGAAATTTAATCAAATCCAGAAACAAACAGGTTCATTAATTCAGCACGGACTATTGTGGATGATAGAACAATGACGCCATTCCACCGTTAGCTCCAGTAGGGCGGCCTATATCTCGCGATAATTAACCCAATAAGAAGAGCTCCGACCACGTCGCTGCGTAGATATTTATAATCGGCACCGAAATTATTTTAAGGTGTCTGATGGTTGAACAAAAAAATTACATCATAATCATAAACTTTAATAATATTCGAATTTTCTTTAGATCTCTGATACATTCGAGGAAAATAAACGGATTTATATACCTTTAGAATACAATTATGTATTTCTTTTGAATCCGTCAAAATATCATCAAAATATTCGTGGAAATCGTATTTGAAAATCTGTACTTCGATGTTACTTATTATTAGATTTATATGAGTGAGATTTTTCTTCTATAGAGTTAAGAGAACGCTTATTCCTAGTGTTATCTAAATAACCTTTACTATTTTCATTATAACTATACCACCTACTTTTACATCACTACAAGATAGTTCTCATTTCAGAGTCGATGGTGTATTCATATCCAGTTGTTTGTTTTACAAATTCAGACCTTAAACCATTCCTTCTTAGGTTTAAAACGTAAAAATGAAATTATATTTCTTGGCTTTCTCTAGCTTATCGCCCACTGAAATGTTGAAAGTTATTAGCATGAAAGTTGATGTTTTGGGGCCAATGAATGATATAATCAGGAATCTATGATGAGAACATGAATATTTAGTGTTATATATTTAATATTAAGTATATAACGTTATCACGTAAAATTATCGTGCATAAACCGACTTTACTGAAAACATTTTTTTTATAACAGTAAAAATACTGATCTAATAAACACTGATCGCCGAGTGGTTCGATCGTTCCGCCTCCCGAATTCGAACTCCCGGTTCGAATCTCGTACGCACTGTAATTTTCAAAACTGATGTGCGTATTACAATTTAATTATCACTTGCTTCGGTGAAGGAAAACATCCTTCCTTCTGCCCCTGCACACCTGAGAGTACCTCCATAATGTTCTCAAAGGTGTGACCGCCAACCCGCATTTGGCTAGCGTGATGGACTATCGCCTGTGCCCCTCACATTGTGAGAGGAGACCCGTATTGTTGAAGACCACACTCAAATCGGATATATTTTATCGAACGCACCATGGCAAAATGTATGAAAAGCGCACGTGGGCCGCACTAGTGTTGAGCGACGAAACATCGATAAACCATTCTACATTCATACGTGACACGTCTTGTGAAGAATAATTGAACAACAAACCGATTCGCGAGTTTATATATGCAATGACTTTGAAAAGTAATCAAATTAGTAGCAATGTGGGCATCTTGAAGTCAAGTGTTCTTTATTTATTATAAATTGAGGTTCCTTATAATAGCGCACTAAGAATAAATAGCCTTTCATTCTATATTATTTTTAAAATTAGGCTAAGTTAGCCTATTTACCACATCCCTACGTCCCCACTTACCATCAAGTGGGATTCTAACCAAGCATTCACCGTGAGAACTGTGAGAAGTCACATTGAGTTTTTCATAACGCCTTAGAAATAAAAAAGCTCAAGTAAAAAGAATGTTTAACCATACATAGCACCAAATAGCAACCAAATTCTTGATAAGTATCTCAAAAAAACACAGAAAAAACACACACCAGTCATGAAAATGACATCAGTCATTAAAAAAATCGTGCGTCTTCTGTTAAAACTGTTATAAAAAATAACAAGTCCTTCGATAAAAACAAATAGTCATGTGGCGTTCATTACTCTGCTAGTAATGTATCAAAACCACAAGCTGACCTTCTTATTTACCTTCTTATTACCTTTATACATATTTGCACTGTCAATACAAAACGGAAAACGTATACTAAGACCAAACGTTGTCTTCAAAGATGACCAATGAGGCTTGTTTGAGTGCGGGCGGTTGTACCTGACGCACCGTAAAACTAACACAAATCTATCGTCTTTAACATAATACCTACATTAAAACAAGGTTTTTTTAATCCGGAAAACGAGCAGTCAAGCTACCTGATGATGAGTGACCAGGTGACCACTGTCGCCCGTAGACATTAATTACACCAAAGGCATTCAATACGCCGCGGCCAAGAAAGTAAAAATAAATAAATAACGCTACACACTCATAGCCCCACACTAGGATTCCCTGTGTCGTGGGTGCCATGGACAACGCACAAGACTGTGTTCTTACACACACCCAAAACAAGAACAGAAATTTAAACTCATCATTCAAATTTCCGCCTCGCTGGGAATCGAACCCAGCACCCTTTGAAGGGCAGTCCGGCATTGTAACCATAGCGTCAGGCGGATCGACAGAAAAAAAAACAAAGGGTTGTCGCTGACACAGACATCGATAAAAAAATTGTTAATCGCATAATCCTATCACTAAACCTCCTAGACACCCACGACGTCGCGTAGGCAGTACGTTGCGAAACATTAACGTCCCAAACATCGAACGGCCCTTATATAGAAGCCATACAACAATTTGCTTATAAGAACCCGCCACCTATCACCTAAGTTCAATAAACTATCACTACGTAGTGACCTGTTAAGTGGTCTCTTTTACGATCAGCTTAAGATTGAAAATCGAGTAAATTATATTTTATAGTCAATCAAAACCTATTGTAGGATTTATAGATATCGTAAGAATATCTCGTAAAATAATATAATAAGTAAACCTTTAAAATAACTCGGTTATGTTAGGATTGGCTCCTTTGGCTATCGTTATATTTTTCGGACTATGTAAACAAAAATAACAGTTAAACAGAGTTCGTTATGGTCATTAGCGAACCACTTCGTAAAACTAATTGGTCTCTAAAACTATAATACAATAATTACATATCTATAGCTATACTTGTAGAAAACTCGGAATGTCATTTTAACACTGTAAATTCCGAGTTTTCTACAAGTATGTTTATTTGAGTTTGAATATAGGCAGTTTAAAGAAATTTCAATTATAGTGATTATTATAGATATTATCGTTTATGCTGTCATAGTTATTCTTAGGTAAATATTTTTTACTCAATGTTCATTGAAACAACATCGAAAGATAAGAGAAGATGATAAGTTATCATCGCTACCACCAAACACAACAAAACACAGCGTATTACCAAACTACGAGGAATTGAAAAACCAACTAATTACATGAAGAGATTCAAGATTGTATCGGCTGAGTACTGTTAACCAACATCTACCTGAATTATTCCAGATCACAGCACTAATTGCTCTATTAATAAGGTGATAATTGGAGAAGAAACAGTAACTGATACTACGACTATTAGAAATAGGACACACATCCCTCAAAGCACCGAACACCGATACGTCGAAGAGCAACGACCAAACGAAGTTACTACGGGAGCGGTTCCATTTGTATTAATTGACTTCTAAAAATGGAATGTTAATTTGCTAAAAGTGAAGCGGATGGTGATGATCAAAGACACGGAAACGCCGCGGAGCGAACGTTTCGGTAAACCATTTTTAATGTATTTTACTCACGACACGTGCTGACACGACAGGTCTACTAGTCGGGACCAACATCGCCTTGGGGTAAAGATATACATGCTTTTATAAAGTATGCTTATAAGCATACCCACCTAAGGCTGGGTATGCTTATGCCAGGCCACCTAATTTGTGGTGATGCACACAGTGAAACAACTCAGGGCGCGCAAAAATTTCGTCAAGCTATGTCGGAAGCTTTCGGCCGCAAACACTTCCGTCAATGGAATTGGGATCGAATTGCTTCACCAATGCGCACTGGAGCAGCGTTGTATAATAATTATGCTCTATGCCTATTCAGTGATGACGCGACCCTGAGAGGATAAGTGCCCTCAAAGGGTTGAAGTATATTTCCTCATACAATAAAGACCTGACGGATTTACGACCATTACAAATAACCTGTCTATCCACTTACTTACAGTAACTTAGTAATAACTTACAGTTACTTAGTAATAAAATAATAACAACTAACTATAGCAATAGATCGAATATTGGGAAAGGCCATTAGCGGTTTTCGATTGGCGTCAATACAGTCAGTCATTAAATAAAAAAAACAAACAGTTTTATACAACTCGTATTTAATGAGCCGAACTGTACAAAAGCTCTACTACAAACACGATCTTACCTGTCTGTCGATTCTATAAATACACAAGGAGGCCGATAAATCAATACAATATTCGGGCCGACCAACAGTATTCACGTATTGACCGGACAGACGATCGTCAAAACATAACGATTTGCATATCATTGACTTGTCACTGGAGTCGGACTGTGATGAATGTCTCGGCTATACTATACATTAAACATTTGTTTTTTTATTGACATGAAATGTTAACACGTGATGCAGTGATAATAATTGGCAATATCTACATGTATAAAAAGATACTGGGCTGTGTCAATTACAAAAAAAAGAAATAAACGCTATCACACCCATACGCCCGCACTGGGCTTCCATGTATCGCCGGTGGCTTGGGCAACACAAATAACACATCACGAACACGCATGACCCGAGAAAAATATTTATCTCTCCTAAGTCTTAATATTGAGCGCACAACTTAGACAACGTTAACCCGTGTGATACAACACTGCGTACACTAACACCAGTACAGGTGACAGACTGGAACGTCTGTCGTAAGTTCGTAACAAAGTCAGTGTATATACGGGTCAAGCGTCCAGAGCTGTTCCTGCGGCCTTGTAGCCTGGCGGCCGGCCAACTAGACCAAATGGGTTGGACTTGGAAGCGGTTTGGGAACGGCGTTTCATATAATTAAGTTAGACAAGTGCTGCATGCGGTAATAGTAACACTCGGTCACATCGACAACAGTCATCTTAGCAGATGCTTACAATTGATCATACAAAATGGTGACGAAACGTATGACGTAATGGTTACCATTCCAGTCGGCCGTACCAAAAGTCCTGGGTTAGCCAGCTTGGATAGCCACCGAGGCAGAAATTTGAATGAGTTTAAATTTCTGTTCTGAAGAATGGAAGAAAATGACCTCGTATAAAAATGAGAAATGGGAACTAAGATGAAGTGATGATGATAAACTGTTTTTGCGCATTTCAGTCGTCAAGTTGGAGAGCCAGAATGCAGCTCCCCAATTTTGTTTCTGGCCGACAACGCATCTGTGATGAATTCGGTCATACTAATATGCAAAGGCAACAGTGACCATCTCCTTTGTAGGCTCAATTCATTAAAAACCATCGAACACATCGGCCAATAACACCTTGGCCACTAAGAGGCCTGTCTCCTCCAGAAGGTACGAAGACCCACGCCCTAAAGTGGGGCGTTAATACATGGAAGCTAACTAAAGCTTAACCTAAAGTCATGTAAAGTCAAAGATATTAAATTAAAATTAAGTTCATATTGTAACAATGAATGCGAAAGATAATTACCTACAGAACGCATGACACAGGAATATAGATAGCTACATGAAAACATACTGATAGCTACATGAAAAGTACGACAATTGACCGAGTTCGATTGCCCCACTTTTCGCTCGCTAGTGACACATCTACTTCTTTTTTACTTACAATATTATTCGTCAGTCAAACACAAATCATGTTTAGTTAATGACTATAAGCAATTTGTAGACTAAACAAACAAATCAATCTCTCGATTGAAACTAGTCGTCGCCGTCGGACTTAAGTGTTTCCGCTATGTAAATTTAATAACATTTAATTGTATTGAATGGGCAGTAGTGAGGAAACTTTACACCTCAAGACACGACTAATGATCTAGCATTCCAATTCTACGCAGTCTAAAATAGACCGTGCATTTCCGTCTTTGGGGTTTATTTCAGGAATAGCCGAGCATTTTAGTTTTTTATGTCGTCATTCGGTCTCTAGTTTTATTTTGATTCCATAACTTTTTGTGTGTACCTCCTAAACATTGTCTAAAGAACTCTCTTTTAGACATAATAAGCACTCGTTTATCATAACTATTATAAATGCGAAAGTAACTCTGTTAGTCTGTATGTTACCTTTTCACGCTTAAGCCGCTGAACCGATTTAGATGAAAAGCCCCGGGAAAAGACAGAATAGTTTTTATTCCAAAACACGTTCCCTTGGGATAATTTTAACGACATTATGTCGTTGTCCGATTCCCACGTGGGCGAAGCCGCGAATAAATACTATTTAACAATAAAAAAAAGACCTCATGTTATATTATCAATTAGTTGTTTATTTAACATTACACTTAGCACATTTCATATTAGGTAATTCACGACGATTTTGGTAGCCTTCTGTAGTTCGCGATCAAACCAGGTAGTAAGATCGCTCCCACATCCCACAAATGAACTACACCAAGTAGTTCGAAAATATCTCGCTCTCTCTTTGGTCCATTCGACAAGACCGACTAGTATTATCGAAGCCAGAGTGAGAGAGAGCGCACCGTGATGATCGGCGGTGGCAATCATCCATCACACAGAGCTATTAACGTTAAAATACACAAGACTTTAAAATTTAGTTTAATTACAAAACCGGTCGGACGACAGACGGCTCAAATAGCTCAAGGCAGTCTAAAATAGTGGTACAGCAGTAGTCTTAGAAGCAAGAGACAATGGCCATGAATATTCAAACGTGTACCCCACATCGTCATTATGCGACAAGACAGACGCGGGGCGACCCTTCACACGGTACGGTTACGACACGACGCATATGCGCACGATATTTTCATGCGTTCTAAGCAACTCTTAGGGTACTATTATATTACTATTATATTTTTTATTTATTATTATTTATTCTTGAGTCCAAGTTAACCCTAACGAGCCGCCAGGTTCTTCCCGTTAATAACAGACAACAATAAGGGCGCGTACATATAGAACGTCCGTTTTACAGGATCTTTTTTAACTGATCCGTCGCTACTGGAGGTAATATTCACACAGCAATTACAGGACCGATTTTAACAGATCCGACGCTACTGGACTTTCATTCTTCAGTGTTGATTCGATAAAACGGGTCAGTATTTCAGTTGTGTGTGGGATTTTTTACTGGATTCGGAATACTGTCATATGTGTGAACTGGCTCATACAACTACATACGCTAATAAAATATACGTTTAAACGGACCTGTAAAATGGATTGCTGTTTATTTTGTCGGATCTTTTATCGAATTTTGTCTGGTCAAACATCACGCATACTTCGCGTAAATCAATGAACAGTTACCACGTGGCTTCACACACTACATTACACATTATTATGCACATAATTCAGGGCGTGGCAAAGTATTTCTCGTTCAAACCTACAAATCACACCGATCTGAATCGCGACGTGTAAAGCTGACTATTCCAATAACCGAACTATAACAAAGGCAGTTGGTAAAGGTGGTATGCATCAAATGCGTGTCATTGTTATCGCGTGCTTGTTATGTAATTATTGTAACAGCTGTTGCCCCTTTGAACTGCAAGCCGACTGCCGACTGCAACGGCCGGGCGGCCCACTGATTCGTTCCAGATTCTCTTATTTTTAAGGTAAACATCGACGAACTAGAGAGCCATCTGAGGATTAAGTCATCGTCGCCGATGGCCACCAATAACCCAAAGGAATGGCCGATAACTAACTAAAGATTCAACTACTTTGCAACAATCCACATACATTCTCCCTCCCTCCAACTGCATGCTCCTATGTGCGATGGACGGAAGTGCTATTCGCATGAAAGTATACACCTCATACTTGCTTCCTTGCAGATTGCTGCAAAGTAGATTAATCTTCAGTTTGTAATTCCGCAAAGTAACGCCTGATACAATCAATTGGCATGACCGATGCGTTGTCTGCCAAGAAAGAATAGGGAAAAAGAAGACAGGTTTTTGAGTTTCCAATTTGAAGACTCCAATTTTGCGTATAGAGTCTAATTATTATAGTGATACTAAATATAATGATTATCGAAACAGATAAGATCCCGAATCTCTGTCTTCAGAGGATATAATCAAAAGTCAAAACCTCTGTTACTGAGTCGTTAAGATCAATAAAACTTATCGAACCGTACATTCAAAGTTGACGCAGGCCAAGTCAAATATTTGTTCTTCGGTATCAACGGGCTCCTATTGTATCTCCGTTTGTTCAGATGTACCGGACCAGTATCTCGATTATATTCCAATGTTAATCTATTATTACTTACATAGTGTATAATTTTAAATTTAGGTAGATGTTTTATTTTCTCAAAAGTATTCTAGTTTCATTGTCAGTATTCAATTGCCTTACATTGTAGAACTAAAGGTTTTTATATTTTTTTTTTGCAGAATGATTTCGTATTAGGACTATTCTATACACGAAATTACAGTGTTTTTTGATGATAGGTGGTTGTAAATAGCCGACAAACGACCAGATAATCCACCAGATCACACGTACAATGTTTGCGTCAGTCAGCAATCTGACTCAAAACCCTGCGCTAAGTCAAGTAGACGAGCGAGAAGTAAACTCAATGTGGAATTTAATGCAGTCCCTACAAAAATCCCTACAGGAACAACCAACCTCAATATACTGTAATTCTAAAGAAACATACCCAACACAGCCCCCGATGGTTGGTCACACAAGGAAAAGTTGACGAACCTACATCCCCTACGTGGTTACAGGATCTAGGTAATTTAACTATAGAAAACTTTTACCGAACGTCAACTTTCGATATTAAACTTCCAGTTTCGTATCAACTTTATTAGATATTCAAGCCGAAAGTTTGTTAAGAAACTCATCCTTAATACAGGCCGCAGCGCAAAAGAAAATAATATAAAAAATCACAGCGAACTTTTATAAAGAAACGCGTGCCGATAATTTATTGAAAGTAAGTTATTTAATCCTGTGAGTTCAAAACGTATACAATGGTATTTCAAACCTTTATGGTCCAGTACATGGCTCGAATTTCTTCTTATAACTAAAGCAGCCTAGAGCATGCTTCACCATGCTGCTCCAATGCAGATTGGTAAAGTAACTATACAATATGTTTTTACAAAGCACTAGTTTGGGTAAAGCATTATTTCAAAAAAAACTTAATGCAGCAAACCAAGTCATGAATAGAAGATGCGAGAGAACCAATGCTGAGCACGTTACATAATATATTAATTTGGAGATTATGGACAGTTTCAACCACATAATAATGGGACCATGATATTTACATTTAACCATTAGTGAATCTAAACAGGGAAGGGGTGTCTCCTCAAATGGTGTCCTCTTTCTAGAATGTAAAGATCGTAGTACGCAGAGAAGAGAGTTCCAGTGTGGATTAGAAGAAAGGTAAGTGGCTAGACCGATTGGTGGAAGTTCTTAGCGACGGATTGTTAATAAGCAGTGAAAGTTACGCATATTCCACTAAAATTGTAAATTAATGTGAAAAGCATCTATGTTCCAATGTTTATTAATCAATCACGCAAAAACTTCGGCACACGCAAAATTAAAATCTGAAGTAACATCAATTAGGATACTTTTTGACGCCATCCTAAAATCGACGCAGACGAATTCGCGGACAAAAGCCAGTTACACAATTTTATTTTGATTTACCACACATGTAAACAAAACAAAAGGTATCATAGTTACACGAAAGTCGGACCGGAGCAATAATCTTTTATAACCGCTAAGACAAGACTAAAGATAAGGCGGCATTTCACGGAGTCGTCGCCGATTCCGTTCAAATGCAACACTTGTATACTAAATTTCATAATCTCCTGTGCCATGGCGCAATACGACCGAACGGAACGGTATTCCACGAACGTGCTATTAAAGTGAAACGGTTAGGAAGACTGTCCGTCCGTTGCTAACGAAACAAGGATCATTGCCCAACTTCTAATAAGCGCAGGGAAATCAAAGCGGCCAATGTATGTGATTAATTTGCTTTTGAAGTGTGTTTGAGATGTACAAGTAAGATGCTGTAGAGTATATTTAACAAGAAGCTAACACCATCTATACTGATTGTTCTTTGGGCAACTACCCAAGTAAAATATCGCTAAATAAAAACTAGTCTTCCGTATAGATATAATCAAACACCGAAAATATTTTTTGTGTATTTCTTAATAAGATAGCTTGTCTGCTTGTTTACCGGCTATTACCATAAAAAAGGTTTATGTTCATAACAAAGCTTACCCACATTAAATTCATCGAGACACGCCATCTGTTTCTAAGTTGCGTCGCCCATGAACAACAGCTACACCAAATGCATCACCAACGCGTTGCTGGCCAAGGAAGAAGAAACCAGGTGCCTACCCAGTACAAACACGACAAGTCATTTGGTGGCTGACGCAAACAAGAGATGTGTAAGGGAACACGACAAACTGTCTTTTATCTCAGACTAGCTATGCCCGCTACTTCGTCCGCGTGGAATTTTAATTGTTATGAAGAAATTTATAAAATAAAAGTAGCCTAAGTTACTCCTTATTACATCAGCTACCTGCCAGTGAAAGTTACGTCAAAATCGGTCCAGCCATTTCAGAGATTAGCCTATACAAACTGACAGACAGACCGACAGACAAACAAAAATTGTAAAAAATTTTATTTTGGTATATGTACCGTGTATACATCCATATAAATTTAGTAAAAAGCGTTTATTTTTATATTACAAACAGACAATCCAAATTTATATACATATTTGTATAGATGCTTGCATTCTATCATGTTGAACTTCATATAAATTCGTTAATTAAATGTTTATCATGAACAATTCTGTAACTTTCACAACCACCATGTGAAAAATTCCATCAAATTAGCACTACGTTAAGCGATAAAACAATATTAATGTTTATTATTGATGACTTTGTTTATTAAAATATGTAATGTCATCTCCGAAGAGAAGATAAGCCCATTCCTGAAGCGGTAGTATACACCAACTTAAATTTATCTTCATTAACATAATCTCCAAACAAAACTCATTATGAAAAGTTATAAATACGGGATCTTAAATTAATCTTCATCCCTTAAGGATGTCAACTAAGTACCTACCTACAACAAATGCCGCAGATTTCGAAAGGAACTAGGCTTTTGTGATTGATAAGTCTCTAATTTTTGTTATTACCGGGTTCTTGTCCAGAAAAATAAATATTTCAACGAAATGAAAGATTATGACGTAAATATGGTGGAGACGTTTTCCTATAAGAAAATATAAGGAACGACTTCAACGACTTGTTAAGGGTAACCCGAGAACGATCTGTTTAACGATTGGTTAAATATAGGAACCGGGCTGTCAGGAGAGTTGGCTAATCCTATGACCATTAAAAGCCGACTGCGCGCGCAAGGCTCCAATCCAACGTAAGGGCCTCATTCGTCGGGCCCGCGATATTTCCGAGGGCAGCCGATGAAAGCCGAGCGGCACTTATCAAGGGTCACGGTACCGCTACGCCAGCCGCACCGGCGCCGGCGCAGCATGACCGAAGCGACGGTAATGAACGCACTGTCTCGACTCTCGATGATATTTCCAACCTAAAGACAAGCTTCATCGCTGAAGAATCACGCACCGCGTTACAATCTTCAAGTCTCTCAATCAACGTCCATACTTGGATGAAGTATTGATGTGACGTAATTGGCATTAAAGTTTTTGGTAGTTAACATATCAAAAATCCGCGAGCTAAACTTATAATGGTATATATACACATGCGAGTAACTTACAGTTAAGTATCAGGAAAACAAGAATCAGATTAAACCAACCCACCACAAACTCGATAGGTATACATTTTATGTCGTAAACACTGCACCATATTTGAATGAACCCATTTATAGGACGCGTTGCTACTCCATTAACGCAACCCCTGCTGAATCGAGTCAAGTCACATTTTTACTAGTTACCTACCACATAAATCACTCGACGAATTACGTGGTCCTAATGAAAGAAAACACGCGATATCATGTCTCGACACGGCGTATTAGCTACTAATAAACCAGTTAGTCCTGGATGTTCCAATTACTTTAATTTGGCACATGTTTGTTACAATGTCTAATGAGTAGTGAAGCGTGACGAAGAATTTTCTTTTGATTTTAATAATTTGCATGTTTCCGTATTAAAAATACTCAGGATGAAAGTAAAAACAAAAATATATTACTAAACACTTTTATACTCCTAAACTGATATCATTGCTGCTCGAAGGACCAAACAATATTAAGGTTTCAATGAGACTCGAAGGACTAAGCAAAATTTGTTACACTGCAATTATGGTCACGTCTCATAAACCCGAAAGATATACAATTTTAGTCAAGTGGCTAGCGACGGAAAGGGCTATATTTAGTCCAATTTTGCGTAATAATAGTTGCAGAAGCTTTACAAATATACGAGAATCTGATAATATTTCACAGGTATTGAATACAGGTTGAGACGTTACCGCCGATAATGTTTCTCCCGAGCACGATTATAATATCAACTGTACCGTATTTATTAGTTTATCTTCGAACTGTAACATAAATTATATTGCACGTCAAGTAGAATATTTTATATTGAACACTATGAATAGAAACAATACGGATTGGAATTCTCTGTGATGAAGAATAAATAAAAAAGTAATAAAAGTAGAACGAACGAACAAATAACGGTGTATATGAATATTATTTAAATTAAATACAAATGTAATCTAGAACAAAACAGGACGCTGTATTAAGAAGTAATAATTATAATTATATTAACAAAACATTTCAAAAACAACATTTTTGTTTTTATACGCGCTAAAAAGAAGCACATTTTCATTGAATTAAATTCAATCTATTATTTTGTTACACTTATAATAAGAAACAAACAAACATTGCAAATTAAATAAAAGCTTGTAAAAATTTATTTAAACATACCGGCAGTTAGATAGGAAACCACGAGAACGAACTTTCAAACAATAATTTCATAGTTCTCCCCACACTATACCTACAATTGTTGCATGACAATCATCAAAACCCAATTGCACCGGTAATCTCACTTGGAAATATCTTCAGTCCGTATAGACAAGTATCTCAGGCAATATCGCTGTCAAGAGAGGCAGTACCAGCGTATAGCGAAGACAGACCCTAGTGGCTGCAGTAGGCGGTATAACGCCTTCGGCTCGCTCGATCTGGGGCTCTAGTCTCTACACCCTCCTGCAACAACCTGCTCAGAATTCTTGGAAAAAGTCATCTTCAAAGAGCGAAAAATCACTTTTGAATGTTAGATCTTCGCAGTATGAATAACTAAAAAGTGTCAAAAAGGTTTTCTTGTACAATGTACAATCGAATGATTTTTTCTGTATCGTATTCTTTATTAATGCAGGACGATGAAAGCTCTATAAAGCTATGATAATCTGCCTCCAGACCAAACTGAACATAACTAGTCGGGTCGTAAGTTCTGTCACGCCCATATTTGTTTTAATTTTCAAATACTGGCCAGATATGCTTTGACTAATTTTAAAAATAGAACATTCGCCCTTTTCAAATATAAAAAAAGTAATTGTTTTTATTCATTTTCAAATATGGAGTGGTCGCAAAACGAAGATAGAGTCGCGGTTAGCGCGTTGCACCGCTGTGATTACGCGCCAACAGAGATTTTCAACATTCTGAAAAATTTGAAAATAACTCTACGATTTCTTTATCGCATATATCAAACGGTACACTGAAGATTCAAGCTTCGAAGATCGTAAGAGGAGCGGCCGACCTCGCACTGTTAGGACACCAGCGGTCATCAAATCCGTGAAGGCGCGGATTCAATGAAATCCGGTGCGTAAGCATAAAATTTTAGCTCTGCAGATGGGCCTAAGCAGAACCACGAACAAAAGAGTGTTAAATGAAGACCTGGGACTATGAGCTTATCGTAAAAGGACAAATTTTTTTTTGAATGAGCGTTTGAAAAAAATTAGGCTGGAAAGATCCCGGGCTTTGTTACGGCGGTACGCGGCAAAAAAATACCGCGAAATTTTGTTTTCAGACGAAAAAATTTTTAATATCGAGGAAAGCTATAACAAACAAAATGATAAAGTGTATGCCCACAGTAGTGAAGAAGCAAGCGCGTGTATTCCAAGGGTGCAGCGCGGGCATTATCCTTCGTCAATCATGGTTTGGCTTGGAGTCTCATATTCAGGATTAACTGAGGTGTTTTTCTGTGAAAAAGGCGTGAAAACCAGTGCTGTTGTATACCAAAATACCGTCCTAACAAACAAAGTGGAAGCCCTTTTCCAAAAAATGTTCGAAAATAGACACTGGATATTCCAGCAGGATTCTGCGCCAGCTCATAGGGCACGAAGCACGCAAAACTGGCTGACCGCCCGAGGAATTGACTTCATTGGTCAAGAAGACTGGCCGTCTTCTAGTCCAGATCTAAACCCACTGGACTATAAGATATGGCAACATTTGGAGGAAATTGTCTGTGCTAAACCTCATCAGAATTTGGAGTCTCTCCGAGCATCTCTGGTTAAAGCAGCAGCAGAAATAGACATGAATGTGGTGCGTGCTGCGATCGATGACTGGCCGCGTCGATAACGGGCATGTATTCAAAATGGGGGAGGGCATTTTGAACAATGTAAATAAATTTGGATTGTGCATTTAATTACCTTTCATTTCATATATAATTTGTAAACAATTATCAAAAAGTGTATCATTAATCACATTAAAAGTTTTTGACAAAACTTATGACCCGACTAGGTATATCCCGGTAGAAATATATCACATTTTATCAAAATAATTGAAATTTTAACGTAATTAATAATTTGCAATGCAGAAAATAAACTATCGAATTATTAAACTTTTTCTAGACAACGGCGTGTCTAGAAAATTATAACGGGCACACGGGGTTTACGCAACTAAAATTCAGTGTTTAATCCAGACATTCCTTTTCCAACATTTTCCGAGTTTCCTCAGAAACGCTGTCGGGAAATTTGCTTTCTTCTCCGCTCTCCGGGCGAACGTTTGCTGTGATCACAAACAAACGTAATCATTCGTTACAAAAGATCTGGGCGTAGGCTGTGGAAAGTGGGACATTTATTATGTCTGGTCCAGATTTTAGCTCAACACCAGTTTTCATTTGGATACTTGCTTGCTTTAACATATAGAAAAGGTTGGTCTCCCAGTTGAGTTCACGGATATTCTGTAGAACCTATTGAAATGTTATTCCTACCTGTTAATTTCAACACAATCGAAAAAACTTTCAGAATAAATAAATTTTCAATCGCGTAATGTAAATGATGAACATTAACTTAATAATTGTATTAATATAATTATTTGTTATTACGGAATATTATGCCGAGTAGACATCATTTATTAAACACCTGATAAAAAAATTCAAAATAGTTTCGGGTTCGAGGATTATTTGTAAACGTATACTTATAATACATTTACAGAAACGAAGAGACAATGTAAAACGTAGAAAATACAAATTAGAGACCGAAATCAAGATTCATAATATTTAAACATAAAAAACACAAGTTAATAGAATATGATCAGTCGCTATAGTCTGATAAAATTTATGATTACTTCAATTGCGTTGTGTTGCACGATTTGCACAATGCAATTGGAGCTTTTCTAAACCAGCAGTCTTAAGACTCCAGATCAGATGTTAGAACAGAATGACAATAGCACTAGCGCAGCTGGGCGTTGCGTCCCATGCAAAATCAGCAAACTGAGCGCTTCTAAACGTTTACATAGTAGTGTACCCACTACCATTTCGTATTAGGTGATGCTTTCCCACGCGCGACCAGCATACACTTAGGACGAGTCAAATTACAAACAGGATATACTAGTTTATGATTATTGCATCCCATAACTTTCCCACTGCTGCTTTCGGGTCTCCTTTCACAATGAAAAGGTTCTTTTAATTCCTGACGTTCGCCAAGTGCGGTTTAGCAAATTTTGATAAAATAGGAGACGAGACATCCGCAATACCAAAGGTGTAACCGACGCGTTACCAGCTAAGAAATAGGGAAGGGCGGTTCGCACTCAAGGTGGTTAGAACCCCTTTCACCCCAAGCAGTTTAGCGGCTGTCATCAGCATTACGAAGGCCTCTTAGACTCGCAGTGTTACGACCATTTTATTCGCAGGAACCAATAATCATTGTAATAAGCCCACAAGTTTAAGAATTAGAAGCCTGTTCAAGATTTGAACCTGCACAGGTTCAAAACAGGTTCGATCAATACTGAGTATCAGATCAACTTTCAAACGACTAGACTATGACTAATTACTACCCTACTAAATTTTACCTATTAAAAAACATCCTGTATTTTTGACTTCGGCACAAAGCACCTTCATTCGAACAACAAAGAGTTGGTTGGCCTCACTCCTCAGAGGTCAGACGGTATTGATCATATCAAACAAACGTTCATTCAAAGCATACGATACGCTCCTCAAACAGAACGAGTCCGTTCACAATACGCAGTCCCCTTGTGTACCGAAGATGACATGTATAAATTCTTTCAAGCTTGTACAAAATGTCTTCAAGCCATATGAGATACGCGTCGTAATTGAGGAGACCTACATCCACTACGCTGCTCTAGTGCGGATTGGTGGAAGGTTTAGTCGCCAATCCAAGTGTGGGAAACTATATGCCGCCCGAAGGCATCCGACGTGGCTTAACGATTGTCGAGATTAGCGGTAACAAAATAACGGATAAGCTGGCAAACCCACGAACAGACAAACGTCCCAATCTATTGAGTTAAAAAAGCCCCCATGTATTTATTTTTCGTTTTCAAATATCTTTCAGATAAATTCATGATTAGAAGTGCATAAAATAAAAATTAATAGAACTGTACCACAAACCCTAATAATTTTACCGACAATGTTTTCCTTATCAGCCGTAGAATGCTGCTGAAATTGCAGTGTACAAAACTCTAATAAAATAATAATAACACCCATACAGTTATGTAATCAGGGTCAATTAGGTGTTGTGCACACGTGTTTCCGATATCGGACACTGGAACCGACCACTGGCAGCTAGGCGTCATTCGCAAACTATCCTAACAGGCCAATTTGGCTTCGCCGGCTAATTTTATATCGTAAGGTAGTTAGATAGTTATGCCCCATCAATCTGTGAGTCACAACAGAATATGTTAGACGAGACCTTCCCAACTCGTGGTACACTCTACTAAGCCTACCTACATTACATAACAAAATAAAATAATTCCATATCAAAGCCTAAACATTAGTAAGATTAAAAAAAACAATGTACAGATTTGAACCCGAAATATTTTATTAGCAATAGGTACCTTACCAATCTATAGATAAAATTTAATAAAGCTTCACAATAATATATTTATCACTTATGCATGTCGTATTTTTATTTTATTTTATTCTACGACCGTTTCGGTATGGTCACAATCGTTGAGGAGACGCACTGGCGAAATAAAACTCCGGAGCACTACTATCACGTACCCTCTAAAATAATAGTCACCGGTCAGTGGCGCAAGTTAGGGGAGGCATATGTCCAACAGTGTACATACTTACAAAGGCTGGATGGATGGATATAATGAAGCCTCGCGGGATCGTGTTCGGAAGGCCTACGGGCGGCTCACCGGTAACTAATACCGTCAACGTTATCGTGTTTGTGTTAGGACGATAATTTTAACGGTCAACGTTGTTAGTTCTATTACTTGATGTTAACGTGACTTAAGAATACCGTGGTTTGATAGAATAACAGGGAACACTTATTTCACGCTATGGATAGAAATTATTAAAATTTGGTAGAGATCAGAAAGTCAGAGGAGTCAGGTTATCTAAAGTCGCATCATTTAATAAACGGGTCAAAGTACAAAATAAAATATTTTATTTACTGATGAAAGAAATTCCAAAACATTCGACCCCAGATTCCGTAAGTGGCTACAACTGAGCTGAAGATTGCACAAATTTTTTATAGTGAACATGCCAAATATTGAAACGCGACAAAACTAATAAAAACACGTAATATATTGGACTCAATAATAAATACACACAATACGGAACCCCAAAAGCACCCGACACAGTATAAACCGGTTTCTTTGAACACTAATTAATTCCTATTCGATAACATTGGTGACTTCCGATAGTAGTCTGAGCCCTTCGATAATAAATACTGAGAACTTTTACTTATTATAACTTAATGCTTGACTACAATCCCACTTGATGGTAATTGGCGACGAAGTGTTGGGTGGTAAAAAGTAGGAACATGAAAGACGTCCATTCACTGTTGACATGTTGTTGACACTTAGGTACATTATAACAAAACCCCGCTTGATTACGGTAACCAAACACACACACACACACGGAAAAAGATTGAAAAATCTTCGATCACATAGGCAGTGATACCCCAGTGGTTTTAACACGAGTCCCTCGCAGGGGAGACCTGTGTTCAAATCCTGCAGCTGTAATTATTCAAATTGGATGTATCACAAATGAAGTATCACTTAATTCGGCAAAGAAAAACATTGTGAGGAAACCCGCACACCTGAATTCTCCATTGTTCTTTCAAAGGTCTGCCACCTTCGATAAGGGCGGATTAGCAGCCACTAATCCGCACTTTTCCAAGGTGGCAGATTCCCCACAGTGGCGAGAGGAGATGAGAAGAGCCGATACCAGCAGTGGGACTATTATGGTCAGTATATTAAGATTAAAACAAAATTTGACCATTTTTGTACATACTAATAGTAATAGAACTAAAGTTCACAAGAAATAATGTCAGTGGTCGCGTAATTTCTGGCCACCAATCCTCGGTGCTGACTTTGGTGTTACTAAAGTCCATGAGTGACGTTGATATTTTAAAATCCATTATCACTACACATGCATAAGCACGAAACCGTCAATCTAAACCATTCAAACAAACATGATCTAATCAACCCGTTTTCTGCCAGAAATATAAATGTTGATTACACCGACAGAAACCGTACGATCCCATCACCAATTCAAATTGAGTTTACTCTTGCCAAAACTGAGTTATGGAATCGAATCCAATTTGATAGACAAAATGGCTCGGTAACACAAATGGAGTGGAAGGTAAAAATATCCTAGATTCGTTTCGTTAAACAAATAAATTCATTAACTTTACGTCATTGTGACGTAACGTAATAGGCTAGTTGACTAATTTTGAAAAACTAAATCATAGTTTGCCAAATGGTCTAATTTAACTGAAATATTAATATTTCAGTAAAATACTAACTGTAACATATTTTATTTTATATTTTCTTGAACTATTTGACGTTTCCGTCAAAAAACGCGTCAAACTGTCATGGCGACTCGTGTGACGTCATATGTTGGAAAACGAAGAGCTGTTTGGTTGAACGGAAAGACCAAAATGCTATGTCAAGTTTGTTTAGTTTTGCAACGTGTGACGTCACGCGTCGTATTGGCGTTCGCTGTCACGTGACTAGTGACTGTAATTTCGGGATTTTATTTCTCAAAAATATTAAATAATCATGATTTATTTAATCAATAAGATCGATTTTTCGCATTTGTAAATATTAAGCTACCATAAAAAATAGAAATCTTCAAAATATTTTCTTACTGTCAACTACCCTATTGTGACATAAGTAAAAAAATATTTATTAATACAACTTATACGATGTGATTCATAAAAAAATATGCGTTTTTTATTATAATAATACCGAATCGTTTTGTATGATAATTACCTACACAGAACACAGAAAAATGTGACATGGTCTACAATATAAGGTCAACAATTAAACAATTTATTAATTAAAATTAATAGAAAATGTAAATCGTTAGTACATTCAAATACGGAACCAATGACATTATAAGTAAAAAATATCATTGTAAGGAACCCAATAAGCCGGACCGCCGGAATAGGACTTTAAAATACCGACAACACATAGAAACGTAACATTGTATGTACTAGTTATCTAATTAGCTGAAGATCTTCCAGCGTCTACGTCCAATTCGTGTTATCCAAACACAAAGAGACGTTCCTCATTTCGCATCAGTTCCCGACCCGGCGGCGCTCGCTCCGACCGAGTACTCCGACGCAAAGTTCATCGAACTCCAATAACGCACCCCCAGCCACACCGGAGCGAAAGTACAAAAACGCAAGGAGTGTCCCGACCACTTCACAATTAGGGCTGCCACCGCCAGGCACCGCTGTTATAGATCTTCTTATGTTACGCAACGACCAGATTTTTTGTTTATAAAAAAAAAAAGAAAAATTGTATTTTTTTATTCAAGGGCACTGTTTTTTTGTTATATATGTTACGGTAAGAGTGAATTGAAGATTATTAAAAATTATCTATTATTATTAATAATTACCGAAAGTCGAGGTTAAAGTGATAAATTTGTCGGTTAGGTTAGGTTAGGTTTGGTCAGAGTACCCCGAACTGCGCGCAAAGTGAAAAATAGGTTCAAATATGTGTCGTGAATTATTAATAATTACTACTAAAAGCAATAAATTTCGATCGTTTATTCACATTTACCAAAACATGTGGTTATTATTAATAATTTTGTAAAAATATTAATAATTTTCAATTAATCAGATTTACCGTAACATATACATACTATATAGAATAAGGTAACGTGCTTAAATTAATGACAATAGCAATGGCAGCACATTTTAACGTATGACCGAATTACACGGAGACTATCACTAACAGTCCTTTCCCCACTCCTAAATTTTTTGTTGACCTTGTAGGTATATTGTTGGCCACCGCTTGACTACGACTTTACCTGATGGTAAGTGGCAACGTAGCGTACGCGTTTGCGTCCTAAAGAACTGACCAGCTACCATTGTCAATAACACCCTCTGCCGACTCTGCGCACTATCGATTTGAGTCACATTCTGGGTTCGTCACAGTCGTCATGAGCGGCAGTGCAAGGATGGTGCTACACGCTCGTTTGGTACCTTAAGTCCATAAAAAAGCCAGCGAGATCATGACATGTGATAAATCAATTGCGAATGAACATGACAACAATATTGTATATGCCGGCAACGCGTTGGTGACGCCCCTGGTGTTGCCAATGTCCATGGGCGACGTTGATTACTCACCATCAGGTGACCCGTCTGCTCGTTTGCCTGCTTAGGCCATAAAAAAAATTGTTAAGTTCATAATGTACAGATTTAAAATGGTTATCTACAGTCATCATCTTACATACATCATACATAATTTTATATTTTACAAGCTTTTAATGAACTCGACAAATACCATTATTTCCAAAAATCCTATCTTAGTGCTTACTTGCGTCTCTTGAGGAACCTATCTTAATATATAAATCTCCTGTCACGATGTTTCTCCGCGATGGATTCCTAAACTACTTAACTGATTTTAAATTAAATTGGCACACCGTGAGCAGTCTGGTCTAACTTGAGAGATAGGATAGCTTAGATCTCAATTTATAGTCGCAATATTATTTTATTGCAAATTATTTATCTATTAATTATAGAGCGGTACGAAGTTCGCAGGGACAGCTAGTAGTGTATATATAGTGAATCCATTGAAGAAATAAAAAGTTACAGTTTATCCCCTTAGGGGATGAATTTCTGAAAATCCTCACAGTTAGTATTACTAAGGAAAATTACTCATTACATCCACCATCCCTGAAATGAGACACGAAAAACAAAGTTGTCAACCCTAAGCACAACATAGGACTCAAAGAGCTCGGTGCTCTCACAAAGCGGATAGTAATGCTCCCTTTGTACTAACGCACTGGTGTATGGACAACCTTTTGTCAGTGATGTACCCGAGCATTTTTCTAATGGACGATTGGTTTCATCAATACTACACCATGTCCGGGACATACAAAATATTGCTCATAAACATAAAAAACAAACAGTACAATACGCCCTTCTTTGCATGCAATACTGTACAAATCTATACTTGTTATAAAACTGTGATGGGACTGAGTTTCATAATACTTTTTAAAATACTGAGATTAACTTTGTTTTTTATGGAATTAAGATAGCAAACGAACATGCAGCACCACCTTCCGCTGCCGCCCATGACAACTGAGACCCACCTAGAACCAGACTCAAATGGGGACTAGGATGGTTAGGCCAGTTAGCAGACGGTGTTAGAACATTACTTGATTAGTTTGTTAGTAAGTATGAGGACTGGGCAGCCGAGCAGTGATAGCCGTGTGGTTGAACGTTGGACTGCCGAATCGGAGGGTCCGGGTTTAAACCCCGCACGCACCACTAATTTTCAAAAATTATGTGCGTATTAAAAATTTTATTATCACTTGCTTCGGTGAAGGAAAACATCGTGAGGAAACCTGCACATCAGAGAGTTCTCCAGAATGTTCTCAAAGGTGTGTGAAGTCCACCAATCCGTACTTGGCCAGCGTGGTGGACTATGGCCTATACCCCTCACACTGTGAGAGGAGACCCGTGCCCAGCAGTGGGACAGTTATGGGTTGTGATGATGATGAGGACTGGGGCAAGAACTTAGTGATAGTCCTGTTAGTTGTTGTTAGTAATAGTCCAGTTAGTAACTCAGTAAGTCTCGTTAAAATTCGAGCACAGATGTGTAGCTACCCTTGAGGATTAACATGGTCACCTCTAAAAAAGTGTTACCGGATGCACACCTTTCTAACCGGAGCACATTTGCTGTTAAAACAATAATTATACTTATTTGGTTCAACTACCTCAATTTCATAAAAAAAAGAACTTCAAGTATAAAAACAATCATACTTAGCAGACACGTGCGGTGTAAGCCATGTGTGTGAACGTTTAATTACAACAAAAGCCAACATTGGCTTAGTTCTCCGTCACAAACGCCAATATAACAGCGAGCGGAGCCGGTCGCGGTAAAGGGCTAATCCCCTAATGGCACCGTGAGCCACCGTCACGAATGATAATCACATAACAGTGAAATTGTGAATACAGTTTGACGCAATAAAGAAACGTTAAACATCACAGCGCAATATCGTATAATCTTGCGGTCGAAAATTTGCTTCCGACGAAGTTCTTTGAAAGTTATATCATCAGTAACTGAGATACGTACATCGCTTTTGAATGAACCCGAAGTAGCCCAGTTGGTGCATGACATGATCTTGCCTGTGTAGCGAGAAGTCCTAGGTTCCATTTCGAATCCCATATTATGTTAGCGGTGTCTTATTTGTTATTCATGCACCATCAGGAATCCAAATGACCTATGAGCCGGTAAGCGTTTAAAAAAGTCATGAATTGCCTGCATGGAGACCTAAACGTATTCTACTCTAAATACACAAAGCTACAACGGCCGGTTGGAGCGAACTATATTTCTCGATGATTTTTACACGCTAAGTGATTGTTGGTTAGAGGCACGCAAAAGCACAACACCAGCCGAGTTCCCGTACACCGCGGAATGCCGTCATCATAATCTTTCATTTCCAACCCCATTCATTGGAAATCAGAGCATGATAACACACACGACGTTCACAACAGTTACTGATCTTCAGTTTGATTTAATCTCTAATTAACGCGACTGCGGAATCTGCAAACAACCGTGCAATCTGCTAGTTTATTATGTTTTACCCGACTACGGCGAAGCAAAAGATGGATTATGATTTCGACCATTTTTTAATACAATGCGGGTGCTTAGGTGCTTACGATTAAACAATCCATGCCACCGGGTCGAACCACCGCACCGGCATGCAAAATACGTACAATTACATATCGTGAGTATTCTATCCTGCACACCCGCGAATTCTCCATAATGTTGTCAAAAGAGCGTGAAGTCTGCCAATCCACACTTGGCTAACGTGGTCAACTATGGCCTGTACCCTTCATTCTTGTTATTAAAAAGAGTACCCTATAAACACAAGTGTTTCTTTCTCTCATTGGATATATGAAACCCCACACGTCGCACAGTAAACTACACGTACAGACGGACAATAAACAATGGTCGACAGTAATAGCGCTGTAACTTATTTTGGGATTTAACTGTTATTACCTTGCCTATCGATTACCTTTGTTACTATAGCTGGCTAGCCAATCGGTATACCTATTACCTATTGAGCATACTAGCCACAATCTTATTTCTCAAGAGTAGCAACACATCTGTGACCGAATAAGAACGAGACTCTTACTATCACTGTGTCTTGTTATGTGTCACAGTTGCCATGAGCGGCAGCGGAAGGGTAGTGTTGCATGCACGTTTGCTATCTTAAATCCATAAAAGACACCCTGTTCAGATACTTGGCGAACAATGCGCTGAATAAACCACTGAATAATGGGCAGGAATACTACAACATACACCCGTTTACATAATTGTGACTATTCGTCCAAACAGCTAGCTACACCGCTTCCAATCCACAAATCTCACGAAGCTCCGAACCACTTCCTCAGCCTATTTTGTAATCATCATAATCACACTCTCGCATGATGCAATTCCATTGTCATTTGCATGTTATGTGCCTGACGCTAGAAAGTGAGGTCCCCTTGGGGATTAATTGTTGTCTGGCCAATGTTTCTTGCGGAATGTATAATTATTTTAACATTAGGTGCGTGTTTTACTGCAATGTCAACGTATTTATCTGATTCAGTTGCAACCTCTCTTGCTACACACTCCGCTGATTTCTCCGTTCCGCTGGTACCTTTGATTGTTGTAGACTTTGAACGTAGGTACCTTAAATTTTCGCTATTACATTCAGGTAACAAATTTTAGTTCCTAGCAGACAGTAACTAGAGTTTACAATCACAAGATTGAAGATGTACAACATAATAAGACTTCAAGATTGTAGTTCTATTTTAGATTGGTTAAAGGAGACGTTAGGTCATGTCAAAGAGCTCTTCGCAGCAACTCTTTCACTGTTCACATTTTTTTATTTCTTCTCCCTTTCGCCGTTCTTTTCTATCCTGCGTCTTCCTATTCCTCCTTAATTCATTTTATTAAACGTATTCGTTAACGTTCTTCTTCACTGCTCTTGGTTATGATATTTATGATATTCTTTCACTTGCGTTTTGTTTTTAATGTGTAGGTAATAAAATATGTAACTTCCTAGCCTTGACTATCAGTCTTCCTCCAATCCGCACTCATGCAGCGTGAGAATTACGCTCTTGGCTTCCATGATGCTTCCCTGCAGAGGACCGTCAATAACTTAAGAGAAGTCAACGCATTACCAGAAATGACGTAGGCAGAAAAAAAGAATACCTAGACGAAACCGAATATCTGTAACTCGGCACAGCGCGACCACGCCGCAGACCGCAAAAGTGTCAACCGGTACTATTGTCAGTACCTATAATATCCAGTTCATCGTAAGGTACTGCGTGTCGTCTCATTTATCAGCATTGATTGAATTGTTATCTTTTTATAACTCACTAGATTTTTCCAGACTGCTGGTACGACATCCTCGAGGAAGTGTCGGACCACGCTCAGCGTAGAGTTCCGTAGATTCACGTTGGTCGACTTTAACTCATTAGCTTGTTAAGCCTACAGTACTGAGCAGTGACAATTTTCCTTTAAACATCCTTAATGACGTGTACCTTTTTCACACATTCGAAACCAATCATTTTCGTGACAGGAGGCGTGGGCACTTGACTTTAACAAAATGAGCACTTTAAATTGATTGAATGGATTCGCTGAATGAAAAAATGGTTTATATATACCCGCAATAGTTTCGAAGTTTTCTAACGATACCCTACAAACACTTATGTATCTATAAATCTTATTAACCACTTTACCAGCGTGACAGTCGAACTTTTAAAGAAGCGATTACCGAGTTTGCATAGACCCAACCGCCTAACACGAAACAACAATGAGATTTTGGTAAAGGATGGCTATTCACAGCGTGACGATGTTCGTCGGGGAAGAGTCATGAAGCGTTTAGCTCGATTTGCACCATACAATGGAACACCGTGGAGAATAGAAAGTGAAATTGTCACTTACATCCACGTTATTGTCACGCGAAGTGGCGACGCTGAGCGAAACTCCGGAATGTACTTTTATACAATAAAGGCGAAACTAATACAAGATCAAGTCCTGTTTGGCTTAGATACCGCGATTTATCAAGGTAGGAATTTATAGTAATATCATAAATCTATATATATATATATATATATAAGGAGAAGCTGACTGACTGACTGACTGACATATCAACGCAGGGCCTAAACTATAAGGGTTAGAAACTTGAAATTTTGCACAGGGCTTCCTTTTATAACGTAGGTATTTTTGGCGGGCGAAGCCGCGAGGGAAAGCTAGGTGAAAAGATCAACAGGCAGAAATCTGAATGAGTTTAAAGGAGACTGGCGGTTTTCGGCCCCAAGACCTACAAGAACAACACGTAGGTCTAAAAATACGTAATTTTTTTCCAGTTTAAAATGTCGTATGCACATTTTCGTAGAACTTGTCGACTTGCAGAAAACGTTGTTTTTAATTTTAGTAAATTTATCGGTTTATTTATCACCATTAAATCACAGTGATTTTTATCGTGGCTGTCAGTATTTAGCGTTTTTTATTATTAAATAATAACATTAATAAACGCCGACTCACTCATTCCCCGCACTAGGATTCCCTGTGTCGCGGATTGCATGTACAACAAAAATTACACATCACTAACACTCACGGCCCGTGTACAAACATTCATTTGTCACATAAATACCTGCGCCGGCCGGGAATCGAACCCGGGACCCCCTCAATTCGAAGGCAGGGCAGCTACCAGATATGCAACGGAGTCGTCGAAATGTGGAAGTATTATTTGTGTGTAGGTATTTTTTATTCATCATAAATAAATGTTTAATATTTTTTCCACTGAAGACATTGACTTATATAATAAGTCATAGTACATACTTTTGTTGTGTATTTACTTACTAATGCGTATTTTTAACTTGTTCTCTTACCTGAAACAAAATAACATAAATTAATAACATAATTACTAAATTATTAGTACCTACCCATCTTAAAGATAGGTACATATTCCTCCTATAAGCTCACCACGTTTCAATTAATTTACCGATAGATTTTGTTATTCGGGACTTCTACATTCTAAAGTCCCCTCTTGAAATAATGAAACAAAACATTTAAAAGCTCATAATTATTTCAAAAGCTTCCTGTGAGTTGATCTCCACTCTGGTAGAGAACAGCTTTGTAAACTGTCAATGCTTAGTATTGCGGGAGTTTTTTGATAACGGTATCCACTTTCTCCAATAAAAGGCTTATTTGCTCACCTGTCACATAAAAAAATCAAGATCCATGCCAAAATAAACACTCCACATGAATATGACGTCATGGACAGTACCAGACGTTACCAAAAACATCCCACCACACCGGCACCAGCCCAACAAGGCGAAACGTCCAAAAAACTTAATGACCGCCCAAAATGGATACTAGGACGTAAACAAACTAATTCACCCGCCGCCGCCGCCTCTTCACTGTTTTCACAAAATTTATCACCGCACAGAAATAACAACCACTGGTTGGGGGCCCACTGCAGGTCACCAGCCTCTCACCTTGTTCGAAGTGTTAGGTTGAGATCTATAGACGATACTTAGCCTTAGCTCAGACTTTACTTACAAAAAACTTTGCTTTGCAAAAACTGCGATTTGGTATTTATAGACATGTCACGCTGAGATTGTGCTCAGCATAAGCTAAAAGCGCTAATGCCATAATTGATTGCTGTCATCTATCTGTTTGTTAATACGAAAAATTTAAATGTCTTAGAAACCGACTAATATCAAGGTTCATTTGGGACCATTATTTTTGTTCGGTTAATAGCCAAAGTTTTGGTAAGTCGTCTATTTCATGAACTTTAGACTTTGCTCAGCTCGTATTCAGCCAAGTCAAAGATCGCTTTATAAATACGAACGCTGTCTTAAGTCAGAGTAAAGTCTGAGCTAAGGCTAAGTATCGTCTATACATCTCAGCCTTAACTTTATTTCTCCATAGATGTTGTGTTTCTCTCACGACGTCTCAAGGAGTGCGCACATTACAACGACTCCACGACCGACCGACGCCAACGCGACTAAAACCTTGACAAAGCTAACATTCAATTATGAGCCTTATATCTTTGAAGGTAAGGTTGAATTTCGAACTTATACTTAAAAGCCCTGTACGGCTCGCCCTACACCCATAGCCGTTCCGTTTCGAGACCAACGCGTCGACGTTGCGTTGACGACTCACCGTAGACGAGTAGTCTACGCGTCGACCGACACAATGACGTAATGTATCTAGCGTCGGAGTTGAAACGGAGTGGAGACGGAGTCGAGTTGACGTCGATGAAGCGTTGATCGCGGAACGGAACGTCGGAGTTGAAACGGAGTGGAGTCGGAGTGGAGTTGACGTCGAGTTGGTGTAATGTACGCATTCCTTCATTCTGTGTGTCGTCCGCGATAATTTCGATTGCACCGCTACATTCATCATAATTTGTTTTGACGTCCGGTTGCCGCACCGATAAATAATCTGAGATTGTTCGCTATGAAACGATTAAGGGTACGTACGCACTGTTAAGTAATGAATGGTGGAAAAAAGACCGATGATAAATATTTGACGTTCAATAAGTGTTTGATCCACCTACAAGAACCTTGAGCTTGAGTTTTTAAAGTAATATAAACCACTAAATTTTAAATTTTTTGGCATCTTTATATAATTATTTATTTTAATATTTTTTTGTAACGGTCGTAGGTTTGTTAATAGTGAAACAACCCCGCAACAGACCGAGGATCAGAATGACAGCGAAGCCTTAAGAACAGGGTCCAGTTGGCATGTCTAGGTACGCAACCCTAAAAAGCACACACACACACACACACACACACACACACACACACACACACACACACACACACACACACACACACACACACACACACACACACACATTCCCGCAGCTACTATGATCCTCAGCGTTGCGAGTAGCCTGGATAATGAGACATTATGAACACCTACTACCCGAAAACCAACATTTATTAACAGTCATTCTCCCCGGACATCGAACCTGGGCCTCCTCAGTGACAGAGCTACGTCTGTAAACAGTCATCGCAATGAAATGTAATTGAAACCACGATAATACGTTCAACAGCCTTTCACATATCGGGCCCTTGACAAAAAGCCATTGAACACATAAACCACTTTATTTTAATGACTCGATGAAATGGTCCCAACTCCCAAGGTAACGGTTACTAATTTATTGGGTCCATTCATAACGGATTGCAGCTACAAAATTGATTGTTTAAACATTTTTACAAGCTCCCATTTTGTGTAACGGCGTGTTTTTTAGTCCAGGTTGATGTAGTGTATGTACATAGGTATCCTTGAGTGAAATTTAATTCAGATTTTTTTTTGTTAAGGTCTCACGTACTTAATAATCGAGTAATATTGTGAATTTTTATATTATACATACTAAACTTAAGTATTCAGGCTAACTATAGCTACAAACCTACTCATATAAAATATATGTGTGTGTGTGTGTGTGTGTGTGTGCACACGTAATAGAGGGGGGCGGGAGGTGATTTACATAATAAAATATATCGTACTTTATAATTATTATATCATGAGACATAGTTACTAACGGTAACCGATTACTGCCACTGGCACCTAACGCAAATCTCCATAACACTAAACACCGACCGAGCCAATTTATAACGAACGATCGTTAAAAGGCATCAATTATTGCCATCATTTAATCCGATAAACGTAGAAAGCTCACAGGAGTCGCTACAATCTCATTAGCGAGCAAACTAATAGCACTGTTGTGGCAACCACGTTGCTGAACAGAGACAGACACATATCTCTCACGCACTCAGCCTGCCATTCCAATTTGCCTTATTAAACCAATGATTTGTAAACTTGAGTATGTAAGGAGACCAAAGAGGATATTTTTCTATTATTTTCAGAAATCAACTTTGTCCTACATAAAACGGTGTACTTGCGAGCAGGATAGCAACGTTTACAAATAGCCATTCGCTATTAGATTTCAAGCTAGAATACTTGCGCTCAAATTAAAAGTTTATAAACGCCATAAATATTATACCCTTACAACATTGTTTTAATATAAAACTGTGGTAGTGTTCGGTTTTTATCGCCAATTATTTATCCGTTATTGTATTAATACCGTACAAGGTCTATGCAGCATTCTGAGAAACAGAGCGTTTATTTTTTAATTTCATATATCAAGATCAAAAAAAAATAAAGGTGGACATTCCATTATACAGTAAACGCCTAGACACCCTAGCCGAGACAACACACTAACGCAATAATAGAGTATTAAGAGTCGAGAGCACATCCAGACATTGATCTTAGTAGATCTTCACCGTCATGTGCAAGGTGAATAGAATACAATATAATCACCGTAAAACGTGGCTATATCGATATTAGGTTATTGGAACCCCCACTTAGGGGGCTCCGTCTATCGATAAAGTTATTGAAGATATCAGAGTAATATAAGCTTTACATTTGTGTGTCCAAAGAACAAATTATTATGTTTTGCTTTTTTTACTGTAAATTCAGAGTAAATGGAATAATAAAATGACAAATACACAAAAAAAAGATATTATATGTAGATCGCTTTTACATGGAATGTATAGACAGACCTCAAAAAATTAACAAAGACGATGTGTACCGAGTAATTATCATTTACTCGGGTAAGACGACACCCGCTCACAAGGATGAAATTAAACTAGATCATCTTATAATGGATATGCAATTGAATAATCGTGGAGTCGTGACCGCCAGATCACAGAATATAAATAAGTTTAATAATTCGCTTACAATAAAATGAAAATTGAATGTTATTAAATGAAATGAATTTTATTCAAACTACTCCATCGCTTTAACAAATCCTGTGTGATTAGACTTGGAAGAAGAAGCGGCAAGGAACACCCAAGAGTACCTTATTATTTGTTACTTACAGTATCAGATGTTTAGGATTCACATCACACACGCCGAAATTTTGAAACCAGAATTCATCATCATCGCAACCCATCCTTATCCCACTGATGTGACGAGTCCCCTTTCACAACGTGATGGACGTATGCCAGAGTCCACCACGATGACCTAGTGTGAATTGAATTGAATAAAATTTTCCGTAGTTTCCTCGAAGGTGTACTACCTTCGAGGAAACTACGGACAATTTTTTAGTTTTCCTCAGTGTTTCCTTCAATGAAGAAATTTAAATAATTCATTTCTAATGCGCACATAGGAAATTAGTTCGTCGGTGCACGATTCGTAAGTAGGCCTCCTGTGCTGGACACCACAAAGGCTCGAAAGAAGAATTCTTAGCAGATATCAATTATTTAAATCCCGGTAAATCGACCAAACCGGCCAACGGTTTGCGGACCGGATATAGGTATAGTCGATAACCGCTGCACACCGGAAACTACTAGTCAGCATCCAATTACGAGAAACAGTAATAGACCCCTCGTCACGAACAGAAGTTCACAACTAAGTTAGCGCCATGATTTTATCGAGGGGATCAAAACAACGTATTTAGAAATGTACGTAAATGTAAGAAATGTACGTTGTAAACGTATTTGCAATACTTTTTAGATTCTTTTTTAGAGGCGACATCTCAGTTCTCAAGGGTTCTGGTCCACATCTGTGACAGAATTAGAACGTAACTGTTACTAACAAAATAACCAACTAATGTTCTAACACCGTCTGGTAACTGGACAAACCATCCTCTTCCCCACTAGAATCTTGTTCTAGGTCGGTCGCAGTGCAGTTGCATGCTCGTTCATTACTTTAATTCGACGAAAACAACGTTTTCCCTATTATTGTTCTTTCAAAATTGAATAAAACTGTGGATAAGAAGAGGAAGCCTGCCTTCATTTATTCCACCCCGCATAATATTTACAAACAAAAACGCCTACAGCTCCGCACTAGGATTACCTACGTTGCGAGTAGCGTAAACAAACAGAGATATCACATTCACAAACTCCAGAAAAATACGAGGATAAAACTTTATTTTCCTACAAAAGCTTATCTAATACCCAAATACATTTTTTTATATGAGTCTGACGGGTAGTGTTTAGTTACGCGGGTAAGGCCATCAGGATTATTTTGGGTATAGAGCCTAGCATTCTCCTACTGGAGGTCCTCAGAACATACATCTTGTTTTAAAGGATAATTCAATTCTCTGGTCGAAAAAGATCTTGGGAAGATATCACAAAATTGCTGAGCGGACATCAAAGCGTAGTTATCTCATAAAAACCGGACAGACCACTTGACGCATTGTTAAGAGCGTTGAAAGATCACTGCACCAAGGTGTTAACGCTGTCCTGGCACGACATATCATCGCTTTACATGCTACGACACATACATAAGGGAACGTACGCAACCTACTTGATCCGTCCAGGGGGAGGGGGTTTTCATGGTAACATGGCTTTTTTGCATAGTCAATATCCATAGAGAAATCTCGCGATTCAACGAGAGTTTGTACGGGTACAATAATGTCCAAAAATTTCTGTTTGCAAAAATATGTTCTAAAACCGTATTTATGATTTACTAGGTGAGATCTCGATTGAATTGGGCTCGTGGCAAATACAAGAAATATTTGTAATGACCATCGAACACCTTTTTTGACGTGACAACGTCTTATAATTCGGTGGCACGCATGAAAAAACATGACTCATGCGTTACCGTCGTTACCGTCGTTACCGTTGGTGAATTATTATACCAGCGCCATCTATGTATTGTGCAGTGAACAATTATTCATTAAGTTCGATTGGGTCCATTTATCGATGGAGGAAGGCTGGCTGAGCTGGTAGTTCACTCGCAGTACACTAGATGGCGTTGAGTAGTGGGGCGCTATAATTCTGAATCACGATGTAGGATGTATAAGTATCCAGCATTCATTTTTAATAAATGACTTAACTTGTATTGAAAAAGTGTTCTTTTTGCTTGCCTACTCATTCAAAGGAAATTATTTTCTTAAGACGTTGTCACGTTCAACTATCGTCAGTAAACCGACTTTACAGACAACCAATTTTACCTAACCTTCTTTATTAATAATTTTTGTTTGCCAGAAGCGATCTTCATAAATCATAGCTAGGAACCACGTCGCTTACGTCAGCTTTCAAACAAAAAAACCGCATTTAATTCGCTCCATTCGTTTAGGAGCCACGAGGCCACAGACAGACACACAGATACACATACTTATCACAGTCAAACTTATAACACCCCTCTTTTGGCGTCGGGGATTAAAAAATTGCCACGTATTATGGGTACGTTCCCTAAGACAATTACATAAGCTTATAACGCAAACCGCCAGATGCCGCGTCGCCGGGGCAGGTCGGTCGTCACTTGGCCTATTTAGAGCTAAGCCGTGCCGCCATTATTACCTCCGACTACAACTCAAAGCCATTAAATTTGAATTACCTTTCGTTCTATCAAGAAAACTTTATGGGTTATGTCAAACAATACATTTCTGATGAAGCTTTGCCGTTGTTATTACAAATTTTAACTCACTAGGAACTTATTATTGGCCATTTTTATGTTTATTAAATGAAAAATGCACCAATAACAGTCCCAGAATGAGTGACGTTGTCCCCGCATGGCAGATAAAAGATTTCAAGTCAGAAACTGAAAACTCCGCAGTTGTCAGAGGGAAGCTTACTAAAGCAAAACTCACAGCAGTTTATTGTCGACCTGAAAGTCGAATATAGGTCGCAAACACGTAACATCATTAAACGATATGGGACGATTCGCCACTAGATAGCTCTCGATATTATCGCAATGCCAAACCCACTTTACATGAATGTCCTGAGCAGGGATGTCGCCGAAATAATTGAGTATCCGAAAACAATTAATTCCAAATATTCAGTCGAATACGAACAGTCATTAATATGGATTGCTTATTCTGTTGGAATTTAGAACGAAAGAGAATTTAACGAACTTATGGTTTAAAGAAGTAATCTCTAAACATCATGAATCAAGTCTAATGTAAATTTTAAAACTAAAACTTAAATAAAAAAAAATCTAACAACTCCTTTGGAGCAATTTGCTGAATAATTCCATAAAAAATAAATAAACCACAAGTGGTATTTTTTCAAATCGTTAAAAGTATATACCTATTACATAATGGATGACAAATCCACATTACTATTTAATTAAACTTAAAAAAGTGCATCCGCTAAATTTCACCTCTGCAGTTTTGGCAAGTGATCCCAACAAAGCAATAAAATTCCCAGTGTCGTTATTACTTTAACGTTTAACGTGTGTGGGTTAAAGGCTAACTTAACAACTTCACTTGCAGTTAAAAAAATCTCCACGTTCGCAATAACCGAAAGATGCTCCAAACATCCCTAATCTCGGACAGTATGGGCAATATCTTGTCAGTGATGACGTGAGCGCGCACAATAAGGCGCGGGTCGGTGCACGGGAAATGGGTCGAGCAGGGTTGGTGCTGCGGGGTTGGAACTAGCCGCGGGGTAGCTCGGCTCATCGCGGGGTCAATGGCCCGATGACTATGTGCACGACAGCACGGGATCCGAAAATTACCCTGTCACCCGTATACATCTGAATCGTTAGCGTGTCAGGTCGCGACGTTCCCTGAGGATCTGGCTGAGCACTTAATGTTGTAATGGTAACCTTGCCGGAGTGCACTTCCAAGGGTCCTGGATTTGATTCCCAGCGAAACGGACGTTTGAATGATGATTTTAAATTTCCATTCTTGGTCTGGATGTGTGTGCTTGTCCTTGCGTATTCACAGGAATCGTATTGTGAGGCGTCATTATTATAATTTTTGAACTTTCTCGATTGTTCCAAAGGTCGCCATATAATCAAAACGTCCTCCTAAGTTATTATTACAAAGCACTTCATATAACGCGACTATACAGCAGTGTTAGAAATTTCTAGAAACATCCTTCGAGGATGGAGCGTACATCCATTACCACGATTCGCTCCGGAGGAAATTGCTCGGTGAATACGTGTTCCGAGGAAACAGGTTCGTTCCGCGTTGAGGTAAACACTATTTGCAGAAATAGGCTGCTCGGGTGGTAATCGGCTTTCCTTGTTTTGTTTTCGTTTTTTTCTTGTTTGACTGAACGATTTATGTGACTAATTTAATTGTAACTTAATTCAAATAACATACATTTTAATTGACTGGCCCTGTGTCTAATAGTAATCATTTCTCAATGTTTAAATGTTAGTTGTAAGTAGTGTGTGTACTGTAGTTATGCGACATAAATAAATAAATTAATCTGATCAATATTATTCTCTTTATTTTGAAATCCATAAAAAAAACTGTGGTAATTAACTGGGCCACTTATTTACATCAAGTGAACCATCAGTTCCTTTGTAATATACGAACAAAACCAAATTCGTTCATTCATTTATCAGGTACCGCTTCATAATAGTTACGCTTTCGTAACACATAACATGTAATTACTTGCACAGATGCGTCAACCAAGGACGCGAACAAATATTGGAATTTAAACAAGAGCTGAGGTCAGGACGTCATTAATATGCAAGTAAGTAGCGAGCGTTCGTGCGATATGTTGCGTAATTCATGTAACATGTGGGCATCATTAAATTAATAGGCTGTACCAGACGACACGTGGTCACCGGCGCCCATGCATATCTGTTACATCAAGGTCGTCACAGATGAGTTACAAACCAAAGACAAAGAATCCTAATGACCGTTTCTTGGAATTGTCAACCAAAATACGTTAAAATCGTCTTCAGTCACTTTTCCTTTCCTGCTGCAGATATTGCAGCACTGCAGAGTCGTCTCGAGAAAAAATATTTGGTAGAACTGTGGTACGGAGTCCAGCTACCTGCCAACAGACGGAACTTGTCTTAAATCTCCTCATCTCCACTGCCAACCTGGCATGCTGGGTCACAAGCTGGATTCAGTAGCCGGCCGCGGGGTCACGGAAGCGTGGATAACTACCGCTACGCAACCAAGTAACGGATACGCCTCGTACAACCGATCTCCGTATTGAGAAACTGGCCGCGATGCCGTCCCGACCACATGCGTTATGTGAAATTTCACGCTACGCTACACGGTTACTTGTTTGCTAGCACATTTATTGTGAACTATTTTGCAGAAATGTGTGAGTTGTAAAAATAAAATCCGTATGCTCGCGTAACCATCTGCCACACCGTTTGGTATACTAGATTTTCTCGTTTGAAACGGTAAGGAGATGACATTTTGACAGAGCGTATAGACAAGCGATACCCACCAAGAAAATGCGCGAAATTGACCCAAAATTCCTTAAAATCGATCCCGGTTGTTACTATTAAGTAGCAGTCGTTAAGCCATGTCGCAAGCTTTTGGGCGGCATGAAACTATCCAACACTAGAGTAGACCACTAACCCCTCCACCATTTCGTACTGGAACAGCATGAAGGAGTACGTATGCCTTACACCTCTTCAGGTATGAGGTTAGATCCGTGCTCTGTAGTAGGCCATTACTTGGTTGAAGCCAAGCGTTTATAAACGTCTTAGTCGGCCCAGACCGAAATATCAGCGCTGTGCTCACGCGCGGCTAAGGCTGAGGCTGGGCCCATTCGCCGCGCGTTGTTAGCTGCAGCACAGACATTTACCGAATTGATTGTTCTGTACCTAGCTACCGTACCATTGAGGCATTTTGTGTTTTGTTTTCTCCCCTTACAACATTAATAATAACACAATATATGTAAAGATTCTTGTATTGTGTTATTATTAATGTTGTGTTTTTGTTTAATGTTTACCTGCTTTATGTTTAACTGTATTTATAATGTCAGCTGCGGCTTTTTATCGGCGAATAAACATATTTTCTTTCTTTCTTTCTTTCTTAGCATGTATTCTCTAGCCACCATCGCGAGACAACCGTTGGTAATCTACATTCGGTATCCGTTTCTCATTACTGGTGGATGGCGGATGGCAGTAACCCCGTGGGAGCGAGCCGGCCCGTTACACCGAGCACAATGAACGAACACGTTTGTTTATAAATCGTCGTGATTCCGAGACAATTCCATTCAATTCATGCCAGTTCCCGTATCTAGTGCACAAACGGAATCTTGAGGCCTACTAAGAACCGAGCGCACGCACGTTGTGTTTGTACCAAGGATCTCCGTAACCGAAACCGAAACTCGGATATCCAAAATAAATATATATCTGTAATCGTAATCGAATCTGTCATAAAAGTTTCGGTTAATTTCACCCTCGCTTCGCTTAAATCAACTAAACATTGTAGCGCAATGATAGATAACCTGTGGCCTTCCTCAAGAACGTGAAAAACACAAAAAAAGAACTTCAAATCCGACTGACAGTTCAACAGATAAGCGCGATTAAACAAAATGTAATTTCACTCAACATTTTTTCACAACGCGCCTAACGAAGTTTAACTTCAATAACTTTTCAGCTTTATCCGTACTCATCATAATACATAATATTATGACGCAAAAGTCACCCTGTTTATCTGTTGCCTTTTCATACTTAATCCACTAAATCGATATAGACTATTGACGAAGATATATATTGTGATGGAGATAATTTGAGACCCTGGAAAAAGTAAGTAAGTAAGTAAGCAAGCAAGCAAGCAAGCAAGCAAGCAAGCAAGCAAGCAAGCAAGCAAGCAAGCAAACAAGCAAGCAAGCAAGCAAGCAAGCAAGCAAGCAAGCAAGCAAGCAAGCAAGCAAGCAAGCAAGCAAGCAAGCAAGCAAGCAAGCAAGCAAGCAAGTAAGTAAACATTTATTCAGGAAAGGACATAATATAATATTCAAATTCAAATTCAAATTCAAATTTATTTATTTGCTTAAAAGTTGTATTGTGTCCCCTTGGAATCATTTTAACCTGTCGGTTCATGGAAACTACATGAGAAAAACTATTTTTATGGGCCTTCATTAACGCAATACACCCTGCGTTATATAAGTATAGATATTAAATTATTAACCCCACAACAAAGGGGATGGCATCGACGCGAAACAACAGGTGGTGTAATTATAGACCATGAGCCGACGCGACACTCGATGCGTTGCTTGCACGACTGAATGACAACGATGAATACCAAATAACAGATAATTAACAATTTTATATGTATTGCTGATCACAGTCGACACGTGTGCGACATACACTTCACCATACTTGAGTTTAATGCATTTAGAATCACTACATGGCATAATGATAAATCAAAGTCTATTTACTTGTGTTTCAAATGAAAATCTGCTGCACAGATTTTCTTCATGCGATTTTACCAGTACAAAGTGACGTACATAAAGGAACTAGGTGCGTGGAAAAAACATGAAAAATATTTAAAACGAAACATAAAAACTAGTAACAATTATTAAGCGAGGATGAATTACTAAAATTATAATAACTAAACAAGTACTTAATAATACTATCTAATAAAGTTAGGTACACATTAAAAATTCAATATAAAAATCCTATAAGTTTGGTGATTACATTTAATAATGGGTGTCGCTAATAACAGAAATTATAAGGATGTATTTACCTATTGGGCTTCGTAGGGAATGTTAAACGATTCATAAGCCCCGCTATTATTGCAATTGCCGTAAGGATGATTGGGGCTATTGCAATAATAGCGGGGCTATCTGCTAGTTTACTTCCAATTGACACAACTTTAAAAAATATTAATGAAAAATCGATCAAGTGCGAGTTGGACTCGCATTTTAACTCTTATGATTTATTCAGTAGCAAGATAGAAAACCACATTTTTTAAGGTTGCTTTTTACTTTTATGGGACCCATTTTGAGATATAACTTTTTCACTTTTTTATTTTTGTCCATGTTATCACGGACACGACAAATCAACTATTTCTATAATTTGTTAAATGCAGACACAACGGAGGCATATTAATAGAGTTCCGCTTACCACCCTTAAGTACAGCCCTAAAAAGCGTTTCATTGTTCGGGAATTAGAAGAATGTCGGTAATAAGGATATAAGTGTACAAATTTGACCCACGCACACGTTTGTCGGCGTGCCCACATAAATAATGCATCGTACGTCGGCGGTCGTATTATCGAGAGTCGGAACCGTGCGTCGTGTCGTGACCGGAATCGATAACCAGCGGCGAGAAACCATGTCAGTGTGTAAACACCATGCGACAGATGGCATCGATGCTACTGTATGGTTTGCGTAAACGGATCGGATCGTTTATCGAACAGATCACTAAATGGTTTGCGGAATCTGTAGGTTGTCTTCAAACCAACGAGGCTTGATTGTGTGCGCGCCGTTGCACCACCACGTACGAACAAATTTACGTATCTATAAGAAGTCGTCTGAAATTTTTGTGTGCGTTCTACAGTGAGAAACTGCGGCGCAGCGGCACAAAAGAACCTTTGCTTGAAATTAGCGTACTTGTTTCTAAATACTCTGATATACTAAAAATACTCTGAAAAGTGGGCGACCAGTAGGTAAATTAAAGGCTCTTGTAAATGTACCTACATATGTATAATCTCCACGAGCCTCCACGAACGTGCCCAACGATTATAGATTTCACTTTTGTTTCCAAATCCAAATTACTATTTAACACAGTTCTTCATATTGATTGATTTATGTATCATCAGTTTAAAAGGAATAGATAAAAACAGAGAAGTAATGTATTTGTTTGTTGGACAAAATTCATATGTAGGTAGGTACTAATAAAAATAACTGAATTCAATAACAAGATTGCCACATTGCACAACAAGTGGTGCGAACGAGGGTGCACGTAACCCCAACCTTGCGCGAAATCGATACCAACCCCTCACTGGATCGCACCCCTAGCAGAGAGCGTTTCGGTCATTATATCCGCCAGTTTTGGGTTAAATGCATCAATCTATATTTCAATAGCTGGCCTGGTAGTGTTTTGCAATGTGCAACATTCAGGCTTTTAAATATACAGGATCTTCCGTAATCAGCGACCCAACGGTAGGATAGAATCACGATGATGGCCCACCAGAAAATATAAATTTTATTCCTGTGACGTCATTATTTTCAGATCGGGCCCAACTGACGGCTAAACGTGCATAACATAGCTGTTGCATAACATAGTCGACGCGACCCCTAGGATTACTCCCTTAAAGCCACAAGGCTATGAGCGCTAAGTTTGTAAATTGTATCGCAAAATGAACTCGGCACCATCGTTAACACTACACAGCTTTTATCAAGGGTGTACTATTTCTTACTTAAGTCATATATAGCATTACGAATAGAGCCATAATAATAACATGAGATCACGTTTCGATCCCAAGAACTTAACAGAACAATAAATTGAAAGATTTGTGACATCAGCATATGATATCACTGTATTGTAGACACTTGAATAACAGGATGGAATTCTGATCAAGTCCGCATTCACGACACACTGACTGTAACCCGTGTATAGCCTAATCTAAATCTGTAATAGTTTCTGATCTTCTGTTCCCAAATAAAACAAAATAGTTGACATTCGCTGTCACACCTGGTCAAGTGCAGATTGGGGAACTATTTCTATATGTATAAGCGGTAGAAGATCCACCTTTTGGCTGGTCACCGTTCCACATGAACATCCGCAACACCTAAGACATCCACGAAGCCTTACCGGTCAAGAAAGTAAGAAGAAGTAACAGAAAAGAATGAAAGAGAAACTGGCTCTCAAGCCCCAACCGAAACACGACAAGTCGTTTGACAGGTGCCTCGAACAAAAGTAAGTTGGCAACTATCCCCCGCACCAATCTGTATCAATAAAGGAATATTTGTATTTTGAAATTCCCCTCTTTCCGATGTGTAATGTCTTGTCTGGAATTATAGATATGCTATTGATCTAGGTATATGATATATAGTGGTATAAATATATGTAATAGACAAAAACACACATTTATGCAGGTAAGCAAATCTATTCCCAATAAAATTTTCATTACAACGTAGTCGGGTTTTAGGTTTTTACCTTATATCATATTTTATCCGATTTCTTTTACTTTACGTATCTGTAATGAGACCATTAATCCTTTGCTTGCTCCCATTCCGCGGCAGTATTTAACCGTTACTTGTACTTATCGCGGGTTAACTTCTCGCTTGTTTTACACTTAACGAGTAACTGCAAGATATAATAATGTAATGTCATACATACCGTTCGGATATCGTTGGGCAGTAGACCATCCAATTTATTGAAGACGATTATTATACCTACAAAATTATCACGATACACGATTATCATTCCTGCTTTCATTTCTTTCTACACTTTTTTTAAGTATTTTAGTATATGGAAACTGTAGACTTTGGGCACGGTAATAATACGTGCTTTGGGACAGACTTTGGCATTTGTCTTGCGAGACAGTTCGCTAATTACTACACGCGCAATGACGTGTTTGGTTGCATCGTTTGACAGCCAGTTTCCCGCCTTAATTGCTTCCAGCTTGGTCAGCCACACCAGCTACAGCCTGGCATAATAATAGTCCATAGCCGGCAACGATCGCTAACAATCAAATCCAGGTCTATTGTCGGCCTTTGAACAAAAATTAAGCCTGTGGCTTCGGCGGTGAGCTGCTAAACAAATATCACTGCTACATCTTTGATTGTTAATTGACTAGAAATAACAAAGTCGCAAGTACTGCAATAGGACCAGGTGTTTACCTCTTTACACATGTAACAGTGTTTAATTGACACCGATCAGACCAGTTCGAGCATATCCGAGTCTCGCACGACAGCTACCACGATCGTGTTTAGCGCCAACGGACGATAAACGCGTATCTTTTTAGCACTCGTAAATTCAACCAATTTGGCGCGCTATCGCATATGCAATTTCAAACCAGTAATTGTTTATGCTAATTTTTTTTAACAATTGTATTCGAAACTTGGAATACTTTTCGAGGTCTTTGAAAGAATTAACTTCCATTTTGAATCATACATATTTTAATAGTTAATATCAGTTTTATTTGAAGTTATACATGTATAACAAGCTTCATTCAATCTTCCAAATTTAAGTCATCTAAAGAAAAAAATATATAATATGTTAGTATAGTTTTTTATATTCCAAAATAAAACATTATTTTGGAATATAAAAAACTATACTAACATATTATTTTTTTTACTTACATAATGTAAGTTACCGGTTGACTACGTTCCCACCTGATGGTAAGGGGCGACGTAGCCCTTAGATGGTAAGACGCGTTAACTCAGAAAATACCTCACTCTTGACTCCCACATAATAATCGGAGGGGCACACCGACGCAGGCAAGTCATTCCAGTCCTTCGCGGTACATATCATAAGAGGCGAAGCAAAGTGCGTGTTCGTACCGGGGAGATAAGATTATGACATAGAGAACGTGACATAAGATTGGCAGTTAAGTATTTCCATACGACACATTTTAAATAATTTAAGTTGTATTTATATTTCTTTGCAACAATCAGCACAGGTGGAACTTGTTTTGGTATGGACCCACCACCCTCCCTTATCTCCAGGTAGGTATATACCATTACAACTTATTCCAATAGTACACGACACGTGTTTCGCCCCAAAACAGAGCATCATCAGGTGATGTGGACTCTACAACGGTTGGTCGTCGACTCGCAGTTCCACCTGTGCGGATTTTTGCAAAGAAATATAAATACAACTTAAATAACAATGGATTTCCGCAAAGTAACGCCTGATACAATAAATTATACATTTTAAATAAGACAATTTTAAAACAATATCGAGGACCACATGTTCCCTCGAGATTTCTCCTCTACTTACCGTTCAAAATGAGAGAACCTTGGTCCCCAGACATCCTAATTTAAAGGCCAATTACTAAATAATACATTTGGCTTTCTCTGCTATGGACGCCATAAAAAACGGAATGGGTTTTCTTTTGGGATCCCGATCAGTTCCCCCATTGTGTCCGGTTGATGAAAGTTTCGACGCGCTCCAAATACTAACCAGATAGGTACTTTAACTACAGAACTTTAAGCAAGGCACTACTTTAATACATAAATACCTAGGTACTGAGACTTTGGAAGACGCTCCGCAAAGATCCATACTAATATTATAAACTAGCTGTCTTTGCCTACCTTGCCTTTTAACCTCCTTTATTTTCCGGTGAGTCCCATTAAAATCGGTCGAGCCATTTTTGAGTTATACGTTATACATAGAGGGACATACAGACGGACATCAAATATTTCAAAAATAAGAAATATATCACAAAATTTGACAAAAAAATGTTATTAATGTACAAACAGATTACATATTTATGTATACAGTAGTCTAGAAATATAGAAATAGATAAATAGACGGTCGAGCTTATTATCATGTTTAGTACCACCGCCTATCACGGTGCCTAGTACGTAGTACCATTTTTACCTTGTAAAAATTGTTTTCTAGTAGTCAAACTCAAACTCAAATCGTTTATTTCACGTAGATATTTTTGGTACACTTATGAAGGTCATTTTTTGCATTTTAGTAGTTCTTCAAGGGTAGTAACAAAAACACAATTGTGACCGAATTAGAACGAAACTTTTACTAACAATTATCAACTGGGCTGTTACTAATAACAACTAAAATGACTAACTATCACTTACAGTCCCCGACCCAGTCCTCACTTAATGCACTGACCAACTAACATTCTTAATAACACCCTCTGCTGACTGGAATAGCCATCCTAGTCCTGATTTGAGTATTGTTTTGTGACAGTCACAGTTCTCATGGGCGGCAGCGGAAGGGTGGTGCAGTACACTCGTTTGCCAGCGTAAATTAATCCAGCGTTATTAATTAAACAAGCTTAATAATCCCCTGACAGACTAGACGCTCGGTAAGTACCTATTTCCATAAGATCAACAGGGCGTTACAACCTTACGCAAAGTTTACAATACAGGTTAAACACCCGTGTTTACGTGGTCGCGTCGGAAGCGCCAAAAACATTGACCACGTGCGCGCTAATAATAGTCGACGTATGCACGTACGTACAGACGGCGGCTTCCTAGACCAGGTGCTAGCGAATCCTTTTGAAGTCATTACCGACATTCAAAACCATAACTATAATTAATTACCTATTAAATAATAAAAACTAGTTTCTGCCTACTAAAATTATGAATATAATTATTTAATTAATTACTAATATGAATCCAAATCCAATTATAGTTGTACCAACCGATTTATTGTCTACTTTTAATTTAGTAGTGAGGATTGTTTACTTACTATTATTTTAATTTTATGATATTTCAATTACAATTAATTTAATTATTACATTCATTAAATATGTTATCAAATCTTTTAACATAGACAGTATAAAACGACTATAATTTTTAATTGATTTAATCTACGCCTGTTTAATTACATAATTATTATAAAATTCCTACCAAATTTTACTGACTTAAAATCAAAAAAAGATTTATCAAATCATCATAATCATACACATGATCAATCAATTTATACTAAGTATAACAATTAAATTAAATATTTGGCCTCTAGTAACCTTCTCCTGATTGCCAGCCAGCTCTCTATCTATAAAGTACCTACATATTATGGTATTTACATTGATGAGGTATGTTCACGTCACATAGATAATTTCTAATAGAAATCTAAAACTAGTAATTTAAACTAGTAAGTTAATTTTTAAACTAGTAACTAGTTTAAAAATGCATGTTTATTAGTTACTTGGAATTTTATCTTTGTAATAATATAGCCTGCGGCATAATTTAATCATTACATATATTTAAGGTGGTGGAGTATGGTATGGTTTGCCCCCTCAGTTATGAACAGAGACCCGTGCTCAGTAGTGGGCCTCTAATGGGTTGAAGCCAAGATCCCCATGTCCCCAACACGTGAACTAACAACCTGAAGAGCATGGAGCCAGCTATGAAATATTAAAATAGCTGTAACATTTGCTCTTTTTTCGTTTACAACTGTAATTGCAGAAACACAAATTTGTAAGTTAGACATAAGGATATTTTGCATATTTTGTGTTGGTAGAAAACAAAAAATGTTTTACCATAACCAAACTTGAAACCCTCAAGGGTAATAATATGATAATACCATTGTCCTACTTAAAATACACATAAAACCAAACAGGTTTGGAAAAATAATCCACTTCTAATTATCATTTTCTTGTATAATTACATGAAACCTACATGTTCCTATCTATGATGTAAAGTCAAAATAGTTTTTGAGTACAATGCACTGCCATTACATTTATCTTTAACTACTAGGTTTAAAACACAACATCATCATCGTCTTCATCATCATTAGAGGCTAGAACAGAGTTTTTAATTTTATTTTACTGAATTTCTGGTCACTGCAACGTATCTTTGATAGCTAGCTATACCCATAATGGCCCACTACTGAGCAAAAGGAGCCGCATAGCAGCCTAGAGCATACTCAACCATGCTGCTCTAGCACGGATTGATGGAGGGGTTGGGTAGTTTGGTAGAAATTGAATACAAACTTTGGATGTTCACATTGCCTGCTGACACATGAATAAAAAAATTAAGATCTTTCTTTTCAAGTATGTGAATTTATAATGAGCTGTCTATGTTTGTAACATGAAATAATAAAAAAACATTTAAACCAGAAATAAATTTTCATCATCATCATCACGGCAACTCCTAACTGTCCCACTGCTGGACTCAGGTCTCCTCTCACAAAGGTGTACAAACATCCACCGCCCAGGCCAAGTGCAGATTATTTATTTATTTACACACCAACAGTATTACACACAAATTTTGATATAAGTGTTTTCTTTAAACGTAACATGTGTGCATGCCATTATAGGCGTAAACAACATTTTGCTACAGACTATGTTTAGGTTTAAGTTTACACTAAAGTTAAGTATATCCAAATATTATTTATAAATTACTTAATATTTAAAACAAAAATTCAAACAGGGCTTAATAAATTGTACACAAGTTATATGGTCAGATGCTGAATTATTTTTGTTTGATGTTATTATGATATTGCATAAGATTAGCAGGCTGCACACAATAAGTAATTAAATTCTAATACGCACATAATTTTTGAAATTGGAGGTGCATACTTGACTATCACTGCTTTGAAGTGTTACTGTTTATTAATTTATTCACTTACAGTAAAACTAAAGACACCTTTCAATGTTTCTCAATGGCTTGTAAAATAGTTTTTACTATGATCTCAGGGATTTAAGTGATATTCTCGGTATCATGAGTTTAGACAATAATTAATAACAATACCATCAAAATGACACTCTTGCTTGAAATCCAATTAAGTACCTACTTATGTGATTTTAAATTTGGTATAATTATGCAGATCAATATTATTGAAAAAACGTCCATAAACTACATTATCTTACAGCGTAAAGGTAGACTTTTTTATTTACCATTAAGTAATTCAAACTTAAAAATTTTGGTTAATTAACTGTATCAACATCCGACTTTGTCGTAGAAGAATAGCATAATAAGTCTTACTAATTAATGCTAATTGCTTAAAAGATATGTACAATATAATTTCGTTCAGTCCGAACGATTTACTAGGGCGAGTTTAGAAAATGCTGAGCGTACGCTTCAAGCGGCGAAGTGTGACGGAGACTGTCCGCAATTAAAATCTTTGACCTACCTTCATATCCGATACTATTTGCTGGTACAGGTTCCATAGCGGGGAACAATCCTTTTCAGTAGTCCCCTCCATTGTCAAAATTATCACAAATACAACTCAATAACTCACGAAACACAATCAAACGCACGAAATAACACAGACCGATTCGTGAGCGGTCACCGCGCCATAACACAAATACGACAACTGTTGCATTTTTCTTAATTATACCATCAGTTTTTACACGTACGGTCACTATCTACATTTCACTTTATGCATCTACGCGAAATACAACTGCCACACAATACGATATGCAACAAATCAATATTTATAAACACGAAACACACTCCATCAAATCGGTGCGAACGATGGAAGTAAACCAAAACCCCGTGTTTTGAAGTGAGCGTAAATAAAAAAATACTACAATCACCGATACATTTTTTCTAAATTTATATGAGCACGTTCATTTATAAAACTTCATTTTCACATAATTTTCATACACAAAACAAGATGTAAACTCAGCACACTATTATGGAACGATGTAGCGAGCTAGCGCCTAGCGAGCGACGAGACGAGACGACACGAGCCGAACACACGAACACAGACACACGGCAGAGAACAGAAACATCACCGCACCGCCGGCAGCCGGCAGCAACGACCAGCGACCAGCGAGGACAGCCAAGGCATAGACTAAACTAAGTAGAGCTAGAGAAACAAGTAGAGATTCACCAGTCGGAATTGTATCTCTACCGGGTCTGTGGTTCTATTTACCAATATCGCCATAGTGAATAAATTGTCTATGACTGTCTGATTTAGAATAGTGATGGGTCGAGACGGTCGAGTCGCTATTTTTGTGGATCGAGTCGACTCAAGTCGACCTTGGAGCATGCAAGCGGATAATGCTGCCTATCTCATTTTCTCACACGTTAAAACGTGTCTGTCTCTTTTTATTGTCGCTTTTTCGTTCCATCAACTTTCAAATCACAACGATGTTATAGAAGTTTTCACTTCAAAAAAATTGGCTGTCTGTAAAGTCGGTTTACTGACGATAGTTGAACGTGACAACGTCTTAAGAAAATACTGATGCAATGGTAGCATTTTTCAAAAGAAAATTTTAATTTCATTTGTGTAATAGATTTGTCAATGTCAATTATAGCATAACCTACAATCGCTGCACTAGCGGACCGATGCTATTCATTTTAATGATGAAAGCACGAATACCTATTCGACAATATATCACTGAATATATAATTAATATCGAAAGAATCATTACCTTTATCGCTGTAATTATCGTTGCTATAAACAATTGACACCACATTCACTTTTCACTGCACTTGATACTCGATCAAAACATATAAATGTACTATAGTATAGCAGCTGTCCACGCAGACGCATCGCTCACTCAAGTAGGAGAGAGACGGATGTCGGACGCTGCCGAACGCTGCCGAACGCAAAGGCCGATTGCTACGCCGTTACGGTAACGACGGTAACGACGCATGAGTCATGTTTTTTCATGCGTGCCACCGGCTCTATCGAATTATAAGACGTTGTCACGTCAAAATCAAAATGTGTGCAATTCACACGTGCTAGAAGTGAAAACTTAAAAAAAAGGAATACTGACAGTACAAATATTGATGTTTTCCTTTGCTTACGTAAGCCGCCACTTTGCCGATGCTTCCTATCTCATTTGCTCTCACGTTAAATGTGTCTGTGTCGTTTTCGTTTCCGTTTCGTTTCATTTGCGTGTCATTTTCGTTTCATCGAATTCCACATCACTACGATACTATAGAAGTTTTCACTTCAAAATTTTGATGTTTTACATCTGCCAGCCGTCCCGTGACGGCTCACATTTTTTTAAGTGAATATTTCTTTAGTATCGTTGTGATTTGGAATTCGATGAAACGGAAATAACGCGCAAATTAAACGAAACGGAAACGAAAAAGACACAGACACATTTTAACGTGGGAGAAAATAAAATAGGAACATTAGTAAGAGTTAGAACTTAAATTCGCTGCAGCGCTAAAACAAAACTTATGACATCTAACCAAACTATTAAAACATGCAGCACTAGATCCCTATAGTATAGGGTATCGTTTACTCGCGACCAAAACGCGATAAGCGCCATGAATTTCGAGGCGCTTACGCGTACAATTTTACAAATATCATAAAAGTCAAATTTTCATGAAATATTTTTTTGAAGAATTCACTTGTAGCATGTGTGAATTGCACACATTTTAATTTTTTGTTTATTTGTAAAACCGTGAACAAATTTGTTCATGGGACCATGTACTATATAACCCGCGTTAGACCATTATAATACACATAATCCTAAATTTTCACTTGCCTACCCCCAACCATTATCCCATAACGCGCTTTTTGTATCTACAAATATGACGAAACAACGTTCGCGGGTTCAGCTAGTATCTAAATATATATAGTGTGTGCTTTGTGTGCTTTGATTAGAAATCCATGTACCTACCTAATGTAATAAAAGAACTTTGGTTAAAAGGTCCTAAGTTATACATTCGATAAATTTTGCGACTCATTGTACATCACTATTGACAATAAAGAACAGAAATTTACTCAAACTTGATGAGTACGGTGATGAAACAAACAGACGTCAAATAATAATGAAATAAACGTCAACCTCTACATGTTAATCTATGACGTCAACGGTCAACGGGGGAGTTTTCCTTTTAGATGTTTTCTACTTTTCTGTTTTCTCTTCTCAAAAAATTTTCTTGTTGTATATTTTATGACGGAACTACCTAATTGTAGAAAGAAATATAAATGCTGTAATTTATACTGGATGAATGTAGAGCTGACGTGATATACGCAATTTAATTTCAATTGTAATTTAACAAGTAAAATTGTCATTCATTAAGAATGCCACCAATAATAAATACTTCAGGCTTTAAAGCCGGTAGTATTTACAGAATGAAACTTGTGAATTTCGTGTACGTATATTTTAAATAGTGCCTCATATTTGAGATATTACATCGAATGGAAGTGACGCCAAATTGTTTGTATTTTTACAGAACCTACAAAAATGTGGAATTGTATCCAGGGAAATCTTTGAATATGATAATAGGTCCTAATGGGACTGGCAAGTCGACCTTTGTGAGCGCTTTGATACTAGGATTGTGTGGGAACATCGCATCAATTGGACGAGCTAAGCAGGTTTTTACAATTTAATATTTTTCTCCATCATTACAGCTGGCAAACAAGCAAAAAGGGCATGGTAAATAGTGACTATACACTGCTCATGCACAAATGCAACACTAGGGACCTTGGTAAAGCTTGTCTGAATTTAACAAGTACCTGTTTACTTACAATATTTTAAAATGTGACAAACTCACAAAACCAAGCACTATATCTCTCATCCATCCATCCTCCCATCAGCCTTTGTCCATTCACTGCTGGACGGCTGGATAGGGCTGTTTGGGCTGCTACCAGTAAGGATCAACATCTATTTATTCGTATCAAAATGCAATGTGAAAATATTATTTATTTCCAGATATCTGAATATGTTAGATCAGGTTGTGAAGAAGCAACAATTGAAATAGATCTGTATCAGGAGACAGGGATGCCAAATGTGAAAATCACTAGGGTTTTTAACTTAAAAGAAGTTTCCAAATGGTTCATTGACAACAAATTGGTAAATCAACAAAAGGTCAAGGAATTAATGGCCAGATTTGAAATACAGGTAAAAATAACAGACATTAGTATTTAAGTTCCATCATCATCATCACAACATATAACTGTCCCACTGCTGGGTACGGGTCTCCTATGAAAATGTGAGGGGTACAGGTCATAGTCCACCACGCAGGCCTAATGCGGATTGGCAGACTTCACACACCTTTGAACTTAAGAACATTATAGACAACTTTCAGGTGTATAGGTTTCCTCACGATGGTTTCCTTCAAGGAAGCAATTAAATTCTAATACACATAATTTTACAAAATAGAGGTGCATTCAGTATTTGTACACGCCCCATGGTTTGGGAATCCGAATATCAAACCACTAGGCTATTACTGCTATCACAAATTGAGTACATGTCATAAATTGAAGTCATTCGGAATTAAACAGGTCGATAATCTTTGCCAATTGTTACCTCAAGACCGAGTCAAGAATTTTTCACAATTGAAACCCCACGAACTTCTCATAAACACCCTCTCTGCTATCGGTGAGCAGAAAAAAGTGGAAGAATTGGCAAAACTGAAAAATTGGCGTTCTGAACAATGCGACCTTAATACTAAGTTACAGAAGAGTGAAAAAAGGAAGCAGGATTTAATAAAAGAAAATCAAATGTAAGGGTTTTGGTATTTCATTGTTTCTACACAAATATCTGGAATAGTGGAATACTTTTTATTTTTATTTTTCATAGATAGGCAACAAGCTAAGGGCCCAATTGTTTGATGATAAATAATCACTGTAGCCCATAGACATCAGTAGAACAAAAAACATCACCGATGCCATTTTTTTTATGGCCTAAGCAGGCAAACGAGCAGACGGATCACCTGATGGTAAGTGATCACCGTCGCCCATGGACATTGGCAACACCAGGGGCTTCACCAACGACTTTTTAAGGACTTTTTGGAGGACCCCATGTCATAGCCTTGCTGTCCAAGGAAGAAGAGTTACAAAAAAAGGGGTGTTATTTGGCGGCCGAGCTGAGGGAGGGTGATTCGGCCTTCACGAAAAGATTATTAAACAAGCAATAATATTAATGACTTAATAACAATACATGTTGATATTATAATCTACGTGTTTAGCTTACCTTCCTACCATCTAGTAAAGGGCTTCTTCGGCATTGGTCATCTCCATGCCAGAAGAAGATACGGAAATTTTATAATGCCTCTATAGGTACTAAAAATATGTTATCCAATCAACACATATTTTAAATGCTCTTTGTTGCTTTGTTGTTCAATGTTCAATGCCCTGTCAATTCAAAATACACAAACAGCTTCACACTAGTTTTAACACATGGCAATATTTTTCAGACTGCAAGGCAGAATAGATACATTCAATCGAAGAAAGGAAATCGACAATGAGATTAAAGTTTGCAACAGAAAGAAGTTGTGGTTAGAAGCAGAAATTTTGAAGAATGATTGTCAAAACTATGCCAAAGATAAAAAGGCGGCTGAAGCTATCGTTAAGAGAAACAAGAAAAAGCTTCAACCATTTGAGGATACTCGGAAGAAAGTTGACAATGAAATAAACCAATTGGAAAATGAGAAACTGTCTTTGGTAAGTCACTATTTAAGAGGCCAAATTAGTAAATTGAATTCGAGAGTGAATAAGCTGCCACTAAGTTAGTGTGATCTACCATCCAAGACCACGTCTCCACTTACCATCAGGTGGGATTGTGGCCAAGGATTAACTTATAATTAATAATAAAAAAGTTAAAGTACTAAAACTTTTTTTATGGCTTACCGTGCATTTGTCAGAGGACTCATTTTATTTTTTAGATGTCAAGAGGGGCTTAGTGTAAAGTCAAATCCAAGTTTGTGGGGAGGATGATTTTTTTGTGATTTATTTGACAAACTATAGCTCTCACATAAAATTTGTAAGAACATTTTTCGTATTGGATTTAACTTAACACTAACCCCTCTTGACATAAAAAAAATAAAATTGCGTCCTCTGACAATGGCTGTTAACAAATGTAACTTTTCAATGAACTAGATTTGACGTTTGTCATTGCAGTGAAAATAGATTTATAATAAATTCATGGTAATAAAACATAGATACACCAATGAAACCAAATTCTGTGAATGTCTATGACATAGTCTATTATGATGTAATTAAAAAAAACAAAATAAAAAACATCGTTTATAAGTGGATTTAATTTATATTTATCACTCTTTGTGCTTAAGTTTAAAAAAAAGAAGGAAATATGTTAATTTAAACTTCCATGTTCAGGATGCTTATTATTGAGTAACAATTTGCTTAGCTTCGGTTATTGGGGCATAGCATAGGTACCTCAGAGAGTGTGTCAGTAGTTGAATTATTTTTCAGAACGCCAATATTAACGGATTGAAAGATCAGATGGTTGACTCACTTAACTCGGTGAATATTCAAAATAATAAAATCGAAGAACACCAATCTTGGTACCTCGAGCAAGAGAAACGACTAGAGAGAGAGCAACAGGAGTTAGAGGAGGAAAGAGTTAAGCTTGATCGGCTGCAAGTTAATTTGGATGATGCGAGGCTCAGATATGGTGATGGTGAGTAATTGGAATAAGGGTTCCATTGCTGCCAGGGGCAAACATATGGCAGATACCTAATTGTCTGGTCTGTGTGTGTGTGTCTGTGTGCGCGTGCGTGCGTGCGTGCGTGCGTGCTTGCGTGTGTGTGTGTGCGTATGTAAACCTCTCATAACTTTTAAACGGCTTAATTGTCTGAAACGCTGGCACTCCAACGACGGCATTCCAAAGCGGCATTTAACTGAACTTAGTTTTCCTGAAATTTTGAACCGATCGAGCCCGGTGGATTTTAAGAAATTCCATTGTGGATCGTGAACGACTGTCATTCCATTACACTGTGTGCTGTATGTCGACTGTGTGTAATTTTTTTGTGCTGTGGTAAATAACACCTAGTTCTGTTATTACAGAAGCAGCAGTGAATCAGGAGTTTATAAATCTCCGCAGACAATTGAATGATTTGGAAAGGCTGAAAAGTAGATTGAAAGAGAACAAGCTGGACGTCGAGAATAGGTTTAATCAAGAAGTGTTCCCTGAAATAGCGCGGCTCCAAAGCAGGTAACGTAACTTCACAACACCACTGTTCCCACCTTCGTATAATGTGGAAGTCTTCAAGAGGAGAGTGAATAGGCTTTTAATAAGTTAGTGCGTCCAACATCCTCTACTTCATCGCCACTTACCATCAGGTGGGATAGTTGTCAAGCATTAACTTATCTCATGTAAAAAAAAACGCCGCAGTATATTTAAACACGTAGTTTTCTAACAAAGGAACCTACGAGGCTTGTTTGTGTGCGTGCCGTTGCGCCATGCGCGCACACATACATCATCATCTTCCTGCCTCACCCCCAATTTTATTTGTGGTCGGCGCAATATGTTTTTCCCTCCATCTTCCCTATTTGCCGTCACTTCTGTGACGTGAGTGTGGAGCGTTATAACTTCGACACTGACTCCCTTATCTTCCAAATCCTCTCTTACACAATCTATCCATCTTTTCTTTGGCCGTCCCCGTCCCCTTGGTCCATCCACATTCATATAAGTCACTCTTCTCGTCACATGCGTTTCCTCTCGCCTCATCACATGCCCATACCACGACATTCGGCCTTCAACTTTTCTCACACACATACAGTTTGATGAATTTACTATAGCGTTAAAGTTAAGTGGGTGGTGTTTGTGGTTAGGTCACTCTGAAAACCAGCGGCCGCGGTTCCCCCGCGACCATAATGCTGAGCGTGAACCTTTCTCACGTTTCTACACATATACTATGTTATAATAAGCAGTGATAGCCGTGTGGTTGAACGTTGGACTGCCGAATCGGAGGGTCCGGGTGCAAACCCCGCACGCACCATTAATTTTCAAAAATTATGTACATATTAATATTTAATTATCACTTGCTTCGGTGAAGGAAAACATCGTGAGGAAACCTGCACACCAGAGAGTTCTCCATAATGTTCTCAAAGGTGTGAAGTCCGCCAATCCGCACTTGGCCAGCGTGGTGGACTATGGCCTATACAGGACAGTTGTGATGATGATGATGACTATGTTATAACTTGAGGTTTCATAACGTTGTAATAGGGTGAAATAAATACTTCTTTTTTTCTTTCTTTCTTTCTTTCTTTCTTTCTTTCCCACCTAACGCGGCCGTGTCTGAACCCAGGATCCGGTCGCTGGAGGACGTGGACCGCAAGCGGCTGCAGACGCTGCAGCGGGCCAGCGCCGACGCGCACCAGGCGCTGCTCTGGCTGCGCGACAACCGCGGGCTGTTCCGGGGGGACGTCTGCGAGCCCATGATGCTCGAGGTACCACTTCAAACGGGATCTATAAATAAATAACGCTACACACTCACAGCCGCACACTAGGATTCCCTGTGTCGTGGGTGCCATGGACAACACACCCAGACCAAGAACGCAAATTTAAATTCATCATTCAAATTTCCGCCTCGCTGGGAATCGAACCCAGGACCCTCGGAACGGCGATCCGGCGTGTTAACCATTGCGCCATCCGGGTCGTCAATCTTGACATGACGATGATCACAACCCCATAACCGTCCCACTGCTGGGCACGGGTACAGTTCAAGTCCACCACGCTGGCCAAGTGCGGGTTGGCGGATTTCACGCGCCTTTGAGAACGTTGTGGAGAGCTCTCCGGTGTACAGGTTTCCTCATGATGTTTTCCTTCACCAAAGCAAGTGATAATTAAATTCTAATACGCACATAATTTTTGAAAATTAGAGCTGCGTGCGGGGTTTGAACCCGAGCCTCCCGGTTCGAGAGTGCAACGGTTTATTGTATAAAGAAGGTTTATATGTATAATATATTAAAGTTATGTGTAAATTGGTTGAAATATGACGATAACAGTCGAGAATGACAAAAAAATGTAATAAAAAATTCATATTGTGCATACGTACATGGCGGAGCAGAGGCGCGCACATAAACAAGCCTCGTTTATAATTACGAGATATAGTACGGCCGACGGTTCTAGGCCGGTCTGAAGTTAAGCTTTCGGATATAGTGCGCAGGTATTGTACTTTATTAGAGATAGCGACACGAACATTGAGCGTGTGACTGAAACAAACAATACTCAAAGTGACACCCCGCGCGTCTTGCCACCATTTCGACCCTAAAATTGACTTCTGCGCAGCGACCCGAACAAAGTTCAGACCGGCCTAGACCCCAATATTATGACATACTACATTTTTTTTTTGATTTAAGGCAGCAAACGAGCATGCAGCACCACCTTCCGCTGCCGCCCATGACAATTGCGACCGACTTAGAACAAGACTCATATGGGGACTGCGATAGTTAGTCCGGTTAGGTGACGTTGTTAGAACATTAGTTGGTTAGTTTGTAAGTATGAGGACTGGGACAGGGACTGTTAGTGAATGTTAGTCCTGTTAGTTGTTGTTAGTAATAGTCCAGTTAGTAAATGTTAGTAAGAGTCTCATTACGTCTCATTTTGGTGTGTTGAACAGATCAAGTTCCCGGAGCGCCGCTACGCTCGGTACCTGGAGTCGACGGTGAGCAACCGAGACCTGGTGGCGTTCACCTTCCTCTACACCGATGATATGAACCTCTTCCTCCGGAAAGTGAGGAACGAGCTGGGCTTGAGACAGGTGCGTCGACGGCTGGCTTCCACCCATCAATGGCTACTGAGCACGGGTCTCTCCTCATACCCGAGGAGGCCTAGAGCATACCCCACCACGCTGCTCCAGTGCGGATTGGTGGAGGGGTTGGTGGCCAACCCAAGTGTCGGAAGTTTTAAGCCGCCCGAAGGTATCCGACATGGCTTAACGACTGCTACCAAATGATAACAACCGGGACCGACGGCTTTTCGTGCCCTCCGAAGCACGGAAGCGCTCAAGAAATTTTGCCACGAGCGGTTAAATGGATGTTTAATTCTATCTAAATTCTTCTTTAGTTCTGACATGCGTCACTTGTGCAACCTATATACAAAGTTTGAAGTGAATCCATTGAAGAATTTTGGGGATTTTTGGAGAGAGATTGTTCCTTGGGGACTGTTCCCCAAGAAACATACATGCCGAATTTCAGCTTCTTGCGTTCAGCAGTTTTGGCTGTACGTTGTCTGTCACACAATAACGCAAGAGTCATATATATAATTATATAGATAGAAGATTGACGAAAGTTTTGACATTCGGATCAAATAAATAAATAATAATAATAATAGTTGATGATGAATGTTATCAGGTGAACGCGGTGTGCAGCCCGCCCGCTGGTGGCTCGTTCCAGTCGCCCAACATCGAGAATATCAGGTGAGTCACTAGCCGTCCGTAACTTATGTCATACGTCAAGGGGGGGGGGGGGGGTCAATGAAGGGGGGGGCAAAGACTTTGTGACGTCATTATAGCAAGTCTAAAATATTAAAAGGCAAAACATAATTAATCGTTTATCGCTCGTTTAATTTGCTAATATCATTTTAGGGGGAGGCGGTTTCACTAATGTGACCATCTGTGACCAACACGGGACGGAGGATAAAAAAATCTAAAAATTTATGTGACGTTATTTATGGATGTCCCCTATAAGTTGTGTCATTGCGGATATTAAACATTTAAACTGTGACGGGTAATCTCTATCTAATATATTTAATAATTTTAATATAGGTACGTAGATAGTGTAAGCCTATATTCGAAAGCTGGTTGATATTGATCAACTACATTGATGATATTCTCGTAAAACTTGTCGATGTGAAATTAACGATTACTGAAGTCATTCGTTTTCGTTAGAGTTATTCCATGATTTGTCCTCCCGCGGCGCAGACAGTTCGGGTTCCAAACGTACCTGGTGGACACGTTCACGGCGGACGACATGATCGTGCGGTACCTCTGCCGGACGTACCACGTGCACAGGATCCCGATCGGGAACGACTACACGTACAACAACAGCGAGCGGGTGCCCGCCGACATCACGCTGTTCTTCACTGGTGAGACGGTCCATTTTTTTTGGCTTAAACAGGCGACCACCTGATGGTGAATGCTCACTAAGAAAGACGTCTCACGCAATAGTAAAAACAAAATCAAAATGTGTGCAATTCACACGTGGCACAAGTGAAACTTAAAAAAAACTAATACTCTCAGTCCAAATATTGATGTTTTGCTTTGCTCACGTAAGCCGCCATTTTGCCGATGCTTCCTTCACCTTCCTCATTTTCTCCCACGTTAAAATGTGTCTGTGTCTTTTTCGTTTCCGTTTCGTCTCATTTGCGCGTCATTGCCGTTTCATTGACTTTCAAATCACAACGATACTGAAGAAGTTATCACGTGCTGACACTGCGAAAGATAACAGCGCATCTTTTGCATCCTCGCGATTGCTTGACCATGGATTAATGGACTATCCTACATGAAGGTGTGTGGTCGTGTTCCAGACAACCACAGGTTCTCAGTGAAGATCTCGAAGTACAGCGGCGAGAGGTGCACGTCCTTCGGCGACGTGCACCCGCCGAACCTGTTGGCCGATGTCGTCGACGTCGACAAAATTAACGAATACAAAGCAAGGTAAGAGTATGAACACGCTGACATTGACGTGTATCTGTATACAGGGTGATTTTTATTTCACTTGACATACTCGAGGACATGAAAGGACATGAACATAGGTAATGATTAAGCATATAAAGCAGAAATTCTACACGATAATTATTTCAAAATGGCAATCAAAATTATCTAAAAATACTCGGAATGTATGGTCAACAGCTGTGCCGTACAGCGACCGGCGCCTGGACTTGCCGGGGTTAATGACCTTTAGTGGAGTAGTTTATGGCCGCGCGCTCAGTTTGTCCACATTATGGGTGTGTAATGGTAATTACGTAAAATTTTAAGCACCCTTTTTAATTACATATTTGGAATGAGAATCGAATACTGAGTCATTCATCATCATCACAACCCATAACTGTCCCACTGCTGGGCACGGGTCTCCTCTCACAGTGTGAGAGGTATAGGCCATAGTCCACCACGCTGGCCAAGTGCGGATTGGCGGACTTCACACACCTTTGAGAACATTATGGAGAACTTAGATCATATCTGTGAAAACTTGTAATTGGCCTTTAGTATTTATTATGTTAATCTTTATATATCTTTGTTACCTAGCTGTAAGTTTTCCTTAAAAATAAAAAATAAAATAAAAAAATAAAATAAAAACTCTCAGGTGTGCAGGTTTCCTCACGATATTTTCCTTCACCGAAGCAACTGATAATAAAAATTTAATACGCACATAATTTTTGAAAATTTGTGAGTTTGAACCCGGAACCTCCGGTTCGGCAGTCCAACGTTCAACCACACGGCTAGATCACTGCTTTATACTGAATACTGAGTACCCCCTATTAATATGTCAACTGATTAAAAGATCACCTTGTATATCCTACTGTACTTTACTTTGTAAAAAATACCCAAACCTTTTCAACGTTCCAAAAAAACCGTTGCCAAAAAACAAATTAATAATTCCTGCCTCAAAATTAAAAGCTCCGGGCCATATTCAGTTAGAACTTTTATTTGTTGAGCCGTTTTGATAGTTGTATAGTAATTGTTGATGGAAGGACGGTTGTTACAGCCTGTCAGAGTTAAACGACCAGAAACGGAGTTACGAGCAGAATATAATGGAGTTGAATGCACAGCTGGCTGCGTTGGACACTGAGTCCAAGGTGCATCTCTCCAGACAGACGGAAATTCAAGACCTTTCTAGACTTGTATGTATTCTACTGTTTGTGTAAATAGACTTTTTAATGCTTATATACATATATTTTTAATTTGATGATAAACACACTTTCTCATTATATTACAAGATATATATAACTATGGATGTCTGTTCGGGCTCTGTAAAAGAAAATCAAAATGTTGCACACATCACACGTGCTAGAAGTGAAACTTAAAAAAAGGAATACTGTCAATCCAAATATTCATGTTTTGCTTGGCTTACGTAAGCCGCCATTTTGCCGATGCTTCTTACCTAATTTTCTTCCATGTTAAAATGTGTCTATCTCTTACCAAATCACAACGATACTATAGAAGTTTTCATTTAAAAAAAAACGTTATTGATTTATTTATTTCAATTACTTGCAGTGCTGACAGCTCATGCCAAGGCGCACTGCAAGTTATAAATTACACTAACATACTTAATAATTAATTATGAACTATTATTTCAAAGACAATTATTTACATAGATTTTCTAATTCTAATCACTACAAAGAATAAAACAAAGTCGCCTTCTCTGTCCCTAGGTATGCTTAGATCTTTAAAACTACACAACGGATTTTGATGGGTTTTTTAAATAGATAGAATGATTCAAGAGGAAAGTTTATAATATATGTATAATATATTAAAGTTTTTCGCAAACAATTTTGGACTTGGGTACTAAGGGACAGGTTTCCCGAAGCGAAGCGAGGGCGGGTTTACTAGTATTATAATAAAAAAATATTCAATGCAAATTCAATGCAAGTTCAATGCAAATGTTAATTCCAGATCCAAAGTTTATCGGTCAAGATAAGATCGCAAGAGGCGACCGTGGAGCAGCGCAGTCGGCAACTCCAATCGGTGGACTTGCAGCAGAAGGCGGAGGAGTGCTTGCGGCAACAGCGCGAGTGCGTGAAGAAACAAGTGAGGCTGCACGGGGAGTTGTTGGCCATACTGGCCGACATACACGCTTACACCATGCTTTACAAGCTGGTCACGGTGAGGACGGTGCTTTTCACCGACCACACAGCCCATAGACGCCTAATAATAGGCGAATAGGTTCTGTCAACACATCTGGCTTATAGTACTGATATAATTTCGTGACGTCTCATTCTCTCCCGTTGCTTAAATTAATCTATTTGTTTCCAACGTTTCGTGTGGCCTTGAATTAGCCAATCACAGCGTTGAATTAGCCAGCCACCCCGCTTCGTGTTACCTCAGCTAGTTGCCAGAATGCATTCAATACGGTCAATCAAACATTAGGCGTATATGGGCTGTGTGGTCGGTGTTTTTAAACAGAGTGGATTACGGTCGAATATTTACATAAAAAACCCCCATATTATGAATAAATATTATTTTTATTATTTCCAGATCGCCCTGCAAAAGAAGCGAAGTTCGAAAGTGCAACTGGAGAATGAATTTCATGAGCTGAATAGGGAGCTGTCCGAAGCTATGGTAATTATTATTTATGTTGATACAAATACATTGTTCAATTTTATGAATTTAAGATAGCGAACGATATTCGAATGTCGATACTTCAGTCGGTTATTTTTTTAAAGTTATCTATACAAATAAACAAAATTGGAGTGTCTGTTTGTAATATAAAAATAACCGCTTTTTACTAAGTGCATATGGATGTATACACGGTACATATACCAAAATAACATTTTTTACAATTTTTGTCTGTCTGTTTGTTTGAGCTAATCTCTGGAACGGCCGGACCGATTTTGACGGGACTTTCACTGGCAGACAGCCGATGTAATGAGGAGTAACTTAGGCCACTTTTGTTTTAGACATTTTTAAAATTAAATTTACACAGCACAGCTGGTTACTCACAATAGGCTAGTTGACTAATTTTGAAAAACTAAATCATAGCTTGCCAAATGGTCTAATTTAACTGAACTATTAATTTTATTTTATATTTTTATGAACTATTTGACGTTTCCCCAAAAAAATCGCGTCAAACTGTCATGACGACTCGTGTGACGTCATATGTTGCAAAACGAAGAGCCTGTTTGGTTGAGCGGAAAGACCAAAATATTATGTCAAGTTTGTTTAGTTTTGCAACATGTGACGTCACGCGTCGTATTGGCGTTCGCTGTGACGTGACTAGTGACTGTAATTTCGGAATATTATTTCTCAAAAATATTAAATAATCACGATTTATTTAATTAGTGAGATCGATTTTTCGCATTTGTAAATATTAAGCTACCATAAAAAATAGAAATCTTCAAAATATTTTCCTACTGTCAACTACCCTATGCCATTGGTGTTGCAGGAAGAGCTGCAAGCGAAACAGCAGTTGGAGCAGCAAGCGCAGGAGAAGGCGGCCGGCAAGCGCGCCGCGGCGCTCCGGTGCTCCGCGGACCGCGCGCCGGAGCACCCGGCGTTCCCGGACCGCGAGCTGTACCAGCGGCTGCCGGCGCGCCTGCCTGACCTGCTGGACCACTGCAGCGAGCTGCGGACCAGGATGGACTGCATGGCCGCCGGCGACGAGGGGGTCAGTGCGCACCAGAGATGGGCCAAATGTTGTCATGGTTACAGATTACATTTGCAAGCCGTCCAGTTGTAATTGTAATCTGTAATCATGATTGCATTTTACCAATGTCTGGTACACATTAAATCTATATAATATAAAAGGAGAAGCTGACTGACTGACTGACATATCAACGCAGGCCTAAACTATAAGGGTTAGAAACTTGAAATTTTGCACAGGGCTTCCTTTTATAACGTAGGGGAGCACTAAGAAAGGATTTTTGAAAACTCACCCCCTCAGGGGGTAAAACGTGGGTGCAAAGTTAGTATGAAAGTTCTCTGATTTCATCAACTTTTATAATATTTAGGGATTTTTTGCGCGAGAAGCCGCGGATGTAGGCTCGTTGAAAATAGGATTCAAATTTTAAAACATATGTGACGTTTGACAGAAGGGAAAACTTTTTTACACGTAACTTATGAACCATAAGAGAAAAGTTTTGTATGTATTGTGATAAGCTTCACTTACCATTTACTGTTTGTTTTATGTCAATCGGCTTCTGAATAAAGTTATGTCAGTTTAAAGAATAACATGTAACAATTTTCGAGGGTACTAAGGGACAAGTTTCCCGACTCATGGCGCGGGCGGGTCTACTACAGTAGCGGCACAAAATTAAGGCCCCTTTGACACATTAAAATAGTGACGTGAAAAATGTTAATTTAGTATCGAAAAAATATGGTCAAGTGCGAGTGGCATCGATACATTTTTGGAATAAAAAATGTAAGCACCCTTTTTAATTACATATTTGGAATGAGAATCGAATACTGAGTACCCCCTATTAATATCACAAGAGTCTTACGAATCACCTTATATTTAAGGTCTCTTCGGCTTTGAGCTCAGTAGTGGGCCTTGTTGGGTTGAGATGATTTATACTATATTCATTTATGTAATTGACTTACTTACTTTATTAAAGGTGGCACTGTATTTTGTTAGTAAAAACGTGAAGGAATTTGTTCGCGGTACCATATACTTTGTTTATATGGTCCCGTATTAGTCCATAATATTTAAATATATATATATATTGTTTCAATATCCATGTAATTAATTAACTTTGGGTCCTAAGTTATACATTCGATAAATTTTATGACTTTTTGCACATCACTATTGACAATGAAGAACAGCAATTTGCTCCTTCAAATTTATGTAATAATTTATACGAAACTTGATGATCGGACAGACGTCAAGTAAACGTCATAGGGGCCTTCGTTTTGTGCTGATACTATAGTCTATATATCTATACAAATAAATAAAATTGAAGTTTCTGTTTTTAATATTAATAATAACTGCTTTTTATTTTTTACTAAATGCATATGGATAAATGTTTTACAATTTTTGTCTGTGTCTGTTTGTGTTTGGCTAATCTCTGGAACGGCTGGACCGATTTTGACGGGACTTTCACTGGCAGATAGCCGATGTAATAAGGAGTAACTTTGGCTACTTTTATCTTAGATATATATAAATCCTTACGTGTCGTAAAGCCCAAATAAAAAAGTAATACATGTGTTTTTACGTTACAGGAAGTGGCGACATACGAGAAAAATAAGAAAGAGATAGAGCAACTAACAAAAGACGAAGATGTGGTCAGGAAGGAGTATGGCGCTTTGGACACGACCATGGCTAAAACCAAGTCAGTTAACACATTGTTGATAAGCAGTATTATAAGCGGCGACATCGCACACACGTTACACGGTGACGTCACGACAAGTCTGAATCACGCTATCGAAGTTTTATACGTCGCTCGCATATACACAAGTTCCGAATGTGAACAGTCGGCTGTGATGGCCAAGTAGTTGGAATGTTGAATACGAACGTGTTCCGCCTGTCTGATCATTTCCTGTCTGTCCTGGATTTGAATGCTGCACACTTCTAACACGCTGATTTGCGTATTAGAAATTAATTATTATGTGACAGATAAACTTTATTCTTTAGTAATATTGACTTAACAACCCGTTTATTAATAACAGTCAAATGAACACCCAAAATTTTATTAAAAAGAAACAGCGAGAGAACAATTTTACTTAATCACTAACGTCAAATCTGATTTTTTCTTATCCACCCTCATTTGACTGTTATTATTAAACGGGTTGTTGAGTCAATATTACTAGTTGAATGAATGTAACCAGATTTGAAGATTTTACATTAAACAACGGGTGTTAGTGATGTGTTATTTGCGTTATCCAGGCCACCCGCGACACAGGGAGTCCTAGTGTGGGGGTGTGTTAGGTTCACCGACCACACGGCCAATAGACACCTAATGTTTGATTTTATCCGTATTGAATGCATTCTGGCAACTGGCTGAGGTAACACGAAGCGGGGTGACTGGCTAATTCAACACTGTGATTGGCTAGTTCAAGGCCACACGAAACGTTGGAAAGATAAAGATTAATTTGAGCAACGGGAAAGAATGAGACTAAAGATTAATTTGAGCAACGGGAAAGAATGAGACGGCACGAATTTATATCGGTACTATAAGCCAGATGTGTTGAAAGAAGACATTCGCCTGTTATTAGGAGTCTATTGGCTGTGTGGTCGGTGGTTTGGTTGTTTATTTAATAGTTTTGAGGTCAATTTTGAATTTGACCCCGTCGATGTTCGCAGGGAGAGATGGGTGCGCTTCGTTCGCGCGTTGATTGAAGACATCAATCTGCGGTTCAGGGAGATGTTTCAGAAGCTTGGCTTCGGGGGCGAAGTGAAACTTCGGTACGGGCCGTCTGAGGTCAGTCATTATGTACTATGTTATGTTAATATAATACTGTAAAAAATATATTATTGTTCACGTAAAAGTTAACATTCATTTTAAATTAAATATTTAAAAATGCTATGAGTTAACGCTGATTTAAACGCTGCCATTTTGATGCGCTTGGTGGTGACGTCAGCATTCTCGACTGTTCAGTTGTTTGTTATTGAACTGGTACTGTTTTGACATGAGGTCACGCCGATGCCTATGTATGCGTTATTTTAAATTTCTTCGTAATATTTCCAATTTTTATTGATTAATCTGTGATTATATACTTCCTATCTCATTTTCTCCCACGTTAAAATGTGTCTGTCTCTTTTTCGTTTCCGTTTCATTTCGTTTGCGCGTCATTTCCGTTTCATCGAATGTAATGTTAAAGATGTGTTCTATTCGAATGACAAGCAATTTCCCCACCGTTGTTTCAGGACGACTTCTCGACGTACGGCGTCAGCATAATGGTGAAGTTCCGCGCGCAGGAGGCGCTCAGCGAGCTGACGCCGCACGAGCAGTCCGGCGGTGAGCGCGCCGTCTCCACCGCGGTGTACCTGTTCGCGCTGCAGCGGCACACGCGCGTGCCCTTCAGGTGGGCAGAGAGAGAGAGGGAGCGAGTGCGGGAGGAGCGCGCACGCACGTCGTTATACGCACGAGTGAACATAACGAGAGACGCACACGAACGCTTGCTAACAATTTTTGAAGTGAAAACTTCTATAGTGTCATTGTGATTTTGAATTCAACGAAACACAAATGACGCGCAAATGAAGTGAAACGAAAACGACAAAGAGACAGACACATTTTAGCGTGGAAGGAAATGAGATAGGAAGCATCGGTCGGGCTCTTCTAGCACGTGTGAATAGCACACATTTTGTTTTTTATATGGAATTAAGGTAGCGTACGGGCATGCAGCACCACCGTGACAGATCTGTCTCATCAGACAACTGTGACAGATCCAGAACTTATCTAGTTTCCTCATTTTCTTATATGCAAGGGGTTCACATTGTATAAATAAAAAACGTAACTAGAATATCGATCCCGGCCAAAAGTAGAAAATCAGAGTGAGGTAGATTTAAACATGTGATAACTTTCAGATGCGTGGACGAGATCAATCAGGGAATGGACTCGACGAACGAGAGGAAGATATTCGAGTTCCTCGTCAGCGTCACTACCGAGGGGGAGCACGGACAGTACTTCTTGCTCACACCCAAGGTATGCTTGTTATTTACTACCATAGTATGTAAACAATTAGGTTATTTAACATTATGTATACTATATTATGTATACAATATGTATTTACATACATATAATCACGCCTCTTTCCCGTAGGGGTAGGCAGAGACCACTTCTTTCCACTTGCTACGATCCTTACATACTTGTTTTGCTTAGTCCACTTTCATTATTCCCTTCATACATGCTCTTCGGTTTAGGGTACCTACTCTTGACCTGGCCTTTTTTCAAGATGTCCCTGATTTGGTCTCGAAACGTCCGCCCAGGTCTACCCCTTCCAACACTTTCATAAATTAGCAGACTTTGCCCTCCATACTCGGGTACTACAGAGTTTTATTAGTATCCCAGTCCTTTTGTATATTTTTGTTTGACGTGATAACATCTTATAAATTGATGTACACCGGCAGCGCGCACGAAAAAGTCCCGTTCCGCCTGAGCCCGTGCGTGCAAGCGATAGAGCGGCACGATCGGCTTAAACGTTCGCCTTGCAACGCATCTATCTCTCTTTCCCCATGACGTTATCACGTAAAATTATCGTCCGTAAACCGACTTTATAGACAACCATTTTTTTATACGTTAATGCTTGATAACAATCCCACAATATAATGCACAGTACAATGGTAGGCCACAGTGACGTCAGCGACTAACAGTACGACCTCTCTTTCAGCTGCTGACCGGGTTGAAGTACAACGAGAACGTAGTGGTACACACCATCATGAACGGCCGCGGCGCGCTCAGCTGCGACAAATGGCAGATGGACACGTTTACCGCCAACTTGCGTAACTACAAACCAGTGTTGCTGAACGTACACTGTCACGCTGATCATCACGCATTGTGATACAGCGGACATCGGGACGTAACAGGATACTGCTAACATCGGGACGTAACAGGATACTGCTAATATCGGGACGTAACAGGATACTGCTAACATCGGGACGTAACAGGATACTGCTAACATCGGGACGTAACAGGATACTGCTAACATCGGGACGTAACAGGATACTGCTAACATCGAGACGTAACAGGATACTGCTAACATCGGGACGTAACATGATACTGCTAACATCGGGACGTAACAGGATACTGCTAACATCGGGACGTAACAGGGTAGTTCAGGGTACTGCGAACTACAGGACGTAACTCGTACATTTTGTAATAAAAGTGTTAAAAGAGTCAAATCTGTACATTATATTTTTAGAAAAACAAAATAAATGTAAATACATTTTAGTGAAGTAGAGCAGAGCAGATATTATTTACATTTTCCTGTCTGTTTGTTTGACACCATTGTGTAGATATGTAATACAATTTTATATGATATGTGTATACAATTTTAATTATTTATGTATTAAGTATATCAATACTCATTGCATTTTCCAAAAACTTAATTTAGTTATGATAATTCCGCTGTCTAAGTTATTAGTTTACACTCATTCATTTTCACGTAATGTTTACACATTACGTGAAAATGAAGTATCCTAGGTTTTCTTTTAAATAATATAGTGTATTGTCATAATAATAATTTGTTTTTTTTATGACAATAATGTTGATTAAAATAAAGATTATATTTTTTTATTGTAAATTTTTTTCTAATTTCCTGTTCTACTAATATCAAAAGTAACTTAACGTAAAGATTTTACATAACAAACTTAACTTGTAGGGAGATGTTAAGCAAAGGTACAGATTACTCAATGGAGTAAGCTGTATAGCATAACTACAAAAATACGGAATAACGTTAATTAAATCACTTTTCGTACAAAAATCTTTATTAAAAATAATAAATAATTACTCGAAACTTAATAAGCCTGTTTAAATAATATACCTATTATGTATAAGCATTAAATGTAACATGTTTAAATAAATTATTTAAAATAGGCTTGTGTCGATTGTAAGCGATTCTCAATTGAATATGGAGGCCACTGCGGGCGGTCAGTTAGTGGATGGGTGACCGCTAGTGGCATTTCTTGTAAGCTTTCATCGTTTATAGGGCACGGAAAGCTTCGCGTCGCGGTTATTATCGTTAATTAGCAATCGTTAAGCTATGTCGGAGGCCTCCGTGCGGCCTAAAGTCTTCCAACACTAGAAATGACCGCTAACCTTTGAAAAAATCCACAGTTCCGCACTGGAGCAGCGTGGTGGAGTATGCTCTAGGCCTTCTCAGTTATGATAGTCCCGTGCCCTGTAGTGGACAGTTGAGTTAGGTACCATAAAATGCGTTATAGTTATGGAATTGCATTGCTTTATCTTTCGCAAAAAAACACTGCAAAACAATGACATTATTGTAGTTAAGTTAGTATAGATTACCTACTAAGTAATATACAATAAAAAATGTTGAAATCATAGATTAATGAGACAGATGGAGTGTACATACACAAAACGACGTTTACAGTCCAATAATATGGTCGCTACCACACCTTACCTATCCTTAATGTCGATAAAAGCCCATACAGTAGCAGTTACTGAATGTTCAAACGAAACAAATACATTATGAATTGAAATAAAGCTTTGAGAATCTAATTTAATGTGATAGTCAAGGCAACTCCATCTCTTTGCCCTTCTTAATCTATGGATACCATTACAACTGTGCCCAAAGAGGGTAGTTTAACAAAACCGGTAAAATACAGTTCACCCCTCCATCTGAACACCCTTGCCCGTCCATTGCTCGTCCAGCGTGACATCACACTCGACATCCCTCAGCGCGGACTTGATGTCGAAGCCGAACTCCTTGCCGAAGTTGTCGTAGGCCTTGTTGAGGATATCCTGGATGTTCAGCTCGTGGAACTTTGAATTCTGGTCGCGGTACCGGGACACTATGTTGCGGATGGCCCAGCAACCGTTTTTCTGAAAGGGTTACGACAATAACCGTCAGACCAGAGTGTATTCGCGTATGCATTATATTAGATTTGTTGTGTACGTGGGTTTTATTGCGAATCAAATGTACTATACTGGTGTATTAATTATTTATTTAACTCTACAATTATAATGGTGGTGAATGGCAGCATGGAATACAGAACAAGCTTAGCGATGACTTGACTGCATTGACATTCGTACGAGTCGCAGAGTAGGTTGACTGCAGAGTTTTCAGGTGCACAGTGTAGTTAAGCCTGTTTGCATTTATGATCGTAACAAGTACTACTACTACTAGTTTAAATAACGGTGTATATGTATGTTATGAATGTTATGTGTACGATGTGTAAATTTTGTGTAAAGAAACAATGGTGTTGACATAATAATATATGTTAACATATCGAAACCCCTAAACAAACAAAGATTAAAAAAAAAACAAGTACTATTATTGAAATGATTATTGTTATCATTCCGTGAACCCTGCCTTAGCTACCACCCTTTTGCCCGAGTTGGTGGTCAAACAACTCACTGTAACTGCTGCGGGTTGACAGCCAAACTTCAATCCTTCTTGGCCGGTGACGCATCGACGTTGGCTTTAGTATTACTATGTCCACGGCCGATGGTCACTTACCATCCGTTGGCTCTGCTCATCAAACTCAAACTCAAAGCATTTATTGTAGGAACGGCAAAAGAAAACCTACATACAAATACCTACGTACTAACATGAGCAGATTCGGTCGCGGATGTCTATTTCCAAGCATCCTTGTCATTAATATATCCTTCGACTTTATAATACCCTTTCTCTATGAGTCGTGTTTGTTTTTCTTAAACATTTATATGGGCAAATTAATAGACTTTGGTACTTTATTAAAAAAGTACACCGAGCCCCACAAAAGACCGCTGGACCCTACGAAGTCCCAAAACTAACATAGCCAACCCAACCTGTACTGCAGCGTGTGTGGGGTGTATCTTGAGGCAGTTGACGACCGCCTCGGCTGCGCCGTTGTCGAGGAACTCCTTCCCGTGCGCCGGCTCCCGCAGCGACAACGCCGCCATACATTTGAGGGTCGACGCCGACGCTGTTGCGTTGCTCTGTAAGTTTGTTTACGTTGAATAACTAGGCCGTCATCTTGGGCCGGCCGCCATATTGGATTTAGAGTCACTTAGCTTGTCATGTCATCATTATATTATTGTTTAAACTAAACTACATGCGCATGCAAAATTTTATCTCAATCTGTTGAGGATAAGGGTGACTGCGTTAAATGAAGTTGCAAGTATTGAAAAAGAAATTCAATATTTAAAGGCAACTTAGCGAAACAGTGGTGAATACAAAATTTACGTTCATAAGGGTGTTTAAAAATACCTACAGGAACGATCACACACGTTGCAAGTGAACTAAATGCTTTAAAAAGTATATAAAACTCACGGAATGTCTGGTCAGCACCGACACTATAAGGGACACTATCCCGCTCTTGACCAGCTGTCTCTTGACGTCATCGTTGCCCGCCAACGCTGTGATACTGAACACACAAAATGACAAAATACACATAACACATCATTCAATCACATATTCGGCTTTTTAGGTAATAATCGACTTAAATTTTAATCAGTGTCAGTAACCAACTTAAGCACAAAATAATAATAACAGCTTTTTTTAAAACTGTCTACGAATTGTACTCGTTTAGGCAAGGTAAGTCGACTTTGCCAATTACGGAATTGGCATTTAAATTACTCAGTTGCCAGTTGACGGTTGCTATTGGAAACTAAATAGAATACATCGCCTTGGCAATAGAATACTACCGCTTAATCGATATACGTGCTGAAGACTTCACAAGAACAAGGAAATTAGCGTTTTGATTCATCTTTCAACATTGACTGTTCGACTCGCATCGCGCTTTAATTGGTCAAAAATGTCTTCACCAAACGGCGACTACCTTTCGTTCAACGACAAAAACGTGGGTCTCACTACAATGGAACACTGGCGCGAGCACAACGAGCGAGTCTTGAAGGGCGACATCATAGGAATCACAGACAACAACACCTCGATAACCAAGAACTGCATCGTCAAAGTGAACCAGACAGCTTGCCACGACTTCAGCGACAGCACAGACCAATTGAAACACCGAACGAGACATATCGATTATTGGAAGGCGGAGTTAGAACGCGCGATACGAGATATCGATGCAGAAATAAACATATTAGAAACATTACGGCAGCAATTGAAGAACGCGATGGATACGTTGAAGATACCCGAGTCTATAACCCAGGAATGCTTGACCCTCAGATGTAACAGAATGCAATCCGATACAGTCTACGATGGGCCACAAGATGAGCTTTACAAGGAATCGGTGTTGATAGAAAACATAAAGCGCATTCAAGCTGATATGTTAAGGGACATAGAAAACCAGATGAAAATGAACGTAGCAGCAAAGAACGGCCTTGAAAGAGACTGGAGCAATAAATACTTGGCATTTAAGTATGAGAGGCACAACGCAGAACTGGAAACCAAATCATCGAACGTTAAAGATTCCGCTGGAGCTACCAGGCTGTCTGAAGGTCAGTCTAACGTGCAGACATGGGAAACTTTTACCGTCAACACATTGAACCAATTCAAAACAGCAATGGAACTGTCTAAAGCGCTGAGAGAGAAAGTTGATGCGATCCTCATCAACTCTGCAAGGGATTTACGGTCTCAAGACATAAAAGTCAACAAGGCGTTAAGTGAGAGAATCGCTCGCACGGACCAAGTGAAGATCGAATTGGAGAATCAATTGAAATTAACACTCCAGAAAATCGTTGAAACTGAAAATATACTGGAGACGTTGCACGAGGAAATGATGAAGGTATCTCAAAGGATCCAAGTGGCGCAAACGAGACTGAACACTAAGAACAGGAGACCGAACGTGGAAAATTGTAGAGAGGGGTCGTTGATAGGGTTGATAGAAGAAGTGAGGGACCTTAATGACAGCATGAGTCTACTGCAGAGACGATCATTGGAAACTGAGAAATTAAGGGCGGAATTGATTCACGAGAGATCTAAATTGGAGAATGAGATTATAGTGAAGAAGAAAACAATATACATTGACGACCAGCGATGCCTGTTTTTAAGATCACATTTTCAGTCTGCTGAAAAATTGTGCGGTTTTTAAATCTTGTACATTTTTACACGTTTTTTGGTGACATACACAACATTATAGAAAATTATCAGAATTGTGTTTTATTTATTTTTCATATCAAAAAAACATGAACAAAAATATGTGACCAGATGTGTTGTACGGAACCGCTGAGTAACGACATGTGATCAACACCGCCCATGGCCACAGTAACACCAAAAGCATCACCGATACGTAGGCCAACAAGCAAAGTACCGTCAACATTACGTCCGACACTGAGGGTAGTTCTGTTAACCATTGAACTTCTTCCACGCTGTCTTCCAATTGAATTTGTCGTGCAACGTATACACCCTGTATATTAATTAAGGAAATCCACACATCACATCTGTCAGGGTTTATAAAAAAAAGGGAGGTGTCAAGGGACACCTGGATGGAACGAAGTTCCTTTATTATTAACAAATATAATGTAATATAATAATATAAACTTAAATAATAATAATAATACTACTAATAATATAATAAACACTTAATATAAACTTTCTATAAGACAGAGAGAGAGAGAGAGAGACAGACAGAGAAACATGCGCACGCCGCACGGCTTACAATAGCTTACTATAGCAAAAAGTGTCGTTACAACTTTTCGTCTTAATTTTTCGTTACAACATTTCGTCTTAATTTTTTCCGTCTAGCCCCCTTTCGCAACGCAACGCGCGATAAGGAACTTCGTTCCAAAACCTGAGGGTAGTTCTACATTTCAACACTCACAGCTTGACAGCCTGCTGCGTCACAGCAACGTCGTCGTAGTTGTCGGCGAGCACTGCGAACACGTCGATGCCGCGCTCGGCCACCAGCGCGCACAGCTCGTGGCGGACCAGCAGCGCCGCCACCGTCGACATCAGCTCCGACACCATTGGCGGCTTGGTGTTCTCTGGAATACAAGATTGGTCAAAGTAAAAGGAGCCGGATATACTTTTTAGAGGCGACCATCTCAGTCCTTAAGGGTAGCAACACATCTGTGTCCGAATTATAACGAGACTCTTACTAATATTTACTAACTGGACTATTACTAACAACAACTAACAGGACTAAGATTCACTAACAGTCCCTGTCCCAGTCCTCATACTTACAAACTAACCAGCTAATATTCTAACAACGTCACCTAACCGGACTAACTATCCCAGTCCCCATATTATGAGTCTTGTTCTAAGCCGGTCACAGTTGTCATGGGCGGCAGCGGAAGGTGGTGCTGCATGCTCGTTTGCTGCCTTAAATCAATTTAAAAAAAAAAGGTAATTTTTGTCCATGGACTTCGGCAGCCACAAAGACTTCACCGATGCGTTGTAGACCAAGAACGAATACAAGTCGTTTAGCTGACTCAATTAAGAGGGTGGCAGCTATACAGCCGCTATCGAGCTACGACACCCTGGTTTATTCTAGGCCGCTTGAAGACGGCCAAAGTTAGCCATTTTGTAATTTGTTATAAGTTAATGCTTGATTACAAACTCACCTGATGGTAAATGGTGATGTAATCATGGATGGTACAGCGCACTAACTAAGTCGCAGTCTATTCACTGCTGATTTGAAGACACCCACGATATAATCGGACGGGTGCACCGACGCTGGCAATTTATTCCACTCCCTCGCGGTGCGCACAATAGTTTTACATACCTTTAGACAGCACAGCGAGCTGTTCTAACAGCATCGCACCCAAGTCCCGAGCGTGTTCGTGCGCTTTACCGAACTCCACACGAATGTCATCGTCCAACGCGAATTTGCGTATCGCTTGCAAACATGGTATCAGCAACTGGAAGATACCGTAAGTTCGTATCTTAGAATAATTACACTATAGAAACGAAGTCCGCGCGGCCGTTTTGAAGCACCTTAATTGGAGTCAGAAATGACTCCAATCACCGGGCATCTCATGTTAACGCGCGCCAAACGTGTCTCGCAAAAAAAAAGAATTATGACGATTTGTCCAGTTAAATTGTGTTACAAAATATCTGAAAAGCTATTTATGTATTATTGCTAAAAACATATGATTCGGATAAAGTTTCGGTTTAGTGCTTCACTTTAGACAGAGCGCTTGTATGAACACTGTCTTTCTATAGTGTTATTATTCTAAGGTTCGTAATATTATGTAGGCACTAAGTACTTATTTACAAATGTTATTTAACTTGCCGTGCTAGTTAATTAGTGTGGGTCATACATATTTGTAATAAAATATATAAAAATGAATCGCTGATTTTGTTGCTAAGAGCAGATCTCCAGAACGGCTGAACCGATTTCGCTAATTCTTTTTTTATGATATTCCTTAAAGTACGAAGATGGTTAATACGGAGAGAAAAATTTAAAAAAATGCCTAAAAAAGTTAAAAACAACACTTTTCTATATTCCCATACAAAAGATTCGTAATAATACTTAAAAGTCAATTTGAACTTTAATACCATAGCATAAAGTTTAATTGTCAGTGAAGGGATTTCATGAAGGCAAAACAATTGACTGACACGATACACGAGACACGAATGGTACGAGAGCTAACGTTGGAAAAACAAGAATTTGAGGTAGGCCAGTTTTTAGATATTATGTTATCTCTCTCACTCTCCTGGACGTCATACGGACGGTCTGGCTGGTGGTAGACGTTGCGTTCATCAGTGCGCATCGTATCTGTACAAGTAAAATATCAATTTTCAAATCATTTTAAGAAGGTTTCTTATCTTTTTTTTAATTGAACTTTTTGCAACATTAATCTATTATTGCCATAAAATATTTTTTTCAAATTATACTATGTTGTTATTTAATTATCTGAAACCCCAAAATTTATTTGCCAGACAATAAATCAATTGTTAAACTTCAGCCAGACCGATCCAAAAGTGAAAAATGTTGTGGTATCATTTTGCTTGGTCTAGAAATAGTTATCAAATAAATGTCAGAGAAATTACTAAAAACCATTGAATTATTTTGTGGATTAATATGGTATCAAAATGATAATTTATTTTGTACAATTAGACAGCCAGACCTCCCGTATGATGTCCGGGAGAGTGAGAGAGATACCATATCTCAAAACTAGCTTACCTGAAATGGTCTCTCGAAAACGTTGCTAGCTCTTAGACCATTATAATATTTCCATTTCTTTATTTTCTCGATGACAGCTCCTGTGAAAACTTGAACGAGCGTCTTTTTTACATTATGTATGCATTATTTGATAAAAATATGACGTTTACACACGTACAAGGTTATATCAGATTCGGAGAAACTGATAGGGATGGAGCTATATCGATAAACGTAACACGATAATAGACCCGTTTTTTACAAAATGTAAGAAACTAAACTACTGCCGGAAACTTTTGTACAAATGTATTAACTAATATTATATTATATTTCATTACAAGATGTTACACGTATTTATTCTTGATTGATAATGCTAAATTCTTTAAAATTTTCGAAGCTGTTGTAAAATAAGTAGGTATAGGTTAGGTTAGGCACTCGACAATGAAACGAAATAATGATAATGACAGATAATCTTTATTCATTTATTTTAATCAAAATCTGATGAATTTAATATAATAAATATACGCGATCGATATCATTAGGTACTTATTTCACAACACTACAACTATATAAATTAGAACTGTCACGTTTTTACTAATAAAATCATTGACATAAATACTATAGACATAGGGTCTCCTACTAAAATCGCGAAAATAATGTCCCAGTTTGACATTACAAGAAAGAATGGGAATGTTAGCAAGGTAATTTAAACACTAAATTCATTAAATACCGTTTTTTTTCGATTGCATCAAACACATACGTCAATGGCACCTTATGACACAACGTTTACACTACACGCCATAATGACATAGTGCAAAATAATCTAAACAAAAGTAACTGATATATTTGTCTCTTTCTGACTATATAGCCTAAATGGTGAGAAGACAAAGACAAAGATATATTTTTGATTATTTTGACTGATTCTGCAATTAGTTTTTGAAATAAATTCAATTTAAAATAAAATAGCGTGTTTTAGTAGCAATATAATAATTTAAAAGATAAAACAATAGTCTACCTACCGAAATTATGATATACCATCGTCTTTATTCACTTTACTGGCGTAGTCTTTGCACGATTTCAAAACACAATACGGCATCGTTGATGTGTAGTTGTCAGCACGGTCAAAAAGTGACTAATGCGGCATTGTTGTTCTTCTTGCGTTTTGTTGCTGAGTTGGCTCGGATATTTTTTAACGCGGACCCTACGTCCATAGTAATGTGTCAATGAATAAAATACAGTGCCATCTTAAATAAAGTAAGTAAGTCAATTACATAAATTAAATAACCTATAAAATAAATCATCAACCCAAAAAGGCTCACTACTGAGCATGGGTCTCCCCTCAAAGCCGAGGAGACCTTAAATATATCTAACCATTGTAATACATTAACTATACATTTATATATTCTTTTAATGAAGATTTAATTAGGTAGTTACTACTTACTACTCCAAAAATTTATCGATGGATCAACTCGCACTTGAACATATTTTTCGATACTAAATTAACATAATTATATCACGACACTAAAATAGACAATAACAAATAGACCAATAGACAAGAACACATTAAAATAATGTGTCAAAGGGGGCATTTCGTGCCGCTACTGTAGCTGACCCGGTGTCCCGAATAGCAGAATAAGTAGGTATTTAAAAAAAATAAAGAATCGACTGTTAGGTGGTACGAAGTTCGCCGGGACAGCTATCTCGAGAACAACTGAACCGATTCCGTTAATTCTTTTTTTATGATATTCCTGAAAGTACGAAGATGGTTGTTACGGAGAGAACATTTTAAAAAATTGCCTGAAAAAGTCTAAAAACAACACTTTTCTATATTCCCATACGAATGATTCGTAATAATACTTAAAAGTCAATTAGAACTTTAATACCATAACATCAAGTTTCAGTATTAGTGGAGGAGTTCCAGGAAGGCAAAAGAATCGAGTGACGTTAGTATCGTAAAAATTATTAATTTCAAGATAGCCGTGTGGTTAATCGTTGTACTCCCGACCCGGGGGGGGGGCCGGGTAAAAACGCCGCACGCACGTCTTAATTTTCAAAAATTGTGTTCGTATTACAATTTAATTATGACTTGCTTCGGTGAAGGAAAACATCGTGAGGAAACCTGCACACCTGAGAGTTATCCATAATGTTCTCAAAGGTGTGTGAAGTCCGCAAATCTGCACTTGGCCAACGTGGTAGACTATGGCCTATACCCCTCACATTGTGAGTGGAGACCCGTGCCCATGCCCGTGCCGACCCGTGGTTGTAATGATGGTAAAATGTAAATTGTCTGTGGTAAAATGTCACTTGAAACGTAAACGTCTCTTTGCTGTGCATCTTTAATATTACAATTCCTATAAAATTAAAAATTGTTGTGTTTGTGACTTACTAAATATGCTTCCTATAAGGCGGCGGACAAATTTAGGCAGAAGAACCCGCACTAACGCTACACACTCATAGCCCCACACTAGGTTTCCCTGTGTCGTGGGTGCCATGGACAACACACAAGACAAGAACACACACCCAGACCAAGAACGGAAATTTAAATTCATCATTCAAATTTCCGCCTCGCTGGGAATCGAACCCAGGACTCTCGGAAAGGCGATCCGGCGTGTTAACCATTGCGCCATCCACCCGGATGGCGCGTCAACGCAACGAGTCAAATTAATTATCAATCTAATCGTACTGCCGAGGAACGTGACGATCGCAATGAACATGAAAGATTTCGGTTAAGACAGACCCGTGAAGTGCAACATTCGACTAATAATGGTGCAAGCTTTTTAGTGACTATTAAAAGAATTACCTCAGACAATTTACATTTTACCATCATCACAACCCATAACTGTCCCACAGCTGGGCATGGGTCTCCTCTCACAATGTGAGGGGTATAGACCATAGTCACGTTGGCCAAGTGCGGATTTGCGGACTTCACACATCTTTGAGAACATTGTGGAGAACTCTCAGGTGTGCAGGTTAATGTTAGGTTAATTTGGTAGGATAATGGCTTCAACCCATTGATGGCCCACTACTGAGCACGGGTCTCTCCTCATACCTGAGGAGGCCTAGAGCATACTCCACCACGCTGCTCCAGTGCGGATTGGTGGAGGGGTTAGTGGCCAACCCAAGTGTCGGATATTTTTAAGCCGCCCGAAGGTATCCGACATGGCTTAACGACTGCTACCATATGGTAACAACCGGGACCGACGGCTTTACGTGCCCTCCGAAGCACGGAAGCGCTCAAGACATTTTTGCCACTAGCGGTCAATTTGGTAGGTTAATAAAATTAATGAAATATAATAAGTAGGTATCATAATAAAAAATCAGAAATTGTTATTTTCATTGTGATTTTTCAGTGACTATTAAAAGAAATTTAAGTGTTTTATTTTTATTTTTTGACATATCAACTTTCTTATATTGTTGACTTATCAACTTTTTTTTATCTTACTAGCTAACCCGGTGTCCCAAATATCAGAATAAGTATTAAAAAAATATTATAGAATCAACTGTTAGGCGGTACGAAGTTCGCCGGGTCAGCTAGTAAAATATAAAACCAAACTAACCTTGGGCTTCCCCTTATTGTTGAGAATTACTTTAAAATTGTTCCCAATATTCTTTGCATATATTCTTTGCCGGTTCATCTCATGCTTTAGACAGCAAACATTCAGCCATTTCAATGTGGATATCAAAATATCTTCATTGTCTATTCTATCTAAAATGCTGAAACAGTGATATACAGGGTGTCCTTTAACCTATAATTTGTTAAACTCATGAGAAGATAGAAGTCAAAATCTCGAAAATGGTAACACTTTTATTACAGTAATCTTTGACATCTGCTAGCTGCCCAAGCTATTTTCCCTTTAACTTTGTCGTACAACTTATGGGGCGCCTGTACAATATATTAGGAATAACTTTTTGTGAGTTCTCCTGTTTCTGGCAAGATTTTGAAGTGAAAACTTCTAAAGCATGGTTGTGATTTAAAAGTCTATGAAACGAAAAAGCGACAGTAAAAAGAGACAGACACATTTTAACTTGGGAGAAAATGAGATAGGAAGTATTGTCCGCTTGCGTGCTCCAAGGTCGGGCTAGGCTAGTGGAACTGTCAGTCATACGGGTCCTAGAGCAATATCTTTTACGGCAAAATGGCGGCTTGCGTAAGCAAAGCAAAAGATCAATTTTTGGACTCACAGTAATCGTTTTTTTATTTTGAAATTTCAGTTTTATTGTGAATTGCACACATAATTTATTTTATACCCTAAACCTTTTTTGTTGGTAGAATTAAACTTCATCCATTGCAAGTTAAATAAAAGCATTTCAAAATTAGACAATTCTGAAATATTTTCTTATTAGAACAAGAATGACAAAAGGACAATAATTTATTAATCAAATATATTAATCAAAAAACTTACTTTTTAATTAAATCAATGCCTCTCTGGTCAAGTAGATCAGGCTGCACATCCATTAATGCCGTTAATGCATTCAGTGTGCTAATCATACTATCTCTGTCCTTGTTGTTAGCTTCTTGTGTGTAAGAGTCATACTTAGACTGTAGAAGATCGACCAGTATTTTGTAAGCTCCTTCCTTGCCAGCTCGAACCCTGTGCGCTATGTCTTTGCTGCATTCAGACTGTAAAATGGAAACTAAAAATTTTATGTTTCCAAGTTCTAAGACATGCAACTTTACGGAAGTCTTAAAGGCAATAAAATAATCTTGCCCACATACTTAAATGCACTAACACCTTTGTTGATAGAATGTAACAAATTATATTGGTTTATTCCAATAATATTGAGTGAAAAAGGATTACACATGTAGCAGGCAAAGAGTAAGGCAGTTAAATCTTTTTTGTCCCACACATTTCGTAAACATCTCTCGCATCCATGGTTACATTGTCGTCGGAGTGGATCAAAAAGTGCAACTCACATTGCATGAATATAACACATCTGTAGTTTTACCTTTGGTGTATACACTATTTAGTAAGCTCTAACAATTTGTATGTACATATAATAATGTGTAAATAATTGTAGATTGCTAAAATTAAAACATACAGTTTTCTCTCACCTGTAAGATACTCAATTCACTTATTAAGTTTTCATGTTTACAGTCATTACTGCTACAAAGCTCCTCTAACTTCTTCACTGTGCTTGAAACCAAATGATCTTTGGTATCACAGAGTGCTAAGTCTTTAATTATATTTGATAGATCTACGCCCTGAAAAGTTGAATTATATGTTATAGCATAATGGCTTGAACATAGGACTCTCGAACCGGTGGGCCCAAGTTCATATAATCTAATTTTCAAAAATTATATGCATATTAGAAATTTTAATTAATTTTATCACTTGCTTTGGTGATCTGTGGCCTGCTTAGAACACACAAATTACAGGTTATACTAACTGGCCTCAAATTGTTAGCTTTATCTTAACTTTTATCCTGAGGTATTTGCTAGGAAATGAAGAGTCCTAGGGCTTGCAGTATCACACTGCCCCCATGTCGTTTCGGGAAAAGGCTAGTGGTGAACTCTACTTTAGTTAGGGTAGTGGTGAAAGATTTTAGACCACCTGAAATCTTTCGAAACGATTGCTAATTTCCGATTACAGCTAGGGACGACAGACGAACATGCCCTCCTGAGCCCAAATGCCCTCAAAAGTTTTGGAACTATCAGTCATACGGTGTGACTCATACCTTACCCTCAGTCGCTTTTCGGTTAAATATATTTAAGTAAGATAGACATAAGCCAGCGAACTATGAACACTTCAAATTATACCAAGTTGAATAATATGTAAATACCTGTGCTTCAAATTGAGCTATAGCTTCCTTGACCGCTTCTTCAGGGCTCATATCAAACTCCTCAATATTCTCTTGAACCACCTCATCGTATGTCTCCTGAGTTATAACTCGGACCATTTTGATGTATTTTTATAATTTTCAATAGATTTTAATTAATTATTGTACGTATTTTCCGAGAAAACTGTAAAATTTAGACCATTCGCTAAATATCAACAAAACTTTTTTTGTACGTATCAAGAATTCAAATTCAAGAGATCAAGATTCAACTTGATTCAAGACTACTGTGACAGACTCTTGTCAGTTGTCAATTGTCATTGTCTCTGTCAGTCAGATCAGTTAGTGTCATTTGTAACAAATATCTGCATTCAATGATTAATATTTTATGATTATTATTTACAAAAATTGAAAAAATATGACAATTGCGTACTATATAAATAACTAAGAAGAAAACGTAAATAGTACACGAATATAAGTAACTCGTCGTAATTGTAATACATTAAAAACAAATCTATTTTTGTTTTTGGTCTTATTTTTGAGAATTGCACATTTTTGTGTTTTGACATTTTTGACAATTTTGACAGCAAACAGCTTTCCTTGAAGAAGTGAGTTTGTTCAGAATCAGAACATTCAGAACTCACATTCGTTTCACAAAGATAATTTATCTGCGTTTCCATTATTGGTAAAAGTAACAGTTTATATTTGGATATACACTGCGTGGATAATTGAAACTCTAAAAACTAGTGTACCTCTAATTTATTTAACGTTTATTTTATCGTGTATTAAGGATTGAGTTACAATTTAGAGCATAGGGTTATTAGGTTTTGACCAAACCAACGTAGCGATGCAGATGACGCATGACGCATACATATAGAGAAATGAGTGAATACTGAACATAAATTTAATGTTGAATATCGTGATCGTACGCGTAATTACTCAAATCTTGCGATTGTTGAAGTAATTTAGGATTTAAGTGGATAAAATAACAATAAAATGAGTTTCTTGGGGAAGTTATTTGGTGGTAAAAAGGAGGAGAAGGGGCCATCGACACACGAAGCTATACAAAAATTACGCGAGACGGAAGAGTTGCTGATTAAAAAGCAAGAGTTTCTCGAACGTAAAATCGAGCTTGAGTTACAGACAGCTAGGAAAAATGGAACGAAAAATAAGAGAGGTATTGTATTTTCGTACTTTTCATGATTTTTTCAATATTCAGGAGCTGTAAATACGAGTTTTGTTGACATCTTTCTGACCTTGTGTTTCAATTTATTGTATAGTCAACATCTTCCTTGTGTTACACAATGTAATATGTCACAACAAAAGTAGATTTTATGTTCTGCTCCAATGCATCAATATATGCATGTCTAAAACACGATGAAGCTTACAAACTTGTTATGCTCTATATCTAGACAAGCAACAAGGATTATCTTTGAGTAAATATCAGATTAATTGTTATGAGTCATCATGGTTTCTTATTGGGACTTCTTATTTGACATAGTACTGACTATTGTTTAAACTTAACCATATTTTTTATTATCTTTGGATCTGCATGTATTTCTTTATGGTGTGTACTGTTACCCCTGTGGTGTGTTGTTAATTGTTGCTTGTATCTCATTTCTCATTACAGTCTACATAATCATTGAGCCATATGTGAACTAAGACAATATACTGATGAAATTATCACAATTTTACGTACAATTGTATTAACAATTTTTACTTAGTATTTTCTTAGCTACTACAGACTAGCTGGTAGCATCGTTGAATTAGACAGATACTTAACAATTATTGATGTGAGGCAACCTTAATTGTCAAGTCTTGACTCAATATGATCACTCTTATATATATTTTCATATCAAAATCTTTGTATTCTTGTTTCCAGCCGCAATTGCTGCATTGAAACGCAAGAAGCGATACGAGAAGCAGCTGACACAGATTGATGGCACCCTCACTCAAATCGAAGCGCAGCGGGAAGCTTTGGAAGGAGCCAACACCAACGCTCAAGTGCTCAACACTATGAAGGATGCTGCAAATGCTATGAAACTCGCTCATAAGGATATGTAAGTACTGTGTTGTATGAGCTAGTTACATTGACAGACAACTTATTTGTTTTTAATAGTAATAGCCAGCAGACAAGCCACCTGATCATAAGTGGTCACCGTCACACATGGACATCAGTAACACCAAGGGTATTACCATTGGATTCTCGGGCAAGGAAGAAGGAAGAGGTAGGACGAAAAGCGGGCTCTGTAGCCCGCAGCCGAAACGTAACAAGCCGTTTATCGGCTGACTAAATCAAGAGGGTGTTAGCTAGCCAGGGTGCTACTACGCTATTCTCTTTGCATGAAAATTTGTATGTGATAACGTCCACTGCAACGAATACGTCCAGTGCGCGCCTGTTGAATCGCGGCCTAAAATCCTACATCCAATCAGGGTTCTAAAGGGGCGCGCGTACGTAAATTTAAACAAAGGAAGTAATTGACGTAAAATTAAAAAATGAATTTTATAAATGCGTTTTGTCCATAGAAATCCCACTAGTTTCCCACATTTTCTGATATACACTTTATGAAGGGGCGCCGATGAGGTGTTTGCCTAGGGCGGTCTTGACATTTAATCCAATATTGATGTACTGTTATTGTCCCCAGCGACGTGGACAAGGTCCACGACATAATGGACGACATAGCGGAGCAGCACGACATATCGCGGGAGATCACCGACGCGATCAGCAACAACGTGGCCTTCCCCAACGACATCGATGAGGATGAGCTGGAGCGGGAGCTTGAGGAGCTGGAACAGGTCAGTTGGGTGGTCGTCTACATCGTCGGAACACGTAACCACTATAGTAGTATCATACAGTATTGTGACTCGGCCCTGTCCTTGAAATAATTGCCTACAGCCCCACGCGGTAGGGCCGCATCTTTCTAGTTGTAGTGAATGTAATTGAGTAGGTAAATCGCACGCTTCCTGATTACTAACCCACACGCTCGATCGTCACTACGATTTAGCTGCGGCTGTTGCATACCAAGCGTGTTCCAAACTTCGAGGCGCGTAGGTATGATTCGCGTTCCGACCGTTTGTATGAAGATGCAATACTGTATGATACTATTACCATGACGTAGCTGTCGGACCAGCAATGTAATTGAATAATCGAAACATCGTTCAACAATCGTTCGAGTAATCACTTATCGGAAAGCTGGTAGCATTATTTCGGAACGTATATTTACGTCAGTTTACTGCATCGAATTAAAGGTCGAACTATTAATTTATACATATAGCGACAGCGAGGAGAAAAGCGAGACAGAATTATACTATGTTTTGTTTCACTTTGCGTGCCGGTTTTTTTTAAGGAAAACAGTTACAAGCAAATTTGACAGCTGACTCTCGAATTTTTCTTGTGCCATATACAATTGTACATGCTCGTGCTGTCTCATGTTGTCCAGATGTCTATATCGCGCTCTGTCTACGGTGTTGTCTAATGTTGGTCGTTTTTCCAGGAGGATCTAGACAAGGAGATGATCGGCATCAGCGTGCCGACGGACAACCTTCCCGACGTGCCGGCGGCCGAGCTGGTGCGCGACAAGCCCAAGCCGGGCAAGTCCAAACAGACCGGTGAGTGCCTGGCCATATGCAATAGGACTAGGAGTTTGCTTATATTCAGATAATAAACGAATCTCCATTTTAACGAGTGGATTGATGGAAATGTGATACCGTATAAAATAAAGTGATACTGTAAAATTTTAATCCCGATGATTATTTTAGGGACTAGAATATGAGATTTAAATAATAGTAAGAGTAGGAATTCCTTGGGAGTTTTTTCTGAATCTTCTTCCAAACAGGTTTGATGGTAGTTTGATTTATTAAAAAAGCAATATAACCAAAGTGTTTAGAGCTGCCGATCCTTTGAGCTATATTTAATTTTAGGATTCTTGTTCGGCTAAGAAAATATGCTAGGTGATATTGTGGCTATCTTGGCGAGCGCTGCCTAAACCGTTCAAGTTAAACGAAGATAATGTATGGTCGGATTGTTTAACTTAAATAGTCCTAAATAAAGAATACGGTATGGATACACTATACTCACTATAGAATCCGGCCGTAATATACATACAATTCGACAAGTTAGCAATGAACGATTGATCCATATTAGTTTAAATAATGTCCACAGACGAAGATGACGAGATCGCAATGCTGCAGTCGTGGGCCACATAGGATGCGCGGGCGACATCTAGCACAAGCGCTGCCTTGTATAACTTGTGAGTATACTTAGTATACTTAATTATATTCTCTATATCTATATTCGAGTAACGATTCGTTTTGCTTACGGATAGTAGAAATATCTACGAGGCGTAACCATGGCCTACTCCGATCCAGCTGAAAATTTTACCTCAATAATAAAATTCTATTAATAAAAGAGTCGATTTGGCGTTGAATTTATGTAATGTGCGCGAACTATTAAGGCGCAGTCGGTAGATGGGCGGCCGTTATCGGCATACATTTCTTGAGCGTTTCTGTGCTTTAGAAGTTATAAATATAATTTGAAATGTATTTCAATTATTAATGTGTTATTTTAGTTTCGATAGTTTTTTCTTGATTATATTAACATTTGCAATGCAACCTTTCTCTCTCATAATCGCCGTCCTGTAAAGTTTTTAAAAGTAAAGTTGACTCAGTATACTTATTAAGGAGTGCGCACATTACAACGACTCCACGACCGACCGACGCCAACGCGACTAAAACCTTGACAAAGCTAACATTCAATTATGAGCCTTATATCTTTGAAGCTAAGGTTGAATTTCGAACTTATACTTAAAAGCCCTGTACGGCTCGCCCTACACCCATAGCCGTTCCGTTTCGAGACCAACGCGTCGACGTTGCGTTGACGACTCACCGTAGACGAGTAGTCCACGCGTCGACCGACACAATGACGTAATGTAACTAGCGTCGGAGTTGAAACGGAGTGGAGACGGAGTCGAGTTGACGTCGATGAAGCGTTGATCGCGGAACGGAACGTCGGAGTTGAAACGGAGTGGAGTCGGAGTGGAGTTGACGTCGAGTTGGTGTAATGTGCGCACTCCTTTAGACGTCGATTTGATAGCAGTAATTACGCCATGAAGGAGGCATTGGAGCTTTATTAAAACTTCCGACTCTTCGGTTAGTCCCTAACCCTTCCATCAGGCCACGCTGGAGTAGCTCTTCTGGAGTAGGTCTAGTAGTATGGTCTACTAGGCCTCCTCATTTATGAGGACAAATCCGTGCTCTGTAGTCACCGACCACACAACCACTAGACTCCTAATGTTTGATTTTCCGTATGGAGAACATTCAGACCACTAGCTGAGGTGAGACGAGCGGGGGGACTGGCTAATTCCACGCTGTGATTGGCTAATTCAAGGCCACACGAAACGTTGGAAAGAAATAGATTAATTTAAGCAACGGGAAAGAACGAGACGGCACGAATATAAATATAATATAATAAGAATATAAGCCAGATGTGTTGTTTGAAACCATTCGCCTGTTATTAGGAGTCTAGTGGCTGTGTGGTCGGTGTCTGTAGTGGACCATTTGATGGGTAAATTAATCAAGTTTAAGCATGGTTAAGATTGTAATATTTCGCTTGTAGTATTTCGTGCTTTGAAGGTTACATTAACATGTCGGAGGCCTCACTACGGATGGTTGGCCTTGAAACACCTTACTAAATCGCACTGGAGCAGCGTGGTGGATGATGCTAATTCCTTTTATATTTTCATGATCGTAATTATTTCATTACGTAATACAAAACATTTTCCACTTACAGAAAACTGCATCAAATTCGGTTAGCCGTTTCCGAGATCTGTACGAACAGATACCTGCGTTCTGAGGTATTTTTTATTATCTAACAGTCAATATTTATTACGTTAAGATAAACTAGTTGGGCTTAACATACACAGGCTGAATTTATCAATGTTGTTTAATATGTAGCTTATTTATATTATATAGAATGTTGTAGGGTTATTCTCATGTGATCGTGGTGATACGAAATACAAAGGGGTTTTCCTCTCTGTAAAGGTGGCGGTTCGCGGCCGAGACCGAGACAATCGACCGAGACAGGAGACCGAGACCGGAGACCGCGACCGGCACTTGACCATAGGCAATGTATAGGCGACAACTCGTGGCCGAGACCGAGACAGTCTGTCGCGCCTATACAAAGTGACGGTCGCGGTCTCCTGTCTCGGTCTCCTGTCTCGGTCGCTTGTCTCGGTCTCGGCCGAGAACCGCCAGCTTAAGTTGTGCTGTAAGTAAGATGTATGTACTTTTTGGATTATTTAAATTGGATATGTATGTTGAAGCATGGCAGTCGGGCGACCAAACAAAAGCAGCTACACATTTTATTACGATACGGGTACTCACGTTATGGCATATCGTGAGTACCCGTATCACAAAAGTAATCTTAATTTTTTTTTGTTCTTTTTACATAATGTTATTTACCAAATAGGTAATCTGAATTAATATCCCTCGATGGTACGGTACCCTACATTTTCGAGTCGGCCTGGCATTTCACCGGTTTTTTCTGATACAATATTAGTTCAATGATGAAGAATTGTTACCCCGTAAACGTAATCGAGATATTAGTTTGTAAAGCGTTAAATTATTATGAAAGGATTATAATTCTATTTTCAGTGTCAATTTCAATCGCTATCAATTGAGAATAACCCTCGTATTTAATGTGTTTAACTTTGCCTTATAATGTAGCGGATGTGTGTGGAAATATCTGATAATTAACTGTTACAAACTCACTGTTAGATTATAACTGGCTAGAGTGTTGGTCTATTGCCTCGGGATGGATTGATTATTCGCACTATATAAGATACAGCATAATATTGTTTAACGCCATCTATTAGTAAATTCTAGAACTAATTGAGTATTAAGTTATAAACACAATAATATTTGCCGGATGCGCTCACGTAAGCAAGCCTAGCTATCGTTTCGTTTATTAAGATACAATATCAGTCGTATGGGGATAGAAATTGAGTTTAATTTCGATTAAGTTCTTACTAATATAAATCGCTTCTATCTTTTTGCTGAAGCTAGCTTTGCTTAGAATAGAAGTTATCAATAAATATTTATTTTTAATTAAACCGCACCGGAGCAGCGTGTTGGAGTATACTCTAGGCCTCCTCAGGTATTAGGAAAGACCCATGCTCAGTAGTGGGTTATTAATGGGTTGAAACCAATCAGAGTTTTCACACACATCAAGTGATATATTTAGTGAAAATATTGATAGTAACTTGGATTGGTAAAAAGTACAAAATACAGGTCGAATATTAAAAGCTTTGGCGCAGTTCACGTAGCACTTGATCAGATGTGCAACCCTGTTAGCGTGACCTCACATTGAATATAAATAACAGAAAATCTGTGTCTCACTCACTCATGTACGCGAGAAAGAGACAGCAGGTTTATTAGGAATGAAGCTTAAGAATTTATTTTTGTACGTTTTCGTTAATAAATATTGTATGACTATAATACCTATTGTTTTATTTTTGTTTGTTGTTAAGAACAAGTTCATTAACAAAATGAAGACAGGTGTAATTATAATAATCGTTAATTAAGCTTAATCATTAATATTCTCTTTATTAATTGTATCAAGTTACTAATTGCATCCAATATTCAAATTTATGAAAGTGACGATAGATGCAATTTCGAGGTTAAATGCCTTATTTAACTATACTATTACTCGTGTGTCTTTAAATAAACTGTCCGACTTTTACCATAGCAACGAAGGCAGCAACTATGCCAAATCGTTGAAATTTCTGATTCCCACGGGAACTTCCGAATAAAAGTTGTATAAAAACACCCTTGTATGAAAATATTATATTTTATTAAACCATCTAGTTTTTTGGAGCTTTGCGGCTACAAGAATACTAACACATTACATACAGATTAATTTGAACTATTGTTGCAATCTCGTATCTATGTAGTCGTTAGTGTACATTTTTATATGTGAACGCACCAGCTTTTAATAATGACCCTGTATGTCTATCAAAATTGTATATAATTATATTGTGATCAATTTTAATACTTCGAAAATAACTTCATTTTTGTATCGTGTGTTGTGAAAGCACCCTTACGATTAGGGTGTTTCTATGGATTGTGATTTTCCGTTATAAAACGGAATAAAAAACTTATAAAACGAGCAAACTTATAAAAGTTAAATATTTTTTTTTTGTAATGTTTCTAAGATCTAACAGTCTGCAATGGAGCGTAGCACGGTACATTTAACTGGGGGACAGTTGCAATATGTATATTGTATACTACCGAATCTTATTTTTCTAATGTTATGAGTACTCACGATTTTGGTATCGAAGTTCGCACTCATCACCTGTGGTGTAGAGCTTAGGGTCCATGAAGGATAGAATTAAGGAGGACCATCTCATATCGATGACAAGCTGAAAAAGTGGCCTGGGGATGTAAATAATAGTTCGAAAACCCACCAAAACGGCGCTATAGTTGCTAAGGTGTATGGTATGAAGTTAGCAGTTGTCGACGGAGTGAAGTGTGCTGTGAGTTGAAAAATTTGACTCTTGAGTTAAAAAATAGTCTTTGGTCATCAATATATTTTAACTTAAAATTAAGAGTCTAACGGAACAACTCTATACCTCTACTATTGTTGTAGTATAAATAATTCAGTAAATATAACCTTAAAAACTGCTCCTAAATTCCGCTTGCTATAATATCGCCTTTAATACCGTTTGACAGACACTTAATACACAGAGATAGTGCTCCTTACTTCTACACTCCAAGTTATGGTCTTCTGTACGTACCGTCAGTTGTGTCTATGGTATGTGCTATCGTGTTATGCATTTCAAAAGTTTGGTTTTTCAGGTTTATTCGGAACCAATAATGTTAGCTACAATTTTGATAGATTAACCAAGTCGTGGCAAGCAGAACGTATTTGTATATAACTATGTATCCGTATAATATTTTGTATAGCGCGGTACGTCGTCTGGCGCCCGGATTTCGCTTGGCGCCCGAACTTCGTTAGGTAAATATGTATCTAAATAAAATCTTTTCTAAGCTGTTCTAATTTGTGCATATTGGTTCAATATAATAATTTTTAAGAAAACTGTGTGTTTTATTTTATGTAACCAGTCGACCAACGTGCAGACGACCCACCTGGGGCAAGTGATCACACACACACACTGGTCACCGTCACCTGTGGACATCAATAAAACTTTTTAATCTTACAAGTAAAAAACAGATTTCAAAATAATGCAAATTTAAGATTTATAATATGGTTTTTTCATGAAGGCCATTGTCAGAACTGGACCAAATCTGCGTTATGAATAATCAAGAACCACTCCTGGCTGAACTGAAATGAGATGCGTGATGGATCCAAACTCAGGCCTTCCTATACGAGAGACCTTTCAAATCACCTGGCTGCCACGGCGATAGGTTAGGTTAGGTTAGTTAATTCTTATCGGAGACCTTGAGGAAACAAAATCTTCCGATACTTAGAAGGGCATTTGAACTTCTAACTTCCTCGGTTGTAATTAGTTACCTTGTAGTTTAGATAGCATACATAGATTGCTAATAATCCTATTATAGTTCTTAACACGGAAATTAGAACCTAAGTACTTGATTGAAGTAATAAACATAATTACAACTTTCCTGCGCACGCGCAAAGCAGTTACGACCGTAAAACGTGAAGGGAATAATTGACTTTCAATTGATTAATAAAGTAGGTTCATGATTGATTTAAGTATGTTGATCTCAATTTTAATTCACGAGTACCTTCGTCAAGGCTACATCCTTACGTAGTAAATGCTAAGTGTTAAGTTAATTAGTCATTATATTTTCATTAGAATTAAGTTTCCTTTCGTGGTGGTCATTGTTGTGGCGGTAGGTGGTAGCATAAACATAGACAAATAGGTACATCATAACAACTACTTAAGTTAAATATTTTTGTTATTTTGACGATTGTTTATTATTACATTTCACAAAATACTGAGAGTTATGTTCGTACAATAAACGATGTTGCAGTATCGAGCGAACGATGGCAAGTAAGGTTGCACTCAGCGGTATCCGCTAAACAAGTTAACCCTCATAGTCGGGCAGAGACACGGAGTACTTTAGGGCAGAGAGCGCGAGTGGTACGCACTGTGAAAAAGAACCTCAGCGCCATTTAACTATAATAACCTCACCCTTAGTATAATTACACTATAGAAACGAAGTCCGCGCGGTCGTTTTGAAGCACCTTATTTGGAGCCAGAAATGGCTCCAAACACCGGGCAGCTCATGTCAACGCACGCCAAACGTGTCTCGCGAAAAAAAAAGAATTATGACAATTTGTCCAGTTAAATTGTGTCACAAAATATCTGAAAAGCTATTTATGTATTATTGCTAAAAACATAATTATGATTATCCGCAGCCGAATCATTCCCCGCTTTCGGGAAAGTTTCGGTTTAGTGCTTCACTTTAGACAGAGGGCTTGTATGAAGACTGTCTTTCTATAGTGTTACTATTCTAAGACCTCACCTAATAAAATAATATTAAAAGCCATTGTCTTATTATAGTAATAATACATTGACTTATTATTACTAAATACTAACTACTCCTCTACAAGGATTTTCGGTGTCACGGGTGGTGTGGACTAAATGAGACACACCCATGACCCAAGAACAAATATTTGTATGTCACATAAATAACTGCTCCCCGGGAATCAAATCCTGGATCTGTCGTCGATAACAGGGTCATCGCATTAACCACAACTGTTTATAAGTTTCAAATCATTACATAACGTTTATCTAACATGTCGTCAGCTAAACAATTCATTGCGTGCGTGCACTGAGTCGCCGATTCGAATATAAATCAAACCGGACTCCGTAAGGTTAACGATATTTTACTTATCTACTTACTTTATGACGATATAATTGTTACACTGTTAAGTTGCCTTTAGGTACTTAAGCATAAGTAAGCAGGTAACTACAATCTCAGCTAGTTACTAATCTCCCACGATCTTAGAGTATATTACTTTACTTTTTACTCCAAGCCCACCATCAATCGTGAAATGATTGCACGTGTTTCGGTTGTTGAGATTTTAATATCCGACGTATCTGGCTACCTTTTATTGAAGCTATGGTAATGTAAAAGATTATTAATTTGTATTTCTCTGACTCCGAAAGAAATAAAATTAAAAGTTGCTTAGGTACTGTGTTAAAAATAACTTAAAAGTGAACGCATTGGATTAGGAAATACCTACCAATAAGTACCATGATATTCGTATCATCGGAGTCTGAAAGTTCTACTTTGTGGTGAAAGATACAAAGTCGAATTCCAACATAGCTGTATTGCAACATATAGCAGTCTTTGATCAGCCTTTAGCTGGAGATACTTGGTATCCCTTAGTGAGCCATGACCCATCTTTGGACTTTAAGAGCAATGTGAAGAATACTCAAGCATCCAACTTTTCTCACGAAATCTTCCCATCTGTACCTACATTGTCTATTATTTACGGTGTAACACTGTAACATATTCCGTCAATAGGAAGGTCAGCAACCTTGGTTAAACTAAAACCAGCACCAGGTTGCCTTTTACTTGTAGTATTAGTTTTGTGGTCACGGAAGATATCGTTGTGGTCATCAGTAACTTAAGTAATATACTGGATAACAGAGATTTCATATTGATTATTCACTGGTGCAATACTAAGTATTTCTATTTACTGGTTAGACATGGAGAGTAATAACTCAGATATTTTTATTGTTTTTTTTTTCGATAGTAAAATGCAGCAGAGCACGCAGCACCACCTTCCGCTGCCGCCCATGACAACTGTGACCGACATAGAACAAGACTGAATCGGGGCTGGGATTGTTAGTCCAGTCCACAGGCACAGTTAAGAATGTAATGTGGTAACAAAATATAGAGAGCAACTCAATGATATATTATAATTACTTATAATATACTTACTATTACTTACTTATAATGTCATTGGAGCAACTAGTTTCTGTGGTAACAGGGATTGTTAATGATAGTTCAACTAAAGCGGGACCAGCTAAATCGTTGATAGCTGTCAAAATGTCCGCAATAGAGAGGAGTCTTTCACAAGTAGAGTTTGTTGGCAGCTCATTAGCGATGGGCAGTATGAGGAATATATAATCTGCGTGCAACTAATGATTGGGATGCACGGTGCGCGGCGCTAACCTTGCGAGCTGAATTTCGATGCTTACACTTTCCCTTGCTCACTTCAGAACGGCCGATATTCTCTAAGTTGTAGATAAATCTCATAAATCTATAATTTAGATACTGTTCTGTTCTGCTCATAATTTAGATACGTCTAGTACGTATCTATATATAAGATAATATATATAAGGTAACCCATTTCTAACGGAATGTACTATGCACGCCGTGTTTTTATGTAAATAAGTCCACAAGTGAGCATACGACCCAGTTGATGAAAAGTGGTCAGCATTCCCCATGAACATCAAAAGGCAACGCCGATGCGTGGTCGGTCAATGGTCGGTCGGTGGTTTTGAAAGTTTCATGGACTTTTAAACTCAGTCAGTTGTCAACTCAGTTGCATCTAACTTGACCTGGCACCACTATCTTGTTGCGTTGTAAGTAGGCTTACTACGAGCGTGGAGCTTGGAGTCCAGGATAAGACCATAAGACTTTTCACGCCATAAAATACCATATGTCATGTGAAATGGTCGAAGCAGGTCCATCGCTTTCTTGTTGGCCGGCAACGCATTAGTGACGCCCCTGGAGTTACCAATGTGGGCGATGGTGATCACTTGGCATCTCATGATCCGTTTGCCTGCTTAGGCCGTAAAAAAGAACCTGCATCGATTACATTATTTCTTTCAAAACCGGCAAAGTTACATTACAGAAAACTCCATCCATACGAGGCGACTACTAACGATCAAATTGTGGGCCGTTTAGTTTGCAAGTCTGAAAAAAATTTAAGATCTCTCGAGCGACGCGTGCAGTACAAAGTAACGAACTGTAGACTTGTAGTGATGTCGATCGTGTTTGAGAATAGCTCCCCGATCGAGAGATTTGCCTGCAACCCTTTATATTATTATCGATGCACTGGGAACGGTCAGTCGATCAATAGGTGTTGTGGCCATCATTCACCATGAGGACTTTTGTTATTGTAAGTATTGTAATTATTATATAAACAATTATTAAATTAAAAAGTTCAATAAAATTCTTATAGTGCGGTAATTAAAATAAGTGTAGAGTACCTACGTCATTAAAAGTGGTTTTACAAAAATTTTAGGTATTTTTTAAATTATATATGTTTAAACAATAACAAAATAATATAAATAGCTCCCGCTATAAGTTGATTATTGAGAACATACATACATAGTAAAGAAAGGACGTTCAAATTTAAAAAGACAAATTTGGTACCTATCCCTAATTAATAACTATCATAAAACTGTTTATGAATAAAATTAAGTAAGTCCGTGCGTTTAACATCATGGACTTCATCGCCACTTACCATCAGGTAGGATATTGTCAAGCACTAACTTATTTTATGCAAAAGCAATAACTTCCTTTTTTAATTTTCTTAGCGGGAAGTCGAAAATAAAGTCCACGAATTAAGTTAAGAGTAGGTACTAAAATTTAGACTTTTGGTTGATGTAGCTACAGTGAAAGAAAATATAAGGAAGCATATAAATATCAGGAACTCGCATGATAGCGTTCTTGATGTTGACAAGGGTATGATCTTCACTCATCACATTACGGCGGAGATATTAGAAGGAGATATTAGTTCTGATGATGAAATTTCTTTGTACCTTACAGATATCACTTGTACTGTTAATCCACACCGCAACGGGAACAGTCGAGCTTCAAAAGCTGACAGAGAAGGTGGCATCGGGGCTGAAGACGTTGAAGGAAATCAAGGAGACAGCTAAAGCGAAGATCCACAAACTGGCTGGAGACTTCGACCTTCACAAACTCCATCAACTGGATGTGCTGAACATCTTCCCCGCGCCCCATCACCTGACTCACCACCACCCCATTCCGCCCATACACCCGCCCAAACTCTTCGTGCCTCACATCAAGAAGGAACCGTTTGTAGTAGACCCTCACCAAGTAGACCGCCTCAAACATTACTTCGAACATGAAAGGGAACATGTTCATGTTCATCATTTTGATCATTAATGAGGGATTATAAATAATATGTACTTAAGTAATTATAATATAGTTTATTACGAAGCAGATAGAAGTGAAGCAATAATGGAAAATACTTTCGAGCGTGCGAAAATTCTGTAAAAAAGCACAGACATTGAAGAACAAGGAAATAGTGTCTCATAAATATCTGTATTAGTCGGAAGAAGTGCCGCCAGAATCGGATAGTGGAATGAAGTTGAAAACATTTGGTAGTAGGTAGGTACCTACTCTCAAACGGACAGATTTCATTCGAAGCTGATTTCAAACCGGAAACTAATCACTCTTTGTTATTTACTGGCAACTCACGTACCTATGTATTTAACTTGCGAAAGTATACGAGTAAATTAGGGCCAAGGCTTTTCGTATTCATATCTTTGGTTTTCTATTCTATTATTATTCAAAGATACATAAAATATTTTTAGCTACAATTTGAATAACAAGACTAATAACAAATAAAATGTTTAGTGTGACTTCGTTTTGCTTCGGTAAACATTTTTGAATGACTTATTATTTGTGATTTTCTACATAAAGGTACAGTGATATTTTAGTATTGAGATCAATCCATTTGAAACGATTGAAATAAAAGTTGTGTTGCAAATTAGCACTTGCTTCGGTGAAGCAAGATAGACATGAGTATCTAAGAATTTTGGATAAAGTTCTCCAATGTGATATAGTGGGGTGGATTAAATTTAACCCCTTTTTCAGGTGTGTTGAAGAAAGAATATAGTAACATTACGTTTCTATTCGGTTTTCAATGTGTCGTATGGAACAAAAAATAAAAGCAAGTTAGATTACTGTGTAATAATTTATATTGCTGAAAATTGAAAATTGAAAGCCTTAAATTCACGGCTTATTTAATTGTGAGAGCATTAATCGAATGTTTAAAAATTGTTACTAGACACTAAACATTTGAACGGTAACGGGTACTCACGATTTTTGTCTTTTTTACCGATATTTCGATCTATGATGGGCCATATTATGATAGTCCGACCGTAACCACAATTAGGTCGAAATATCAGTTTAAAAACTTCACAGCGGAATTACCTAACTGTGACTTATTCGTTATGTGAGATTATGAATTACAGCGCTGTTATTTTTGTTATATACTTTCACATACTATATATAACTTGCCTGTTCATTGTAACATATTTATAAAATCTTACTATTGAATAGTACAAGTACAAAAGTGATAATTCTAAAACCTTAATTGGTACCTGAAATAAAAGCCTCATTTATTGTTATATAACTTTATTGTACACAAGCCTATCTAATTAATATATAATTAGTAATAAAACTAGTTTTATACAATACAAACTTGTTTAATTTAATTACCATTAGACCTACTGAATAGTTTTAGTTGAACTAGTCGGAATGTTTTCCTAAAAGTTCAAATATGATAACTGCTTAAATTATTCGATTCCAAAATTCCTCTATTCATATGGATGGATTTTATTTTAGTAAATGTTATCAGGCAAAATTGCTTACTTGGCTTTAACCCATTAAATATTTATTATTTTAAAAGTGGGGAGGCCCCGAGCATACTCCACCACGCTGCTCCAGTGTGGATCCGTGGAGGGGTTAGTGTAACCATGTCTCGGAAGTTTTATAAGAATAGTCGGGAGTTTCAGGCTAACAATAATTTGAGAATTTGTCTCAAATTTTAGGAATTTCAAATTATTTAATTTTTGTAATTATTGTTATGAACGCCAGCTTTTATTGTTCACATCTTTCTTTTTGAAGCCGATTAAGAACCAAACGGTCCTCGGGAGTTATAATGAAAAATTAAAATGTTACAACCAAATGGTAAAAATGAGGGAGATATTTTACTAGAATAAGCAGTACCTATGATCAAAACTTATTTTTATTACAACATAATATGACTAGGAATAATTATTTATTTGTGTGTAGGTAAGTAGTACCTTTATACAAGTTAAATAAAATTAATAAAACATTTAAATTTTTATATTTTTGACGTTTTTTTCCCTGTAATTTTGTTAACCTTTGTCAGAAGTAGTGGGAAAATCCCCCCACTGTTTAAACCTATTGGGAAATTATATAATAGGTTATGAAATCTTTTCATTTCGAAAGAGACCATTGACATAATGTAATACAAAGACAAGTTGACATTTTTTACTAAATGCTATTGGCATAGATCGTTAAGAAGTTTATCAAACGCATCTTCCGTAACACTGTTGCTCTTGGGCATAAAGTCATCCAGTAAACCATTCTGGAAGTTTCCAAAATCCTCACTATTGTTTGTATCAACCAATCCCAGTTCTGTCAAAAGCGTCAAGTTGTCACTGTCAGTTTTGACATCTGTCAGCGAGACGTCAGCCAAGCCCGGGAGGAGTTGTTCGGAGGAGTCGGTGTCGTCCTTGTCTTTGGTTTCCCGCCGATTCAAAACTTTACTGCCTTGAGTGTCATCTTCATCGATGTCATGATACTCTTTAATTTCTTTACCGAATTCTATATCGTCCTCGTCGTCTAGGCTGTCCTGTTGAATAATATATTTGCATTTGTTTTTTTAACACATTCATATATCTTGGGAGTGTTTGTTATTAATGATGTAGGTAACTTGATCAGCAGCAGCCATTTTTTTATCAACAGCCGATAAACGATCAGATAGATTACCTGATGGTAAATGGTCACTGCCATGCACATTCGTAATACCAAAGTTATCTCCGACGTGTTGCTTATAAAGCTCTTAACGGCGTGCATGCATAGATACGATCTCGAATTTGTCAAAACTCAGGGAAAGTTTTCAGGATCAGATCAGCACATTGTGAAATCAATTTATGCAAACAGATTTTACCCCTTGAGTCATGAGTGACACTTGTACACTTGTACCAATGTGACACATTGAGAAAAAAAATCCTGTTTAGCAAAAAATGTTCCAAAAGCGTAATAGTAGTTCAAAGCGTAATTCTTGTTAAATGTAAGATTTCTCAATTTTACCTGATTAATCTGCGTCGTAGACTTATACTGGAAGGCATTTTGTGTCAAGTCAACTTCCACTGGGAACAGACCGCAGTTCTCCTTCAAATGGTCCATAGTTTCGCTGAAAAAAATAGTTTTATGATCTTGTTTTTAACAACAATAAAAAATCGAGTATTGTATTATATCTCAACAAAACTTTGTCGTTGGACGATTCCACTAAGAATTCATCCAGAAGCCAGTGATAATTAAATTATAATAGGCACACAATTTTTGATTAGAGGTGCTTACAAGATTTGTACCCAGGTCTGGCAGTTCGAAGTTCAATGTTCAGTCCACTGGACCATCACTGCCATACACTTACTTGTGGTAAACCGCCAGCCCCTGTATGAACCTCTTCAGTTGGTAGGCCACGTCCTGGGTCTTCTTGTTCTCCAGTAGCTCCAGTTTGACCAGCACGTCTAGTCTCCGTTTCGCAAATCTCGCTCTTGCGTCTTGTCGGCACCGAAGAATTAGTCTGTGGAACATATTTAATTGTCTTTTAACGTCAAACCAAAGTTTTTTGGTTCCGTACCCAAAGTGTAATCGGAACCTCCGATGTTTGTCTGTCTGTTACAGTCACATGGCTCTATATCTTGGACGGAAATTAGTAGACTCCAGAATTGACAGAATGCTTGTAAAATTGTAGTCGCTGTCACAAGAAATGATAGAAATGTTAGACCCCAAAGGGTCCTTGGCGAATCCTGCTCTTGATTTTTATGTTAAGAGCCGACAAACGAGCAGACGAGCCATGCGATGGTGAGTGATCACCTTCGTCCGTGGACATCAGCAACACCAAAGGCATCGCCGTTGCGTTGCCGGTCAAGAACGAAGGAAGAGGAAAGAACGAAAGTACTGACGCGCAAAAAAGAAGATCTCTTGTTTCGGCGAAGGAAAACATTGGGAGGAATCTTGTGTGAATGTGAGATAAGATGTATCAGGAAGAGATTTGGCTTGGCAGCTGGCAGCTTGACAAGAACAGATATTACATCCGAAACTCTTACCTGTACTCATAATTGCCCGTCTCCACTCGATACAACGGCTCCTGCAGGGCGTTGTAGCCATACTCTTCATCGTCCATCTCTTTCACTTTTAGACAGTACGATAGATACTCGAACTTCGTGTCGGCGTATTTCCGGATGGTCAGCTTTGTATCGGGGATTGCCTTATGAAGATACGTGCCCATGTCTGCTAGAATCTGGAAACATACAGGCGTTGCCAATAAATAGTGGTAAATTCAGTTGTTAGGTATCTTGAGAGTTACGATGCAACTGTAATTGACGTTTTTCTTTGATATAATCATAACATCGCAGTAGGACTCCCTGTGTCGCGAGTGGCATGCGCAACACAAATAACGCATCACTTACACCTGTGACTCGAGAACAAATATTTATCGGTCACATGAATGTCTGCGGCAAGCAATCAAAAGTGGGACCCCTTGCTTCGCAAGTAGGGTCACTACCAACGTACCAACTGGGCTACGGGTCTTTAACGTACTAATAATTTTAATAAAAATCTATTTATACACATAGACGCATCCTTACATAAAAACATATTTTATTATACACATAGACACACATGCATATATACATAAGTTCAGTCAGGGTTTCTACATGAAAACAATACACACCGGCTTCAAAGTCTTCAGCATTCTGATGCCGTCTCTCTCCAGCGAGCGGTGGTACTGGCCGAACTTGGTGAAGGCCTCCGAAGCCCGAGCCTGGGGCTCTCGGACGCCGATCGACGCGAATATATCACCAATAGACTTGTATGTTTGCAACAGGTCGAAATAGGACTTCAACATTCTGGAACCGACGAAATGAAATCTTTGTTTGATGTTAAGACGTTGGGAGTAAGATACGATTATGAATAGACCGGTTTTAGGATGTAGATCAGAAGGAATATTCAATTTTTTTTAATATAGCTAATAAACGAGCAGACAAACCACCTGTAATTTGTTGTAAGAAGAAGTAAGATAGAAGAAGTAAGATGTTGGTAAGTGATTAATTCACCATCGCTCATGTACCTACTTTGTACATTAACACCAAAAGCACCGATAATTTGTCGGCCAGAAAAGAAAGTTCTTTAATACTCAATTACGTTGTAAACAATATCACAGACAACTTTTCAAGAACTTGATGGGAACGTACATCTTGATTAATAGAGTTATTTACTGAATCAATGTGATCATGGTTTCGATATGATCCGAAATGGTGTTTTACTTTAAATGAATCGTTGGTCAAATTCACCAATTACCTTTTAGCGTGTTCTACTAGACGTTTATACGTATTCTCCGTCTCTCTCATTTCGTTAAGTTTGGCGACTAGAGAATCATTCGAGAGAATCGCCCTGGACAGACCCAGGGCGTCAGCGGTCCCTGACGACATGTTCTCCACCAGACGATGCTTCATCTTCTTCATTATGATGTCCAAAGACTTCCCTTGTTTTGGATCCGCGTGTAGCTTGTTGTAGTTTATAGTTACTTCATCCTGAAATTAATACTTCGCTAGAAGTTTTAAAAATAACACATAAACATTAACATAATTTTTTTATAGTAGCAAGTTTCCAAATGGAAGAGTTAGTAGATCGATTTAATGATTTGGGCAATACAAATACAAAATACATTTCAGATGCTTCATGTAACAAGAAACTAAATACTTAAAAGGTAGCATAACATAATATTGGTATTTTCTATATGATTCCTCAAAATTTAAGAAAATCTTAATTTTATATAATTTTAAAATATCTTCTGGGAATCATTAGTGGAATTGTGTCGCATAATTTTTGTTTTTCCCATTTGGTTACTTACTGTTAACAAAACCTTTTAATTTCTTTTACATCTCAATTGATTTATTATTCTCTACTGTGAGTCAACTTACTTTAGCAGCCTGTATCATCTTGGCGACTTCCACTTTCGTCTTTCCTTTCACCGATTGCCCGTTAACTCCAACAAGTTCATCTCCGCTTTGCAATGTACCATCTTTTTCTGCTGGAGTGTTGTCGAATATCTGGAAAAAAATCACATTATGTTATTAGGTGTTAAACAGAATTCCAAAAGATTTTATGTTCTAGTGTGAGGATGAACCTATTGCTGCTTAAGCCAACGATTCCTTCGTGTATCAGTCCCAGTGAAAAATTAAAATGGCAGTCGTCTTAGGTCACTAAGGTCTATGCCCAGCTTAATTTGATAGTAGGTACTCTAGCATGTTAGTAATGTTCTTTAACGTGTTGGTTAGTTTCCACCAGTTCCCAATTTTTTTCATTATAATTATTCGAATCTGCTCTGGGTTAGAAATCTTCTGTGCATCGGAAAGATAATCTACTGGACTGGAGTAAACTTCAGAACTATTTGTGTATTTACCTGCACTATGTACAAGCAAGGGCACAGCGGCGCCCCCCCTCCTATACTGATTCCTATCAGGTTCTTCTCGTCTTTGTTCAGAGTCACGCTTCCAGAAGTGACCGTCATCCCCCTGGACAACACATCATTTTACATAAATTTCATAGGAAAATCATCGCATCGCTTTAACACATTAATGTTTAATCTATTCAAATTTTAACACAACTGTAAAATATATTTCATAAAAGATAATTTCTCATTGTGTTCCATGTGATGCATGGCGTCTTAAATACGACAATATTTAACAAATCACCTCCGACGTAGCGAACTAGGAGGACAAGAAGGAAAAAATTGTTTTCTGAAGATTTAAGTTTTAAGTTAATAGGTATTGTACCTACCTACAACGAATACCTACCTAGGTTTTCTTGAACTCTGTCACGGGCGGTTTTCATAGCCTATCGATCCCTTATCGCCGATAAGAGATATTATAGTAACTAACTGTTAACGTATAAAGAGCCAATAAGAAATAAAACCAAGCGTTATTACTCATTTTATTAATATTTTATGTGACTAAAGTCTATCTTGACATAATGCTTTACGAATTCTACTTCGTTACAATAATCTAGCATCTATTTACACACATTTAATCTACATTAATTGTATGAATGCCCCACACATATACATAATATGTAAAGGTAGTATACCTAATATACTCGTAATCTAACATTAAGATTTGAAAATGCTGATATTCGAAATCTTCCATGAATCTTTCCCTGGAAGTTGGTAATTTAGTAATAATCTTAAAAATATATTTCTGCGCATTAGTTTAATAAAAATGTTATTTTTATAAAACATAAAATAATTATTCAGTCAAAGATCTGACAAATGTTGAAGTGAATGGCGGTCAGAGTGGATTTTGAACATGTTGAACGAAACAGGAACACAAACAGGTCCGGAAAATAGACACGAACTCAATAGACAAAAAAATACAGTGTTGACGCTCGTTTTAGTTCAATCGGCCGCATAGTTTGCTGGACCAACAACCAATGGGGGAGAAAGGGAAGAAAGGTCCTCGAATAGTACCACGCATTTATTTTGTTTGTGGTTCATAAAACGACCAGAACTCAATTAAAGACTACCTGAAGAAGACGGTAGGATTCTGTTGGACTTAGATTTGGTGATGGCATAAGTTAGAAGAGGCTTAAGTATAATTATGCAGCTGTTAGGCCCGTGGCTGGATGCAAAAACTCGAGACCCTGACAACATTGCATTTTATAAAAGAAACCTGATTCATAATTTATTCTTTACTCAAAATTATTCATCATTAGATATTTCTTATGAATTGTTGCAATAATATACATATTTATTTAACTTTCGTCTGAATATTCCGGATCTTTTCAAGGTGAGGTTTAGATTACGTGTATTGGATGACCTTCCTTTACGGGTCTTGCTCTAGTATTGTAACTATATTCTGTTAGCTTGTGTTATTCTCAGGATCTTATTAAACACAGTTTTCCTGAAAAAATTAAAGTTTAACCACGGAAGAACGTAATTGTCGCATTTTAGTAAAACTAATTACATTTTTTTTTGGCTGACCGTTTCCAACAACGAGATTGATAATTTTATTAAAGTAGATAAGTGAGTATTGACATTAAAAATTATCAATCTAAGTATTTTCTGAAACGTCGAAGAGCACGCAATGAATCCAATTATAATTAGGACTATCATGGAGGCTAATGATTGACTTATGATGCTACATTATAATGAGAAACACAATTATATAATTAAATACTAGGTAAATTTAGTAACCTATAGTAAGAACAATCTAGGATTCATTAGGCATAATTAATTGAATATTGTTGCGTAAGTTAACCAATAACAGAATAAATTAATTTTAGTGCAGTATTACTAGAGTTTTTGTAATTAATGAAATAATACTACTTTTTTGGACAGTCACGTCTATTGAATCGTCACAGGAAATAGACGATAATGATAATAGCTTAATCATAATTGATTATTTTTTCTATCAACTGTGTATAAATTGAAAACAATGACATTAAAACAAAGTATATTTTTTAAAATACTACAGGTTCAAAAATAAAAATATAGCAAAACTAATACAGCAGTCCACACAGAATTTAGCTTAATGTAGTTAACTAGCGTGAAACAAATTACATTCTAGCGTAGTTTTAGCACTTCTAGAAGGTTCTTGTAGCTCACATCAGGTCTTGATGTCGGATCATGTACCGGTCTCGTCGCATGTCGTTAAACACACAATCTGTTTCTTCCGTTACCTCTTCTATTTTGATTTTACTGAAATACAACGTTTTTTGTTTTATTAGAAACATCTTTAAAACTATTTTAAGTTGTTATATATCATCATGATATTGTTAAATCAGAGATGGCGTTAGTTGACGTTATAAATATCCAAATTCAAATTTCAAACGACAAAATAATTCCCAACGTGATGCATACTAAAATTTATTGATGAGTTTTCGTAAGCCTAAGGAAGTGTAAGAATTATTTTTTACAGTAAGTTAATCTGATATAGGTACGTTTCAGTTTGCGTGGAACAGTACCGCCAAGCTTGCTAGTTTTTCAAACCTCTAGGGGCTAGAATCTGGCAAATGTTTAGTTTGGTTAACGCTCGACTTTTGATATCATCTATGTACGGCTTTCGAGTCATGTTATAAATAGGCTATTTGATATTTTTTATATAAATAGCCTCTCTAGGACTTCGTTAAAAGTTTTAAAAGACTTGAGTCTCAAGTAACAATGCGGTAGCTAGTCAGGCAGGCTTCGAGGAAAGATTATAGCAGTAATTATTGCTAATATATGTTAGCAAGCACATGTGTTTGTCTTTCAACCTGATCAGATTACAAGACTTAGAAAAGGCTTTTGTTAATTTAATTGCAAAATTAAATACTTACTCTTCAAACGGGTCGTTGATTTCAATATTTGAAATCGGATCTTCCTGAACACTTATTATCGGAGCACTGAATACAAAAAAATATATATGAATGAAGACGTTTCTTGGGATTTACACTGTTTTTATAGTGGGATTCCAACATTATGTAGGTACTTACATGTCAGCATAGAGTATGTTTTTATTTACGTTATTGGTTTCCGCGGATGAAGGATTGCTAAATCAACAAAAATATATATAGTTTTTTATTTTAAAGACATCACATAACACTGGACCAATTAAAATTAAAATGGCTAGGCCAAATCTCCTCTTGAAATCAGTTTGAGAAAATAAGGAAACTGGTATCACATTGAGTATGTTCTTGAAGATATAGTTAGTTACGAATTATAATAGATTTGGGTATATTTCAAAAGGTTTGTGCTACGAATCTTTGGTCTACATAATATTACCAATGATTATTAGTTACCAATTAATAAAAGAAGCTATCTAAATACTACTAAGTTAGTTTGTACAAAATTAATTTAAATAACAAAAACCTTTACAATAAGGTACAATATTGCAATTTAATAATACTACTTATTTCAATGAATTAGTAGTATCTAACTAGTAAACTAGTAAATCAATAAATAATACACTAAAGAGAGAATGACAACTTAGTATTCCAAAATAATTGGTAGGATTACAAAGAACTTTGAAAAAAAAATAACGCAACAATCGTATACGTGTTAAATGGTTAATTACATTTTGTCTTCGAACGTATTGAAGCTGACGCCAATCATTGGGAAACCAAACTTTGGATCAAAGAACGGGTACATCTTGAACACGAATAAACTATACAAAATGATATTTTCCTCGCGAAAACAAAGCCAACTGTCGACTCAAACAAAAGATAAAACTCTGCAACATAGAGGAAGGAACTGATAAGTTTAGTATTGATAATGATGTTCACAGAACACAAATTTATATACGCACATTTTGTCCTCTTCGAAGAAGAAATCGTCATCGTATTCCTGCATCATTTTGTAAAATTACCTAACAAAATGGAACTGAAAACTTCAAAATACTATAATAATAAACACACGGGCTCAAGTAAGGTTATGTCGATGTCACATTTATTGATTTTTCAAACGAGAGGCGCGCGTCGGTGTCAGAGCTACTTCCCGTTGAACTACCAATCACAATGCGTTCTAAATATGAAACAGGCGGGAACCGAATAATGTTTGGGGCAAATGCGTTTTACGCTGGCAGCCAAACCTGTTGCTAAATTACTTTCTATACAAAAAGTTGGTTGAATGCATTGAATGACATTATCTTTTTCACTGAATTAATAATATTGTCTGAGATCTTTCTGTAAATTAACATTTTACTTAATTAGATTATAAACGTAGGCTCAGAAGCATTATTTTTTGCAGGCGGTTTCTAAAATGAGTACATAATTATATTGGTAATTAATAATGATATATAACTCTAATTAGAGTTCCTGCATTAGGCCTTCGCATTAGTCCTTTTAAAGAAGAATTCAGGGGAAAGTATAATTAATCATATAATTATAATTAAAAAATATTGCAAACGGAACAGTTGGTCATTATGTACATAATATGCTAATTAAACTCAATTGGCATTTGCTACAAATCTTTATTAATGTCGGGCAATACTTTCGTCGTGCTAAATATTCCAAAACTTAGATGGGTGCTTCATGTTACCATACAATACAGTATGGGGAAATGTCTAGCTCTTTCAGTATTCACAAGAGTGAAAAATAAGCATAACAAAAGACCTTACAATCGCGCTTAAGTCATAGTTACAAACACCCCTTTTAACGTCGATTTAAAATTCAAATGAACAAAAAATATGGCGGACTACAAGGACGGTTGCATTGCATAATTGTACCTTATGTATAGGACTACGTCCGTAATTGGAAGTCATTTGGCTCGCAGCGTGTCGTAAGATATCAACGCATTCATGATCGTTAAGCAACTGAACCGTTTTAAATGTAAAAGTTGCAATAAACTCCGCTCGCCCCTAGCAGTGTCGTGGAGCGAGGCGCGCAAATAACACTTGTTTTTCGCATAATTTTAAAAATGAAACGACTCATCGCTGTAAGTCGATACGAAATGTGTTAAAAATACAAAAATGTGACAAGACAACGCAATGTCAAGTGAAGTTTTCCCGCCTTTTGACGGTTGTTTTTTTTTTCAGCTGTCAGTGTTACTGATTGTGCTGAAGGCCACAGATTCTCAAGAAGTTGGGCCGATAGGGGCGTTTCTGCGGACCAACGTGATTGGTTTCCCCGTGATTCACAACAGACAACCGTGGGTGTTTGATCCAGACGTGTCACAGCGGAGAAGGAAGCAGTTTTTCGAACTTCATGGAGATAAAGCGGAGAAACTGATCGAAAGATTGGGGTTGGGTATTGACGGGTACGAGGACCGCAGGTTGAAAGAACAGAGGGAAAGAGACGAGGGGCATTTAAATGGGTTAAACGCGTTACAACCTTAATTCGGTTACTAGGACTAGTCTTTATAAAAGTTAAATATTTTTAAGATTAAGCGTCCGCCCATTCAAGTTTTTGAAGGGGCTTCCAAAAATGGTGAGGTTTTAAGTTATTTTGGAATATAATAAGGGATTCTTAGTAGGTTTTTATTTGTGCTGTCAAGAATCCCTTTAAAAACTGCTTGAAGTGTCAAAGAAGCGTGACGTAGGTTGTACTTATGCAAGTTCTAGATTCAAATATTCAATGCATGGGTGGTTATGTTATATGAGATTAGATCTTTGACATGCTTTTGTTTGTGTAAGATTAAAGTCATAGAATTGTTTAGAACAAATTTTATAATTGTTACTTTGCATCAAAGTTAGTTAAGTTAACATATAAGTAATGAATAAATTATAAAACTAATTGAGTAACGGCTACGTTGTTTATACTCTGTTTTATATCGATATTGATTTGTAGAGTTTTTGTTTGATTGATTGGTTAAGGGTATTCGGTATTCATAGTATAATTCAGTCATCAAACATTTTAGAGGTTTAAGCAGGGGGGTTCAAGTGGAATTGTTAGTAATATTAGTTCATTATAACGCCATTCCTTATCAAATCCCAAACGGGCGATAAGTAGTAAGTAAATGAAGAATTGATAAGAAACTGCCAAAGAGAATATTTTATTTTTTTATATTTTTTTTATTTAAGTATTAATTACTTTTAATGATTAAAATAAACAATGAAACGCTTACACGCTAACACCCCCGCACTAGGATTCATTGTGTCGCGAGTGACCTGGAGAACACATCACTAGCATCCACGCCCCGAAACGAGCATTTATCTCTCACACAAATATCTGCCCTGAGAATCGATCCCGGTACGCCTCGTGTACGGAGCCATTAGCAACTAGACCAATATCGGGGTTAAAAAGAAGGTGAAATGTAGGTGTGTGAAATGTAATGTAAATTGCGTCACCGTACACGTTACGCTTAAGTAAGTTGTACATAATAATAGAGTGCCGGTCGTTGGTCAGGATAATGGTGATGACAAACTCACGGTAATAGTAATATGATACTATTACCGTGACAAAATCGTTCGTCATCACTGTTCAAGGCGTTGCGGTAAAGGGAATACCAGATTGCAATTTATCGTTTTAAATTATTGTTCTACCACTGATACACTTATGCACGTCAGTTTTTTTTCTCTATTCTAGATTACTATTCTATTTTAAATTTTTATCTTAATATATATATTTCTTGTGTGCGTGTGTATGTGACTGAACTCCTCCTAAACGGCTTGACCGATTTGGTTGAAATTTTTTGTGTGTCTTCAGGTGGATCCGAGAATGGTTTAGATTCACAATTGGACCCGGTAGGCGGCGTTGCTGTCGATATATCACTAAAACATTTTTTAATTATAAAGCGGTACGAAGTACGCTGGGACCACTAGTAGTTTAATAAAACTGTGAAAGCTTATTGAATGCTTATAAGTTTAGATGTTCATTTAGTTATTCAGCGCTCATAGCACGATCTAAAATAGTCGATCTAACGGGCGGTCGGTAGGTGGATGCACGACAGCTAGTGGCAAAAATTTCTTCAGTGTTTCCGCGTGCTTCGGAAGGTACGTAAAGCCGTCGGTCCTGGTTGTTAGAGTCGTTACGTCATGTCGGAGGCTTCGGGCGGCCATAGAACTTCCGATACTTGAGTTGGTCACTAACCACTCCACCAATCTGCATTGGAGCAGCGAGGTGGAGTATGCTCTAGGCCTCCTTAATAGGAGAGATGCGTGCTCAGTAGTTTCAGTTTCTTCAGAATCCGGACAAATAAAAATCCGGTCTAAAGCGGGGCAGAAGGCCTGCAGTTTGGATATGCCTGCATTGGATATGCCGGCCTTGGCGAATCCGTGCCTTCCGTGCTTTGATAAAAACACTTTCACATTTCCATTTCTCGCTCTACTTTTACACAAAAAGGTTCTTATAATAAGTTACGTCATAGTACAATGTATTTTTAGTAATAAGGTTCAAAACGTTGACAGCCGACATACGGTTTCACACAATGAATAAGTGATAAAAAAGGTTCTACGGGGACTGAGCGTGCGCTCTGAAGCGTGTAAGCATTGGTGTTTTAAAATCAGTTGGAGGCTTAGAGTATATATATTAATATATATACTCTAAGGTTGGAGGCTTGGAGCTCGTTGTCACTTTATCACACAGCTTGTATTGGTCTTGGTATGGATTGTTTACCTGCCTGGCTAATCAGGGTTCTAAAATAAATTCTAAAATCATTCAATTCAATTGTTGCCTAAATATTTTGAGAGTGTAGTAGGTAGGTACCTACTTCCGATGTGTAGTGAGTTCGTTTATAAACTTGACCCTTGTTGTACCTGCTTTGCGGGACGCGGAGGATGTGTTAAGTGCCCACGCATTCATCACTCATCAGTATATTATCGCTACTAATTTTATGTTCTGCATACCATGGGAGGGCCAATTTTACCTATGGTAGGTACATTCCGTACACTATTAAACCAATACAATACAGTGAGAATGTACCTACACACTCGCTCGTAACGTACCTATTGCGAGACTACTACATCATTTATTTATTTTTTGTAACAATTATGGTTACAAAAATACTGTAATGGTTACAAAAACAACAGAAAAAATACAAAATGAACGGCTCATCATACCGCTCACGACTTCAACGAAAACAACAAAACATTAGCAGAGAGGTGCGTGTTGTAAATGTTGTAATTATTGAAAGCCAAGTCAAGGTTACTATGGCGATTAACTCTCAGATTAAAACTGGCTTTACGATTTGTTACAAAACAGATAAAATAACTATTCATTATTTAGCAAGTAAAGTCATTATGATTTATAAGATACATAGTCTACAGAATAAATACAGATTGCCATCGATTCGCTTCGAGGTACCTGTGTGTTTAGTACGTACCTACACTAAAAAGATTATTTAGACTTACAACATATTTATCTTTTTTCATTAGGCACAAAACTTATAAATACTCCCAGCAAATATCTTTTACGACAGACACTCAGACACCAATCAGTTATAATAGTTTTATTTTAATCGTAAGTATAGACTTCTGCAGAGATGGAATGAGAATTCTCCATTTGACATCATCATCACACATCACATCACATATCACTCTCACAGTGTGAGCATTTATTAACGCCACGGTGACTAACAGCTGGACTTCATAGTTCACACTACTAGGACATTACGAAGAATTCTGTATGATGTAGGTTACCTCAGGATATTTTATTATGTACCCTCCTTAAATAGCAACTATTTAAGGTGGTGGTGGCTTATACCGCTCTTCGTGTATATCTGTTTGGCCTAATGGTTAGCTGGTAGAGAATGCATCAAGCATTAAGCTCCCCATATGTACCTCATATATTTTGTGGTCATTAAAGCTTAAAAAAATAGCTGATAACCGAGCAGGTTAATTTTATTTAATTACTCTTAAACGTCAGTTACACCACAGGCGCTACCAACGTGTTACCGTTTAAAAAGAAAAGGGGAACTTGCATTGTCTGACTTTCCCACATTGCAACCGAAACCTAAAAAATTTCGCAATCGATTCAAGAAGGAGGGTTGTAGCTAGCCAGTGTTCGGTACACAGAACAGAGAGGTCTTCCGTGGTGCGATAATCATAATCATAATCATTTATTTGCTTTATTTTGCATTAGATATTATGATAACCACGGAAGACTGAGCTGTTCTGTGATGATAATTGACATATTTTTAGATTTTGTAGCTTCTTTAAAACGGGTCTGTGCATAAAATACTTTTTTGTTCGTGATAAACTGATTCTGCGGATTGGTTTCTGCGGATTAACAGGTACCTACAAGGTAGTAAGGATGTTTTCTGAAACCTAGTGAATGATCATCACTGAATTTTGATTTTTTTTGTCTATAATAATACTACTTGTCTTTAAAAAATGGTTTTTAAGCTTTTGCAAATTTTATAAGTTGCAATTTTGGTGTAATATTCAGATGTAGAGACATCTAGTGTTGAATTCCATAACTATTAAAAAACGACAAGTGCCATCTATTAGCAACTAGCCAAACATTTGGAAAAAGTTTTTCTATTGATCAACAGATGGCGTTGGTATCTACTAGTATTCATGTCAATGACAATAGGCGTTGAGTTAATTTTCAAACCGCCTATGTAACGACGTTTTTGCATTTAAATTGAAAAAAAATTCATCATTTATTATTTTATATTAATAAAGATAAGTATGTCTTTGTATAAAAAAGGTTAATTAACAATATTTTAGAAAGTTAAAGATATGGTAGAATTTATGCCTGCAGCCAAAGAATTATTTTTACATAATGATATGCAGCGGTTTCACATGGCAGAATATGTGTCTATAATAATCCAAAAGGTACTCATAAAAAATTGAGACCCATTGAGAACCCATTGAGATATGTATGTACTTACTGAAAATATATTTTCTTCGATGATTAGAGAGGATGTTAAAAAAGGGGTAAAATGGGCCTTTCAATTTTCGAAATATTCTTAGCAAGTATAGAATTGAATTAAATGAAACAAAAACACTCAAATAATTTCGTTTATTTATTTTATAAATTTACTGCCGATCGAGACGTAACAATATTCAAACTTAGTTTAATGACAGTTAAAATATTCTAGCAATAGGAATAGGGGAACTAGCTACATCTAAACAGATAATATTTGGAATATAAAATTCATGAATGTGGTATTAACCGTTTGTTAACTTCAAACCTGCAGCTCGATTGAGTATTATTTGACATTAACATCAACAAACCTAAACCACAGATGTGAATTTATCAACGATAAATTTGTTGAAAATCCAAAGAGCTCTTAGTCTAACAATCATCAATTTTACTGACTTTGAACTTCCAAGAAATTTATCATCTTAAGAATAGAATTACATCTAAATGGCCGTGTTAGATCAATTCACACCAAGAAAAATATTTTGTAATAAATAATAGAAGATTGTTGGATTAACAAAAGTACAATATTACTTGTAATTTGAATCCAAGTTAAAAAATTCTAAATATATGAACATTGATGAAAGAATGTCACATTTACAGTTACGTTATGATGCGAATGATAATGATTTTAAATATCTGATTTTGTGAATGTTTCCTCAGTAAGTGATTTAATCTTATACAACCATAGGATATAAATGAAAAAATTAATGGTGTCGTGGGACACCAGGTAGGAACGAAGTTCCTTCGGCTTATGAAGGCAACGGCGAACGAAAAGAAAGAGGGAGAAAGAGAAAGGTATTATACACTACTCGCTTGTGTATGCGACTGTCGCGCCTGCGCACGTCTCATTTAACGCTTTTATTCCACGCATTTTTTCTTACGGTTTTACTATCACATATTTTTCAGTTCGGTCGCCGCAGCACAACCTATCCCCTCCAAGCCTGCCGTAAGGAACTTCGTTCCAATAAAACAGTAGGTACTATTACGTAATAGAATGACGTCATAAATGCATATTAAAAAAGAATTTGTTCGATTATTCTAACTAGCAACTAAAATTGTATTGTGACTGTTTCTCTTATACTTACATTAATTAATTATATTTAAGTGATTACATTTATTTTTCTCTAAAGAATTACATTTTATTTTGAAATAAGCGAAACTTTTTTAATTACTTAGTAAGGCACCTCAAGTATTTGGTTTGTATTTTGTGAGAAATATCTTTTTAATTTGTACAAGATTATATGCCAATAAAGAGAAACTTATCTGTGTAATCTTAAATCTAGGTAGAACACCGAAGAAATTACCGTAATATGGCATTAAATCATAAATAACGATTTATTATTATTCATTAAAGAGATCAAAATACACTTTATTTTTAGAAAATACACCTTAATATATTTTACTGTTTTGGGACACAGTAGAAATACACATTGCTAAGACTAATTTTATTTTCAATCATCTTTAATGATTTTTGTCGTTAAAATTTGTTCGTTTTGTCGTTTTTCAGTTGATTTCGTCGATGGTATCCAATTACGTGGTCACTAGCGTGTCTTCGTCAAATTGGACAGCGGAGACCTGGAATATAAAACAAAATTGCATTAATTTAAGAGAAGCATAGCGAATCGATAAATTCTACATCTGGCATAACCCTAATATGGAATTTAATCACATATTTCTAATAAAGTCTAATTATGGTGGACTATTATTAGTTTTGCGTTGACTGTTGACTCTTTGCGTTCCCTTTCATACATTCGTAACGCGCGCTGCGTTTGAAAGTAAACCTATAATTATTTACAACTTGCAATTGGATTAGTGAGTACGGCAATAACATTATCCGTGTAAACTGGCAGTAGGATTAGTAGTTATGTATATGAGCTATAAAGATTTTTATACAAGTCATTTCTAACAATTAAAAATTATGATCAATGAAAAATTATGTTGATCAGCGCCATCTAGTGCGCGATAGCTGAAAGCACCATCAGATGGTTTTAGTCGTCCATTAGGAATGCAAATTAATAAAAAAGGCAATGGATTTCCTATCGTTTAGCAAAAAACGTATTCCGTGTACACTGTAATTATCAAGATTTTTTAATTTGAGCCCCACTGGGTAATAAAACAGGTTTAACTCGGATCCACAACAAACTTTGCATTACTTTAGAGCAAATTATACACCCGAGATCGTTAACCGTATGATTACTGTCGTGTCAATTTCGGTTTTTTTTATTATTTACTGAGAAATAGCTAACTTGATAGTCAAAGGATGTTCAGTGTTAATTTAACCCATCCGTTTCTTGGTAAACGTGTAAACAGAATACCAATTCAATTTAAGTACTAGGTAGGTCAGGTACCTATCTAGTAACTAGTTTTATAATTTTTTATAAATGATTAAAAACAGAACCCTACTATAGTATGCCTATGCTGTCTGTCTGTCACAAGTCGTAATCTCTTGAACGGAAATGGTAGAATGGAATAGGAAAATATTCACAGAAGTATCCCGAAAGGGTCTCCCATACAAGTAGCCTTAAAAGTGAGGTATAGTACCATTTACTGTAGATAAGTAGTAAATGCTACTAAGGTAAAAAGAAATATTAGTAAGGGCAAAAACGCATCTCTTATCTGTAATGGATATGGATAATAATCATAATGGATGAAAAATCTGAAAAGCATTGTTATGAGATCTATTGCGTTAATAAATACCTAAATAATAGTTCTTTTGAAATATTTTCCGTGTACAGACATCGATCAGTAGCAGTCTTATAATATGTAATAGATTTACCAGTGGGCAGAGCGAGAGGAATCCTCGCTCGATTCAGGTTTTATTAATAGACCTGATGGGTTGAGGTCTAGGCAAAAACTAGACTTAGGTCAAAAGAACTAGCCTTCGACTGGATTAGCTCTTCCGTTTAATGTTAGCTACAGTCGTTATGGAGAGATGTTTTTAGATAGAGGCAGCGAGTTACGGGTTCGATTCTTGGTGTTTTTTTATTAATTTGCGATCGTGGAAAATTACGTAAACTGTTACCAAATGGCATTTTACTACCAGTATTTAATAAATACTGAATGCTTACTGAACGTAGGTAATTCAGTAGAATGTCAGAATGTAATCAATTAACGTTTAGGGTTTGTTTTCGGTTTATAAATTAAAATGTTATGACAGTTTTAAGAATCACGCTTAACAATATTTCAGTGTACTACTAAGTACCTACTAATAGATAATTATTTTTCCCGAAGAAAATCGAGGGCGGGTTTACTATTAAGTACATAATATATTGTAGATATATCATCATCATCATCACCGCAACCCATAGCTGTCTTCTCCGCTGTGTTCGGATCTCCTCTCACAATACGAGAGGTCATTGTCCACCACGCTGGCCAAGTGCTCATACGCAAAATTCACCTTTGAGAACATTTGTTTCCTCACGATATTTTCCTTTACCAGAGCAAATGGTAATTAATTTCGTATACATTTTCTTTAGGTATAGGTAATATACTACAGATAAACTTTTACAAGTATTCTAATAACAACATTGCATGTACCCTCCCTGAAACTAATAATGTTTACCACCCGCTTCTATTTTACGCAGAAAGCTTTAAACGAGGGTGCGGCTGGCGTGAGTGGTAGGTGTGGTCGCCGCGCCCGCCATTAGGGATCGCCACCACCCAATTAGTTTGGGAACATTCGCGAAATCTAATATAAATTGCGCGTTATACTCTAGCTTCGCTTGTTTATGGGGTTTCTGATTACAAATTGATTCGATTCCAAATCCAAATCAAACTCATTCATATGGGATTCGAAATTCAAATCATTCATATGGGATTCAAAAGTGCAAATCCACATAATTCATTAATATTTCTATCACTGTGACACTTGTATTAGGATTTTTTGTTTTTAAAGTTTTGAATATCGTGGATGCGGAGAAACGCCGAAAGAAAAATGTAACTATAGAAAAATGTTTTCAAACATTAATGCATTTTCTATCATATATATATCGTATCGTATATCGTAGTATCGAGCACAACAAAGATTTCGGCTTATTTAAGCTTAAATTGATAAAATAATTTGCAACGAGCTAGGTTATTCCAAAATTACTGTAGTTTCGATAAAGAATCAAAAGTAAAAGAATCGAATTTTAAATTGCTGTGGCCTGGTGGTAGGACCAAACCCGGTTGACCAAACCCCAAAAACTGATGGTGAATACCACCGGTATTTACCATCAGTGAGTTTGGTCGTTTGTCGGCTTCTTACGTAATAATAATAACGATAGAAACTCATAGCCCCACACTATGATTCCCTGTGTCGTGGGTGCCATGGACAACACACGAGACAAGAACACACACATCCAGACCAAGAACAGTTGTATATAGCCATCATTTAAATTTCGCTTCGCTGGGAATCAAAGGACCCTTCGAACGGGCATATAATTAACATAACAATTTCAACGTGAATACGTCTGCGATCTTCAGGTGTAAACGTTCACGACGTCTTATCACGTTCAATCAACGGTTAACTTTGTTTGCGTGGACTTGTTTTGAAAGGATTTTTTGCGCCGAACTTTTTATAGGGCGCTCATAATTCATAGTTGTTCTTACGCCTCACCCCACTGAGTAAGCAAAGGTTTTGTACAAACAAGAGAAGGGTTGTTATGTTATCTGTATGTTTACAGGGGTTGTAATGTAATTAAGAAGATAAAAGATAAGATAGATTGTTTGCCGGAAATATACCCGGGATATTGTTTATGTTAATACTAGTTGTTGATATTGTTATCTTAGTTTCGGGTCTTTTAAGCTCAATTTCCGTTGGCTCAGAGTCTAAGTAAAATGTCGCGAACAGTTTTCTATACGTGTAATAAAAATGTAACAGACCGCTGTTTGTACATAGAAGATATACGATAAAAACAAAAAACAATGATTATTACAATTTTTGTCTATATGTCTGTGTATTTGTGTTTGCTATTCTCAGAAACGACTCAAACGATGCAGGTTTTCACAAATGTATTGTGGTAAGCTTCGATCACTTCGTAAATAAAAAAGTAATGCCAGTTTAAAGAATCACGCCTAACAATTTTCTAGTGTGGGTACTAAGGTATACGGGACAAGTTTCCGGAAGCGAAGTGAAGAAGGGTTTACTATTAGTACACATTGATTCTACCTCTGAAGTCCAAATTTGTACGAAGAAACATAAAAATGCATCATAAGAAAACCTTCGTTGATTTTTGACGTGAATCTATTCACGTACTTAATTACGAGAAATATTGTAGGGGGATAAAACAACACTTTTGTAACGATTTTATGTAACGGAAGTTGCGTTTTCTTAACAGGAAGTTGTGTACTGAGTATAGGTACGTTTTATCCTCAACCGTCACAGCTGATGAATTAACCGAATAAGGTGACCATTAAATAACTGTTATAATATCTACGGACCTGACTAAAATCTTCTCACTGCTTAGTTATTTAGCAAGAAAACCCTAAAGCGAGTATAATAGGCACGGCTCTATAGCCTAATTGGTACTGGCCCTGCCTGCGATGCAAAGGGTCTCGCGTTCATTCCCGGCCGGGGCAGATATTTATGTGGCAGATAAATAATTGTTCTCGGGTCATGGGTGTTAGTGCCGTGATAATTGTGTTGTCAACGCCATACGAAGGGAATCCTAGTGCAGGGGTACTAGAGTATTAGCGTCTTAGGGGTATTAGTGTATTAGGTATTAGAGTATTATTTTTTAAATAGCGTCTAAAAAATATTCGCCTACCGCTCCTCGATGACAGTACGACAAGTTCCACATTTAAACGCATTTAAAGTACAACGCAGTATGACACATTTGATTACCACCTGCATGGTTTAACATTGCGCAACAGTAATTGTCTTATAGCATGCAGTTTATAATTGTTCCACCCCAGTAGGAGCCTCCTGGTAATTGTGGAGCCCTAGGGCTTTAATGTCCGGACTATACACCACATTCATGATTGGTAACGGGCTAGTGGTCAATCTATTAGATGTTCTTATAATAATGCTCACACACACATACCGTAACAGATTTCCTGTTTAATGGCATGGACAACACAAGTAACACTTCGCTAACACCCCCCAGCGAGAATAAATATTTAACTGTCACATTTTACGGGAATCGAACTCAGGACTCATCGTTTCCTAGGACCCAACTTGGCTATATGGTCGTTGAATTAGACGCCCAGAATTTGAACCAGTTTCAAGCCATCGCTTCCGGTTGTTATCGTTATTTTACAGTCGTTAAGCCACGTCGGAGACCTTCGAGCGGCATAGAAACTTCCGACACATGGGTTGGCGCCTCCACCAATTCACAGTGAAGCAGCATGGTGGAGTATGCTCTAGACCTCCTCAGTCCTGAGGAGAGGCGTACTCAGCAGTAGGCTCTATAGTACTGAGTACGGGCTCCTGCGGAACTCCTCCGAGAAACCGAAATTAATCTCTCTATCATTCTCATTTACTAGGAGTCTGGAAGAGACAAAACAACTTAACTCTGCCAATAGAATAAGGTTGCCCAACAATATTAAACTGAGCAATAGGTATAACATTTGCACCGCCGCGGCATATCACGACCGACTTGCAAAACCACCGCTCATAGTAACATCTTCCTTGGAAATATTCATTTCCTATTACAAACGAGGCGTGTGGCATAATGGTTGCCGGACGAGTCCTGGGTTCGATTTGCCGACTTTAAATTTCTGGACCCCGTGTTTGTGTCTTTGTGTGTCGTCCATGGCACCCACAACATTAGCTAACCAATTCGACGTGATATGTATTTGGTATTAGGTACTATTAGACTTTATTTCTTGTAACATAAGAGAGCAGCGAAGCAGTCAAATAATAGTAAAATAAGAGATCAATCAAGTAATAATTAGCCAGCCAGTCTTCAAAAAAATGTTTTATGCTATAATTAACACGAGTCAATTTCCGCTTAATAAATCAACAGATAAGTCGTTTTGTCAACACTTAGCACCTTATTACGGCACTGTTATCGCAATAATATTAAATGTCAGATTTGACGTTTTCGTTTTAACACCTAATAGCTGTTTAGACCCGAGGGTCTGTGCAGATTGAACTGTTACGTTCGAATTAGTTTCGTTTGATAAAGTGACAGTAACTAGGTTCATGCTAGGGTTTATTTGTTCATTGCGTTTTGGGGATTGTAGAACCAAATCTGATATGGATTAAAAATTGCATCTTGGCTTCGACTTTTTTCATCCATACTAATATTATAAATGAAAACATTGACTTATGAAAATGATTTTTTATCTTATTACTTTAAATGAGCAATTCTTGTATATATATAAATATATAATTGGAATCTCGGAATCGGCTCCAACGATTTTCATGAAATTTAGTATATGGGGGGTTTCGGGGGCGATAAATCGATCTAGCTAGGAATCATTTTTAGAAAATGTCATTTTATTCGTGTTTTTGTAGTCCCAATTTAAACTGAAAAATATGACTCTTCCTTATTTGTGAGCAACTAATTAACACGAAGTCAAAAAACACAATTTATGAAAAAAAAAAAACCGAGCAAAGCTCGGTCATCCAGATATTGGCATTTAAATGCTAAACGAGCATGCTGGATGTGGCTTTCGCTGTCTCCCTTGATTATTATTGTTCTTATTTTTACTTTTGACTCTTATCCGGTTTTAGAGTATGAATTGATTATCACTCTCTTGCTTGAGTCAGCCGCCACACGACTTGTCGTGTTTCGGCGAGAGCATACGAGAGAGACAATACTTGCTTTTTTTCCTCTTCCTTCTTCCTTGGCCGGCAACGCATCGGTCATGCCTTGCCTAAGTCCATGGACGAGGGGACCATATTGACCATTTACCATCGTCTGCTCGTTTGCCGATTATTAACATAAAATACGTATAATTATAGGTTAACACGCTTTTATCGAAGACTACGAAGTTCCTATGTTACCTTCCTTGTATTAAGAACATTCTCATAGTGCTTCCAGATTGACTAGAAATGCAATGAATATTAAAATAATTGAAACTTACCAAAAAATTAAAGATACAGCGTCGACACCCTCTTTTGTGCTCCCAAGGACAGTTTGTTCCCAATCTTCTTGTAGCCCTCATTTTTCACCTTGCACTTCGGCTTCTCATTCGGCTCCACGGGGCAGCCCTTCAGCTCCCAAACGAGGTTCGTCAGCGACTTCGGTCGACTTAGCTTCCTCGAACGTTTCTCTGGAAGCTTCGGTCCATTCCCCGAATCCCCCGACGTTCGTCCCCCCGAATGACTCGAGTCCAAAGTACCATCTAATTCCATAGCTTGATGGATGTTCGACAGACTCTTGTACCGGATATTAAAGATTGGAGAGTCCCCCTTCGCCAGGGGTCGGATCGGACTAGCTAAAGGACTAGGTGACTCTTTAGTTGGCGAGTGGGCCTTTTGGCTGAATACCATGCGGCTTTTGTTATTGTTGACGCAATTTTTTATGTACAACTTGGGTAAGTTTGGAACTGGTGCTACGGAGCATTTCTCCTTGTAAATGGTTATAGGCGTCTCTTTAGCCGCTATGGTTGCTTTGCGGGTTCTCTTTTCAGCTTTCTGTGCGTTCAGGGGCTTTTTAGTGGGAATAGTCTCTATCGGTGGGGGTTCTGGCTTAATTTCGGTTATCAGGGGCATATGGATAGGAGTAGCGGCAGGAGACGCTGGAGCGGATTCGTGTCTGGATGGCTCGTTTGAATATGCTGCTTTTATATTTTTAGGCAATGGTGCAAATCCTCTGACATAATCATAGATTTGATCGATCTCATCGTATTCGTCTGGAATGCTGTTTTCGTCTCGGTGACTGCTGTAAATGTGGTTATGGCGACTCATGTGTTTATGGTGATTTGCCGAATCGGAAGAAGCACTTCGCCTTAAGAAATATCCGGTTTTAACTAAAGGTGGTGCGTGCAGTGGAGCGTTCAGAAGTCTCTTAGGATCACCCAATTTACCATCTAAGACGTGTATTCGATCGACAACGTCGACAAGCAAACGGTTACACTTCTCAACTAGTCTAGAAAATTCCATGAAATTCTTGATTTGTTCCTCATTCTTGCACCTGAGCATCTTCAAAGGTGCTGCCATCGGTAGGGCAATCAAAGCATTTCCTTCTTTCTGCAATGGCAATGCAAATACGTGTTCTTCTTCAAAAAGGGATAACAGTCTTATTTCTGGTACAAAATGACTTGCGCTTTTCAAGCCTCTAGGGGGCGTTCCGTGAACAAGTCTGACAGTGATAGGCAATCGTTTTGTTAACAATGTCTTTGCAGTATGAACTCCACTAATATTTTCTTCCTTTGCCACTGCCGAGAATTTGCCTCTTTGATCTAAGCTAAGCAGCACCATGTCACCTTTTGTGTCAGTACATTTCAAGTATTTATTTTTTCCTAAATATGTTTCTCCTCTTGGCATAATAACTTCCCCAGCAGGCAGATTTCTCGCTCCATCGGCCGTAATGTTCCCATCCAAGTCAGTTTTTGCACAGATAACTCTCACAGGTTCTCTTACAAGACATCCGTCATCGAGTTTCCTTCTAGCTAGTTCGAAAACGGATTCTATGCATCTGACAGCTCGGCCTTCCTCGCTGAGTAATTCAAAATATCCTTTATAAGTATCAGGAATCGCGATTCTTGGACCAACGCTGACCATTCTTCTTCCCTCTTTTAATTTAATAGCCTGGGCGATAATTTTCTTTCTTTTGCCCGCCGATACGAGTAGCGCTGTGCTTTGAAGGCCTGGGCTTGGCAGTGTTGGTACGCCAAGGCCTCCATATTGGCCTTTGATGATCTTAGCGACGCTTGGTAGTCGGTTCTTTGCGGAGAACTCTCTCAGGTAGTGACCCTCGTCAGACCAGCGGGATGCTGCGACCACGACTTGGCCGTCCGTGGCTGCCATTGTGGAATGTTGTCACATCTGCAACAGAAAAGAATTTGCTGTAGTTATTGAGATATTTTAATAATCATTTGTTACTGTTAAAATTTTACTGTTATGAACATTTTAAATTGTTCAACAAATAAATGAAGTAGATAAGATAATAATTGTTGGATGGTTTGAAAGTTACTTTTTTGCTAGAATACCGCTCAAGTTCAAATTTTGTATTTCTAATATTCGACCGGAAGAAAAAAAATTCGAAGGAATCCAAAAATGTGATAACTCTTCGTAATGTCAAAAATAAACAATGTTACATTCTCAAGGTTATATTAAGTTTACAGAACAAAAGGTCAGCCAGTTGGACTGTGGCCTTAGCTCTCATTCCAAGACAAAACAATGCTCATCAGGCCAGGAGGTCAAGAGGTCAATAACAAATAACAATGACAAAACCCTGGTTCCTGTTGTCAACGTTCATGAAGGTTGATCTGTCCTAGGAGTTTCTTTCGCCGTTTCTTTTCTCCTCTAAGATTTGAAATTTAAAATTCAATATTTAAAGGCACCTTAGCGAAACGGTGGTAAATGCAAAAAATTTACGTTCATAAGTGCATTTATAAATACATGAAATAAAATGATTTGAGTCTTTGTTTGATCGATTCATGTAAAACCGTAGTTTGACGGCAACAGGGAAAGCAGGAAGCGGGTGAAAGTGGAACTCGAATGGGCCTGTTCCATGGTTCATTAATTGCTGTGGGCCGTGTTAATGAGGCGTAATGATGTCGAGACATGTTTGCTTTGAATATTCAACGATTACGTGGGATAGGTGCGTTGTGATGTAACCGGAACTTTGGAGATTATGGTCGTAAACTAATCAAGATGGCTATGAGGTGGGCATGATGGGATTGAATGGATCCAATCCATACGGATTATTCCCTGTGTGTTTGTGTCCCCGTGTCATGATTATACCCTCATACCCATACGAGTATGAGGGTATACCTAGGGTATATTACATGATTATACCCTCATACCCATACGAGTATGAGGGTATAATCATGTAATTAGATGTGCACATTAAAGTATCTACATTGTAGTATTGGAGAAGCAGTGGAGATTGCAGTGATCTATCAATTGTCTGAAACTCATCAGGTTAAAAAACCAAATAACCGTTGCTAAACCAACAGTAGTAGTAATCCGGAGTCAAATTGAAATAATCTCGCCATTTCGCAAATGTACCAGCAAAATGGTTGTGGCGACGGAAACTGGTGTATAATCTCAATTTGGCGAGTGGTCACCGCAAATATGAGTTTTTCGGTTGATGCCGCTGTTGGTAAGCACCGTTACCACGCAAACGTGCTGCACTCCGATGTAAAAGGGGTCAAGTGTGGTGTCGGCAAATGGGTTCTGTATATTTATTTTGTGTTAGAACGCAAGAAATTCTTGAATACGCTTAGAGATAAGGTTGAAAAGTCCAAAGACATAAATATTTTTCGAAGGATTTTAAAAATATTGGAAAAACCATTATGAAAAAATGTAAAAATGAATATTGAAATTTATGGACTAGATTTTTTTGTGTAGATACTAAGTATGTATTGTTAACCGACTTAAAAAAAAGGAGATTGTCAGTTTGGTACACCTGTATGCAATATTATTTGATCTACAAAACACAAATTTGTATTGTTGTAGGTATGTGTTAAGAAAACAGTAAGGTTTGTTATCATACTAGAGAACCTTAAAACTATTTAGCATGCTAACACCCGAAGCATACTGGGAGAATTTCTCGCTTTGAGCCCGTCAACTGGTGTACGTCAGGTAGGCAACGCATTGGTGACGTATCCTCCGACGTACGGAAGCTTATAAAAAAAAATTGTAATGCGGTCACTCACGGACACGCACAAGCTGTTGCTATTGAAAATAAAAAAAATTAGTCTTTTTTTTATGGAATTAAGGTATCAAACGAACATGTAGCACCACCCTTTCGCTGCCGCCCATGACAACTGTGACCGACCTGAAACAAGACTCAAATGGGGACTAGGATAGTTACTCCGGTTAGAAGACGGTGTTAGAACATTAGTTTGTTAGTAAGTATGAGGACTGGAACAGGAACTGTTAGTGATAGTTAGTCCTGTTAGTTGTTGTTAGTAACGTCCAGTTAGTAATTGTTCCTAAGAGACTTATTCTAATTCGCTCACAGATGCGTTGCTCCCCTTGAGAACTAAGATGGTTGCCTCTAACGATTGAAATTTATACAACCGAGCTCACTTTATACAGCGAAATTTTTACTTCTAAACTTATGTCTTGCTTAAGAAAATACAATGATCTATGGAAAATTATTAAATTAAACACCCTGTATATTCTCGGTTCGCTCCCGCTCTCGGTGTGCCGCAACTGAAACCAACCCGCGTAACGTTACGTCATCAACCATTGTCTGTGTACATTGACCTTCGGCTATCGTTTGTGTATATGCGGAAAATTGCTTACATAACAGTTTTTTGTTTTACCGCATTACGTTCCAATAAGCCGTGGAATTTGAACTTGGAACTTGGACTCTGACCTCAGATTAGAAGAGATTAGGATGTCACTTCGAATTTGAATTCGGAAGACTCGTGAGTTTTGGACATTTGTATTTGAAGATAATGTTCAATTATGGATTTGAATTTGGAAGACTCGTGAATGTTGGACATTTGTATTTGGTAAGGTTACTAATGTTCAATAATAGAGATTTAAATTTGGAAGACTCGTGAGTGTTAGACATTTGCATTTGGAAATATTACTATTGTTTAATAATATGGATTTGAATTTGGAAGAAACTTGAGTACAATATGAACCATTCATCATTTTTGTGGAGATTAACATTACTAGAATGTCAGCGTTTAATTTTATTAAATTTGGAACTTTTGGAAGACTCGTGAGTGTTGGACATTTGTATTTGGAAATATTGCTATTCAATTATAAGAATTTGAATTTGGAGAAGACTTGAATATTATTGGTAAGTATTGTTTCATTTTTGGAGATGAAGGAAATTGGATATTAAGAAAATTTCAATACACAGGATCTACAGTTAGCGATAAAGCTAAGCAGATAAGCGAATCGTTACAAGTAATTACAAGTTTAACTGCCATGTTAACTGTTGACGTGTGATGGCTCTAAATCTTCACCGAACAATAAATCAATGTAATGTTAATGCATTTTATTAATCAAAGCGTTCAGGCGGCCTGTATCGATCTTGAGAGTCTTGGGAGGCGTAGGGTTGTCACCTTTTTTGAAAGCAACAAAAACTATACATAAGAAAAAAATGCATAATTATAAATATTTTCGATGAAATTTAATTATCACTTGATTCGGTGGAAAACATCGTGACTCCTGAGAGTTCTCCATAATGTTCTCAAAGTGTGTGACGTCTGCCAATCCGCACTTGGCCAGCGTGCTGGACTGTGGCCTGTACCACCCACTTTGTGAGAGGAGACCTGTGCGGTGTGCCCAGCAGCGGGACAGTTGTGGGTTGTGATAAATACGTCCAAAAACGTTGACTTACAATGAACCGTGCCCTGTAGGTCACTAACAGCCAATTAATATCAGAGAAATTACGTAACAAGTACGGCGTATACACGTCAGAGAGACCGTTACTCGCGGGATACGGTTACAACGCGGGCCATCAAAATGTGTTCACCGTAAATTTTAACATAATATTATATACACATACATACACAGAGCTAACAGCTTACCTCTATAATTACTGGATCATAGATCAAGGAGTGTGCGATAATTATAGATTATTAACTTTAGTTTGATTAATTACTTAGCGCTATGAGTATATCGCGTGACAATGTTAGTAGTAACTTCGCAATGGTCCTTGCAATGTGTTTTGAGAATTTATTGCCTTATCTTTTATTCATCATCAACATGCTACAGTTCAATTTATGGGCAGGTGTTCCTTTTTAAATTGAGATGACTGATATGGTTTTTCACGTAATAACTGATTTTAATGATTGTGGTCGTTGGCACAGTTATTTCAATAAGTAAAACATAGTGTAGGTAGCCAAATAGATGGTCTAGGTTGTGAGTATAACATAAACGCTTAAGTTACACACTAAAACTCCGGCAGGGAGTTTTTTGTGTTGCGGTTGGCATGGATAACACACGACCCGAAAACAAATATTTATCTGTCACATAAATATCTGCCCCAGTTGGAAGTCGAATCCAGGAGTGCCTGCTTCGCAGTTAAAGTCACTACCAACTAGGCTACGGAATCGTCATGTAAAATGTCAATGAAATATAGAAAAAAGAGTTTCGTTTTTTCAAATTATTTGTCACACAACCTCAATATTACCTGTGAGTGAGGCCTTAACTAACTGTGTTAATTCTGTTACGGTTCTAGTATTTTTAAACATTCTTTCTTACTTACTTCCCAGGTTTTATATACTTAACTGGTCGGTAAGTTCATAATTGTGCGGTAACTGCATTTTAAAAACTTCTCATTGTATATTTTATAGTCCACTTCAATAAAACAGCGGCAATACTGTAAAATACCGGTAGTGACGTGAGAAAGAATGCTATAAAATTATTATATTTGATGTTTATGATGTTATGTTTATTTAATCATCAGCAATTAACGTTAATTAAGGATACAAAACGGATATCTGACTAGGCTTTAGTTAGGGGTATACTCCTGGTATGAAAGAGTTGTGATGATTTGATGATGATTGATGATAGAACCTGATACATACAAGAATAATGTTTTTGGAGAAGAGATTTGAAGAAGCAATTACATTAAAAGTTAAAATTGTGGTATGAAGTGCCTGGAGATCACCTTGCTGGATGGTAGGGCTTGCATAAGGATTAATATATTATCAATCTCAATCTTGGAAACGATTTTCATGAAATTTAGTATGCAGAGGGCTTCAGGGGCGATAAATTGATCTAGCTAGGTTTTATTTGTAGAAAACGTCGTTTTATTCGTGTTTTCGGGCAATGAAAATCTGCTACAATATAATTAGAACACGAAGGTAAATTTCGCCACCATCTGCAAGGTTATCAAGGCTCAACTGGGTTGGGTGGTCGCGAAACCAGCAGGAAGACCCCGGTTCGAGTCCGAGTGTAAAAAAATACCGAGCAAAGCACGGTCATCCGGGTACTCATAAGAAAATCTGTACAAGACGCGATGAATTAAAGTTTAAAATCATATACTGTAAGTGTCCAGCGGTGTACAAGCACAGTTTTTATTTGCGCGGGTGAACGTCCTGTAAAGGACCTCACTCTCGATTGATTAAGATGCAATAACTTTTTATCGACTTTAAAATTTATGCGCACAACATCACGGCTTTATTATTACGAAATAAAAGCAACGATCTTATCTAAACATACCATAAAACTGAAAATACCATAAAACTGTAGATTGAGGTCTGTATGTAGAAGATATTCTAATACAACCTATCTATAGTAAAACAGAGATAGTTAAACGAACGACACAAATAATACAACATTAGTTTTGTTAAGTGTAGAACTTATAACCGAACTAAACTGAGTAATGTATATTAATTGAGCCCTTTAATTTTAAACCTAACATGGCATCATGCAAAGTTTTTTATTTATAACTACACCCTTTAAATGTCGTCATATCAAATTGTATGTGACATCACTTAGCCTATAACTTAGCTTCAATTGATATCTCATCTGTCCAATTACGATGCGTAGTTTAGAAGTTGTGCGGGAACGAGCAAATTGCCCCGCTGCCACCCATATACAACTTAAACCACCTGTCATAACTATAACTACTTCAAACGAATACTCTCCCACAATTATCTACGGCATAAATATGACGAGTCCAAATTAGGGTACCGCAGGACAAATCAAGTTGTTATAAATCAGAGGTTCATGAGAAACCCGGCTAGCGGTCCGGCGCGGGTTTAGCCATAGGGCCAGCGGGGAGCGGTGTAGGAAGAGGAGCGATTTGCATTTATTTTCGAGCCACTTGATAATAACTCGGGTAATTCGCTTCTATGCTTACAGCGAAGCATGCTGGACTGCAGTAGTCTCCTTTTGGAAAAAACTGATCTCAGGCTGCGGAACTTGAACGAATGGCCGCCGCTGCTGCCAACTTATGCCGAAGGTCATCTTCAGCATCGGCTTCGGGAAAAGGAGAAGGCAATATGCCCGCCTTCTTCCGGTTAAAAAAACCGAAAACAAATTGTCGTAAGCCGTTATAAAACTGGCTTACCCTTTTACTCATATGCCGACCGTAGTCCTAGCCATAGACCAGGACATAGTCCACCACGCTGGCTTAATTGCGGACTTGCGGACTTTATACACCTTTGAGAACATTACAGGTTCACTTACGATATTTTCCTTCACCAAATCAAATGATAATTAAATTTTAATAAATAGGAAGATGTTTAAATATAAGGAAACATTTTAATATAACCTTCCGTGGTCTACTGAATTTGCTTTCCTAAGTGGCATTTAAAGTGTTATAATTGCATATTAACTAACTTACTTATATTTGAATTTTAAAGAGCAATTATATTTTGAAATGATAAGTTTTATAGCGTTAGTTACTCTAATTAATATGCAATACGTAACTGTTTTGCGAAATTTCTAAATTTTGTTTTCCGGTGGCTACAAGACAAACCCAACCAAAATGTTGGGTTTCTATGTTGAAGTGGACTGTATTTTGCTGGTGGATGGATGGATCGTAAACTCACTAAACAGCACTTTATTTGTATTTATTTTTATTTTATTTATATAATGTAAAATGGCGTGGCACCCCGTACCGCACCGCGAGAGGAAGCAGATACATACAACGGATTTAGTGCGGCCAACGAGACGATATAAAAACTGAACCGTTATCAGGTATCCCACGACAAAGTTTGATTAGTATTCTGATCCTTTTCTTTTGCATGTTGTAAGTGCAATTTGACGTCAACAGTTGTTGTCAATGTAATATCGTGATGTGTTGGTCGTATGCTCTGGACTTCTTCAATTATGAGAAGAGACTCCTGTAGTGTACACATTATGAGCCAGCCATGCCAGAAGTAGCAATTTGTAACAAACAACCTTAGTAGAGAACACAAAAGATTTGTTTTTGTTTGTCATTTTATGGCATTATATTATAACAATTGGATTCCTTAGCAGCTTCATATTCATTAATTTGTTGCCATTAAGATAGAAATGTTAAATTTGCCAAAAACAGTTGGATAAATGGAGAGAAAGTTAGAAGAATAACGTTACTATTATAAATGTTATTGGTTATATAAAATATCTCTTTCTTGGATATAAATAACACCGATTTGAATATTTAACTTTATTTAAATATAAAACTTGGCATTTTAAATACACCAATTAGTTGCTTAAATTTGCATCTTTACGTCATAATGAACTTTTACATAACAGGTTTAAATAAGCATTTATTAAATTATATTGTTGTTGATCGAATGCTGGTAGTATCCAGTACTCTGAAGTTTGTGTATTAAATTGTAATAAAACGCACTGCATCCAAACAATTGACATAAATTTCATTATCAGGCATGTGTGTGCTTGATAATGAATTTTAAATGACAAACTTAACAAACATACACTGGCCGTGTTGGGGCAACCTGGCACACTGACCCCAATGTCTTGAGACGCCAGACTCCGGGCCCCTGCTTGGTGGTAGGGCCACGTCCGGCTGGCTGGCTACCACCCTCTTGCGTCGTCGTTTGATTTCTTGGCCAACAACGCATTTGTGATGTTTGATGTCCATTGGCGACAAAGCCAACTTACCAGGGACCGGCTCATTTGCCGATTATTTACGTAAAGCAGTGGATTACAAACTTCCGCGACCCGAGAACAAATATTTATCTGTCACACAACAATTACTTTTATCTTCTGGAAGGATTGCCTGATATGTAACAGGAATTTTAAAACTCTGTAGGTGTGAATATCGAGATGCGTGTTGTACTAAGTAAGTTCAAGTTGCAGTTATTTATTAAATAACGGAGTATGACGGGAACACACGAATGATTCACACCAAGTCAAAAATAACTTACTGCTAGCGTGTCACATTGTCACACGTGAGGTGCGTTGGTTAGGTACAAAATGCATGACAGATTAATGCCACCATAAATCCTAAGCTCCCGCGCGTTTAGTAGCCCAACGGTACTCCATCGTCCGGTGGACGCTATCGCGGCGTGCTATCCGCTATCTACAGTTACATTATCCGGCCGCACAAAAGGTTTGATCGTGCGTCGTGTTTGCGACCGAACGCCATTGAATATTTTTCCGTTGTTTCGTGATGCACCTATTGCCTTAGATCGGATATCTCGATCCCCTGATGGTGTCGATGTGCTGTGTCGATAAATATGAATACAGTCTGCTGTTAAGCTTTTCACAGCTTTTACAAGCTTTTATCTAACTTGCAATGTTCATCTATGAAGTTTTCATTTCAGTTGATACACAAATAAAAAGGAATGACAAGTTAAACAATTTCGTCTAAACATTTTTTCGAGTGGTACGACCACTTGCCGTCGTCTACGTCTATCGGCTAAGTAACGTTTAACACGTTCGCTGCGGCGATTGTAATTTTCTATGGAAAAAACACGACGGCGACGTATACGTGATTCGCAGCGAATGTGTTAATGTATACAAAGTTGAACCCGACGGTGACGTCACGGCATTAAACTTGACACAGCAGAGATTTGTCCGCGGATCTCGCTTTCATATGCTAATACTTCCGCGACCGCCGGCCGACCGTCAACCAGCGACCATCACACGTAGGTTACCAGCTTAATGTTTGAAAACTCCGGATAGTGAGATATTACAAAAATTACGGATATTTCTTTAAAAAAAAATTCCGGATATTTTAATTTTTTTTTCCCCCGTTACTTGAGTTATAACTTTCCCACTGATGGGCTTGGGTCTTTCATAATGTGAGGAGTACAGCACATAGTCCACCACGTTGAAAAAGAGCGATTTGGTAGACTTGACACATTTGAGAAAAAGTGCGTAAAGCACATCATTTTGAAAACTAGAGGTGCATGTAAGATTCGAACCTTGCCCTTCTGTTCAGAAATCCAACGTTCGGACCACTTGCCTTTTACTGCATTTTAGTCACACAACAAAATTGTGAACTTTTTTGTTTTGAATTAAATATGCTAAAATTCTGAAGGTAGTGAGTAATATAAACCAAAGTTACAAAAAAATTGTATATTGAGATGACACTGATTAGTTTTTTCTGTATTCAAACTCCTCAGAGAGCCGGACAGCAGTCAGGACGTGTCCGGAGTAATTCGAACAGTTGGCAACCCTACACCCGCTATGTGGGTCAATCGACGTGTTGACCGTTTTAAGCCGTCTTTACAATGTTTGATTGGTAAATTAACTGTAACTGAAACACGTGTTTACACGGTTAACTCTCTTGGCTAGCCGACAAAGGGAATCACCGATGCATCGCCGATCAGGATAGAAAGAAGAGGAAAAAAAAGGATTGTGTGGTGGTGTGGTGTATGAAACCACGGTAAAAGTGAAACTTTTTTTCACATTATAGACATTTAGACAAAAACAAACAAAATAGCGTGGAGCACTGGCACAAATGAGTAATAGTCTAAACACTACACGGTCAGCTGCTGCGAACTATAGGCGCCGCCATATTGGCCTTGGCTGCTCTGACGAGCGCCGTTCACTTTATCCCTACTCCGCGGCCGACCGTCACGCGACATGCAACACACAGACGAAAAAGTTTGAGACGATGAAATAAAAGTTTCACTTTAAAAATCAAAAAGTGTGCAATTCTACCCCAACCGTTTATATAAAAACTCCGAGGATAAACAGTCTACAACTAACAACCGACAATAAGACTTGAGATAAAAAACTTAAACATAAAAAAATCGCTCGTGTCGATATCAAAGCGATGAAACATTCGTCACTCGCCGTTGATGAAACCAGTTCCTAACGTGGTATTGAAATTCCATTCTTAATTATATACTTTTTTTTGGATAAAGTAGCCAAATCAATCACATCCACCTCATTGTGCTAACGAGCGTGTGGTGCCGCGTGGATGTGTGAACAACCTCCAGCCAAGGTTCCGTTCACGACAATACGGCAAATCAAATGTCATTGGGCTTCAACGGTTTGTGAAGATGTCACTATTTTGAAACCCCGATGATAAATATTTTTAGAGTTTTATTAATTTACTTATTGCTTTATTTAATAAGGTATTTTGTTACGTTGCTCACGATATTTTGTACGATATTTCGACCCAATTGCATGAATCGTGGTCAGCGAAACTTGGTTGTGTCGACGTATAAAATGCATCGTGGGTACCCGTACTATAATAAAATATCTATAATCCGCGTTGAGGTAAGTTTAAATTTTTTTTAAATTGATTTAAGGCAGCAAACGAGCATGCAGCGCCACTTTCCGCTGCCGCCCATAACAATTGTTAGTGATAGTTAGTCCTGTTCGCTGTTGTTACTAATAGTCAAGTTACTAATTGCTAGTAGTTACATGTTATAATCTCATAATAATTGTTATTCTTACTTTCCAAACAGATGGGCTGAAGTTTTTTTGGTGTCCGTCTCTTGGAATCTGAAACAAGGAGATTAAATTTAACTATTGATCAAAATAATAACTACACACTGAGCAACTACCTGGGTCGTAGGTGCCAGAGACAACACATAAAAAACACACGACCAAGAACAAAAATTACAACTAAACTTCGAAGTAGTATCGAACCCAGACACTTTCAAACGGCAGTCCGACTTGGTAGCCATTGCGTCGTACGACTCGTCAAAGAATGTGTACATCCTCTCAACAAGTATTACGTAAAAAGGATGTACATAATTAGATGTAATGATGACGATTACAAAACATATTATGTTATCAGGCTTAATCCTAAAATACGACTTTGACTTACAGATATGTAATTTGAAATTAGATTTGCTTAATTATTACATTATAATTATGTAAGTATCTCTGAAGTTTCACTGGTCCTAGATGTACGAGTAAGTGGACCCGGTCATTTGAAAGGCGTACGTGAGGACACAGGTCCAGCACGTAAGGGCATTTCTGAGACACTTTAATGAGTTGTTGAATGGTACTATCTGTGTCCTTATGTTAAGCTTATACGTACTCACTTAATCTCTCGCTCTTTCTTTCCCTCTATCTCTATCTCGCACACACATATTCTTTCAAAGCTTTTAAGTGTACCACACCTCCAGGTAAGATTTGGGCACTCATTAAAATATCATAATAAATAGAACTTGACAAAAACACTTCAATGCATGCTTGTCATCGATGTCACGACCTGGAATCGATCCTGGGGTTTATGCCCGCGAAGCTACAAAATATTTTTGACTTAAGAGGGGGTATAAAGCAAAATTGGTAATCTTAGATTTAATTTTTACAGTAGTAGATCAAGTTTCTAGAACCTGAAGAAAAACATAGTTATACTTCATTATATTATTGAGTGCAAGATGTAAGCAAAAACATAAAAAACAAAATTTTCTCGATAGAAAAAAATCACAAAGTTAGGTCTAATTTTCCACTTGAATCAATTTATTTTCAATATGGTGCATATTTTAGAGTCAATATTTCACACACATACTCGCACTAGGATTAACTGGACCACTGTATTTTGGCTTGTATATTTATTATATTCCGCATTGACATATCCAAAAATAATATTTACCTGGTTACTAAATAAAAAAAAATTACAATCCAGTCACCTCGAATGAAATGAACGAATCGGACTGGAAATATAGAAACCAGGCCTCATCGACCGGACGGCGTCCATCATTCGTTCATTTCAGCGTCATTAGCTGCGATCATTAAATAATGATGCGTCATTATTCATTAATATCGGCCTTCCGCCGCGTCTTAATCAGGATGCGGTGTCACGTGAACAGGCGATTGATGATTGATTGAAGGACTGATAACTGTATAGTTTTCAACTTTTTTATTGATTTGAAATAGCCAACGAGTGTGAAGCACCACCCTTTCTCTGCCATCCATGACAACTATGACTAGGGTTGCCAACATTTTGTCGTTTGTCGTTTAGTACGCTTCAAAAAATATAAGTAGTATTTTTTGGGAATATGGGCACTCTGACGACCTCTCACTATGATCCACGCAATGAAGTTAAAATATCGGTCAAATAATATATCGATATCGGTCAAATAATAAATCGTGAGTACCTACCCATTACAGCTTTTTCAATGTTCCATGTTTTTATAGAAACGAAACCTAATCCGGTCGTTTTGGTGTTACGTACGAGTATACTAGTCAGAAATTGTATAAGCGCTGCGGTCGCTTTTTTATGATCAGAGCATATAAAATATTAAAGAATACAGACATGACCACCCGCGGTCAGGAGATATTTACGCACGAGAGACGCCGGATCTAACACGAGCGATTGCCGCACCGCGAGCGATAAGCGAGTGTTAGCTTTTAACTGGAACAGTTTACCGGCATCGGTTTAAAAGGAGAGTAAATAGGTTTCATAAGTTAGTGCGTAACACCTTGGACTTCATCGCTAGTTACCATCAGATGGAATTGTCAAGCATTCAGTTATTATAAGTAAAAAAAAAACAAAATGTGTTCGAAAGAAGTGAAAACCTAAAAAAACGAATACTGTCGGTCCAAATATTGAAGCTTTTGCTTTGCTTATGTAAGCCATCATTTTGCCGATGCTTCCTATCTCATTTTCTACCACGTTAAATTGTGTCTCTTTTTTTCGTTTCCGTTTCATTTTATTTGTGCGTCATTTCCGTTTCATCAAATTCCAAATCACAACGATACTATATAAGTTTTCACTTCAAAAATATTAAAGGGATCAATATCATTTTAGAATGCTAAAAATAAACGTTGCTCGGCTTCCGGCGGGGATGAGTACTTTATTCCTTTCCTCTGCCTTTTTTGTTCGGCAACGCGTCGTTGATGGCTTTAATGTTGCTTATGTCAGTGGGTGACGGCGACCGCTTACCATCCGGTGGTAGTATTCTAGTTTGACGCCACCCTGCACTGTGGATCCTAGTGCGGGGGTGTGTGCATTTATCTATTTTTATTCATTTATTCACATCTTTCAAACTATCGCTCATATTTACTCGCTGATGATAGAACATGTTGAGAGCGTAATGTTTCGAACTTTATGAATCGTCCGCCATTTTGAACCTAATTAAATATCAGCTTTATAACCTCGTCAAATGTAGACAATTAAGCACTTTATTAAAATAATATACACTAGTTGTTGCCCGTTGTTTTGTCTGCGCGGATTTACTTATAACTATTTTTTTTAATACGGTAAACTCTTATTATATTCACACATATTTAAATATTATATTCACACTTAGTGAATATATGAGTACACTATGTGTACAAAATGCGTTGAATAAATTTAATTAAACATAAAAAAGTAAAATTGTTTAACGACATCAATGTCTTGTGGTACATCTGTTCCAGACAACCTTCAGGTATAATTAATGACAGTAGGAGGGAAACACAACAGTAATATATAAACATTTTCTTATTATATTAAAAGTAATTCAAAAACCATTAAGTCAAACTTTGTGGCCTTAAGTATCTATAAACACATTTAAATCACACAAAAACAACAAAAAACCTTTTATTTTCCTAATATTGCCTAGTAAAAAACACCTAATCTGCCTATTATTATTTGCCTAATAGTGTCTAGTAAATATCTATTAAATTACCTATTACCGTCATTACCTCGGAGGTCAAACGGAATTCCATAGAGTTGAGTTGACACAGAAGTCGCTATCACAGTAAAACAATGCAGTTTCGTTACTGGTGGCTTCACAAACAATTCCAGGAATTGACAAGGCCTTTGACCTGGGTTTGTATGGCTCATGTTATAAGCGATAGAAAATAAAATGTAATATAGTAAGGTAAAAAAGCTACTTCAAACCCCGACAAAGAAAGGAAAAAGGTGGTATATATTATAAATGTATATTATAAATGAACTAAATTATTGTTTTTAAAAACACATTTGAGCAACCACGTAAGAAATACATTTTTGAATTATAGTAGTAACTTTACTTTCTTTCTCAATTGAAATTAATTTTACATAGTAAAAACGATGTTTTAAGAAAAATATATTTTCACTTATTTTCACGTTACATCTTTTTAAGTGACCAGTGCCGTTGAAAATGCAAGAAATATTAAAATTTTCTATATTTCTGGGACTATTGAGCCTGAGATCGGAGGATCTAATTTTTTTAAAGTTATCGATTCAACGCAATGTTCTCAAAGTATTACTGACACTTTTCAAAATTGACAAATGTAATATAACACGTTTGATAAAAATCACCAAATAAGTTACTTATAAAACACAGTACAGTAAAATTTAGTCTAAAGTTAAAATATTGGCAGTGTAGTAGAGTAAACGCTTTGAAGCCATGACTCGGACCACAACGAATTGACCGTTCCGTTAATGAGATACTGACCGATAGCGGGCAAAGGTCAGTTCTTGACTTTGAATACATGGTGTTACTAGCGTCTAGGGGTAGGGTTGGCACGCACAGGAAAACTTTAAATAAATATTATGATAAAAATATAAGAGACAATCACACATTAAGTAAAAAGTTGGAAGTATAATTCACCATACCCTAGTTACCCTAGTAGATTGAATGTTGGTCTCTCGCAATATCGCAAATTCGAATTTTGCATCTATCATTTTGCAAATTATGTACATGTATGAGAAATGTATTTATTTATTCAAAAAAGCTTATATTTTAAAACTTATATTTTTTACAAAAACCATTATTATTATAATTTAGTAACAATAGGGGTAACAGTAAAATAATAACCAGGTGCAAGGAGCCGATATTTTCTTCAGTAGGTACGTTGACAGTATCGAATACGAATAATGTAATGAGCAGTAATTACGGCGGAGTCCATTGCCAACCCTAACTGTGATACGTGCTCCAGCGGTCCTGCCCCAGGTCACATCGCACAGTACCAGGTCACGTGGTACTGTACCACGTCACGTGGTACAGTACCAGGGCACGCCGACATGGTATTATTATTAATAATTTTCTGGCACGGGATTCTGAGTGATTTGAAATGTTGGACAACCTACATTTATATTTGTTCATTATTCAGGAAGCCCAGAGCATACTCCACGCTGTTCCAGTGCGGATTGAGGTGGGGTTCAAATTCAAAATCTTTTATTCGTCTAGGCATCATTGATAGACTTAGCACGTAAATTTTTTGAATCCATCGCCAATCGATTGGTGGCCAACCCAAGTATTGGATATAGTGGTATACACATATTTATTTAATAATTATATATTTGCCATCAACATAATAATGCTACTCAAATTATGAGTAGGAAAAAAACTCCTTGGGAGCTCTTGCCGCTTCTTCTTCCGAGACCACTTACCATCAAGTAGGGTTTGTTGAAGCGATGGACTAGTTTGACATCCGAAGTGTTTATAAAAACGATATTCAAATAAAATTCATTAATTTCAAAAAATCATTAATTTCTCAAATTCATTAACTTCAAAAATTCATTTAATCTCATTTAATTTATTCTGTATGATGTGTTGCCATTGTTCGTAATTTGTCCATTGACATGAGGTGCGGCAACACTGACAACAGGTTATATTTACCGATTTACAAACAAACGTGTGGTTTTGTAACGTTTCCGAAAATCTCTCAAGGTTGTTCCGTAGATAATGATGACTCGCTCTTTGTATCCATTCAATAGAAAAGGTTTTCGGTTTTCAATAATACATTTTATTTGTTATATCTGTTCGTATTTACGTGGACATGTTTTGAGGCGTAGACAGAGAAGGATATAGACATCTGACATGACAATCATCAGCGTGGCCAATATGAGATATCACAATTCAGAAGCGGGAAAATACACAAAGTATGTAAGCACCTTTATTTGAAAAAAACCGCCAAGTTCCTTTGCAAACTTTGTAAGATTTCAAAATATCCGAGAACACGAATATATAAAAAGGTGTAAAAAGAGTTCTCCTTCAGGGCCGGCGTTGCACTGGCGACTGCCCTGGTGTTGCTCGTGTCCACGACGATGACCACTTACCATCAAGTGGCTCGTCTGCTTTTACGTCAGCCCTTCAGGCTATTAAAACGTTGATGAGTCAGTCACAAAAAAGGCCTTTCTCTTTATAATAATATTAATATTGTATATTCATTTCATACTCTACCTCCCGCAGAAGAGTTTTAAAGAAAAACCGTAACTAACCGCAGCACATTGAACGGAACGTAATTCCCTTTAAAAAACCAATAATCGAACACCATATTCGGTACCCGATCGTTAGGGATGCGCGTTCCTGGAACCGACGCGGTATCGATAAAACCGTTAGCTCACGACGTAATTATCGATAAATAATAATCGACTCCGCTCGCCGATTTGAGGGCGATTGTTGTGGGAAAATTTTATGCAATAAATTTTAATACTGTCCTGACGTTTCGCGTTGGTTTCATTTCGAATATAACTGGTGTCAGGTTATATAACTGTATGTAACTTTTATTTATAAGAAAATATTAAGCTTTAATTGATAAAAATTACCTTAGATATTATTTAATTATTGCGGTTACATATCGACGTAAAGAAGAATCAATGAATCAAACAAAAGGACAACATTTATTTGCTCTCAGTATAGATAACAACCTAGATAACATTAATTTGTATGCTTAATGTAGGCTTGAGTACTTCGGGTTTTTCTTTTTAAATAATATTGAACAGAACACTTCAGGCATTAGAGTAGAAACAGCAGTAATAGCTCAGTGGTATGAAACTATGAACGTTGGACTCCCAAGCAGGGGGTTCGAATTTTCAAAAAATATGAGAATTTAATTATCACTTGCTTCGGTGAAGGAAAACATCATAAGGAAACCTGCACACCGAAAATTCTTCATAATGTTGTTACATTGTGAAGCCTGCGAATCAGCACGTAGCCAACATGGTGCACCATGGGCTGTAACCCCCATTAAGAGAATAGACCCAAGCCCAATGGGACAGTTATGTGTTGCGATGACGAAACAGACTACTTTAATAACAAATGTTAATGAAAAACACATAACAGCGGAACAAAACTAATGCCGTTACATAAAAACCCGTTTACGGTAAAAAAAGAAAGTATGAGATCTCTGTTAACAGCCGTGCATAAATCTTGTTGAAACACCGTGCGAAATGTTCGCCGGCTAAATTAATGTTGAGATGTGTTACCGTTTTAGGTACTGTTCATATCTATATACTTATATCCATCCATCCATCCATTAGCCTTTCTTCGTCCACTGATGGATATAGGCCTCCCCTAACTTGCGCCACTCTGACCAGGTGCACCACGCTAGTTGATTCGCGGACTTCACAATGTAAGAACATTATAATTACTAACAATTACTAACTGGGCTATTACTAACAACAACTAACAGGATTAACTATTAGTAACATCCCCTATGAAGATTAGGGAATCATCTTGCTTATAAACAAACTAACTAATGTTCTAAGACTGTCTCCTAACCGGACTAGTCATCGTAGTCCCCATTTGAGTCTTGTTCTGTCTGTCACAATTTCCATGGGCGGCTGTTGGCATCGGCTTTTTAAATGGTGGCTCTATAAAAAGGCGAAGAAAAATGCGATGCGAAAACCTGCAAACCTGCTCTCCATAATGTTCTCAAAGTTGAGTGAAGTCCGCTAATCAACAATTAATTGGTCAGCGTCAAAGATTTGATAGTTATAGATACCTTACGTTCATACGACGCGAATTGAACTTTTGAGCCCGCTCCGATTATTGTAAGTATGGATGCGAAAAATAATTACGGAACGTATAAGGCAGAAAGAGATATGAATCATAGCTACATGAAAAATACGCCAATTGACAAATTTGACTGCTCGCGTAGTTAAAAGAGACCCAAACCCAGCAGCAGCAAATAAACAAGTTGATAAGTTAAGCAAATAGATAAGTTGTATAATGAAGTAGGAATTCCATTTATTTCTGTTTCGTCTTCTTTTTTATCCCATTTATTTCTTGGTTGATCGTTTTCAGCTTTTTATTACGCATAAGTATGTACATATAATATTTCTAATCAAAAACGTTACATAAAATTTTCGTTTTCTCTACATTTAAAACCAAAAACACCATCGTAATCAAACTAGCGAGTTCCACATTTGCTATTTCTAGTGTCAATAAAGAATGAATAAATAAACATGGATGCATTGATCACACGATCATGACAGCACGCATGCAAAGGCTTCGACGCGTTTTTTAAAACAGGCTCAAAGTCGTTAACCTGGTCATATTACGCTCTCACGAAGTATCGCCGAGGAGAAAAAAAGATAGCTAATAATATTACCTTATATACCACAGTCTAACAAATTCTTACGCCCAGTCGGCCAATGGAAATGCTAGGTAGAGCGGGGATTGACGTCTTCCCGGATATCTAACAACGTTTTATTAGAAATGAATTATTCGCGTGCCCTGTCTATGAAAATTCCGTTTCCGTGCAATCTAAAAAAAGATGAGCGAATGAAGGTGTTATTGAGTGAATGAGATCAGTATTATTCCAATTTTATTAAATCATTCAAGAAGTTTTGCTTCAATAAGTGGTGAAGAAAACCACTTAACAAGTTTCCTATTTTTATAACAATTTATTTAATTATTTTGACAATTCGTTTTTATTTTCTATTTTTATATTACACCCTATTTAATATAATAAGCCGTAGTCACACGCTAACTTATACAAAGTAAAAAAACCCTGTAATTTTGAATGTTTTTCATATATGTAGTTATACTTCCTCGTCCGAAGGTTGTCTGGAATAAATTGCTCTTTTGCTATAAAACCCAGCTTATTTATTTATTTATTTATGTATTATTACAAAAAACGTGAAATTCATCCGATAGTTTTCTTATATAATAAAAACCATCTGGAAAGTTCAAAGTCAAGTTTCAAAGATAAACATTGATTTGCATATTAACGTCCATACAAAGATTTCCCAGTACCATTTCAATAGTGATGTGAATATTAACGCAGTGAAAGTTATCGATAAATTTATAATTGGGTAGGCGCCAACTGTTGGTTTCTCGGTATGTTTTATTCATTTCGCATTAATATGAGATTTCGTTTTAAGTTTTACTGGTGCGTGAAATCTCTGCTAACAGATTGGAGTCATTTATTTTATTACGTGTTTTATAGTAACGATCGAGTGTGTTCGAAAGTGATTACTTTACTAACTTAATAACAAAACAAATGGCTTCCGTAACTGGGTTTACATTAATTTTAAGCTTTGGACGAAATGCTAGGCATTGACGAAGAAGGTAAGTGTTGCAGAAATCACGTCCCCCTGATGACTTTAATTTAAATGGTTTAATTTTTAAATTAAACCTTCAGAAATACGACTGTGACAACCGCATCAAATTCCAATCAGTAATTTTTGCATGATACGCGTAGAATCATTATGGCTCATGGGCCCTATAAAGAAATGTATTTTTTTATTAGGAATATGGAAACTTTTTAGTTGTACGTATAATATTTGTTCAAACTTTTAATGTCATCTTTTTAATTTACCTACAGTTTTATACTACGAGCATATTGCTTGAGGTAGACCAATGCACAGACAAAAAAGTCTATAACGGCTTTATGTTTGTGCAGCGCGTAAATAGAATTATAAGGAATCGACGATACCACTTGTAATTTTAAACTGATATCATCGCGGACACTTAAAATTATAATGTATATGGGTACTCACGATTTCGAATTGTTTTTCCGATATTTCGACCCAGTTGCATGGATCATGATAACGGCGAGAAAAACAAACATTATAATGATACCACTTGTGTTGCTGGTGTCCATGGCCGACGGTGACCACATTACCATCAGATGGTTCGTTTGCTCGTTTGTCCGCTAATAACATAATAATAAATAGATACTTACCATAAACTCCTGCCACCAGTGTGATAGTGCTGTGCGATGTCAAGAAAATGTCGATAAATTTATTGGCCAGTAAATCAGTGGCGACTTTACGTCTTTTCATACTCGTATAAAACAAGGTGACAGCGGTATAGAATGACAATTTGAATTTCGAACGGGAAACGTGTTCGATTACGTCGTTTATTTTCTTTATTTACGGCCAGTTTATATTGCATTTTTTTATTTTATGCATCCGTGTTAGGTTCATGGGATTGATTAAGAACGCAACCATTATTTCTTATCTTTGTTACTTCACTAATCTGTCTCTGAACCGAAATACTACAGATATAGTTATAACTAGCTGTGCCTGGCTTCGTTCGTGTGCAAGTTTTTCCCGCGTAGGTACATCCTGATTCTATGTGAATTCCGGGATAAAAAGTAAGCCTATATGTTGCTCTATAACCTCTTGAGAAAGTTCCATTAAAATCGATACAGCCACAATAAACAAAAATAAAAAAAAATATTTGTATTTAAATATCTTGTAAGTTCCATAAACACTTGAGAATTTTGAAATCACAGACAGACACTAAAGATCTACGAGTTGAACAGTAAAATTTAATTCGTTCATTACATTACAGCCTGCATTGCGTTTTGTTAGGCACAAGTGAATGCTTTCAACCAGATAGACCGACGGAACACGCCCTCCTGATTAATTCCCTGTAACTGGCCATTAAAAGCGATCCTTAGGGAATAATGGTGCAGTCAAACAGACGATAATAAATATGCGTATTATAGTAAATCGTAAAAGGGTCGTGACTGCAATTGAAACATTTTATACGCTCACAGAACACGGGATGTGTCTAGTATCTGTTTGTTGGTGGAATTAACGCTTCATACATTTATATTGCTCGTATAGTGAAGTGGTTTTGTATTTTATATGCTAATCCTTAACATTATAAATGCGACTGTAACTCTTTCCGTCAGTTACCTTTTGACGTAAGCAGCAAATCAAGTAAAGTCAAGTGGATTAAGATACGCTGGACCGATTTAGATGAAATTTGGTATGGAGATGGTTTGATACGAGAAAAGAAAGGACAGTCGACAGAAGCGACTGCTGCTTGATGCTATCAACATTATAATTAAATCGTTAATATTATTGCTTCTCTTTCATCGCCGCAACCCATAACTGCCCCACTGCTGGGCACGGGTCTCCTCTCACAACGTGAGGGGTACAGGCCAAGGTCACCAGCCAAATGCGGATAGGCGGACTTCACACACCCTTGAGAACAATATGGAGAACTCGCACGTTCTCGGTTTCCTCACGATGTTTGTGGGACAGTTATGGGTTGCAATGATGATAATGAAATTTATAATATCGAAGCAAACGGTCCCATTAAACCCATCTCTGTATCCTGAAGTAGCTGATCCATCCCACATACGTTCATAGCCGGTGTAACACAATCACAATAAACCGTTTGCAATCAGTGTGATTGCGCTCAGTTCGTGATATTTTTTTGCTTCAACAATCGTTTTCCCATTGTGCAAGCCCTGAGAAGTAATACCGTTCTCACCCCGTTCATAACTGGCTTGTCTGTCATATGTGGCATCCTGTGGGATACTTAGCTTGCTTTGGAAAAAAAACATCCATTTATGTCGTCAGCGTTATTACAGAAATAAATTAAAATAAAAAACAGAATAATATAGTCAAAATATGTAAAACTAAATGTGCCTGTGATTTCGTTCGCGTGCGAATTTTTCTGCGCAAAACCCGACCCCAAGGGAATTCTGGGATAAACTATTTTTTAGTGAAAATCGCATTAAAATCAGCCAAGCCGTTAGTTAGTAGCCGTTATTAGTAGTAATCTTGTTCTAATTCGGTCACAGACGTGTTGCTACCCTTGAGGACTTAGATGGTTGCCTCTAAAACAGTGTAACCGGCTCCACAAAAATTGATATACGACATGTGTCAAACTATTCAAACAACGCAATTGAAGCATTTTTAAATTATCAGACTTAGACCTGGTTGTAGTATGCACTTTATCGATATACTCAGCTCAATCTAACATGGACATGGCAGTCGCTGACAATGTGAGAGCGCCCACACGGATTCCTATCAGCGCGATTGTCGCATGGTCCCTGGACCTCGACCCCAATAACAGCTCTCAGCTTTCAAATGTTCAATCTCATGATAACCGTTGAAGATTGTTGTCAACTAACCTGTGTTAATATGTACCGTCTCGAAATCAGAAGCCCAATTATAAAATACAAGATGAAGTATACGTTGCAATGCTGTGTGTGTTGATTATATGAGTGCGTTGTAACGTTGTGTGCTTGAACTGATAGCAGAGCGAAAGATTACGGATTCAGTTTTCAGCTGTGGTAGTTTAAGCTAGAGTTGAAATTTTGTATTCGTATTGTATTAATCGGTTCACAGATATATAAAGATATGCCAATTTACATTTACATTAAATAACAGCTATCGCTAACATTTTTCGAGAGTGAGTACGCGCACAAACTAAGACTTAGACTATTTTTACACGCTTTTTATTATTTACACGCTTTTTATTAGCTTCACCTGTATGTTTGTATGTTTGTTTGTAACCGACTTCTTTGGGCGCGATTTTGACCCACTTTAAACGGCCAGATTTCGTTCAAACTTTGTAGATTTATTGAGGACCGATGACAATACACTAATTTGATAAAATTATTATTCACTTAGCACTATAAAGCGTGTTTTTAGTTTTTATAACTATTCATTTATTAAGGGTGCCTTTTATCCCCAAATCAAAGCCTATGCACCTCTGTAAGTAACACTATGGTTACATTGAAGATAATTTGTGACTTTCTCGACCATTATACCTGAAAACATAATATCTGTCCGACAGTAAGCTACACTCTGCAGGCCACCTTCCAGCAAATATTTATGCAAATAGCTATGACATTTCTGCCTGCAGCATTGTATGCGTCGCGTTTGGGAGCACCCTCATTTGTCCGGTTTCAAACGGATTACGTCGTTTGAGTGTATAACAAAGGTCAACACTTAACGACCCCAACGACGTGTCAGTGACTCAGTGATGTGTTATTTATTTGTCTTGTCCATATCTTCGCGACCCATGGAATGCTAGGGTATGAGTGTGTTTATTTAATGGTTAAAATCACCGTCGAACACCCGGGTTCAAAAGAGTCATTACGAGGTAGATTTAGGTTTTTTATACAAGTATCAAATAGTAAGAAAGAAATAGAAGATTTTGGTATCTTTTAATTATTAAAATGTTTTATACTATGCCGGTGACCTTGTAGTTTGCATTAACCTTACACTAAGCTATGGGTTCTAAGTTCGGTTTTCGAGCGGGGCAGTCATTTAGGATATGATTCGTACTCGAGGTATGGTTATTTATGTATGTCCAAAAGATTTGAACAAGTTGTAATGATTTTGACAAGATTTGTTTGTCCATAAAATCAACTGCTTACTTAATTTTATCGCAATTTCAAAAGTTGTAGAAATACTAACATAGGTAGTATTCTAAATAAGGCGTGCAGTAAAATATTAGGATTCTCAAGTCAAACTTGTAAGACAGCGTCACAAAACACTAAACCGATTCGTAGCGGGTAAATGCGGATAAATGAGGAGAGTCCCGCGTGGTATTTAGGCTCGAGGAAGATGGTTTCGTGGAAACATCGTGATCTTTGACACCGTTGCTAATGTATTTGCGAGATTTGAGACTTCGCGAGGCTAGACTGAGCCTTTGACACTGGGAATGCTGTTGGGATTGATTAGACAAACATACTTGTAACACTTTATATTAGTTTCTCGTATATTACTTATTCATATTGTTAGTGCGTCTGTTAGTGAACGTAGAACTTGTTGGTCGATTAAGATTATATTTCTATAACATCGTTACAATCCATAATTATCCTATTGCTGGGCTCTTTTCTCCTCTCACAAGGTCAAGTGTGAATTGGTAATATTCGTACAACTTTTAACATCTCCTTTTCATATTATACGACATTTTAGTATCGTTGCAAGCCGCCGGGCTTAGATTGCTTCAATTTATAATTATACAAGTAATTATTATAAACAAAATAAAAGAATTACAATAACGAACAACAATTAATATTATAGATTATAGTTAGATTAGTGGACCAACAACATTAATTAAAAAAAGTTTTTTCATTTAATCTAAAAGCTTACCGGTCGAGTAGGTACACGCGCTTGCTAATGACGTCAATTTCTCAACCCACTACAGAAATTACATGAAAAACGAAACCCTCGGGATATCAACATCCCGCCACATTTAATGCAACTTTTAATTAGTGGGACGGGTACGGGCAGCAAGCCTGCCAGTTATTAAGCTTCGCTACTTGGTCTCGTTTTTTATTCATTTTTAATATGTGTAGGTACAGATTTTTTTCTTTTTAATGTGTGTTTCTATTAGTGTTCCGTGTTTGAATTTCAAAATGATCCGTGTTTAAAAATGGAATGTGTAAATTTTTCCTTTATACTTCTTCGGTATGATAAAATTTTATTGTTCCTGTTAGAATTTTATTATGATTTATGATAAATATTAAAGTTGAATCTGTGCTTAATGTATTTTTACAATAATTCTTTATTTTATTATCTTTACTCAAAATCTAATCTTTCTCGTATGTAGCCTATGTATTAAATGTAAAGTTTTTTGAACACACTGCGAAACTTATCAATATTAAAAATAAAAAGCAAAACTAGATGAAAAAATAATGTTTGATACAAATGTTGCTTTTTAAAGTTTTAAAATAATCTTCATCTAAAGCTGAGTTATAAAGATAACAATTTTGTACGGAACGCATTTTCACAAGATACAATCCTGCTTATTCAGTTATGTTGGGGACCGCAGATAATAATTTATATTTTATATTCTGGACTCGTAATAAAACGCATATCGTATGAAAATCGGATATTGAAAAATTTTTATGCATCTAGTTTATCTTACATGTATTTTTGAAAAAAGAATACAGAAATTAAACAAAGAGATGTAAATTTACGATAGTGGATCGTACGTGCGATGCATATATTAATAAACATGAACGAAAATTGTTTAATAAAGATGATTGAAATGAATGAATGGATGAATGAGCGAGTGAATGGACTGAAATTATTATATTTTTGAGTTTATGATTCCACGTCTGTTTCAATGTGTACGTGTTTTTTTTAACCGATCGATTCCAAAATGCATTAATTATCACATCCAAAAATCGTAAAACAGGTTGGAATATTTTTTATTTCATATCGGTTCGGATCGGTTTATTCCAACCTGTCGATTATTCGATCGAGATAATAATTTGATTACCCCTATGTCGCAGTGGTCATTACCGGATTACCGTTCGTGCGGTCCTAGGTCCGATTTCCAGCGAGGCGGATATTTTAATAAAAAGTATAAAACTCTGTTCTCGCTCTGGACCTGTGTGTTGTCAACTGTTGTCCATGGCACCCATGACACAGAATACCCTAGCATGGGGCTACGAGTGTGTGACATTATATTCGTACATCATCATTGAAAAGAAATTTAAAACATACCTACAAATTTTGAAATCCATAGTCTAAATCTAAAGACATAATTTCTGAATACCCTTTAGTAATGCTCAATTCACCATCATAGATTGTATATTAGAGCAGAAGGTCATAGCAAACCGACTTTAATGCCTACACGATCGTAGATTTATAGCAACAGTCCCTTAACGCTTTTACTAGCTTTTATTCCCCTCATTACCCAACAAAAGTCATAAAAATTCCACCCGTAATCGAACCTGCGTCCATATCGGTACCACATATCCTTAAGGACCATCAAAGGACCATTAAGTACATTGTTGCTGTACAATTAAGGGCATGTTTTGTTTTCTATGCGATATTTTAAGCCGATATCAATATTTTATGGTTACTTAGTAGTCGGAGCGGGTTTTTGCATCGTTAAACCCATTGCAACATATTTTATTCGACTTTTAGTTTAATTGCGGGTAGATAGTGGCATTGTTTAACCGACTTTCGTTTTGTTTGAATTGTGTTCGGAATTTGAATCTTTGCGTGGCCGTTCTAATTCGAAATTTATTTTTTAAATTATGACTTACAGATACTAAAATACTAACTCCTTGTAAACAAAATCTACCTACTATCTACTACTACCTACATCGTGGTATCCTATTCCACTTAACTTTCATTCAGACTTACCTGTTTTTAATTTAAACTATTGGCAATCTAAAGGTCACGCGTCACGCAATACTTTTTTATATTTTATGAAGTAGACACGAAAACAAACACGTACCTTCAAACAACTTTCCAGTGCGTGCCGCGATCTGTAACAAAATGAAAAAGAAGTTAGCATTGACAACGATAATATTTATAGCGTGAATATACAGGGTTCAGCCCTAGCTTGCTTCGATTGTAACCGATTTTACGCAATAAGTTGTACACCATTGAATATAGCACACGCTGCCAGCCCTAGCTTGCTTCGATTGTAACTGATTTACACTATAATTTTGTAAACCAAACAGTTATTGATGGTAGAAAAGCCTATGACCTGTGAAAAGTGCTTCTAGAGTTCGATTTCGTAACTGATCGTTGGCTGTACATTGAAAATATTTGACCCTGTTTTTGCATTTGTTCCCGATAATCTCATAAAGGGTATCTCTGATTTGGACACTGTAAGTATGGTTAAAATTAGATCGGTTCATAAATGAAAAAGTTATATCAATTCAACAATTCCATCTAAACTTTAAAAGTACGTACAGGCACAGTTTCCCGAAGCAAAGAGGTGAGTTATACTTAAATAAAAATAATTACATTGATAAAACAAGATTTTGTCAACCCTAGAACCGGCTAACCTCATTAATTTTAAAATGATTTGTCACATGTTCGCTTCTCCATTGTTGTGGTCATAGGTACCGGTAGCAAATAAAGATAAATAGCACTGAATTGCATGGTTTGTGGTTGTTGACCTTACAATTCCACATGTATCATTTGAAACAATTTTATATAGTGACGTTTCGCATCGATGGACACCCCTGTGCTAAACTGGTAGACAATCGAAGGAAAATACGCCTTATCTGCATTACAATAAGAATCAATTTTGCTTGCAAATATCCGATAGTTATGAAACAGCGAAAATAAACTTTATTGGTATTGTTTGAAAGACTATAATATTTTAAAGGGCTAAAATAAACGGAGTAGAACTAATAGGTGGTTTATGGTACGGGTGGTATTTTGCAAATGCCCTAACTTCTTATGGTGAGAACTAATCTGGGCGCGAGATTATCTTCGGGAAACATGTCTTGATGACTTCAAAATAGTAAAATACTTTTTTAATCATTTCTGACTAACTACATCAAAATACGAATTACTTTGTGCTAAGTAAATTTTTAAAATCGGTCCACAATTGCCGGAGAAATCGGTGAACATACGTAAAAAAAACAAAAAAATACCAGATGAACACAGAACCTCATACTTTTTTGAAGTCGGTTGAAAAATCAGCACATTTTATCAGAGTTAAAAAATTTATTTGCATAATGTTTTTCGGTGGGCGTATGAGAATGCTTAAGTATATGAATAACGATTTAGTATTGTCCGTTTGTGTTGCTGTATTCAATGGCCAGATTGGTTAGTTCCCACATTATTTTAATTGTTAACAATACAAAGTTAAAACAATTGCAATTGTATGTTTGAACATGTGTTGTATGAATGTAATACTCGTGATTATTAGAATCATTGCATAGTACTACACTACTAGTATGGTATAATTGGTGTAATACCTTATTATAATACTAACCCGCGTGTAGGGTTGCCATCTCAAAGTTATAACAGTAGGTATACTATAAAATCAGGACATTTTAGTTAAAAAAAATTTTTTGAAAGTTTTTCGTTTTTAATAGTAAATTTAATAATTAATAGTCAATTGTTTTTACATGACAATGATTGATTTTTTATAGCCTGAAGGGCTGACGTAAAAGCAGACGAGCCACTTGATGGTAAGTGGTCATCGTCGTGGACACGAGCAACACCAGGGCAGTCGCCAGTGCAACGCCGGCCCTGAAGGAGAACTCTTTCTACACCTTTTTTGAAGAACCCCATGTCACAGCGCGCAGGGAACACCCCAGAAGAAAGTTTAGTAAAAAGATGGAAGTAAATCGAATGTTCATTTCATTTCCATGATTTTATTTCAATAATTAAAAAACCGGGCAAATTTAAAAGACTGACATAAATGATAGAAAGTCTAAGTCCGTAATGTATAAGTAATGCCTCTGATTTAGTCGCCCACGAGTGTCGACCACACTTCTAAACCCTCATAACCCTTGTATTCACACTTAAACAGTACTTCCTCCACAATAAGTTAATACTTTAAACCCTCAAAGTTACTCCAACACTTACACAATAACCAAACAGTCGTAAAATAACTTTCTAACAGTGCTTGTGTCTACAAAGCTTTTACGAACCGAAGTATTTCTCACCTTTCTTAGACAAAGGCGTAAACAATGTGTGTGCCTGTTAGCGGCGCGCGGCGGAGGAACTAAACGAAACGTTTGATTTTTTAACTTCACCTTTTCCTTCCTCATTTCTATGCTTCGGACTTACAATCAATAATAGTAAAGGTAGTAGACAGACATTCAGATCACAAACATGTAGCCAGACAGACAGACAGACAGAGTTACTTTCGCATTGATAATATTAGTATGTATTTTATTATTATACGGGTACTCACGATATGTTTTTGTACGCCGATATTTCGACACAGTAGCACGGCTGAACTGCGGTTACCACGATTAACAGTCTACCTTCAGTCGCTGCATCGGCGTACGTAATTAATAATTATGTAAGATACTTTACTATTTTACTAATAAAATCTGTAATGAGCTGATGATCATCAAACGCTTGAACAGATCTTTATAAATTGTAGCTAGGAACCATTGCGATCACGTCAGCTTTCAAACATATAAAACCGCATTTAATTCGGTCCATCCGTCTAGGAGTTACGATGCCACAGACAGACACATACACAGGTCAAACTTGTAACACCCGTTTTTGCGTCGGGGGTTAAAAATACATATCGTGAGTACCTACCCATATTATAAATAAATTGTGTAAAGCAAAGTTAATTTTAAAATTAAATATTACTATGGATTAGTGAATAATTTTAAACATAATTACTTTTTGTGTTGCCACGCGTGTATCTGTAATCGTTACTACTGTTACTAGACGGTTATAATATGCACCGCATACTAAAACATTTAACTGTCCAATGAAATACGCGGAACCTATAAAACGGACGCTTTTTGAATAAAAATTGTGATGTAAATAGTTGATGAAAGATAAATATTTATTTGGTATGTGACATAGATATTATTTTTACCAGTACCCTGTCCTCGCTCCACTGCGGTCAACCAAGGTATAATTAACAAAGTTTTAACAATATTAATGACATTGTGACACTGTAAAATAACGGTATTAAAATTGGACGATTAAATAATAAAACTTGAACCATTGTCCTAACCGGCTTAACTGGTTAGGCGAGTTCAAATAAGGTAATTAATATGTGCCCCGCGCGCGCAGGACGTCCGTAGTGTGCGCCGCCCTTAAAAGGGACGCGCGTGGGGCAAATAGTGATGGCCTATTGCGTTCAATAAATATGACTTATACGCTCATCTATATACATAATATAAAACTCTTATGTGACTGAGTGACTGACAGACAACGCACAGCCGAAACTACTGAACGCAAGAAGCTGAATTTGGCATATATGTTCCTTGGGGAGTGTAGGGGTGCACTAAGAAAGGATTTTTGGAAATTGACGGGCGAAGCCGCAGGGGAATCCTAGTACTGCTATATTTAAACAAGTAGGTTGTCTCCAAACAAATGGACATGGCTTACTTGTGCCCATGTTCTATGCCCATCTATGTTCATGCCCATGTATCTATTCAGGACCACACAAGGATTTTAGTTGGATGCCTAAAGATGATACTGTTGATGTGCGTGTTGCACGGTGCGCACACGGCGCGTGCATAATCAAGCCTCGACATCAATGAGTGTAAAAATAACGTGGCATGGACGACAACACATCACTACTAACCCGAGAAAAAACGTCGAAATAATTAAGTCATAATTTAATTAAGGGCATAATATAATTTATGTCTTTCTTTCTTTAATGGCGAACTATTTTCTTTATTTCTTTATCAAGTTCTTTGTCAATAAAGGTTATAGATTATTGAACTTTTGTTTGGGATCCCCAATTATGTAAAAAACTTGAGAGTATCAAGGGACACCCGGATGGAACGAAGTTTCTTTCGATTAATTAGTGAAGAAATTGTAAAAAAAAAATTGTAATAAAAATATATTTAGATTATGTATATAAATACACATACATATATATATATATATATATATATATAACTATTATATATGTTATACTAATAATATAAAACATGCGCACGCCGCACGGCTTACAATAGCAAAAAGTGTCGTGACAACTTTTCGTAAGAATTTTTTCCGTCTAGCCCCCTTTCACAACGCGCGATAAGGAACTTCGTTCCAATAATAATATATTACAGTTTTAATAACGTTACATTCATACATCTCAAATTCAGAACCTTTTGTGAAGTCGAATAAAAATGCCATACATTAGGCGTTGCGCAATAGCTGTCGAAACTGCGTAAGCCTGAATGTGAGCCTGGAATCTACACGCCCTAGATCGCTAGATCACCTAGCGAGATTATTGGGGCTTCACGGTATTAGGGGACGCGTGAATGACGAGATTAGTGTCCCAGTTAAGCTCTAAATACCTAGTGTTGTGTCTGAGCTAAGTTAATAATAGACTGATTTATATTATACTAGTTTTTGCTCGCGACTTAGTCCGCGTGGGACTGGGAAAATGACAAAATACCGATGACATGACGAATATTAAAAATCCTAAATTAACGGGATATCGTTTATCGGGATAATACTATCCTATTCTGTTTCCCGTGTCTTTGATACCAAATTTCATCTAAATCTGTTCAGCGGATTAAGCGTCAAAAGGTATTTTATTTTCGAGAGGTAATTTATTTTACCAAAAGGTATTTAATTTTACTAAAAGGCATTTTATTTTACCATACTCTGAGTAGCCCTAGTATCTTGGACTTTGACGACCCGGATGGCGCAATGATTAACACGTCGGATCGCCGTTCCGAGGGTCCTGGGTTCGATTCCCAGCGAGGCGGAAATTTGAATGATGAATTTAAATTTCCGTTCTTGGTCTGGGTGTGTGTGTTCTTGTCTTGTGTGTTGTCCATGGCACCCACGACACAGGGAATCCTAGTGTAGGGCTGTGAGTGTGTAGCGTTATTTATTTATTTATCTATCTACGATTCTTGGTTTGCACAAAATCTCAGTGGCAAGCAATCACTATCCACTCAGGTCATTGACCAGCGCTCGCAAGCTTCCTATGACATCATGGGAACCTAAGCTCCCTATAACTGGAACCAGCTATCACTTTATTAATATTCTATAAAGAGCGTTATGAACAATACCGCGACATTAATATGCGAGAGAGCGTCCTTGTCGCCATCTTGGGTCTACGCTCATTGCTTGACTAGCCGTTGGAAAGGGAAGGCTATGAACAGTTATCGATATTTTACGTTTTACGATGATATCAGGATGTAGGAGACAATAGGTAGGGGAGCCTACAGAGTAGTACCACCGCCCGTCACGGTACCTAGTGCTATTTCTACCGTGTAATAATTATTTTAACAGCGATTGTGTTCCGATTAAAAGTGGATCCGGTTACATTTTTTAGAGACCATCTCAGTCCTTAACTGTAGCAACACAGCTATGACCGAATTAGAACTAAAATCTCAGTAACTACTACTTATACTGTACTACTTGTACTATTAAATTACTAACTGGACTATTACTAACAACAACAGGGCTACTATCACTAACGGTCCCTGCCCCAGTCCTCATACATACTATTCATACTAACGAACAGACCAACTAACATTCTTTATTAACTACATTAAACAACTAACACCCTTCGCAAACATGTCTAACCAACGTAGTCTTTATTACATCGTAAAATGACAAAATGTATCATACTCCGTTGTATCGATATGTTGCATCATATTGGACATCCCTACGTAGCCTGCGACAGTAGCTTTCTAACATGAAGCCTACTTTATTAATGACTTCCAGGTATTTTTATATCTCAAAACACGATCGCGAGCTAAAACATGACGTAAACAAATAAATAATAAATGTCCCACTGCTGGAATCTGGAGAGGAGAACAGTTTGAGTTCACCACACTGGCCAAGTGCTGATTGTGACTCTGCTCAGCTTGGAGAACATATGGATAACTTTAAGGTGTGCAGGTTTCCTCATTAGTTATCTTATACCCAAGCAAGTAGTAAATAATTTCTGATACCTGGGCCTTCAGTTCGGGAGTACAACGGTCAAACTACTTCCGTATCTTAGTGGCTGAGTTTCTCGATTAGTTAAAAAGTTCCGTAAATCTATATGATATAAAACTTTTCCGTTACTGAGTGACTGACAGACAACGCACAGCCGAAACTACTGAACGCAGATGCTGTTTGGCATGTATGTTCCTTGGGGAGTGTAGAGGAGCACTATGAGAGGATTTTTGGAAATTCCACCCCTAAGGGGATAAAAATGGGATGAACTGATTTTTTGGAAATTGACGGGCTTAGCCGCGGGGGAATGCTCTTAGCTTACAACACCACATACTTTAAGTCCTTGTTCTATGAATAATAACACAATTTAAAAGCACAATACAAATGAAGTGTATTTGTATACACTCTATTTGTATTGTATTGTTAACAATACAAAGGATAAACTTACGTGCAGTATTTTATAGCCATTGTCCCCGTTCGGGTATCCTTCAGTAATTTTTTCCTTCCTTTTTAACCCTCACAATTCCTACGGTCATTACGCTGTATATTAGTCGTGTGTCATTTTTTCACTTCTTTTTAACCCTGACGTTGCCTTGATGATGATTGAGTAGCCATGACTACCTTTTTCTTTTATGTTTTTCTGTCTGTGGGGAGCGGTTTTTTATTTGTGCTTGTAACAAATGTGACGTGGAAAAAAGAGTAGTTTGAAATGATTTGGAATTCTTCGCATTTCTCTTGAGATTTTGTCATTAAGGTGAGCAGCTGAAGGGCACTTTTGAACTATTTAAATTACTATTTAATTTTGAACTATTTAAATCTGTACTAATATTATAAAGCTAAAGAGTTTGTTTGTTTGTTTGAACGGGCTAATCTCAGGAACTACTGGTTCGAATTGAAAACTTCTTTTTGTGATGGATAGTTTCAATAATTATTTTAATTTCGGAGTGCGAGTAAGTTTAAAAAGCGTTCTTTTTACTCTCAGCTGTTAGTCAGAAAAAGCTTTCAACAAGTAGTACTGAGGTACTATATTATAAAAGGTAGTTAACTGATGTGACTCGTGTGTGATTCATAAAGATGTCCAGGAATCAGTAAAATGAATACGAAAATAAGCATAAAAATGCTCTGTAATTTACAACAAACCGAGAGTTGTAAGCCAACGAGAAGCGAATACTTAATCTTGTGCTTTTTATAGTAATAAATTCTTGGGAATGCAATAGTAAGAGTACTATGAGGAAAACCAATATCATTTGTGGTGGTGTGGTTGATCACTATCTATTCGCTTCACCATCTAAAGGCTTCATCGCCACTTACCATCAGGTGGGATCGTAGTCAACCGGTAACTTATATTCAGTAAAAGAAAAAATTAAATGTGGCACTCGGAGACTGCCGCGGTAAAGCTATTGCATAGCATTTTTTATCAACTTATGCAATTATAATTATTAGAAGTTATATAGTTATATCAGAACAGCGCCATCTAGTTTGTAGAAAACATACGTACCATACCTTTGTATTAAGGTACTAGATGTTGCTGATTGGGGGTCTTAGGTTTTTTCGTTACGGAATTTCTGGATTCGGTCCCCACGCTCAAGGCCCGCGATAAAAGCTATGCAATAGCTTAAAATCTACATTATGTTCTTATGTATAAGAAAAATTAGAAACTCACTCACTCGCTCACTTACGAAATCTTGAAAACTATTGACCTTAAGGAAAAGCAAGGAATCAGTTTATGTAGGGGAAGGCGGGGTTCTAGGTTGTTCCGATGCAAATAACTTCGCGAAGAACACACCGCACTGTCTGTGTTCTTCGCGAAGCGTAAAGAGCTTCGCGAAAGCTGTGACGGGAAGCAACTATTGTATTAGCTTGGAATCTTTCGTAGAGTCCCAAACAAAACTATTAAACTGTGTGCGTCCAGGATTTGAACCCAGATCCCCAGAGGAAGCCAACACTCAACACAATGGCATGAAAAGTTCGTTCACACCATTGAACTCTCAAGTGTTATCCAACACTGTTCACTTTTCCTCGTTCGAAAAACGAAAATATTGACAAGAAACTTGTGTTTACGACTGCATTCCCTTAACGCCTGGTCAACCAAATATCGACTCTAACTCCTGGACTTAACGTTGACTTTAAATTGTCAAAACAATACGATAGTATGATGTGACATTGAGCGTGTGTGACCCCGATAGGAAACTTGTATTCTTCAAATTTGACATCGATTTCGCACCTTATGCCCTTTCAATACGGTCGTTGTGACTTATTTGTCGTTTATGTATATAAATATGTCTGTAAGTCGTAGATTCTTATTTGACACGTCATAGGGGCTCGAAGAAACGTGTCTGTTGAAAATCGTGAGCGGAATCGAAACATGCGGATTAAACATTACGTTTTGTAACCGATATTGGTCGTGTGAATACAATATTGACGCTTTTTACTTAATACCTACTTAATCCTATGACTCAATTTGAATTTTATAAAGGAAGGAATACATTCTATTAATAATGGAAGGGAGACGGCCCGTATGGCGTAGTGGTTACCAAGACGGACTGCCGTCAAAGGGTCCTTGGGTTCGATACCAAGCGCGGCAGAATGATGAGTGTTCTCTTTGTGGTCTGGGTTGTTGTCCATGGCACCCACGTCACAGGGAATCCTATTAGTGCGGGGCTATGGGTGTGCGGGGCTATGGGTACCGTTATTTTTTATACAAAACATCATAGTTTTCATTTTTATTTAAAATGATTTTAAATCAACTTATTATTTTGTTACTTTTAATCTAAACGACGCTACACTCATACCCCGCACTAGGATCCCCTGTGTACCCTGGCATGAACCTCTGGCATGGGCAACACAAATATCACACCAATAAACCCATGACCCAAGAACAAAATATTTATCTGCCACATAAATGTTTGCCCCGACTGGAAATGGAATCCGAGACCCTTCGCAGACGGGGTCACTACAAACTAGTCTATGGGTTATGTAATAGGTAGTATTAGTACGCAACTTCTCGACAACTTATGGAATTCTGCCCACTCTTGTCCTATGCACGTGACGACTGTAGCTTAATTGGTAATGGCCCTGCCTGCAAACTGAGGGTTCGATTCCCGGCCGGGGCATATTATACGAGTATGTCAGTTAAATGATTGTTCTCGAGTCTCGGATGTGTTGTTTTGTTCCTGCCTTCCGACACAGGGAATCTTAGTGCAGGGGCTTAGAATAATTACACTATAGAAACGAAGTCCGCGCGGCCGTTTTGAAGCACCTTAATTGGAGCCAGAAACGGCTCCAAACACCGGGCAGCTCATGTCAACGCACGCCAAACGTGTCTCGCGAAAAAAAAAAAATTATGACGATTTGTCCAGTTAAATTGTGTCACAAAATATCTGAAAAGCTATTTATGTATTATTGCTAAAAACATATGATTATCCGCAGCCGAATCATTCCCCGCTTTCGGGAAAGTTTCGGTTTAGTGCTTCACTTTAGACAAAGCGCTTGTATGAAGACTGTCTTTCTATAGTGTTATTATTGTAAGTGCAGGGGATATGAATGTGTTAGCGTTATTTAATTTATTTACATAATCATCGGCTTTCATTTCTTTTCTTTTCCGATAAAAATCTTTTAGACGTTGATATTGATAACATACACACAAACAGTTGAACAGTCTCCATGGTGCTAACGCACCGCCCACACGCCATAACAATACAGCCACCATAACTTTACCGTGTGGGTGTAGAAAGTGCCTAATTTCACTTTTAGCTCCCGTTCAATGCCACGGTAATTTAGCCCTTGTTACGTAGCGACAAGGGGGATATTCCCGTGCGATTGCCAATCGTTTAGTTAAGATCACGTAGACTGCTTGTTAAAATTGAAAGCGTTTAATGGCAGCATTTTTTTTGTTTTTATGCGTTTTGGGATTAAAGAAAGTGCCGAAAGAAATTGACTCCTAAGTAAGTAAAGAATACTTAGTAGGTATACCTTGTTGTCGGCGACTTCGTCTGCGTCGACTTAGGTTTAGGTTTAAAGACTTTATTCTCACAAAGACTTACATCATTCACTTACATGAGAACATTAAATAGAATAACAAAATTTAAGTTCGTTACGTTCGTCATTGTAAATAGTCTATTTTGTGTAATTATTTAAAACATATTCTGCTAATTTAGTTTTGAATGTGTTAAATCAGTACACATTTTTAATGTGTGCAGGTATGTTATTATAAAGCTTCGCTTCTTCATATGTTAATGTTTTAATGGACTTCGGAACTGAGTGCAGATTCCAGAGAAATAAAAGACTGGTCGATGGTAGTATAGTGCGGTCTTGGCAAGGGCATCTACTGTCCTCGGAATAGATGTTATCGTAATTTGTAATCATGATTAAATTTTGCCCATCTCTGTCCTCACCCACGCGATAAGTACCTAATGCTATGACGTCTCCAACCATTCGGGTCATTGGTCAAGTCCCATAGAAAACAAAACTTTCTATGCGATTGTCTTTTTTCAAGTGACACTGTGCCACAATTCATTACCGATTATTCACCTTATTGCATTTGAACAAGAGTCACAGTCGATTGTATTGTTGTACGAGTTTCTTACATTGTTACATTTAAGTTTCGGCACGCAACTGCTCAATTAATCAGTTGGAAAAAACTTGACTTCTGTTATTTTAGAGTATAGGACGGACAGACATCGGAGACATATTAATAGAACTTGTTTAACGAATATCTCTCGTGTCACAATGTTAGTTACCATACTCCTCCGAAACGGCTCGACCGATTCTCATGAAATTTTGTGTGCATATCGAGTAGGTCTGAGAATCGGTTAACATCTATTTTTTATACCCCTAAATGTTAGTATTGTCCACCCTAAAACTTTGTGTTTCCATTTTTTGGACAATTTTTTTTATTGTTATTTTTTTATGGTGTGGCATAAAAAATATACATGATCCCAAATTTTCACTTCCCTACCCCCGCCTCTCAAATTTAAATCGCGCTTTTAATATTTTTGTATGAAAAATATTATATGGCGGAACAACGTTCGCGCGGTCAGCTGTGATAACCTAAATATTATAATGTACTAGTTGTCCCAGCGTACTTCGTACCGCATTATGATTAAAAAATGTTTTGGTGATATATCGACAGCAACGCCACCTATCGGGTCCAATTGTGAATCTAAACCATTCCCAGATCCCCTTGAACACACACAAAAAATTTCATCAAAATCGGTCCAGTCGTTTGAGAGAAGTTCAGTGACATACACACTCACAGAAGAATTATATATATTAAGATTTAAACATATTTAAATATTTTGCTAATTTACAAACCAAATAGATCGGAGTTTAATAAACTATTGCCAAACAGTGCTACAGATGCATAATGGTTGACCATCGATATTGGGGAAGCCGTGAGGTCAAGGGTGTGACGTGACTGGTGTCGACACCGGTGGTCGGTGGTCAACTGACTGACGTGTGGTCCAAGTAATGTTACCACTCTGACGACCCGGATGGCACAATGATGGCGCGATGGTTAACACACCGGATCGCCTTCCGAGGGTCCTGGGTTCGATTCCCAGCAAGGCGGAAATTGGAATGATGAGTTTAACTTTCTGTTCTTGGTCTGGGTGTGTGTGTTCTTGTCTTGAGTGTTGTCCATGGCACCCTCGACACAGGGAATCCTAGTGTGGGGCTATGAGTGTGTAGCGTTATATAATTAAATTTATTTAATGAACCAGATTTTTCAATATTCAGTAAGTTATATACTGCTGTCCGATGTGTCGCAAGTGACACGGTTTATTACTAATTCATATTACTGTCATTCTGAATGTTTGTTGGCAATTTATTAGTTTGAATAAATCGATCCACGCGTTTGGTTTGTAGACTGCCAATAAGAGGAAATACCACGCAAACCCTTTTTCAAATTTGGGATTTTTCACTCAATATCTCTGTCGCGCTTGCGAGCGGCGTGTATGTAAGTGCGATAGGGACAACTGCAGCTCCGTGTAAAAACCCGAGGCAAAAATCATCAAAATCGAGGTTCCGTTCTCGACTAATCCCCCCGCCAAAACAAAAGCAATCTTAACGAAATTTTGGAAATTGAAGATATTCTGTGTCGGACCGTTTAGCTTTTTATGCTAATTATTATACAATTTGTGTACTAACACTTTTGAAGTAACCTAAAACTTTTGAAAACAGAAATATCAAAAAAATCAAAACGTACCGACATAGATAATGATGATATTATTCTTGTGTGAAAAAATTATTGATCTAGAGTCAAAAACCAGCGAGGGATTAGTCGAGAACGTTTGTATGGAAAAATGACCGGTAGCATTTCCTCAACATAGATACAAAGACTGTTGAACACATTACTTTCCTTTGCGTCGTGTCATCTTGTAAAGAAGCGAATCCGCGAATCGCTCCCCGTTCGTGCCTTGCGCTGCAATCACAATTTGCGCAACCAACTGACTAAGCCGAATTCCTAGCGGACAGGAATAAGCATTGTGTAGCGATAAAGTCTTATATTAGTTGCTTGTTGTAATATGACGGTTGACCGTTGTCCGGTCGATAAGATTCGTCGATAGCGATTGTTATATAACCGTGTAGAATTAAACTGTCGGTCTGTACGAACCTATACAAAAGACCGACAAGGGTTACAGTTAGAATTGCAGTACCGTTGTTTGTTAAAGTTGACCTTTGCGGTTACATTTTTAACTGAGATAATTTAACAACAATGCATGTTAGGTATTGGTTTCTTACGGTTACCTATTGTATTTGTATATAATCCAATTTTGTAGCTTTAAATACAAGCCGGGGCACGCCACCTTGTCCGCGGTAATTTTATTTTTATATTTCTTCGCCCTCTCATCTTTTTTTTGCTTTTAACATCGAACCTTGAAAAAAAGTTATTGATAGCGTCTTAAGAATAGGTACTATAGTGAAAAAACACGCTATTTAACAATAAAATGAAATAAATAGCATCTTAGCATTTACAATTAACTCAGCATTACAAAAGCGTGTTTTTAGTTTTTCAAAGCGACTCATGTTGTCTTTGGTGTTACTTATGTCTGTGGGTGACTATGACTTTTACCTACCATTAGGTTTTTCAACGGAAAACATTAGAATAATAATAATATTACACAAAAAAGGAGTGATAGCCGTTGGACTCCCGATCCGGAAGGCCCGGGTACGAACCCCTGCACGCACCTCTAACGTTCAAAATTTTGTGCGTTACAATTTAATTACAACTTGCTTCGGTGAAGGAATACATCGTGAAACCTGCACATCTAAGGGTACGGTCAAACAGCCGACGGCGTGACGGCGACGACGCGACGCTGGCGGGGCGTGAAGAGTTGTAACGTATGAGCTAGTATGGAATATGTCACACAGAGCCGTCGCGCTCGGCGGGTCGCGTCACTGCGAGCGCAGTACAACGTTGACGCTAGCGTCGCGTCGCCTTCCCGCCCCGTCGGCTGTTTGACCGTACCCTAGAGTTGTCCAAATGTTCTCAAAGGTGAAGTCCGCAAATCGGCACCGGGCCAGAGTGGACTATGGCCTGTACCCCTCAATTGCGAGAGGAGACCCGTGCCCAGCAGTGGGACAGACAAGCTGATTTCAAAGTTGCGATGGTGATGAATCACACTAATCTGATAGCCGGCATCACTGTCTCGCAGCACGCGTGCTTTCGATCACCACGATACTAGATCTTTGACACCAAATATCGGATAGATCAGGGCCGCAAAAAATTAACCATTAATGACACGAAATTCCAGCTGTCAGTTACCCGTTGGTATTTTAATATACGCTATATTAGTTTGAACTTTATGTCTCTATGTATGTTATAACTTTTTCGAAGTAATTTTCTTCAACTTGATGTCTGTTTTTATGTTATAAATGTTTCAAAGTAATTTTCTTTCACTTCCTCATGTTGCCATGCTCAGTGTTCGGATAAATACAAAATTCTGTAAATGATATTTGAATTAATAATGTTAACGCTAAGACACTTTATACCAGGATAGTAGGATGTAGATACTTATACTAGGAGTCCCTGTGTCGCGGGTGGCGGGCAACACAAACCCTAGAACAATCATTTATCTGTCATATAAATAGATAGCCCGGCCGGGAATCAAACGCGGAACCCCTCACACCAACTAAACTACAGGGTCGTTAAAACTAACGACGCAAAAACGATAAAATATAATTATGTGGCTATATATATAAAGATAAGCTTTTTAATCTGTGCAAATCGTGGTCACAATACGTATAGGTCGTAGAAGCTAATCCATTTGACAATAACCAGTCGACCCTCGCGCTGACATATCGTAAAGGTGTGTGCTTAATGTATGTTAAATCGTCTACTGTTAAATCGTTGTTGGTAATTAAGGATATAAATAAATATACAGACATTTTTTTCTATATTAGTATAGAAAATAGAGTCATGGCAGTATTTGGGCAAATAAAAATAATTTTTAATAATCATAATAAACGCCAACACATACCTCCACTCCACACTAGGATTCTCTGTGTCGCAGGTGGCGTGGACAACACAAATAACACATCACTAACACCCATGACCCGAGAACAAACATTTATCTGTCAAACAAACATCTGCCCCGGCCGGGAATCGAACCCGAGACCCCTCGCTTCGCTGGCACGGTCACTACCAACTACGAGCTCGACTTAGTGAAAATAAGTTGAGAAAGCTTTAGAACTGTTTAGTAGTAATTAAGAACTAACTTAAATTACGTATTCAAAATAATTAACACTCGGAGACTGCCGCGGTAAAGCTATTGCATAGCATTTTTATCAACTTATGCAATTATAATTAAGAAGTTATATAGTTATATCAGAACAGCGCCATCTAGTTTGTAGAAAACATACGTACCATACCTTAGTATTAAGGTACTAGATGGCGCTGATATGGCGCGCGCGCCTCGGCAATTGTCGGCAGCCGTCGGTTGCTGTCGTCGATTACGCGCGAACAGGGGGTGTTAGGATTTTTTCGTTACGGAATTTCTGGATTCGGTCCCCACGCTCAAGGCCCGCGATAAAAGCTATGCAATAGCTTAAAACTCTTGGTTGACGAATACCATAATTATTATAGAAGTGTATTTACAAGAGGAAATAACAAGTTTTGATTTTGAATAATCAATCAACTTAGACAGATTCAACTCAGACAACAGAGCGAATTTTATTTTGATTGAAGCAGTTTTTTTACACGAAACCGTTCAAAAGACGCGCCGTCATCTATTGGTGGCCATGATCAAATTAAACGTATACCATATTTAATCATCTTGATCGACATGTCCAAATGTGACTTGCCTTTTACACAATGATCAAAGTCATCTCAGCTTATAAGAAATCGATTATCTAATTCGTGTAATACATTTCGGAGTTCTGTGTAAGTGTTTTTTTACATAATCTACATCTTACATTAACAATTCATATTGAAACTAGTTTGTACCCGCGACTTCGTTTTGTGTTCCTTCAACTTTTATTACCTTACCTTGCCCCTTAAGAAGAATAACTTAAAAAAGGATTGTGTGGTAAAAGTAAAACTTTTTTTCACATTAGAGACATTTAACTAAAAATTTTTGGAATAATATTCCATTAAGGGTATAAAAATCGCTTTATATATCTTAATTTTATACTTGGAAAATTGGAATGATAATGAGAAATAATAAAAGTACACTATTACATTAAACACTGACAAAAACAAACAAAATAGCGTGGAGCACTGGCACAAATGAGTAATAGTCTATACACTACACGGTCAGCTGCTGCGAACTATAGGCGGCGCCATATTGGCCTTGGCTGCTCTGACGGACGCCTTTTATTTATCCCTACACCGCGGCCGACCGTCACGCGACATGCAACACACAGACGAAAAAGTTTGAGACGATGTAATAAAAGTTTCACTTTAATAAAAAAAAAAACTCTCAAGTGTGAGTTATACTCGCATACGCATTTATTTCCTTTGTAGAGATAGGGCCCTGTGACTCTCCGACAGTAGGGGCATATTCTGATTTTGTAAGGAGCACCTGTGCAAATCATGCTCGGAACATTCGTTTAGGCTGTTCGATGTCTGTCAGTCAGTAACCCTCAGCGTTTTATGGAGTAGATAACCCTGGCCAGATAATAACTATTTTAAAGCGCAGTTAGTTCATTGTCTTATGTTAATCGCAAGCGATCGATGGAGTTAAGTAGTTTGAACGCGTTCGGTAGTTGTTGTTGAAGGGTTGTTGTTTATTGAGATAATATGGGCGAGAGCTTTACAAATGTAAAGTTCACATCCTGAATAGTAATAGTAAACGTCAGTAGTGCGTGACATTAGAGTCAAACGTCTGTGACGCGGTACGGGGCGCGGTGTGACACTTCCGAATTCTTGTCACGCTAACTAAATGGATTAGACAACATGGAAATATAATGTAGTTAATAAAAATTCTTAGCACTAAGTGGCAGACAAAGATTTTTTCTTAAACCGGTGCGAGGTGTGTAGGTAACAGTCTTTCTCAAAGTGGGCGATAATGCCCCCTTTTAAGCGGTGAAGGCCTAGAGGGGCGGTAAGGGCCTAAAAAAAAGTTGGAGGGAATTGAAGTTGGTCGTTTTAATTTCTCTCGCTGGAAAAATACGTGGCTTAGAATGTAAATTTAAACTCCAGACCAGACTAATAGAGCACATTATAATTAAATTAATTAAAGTAATGAATGTCATATTAAGTCAGTGAATGTCATTGTCGTTTTTAAGTTTTGATAAAGTAAAAAAAATGGGCGGTGCTGAAAAATAATTGATCTCGAAATGGGCGGTAGACGAAATAAGTTTGAGCATCTCTGGTCTAGAAGCATGCAATTTTGCATTCAGTTCCTTCTTCACAATCCATTGCTGTCACGCTGCTGGACTTGAATGATTGGCTATCCATTCGGGTATCAGTCGGATACTATTGAATAGATATTAACTTACACAAAACTATACACGCGTATGCCTAGTGATAAAAATGTTAGAAAAACATCATTTGTAGATACATTTGATTAAATAATAAAAAAGAGTAATTATTTTATATTCGTTTTTGCTTTTGACAAAAACGATAAATACCGTTTATATGATCCCTCGGGAACGTATTATCAGGATAATCTATTATATGTGTCGATGTCAAACCAAATTTCATCTAAATCGGTTCAGCGGCGGCGTAAGCATGAACAGTAGCAGACAGATAGACACTACTTTCACATTAACAACATTTAGTGAAACTTATATTACCTACTATTAAAGGTTCAACTTAAATTCTTGTAATATTAGAAATTACAACTGTAATAAATTTCGACAAACGAATTAGCACAAGACCATTTAGTTGAATCTATGCGCGGACAGAAGTGTCATAATTTTGTCGAAGATCATAATTCTGCGCGATAGCATAATTTTGTCTGACATCGTAGTTTTGTCGGCATCCATTAATTTTGTACTGGCTTCGACAGTTACTGATTAAGAACAAGTAACCTAGCTTTACTTAGCACAAGGAAAATCCAGCTACCATTCTATATAAGTTCTATCAAAACATTTACTAGGTATTGTAGTAGACTTTACAAATAACTAATTGTACTTTGCAGGAATTCCTAAAAACTGCACTCTATGCAGGAATTCCTAAAAACCGGTCATGTGCTAATTTGATTCGCACACGACGGATTTCTTAGCACAGTTTATAATTATTTATGCCGTAATACTCAACGATATTATAAGATGATATCATGTCGCTAGCACGCGATAAGGGAGGCAGTCAAGTTAGGGCAATTGTCGTCATTTTCATTTAGCTATTTCTTCTGTCTCATACATTTCGTAATTATCTTGCGCATCCACATTTACAATAATGTCAACGGATCGTTATTGTAGGGACGTAAAGTGAAAATTGCAAGTGTCTAACAGTTTAAAAGATAACGCCGTTAGAAAAAAACATCGAAAACAAACGGGGTATTGTATGTTTAAACGGTCTAAAGTATTCTTTTCTTTGATTATAATTAGGCTTTTTGTTTAAGCCCTTATTATGTTAATTTGGTCCAATTGCGCGCCAACTTATTCTTTTTTTACTGGGCTTGGTTTGGACAAAGTGCTTTTAGCCGCAACATGTTTAGCTGCCAAGTCATTATGTAACATTTAGTGTAAATAAATGATTGTTTTATTTAGGTACTAACAAAGCAATAAGTAATCAAAAACTGTTATACCTAAGATTGGCACAAAAACGTTATAAGACGTTACAAAATCTCAGGCCATTGTAACTCGTGTGAGTAGGAAACAAAGGTTTATTATACTTTGGCGTGGTCAGTGACAAGGAATGTTATTTTTGTGGTCGTAAGGTCGATGGCTCCATTGTGGTGAGATTCTAATCGCATAACTTTTTCGGTAACTAAACTTTAAAATTGTTAGGGAGCTTTCACACTATTTTTTTGTTAACTTTTTTATTTTTTTCACATACGAGCACACGAGAAAGCCGATACATGGTCACCGTAACCCATGTCGCAAAACGCACCAACGGGAAGGAAATAAAAGAATTAAAATTTATTACAAGTATGACTGATTTGACATGCACGTCGTTAAGCTACCACTAACTCCACTAACTTTTCATACAGGTGCTTCATTATGGAGAAGAAACAGCGGAAGAAACTTATTTGCAAATCTAATCATACCGTCACAGGAGTGGGAAAAACATAGGAAAGGAATAAGGCCGGTTTCAACGGACGATGTTTTATTGAAACCACAGGGTAACACTTAGGTACACTTAGGTAACACTTAGGTATTCTTATTCTTCTTCTCGATCTCCTTCCGGACTCGCTTCCGGAACTGAACTGCACATCTGTACTTCAAATCGCCTTATATATGTACCCCGCCCCCCTAATTTCGAACACCAACATTCCAAATTCAAACAGTCAATTCCAGAAATTCTATTTATAAATTTCTTCTACCCTGCTCGCACATTTTCCCTCTGACATTCACGTCGTAATTTGTCAACAGATGAATACGCAACTTTGCCCCCTCTCGAGGCACGATCGTCTGGATCATCGTTGCTCCCGTGATATTGTGCCAACCGATCAACATGTACGATCTTCGGAGGGCTGCAAGGGGTACTCTGAATTCGGAGTGTGACATCGTTGATTTTAGTCACAGCTCTATAAGGCCCTTCCCAACTCGGTTGAAGCTTCGGAGACTTCCCTTTTCGTCTAACGGGGTTATGTAACCAGACCAGGGTTCCTTCTTCAAAGCTAGGCCCGTTGGCCCGTCGGTCGTAGCGGGTTTTCATTCGTTAGCTGGCCTTATATCCTGCTTCTCTGATTTGCTCATACACGTCAACCATCTTGTTGCGTAGATCGCTTGCGTAGTCAATAATTTGTCATTAATCAAAATTAAAATACCTACTCTTCTCTGTCTACGGGTGTTGCACAGATTAAAATGTTCCGCCATGTGGGTGATTGGGTACGTTACTCCAGGTAACATCACCAACTTCGATCATAATTAAAAATTGTTTAAATCAATGTGTAAAAAATTGCCAAGATCAATGTTGTGTAGTTTTTTACAACAACATGATTAGATGGTTCCTGGGAGGATACAAATATAGATATTTATCTTGTAATTATTCCGAGGTACTCTGATTGGAGTTTTTTACATCCTTTATTTAAAATGGATGGATAGTATTAGAATGTACGTAGTAAATATGTACATATAGCGTATGTATAGTATGAAAATATATAGATAGGTATAGATATGTACCTGCATAATGGGTATACGATGGGTTTGAGGCGACTTGCGAACAAAGCCTGGGTTAGAATCCCGCACGCAGCTCTAATTTTCAAAAATAAATTAATGTCTTTATTTATTGAAATGCAAAAATACAAACAAAAAGTGCCGAATCTCATACAGGTAGGAGTACGAATTTATCGACAATGATAGATAGGATATAGGAGCGGTCATAAATCTCGTGTTTACACTAACTATATAATGGTCCGGACTCATTACAAGACAATGCTTAATTACGCCTGGCCATATTAAACTACCTATTGTAGTAATAGTGTAACAGTTACCGCGGACAGTGAATCAGTTCACTAAGAATGCCGACTGACCACATTTGTCACTTATCTTGTCCATGTAAAATTACTTGAATGCTTTAGTCACTTGTCTTATCGTAAACGGGGCGATATTCGATGACCCGTAGCCTAGCTGCTGCGCCTGCGAAGCGAGGGGTCCCGGGTTCGATTCCCCGCTGAGGCAGATATTTACGCGACAGATAAATATTTGTGTTCGGGTCATGGATGTTCTTCTTCTCTCAGTCGTTACGCTCTTGGCAGAGCGGTCGTGGCGCCATTTTAGAGTTAATTTTGGCTTCAGATCACGTGACCTTAGGGCATTTCCTCTTATTTCTTAATTCGTTGGCATTGATGCTGGGCCACGCATGAACCTTTTCTCAGAACTGAGGAGTACCTATAGCATCACACTGCTGAGAACCTGTTAAATAAATAGACCACCGGACTAAATTAAAATTTCGTCGTACACCGCTTTGTATTAACGATACGACAGTAGCTTTGATAAACCAGGCCCGCTCTTGGATCGTTCCCCACAATTTCGTCATCTATCTCAAATTATATCGGAGTAATGCAATCGGGGATGCGGAATTAGGGCAACCAGCACAATGACTCTTCTATCCTTGTGACTAACTGCTGACAAATAAATTTAAACTCAATTGTGCCCAACTCTGCAATACTTCATGGCGTCGTGTTTAAATAGTTTGACATTTGGTTTTTTTTTATTGATTTAAGGTAGCAAACGATGCTCGCAGTACCACCTTCCACTGCCGCCCATGACAACTGCGACCGACTTAGGACAAGACTCTTAAGGGGACTGGGATAGTTAGTCCGGTAAAAATTACTTCAAAGTCCTATCTCTAAATCAAAACAATATTCTAGAATGAAAATAAAGAAAGGTTAATACGAGCAAATCATAGATTATTATCGGTAAACAAAATTGAATCCGATTTAAATCTTGATTGGCCGGTACGAAGGTACGCTTACCATCCCTTTCGTACACCGGCGAACGATATACGTCAGAAAGAGACAGAAAATTATCTGATCCCAAGATGTCACGATTTATACGACAGAGGTTTGTCAATACTGATTTTCTTAATAGGAAATGATGAGCAGGCACTATCAATTGGTTTATTGTGCAATATGGAGTATCGGATCGAAAGGACTGCCTTGAAGGATTCAGGTTTGATTCCAAAAAATGTTATATGGGTAATGCCTATTTGATCAACGACCTATGTTATTTTGTGTCAATATGTATTTTCTTTAAAGTAAGTAGGTAGGCGTTATTATTTTGCTAAGTTTTTGCTATGAAATAAGTTTTGCATAAGAAATTTCGTACCATTTAAAACAATGCTTATGGGTAAATGTTGACCGCAGACCACATTTTTTATATTAATTTTTTGATTGCCAAGAACATTCCATTTTTCAAGAATTAGGTGGGTGTATCTTAATTTGGCACATTGAAGGTTTCCTTATGTTTAACCCCCGACGTAAACAGAGGGGTGTTATAAGTTTGACAAGTCAGTGGCATCGTAACTCCTAAACGAATGGACCGAATTGATGCGGTTTTGTTCTTTGAAAGTTAAAAAAATGTGTAAATAATCAATTAAGAAACCTTACTTCTGAATTTTATAGCGTTAAGCTTCACTTCATCTTCGCGTAAGGTTTCCACGCATCAGTTTTTTACTCATCATTCCATGTAAACCCACAAATGGCCACCATAAGGTACACGACTACAAGCCCATGTAATCTAAGTCTAACGGCACCATGCATGCCATACCATAAGTACCCATTTCCTATGGGACGTAATTAGAAAATGAACTTCAAGGTAATTCCCGGTCGGAAATCAAACCTGTAAGCATGAAGGAAATTATGAAGTGATTGGAGTTGGTACGGTGGTAATAATGTACTGTTTGGATCGGAGAGGTGGTACCAGCGTTTTCGTAATGTGTCTATCATATCTACCACATTGTATATTTAAATCGATATCAAAGTCATTCTTATAACAAATATATACCTAATTAACGCTAACACACTCTAACCCCTGTGTCGAGGTTGCCATGGACGGAACGAATAACACATCAACACACATGACCCGAGAACCTTTGCCTTATTTTCCCCGGAAATCGAACCCGAGACCCCTTGTTTTGCAGGCAGGGCCATTATCAACTAGGCTATGGGATCATCGTCTTAGGTTGAAAGGTTTATTTAATATTAAACTGGTTGATTTGGTTAAACTGGTTGGTTTGGTTGTTTAAACTGGTTGATTACGGCCAAAATTCCTTGGCCATTAATCAAGGTATATTTTAGTCATAAGTATTAAGTGATGTCCGTAACTGTGAGCAGGATTAAAACTTACTTATACTATAAAGGGATAGTCTCTTTTACCACTTTTTTATCTAAATAGCGGATTACCGAGCAAACGACCACCTGATGGTAAGTGGTCACCGTCGCCTATGGACATCAGTGTCCAAAGGCATCACTGATGTGGTCAGTAGTGCTATTTAACTGTCACAAAAAGATTTGCACTAAATCGAAACCAGGCCCTTCGAAGGATTTGTACTCCACACAAAATCTTCTGCTATTGCAAGTATTATCGAAACAAACAGAGACAAAAGAAGCAATGTTAAGAACCTATTCAAACCCTCACCTTAGACTTCCGTAACCCTTAAATGCCATAACATTTCGTAGTAGCACTTTGTAGTAGGTAGTCAAGTCAAACAACACGGTAGTTAATTCAAGCTTAACCGTACCATTAAGCTGCTGTTAAGTTTTATGGAGCTTACGTAAAGCTTAATAAGCGGCGATGCGATATTTGTTTCCTACTCAAAGCATAGACAGTATTTACTTAGGACGGTAGTGACCATTAAGGCCTGAAACTGCGTTAAGCGTGCGCCCGCGCGGTTTCATACAAAAGTGATCCGTGGCGGGGACCTGCGCGGGCGTCCGTCACGGGGAGGCGCGCCCCGCACCCACGCAACGGGGCCCGCCTCCGTGCGACGGAACCCGTCGCGGGGGCACGCGCGGTGCCCGCCAGCGGTAACACGCACGGGCTTGTTCAGTTAATAACGCTAGGTGATACGGGTCGCACGCACGCTCGGAGAAAATCAAGGACAATGTCTTTCGATACAGAAAGGGTAATTGTGGAAGTGCAGTGTCACCCTGCCATATGGGACCAGGGGAATGAACTGTATAAAGACCGCGATGCACGAACAGCGGCATGGGTAGAAATTTGCAAAGAATTGTTTGAAAATTTTGAAAATTTCAGCGAGGCGGAAAAAAAAACAACAGGTAAACATTTTTTACTAAGTAATATATTTTAGGTAAGTAGGTACTTACATACTATTTGTGTTCTCAATGTGTAATTATAATAAATCTACGGGTACGTATTGATACTTATTATACAAGGTTACTTTAGACCAAGCTAGAATTATATTAATTATTATTGTGTCGTGTCTCGATACCTATCATCCCTATTTAGTTTTGTCCACTAATATACCTAAAGTAAAGTATGGATGAACAAGTGTGCCTTTACTTCATACAGTGAGGCTCGAGGACATCTCAAAAAATACTACGATCTTGCCACGACACCTTACCATCTGTGACGAAATAATCAGCGAATTTATCGCGTATTGTATACGCATCTCTTTGGGTGTTCCCAAACCCATAGTCGACGTCCCGAATATGGCGTGGTGTAATGACAACATCGTCGACATTATTGTCATCTTGCTTAGATCTAATAAAATTATGCAGAATACATATCGCTTTAACAAAACAAATGGCGTTCTCTTTTGAAACGTTTAAAGGACGATGAAGTATTCGAAATTTATTAGCCATGATACCAAAAGTTGATTCAATATAACGTCGCGCTCTTGTTAACCTATAATTAAATATTTTTTTCTTATGGTCCAAATTGAGAGCTCGAGCATATGGCCGCATGACATAGCTAGACAACCCAAATGCTTCATCTCCTACAACAACGTAGGGCATTGGTACGGTTGCTGCAGTGTTGGTTGATTTATTGTTGTGTAGCACAGGTAACGCTTTAGCAGGAGGTATATCCAATAAGTTATCATTCATTTGTTGGAACAAGCGGCTTTGGGTGAAAATTGCAGAATCAGATTCTTTACCCTGTACCCCCACATTTATGTAGGTAAATTCATAATTTGCGTTACACATTGCAAGTAGAACAATGGAATAATAATGCTTATAATTGTAGTAAAGTGAACCGCTGTGAGGAGGTCTTATAATACGTATATGTTTCCCGTCTATTGCACCAATACAGTTGGGAAAATTAGCTTGCGTCAAAAAACCATCTGCTATCTCTTCCCATCGCGCACGGGAAAACAATGGCATGCAGTCTTCCTTCAGCCTTTCATTTATAATTTGACAGACTTCTTTCACAATTTTTCTGATTGTGGTTATTCCTGCCTGATACGCCAGATGTAGGTCCACGAAAGTATGTCCGCTTGTTACGTACCTGTAATTTTTTTTTATGTTTCAGTCACAAAAGTGCAATCACGATGGAAAACTGCAAGGGACACATACATGAAAGTGAAAGCAAGTAAAAAAAAACTGAAATCAGGTTCAGGTGCTAAAACAGGCAAGAAATACATTTATTTTGAAATGTTAACATTTTTAGATTCGAACTCAAGTAATGAAGCAGATGAATCTATAGAAAATCAGAGTGAAGATCAAGACTCATCAACAAATGCAAATAATAACATCTCAGTACCCAGCACCAGTACCGAAAATTCAAATCTTGAACGTGCAAATAATAATACACAGCCAGAATCATCACGAAAACGTAAACACCAATCACCAACTCCTTTTGAAAAAGAATTGTTGCAATGTGTAAAACAAAACAATGTTGATGCTGATGACGAAGACTTGAACTTTTTTAAATCTTTAATTCCAACAGTCAAAAAATTTAATACATTTAAAAAATTATTATTTCGAACCAAAGTGTTAGAAGCTTTGATTGACATCGAAAAAGAAACAGTTATTACTCTGGATGATTTACCATCAATTAATATAGGTTTATCAGAAACGCAAAATACAATTAGCACGATTGATTTAAGATCACTTAATATCAGAACAGAAACTCAAAACACAGACACAACAGAAGATTAATTAGAATTATATGAGAATGATGAAGACTTCAAGAATATTATTAAGACTGCTCTAGACTGCTTTAGTAAGTATACTGCTTTAGTAAGGATACTGGTATTAATAATAAATAATACCTTTCAAGAATGTCTCATTGATGGTGGGTAATGTTAATCGAAACTGGATACTTTTTGAGACAAATACATTTTTTGTCTAAATTTTATGATACTTTAGAAAATGTGTTTACCTCATTAAGTCATTAAGTAAAAGAAAATTATCATCTTTCAATGCGACACCCTGAATAAGTAAAAAGAATATATGATTCGGTATGATTGTGATTCGGTATACACTATCGTTATAGAAAAAATGATGATAAGATGATGATAATAATTAGTATTGTAGTAAAAAAATATGTTATTTTGATTCATAAGAAAAGAAATAATGTTAATTAGTAATAATGTACGAGTAAAAAGCTGTGATTATAAAAGTGATTTAAGAGCAAAGAAATACTTAATGTTAATTAGTAATAATAATATTAAGAATGTACGAGTAAAAAACTGTGATTAATGACCAAAGAAATAATGTTAATTAGTAATAATAATATTAAGAATGTACGAGTAAAAAACTGTGATTAATGAGCAAAGAAATAATGTTAATTAGTATAAGCAAAAATAAAGATGATGAAGAACAAATTATAAAGTAATAATAATATTAAGAATGTACGAGTAAAAAACTGTGATTAATGAGCAAAGAAATAATGTTAATTAGTATAAGCAAAAATAAAGATGATGAAGAACAAATTATAATTGTTTACTTACCGCAATGTTATTGCCAGCCTTTCCATTGGTGATATGACTGATAAAGATTTTACTTTTATATTGTTGATCTTCAAATATGGTTCCAGTTTCGAAAATAATTCGTCATAGACCTGTACCGAAACTTTAAAATATTTGTAAAATGAGTTATCATTTTCTCTTAATTTACTGAACTTTACAACAAATTCCCCGCACAGCAACCTAGATTCAATAAACGGGCTTACTGGCTGCCGTTTTTTTTTTTCTAGTCGTCGTTTTGCTACGTAATAATATATTAAGTTCTCCATCGACACGACTATACATGCACACCGTTAAAATTGAACTAGCGGCACTGCGTAAATAAAATAATCCGGTCTCCGCGACGGGGACCCGTCGCGTTCCCACGGAGCCCACCCGCGTGTACACGCGCGTAGACACGCGACGGTTGCCCGTCGCGGGCGCCCGCTTAACGCAGTTTAAGGCCTAAGGATTCAATGGTGGTCGAAGATTGTTTTTGAAGTGAAAACTTCTTTAGCATCGTTGTGATGTGATGTGATGTGTAACAGAAATGACGCGAACAAAATTTTTCGCGAGTATTTTTATTTATTTATTTTTATAAATTTACAGCTAAACGGTCAATTAAAAGTTTCCTCATAAAGTTTTTGAAGTAACATATGAAGTAGACACGTGCACAAAAAGATGATAGAATACAATAAGTGGATCCAGAAATACATTTATGCCAGTTACCTATGTTAGAAAAACGATTCGTTTTGCTTACGGGCAGTAGAACTATCTACGAGGCGTAACTAAAAAGCGGTCCTGTAAGAAAAGATTATAAGAAACGACTTTAACGACTCGTTACTGGTTACTCGAAAACGATCGGCTTAACGAATAGTTTGATATAGGAACCGGGGGTAAGTTCACATAAAAGTTTAACTTCCAAAGACAGTTAGGGGTTGAAGAACGTACTGATCCCACCGATTGCAGGCGATAACATAATCCCATATTTACATTACATTCCCTATACGGTGTGCTCCTGCACTTGAGTTAACGGGTACCGTCAGCACAATTATCTCCGATCTTGCGTAAAGCCGGTCCAGAGCTATTACAGTTTTATCAGCGCTTATTACTTTACATGCTATCATCCGCTGTACGGTCAGCAAACCAGTTTGGTTTATGAGTTGTGAGTTCTGTCTCGAGCAGGGCATTAATGATGTAAGATAATTAATTGGCCTCTGATTTTATCGTACTGTTATTAGCTGTTGTCTAATAATGTAATAGTACATGTTTTGTAGTCCGACTATGCTGGATAGCCATTTGACGGGTTCTAGGTTCGATTCCCAGCAATGCAGACATCTGTACTAATAATAAATCTGTAACTGGTCGCTGTCTGTACATAGAAGATATGAGAAAAACTGGGTATCTTTATTAACGGAATAGAACCCAAAAAAAAATGATTAGAATTTTGTCTGAAAGTTATGTCAGTTTAAACTGTAAGAATCACACCTAAAAATTTCCGAAGTCTGAAAGTTATGTCAGTTTAAACTTTAAAGAATCACACCTAAAAATTTCCGAATGTACGTACTAAGGGACATGTTTCATGGCGGCTAGACGAGTTTGAAATATAAGTTTAAATTGTTTGTTCTTTTGTGTGATGTGTGTTTTTGCCTTGTGTGTTCCATGACCCCATGTCACCCATCCCATGACCCAGGGAATCCTAGTGTGGGGGGAATCCTAGTGGGGTTATGATACGTACGAGGCCTCTACCACTACCAAAACATGAAAATATAATTGTTTTTACACACATTATTTTGCCGACTGTCCACTTTAGCTATGCGTTGAATAAATACGAAACCAATTTGACATGAGCGACCAGATAATCATACTAATGTGCGTCTTACGCACTGTGTACCTTCACAGCATGCTAATAAGGGTGAAATTCGTTTAGCACGCTATCAGAACTTGTAATCACTTACGACAGTTCGACGTTACGTAATGGTTGTAGGTCTGCTGATCTAAATTACGTTGATTTGAAGATTTGGACCAGCTCACCCATATGATTATGGGTGTAATGGGTGGTGGTACCACGTTGAGTGGTGGCTTGTGGGTTTCATTCATTTAATGCTCCGTAAGTTGATTAAGAAATTTAACCCAAGATAAATGGTTATCAATTAAATTTTATTTTCGTAAAATACATTTTAATTAAATAAAAAAAAAAAATTTGAACGCTAAATTAATTAATTACTCACTCACATCACAGCAGTAGGGGACAGGTCAGATATCGAACACGAGACCACTCGTTCGGCAAAATCACTACCAAAGCACCAATCGGATTATACTATGTCATTTTAGACTCCACCGAACTGTACTGGAGCATCGTGGTAGAGAATGCTCTAGGCGTTTATGATTATGGCCGATTTGCTGAGAATTTACATTGTGAATGAATTTATTTTATTTAAGTCTATTGCTGTAAACTTTACATATAATTTAGGTAGGTACACTAACGAATTGGGGATACCTGTAATGTTAGTTTAAGCCTTTGAATAATAATAAATAAATAAATGAAATGATGAGGTGAATGAGTCCAATACTGAGCCATTTTAGACTCACTCGCATGTAAATCTGTCTGTTTGTAGATGTCTTGATTGAAAACCTTATTTGAGTAATAAAAGGGCTTTCATAAATGATACACAAATAGTTTCAGAGTTTCAGACCTTCTCAGTCGTGAGGAGATACAACTGTAGATCGAGGACCTTTAATAGGTTGAGGCAATATAAACCCTTAACTAATAACACACAGCCAGGTCACCTAGATAGATAGGCAGATTTCTGTATCTACGCCGTTTTCAATATACCCTATCCTATTATCCCTGGGTAAGTAAGGAGGTAAAGTAATAACAATTAACACTATAATGTTTTAACTTTTTGACAGTTGCTAGGTAACATACTGAAGATAATGGATAGAATATTGACGGCCGAGACAGATAGACAGCTGGCAGTCGTGTTTGTAGAATGACCGACGAAGTTAACTTAATCTTAACAATCTTTATTTACGAAGCCAACTGTTGCGATATATCTATTAAACCTATCTAAAGCTTCAGAATCGTGACAAAGCATCAAGTGAACTCAAATAAGACGTAGATTTAAGGTCACCAGTATTATGACATTTGCATAATGTCAAGGGCGCGTAGCTGTCACTTTGACAGTTGTATTTGAAGTAGAAAAATGGCGGCCGCTGCATTGACCCGCGAGGCGTGGCGAATTAATTATTCTATTTACGTGCATACCTTTGAATTACATTAATTATTAACACGAAAATATATTCTGTCTGTCTGACGCGATAATTTCATTTGTTGTATAGGTTCTTAAAGATTTTTCCAGTAAATAACATCGATTTGCGAGAAGGTATGTCAGGTTATTGTTAAGAATATGAAATTACTTCAGGTGCGTTCTATTTGTATACTGTTGAAGGTTAGATAATTATTTAACTACCTCTTTCAAAAATAAGAAAAAAAAGAGGTTTTATGTTCTACTGTATATTTTTTTATGTATGTTCACCGATTTCAATGTCAATTGTGGACCGATTTCGATTATTATTTTTTTTATTTGAAAGACGTACTTCCGAGGTGGTCCCACTGCCACCAAGTCAGGATCTGATAATGGAATCCCGGGAAATCGAGGGAAATCCCCAAATTTTTTATTACTTGTCGATTTTGAAATCGGTTTTTTGTTTTGCAGAAATTATTGGGTTTAACGTCAAATATGCACGGTATCCTTTACCGCGCTATCGATATCCGAGTTAGTAAGCGGTATTCCTAGTGTTCACACCTAAGCGAATATAGTTACCGCTATGAGTAGCGAAACTTGTTGAGTATCGTGCACTATACATAATTGAAGGCATCTTGTGAACGACGCGAAACTGTAGACGTTTTATCTTTATCCCGCGCTGACCGGTGAAAAAAACCGCCTACCGCTAAAAAAAACGCGTTAAGGGTAGTCTCGCAACAGCCGTGATGTCCAGGCAGCGATATCGCTACTTTTTTTTCGCTACACTTCCGCTGCCGCCCATTACAACTGTGACCGATAGGGACTAGGATGGTTACTCCAAAATCCAAAATAAAACGTTGAAATATACCCAACAAGTTAGAATAATTAGTATAAGCCGAATAACGATTGCTGAGGCATTTAGTATTATAGTAAGTTGTTAATTAGAATTTGGACCTAAATACTAGGTACATTACAAACGTGTTTTATATACACAACCAAATTCTAAGCAAGGTTGCATGTACCTACATACTTTTAAAATTACGGTCACACTTTTACTATCGCGGGTAAATTATCGCGGAGAACTTTCTCTCGGTCGCTCTCCGCCCTTTCTCTTGAATAAAGACAATGGAGTAACGAATAATTGTTCGCGCTAAATGCGTTGCAGGTACAGAGACAAATCGGACGTTTGTTGAAATGTCTAGGTTTTTAGTTGCGACTTTGTGAAGCGTTGAGGAATTTGAAAAAGTATAATAACTGCGTGCACAGTCACACTTCCATATTAGAATTATCTGTATGGCAAGTGCTCTGTCAAACTATATGACCCCCTCACTAGCGGGAGTGAGGGGTCATATAGACGCGACCGTAGTGTTGCGCATTAACACTCGCCTAGATCTGCAAGGTTCCGTACATCCAACGATCAAAATACTTATATTTGTTTACATGCATAAAGCTTATTTTAATTTCATATTGTTGGGGAACATGATGGAATCATCTTCTTCAATGAAAATGATTACATTGTCATCGGACCTTGACCGCTGAACCGAATTAGATGAAATTTGGTATGGAGATAGTTAGAGATCCGGGAATGGACCCGTGGGCGAAACCGCAAGCAAAACTAGTACTATATAGAAAATAATTTAAAACTAATCAATATTAAGTTTCTAATAATTATCCGTTTGGATCGTGTTGTTTCGTGAAAAAAAATGAAATCTTCGGAAACAGTCACTCAGAGCGCGGCGCCGATAATTTGGTTGATTATGATTATTAAGAGGGGGTATAAAGCAAAATTGGCAATCTTAGATTCAATTTTTACAGTAGTAGATCAAGTTTCTAGAACCTGAAGAAAAACATAGTTATACTTCATTATATTATTGAGTGCAAGATCTAAGCAAAAACAGAAAAAAATATAATTTTCTCGATAGAAAAAAATCACAAAGTTAGGTCTAATTTTTCACTTAAATCAATTTATTTTCAATGTGGTGCATATTTTAGAGTCAATATTTTAATATATTATGCTAATTAGTATCACGGAGGGATTAGATTAACGATTTCAAAATCAAATCTATAATTTAAGAATTATTAAAATAAAATACATTTGTAGGATTTTGAGTATTTTGACATGCTCGGTTTCATTAATCAGTCACCATTGCTCCATTGAGACGGGAAGACTGCGTCAGTCTTCTCGACATGTGAAATTATTTTTTGGTGTACATTTGTGACTGAGAGCGTAGTTTTTATTACAAAAACAATAATTGTGTGTGTGTGTGAACTAAAGTTAAAAGACACTAAGATCCAACATGGGTAACAAACGGAATAAAATCAACATTAAAAAGGGATCATAGAAAGCTGAAAATTCAAGTCATGGCTAGTTGTCAGAGGTAAGTTGACAAGTACTATTTCATATTCAAAATTAGACCTTATTGTTTTAACTTTTGGGCTCACAATACAATGTTGATGTTGATGTTTGATCGCTGAAGCAGCATAGTATATACGAAAAATTCACATTGTATGTATCATTAACAGTTAGTATAGGTATGTACTTTCAAACAAAATATACAGCTTTATCCAAAAGCAAATTTAATTTTGAGTTAATTATTTCCTCTTTGCCCCATAATTTTGTTTTTAAAGCAACACCTATATTTCTGGTAGTCAATTTGATCAATCCCTACAGTAGTTGTTACTTGTGTGTGTTTGAAACTATTATTGTATTTTCATTTCAGAACAAGATTTATCCAAAATCAAGATATGAGAAGAGAGAATAAGAAAATATTCCAAAATCTATTGATGATGACGGGAACATTACACCAGAGAAGTGCGTATCAATTCATCTGTCTATATATTGTTTCATTTATTATTTGCTTGTTGTTGCATTGTAACGAATCTACAAAATAACACATAAACTAAACTTTTTTTATACTATACATACATGCATAGTTAGGCAAAATTACTTTAACAAAAACATAAAATTTTGTATAAATGCATTTTAAGGCGACTTTTTTATTTACTTTTTAATTGCTAATTGTGTTTTCTTTAAGAAAAAATATATATTTTCAGGCTTACTATTTTACGCTTTTACAAAATGTAGAAATTTTAGAACATACAGATCCAAATGCAGACGAATTTATTGCACCGGAACGACTGGCAATAAAATAAAGTATTTATGTAATTTAGTCCTATCTAAAACTTTCAACCGATTATAAATGGCGCAAAGTGATACCTGACGTCATCAGTTTCAATGTTAGGGAGTATAACAGTGTTTGACTTTTTTTTTAATTTCAGTAACATCAATCCTCGTGTTTATGAACGGGTCAAGATAAATATCAAGACAAACGACGATACTAAATACACATGTGAGACAAGTCAACGGCTTATAATAGACAAGATGTATTTTTTTGAACAATTAAAACTTCCAACCATGTACCTATAATTTTGGCATTTTATTTTTTCTAGACGGATTTTGGAATTAGTGAATTAAACTTGATTTCGAATAAATTCATTTTGGTTTTAAGTAAGCTTTGTTCGATTTTATGCTTATTTTTAATCTTCAAAAAATTGTTTAGTTTGATGACTTATGTGTTCTTACCATACCTTAAGTATTTTGAATACCCATTATACATTTTTCCTGTTCTCACGCATAATTATATCATCACGCATCATATTTCACACACTGTTTTTTTCCTATATTTTTAAAGCTAACAATTGTCGCTCAAGAAGTTAGTGATTGTCATCTTTTTTATGATATTATTGTCACTTAATTAGTTTCCTTATAATAACGGCAGTGGCATTTGTAATTTTTCTGTTTTCTGGCGAAGGATTTCTTTCGATTTAAATAAATTTAAAGGATAACTTACTTTATCTTTTTGTAGCGAAAAAATGAAAACAATGTTATCTATAATAATAAATGTCTGAAAAACATTGTACGTGCTATTTATTTACATGTTATACGGCATACAGGTGTCATCACGTAAAAATAGAGCAGATATTCTGCTTTGCGAGAATTTAAATGATTTAATGGTCACACCAGTACGAACATTATACTGCCTTTCTTGTCATAAAAGTGATTCAATCGCTCCCTACACTAGGTTTCCAGCGCTATGGTTACATGATGCGACCGACACTACCTATAAATGTTATTAGTTTCAGAAATACAGATAGTTACAGCGAGAAGAATTGCTTTAGATTAATAGATACCTACATAATAATATATTCAAAATTATTAATGACACCTAATAATATGTTGTCTGCCATTCACTGGCTCTCTAGCTATTAACATTGTATAAAAATCTAACCCTAATAAAGAAAAAACAGCTTGCCATTTTTGAGGTAGATGATTCTACATTTATTGAGCCGAAATTTGTCTCAGTTTTTACATTATACTGTGCCGTATTCTTGACTGATGCCATGTTATATAATAGCGGCTGTACACTCTCGTGCGAGAGTACTCGCTATGTCTCGTACCAAGTACATTCTTATACGAGTGCACTCGTTTAGCAGTCTCGCGAGAGTGTACAGCCGCTGATAAAGTCAGATGCAACCGGACGCGCAACTGCTGCGGCGCATCTATTTGACGGGCGGGGCGGGGCGCGCGGGTGAAATTTGATTTTTTCCTAGCTTTATACCCCCTCTTAAATGAATATCCTTAGATAATATTACATAATGTCTTTAATAATTCTAAATCGCAGTTTTTTGAATGAGACGTTTTCCGCCTAAACTTTTCATACGACGTACCTACATTTACATCGACACCTTTACATTGTTATGTTAATAAAATTAATATCCAAACAAGCCGACGAGCCACGTGATGGTCGATTACCACCGTCGCTGAAAGGCATCACCAATACGCTGTCGGCAAGAAGAAATAAGAACCTATGCGTTATTGGGTAAGAAAGAAAGAAGAGACAAGAAAGAAAAAACTGACTCTCAAGCCCCCAGCCTGAACAAGACGAAACGACTGACTGACGGCGACTGACTCAAACTAGAGGGTGGTCGCCAACCGACAGGGCTTTAGACCTACGACCAAGCAGCGTTCGGTTTCTCTCTGCCCTTACAACACCCTGACCAGCATGGGATTGGAGTCAGCATTAATCTAGGTCAGGGGCAGCTTTACCTAGTGCAGGGGGTGCACCCGGGCGCCGGCTGTTAGGGGCACCGTGAGCATCTTGTTCCATTTCGACCGCGTATTTTGATACAAAAGGGCGCCAGGGTATTGGCTGCACCCGGGCGCTACATGTACTAGCTTGATCGATGTAATAATAGCAGTGATAGTCACGCGATCATGGACGATGGTCTTGGACGTTGGACTCCCGAACAGGCGAACCTCGGATCGAATGTTGCACACACCAATAATGTTCAAAAATTATGTGCGTATTAGAATTTAATTATCATTTATTTCGGTGAAGGAAGACATCGTGAGTTCTCCATAATGTTCTCAAAGGTGTGTGAAGTCCACCAATCCGCACTTGGCCAGCGTGTTATGCCACGGCAGGTACCCTCACATTGTGAGAGGAGACTCTTACCCAGCAGTGGGACAGTAAGGGTTGCGATGAGGACGGTTCAAGGCCGCCCAAACACGGCCACAGCACAGTTTACAGGCCATGGTTTCCACATAAACTTTCTACAACACTCGGTTGTTGTTACGTCATTTGATTACGTCTTTCATCCATCAGCAATTATCCCGAGATCAATATTACAATCGGACTTCCGATCCAATCTGTGTAATTAGTGGAGCGGTATCTTCGGTACCATCAGACGTAACTCGAGTTATGCAATGGTATGATGCTTTGAGTTGTCTCGCAAAGTCTGCGTCAAAGATATTATAACTTTACATGCGTTTGTACTTTTTCTGATTCATATGACCCTAATTTAATTAAATTACCCCAAATCATGCATCAACAAAATTGAAATGTTGATGCATGATTTGGAGTATGTTTTGGGGTATGTCATCTATGATTTCAAAATAACTGTGTTTTGTGAAGTGGTTTTACTTATTTACAGGCACACGATTCGAAAACACAATCTTTTTTTAAATTTTTGTAATTTCTGGAACAGCTGAACCGATTTTAATGGGACTTTCACGGGAAGATAGAGGCTAATTTTTTCAGATTTCCCTCGGGATCGGGATTTACGCGGAATAAACTCCCACATGAACGAATTCGCGGGCATATCTCGTCTTAAATAATCAATTAAAAGTCCTGTTGGCACAGAGTCATCAATTGAATAGTGTCCCAACACAAACCGGAACTTAAAGTGTCACAATACAAATTGCAACATCTTACACATAAGTCAATCAGCTTCGCCATACATTATTTACGAATTTGCCTACAATGGCTAAGGTGTGGTTTTAATTCAATTGAATGTATTTTGGTTTTATCACGATAATTTACTTTGAGCTCTAATTTCATTCTGTTAGGGTTGGTTTTAAATGTAAGGATATTATCCTTACATTGTCGTTTGTTTCACAAAGGTCATGTACAATTTTTTTGAATTGCTATTCAATGTGTTAAGGATTTTCGTAAGCATAAAGGTGAGATGTTGATATACTGGAGGTTGCATGGTTTTATACCAACGCAGTTTAACTCTTACCGACTTAGCATATCAATGGGTTTTAAGGGATATATTATATGGGAGGGGTGTACAATACGAAACCCAATCCTACTTCTGCTGACCAAGGTGTCGTAAAGACGACACAGCCCTTGCTTGGTGGTAATTTTTCGCGTAAGTATTCTAAATAATATAATTTATTAATTAATTGATATTGTTACTATTGTTACAGTATAAATAAAAGAATAATAATAATAAATAACGCTGTACACTCATAGTCCCACACTAAGATTCCCTGTGTCGTGAGTGCTATGGACAATACCAGACAAGAAACACAGAACTTTAAAAGAGTAATTCAAATTTTCAAAATTCATTCAGGTATAGTGGAGTCTCTGTTCAGCTCTTCAGCTTAACTCATTTCACTTGCTCGTGTATACTCTACTCCGACTCGACGTCGAAGACGTGTGAAGGCTTCGAACCTCCTCATTTTAACCCCCACGCAAAAAGAGGGGTGTTACAAGTTTCACGAGTCTGTGTCTGTTTGAGGCAACGTAGCATTAAGCGAATAGACCGAATTAGATGCAGTTTTATAAGTTTGAAAGCAGACGTGTTCAACATGGTTCCTAGCTATAATTAATGGAATCCTAGCTAGCTATAATCTATGGAAATTCAAACGTTTGATGATCATCTGCTCATTACAGATTTTCTTAGTCGGATGAGTTTTAACTTTCTTACATCATTGTAAAGCTGCGTGATTTGCAGTGCAAACAGTCAGTTACGAAATTACTTTCTTTGATTTTAAACTGTTTTACTTCATAAATAATCCTTGACCGACAAGCCGGTACACACATCACGTACCGAAATTATGATTGGATTTCGAAGCTTGTTAGTTTACTAATACGTAGGTACAAGTATAATTAACCGAAACTATTCATAAACATGTTACTTAACTTAAACTAATAGGCAATTAAATAATATACGAAATTAGAGACCCTGCGCTCGAAATTAGACCGTAACTCATTCGGTGAATGGGTTGCTTTACAATGACACGATGAACGTACACATTTCAAATGTCATTGCATGTCGTGCTAAACGCATGGCAGTGTGCATAAAGTAAATTATATAAGTGTTTGTAATGTTTTATTTATTAATTCATTTTATTTCTAATGCATTATTACATAATTAAAAATGTTAAATTTCTGCATTCCTCCATATATACCATATATCCTCCGTCGGTGTGATTTTCGTAAAAAGTAACCACATTCGAAAAATGTTACGAGAAACTTAAAATTGACTATTTAATATTTTCTGTAAATATAATACGTGCATGTATTATACCTATTAGTCACTGGAAGAAACTATCCGAATGACAGTGAAAACCGCACGAAAATCCGTGGTTTAAAAGATCTAAGCGTACGGACACGTAAATCGACTTTATTTTATACTACGTTAAGAATATATTTAAGATTCTAAGTATTTAAATAACAAAGATGCATGGGAATGACCAGCTCTGTATTAATAAATTATAATAATAAACGTTAATACACTCATACCCCCCGCACTAGGATTCCCTGTGAACCCGGGACCCCTCGCTTGTTAGGCAGGGTCACTACCTAGGCTACGGAGGCGTCAATGATAAAGATATAATATTGTATTTTACTTTTTAAGATAAGGACTGAGGAGTTTATTTCCCCGTTTTTTTCCTCCTTTAAAGGCATTTTAAAGCACCATTGCGAAACGGCGATAGAATAAAAAAATGACGTGCATTATCTTAGTGTATTAGTGATTTGAATAAATGATTTTGAATTTGATAAAGTTAAAGAAGAGAGCGAATGCCGTCGTCGAACAAAATGCCAGTAGAACACTCGTAGATTGCATATTGATTTTAACTAATAACTACATTTTGCGTTGCGAAACTCATATGCAGAAGGTACGTTCCTACATTATAATTTGTTATAAGGTTGCAAAATTACTGAAGTACAGATGCAGTGAGCTCATGATACGCCTCACGAATCGAATTTATCACGCGATACAAATAATAAAAATATTGTGCGTATTAGAATTTAGGTATCACTTGCTTCGGTGAAGGAAAACATCGTGAGGAAACCTGCACACCTGAGAGTTCTCCATAATGTTCTCAAATGACTATGACCTATATGACCCACATTGTGAGAGGAGACCCGTGCCCAGCAGTGGGACAGTTGCGGGATGCAATGATGATGATGCATATACATAATAAAACTCAAACTCAAACTCAAACTCAAACTCAAACTCAAACTCAAACTCTAATTATTATGTAATTTGTAAACGTAATACATAAGTTTTTCAAAGCATAGCGTGAGCGGGATCACTTGTAGGTACATATTAGGGTTCCATACGCCACATCGAATTTCATTACATCGAAGTTCATGACATCGAACACGTTACATCGATGGCTTATTATATCGAACTATCATCACATCGAAAGTTTATTACATCGATCGTTCATGACATCGAAAGCTGTTAAAATCGAAAGTTCATTGAATCGAATTTATAACATCGAAGACTTATCACATCGATAGGTCGTGACATCGACAGCTTTATAACATATAGAACGGACATTTTTTTTTGATATAGGTATTAAATGAAAGAAAAAATACATTTTTACAATAAAGTTTAATGTTATTCTTAATGTTCGATGTCATGAACTTCGATGTAATGAAATTCGATGTGGCGTATGGAACCCTTTATATGGGTTCCATACGCCACATCGAATTTGGAACCCTTTATATGGGTTCCATACGCCACATCGAATTTCATTACATCGAAGTTCATGACATCGAACACGTTACATCGATGGCTTATTATATCGAACTATCATCACATCGAAAGTGTAAGTAGATAACTTCTCTTTCGATGTGAAAAAATGCCTCGTTTTGACGCTTATCGTCGAACCAAATGCGGTTTTCGAGTTGCAATAATAAGGATTACTTAACATAACACCGACAACAGACTTTAAAAATAGACATAACAAGAAATAGCTTTTAGCGTTTATTTGTCACAATTAATAATACTAGAGACCCGCTCTGCGCTCGAGATTCGACCTTAATTGACTCTGTTAAAGGATTACTTCACAATGACACTGTAAACGTAAACATTTATTAAAAAATACAAAATTACGTCTAAAGTTGTTAGTAATACCTACCGTTGGCAGCCTATGCCCGCATGGCACAATGTTTACCATGCACGACCGCCGTTCATAGGATTCTGGGTTCGAATCCCACCGAAGAGGTTAGGTATTAGAATGTTGAGTATAAATTTCTGATCTCGGTCCGGGTGTGTGTGTTCTTGTCTTGTGTGTTGCGCATAGCACCCACGATACACAGAATTCTAGTGTGGGCTATGAGTTATTTATTATTATTATCAAAAAGCTATCAATACCAAATCTCACACTCCTATGTACGAGTATTATCAACAAGGGATGCAAAGCTTCTTCACGACTCTTCATGTATTAAAAGATGACAAGTAAGTGCTGACTGAATATTACAAAGTCATACCTTTTAAGTCGATGTGCGTTGATGATTAATCTGTAACAAAAAAATAGGAATTTACAATTGTTACTAGATCTACAATAATGACGTAATTACATAAATTATAATGAATTCATAACATTCCCAGGAAACGTTCATTCAAATACAAAATGTTTTCATAAATTGTGTGTATGAAATATTAAAATTTTAATTATTCGCAATTGTTAGTATACTTAAATGCTATTTGTTTTAATTTAAATTTAAATGTATACATGTACTCTTATTCTAGTAGTGTCCTTTAAAGAATAGAATTTAAATAAAATACGATAATTTACGATTTGATTTTTAAACAATTGCAAAAAAGGAGGTTTTCAATTCGACTGTATTTTTTATGTGTAACTCCAAGTAGTTATGTCGGTACATGTAAATCCCCGAATATAACATGGATCATTCTAGACCAAGGGGTCCAAATTATATTGGTTTCAAGTGAACAACAATGTAACATTAAGTAGAACACAGCAACAATTATTTTTAATAACAGAGTTTCGGTGTTTCTATATTTACGTAAGCATATTATGTTGTTGAAAAGTTTCTAAATAATTAGCCGTGTTTAGAGGAGATTTATCGCAATTTTATTGCCAACGTATTGCGTGTACGGTTGCTGCCGAATATAATGTATAATTTGCAGTGTCTATCTAATTAAACACTAACCTAACCTAATCGGACTAACAATCCTAGTGCCCTTTATTGTTCTAGGTCGGTCACAGTTGTGACGGGTAGCAGCGGAACGGTGCTGCATGCTCGTTTGCCGTCTTAAATCTATTAAAAATGTTTGACTGCTGTGTTTATAACTTAACACTATGCTGTATGCAGAATAACTGAACAGTTATCACCGCGCTGAGTTATTATGGCATACGTGTACGGTACGTTACGGTATAATGATGTGGAACTATGTGTATAAATAGAAATTATGTGCACGCCCACACACACATTACTTACGGCAGTCCTCAAGGGTCACACATCTGTGACCGAATTATAACGAGACTCTTACTAACATTTAATAACTGGACTATTACTAATAACAACTAACAGGACTAACATTCACTAACATTCCCTGTCCCACTCCTCATACTTACAAACTAACCAACTAATGTTCTTACACCGTCACCTAACCGGACTAACTATCCCAGTCCCCATATGAGTCTTGTTCTAAGTTGGTCGCAGTTGTCATGGGCTGCAGCGGAAGGTGGTGCTGCATGCTCGTTAGCTGCCTTAAATAAATTATAAAAAAATATTATAATAGTTCTACGTGTGTAATTAATTGGTATGGCTACGTGTGTAATAATTGCCATTTATAATGATACTAGTGGTCCCAGCGTACTTCGTACCGCTTTATAATTAAAAAATGTTTTAGTGATATATCGACAGCAACGCCACCTACCGGGTCCAATTGTGAATCTAAACCATTCTCGGATCCACCTGAAGACACACAAAAAATTTCAACCAAATCGGTCAAGCCGTTTAGGAGGAGTTCAGTCACATACACACGAACACAAGAAATATATATATTAAGATTATATATGAAAAAGAAGTAGATTAAGGCATTAGCGCGAAAAGCGGTCCAGTCGAATTTGGGCAAATGGCTTACCTTTCTGTCTCATACGTTTATCTTATCTTTTATTATCGTTCTCATCCACATTAACATGCAAATGTCATCGCAGTGGCCCCAAACGTACAACTCGAGTGGTATGAACATAACGCATGTATAGTTTTAATATATTTCTCCATTTAGAACGCAATGTTCGTAGATATAACACTGAAGCCATATGTGTCTTGTGAGCCGTGAGCCAGCTTAGAATTTCCACGAGTCCTTGGCCACTAGAGGTCCCACAGGTGCAGAGAACACCGCTTCCGCTCATTAAAACATCTTTGGCAGCTGATACGCATTTGAATACATACCGATGGAATTATACTGCGACGCGCGCATATAATCGTATATTTATGAGAAATTACATTAGCATATACGTAATGTTGTTTATTATATGTCAGCTGCTACTATAAATAATCAATGGTGTGTGAGCTCTACTTAAAAAGGTATACTCGCATTTTTTTCATTTTTATTTTCACGTGGTGCGTCCTATACAATGTTGATTTATCAATACACAACCATTAGTGGTACCTATGTAAAGTACATATGTCTAGCAACAAGTTTTTAGCGACTGTCTTCACAGCGGAAAGATCCGGGTTCGATTTGAAATGTATCTGTTCCGTTACTTACTTAATTAGTGTCGTGAAAAATTTAATTCGTCTATGATCATACCATCAGCAAGTGTGGAAACTTATATTGTACGTAACTACTTTTTGGTTTAATTACAAAATACTGTAAAATTTTCCCAAAACAACGTATTTCCGGGATAAAATTGTCTTCATGGTCTTTAAAAAAAGATCTCTGGATGCCTTCATGCTTCGTGTATTCTCTAAAAATACGAGTAGTACTGCCTCATCCTTAACCAAGCCAGAGCACGGCTGGATACAAGGATGGATGCATCACAAATGCTATAGTTATACATGATTATAAGCGGGGTACCAATTTTCGAGTTCAACTGTACTTGAAATCCAATCTATTGGAAGAGCGTGAGTTTACTAAACTTTGTTTATGCAATATGTCAGAGTTACCTTGAGTCAATTCCTTGAGAATCCTAACATTACTTTTACTGTTAGATGTTTTAAATTCAAACCCGATTTACTCGTAGTGGCTTAGTTGAAAGGTATCAGGGTAAAGGAACTGAACCCGGGATTTTTCGCTTCGCAAGCTTACCACGGATTGCATGGATACACACAGTTATAACACAAAGTTAAACATTCGCTAGAATTCGAAACCGGGACGTTTCTGCTACCATGGTTATTACTGAGCTGAATTACCAACGGAACTATAAGTCACACGACATCATAGCCTAGTAAGCTTAGTTGGTAATGACCCTGCCTGTCGAAGGGTTCGATTCCTGGCTGGGGCAGATATTTGTGACAGATAAATGTTTGTTTGTTTGTTATCGATGTGTTATGTGTACGACACAGTGAATTGTAGGGTATGAGTATGTTAGCGTTTAATATTACCAATAGTAAACTCTAAACATTGAAAGTGAGCGTGGTCTACATGGCCACGCGACTTTGTGACCGACTTCCACAATAATTATATCTACATGCGATAACTAGATGTCACTTCTAATAGCTCTATGGAAATACTTAACCCGTTTAGAGCGATTATGGTTCATGGATGGACTTGCGCCAATGACACGAAAACAACGAGACGTAATGATAATTTCTCAGTCTCACTCTCACCGTATGTGGCGGATTTTCCAGTTCATCATCATCATCATCACAACCCATAACTGTCCCACTGCTGGGCACGGGTCTCCTCTCACAATGAGAGGGGTATAGGCCATAGTCTACCACGCTGGCCAAGTGTGGATTGGCGGACTTCACACAACTTTGAGAACATTATGGAGAACTCTCAGGTGTGCAGGTTTCCTCACGATGTTTTCCTTCACCGAAGCAAGTGATAATAAAATTTTAATACGCACATAATTTTTGAAAATTAGTGGTGCGTGCGGGGTTTGAACCCCGAACCTCCGGTTCGGCTGTCCAACGTTCAACCACACAGATATCACTGCTTTTTATCTTATTCTTTTTATTTTATCACTGATTTTCCAGTTACAAGAAGGTAAATTTGACAGCTGTCGAATTTTCCTTGTGGCCTACGATTGTATTTTCTCGTGCTGTCTCATGCTGGCCACGCTCACCAGATGTCTATATCTTTCTCTGTCTACGGAGGAGACCCAGTGGAACTGGTCTGGGTTGCTCTAATGATGTTGGTGATTTGAAGATCTCGTCTCGACTTTGAGCACCACTGGTACTGAACACGTCTAGATTCAGCGCGAATTAAGGAAGAACATTCAACGTGTTATATTCAATTTAATTACACGATACAGTTATTATGAGGCCTCGTCCGCCTACATCGGGCATACATTAGCGGGCCATCTGTCACGCGCGCACGGGATTCTAGGTGGAATGCCCACGTAATAGGGGCTGGTACGGCGTGCGGTCAGACGACTAATTAAAGATGTCGCTTACTGTATTTCGTAGGAATCTCGCGATAATAGCGACAATTATATTTTGCTTGTTTAAGAGTTATTGCGTCGTGTCAAACGGTACTATTTGAAACTGTTACGTAAATAAATAAATAAAATACAGAAGATCCATTTTCCGTCCTAATATCATTAATTGCGAAGTTACTTTTCATGTTTTATCATGTTATATCATTTCATGTATATCAAGGTTCATTTGGGACCATTATTTTTGTTCGGATAATAGCCTAAGTTTTTGGTTGCTCAGCTCGTACTCAGCCAAGTCAAAGATACGAATTATTTTATAAATACGAATGCTGTCTTAAGTAAGAGTAAAGTCTGAGCTAAGGTAAGGATAAGTATCGTCTATACATCTCAGCCTAAGCCCACTGACAGAAATCAAAGTTTCTCAATCAAATACAGATTTTGACTATCTCATAACTGTTCACCCATTGCTTCATCCATATCATTAGAAATAATATTATTTTTAAATAGAAATCAAAACTAAAAAGGAAATCCATTAAACGTTTAACCGGTATCCCGCAGCGTTCAATTATACCGTTTAGTGGTGATTAATGGCAGCTTCGAGAGAATTCATTTTTTAAACATCCACAGACAGATTTAACCCTCAAGCGTTTGGTGAAATTGGTCCCAATATGATATGATCAATAGCCGTGTTTATATCGAAAGCGAGGCGATGATGTGACTCGATCGCGATTGTGTCAGTTTACATATTAATATCACGCGTGAACGGCTGGACTGATTTCGCTAATTCTTTTTTGTTGTGTTTGTCATTGTCAGGAGAAAAAAAATATGAAAGAAAAAATTAAGAAAATTGCGCGGACAACATTGACATATGATATTACTATGGACGCACGGTCCGCGCTAAAAAATGTCCGAGCCAACTCAACAACAATACGCAAGTAGAACAACAATGCCCCGTTAGTCACTTTTTGACCGTGCTGACAACTAGACATCAATGATGCCGTATTGTATTTTGAAATCGTGTAAAAACTACGCAAGTAAAGTGAAAAAAGCCGATGGTATATCATATTTTCGGTAAGTAAAATATTGTTTTATCTTTTAAAGTATTGGTTTGCTACGAATACACACTATTTTATTTTAAATCGAATTAATTTCGTAAATAAATCTCAGAATCACTCAAAAGAATCAAAAATATATCTTTGTCTTTGTCTTCTCGCTATACAGACTGTAGTCAGAAAGAGATAAACATATCCATTACTTTAGTTTAAATTATTTTGCACGATTTCACGATTGCACAATAGTAAACGAATAAATGCAAGATATAGAACAAAAGTTTCCATAGAGTCGCTGTTGATGTTATATAAATAGATTATGTTTAAATTTTTTTTAGTACAATAAAATATATTTCTTCTAGATTTCCTTTAGACCCAATACGTTGTTAAGCATGGAGAAGTATTATTGCTACATCGCGAGAGGAAGAATATTTTATGCCGAAAGCAGCCTACGTTGTATGCTCGGATCATTTTAAAGAAGATGACATGTACATAACTGGCAAAGGCATAAGAAGAATAAAAAACACAGCTGTGCCAAGCTTCTTGGAAGTTTCTTGCCGCTTCTTCTTCCAAGACTACTCACGGTAGGGATTTGTTAAAGCGATGGCGTAGATTGACTTTCGAAAAGTGTTTGTAAAAAACCAACTTCGAATAAATTTCATTTCATTTCATTTCATTTCATTTCATTTCATTTCATAAGTTGTATCTTTTTCATTACTCTTTTTCGTTTCATTGAATCCAATTCATAACGTTCCGAAAAAAGTTTCAGTTAAAAAATGTAATTAATGTGTAATAAAAATAAAAATAAATAATGTATTATTTTAAATAAACACTACTCTATTACTTTATTAGTCGCGTTTTATTTCACTATGAGCTGCATATGGTGATTATGGTGTGTTGAGCACTCGAAGTATCATAAGGTGTCATTGATGTATCAGTGTTTGTTGCAATCGAAATGAAACCGTGATGTAATGATTTTAGTGCTTAAATTACCTTGTAAACATTTAAATTCTTGTGATGTCAAACTGGGACATTATTTTCGCGATTTTAGTAGGAGACCCTAAGTCCATAGTATTTATGTCAATGGCGGACAATTAAAAAATTCAACAATACTTAATCACCATATAAAATTTTCTAATGATTTTCTAATGTAACCTTAGCGCTTTTGACACTTTAAACTTTTTAAATGTAACCTGTAATGTAATGTGGCGCAACGCCACATGTCATGTTATGTCAAAACATAACATTAACATAAGACGTGCTGCAAGTATCTTCAAAGAGGATGTACATAAATTGAATATCTTAGTGCAATAATAGTTAAGACAGGACAACGTCTGTCGGGTCCGCTTGTGCGTCAATAAATCATAACCTGTCGCCCGACCGCGCAGTGTTGACGTTCCTAGTGTTGCGAGCCCATGGGCGGCGGTGACCACACCGTTCTAGGTGGCCTAGTCTTCTTGCCACAGCACACAACATTACGATTACAATACTCGTAATTCCATGACGCCATTTTGAATTATGCACAAAATTCTAATTGTACACGAAAACTATAACTTCATATCCGTGTAAAGGCGTTACTTCCAGAGTTCTAAAAATCCGTTTGTAATATTGAAAAAAAAAATCATAGCTTGCAATGTTCAACAGAGTTAACGCATTGTTTTAGATAAATTGTTTATAACCGGTATTGAATGGCTGGCTTGTAAACGGTTAGCTGATCACCATCGGCGTGGAGACAGTGACCTTGACGTGTCGGAACGTGACATATCTGGAACGTTCCATATGAGTCACGGTGACGGCTGAAGTAATAGAAGCGATGGCTGTCGTTCGAATGTCGTTTTGTTGGCCAACAAAAGGTCTATGATTAATTTAAAACAAGTTAGAAGCTGATAAGTTTAATGAAGCGCTCATAGCCCGGCGGCTTGCGTCGACGACAAAGTTAAGCAACAGCGGGCGCGGTCGGTAGTTGGATGGGTGACCGCTAGTGGCAAAATTTCTTGAGCGCTTCCGTGCTTCGGAGGGCACGTAAAGCCGTCGGTCCCGGTTGTTACTGTTTGGTAGTAGTTAAGCCATGTCGGATGCCTTCGGGCGGCATAAAATTTCTGACACTTGGGTTGGCCACTGACCTAACCTTACCTGACCCGAGAACAAACATTTATCTGTTACAAATATCTGTCCCCGGAATCGAATCCCGGAACCCCCAGTTTAGCGTGTATAGAGAGTCATTGCCAACTGGGTCATAGTGTTACAAAAGTATTTTCAGACATACTAAATTATAATGCAAATTAGTACGACCATATGAAAATTAATCATAATTAAAATAATTGTACATAATGTCTTATTTATTATTTAGTTCATGGTTAAAATTGATGTGATATAAATTGCAATTATTAAATTCCTTTAGTATTGCACATAACTCAAAAGAATACGTTATTAAATACTTCGAGAATCGAGTGAGAACTAATAGTTATACTGATACATTGTCTAAAACTCTAAACGGCTTAACGAAACGAATAATTTGAATGGTGGAGAAAGTCAAGAGTCAAGCCATTTGCATAGACACTTGTGCTATTGCAGAACACAGGTTTTTACTTTTTACTCGTAATGAAGAATGCTGGTAGCGTTGTCTATTATGAGGTGATAGGTGAATTGAGTGTTAAATATCGCTAAAAGACAGCCAGAAGCCTAAGCAGGCACTAGATGGGTCACGTGATGGTAAGTGATCATTGACATTGACGTGTTGTCATTTAGTGAGTAATTTAGCAAATTAATTTCAGTTTCATTACCTTGCCCAAGACTTCTGGCTACAAAAATATTAAAAAAAAAATACTAAAATTATCACTACGAATTTATTCACCACATATTATCACTCAAAGTTGAATCGACAAACATTCGAGTACCAATAGTAGCATCTAATTTGCATAGTTATGCGTTATTTTTGCCGTTCAGAAATAAAAGTAACTGACAGCAATTACTCGAAAAGCTTAACTAAAGATTAATGATAGGCTTCACGGCATAATGTAAGGCTCTTTAATAGCATAGAATCTATTAGAGGATAGACTGACGGCTGTCTTTTTGTATTATGGATATTATATGACGGGATAGTGTTTTAGCTTTTACGTAGGTATTAAAATACATTTGATTTTTTATACATTAATAGGTTTCGCTTTCGTTACGCTTCAAGAAATCTATTTTATGCTTATCATGTTGCCCAGTTGGTAGTGACCGTGGTGAGTGCAAGTCTCAGGTTCGATTCCGGCCGAGGCACATGTTAAATTTAATGTTACGGAGTCGTGTTGGTTCGAATCGTCTGATATATTATTTGTCTGATTATTATCCATTTTTGTTAAACGAAGTTAATTAAAAGAACATAATGGTTTATTTTGGTATTTACTCATTATTATGAGGCGTTTTATAAATTTAATGTATAATCCATTACATCTCAGGAATCGGATTTTTGTACACGTTCAAGTGCAGTGCAAGTTAAAGCCATATCGCTATTCATCATCACAACCCATATCTGTCCCACTGCTGGGCACGGGTCTCCTCTCACAGTGTGAGGGGTATAGGCCATAGTCCACCACGCTGGCCAAGTGCGGATTGGTGGACTTCACACACCTTTGAGAACATTATGGAGAACTCTCAGGTGTGCAGGTTTCCTCACGATGTTTTCCTACACCGAAGCAAGTGATAATTAAATATTAATACGCACATAATTTTTGAAAATTAGTGGTGCGTGCGGGGTTTGAACCCGGACCCTCCGGTTCGGCAGTCCAACATTCAACCACACGGCTATCACTGCTTTTTCGCTATTATTTTACGGTAATGACGTTATATTCCTAGAACGGTATACGGCATACATCATACGGCATACGGCGGACGGCGTCCGGCTATCCGGAAACCACGCTCCACCACGCACGACTCGGATGTCACGACCAGCGGCGGCGGCATGGCGGTCGTCAATTAGTGTGTTGTACGGAATCCTATTCACGCGAAAATGTTACAACTATTTGTAATTCCCACGATGCACGAGTACTTTTATTACACGCGTTACAGGACCATGTTTAAAATGTTTGTATGTACATACATACGCATACACTATAATTAGTATCTTCACTACATACATAGTATAAAACAAAGTCGCTTTCTCTGTCCCTATGTATGCTTAGATCTTTAAAACTACGCAACGGATTTTGATGGGTTTTTTTTTAATAGATAGAATGATTCAAGAGGAAAGTTTATATGTTATAATAAGTATATTAAAATGAAAAATAACGCGCGTGAAAATAAATTCGTGCGCTGGTTACGTTCAACAATTTTGGACTTGGGTACTAAGGGACAGGTTTCCCGAAGCGAAGCGAGGACGGGTTTACTAGTAACATAAAACAAAGTCCGACGCCGCGTCTGTCTTTGTGTCTGTCTGTTCGAGATAAACTCAAAAGTACTGAACGGATTTTCATGCGGCTTTCATAATAATATAACAGTTATCATTAGATACTTAAAATATTTACATAGTGTCAATCACTATTTCTGTTCTAACAATAAATATATACCACAAAAATTAAAGATAGACCCTATAACAACTGGAACTCACAGTATCGGTCGATCACAAGGATTTTTATATAGGTATTATATTTCCACAATTAAATTGCCAGTTTAGTTTTTTATATTTATTACAACACTTTCCCACTGCCCTAATGTTGACAGAGATTGCTTTACAGATTATGCTGTATGTAAGGTGCAAAAAAGTGTAACTAAATAAAGCTATCCAGCTGACAGGTGTACAGGTACCATGAACAACACAAAAACAAGAACATGTACCCAGATCGAGAACAGAAATTTAAACTCATCATTCAAATTTCCGCCTCGCTGGGAATCGAACCCAGGACCCTCGGAACGGCGATCCGGCGTGTTAACCATTGCGCCATCCGCGTCGTCATGTCGTTGTTGACGGGTCGTTATGTGGCAAAAGTGTGGCATGTAAACATACTCGTATATTATACATACACCCATTACGTAGCTCAAGTACAGGCAAACCTATGAGGCACACCCTAGCATTCGACACACACCGCCGGGATACAAGCGCTTCAAAAAGTACAGGCGGCTACAAAAAAATCTTATCCCTGAACGCCCTAATGACATCACTATTAATGATATAACACTTCCGTATAAGAATCTTTAAATTAGTCATGTTTAGTTTTTAGTCGGCTTCGTTTAAGGCTAGCTGCGTCACGGATCATCGTTTATTACTACAAAAACTACGAAGTTAAGTTGTTATTGCTCAATTATTATTTTTTTGTTAATTGTATTTAACTCTTAAATTATTGCTTTAGGATTGCGTCTATAGGATTAGCTCATTATATATTTTAAGCGTTGGTTTCAAGATCTAGGTATTTTAATATCATTAGCTCATAACATTTAATACTGACGAACTAAATTATAGATTACACGATTTAAAAGTAGGCCTAATTCAAAAATGTACTTTTTGAGACCTTACGTTTTAAAGATTCTGGACGAGACATTTCAGCTTATTTTTCGTTTAAAATGTCATCAAAATGTCATGTTATACCTTATGAATAAATAATAAACATTTTATACGAAAAATAATCTGAAATGTCTGGTCCAGAATCTTTTAAACCTGAGCTCTCAAAAAACTACGTTTTTGAATTAGGTCATTCTATTACTAAGGGTGATATGTAAAAGGTTTTTGTACAAAATCCACAAAATTAATTTTATTGTTATTAATCTACGCCTGATAAAAATAAAAATATTATTTTGGGTATAGTTAGGTTTAATATGTTTCTGAAAGCAAAGAGTGGAGTGAAGCACCGAAAAGGGAAACAGTAAGTTTAAGTGAAGTGTAAGTTTAAGTGTTATTTTGTGAAAAGGTTCATCTTCATTACATTATTAATACTATCAAAATACCTACAGTGGCTAAAGTAGCTGTGTGTGTAAAGTGGCCTGGCCCTTTGAAAAGAATTTGTCATGCATCATCAATTTAATAAATGTTAGCTGTGCCCGCGACTTCGTCCGCGTGGAATTTACCAAAAAAATCTAAAATAAAAGTAGCCTAATTTACCTCTTATTACATTAGCTATTTGCCAGTGAAAGTCCCGTCGAAATCGATCCAGCCGTTCCAGAGATTAGCCAAAACAAACAAACATACAGACAAAGATGTTAACATGTTATTTTGGTATATGTACCGTGTACACATGCATATGCGTTTAGTATAAGCGGTTATTTTTATATTACAAACAGACACTCCAATTTTATTTATTTGTATAGATTACTCCAGGTCCGTAGTTTACGTAGTTATTAAGATAATTGGAAGTCGAAATAAAACACACGAGCCGACAATTGCTCACGATTTTACAATCAGCTGTATGAGAGGTGATGATCTGTACAGACATGCGTTTTTACTACGTTTTTATTACGTTTTTATTGCGTTTTTGCAGCGTTTTTTGCGAACAATACACGGTAGTGGTTTCTTGTTTCCTACCTCGCTCGACACGCGTGAATAGATTTGGTTGATTTTTATTTGTGTAAAAAGCATTTTGATTATGATTGATGGTAATTTAGGGGAATATAATATGTGGTATGTCTTAATGGCTTACTACACGGTACTCATAAGGCACAGGTTTCTCTTTGGAGAAACCATATTATTATACGTTTTATATTTGCATTATTCTGAAGTCGGTTTTTTTCACTTTTTTTTTGACATGAGATAAGTTAATGCTTGACAACTATCCCACCTGATGGTAAGTGGCGATGAAGTCGAGGATGTTGGTCGCACTAACTTATTAAAAGCCTATTCACTCTCCTCTTGAAGACTCCCACATTATACGCAGGTGGGAACAGCGACGCAGGCCACCTATTCCAGTCCTTCGCAGTGCGGATGATGATCACTTGTAAGATTATTATTGTATGTATTTAGATTAAGTTCTCAAGGGTGTGTGAATTCAATAACTGTGAAGGGAGACGAAATAATTATAATACAAAAGACAAATCGTCCACGACTTTTTCAAAACTTCGTGCGATACTAATCCTATTCTAATACATAAATCGCGCTTGCCATAACCACTTAGGACCAAACAATGAGAATTCGTTTGTGTCTCGACACACGTGCAAATTATTTGGTATCTTTATGAGAAAATCTGGTCCTAGGGAATCATTGAAAAGTTGTTAATTATATATTTCAATTTTGTATTGTTTCGTGAATGTGAATGGGTGTCCTACTGGGTACGTGATTTATCTTGAAAATGATACAGATGTTGTGGTCCTTTAGGTAAAAAAAAGGGTAAAAAATATTTTTAAAGTGAAACTTTTATTACATCGTCTCAAACTTTTTCGTCTGTGTGTTGCATGTCGCGTGACGGTCGGCCGCGGAGTAGGGATAAAGTGAAAGGCGCTCGTCAGAGCAGCCAAGGCCAATATGGCGGCGCCTATAGTTCGCAGCAGCTGACCGTGTAGTGTATAGACTATTACTCATTTGTGCCAGTGCTCCACGCTACTTTGTTTGTTTTTTTCCTAATTGTCTATAATGTGAAAAAAAGTTTCACTTTTACCGTGGTTTCATAAAAACACACAATCCTTTTTTCCTATTCGTATCTAACCATAGGTCCAGTTGTGAATCTAAACCATTCTCGGATCCACCTGAAGACACACAATAAATTTCAACCAAATCGGTACAGCCGTTTAGGAGGAGTTCAATTACATACACACGTATAGAAGAAATATGTGTATACATAATATTAAGATGTGCACGATGTGCTTTTATTTAGGGTACGGTCAAACAGCCGACGTTCTCGACAGCCGAGTTCTCAACGTTTGGATAGTTAATTTTTTTTTATAACGCTACACACTCATAGCCACACACTAGGATTCCCTGTGTCGTGGGTGCCATGGACAACACACAAGACAAGAACACACACACCCAGAACAAGAACAAAAATTTAAATTCATCATTCAAATTTCCGCCTCGCCGGGAATCGAACCCAGGACCTTCGGAACGGCGATCCGGCGTGTTAACCATTGCGCCATCCAGGTCGTCAAATTCGTTTTCTAAGTGTATTAAAATTAAGAGTATAAAGAATGAAATACAATACATAGCGCTATTCCATAGCTATCGATGAGTGGCGAGCGTTCGACACAGACCTCAAAGCAACCTTGAATATTTACTCTCAGCGCAGCTAAAGAAGTTTCACTTCAAAAATCCACAGGATAAAATTTATCACGCAAGTCCTGTTACTAAATCAGGAAATGTGTTAAATAATATTCTTGCCTTGCACAAACGACCGCGTCAAATCCGAAGTACTTTAGTCATTAAACTAAAATATTTAACGTATTGAAGTAAAAAAGTGATTTCCGTAGTTAAGTTATTGACCGTGTCGTCGTTAGGTGACCATCTCTAATCGGTCAGAATGGAGCGGTTAAACAGACCTTACCATTAACCTTTAGCGGTTGTTTAACCGAAGTTAACCATGATTCATTCAACTGGGATTTTTCTAGTTATAGTCGAGTAGTCGGGCTGTGATGGTAAATTGATAGCTCTTCAACTTGTGCCCCCTTCGTGCGCGTGTAGACTTATCGTTTTGAGAATTTTTGTCAGTGTATTGAAATAAAAACGTGAGGCGAATAACATCGAACACCACTACTTTGATAAATTACAACTCGCAGGTAGACTAATTCGTTTATTTGTATAATCGGGTGATCTTATACTTCAATACAATTATTATATTCTATAATTTAATCTAATTACATCAAATGCTATTCACACAATCTGGACAAACGTTCGAGTCCGAGGTTAGCGCCAGAATGCCTGCTTCAAACAACTAAAGTAACACGTGGACGGCAAGGGAAAAACCGAAAGAGGGCGCTTTGGTCTTCACACTATTGCATGACGACCACGACCGCTCTGTCAAGAGCGAATCGGCTGTGAAGATTCAAAACGTCAATATACGAGGCTGCACTACCTTAAGCTCCGAGTGTTTACCCACGGGTCAAGCATGTGAAGAACCACGACTGCTTCAATTGAATATGACTTTCACGTGTAAAACAAGACGTGCTTTTAAACCAACAACAAAGGGCGACGCACACTTGCCGTATACGGCGCGCTTTCAATTCCGTATTGTGTTCTTTGAGTGTTTCAGGCTTTCTACGGAACGCTAAAAGGAGCCTATATATAGGTTTGTACATACATGTTGACGCAAAAAATCACACAAAATAGAAAATGTTCACCAGAGCCGATAAACTTTTGAGATTTCAGAATATAATGTATGAAAATAGGGTTAATTTTAACGCTGTACATAAGTTTTCCATCTCGCTGGGAATCAAACCTACGACTACGATGTTGCCGTATGGGTCGACAATGCATATGATAAAAAAAAGATGTCTTACAGAGATATTTCCGAAAATCTAAATAGTAATAGTGATTTCGTTTTTCATCCTTTGGGTACGGAAACTAAAAAATTACGGACTAAAGGATAGAAGAAGTCTTACATCCCTAAACATACAAAAACCCCAAACAAATATTGTTTAATTAATCATTAAACACCCAAAACGACCGACAGTTTGCATTGACGTAATTAAACATTTGTTTGTAATTCACACATTTACAGCGACGTGTTAAGTGTTAGTGTGAATTCGGGGAAGTTAAATATAACAGGTTACGTTTAAGGGTTGGTAGACACTTTCCGTATAATACAAAGTACTCTGTGGCATACACGTTGGCGAAAATTCGGGTTCGCCTCGAGTCGTTAAGTATTGAAAGTATTCTTAGTACAAAACTTCAACGACCTCGCAGCTTGTTTGGTAACCCTGCGAAGCTAGGGTCTCGGGTTCGATTCCCGGACGGTCAGATATTTATGCCACAGATAAATGTTTGCTCTCGGGTTGTGAATGTTAGTGATGGGTCATTTGTGTTGTCCATGCCTTGTAGAATCCTAGTGCGGGGTATGTGTGTTAGCGGTCATATAACTTCGCACAGTTAACACTATCATAAAAGTAACACCTAATTTCGTAACAAGCTCACGGTTATACGAGGTGATGCCGAATCGTTTCAGAGTTGACATTGTGTGCACGAACCATTATTAATATTGGAAATGTTTCACTCCTTTACTAAGTAAAAGACTTCAACGAAGCGTTGGTTCGGTGCAGATGTATTGAGCGAATTAATTCATGGATAATTTACGGCAAGTACTGCAATTTGTTTTTGAAGTGAATACTTCTATAGTATCGTTGTGATTTGGAATTCGATCAAACGGAAATGACGTCAACGTCACACAGCATTGGCAAAATGGCGGCTTACGTAAGCAGCAAAACATCAATATTTGGACTGACAGTATTCGTTTTTTTTGAGGATTCACTTTTGTTTTTTATAACCGATTTTTTATAACGAAAGTGGAACCCGGCGCCGTAACCTCGTCCGTAGTTGAGCGGGGCAGAGGATGTCAACTTGCAGGGGCGGCTCCAACACATGTAGCGAACGAGTGCAATCAATGCCCTGGCGCGATGGCGCCCTTTTGTATCAACGCGGTCGAAATGCATTAGGTCTAGGTGTCGCGAGCAGCTCTCGGCGCCGCCTGACACCCGGCGCCCGGGTGCACCGCACCACCTGCACTATAGGTAAAGCCCCTTCAACTTTGACCAAAACACGGATGGAGCCGCATACACCCATACTACATAATGAGAACGTTGAATGTTTGATACTAACGGCATCTCACTTATCAATAAGAAGAGAGAAAGCTCTTTTAAAACGAAACGATAAAAAGCTTAAGGTCACGGTTGCAAAGGACTTGACATTTAAAATTCAGTTATTAAGAACAAAACGAACGTTTGCAGTAAAACCGGTTGACAAGTGGTTTTGAATATAATAATGAGTATTGTAACATTGTAAGTGGACATAAAGAATGAATTGTTTTGAAGTGAAAACTTCGTAGTATCGTTATGATTTGGAATTCGATGAAACGGAAATGACGCGCAAATGAAACGAAACGGAAACGAAAAAGAGACAGACGCATTTTAACGTGGGAGAAAATGGAATAGGAAGCATCGGCAAAATGGCGGCTTACGTAAGCAAAGCAATAATACATCAATATTTGGACATTTTGGACTGACAGTATTCGTTATTTTTGTAGATTTCACTTCTAGCACGTGTAAATTGCACAAATCCTTGTGCTGCAACATTTGCAAGTCCCAACTTGTCCAAGTCCCAACTTTTAACGAGTAGATAATAATAATGATGGTGGTTAATGTCAGGGATGTTAAGGAGCTTCGTAACCGTATCCGAAACTATCGTATGTTCGAATTTAAAATCTATCCGTAACCGTAACCGAATCCATTATAAAAGTTTGGAGTCGTTTTGAATCAATTCATAACGTGATATACTAAGTTGCTTCTTTCGTTGCTATGGTAACCGCTGCCACAACGATCTGTGGCTAGAATTTATTCTATACATACAAAAGATCATATTATATACCTACATATAAAAGATAAAGGTAGGTTATCGTTTCCTTGAATACTGTTATCATAAACCGATTCCATTCCTGGTATTATTATTAATGCTAAAAATATGAACAGATAATAAAACTTCAACGTATCAGACGGCCTTGAAATTGTTATCGGATTAAGATAAAAATTTCCTCGGAAGTAATCGAATAATACACTCAAAAATGAAATGTGGAATTTGCAATAGGTACTCCCGCACAAGGATTCCCTCCCAACAGTCCCAACCCAAATAACAATTAGGTACTAACACCCACGACCCCAGAAGAAACATTTGTCACATAAATTACCATTACTTTGTCAAGCACAAACTTAACAAAGACAACTTAAAAAAACGTCTGCCCCTGCCGGAAATCGAAACCGAGACACCTCGCATCGCAAGCAGGGTCGCTACCAGGGAGGCGACTGCCATAAGCGTATTAATGGGCGAATTGCTCGCTTTTTTAACAGACACGACGAATTATCTAGTTATCTAGAGAACTGTAAACCGTGTAGATAAATTTCAAAACAACAATTGTTAAGTCTCACAAGTCTCAGAACCATCAAGCTATCTGCATAGCCGCGTCAGCCGTAAATAATATTATATCTCGGCTCGCTAACGATCTGACCTTTGCCCCAACTGATAAATCAGACTGCTAAGAAAGAAACTGGTATCGATTATTGCTATCGGATTGATGTATTGCTTCGAAATATAGATTCGCGAAAGTCAAGCGATTACCGGTCTTTCGACTAAGTATTCAGGTGTTTTCGGTGTAGCCGGGTTTGAACGTTGGACTCCGAACCAGGGGGCCCGGGAAGAAATGCTGAACGCACCTGTAATTTTAAAAAAATATGTGCATGTAAGAATTTAATTGTCACTTGCTTCGGTGAAGGAAAACATCGTGGGGAAACCTGCACACCTGAGAGTTCTCCATTAAATTATATTAGGATAATTATAATTATACTATCTATCCCAAATGCTGATCAATAGAATCTTCTACGAACTAATCACCGATACGCCGTGCAATACGTCTCGATGGGCGTCGCAATGAACGGAGGATATGATTGACGTATCGAAATGTTTAATGATGGATTACGTTGCTACGCAGATGGTGATCTCATTTGGCCTCCGCCATTGTTTAATGATGATGAAATGATTGTTAACCGTGATATGGTGTAAAATTAATATGTAATTCAGTGATGTTGATTACTGTTCCTACGGGAAAGCTAGAAACCTCAGAAGGCAAATCAAAACTAAGATGACGAAACTCTTAAGTTTTATGTTTATAGACTTTTTGAAGTGAATTCTTCTTTAGTATCGTTGTGATTTGGAATTTGTTGAAACGGAAATGACGCCAATGAAGCATCGGCAAAATGGCGGCTGACGTAAGCAAAGCAAAACATCAATATTTGGACTGACAGTATTCGTTGCTATGAAGTTTCACTTCTATGACGTGTGAATTGCACACTTTTTGATTTTTTTTTGTAATTACTTGTTGTACTCGTATCTATTGTGAACGTGTGTTAGCAATAATTATTACATAAACAAATAATAAAAATTAATTAATTGCTTTATATAAAATCATAGTAAAAAATCACGCGTTTCTTTATAAGTAGTAACGAATAACGCCACACACTCATAGCCTCACACTAGGATTACCTGTATCATGGGTGCCATGGACAACACACAAGACAAAAATACACCCAGACCGAGAACATAACTATAAACACATCATTTAAATGTCCGCCTGGGAATTGAACCCAAGACTCTTCGAACGGCAGCCATTATGGTAACCATTGCCCCATATGGGTCGTCAAATTAATTAAAAACAATTAGTTTATGTGAAGTAACCATTTGCAGTCAAATAACGATTAATTTTACGATTAACATTTTAAATTTACCAATATTTCAAAAGTATATAAGTAATAGGGGCAGATATTTATGTGGCAGATAAAATGTTTGTTCTTGAATTATGGATATTTTTTTTAAACGCTAACACACTCGTGTTAGCGTTTATAAAAAGAATAACGATTACTCACACACAAACTCTGTGTTTTGGTCAGACACACATAAAAAATAAGACGAAATCAAACAAGCATTGGCGAGAATTCCTTCAATTTTATTCATTTATAGAAGGCCCATTTATCCTGTCGACGTATAACTACGTCTTCCAAGGTAATTAAGCGTGCAATTAACCTGTCTTGCGGAATCGATTAGCGAATTCCCGGGTTCAGTTCCCAGTTGCGATTAAAACGGTTTTACAGATTAACAGATAATTTAATGTTCATTAAGTTGTATTTTTTTCAGTACAGACCAGAAGCATTTAACGTTTATTCGGCTTCAACCAATTAATGGCCCAAAACAGGCACGGGTCTCTCCTCTTCACTGGGCCTAAAGCATACACCACCACGTTGCTCCAGTGGTGGGGTAGCAGTGGGGCAGCGTGGTAAAGTACCACTACAGGCATGTGTCATAACTGAGGAACTATTGAATAATGGGTTGAAACCAAGCAACATAATATGTGTCATCACGTGACCGTAATTATGAATTAATTATCAACGAAAGTAAAATCACCTCTGATATGGAGGTAGCAGGCGCTTTTGAAGATTACTTCCGAAATATACCAATTTCCTTAACAAACTCTCTTTGGTCTTCTCCGGCAACGGCATGTACTCTCTTAGAAAAGGTCGTCGATAAATGTAGTGTTCTGTTCGAACCCATAACTGTCCCACTCCTAGACACGATATCCTATCACAATTTACAGGCCATAGTCCACCACGCTGGCCATGTGCGGATTGGCAGACTTCACGCACCTTTGAGAACATTGGAGTACTCTCAGGTGTGCAGGTTTTCTCACGATGTTTTCCTCCACCGAAGCAAGTGATACTTTAAATATGAATACGCACACTTTGATTCGAACCCGGGCCCCTCGTTACGGAAGTCCGACATTTAAACAACTCGACTGTCACTGCTTATACGTAATATTTGTGATACGGAACTGTGTCACATGATAACCTAAAATCCACCGCCGATAACATATCACTGTCTTATGAAAGTCCCCATTTGAAACACTTGACCAGATTGTGCAAATTCGGATTGTGTAGAAATAGAGGAATATTAACTTAATCGATATTGATTTGGTTTTAAGTCGTAACGGGTTACGGCACGAGTCTCCTGTCAACAACAACAACAAAGGAGGCCAACAGCATACACCACCAGGCTGCACCAGCGTGGATTGGTGGGAGGATTAGTGTCGGGAATCAAATCTAGGACTTTTCGGCAGTAGGTAACGCAAGACTAAGGGGCATAGCTCAGGGTGCATCCGAAACATTGGAGTATCTATTTCTTTATTATACTAGTAAACCCGCCCTCGCTTTACTTCGAGAACCCTGTCCCTTAGTACCCAAGTCCAAAATTGTTAAACGTAACCAGCGCACGAATTTATTTTCACGCGCGTTATTTTTCATTTTGCGAAAAACTTTAATATATTATACATATAAACTTTCCTCTTGAATCATAATCATAATCATAATCATAATAATAATCATCATCTTCTATCTATTAAAAAAAACCCATCAAAATCAGTTGCGTAGTTTTAAAGATCTAAGAATACATAGGGACAGAGAAAGCGACTTTGTTTTATACTACGTAGTGAAGTGAATGCTTAAAAACAATCCCGACTGATGGTACGCGACAATGCACATACGATAATAAATAATAATAATAAACACACACATAAACACACACACACACACACACACACACACACACACACACACACACCCGTACTAGCATTCCTTGTGTTTCGGAGCAACATAAATAATAACGCTGCCCCGCCGTGAATCGAACCCGGGTTCTCTCGCTTCGCAGGCAAACTCTCTACCAACTAGGCTACGATGGTAATAATCGTGGCATAATTTCTGTATCAATGTATTATCGGTTTACTATCAGTATGTCGGTTGGTATGTTGAATTATTTGATTGCGTTGTGTCATCGTAATTATAGCTATGTCATCATTTATTAGGTATCATTTGTTTGTTTCGAAATTAGCTCAATATGATTGAGTGCTAGAAAGAGAAAGCAATATTATCATTACTTATATCGCATATCCATATTATACTATAGTATATGTATCTACACAGATAATTATATTATATGCAAAAGTAACTGTGTTAACTGCTACCTTTGCATGCTGAATCCAATAAATGAATTTAGATGAAATTACGGATATAGTTTAGGACCCTCGAAAGGGAATAGGATAATTTTTATTCCAAATCATCTCAGAAAACTCAAATCCACAAAAGGCGGTGGAACTTTGTATGAGGTATTCAGACTAGTTTGTATTAATTAATCAGACTTTTTATTTATCAGCCAAATATTTAATGTAACGCAACAGCCATCCCGTTCACACGTTACTACGTCACACTTACCGTTTTCAATTTCAAACATGGAAAACCATTAAAAACGTCAAATGTAGAGCAATACTTGCGCACGCGCAACGTGACACAGTTAGCGAAAAACCGCTAACTACATTTGCAGATGCAGTCTTGTCATCAATTAATATTGGACGCGTGATTCGACGCTTTTGGTACTAGAAGCGAAAGATTATTGGCACTCTCTTGTTATTACGAATACATAACAAGTAAATAAAGTAAAGCTAACGAGGCATGATAAAGGAGCCTCTGTTATAGGAGTTAAGTGAATAGGTCTTCTTTAAATTAATAGGGTTTCAGTTTCTTCAGAAAAGGGTCAACCAATTAGGATGTGATTCTTTGATTTTGGTAGTCAGTTTAGGATAACATACAATGTTTTGTAAATAAAAGTTCGCAAAATAATTGTGTCGTGGGACACCAAGTAGGAACGAAGTTCCTTCGGCTACTGTCGCGCCTGCGCACGTCTCATTTAACGGTTTTATTCCACGCACTTTTTTCCACGCGTCTCATTCCACGCGTCTCATTCCACGCTTACGGTTTTACTATCACATTTTTTTCAGTTCGGTCGCGCAGCAAAATCCCTATCCCCTCCAAGCCTGCCGTAAGGAACTTCGTTCCAATAAAAGTTACTTCGTTTCACAGAATCCCGGCTTAAACATATTATCCAGAAGCAAAAGTATGCCGAAGCGAACTACAGGCAGTTATTAGTCATAAGTGAAAACAAAAGTACCGCATCAACTATCAACTTAGTTTTATAACTAAGACAATCGCGACCTATCATCAGAGAACTATCAATCTAAAAGTTTTAATGAGTTATTTCATCATCATCATCATCACAACCCACTGTCCCACTGCTAATATCAAGTCTTGTCTCAGAACTTTAGGGACACAGGCCATAGTCAAGTGCAGATTGGCGGACTTCATACACCTTTGAAACCTCATGGAAAACCACCAGGTATGCAGGTTTCCTCACGTTTATGAGGTCACAAATAAGACCATTCTACAGTTTATTTCATCAGAATAAAATGTGACTAATTTACTAAGTAGTCGAGGGTAAATAACCCCTGAGTAATATCAGAATTGATGCTGTTCTCAGTACCTCACCATTTCGATGAAACCGCATTCATTAATATGCGGATTTAAAACATTCACAAAGGTTATGTACTATAATTCTACAACGTCATATAAAAAACTAGTTATTGCCCACGGCTTTGCCCGCGTTCAAGTCCGAAAACCACCAAATGCCGTTGTAGCAAACGGGCATGCAGCGCCACCTTCCGCCGCAGCCCATGACAACTGTGACCGATCTAGAACAAGACTCGAATGGGGACTAGGATAGTTAGTCCGGTTAGGAAACGGTGTTAGAACAATTAGTTGGTTAATTTAGTAAGTATGAGGACTGGGACTGTTAGTGATAGTTAGTCCGGTTAGTTGTTCTTAGTAATAGTCCAGTTAGTAATTGTTACTGAGAGTCTCGTTTTAATTCGGTCACGTATGTGTTGCTAGTTACTACCCTTGAGGACTGAGGCGGTCGCCTCTAAAAAGTGTAGCCGGCTCCACACCTTTCTATCCGGAACACAATTGCTGTTAAAACAATTCAGTACTACACGGTAGAGGTACCAAGTACCGTGGCGGGCGGCAGTACTACCCCGGGCGAACTCTAGGATCTACTAAGTTTAGTTAATAGTATAATAGTACGTGCCGACTGACACCCAACACAGGCTTGAGGTTTGAGGTCAAGACTACTCGTCGGATGTTTCCTATGCCGTGACGTCAGCTTTGTGTGTTTGCGGTTTCAAATGCGTGATGGAGGTCGTGCATTAATTATGCAAGATCGTTGAATGAAGATTTTAACACCAATGTAACTGGTAGGTACCATAATATTGCAGTTTAATGAACGGTTCCTACATCCGAAAAACGTTTCGTTTTGCTGACGGATGGTATAACTATCTACGTGGCGTAACTAAAGTGTTCCTATAAGATAAGATTATGAGGAACGACTTCTACGACTCGGTACTGGTTACTTGTAAACGACTGGTTTAACGATTGGTTACATATAGATTCTTTAAATTGTTGTTTTTTGTAAACGAATTTCAATGAAACAAAAGCTGAAAAAATCATATTTGAATGCTGTCCTATGAGTTGAATTTGAATCGAGTTGAGTTGATGTAATGTGCGCTGACCTAAACACTGCTAGCCTTAGACGTTAGGGTATTGATGATACGTTTGTATGTACAGTTGAACTGTACAGGTAAACTGTACACACTGTACAGGTAGACTTGAGCATGTATGATGAACAACTGTGCATGTACTATGTCAACTACGTAGCTCAAGCATACCTACCTGTACAGTTTAACTGTACAGGCAAACCTGTGAGGTACATCCTAGCGTGTATGATCCTCCTAACCCGCATTTTTGCTTGGTTTGTTGTTTTGTTTGTAGGAATGTTATGTAAAAAAGCAACAAACATCACATCATGTTTCTTTGTTTGTATCACATCACACAAAGGGTCTTTATCCTTCGCTCGAAGCGGTAACTGTTGATCGATTACAAAAGCATTCAACGAACTCCAAACAATCAATTCAGTCCCGTAATTCTCAAGAATACTCAAGATTGTTTAGAATTCGATGCCGTAAGAGGTGCTTCTTTAGAACACACGACGCGAGAATGTCAACAGTAACGGTATGACGATATGTCGTCAATTTTGAAGTCGTACGGTTTGTATAAAACTGTTTTACTGTTTTGGTAACTAACTAACCTAACCTAAAGAATTTTTAACGTATGTGTCCTCTATCCCAAGATTGTCTGGAAGAAATCACTACTTCAGCGCGTAACGATAAGACCGCGAGACGATATTTACACTGTTCTGTATAATTATGTTCTGTTTGTGAATTGATGGAAACAAAACAAACACTAAATATTACCTCAAATATTACGATAAGACATCAGTGAAAACCGCATCAAAATCGGTTAAGTCACTTTTAAGACAAGCTTAACCAAACGCACTGACAAACTCAAATAATTTATTTCATGTAGATATTTATAAATACACTTATGAACGTTAATTTTCGCAATTACTACAAATTTTAAAATCATTGTTATGTGATTTATTACGTTAATAAATTAAGTCAAATAAACTTAAAAAAATTCATAAACAATCTTAGATGATGATAATTTTTCATTGCCTGCAACATTCGAGTGTTCTTTATATCCTAGAATATAATCATGTGTAGTGTTATTTTAGTTTAAAGGTCGTCTGGAAGTCATCCGCTTTGACGATAAAACCACCAATACTGTGCATATCTACACATTCCATTTAAATTAATTGCTTATGTTAATCTAAAGAATTCCGTCTAAACACATTTTTGAATCGTGGTCATATTTATCCAGAAACTAGCTGTGCCGGCGATTTCGTTCGTGTCGAAATTTCCTCGCGTAAATTCCCATGCAATTGTAATTCCGGGATAAAGAGTGGTACATATTGGCCTATAACTTCCTCTATCTTAAAATGACTGTTCGTTTAAAAACGTCAACCGTTCCAGATATTATCCCGGTCAAACAGAAAGACAGACTGCAGACAATCAAGACGTTTCGATCAAGCATCGGGACGTGTCAACTCATCCCTGATCGGGACACCTGGCCAATAACCAATCAATACCCGCAGAGGGAGTTAAGTAGGAATTACAGATCCCTTTTAAAAGATATGCCGAGGAGTTTTCTTTCGCCGTTTCTTTTTCTCCTCGTAAGATTTAAAATTTAAAGGCACCTTAGCGAAACGGTGGTAAATGCAAAAAAATGACGTTCATAAGTGTATTCCAAATACCTACATGGAATAAATGATTTGAGTTTGAGTTTTCTCAAACTTGAGAATGATCACAACGAAGCGAACCGAGTTGCCACCATTACATAAGCCTCTAATTTACATAAGCTTAGCATTTAAATAAACACAGGAGCCGGTTTGGGCGGGTTTTTTGTTTTATTTTGTCAATAATATTGGCTGTAACAGTTCGTTAGTCTTTCCATTGTTTTGATGGCCAAGATTAATTATAGATTTATCAGTTTTCCTCTAAAGTTTCCAAGTAAGCACTCATAACCCGGCGCCTTGCGTTGAAATGCTCCTGAAGTCCCTGCTGGAGTCCTAAGTGATCGAACGAGTTCAGCAACAGCCGGCGCGGTCGGTAGTTGGATGGGTGATCGCTAGTGGCATAATTTCTTGTGCTTGCTTAAAAAAAGTGTGACGTAATTTATCAATGACCTCTTAGGTGTCACACAAAGTATTGTCCTTAATTTAAATTAGCTTTACTATTAACGCAGGCAGCCAATGTAAGTTGACACGAGTCTAATGGCTTGTGCAATTAGAACAACTGCTTCAATTTGGTCTTAATTAGTCTATTTCGACTATTCCAAGATAGACGCTTCCAAGATGTCTGTCTACAGTAACTATTTTATTATGCTAATCAATAATTGACTGTTCAATTATTGAATAGCAGAAATAGATCTTTATCTTTTCCTCATCAAGAATTTACGACATTGTAAATTTTCTGTCTTTTGTTAACTCATTATTCAAATTTGCCTCGCTGGGAATCGAACCCAAGTCCCTCCGAACGGTGGTTCGGCATGCTAACCATTGCGTCTTCGGGTATATTGCTTGTTTTGTAAAAAAAAACGTAAATAAAGTTGGTCCGAGGTAAGACCGGTTTAAGTTTTTTTTTATTGATTTAATTTTGTAAAGTTGGACAACTTTTGAACGATTGCTGGTTTACCTCCTACCAAAAAAACTAATTAGAATAGTCATTTGTGACTCATTTGGTATATGATTGCTTGATTGAGGTTGATGACATGTATTATTAGATGGACAGATGTTTGTCTATTAAGTTCAAATTTAAATCATTGATCTCGTCTAGGAAACGACAGTTCAATTAACGTTACTAAAGCATTAACACAATTTAATTAATGACACACATATTAATTAAACTACTTACATTAAATTACGTTAATATTGATTTCTGTAGAGCGCGACATGGTGAGGATACATGCTGAGGTAATCAATACTAATAATAAATCTGTAACTGGTCGCTGTCTGTACATAGAAGATATATGAAAAAAACTTTTAGTAGGGGTCTTAAAAAAGTGGAATACCAAATGAAATTTAAACGATCCTCGGAGTCAGCCATTAGGTCGTAAGGACATTGTTCAAGAAGAAGCGAAAATAACGGTAGATGACGGTCAAAACGAGGAAGACGAACAGAAATCGGTCAGGGCGGTGATGTAATAGCTTTACATGCTGACATTTTGTGTCGCGTAACGTTACAATACAAATTCGTGTAGATTTGAAAATTGGTACAGCTATGCATTGGGGTGTCCAGATGAACATACTGTCCTGATACTGAAAGTCCCCGACCGTGCATGGGGGATGAGCCGGCGGGGAAGGGGGAGGAAGTTCTCTTTTTTCGCTTAAATCTCGTAATATATTAATAATATCTGTACAATTCCTACAACATTAATAATTTACTTTTAATTTACTACAAATTATGTCACAATAATTTTACTCTTATTACTTTACTTTACTTTTATATAAGATCGATAATGTTCATTAAGACACCTCAAAGAATAGCTGTACCAACTGTCAAAAGTACACGAATTATGTTTGATCAGGCTAATAGCCAAATGGTTTCAATTTTGGACTCAGGACCAGAGAGGCTTTAATCCTCCACGCATGACTAAAAAATATTTACATATATTACGAGGGAGGATCAAAAAGTAATGATAATCGGATATTTGTAGAGCATATAAAAATATAAAAAAAATAGTTTTTGCTTCCTCATATATCCACTAGTTCAGCATAAAAAAATCATATAAATAGGTCACGATTTACGGGAGGTACATTCATTTGAATACGAACAGACGGAGAGTAAACATCAAAATGGAGAAAAACGAAATCAGAGCTGTCATAAAGTACCTCTGTTTGAAAAAAATGTCTACCAAAGACATACACAGCGACCTAGTGGAAATATTGGGGGACTCTGCTCATCCATATTCCACAGTTGCGCGCTGGGCAAAGGAGGTCAAGCTGGGTAGAACATCCACAGAAGATGAACATCGCGAGGGACACCCATCCACGTCCCTCAATGCGGAAAACGTTAAAAAATCGAAGATTTCGTATTGGCAGATCGAAGAGTGACCATAAGGCATGTAGCTGAGGTCACAGGGATCTCATATGGCAGTGATCAAAGAATCTTTGCGAACGAACTGCATATCAAAAAGGTCTCTGCAGGTTGGGTGCCGAGAATGTTAACCGCCGAGCAAAGGAAAAATTGAGTCGACATTTCGAGGGCGAATCTCGAAAAGTTCCAGACGGATCAGGATTTTTTTTTGTCTCGTTTCGTAACCATGTATGAGACCTGGATCCATCATTTTGATCCGGAAACCAAACAACAGTCAATGACTTGGAAACGAGCCTCTTCCCCGACGTCGAAGAAATTCAAGGTGTCAAGTTCGGCAGGAAAGGTTATGTCCGTTTTTTGGGACGCTGAAAGAATTATAATGGTGGAATACTTGAACAAAGGAGCCACTATTGCAGGTTCTTACTACGCAGACCAAATAAGAAGATTGCGGAAGGCCATCAAAGAAAAAAGACGAGGCAAACTCCGAGCTGGAGTGTTGTTTCACCAAAACAACGCACCGTCTCACAAAGCCGCCATTGCGATGGCTGCCATTCAAGAAACGGGATTCCAATTGATCGAACACCCACCCTATTTGCCAGACCTGGCTCTCAGTGACTTTTACCTCTTTCCTCGGCTCAAGGAATACCTCCGAGGCAAAAAATTTGACGACGATAGCGAGGTAATGACTGCTGTAGAGGCGTTTTTGGAGGGTCAAGACAAATAATTTTTTTCAAAGGGAATTATGGGTTTAGAAAAAAGATGGACTAAATTTATTCACTCGCTAGGAGACTACGTAGAGAAACAGATTTTTTTTTTGGTTAAAATATCCTTATTTCATATTGATTATCATTACTTTTTGATCCCCCCTTGTATATATTTATCACTTGCTTCGGTAAAGGAAACATCGTAACGTAAACTTCATGTCTGAAAGTTCTCCATAATGTTTTCGAAGTCTCGTGAAGATTGACGTTTACCCATCCGCACTCGGCTTACGATGTAAGTGATGTATGTATGTAAAAACTACAGTTACTTTTGAGAAGCTGACAATGTTTTTTGCACTTTTTGTACATTCAGTCTGAGCTGTAACCTACATGATCGTACACGTGTATGTATTGAGAATTTTGATAAAGGAAAAAGGATCAATTGAGGTCATCACATAAAAATCGGTTAACAAACCACAAGACCAACAAATTCAAAGAACCAAACACAAAACTTACTCAGAATTACGAAAGTTAAATAAATTATCAGATTAATTGAAGTTTACCAAGAACAGTTTTCTAAACAGTAATCTTATAAGTGAATCGATTACTGCATCAGTCACTTCTTAATAATGAAACCATTTAAAAACATTGGAAATATCTCTCGTAACAGCATTGCACACAAGCAAACATTACAAAGCATGGAATATTGACTATATTCCATGCTTATTATTCATCAACTATTCCAAACACCAAGATTTCATATTTCTCACGCTTGTAATTACTCGTATTCAGTTCAGTTTTTTCTAAATGCCTTCATCATCATCATCATCACAACCCATAACTGTCCCACTGCTGGGCACGGGTCTCCTCTCACAGTGTGACGGGTATAGGCCATAGTCCACCACGCTGGCCAAGTGCGGATTGGCGGACTTCACACACCTTTGAGAACATTATGGAGAACTCTCAGGTGTGCAGGTTTCCTCACGATGTTTTCCTTCACCGAAGCAAGTGATAATTAAATTTTAATACGCACATAATTTTTGAAAATTAGTGGTGCGTGCGGGGTTTGAACCCGGAACCTCCGGTTCGGCAGTCCAACGTTCAACCACACGGCTATCACTGCTTAGCATTATGTAAACCTAGCCTAGTTGGTAGTGGTTCTGCTTGCATAGCGAGGGGTCCAGGGTTCGGGGTTTATGTGACGGATACATGATGGTTCTCGGATCGTGGGTGTTGGTGATGTGTTATTTACGAGTACCTATGTTATCATACCAGATAGACACTGATGATGAGTGTGTTAGTGTTCATTTATTTATTAATTTACCCATTAAGGGTCCATTGCTGAGCTCGGTACTATGGTGTTTGTGTTTTTGAATTTGTCTTCGTCCGGAATAGGATAATAAGTATTAAAATATGATATCTACCAGAGAAGTAAAGATCTAAGGGTTATCAAAGATTATTAGTGATATGGATTTCCCATAGCAAGAAGCACGATATCCTAATTGGTTTACATACATACAAATATACATCATTTGTACTCCAAAATTACATACTTACAGAATTTATTTTTATTTAATTTCGTATACAAAAGGCGGCCTTATCGTTAAAAAGTTCTCTTTCAGGCAACCTCCATGAACTAAGGATAATAAGAAAACTTAAATAAATAGATTTAACGCTATCAACAACATAATAATCCTCAGAACGACAATTGCCAATCCTTAAACTCACCAACAATCCTTACCACTCGATGATGCAACTTGAAAACTGCAGCTGAGATCCATAATTAACATCGCAGATTATAGCATGATGCTTAGAATTAGAAATTTCGTAGCTGCGTATAAACAGCATTAGATATAGCCTTGTCCCGATTGTTTTAATATCGATTAATCGAAGTCGATTATCTACTGATTGCGTTTTGTCATTAGACCTTAATCCAAGTATTAGTATCATTTAAATATCTTATCATATCGCGAAAAGTTAAGTCTTTCAAGAATATTATTCGACAATGGCGGATGCTTTATCGTCACAGGATTCAATTGTGTATTATAACTAGTATTGAATCGCTTCGCTTCGGAAATAGGGTAGTTGACAGTAAGAAAATATTTTGAATATTTCTATTTTTTATGGTAGCTTAATATTTACAAATGCGAAAAATCGATCTTATTGATTAAATAAATCATGATTATTTAATATTTTTGAGAAATAAAAACCCCGAATTACAGTCACTAGTCACGTGACAGCGAACGCCAATACGACGCGTGACGTCACACGTTGCAAAACTAAACAAACTTGACATAGCATTTTGGCCTTTCCGCTCAACCAAACAGCTCTTTGTTTTAACATATGACGTCACACAAGTCGCCGTGACAGTTTGACGCGTTTTTTGACGGAAACGTCAAATATTTCATGAAAATATAAAATAAAATATGTTATTATGTATTATTATGTATTATTTAATTATTATGTATTATTTAACTGAAATATAAATATTAATATTTCAGTTAAATTAGACCATTTGGCAAACTATGATTTAGTTTTTCAAAATCAGTCAACTAGCCTATTGTATGATTTAGTACCCACATTCGAATAATGTCTAGATGGGATTCTGTTAATTGATGTTACTTGGTTATTTGTCAACCGATAGAAATAAAAGAAACAGTCAGTGTTACTACAAATGTAACGATATTTATGTGTTCTCAAATTTAATTCGTTAATGATTGTGTGAGTTAGGTATTGGCTGCAAAATTGGGCATATTGCGGCACCCTGTAATTAGTAAGTACACTAATTATATTGAATGTTCTTTTGCTTGTACCACAGAATAGTTTCAAGGGGTATCAGTGTTGGGCAACGAGCTATTCGCTAGTGTTGGGTGTCTAAGAAATAAATTTACTTTTAAAGGGGGTACAAATACTAATCTAAGATTCCTTTATTACATTAGAAGATCAACTTAAATCTGAATAATAACAATTAAGGAACACCCACAAAAACAAACCGTAAGAAACATGGAAAAGTTCAAAAATCATTGCCAAGTACTTAAATATCTGCCATGTACACACACCAATCGGTAAACGTTTTAATGATATGTATAGGTGTTAAACAAAAACTGGTTCAGGCCAAATCAGATTCGTGAGAATAGGATAACATAGTGAATCTTACTACTCTAAGGTGAGTCATATGAGTAAAAAAATTCTGCCATGTGTTCTACAGAATTAAAATAAGGTATCAATGTTAGGTATAATAATTTTATAGAGCACTAGCTGCCCCAGCGAACTTCGTACCGCACTATAATTAATAAACAAATAATAATATGGTGACATATCGACAGCAGCGCCACCTACCAGGTCCAATTGTAAATCAAAACCATTCTTGGATACACCTGAAGACACACAAAAAATTTCAACCGAATCGGTACAGCCGTTTTTGAGTTTTAGCGTGACTAACGCACAGCAATTCATTTTTATAATATATGATATAGCCTATGTCACCCGGGGATAGTATAGCTTTCCAACAGTGAAAGAATTTTTCAAATCGGTTCAGTAGTTTTGAAGCCTATTCGATGCAAACAAACAATCAAATATTTCCTCTTTATAATATTAGTATAGATATAGATAGAAGTTTATTAAGAACGTATTTTAATGGCCGACAAACAAGTATACGAGCCATCCGACCATAAATGATCACTGACCACCGTAGAATAGGTCATACTACCACGCTGACAAAGTGCTATACCAAGTACCAACTCATTATAAATTTTATTTACAACGACAAACAGATAGAGAAAACATTTCATAACATCATGACGTAAGTAACAATGCAAAAAATGGCATCCAAGGCTACAAAACTAATGTGACATTTAAAAAGGCTTCAGCGAAGTTGCTAAAATGATGACAAAGTATTATGAGGCAGATTATAAAGAGGCACTCGATACCAACATGAGATGAAGCGAAGGCAAGGCGTAAGGCTAACATGGCTGGCAGGACGCCAAGATATCGAGAATTTGAGAGTAAGGCGGCACGTTGACCTTGTTACATATGAAGAGGCCTATTATGAGTGAGATTTATTTCTTTGACCCTGATTCGCTTACTGCGATCAGGAAATAGGCGCGTTTCCGATTTATATACTTATTTTGATTTATCATACATTTCTGTACGTGGAAGATATTTGAGTGATTACTTATTGGGGTTATTAATTAACGTATTGATCCTACAACAGTGCCTTTTAGAATTTTTGTCGATTTGTCTTTGCGTTTGTTCTCCTTAATTTAGAATGACTAAACCTTAAATGTGGTTTCACTAGTGTTTGGTAGTAAGCTTAAGGTAATATTTAGTGTTTAGTTTATTTCAATCGGTTCACATATAAAATCCCGTCTAAACATATTTTCGAGTGTGGGTACATAGGTTTCCCGAAGCGAAACGCGGGTATTTAGTAACTTACTAGTCTGCAAAATAAGTGTATGTAATCAGTCATTCAGCAAATAATTCAAAGCCGCAAAGACCAGTGAGCTAGATAAGAATAAGGCCAATTGAGCACTCTGACCGAAATATATCAATCATAAAACGATCCTTGAACCAAAATATGTGCCGTATTTTTTATGTCAACAGTCGACAAACTAGCAATGAGCCACCTAATGGAAGCGATCACCGGCGCCCATAGACAGTAAAACCAGAGGCACCACCGATGCCTTGCCGATTTGCCGGCCAAGAAAAAAGGCAGAGAATAGAACGAAAAATTTGCCGGTCAAAACAGAAGGCAAAGAAAACAAAAAGAATACCATTGTTGCCATTAACTCGTACTGGAGTTTATAAATGTGACTTACCAATTTAAGTTAAGCATGGGACAAATAATTTCTGAATTATTTTGATGTATCTGACAAATTGATAGATGGCTCATAACTTTATTAAGAGCCGATAGGTGGCGTTGTACTTAAAAATAACAATTTCCTTATTTAAATTTTATGAACAACGTCTTCAAGTCAAGCCGTACAAATGCAAGTCACACCGGGTAACGTAAGAGAGTGAGTTAATGATTTTTAGTTAGGTAATGATAATTATAATATAACTCCATTTTTTGCAAGTACCTAAACACTATTCGAATCTTAATGGATTACAAACAAACCTATGGATAGAGATAAATTAACAATGTCTTTATACAATTTTTAGAAATATTTTTATTTTTCCAACTGCAGAAAGGCCATAGTAAACCACTTTTGAGGCTGAATTTAAATAGATATTCATTATCATCATCATCATAACAAAACAAACATTAATTAACGTTAATATCCTATCAAAGTTGTGTCGCTACTATTCAGTTGGAGAATCATCACCGTAGTAGTACGTGATAATGATTATATTAATGTAGCGAAGCTCGTGTAAAAATAAGTGTGTGTGTTTAAAAATAAATATCGTGTAATAGAATTTTTTGTTATGTTTTTTCTTAGTTTGACAAAAAGTCAGACAGACCTACTGATAAACTTTTTCAAGCACTAGGTACACCGCTTATTATCTTTCAATGATACAATATGATTAGCGTTTGAACTACATATTATGTATATTGCTATTACGTACCATAATCATTGTTGGGCAACATTGAATTTCACGTGTCACTTATCCTTACCTTAAAGAAATGCTGCATTACTGAGAGAAAGACGAAAAAAGAAAGCAAAATTAGTTAACGCTGACGAAGATACAAGTAAAATTTCAATATTTGTATTGAGTTTTTGTACAAATCTTTTTTTAGATGACTATGCAGTCCAAGTATGGTAAGGTCTCGAAAACTTCATTCCTACATATATTAGTCAGAGCGCATCGATTCGTGAATTCCAATAAGTATTATAAGCTTCATTTGTATGATCCGTAACGATAGACATATCCTGGTCTCATCCTGTCTCCATGTTACATGAGAAGAAGAAGTAGAAATAGATCAATAAAAGCCTGCGTGCCCTAGAATAATTTATTTTGGATACAGATTCTGATTGCCATTGTCAATCAGTTGTTAAATTGTGAATCAGTTGGGTCCTTATCACTCTTTTTCTATCAGGGTATTAAATAAGTAACAGCTTGGTGGTAGGGCATAAGCATCAGCAGAGCACCAGCGCTGCTGGCTCCCACGCTCTTGTTTGAGTCAGTCGCCAAGCGATTTGACGGCTTCTGGCTGAGGCTCGAGAGCCAGTATTTTCTTTCTTTCCTATTCCATCTTTGTTGGCCGGCAACGCATCGGCGGCGGCGATACCTTTGGTGTTGCTAATGTCCATGAACGGAGTGGCCATTTGGCTCGTCTGCTTGTTTGCCGGCCGAGATAAAAACAAACATACTTAACTGGAAAATCCGTGTTACTCCAACTCTATTCCAGCTTTAATATTATATAACTTTAAAAAAAGCTATTACCGTCATCATCACAACTCATAACTGTTGCACATCTGGGCTCAGGTACCTTTTCGCAGTGTGAGCAGTATAGACGCTAGAAGAATACCTTTAGTTCTTCTACCCAAAGGCCATTTTATCCGGCCCTATGCATTCCGTTTGGATCTCACCAAAGGAGTCGTTGTCATAGGTAAGCGGGTTAGGCAAATTGCTTTACACACTGCATCCTTATTATGAGTGCGAAAAATATGCCACAAACCAATATGCCCTGAATGTACGCTAAGGTTTTGATGAGAAAGAGTAAAGTACGCTACGGTGTCATCTCAAGAGATTTCGAGCGTCTTTACTTAGTTCATCTCCAATTTACTTCCATATAAGTACAAAAATAAAAAGACTGAGTGCAGCAAAATGTTCCAGTGGTCTTATATAAATGAGTTCTTTATATTTGTTGTATCAACAACAAATCTCGCCTGGCTGCAATGACCGTTGGGTAAACCGCATCCATCGCATAAATAATAATATACCAATATAAATCCTGGCCATCGATTAAAAATAGATGAAGCGTTAAGTTTTTATCAGCTCGATCGGGTTACATTACCTGTATCTCACCTTTAAATATTGTTATATTTTTTATCTGTCGTCTTTAGTAAATGCATGTTGTGACGCTCACTTGTTCTTCTTTCCAAGGCTCCATTGGTTCTTTATTTTTATTTTCGTGTTGAAATATGAATGCTTTGCTAGTTTTTGGATGTGATTGTGCGATTATATTTGTTATTTTAGTTGTTTAATTTTAAAACAGGTCTTGTTGCGAGTTCTCTAAATCAACTTGAATCGGCGTTTCTTTTTATCTCTATTAACTTTAATACTTATAAACGACTGTTTTGATCTGATATTTAGGAAAATTCAACACTGTTTACAAAATTTGTATCCCATTAAATAGAATTGTCGTTAGTCAAAAAAATTCATCAGATATTTATTTGCTACATAATCATCACATTTCTCACCGATCCATGTTAAATATATTAGGGATTCGCGATTCTTATCAAATCATTTACAATATGGACAATTTAGATTTGTCTCAACTTGGTTTCAGTCAACACCACAGTCTAGGTTGGTCAGATAATAACAAGGATTGACTTGAAAAACCTGTTCCTTCGTGACCCGACTTCTTACCTATTTGAATTACTATTTTAAAACGACAATACACCATGAACTAATTGTTATTTCATTATCTTACCAGACCGTGATGTTATCATACCTAATACGAGTATTGCTGGTGCTCTAGAAAGTACTCATGCATTCAGATCCTTTTTATTTGGAGTCAATTATCTCTTTCCAATAAACTTTCGACACTACTCTTCTCGACTTACTTTTAGCTTCTAGCTTTGAAGCTACGTTAAAGTTATTATGGTTATGGTTGTTTTTCTTTTCCCAGCAGTGGGATATTTAAGGGGAAGCGTTGTATATTTCCATAACGGATAGAAGCCATAGTTATCGTTAAACTTTAACGTGTTCATTTGTTTACTGCTCTGTTCTTTATTATTGGTGTTTATAAGTAGGTGCTTGATCTATAAATAGATCTATAATTTATATTACACATCCAACAGTTAGTACTTACCTAATAGTTTGATGTGAAAGGTCACCTTTCGAAGTGCAATAGCAATTCAGACTTATAACAACCTTAGTAGATAGTTCAGTCTTGAAAAATCCACAATTAAGTTCTTGAAATCGGTGATCGTACTATGATTACTTTTAAATAAAAATGCAGAGATGAATAGACAACTTGGCGTTCTTGAAGTTGCAATACTACAAGTTAAGTCGTTGCTTAATCTACATCCAAAGAAACAGAAATAGAATGAAATGTTAAAAGTAAAATAAGGAAGTATTCTTCAGCCATATTTTACTACTTTTTTAGGGCATAATAAAACTCAAGGAAGCAATACAACTCATTACAGATAACATATTGCAATATTTGCACTATAAAGCGGTTAAAACTTTTTGCACGTACACATTATTTCTTTTAATACGTTCAGAAAAAACTTACCGATGATAACCTAAAACTTTCCGGATACCAGTTCAAAAACCTCACCTTAGCACTATACAAAACATGAACGAGACACAGACATGAGCACTGTTTGTATAGAAATACTTGTCAATGTAACACAACTTTCTAGCGAATTTATACTATCACAACAGATTTTGATTCGTTGTTTCTGAACGAGACGTAACACAACACACTTTGGAGTTCAAATTAGCTGGCACACGGTAAATCTGTTAGTTTTTCCGTTGTTTTTGCTGACGTAAAAGTTTTTAATCGCGCAGCGCGTAGCACGTCCGCATTCGCGCCTGACCGACTACCATCTGAGCTTAGCGAGTCAACTCAGTCGCTAGATTGACCTTCGAATAATGAAATGCTGTACTGAGTGAAGTTGGTTACATAGACCGGTTCGCTTTAGGCAAAAGTGGTTATGTGTCGAGTGTCGACTTTTTTCTCCCGACTCAACTTCAGAACGTCTAGTTCTGCAGTCTCCTTTATCGAGTTGGAATGACTCCTGTAGCAGTATTCAAGCTCATAGCATTGGCTATAAGGTTTGTAACAACTTTTGTAATGCATTATTGTAAGGTCTCAAAGGTTCTGTGAAAGGGTGCATTTGAATTGGTGTTATTATACAAAATTGTGTTTACTCTGAGATCTGTAAAAGTCAAATTGTTGATTAAATTAATAGGATCTTAAAAGATCTTCATCTAAAAAAGTAGGGATCGTACGTATTAATGAACTATGGGACTGTTTTGACCAATTTAGAGACCGTCAGGCCAAATCTGTTACAACAGTCCGGATTTGTTCGAAGAACTTTGGAGTTTTGGAGATTTTAGAAGACACCTGGAGATGTCTACGAAATAGAAATTGGAGAAGATGCAAGGGAGAAGGAAAGATCTCTAAAATCAAATCAGTACTACAGAAACTATAGAAACGAACCTTACATCATGATGAAGCTTTACGAACGTTATGCAAGTCGAACTTTACGATAAAGTGATCTCACTACAGAGACAGTAATTTTGATCTACTCATCATTCATCACCCCAAACAGATCTGACCCATTGGTGGGGTCTCATCTCAATAAGAAATGAAGGCTGTAGTGTGCCAACCAAGTCTTAGTACCTAATTCTTTAAGAACATTATGGAGTACTTAGTTCTTATGCTTGCAAGTTTCCACATGATATGTGAGCTGCTGGATAAGAAGAAGAAGAAGAAAATAAGAAACTATTTGCTCTCAATAACACGCACCACCTTTTATTATAATTAAATATATAAATCACATAATTAAAATAGTGGTGTAGAAAGTATTTGATCACGAGTCGCCGGTAGGAACTTTTAAACCCTTAGTGTGTCACTAAAACAGAACTGCGTAAGTTAAGTTTAATAACGAGAGTAACTCGATATCGAAGTCGAGTTACATTTCCTCGAACTGTTCAAAATAAATCTCCCAAGCTGCCGAAATAGGCTATAACGGTTGTACCTTACTTGGGCGTAAAGTTGTTAGCCTGAATATGCGCTCCGCGTTAAAGGGGTCTGGAAGTTCATTCGACAAATTTACTGACCTAAGGTGGGATTGCATGGTTGTTTGATGTTGTTCGACCGAACAGGGCCTGGGTTCGACTCCTGAATCACCTCAGATTTTTATTTTTTTATTTGGCTTCAACCCACTGATGGCCCACTACTGAGCACGGGTCTCTCCTCATACCTGAGGAGGCCTAGAGCATACTCCACCACGCTGCTCCAGTGCGGATTGGTGGAGGGGTTAGTGGCCAACCCAAGTAAATCTCAGAAATTAAATTTTTAGTTATCGGTCGACAGGCATTCGTATTCGCAGCAATTCCTATCATTTGATACCCAAATCTTTAAGAGTCCGCCATATTGGATTTTGAGTGACGTTGCTTTATTTTTCGAGTTATTCTTATGCTCGGGCCACACTAACGAAATCGTCAACGTCAACGGCAATGCCGAACATCGCGATAATTATTGCCATAAAATTAACGCGTTATGTGAGTGGCTACACTTGACTGTCAAACGTGACTGCCCATCGGCGATAAAATTGGCGTTTACGTTCAAACAAGATGGAGGTTAACGATGCTCTGTTTTTGATGAGTGTAAATTTTTATTATATGAATTTAATTAATCATTACCATTAAACAAGGGATAAGTAGGTAACTAGCTACTAACGTGATAAGGTTGACGTATATTAAATAAAAATAATTAATAAAATTACCATGTTATTATAAGTAATATGTACTGTAAATAGGTAGTAAAATTGAAAACAATAATTGAGAGAAACAACATATCAAAATTCATACATTTGCAACAAACGAACTAATATTTATTTAGTGTAAATAGTAAAATTAAAAACATAATTACATTGACTTATTATTACTAATGGTAAGTAATATATATATATATATCGAATCCTTCACTAGCTCGAGATTTAAACTAGGCAATCACAACAAAAACAAACTTTGCCATCTTGTTGAACAAATAACTATTGTTTATTAAATTGTATCCTCCTGTGCCAACCCTACCAAAATAGGTATAAATTTTGCTCGCTTCTTTCTCTGTGGTGTGGCCGCTTCAACGCATGAATTATCGCGTTAACCAACAGCAAACGGCAATGTGAATGCCGTTGTGAAATTATCGCGTTGAAGTCGTGGCTACACCTACGATCATCGCCATAATTAACGGCATTTCCCGTTAGTGTGGCCCGAGCATTAGAAAGCTCTTTCATTTGACATCCATAATGTAGGATTGCATTAAAAATAACTAGTCCGCCATCTTGTATGTTCCGCCATGTTGGATTTAGAATGACGTCACACAGCTAATCATGCATTGTCATCAAAAGTATCAAAACTAAACATGTATACAAAATTTCAGCTCAATCGGTTGACGATAACTGCCTCAAAATTTACTTACAAGATTTCACCCAAACAAACAGTTACATTGCAAGTTAAATAAAAGCTTTTAATAAAGCATTAAAACTGCATGCATTTATTTAACGTGATCATTTACTCCTATTAGCAAAACAAAACACTGCCACATGAAGTTAGGACCATAATGAATCTGCTCAGTTGCCTTCGACGTCATAAATCAAAAATCCCTCGAACATAAATGAATCAGTTCCTTTTTTGAACTTGGAACGTTAATTATTGTAACTAAATCAACGGAGGGCGTGCCTTTGTATAATAATCGAAGGTTGATTTATGAAGTACATTATAATTTATGTAGTTACTAGGCAAGCTTGCCTCCATTTTCAAAAGTAATTTCGATCACTTCGTTGGTTTGTTGGTTATAAAAGGATGTTTGGTTTGATCAAAGTTCTCCATCACACAATGTAATACAAATAAAGTACGTAATAATTTATAAACAAACACTAAACATTATTTAGGGGCCTAAAACATTTTTTTGAAATAATTCAAACGCTTCGGACGTTATTTATTGCAATATAATTAAACAGCAGTACGTTCACGCAATAAAAGAAGTACAATTAAGAATTCCGTTCGTAAATCACCTTATCGGATACCGAAGGTACCTGAGCAATTTCGGGGTCTCGTTACGGAATTAAAAATAAATAAATAAAAAAGCTGATGTCGGACCAAGCATTTTGAAGGGTTCTGTAGTAAAAAATAATTCCTTTCCGACATAATAGATCATTTTTTCATTACTATGTCACTACTTTGTCGCGCAGAGATGGTTTTTATGTGTTATATTATAGATGGCGGACGATTGGGGTTCAATTGGTTAGGTCATCATCCGTGACGCTTAAAGTCTCCAAACTCTCCAAAGGCCAAAGGCCACCAAGTTTTCTACAATGTGTCTATCCAAGAAAACAAATCGCCTTTTTTCAACGGTTGCTTTTAAATACACTTAAAAAAAATCTAGACTAGTAACCGCCTCGCCTCGATGGGAAAACGGAAACCGATGCGTTTCAAATTTCTAAAAACTCTAATTTTATTTACTTGTATAGATAAAATTTATATTTAAATTAATGTGAAAGTACATTGTTATTAAAATAATAAATGAAATAACCATCTCCAACATAATACATTGTATGTCATAATAAAATCTATTTAAAATATCGTACTCACACTAACTTGGTTACCAAGCAAAAAACGAGAATCAACTCTATTTTTATAAAACCTTTTCAACCAGCACCGTCGCATGCGCATCACCTGACTGCAAACCTATTGTTAAATAACAAACGAAACCAGTAAATTACAACCGTCCTTCTCGCACGCGTCCTCAACGTATCCCTCTGCTCGTCTCTCGAGAGATCCTAAAGGAAACGGCCGTGGAAGTCGTTTTTTGAAATTTGTATAAATTTACACTTTAAAAGAAATGTTTTGAATTACAAAAGGTTTACGAACCCTGATCGAGTGCTTTGTTGGAGTACGTGGAAATTTATGGTGTTACATTTTTCAATAACTGAGAGGACATTGCCGCCCACGGTCTGCCATGGTGAATAGGACAATCCTATTGTAAAAGGGCATAGAATTAACGGTTTCCGAGTACTGAACGCATAATTTTATGCTAATGGCAACGAGTTTTGGTAGTTTTAGTGCGGCCTAGATTACTGACCACAGTCGGCATCTCAAGCCGGACCAGGGTGACGTAAGAGAAGACAGAATCTTGCACCAGACACTCCCAGCTTGAGTAGGATTTCGCGAAAGGATTATAATTATATATATAGTTACCTATCAATATTACTACTGCCAAGCAAATCTCATAGCCCGGTGGTTTGTGATGTTAAGTCATTAGGTGACCGCTAGTGAACAAAATTATTGAGCACTTCCGTGCTTCGGGAGGCACGTTAAGCCGTCGGTGCCGCCTGTCATCATTAAACAGCAGTCACTAAGCCACGTCGCGGAGGCCTTCGGACAGTTAAAACTTTCCAACACTTGGGTTGGTAGAATTTTTGTCTGTTTGTTCCTGCGGTTGTGTTATTTACCTATTTCAAATACATATTTCACAAATAAAATAATAAGTCTAAATATAGCATTTTTTTTTCTAGCATTTTTTTTTAAAGATGTGCTGAGGAGTTTCTTTCGCCGTATCTTTTTCTCCTCAAAGATTTAAAAAATGAATATTTAAAGGCACCTTAGCGAAACGGTGGTAAATGCAAAAAATTGACGTTCATAAGTGTATGTATCATACCTACATGAAATAAATGATTTGAATTTGAGTTTGAGTTTATAAATTTTGGATATAAAACCTAGTACCCGTAGCTTAGTTCGTAGTGGCCCTGCTTGCGAAGCGAGGGGTCCCGGGTTCGATTCCCGGCTGGGGCAGATATTTATGTGACAGAAAAATACTTATTTGTACTTGATATGTTATTCGTGTTGTCCATGCCACCCGCCCCACAGGGAATCCTAGTGCGTGGGTATAAGTGTGATAGCGTTTATTTTTTTATTTTCAAATATAAGTTAACTCAAGTGAAAGCAGAGTGGGTTACCAGTATTATATAACTATCAGGTAGGTAAAGAGTTAGTTGGAAACGCAAATCGACGGTCGCTCGCCATCTGCTGCGATGTGTTCATTGACCAGGATGGTGAAAAAAGGCACACATTGGTTGCGTGTTAGATCAACGCTTTGAAGTTAAGCTTGGAGGTTTATAGAAAAATATACTTCACTGGCTTTCTATGGCTTAAAAGGAATAATAAAATAAATAAATTGTTAAAAAAACCAAAAATACACTTATATAAGGCTAAGTGAAGTATGTATAAATGCGAGGCAAGAAAGTAATTCACTGTGCTGTTTTTGTTGTCATTGCTTTTACTGAATTGCCAATATGAAAGCATAATTAATGACGCATTTACCTTAAAACTCGAATTAGAGCGCGGCTCTAAGCTTTACAATTAGAGCCGTGTCTGGAACCCAATGAAGCCATCCAATATCTGCCATGCGTAGAATAGAATGACCTAGTCTAGTGTAGCGTGTTGACCGCTACATGACCCAGGGAGGGTCCGATGACTCACTGTGTCCAACCTTAGCTTATGTCCACACGGACAGAAACCCTGTACTACGTGTTTAATAGTCGACAAACAGATGAGCCATTTGATGGTAAGTTTTGCTTGGTGGTGGGACTGGCTGGCTAGCTACCACCGTCTGGCTCAGTCTGTTTAAAATCTATAATAAATTCCGTTAGAATTGACGTTAGAAATATAATTCATGTCAAAGGCATTCTTATGACGAAAGGGTATTAAAAATAAAAACGCTTGGACATTAATTTGATATTAGCTAGTAAGTAGTAGGTAGTAAGTGCATTCTGTTGTGCGTAGCAAAAGAAACTTCTTGGAAGTTCTTGCCGCTTCTTCCAAGACTACTCAGGACAGGGATTTGTTGAAGCGATGGGGTAGTTTAACTTTCGAAAAGTGTTTGTAAGCATCAGTGACGGCGACTTCACTTTATAGGACGTGCCCCACCCTTAGCAAGGTCTGGTAATGATCAAACATTACGTATCGTAACATTTGAAGAGTACATAAATATTTTCTATTTCTGTTCAAGTGTCAAGGACAGAAATAAGTGGATGACGTTACAGAATCTATCCAAATTCAATCTTATGTCTGTAGCACTAAGTGTGATTGAGAGTGACTGAATAAATTTGTTCGCGTACGGTGAATGAGTGACGTGATTTCTTCGAATGGCTTTTGGGTGTCGTTCGATATTTGAATGTGTTTGGGAATCGAATGTTATCTTTGTTATTGAAACTTTTGTAGGTTCACGTTGGTTCTGAAATATCTTCGATTTTTAACTATATTTACGCATTTAGAAACATTTACACACAATTAAAAAATAATGTATATTGTATTATAAATAGTCATCTTAAAACTACAATTAAGATACCTTCAGCCTAGTTGGTAGAAACAATTCCTACCAACGAGAGTAGAGGTTCCAATTCCAAGTTAAACATCACAAAACAGTATGGGCGTAAACTTAGGCCGAGGTATGTCTAAACGATTAAACGTTTAATAATTTGCCCTAAACCCCTTCGATAAATACCGGTACTTACCGGTATGTACCGGTACAAATACAGCAGCTTTCAATAACCGTATTCTATGGAACCTATTTTAGTATTCATGAAAATCTTCGCGTTCAGTTCCATTACAAACTATTTCATTTAACCCAAATACCGGGCGCAGACAAATCGTTGGTAATCGCAGTTACTGATAGGATTACCATGTTAAGTTAAATTATCTTCAAATTAGGACAATCCCGTTTAATTTAAATTACTTAATTTAATTTTCACGGACGATTTTAGGGGGAGGGTGGTACTAAACCAGGCTGGTAAAATATTCCAGTACCTAGCAAAACCATCAGGATTATTCTGGTTGGTAGGTGCAAATCCCAGCGACCTTGTTAAGCACCACGAGTAGGTGTTACTCACGGATATAGGCAGCCTCCAAACACCTCGAACAAGTGCAAAATACTCCATAACTGCTATGATAATATTCTAAACTAATTGTGCCCGCGACTTCGTCCACGTCGAATTTAACAAAAAAAATCTAAAATAAAAGTAGCCTAAGTTACTCCTTATGACATCAGCAATCTGCCAGTGAAAGTCCCGTCAAAATCGGTCCAGCCGTTCCAGAGATTAGCTCAAACAAACAGACAGACAAAAATTGTAAGATGTTATTTTGGTATATGCACCGTGTATATAGTAAAACGCGGTTACTTTAATATTACAAACAGACCCTCCAATTTTATTTATTTATATAGAGTACACTGTTGCCGACATTTATCCATGTCATGTACCTATCCGTCGTCAGGATTCCAATCGTATCTTCCATTTAATCAATATGAGATCACTGTGTAAGGTACACAGTCACTCTGAAAAATCGGCCGACTCTAATATGCTCAGCGTGAACCTTTTTCACCTATCTACATGTGTCATGTTATGTTTTATTGTTTTATAGCTCGGTTCTTTTCGCTCTTTTCTCCATTGCTTTCTTTGGTTCTGCTCATTTCTTTTTTTTCGTTAGCTTTTGAGCTACAGGGAGACATATCCTAACACTCGCGGCCGCGTGTCCACCCTACAAGTGGATAGTTGCAAACCCAATTATAAGTTTCATGTCGTTCCGTGGATTAGTGGAACTTTAAAATGTGATGCGGCGGTAATCGCTGAAGTTTTGTGCTAAATGATGATAATTATCATATGCCGTGTTTTGGTACAATTATTGCCCGCAGCTGGGTATTATTAGCCCGTGGCCTTTGACATTAGCGTAGTTTAATTAACTAAGGACTTTGCAGTCATCGCAACCCATAACTATCCTGCTGGTGTCGGGTCGCCTCTCACAACGTGAGGGGTACAGGCCATAATCTAGCCAAGTGCTATCATAATGCTGGCCAAGTGCGGATTGGAGTTTAACAGTTTATCCCTATCAGGATTCAAACCCAGAACGAGCAAGAACACTGACTTAGTAAACGCCATTTTCCATTCCTTGGTCGGCTGGAAGAAATTTCTGTTAGAAATAAACAGTACTTTGTATGTACACAGTGACTTTTTTTGTATAATATACTTGTTGTCTACATGTAGGTACATGAATTATTAAATAAATAAATAAAATAAAACATTAATATCAGGTCAATTGAGGAAGTGTAGTACCTAGCCATGCTGGTAAAATACTCCACCACCAAGCAATGGCCACCTCAGATCTTACTGGGTGGTACAGATTTCAGCTTCTTCCAAATTGCGGATTGGCAGTCTTCATACACCTTTGAGAACATTATAGCATACTCTAAGATTATAGCAAACTCTCACTCAGGTATGCAGGTTTCTTCACCGTGTTTTCCTTAAGAAATTGATAAAATTAAATTCCAATACGCACATTTTTGAAAATTGGAGGTGCGTGCAGAGTTCGATCTCACCCAAGCTTTAGGACTCCAAGTTCAAACCACGCGGCCATTAGTGCTTAAATATAAGCTTGTAAAAAGACGTAAGCATAAGGATGGTACAAAATGAGTAATTATAACAGAATTCTAAACATAAGTCGCCTTGAAACCTAAATGGATGCGGGAAATAGTCGCGATATCGCGTGCTAAGGGCGTGGGGCAATGACGCCATGACCGAGCCTTGCCAGATAGTACCACCTTGGATTCTATAGGCTTAATGTTTTCTTTACATGCCATTAGCTGGTAAATGAGCAGATAGGACACCTGATGTTGTGTGGACACTGTAGTCCATAGACATTCATAACCATAAATGGTATGAAATTAAGTTTATTCGAAGTTGTTGTTTTACAAACACTTTTTGAAGTCAAACTACATCATCGCTTCAACAAAACTCTGGGGTGTATGTACTTGAAAGAAGAAGAGGCAAGGAACTCTCAACGAGTCTTACTACTCGCAGTTACAGAGTGCACTTACACAGTATCTACTTAAGAATTTAATAACATGTTTTAGCAGTAAATCCTGAAGTTTGTGATAACCTTTCATCATAATGCCTTTGGCATATGTATTTGGTTATCTAAACTCTACCCAATTCAGCGGGAATTCCTTTCAGCGCTGATGGCAGCATTCTCCCTGTGAACGAGTGGTCTCAGGATCCATTCCAGAACATATTTGTTCTCGGGTCATGAGTGTTAGTGATATTTTATTTGTGCTGCCCATGCCAGGGAAACCTAGGATTTTTAACTTATACAAATACAAAAAAAACATGACATAGGTACTTTGAACTTTGAAACGAAATAGTGAGTTATCTGTAACAGTGAGCAAACGTTGTGTATTTGCCTTGTGAGGTTTTTGATGCTTCTTCTTACGGGACACCAAAAGGCAACAAACATAAAAAGTAGCTACTGACAGTTTTGGACAGAAAACCAACAGTTTTATCATGTTACTTCTAGGAACTCCATTATATTCAAAACACTTCAAACAATGGACGAAATTTAAAAACGAATGAGGTCAAAGCTATTAATCTCGGCGCAAAAAGTTAATCCTTTTGAACGATTTCACGCGAATACCTCTCCGGATTTAGGTCTCAAGACCCTGTCTGTTGTTGGACGAATGAAAAATGTGCGCGGGTTACATGACGCTGAACAGATGCGTATTATCCACGGAAAATACGCACCGAATTCGGCACGGTTACGCTTTTTACATTGCCAGCTTAGAATAATAACCCTATAGAAAGACAGTCTTCATACAAGCGCTCTGTCTAAACTGAAGCACTAAACCGAAACTTTCCCGAAAGCGGGGAATGATTCGGCTGTGGATAATCATATGTTTTTAGCAATCACTACATAATATAAAACAAAGTCGCTTTCTCTGTCCCTATGTATGCTTAGATCTTTAAAACTACGCAACGGATTTTGATGGGGTTTTTATTAATAGATACAATGATTCAAGAGGAAAGTTTATATGTATAATATATTAAAGTTTTTCGCAAAATGAAAAATAACGCGCGTGAAAATAAATTCGTGCGCTGGTTACGTTTAACAATTTTGGACTTGGGTACTAAGGGACAGGATTCCCGAAGCGAAGCTAGGGCGGGTTTACTTGTAATACATAAAGGCTTAAATTGGTCTTACCGGTCCACCGCTAGGTGGCGATGCTATATATCAATCGACTCAACTTTTGATTCTGAGTCGATCGGCATGACCTTCAGCGTCCGGAAAGGTCAAATAAAAAAGTTGCTAGAAAACGGTTTTCTCGATAGATGGCGCATGTTTCATCGGTTTCTCATGTCAGCGCATGCTCAGCCACTCCTCCCAACGCATGCGCAATTGTATTCTGTGCTTTTTTCGTCGAAATCGCTATTTGAGCGAAGCGACGCTAGACTTACTTCAGTCGTCTGTTAGCATTCATTGCGTTTGGACGTACTTTTTGTATTGATTTTTCTTTTTTTTTATGATGAGTACCCCGAACTGCGCGCAAAGTGAAAAATAGGTTCAAGGTTATTTTTTTTATGAAACTGCGCGCAAAGTGAAAAATAGGTTCAAGGTTATTTTTTTTATGATGAGTACCCCGAACTGCGCGCAAAGTGAAAAATAGGTTCAAGGTTATTTTTTTTTTATGATGAGTACCCCCAACTGCGCGCAAAGTGAAAAATAGGTTCAAGGTTATTTTTTTTATGATGAGTACCCCGAACTGCGCGCAAAGTGAAAAATAGGTTCAAGGTTATTTTTTTTTTATGATGAGTACCCCGAACTGCGCGCAAAGTGAAAAATAGGTTCAAGGTTATTTTTTTTTTATGATGAGTACCCCGAACTGCGCGCAAAGTGAAAAATAGGTTCAAGGTTATTTTTTTTTTATGATGAGTACCCCGAACTGCGCGCAAAGTGAAATATGTATAGTATCGCCCCCTAGCGGTGGACCGCTAAGACAAATTTTTACCTACATAAATAGCTTTTCAGATATTTTGTGACACAATTTAACTGGACAAATCGTCATTATTCTTTTTTTTTCGCGAGACACTTTTGGCGTGCGTTGACATTGAACACTACGGAGCTGCCCGGTGTTTGGAGTCATTTCTGACTCCAATTAAAGTGCTTGAAAACGGCCGCGCGGACTATAGTGTAATCTCGTCATCTCTCGTGTATTAAATTAATTGAAGTCTTTGCAATTGTGTTCCGGTTAGAAATGTGTGAAGCAGGTTACACTTTTTAGAGGCGACCATCTCAATCTCAAGGGTAGCAACACATCTGTGACCGAATTAGAACAAGACTCTTACTAACAATTACTAACTGGACTACTTACTAACAATAAAACATAATGACGTCGTATTCATGAACAGGAAATGTGTTCTGTAACAAAAACCACGACTCCATGTAAACCCACCGTAAACAGATGGTCTTTTCGGAATCCATTTTAAATTTGTGGTTTTGTTTCCCCGCCCTTCAAGGAACCGAAACTGTATATTAAGAATGAACTTAATTTATTTATGACAGTTCAGTCTACAGATCTACTTAAATATTTCTTTGTCCGTGTGTATGGTTGTCTCTGGACTCTTCCTAAACGGCTGGATCGAGTTTGATGCGCTGTTGTCAAGATATACTATGAGATCAACCAAACTATTCCATATATCAAAGTGGTGCACGAAAGATTATACCAGCAATAATAACAAGAACAGAGTACTAGACGGTGGTTCACCATCCAACGATGGTCCCACCACGTTCCAACCAGTTCGAGTCCTGCACGATCACCACTTCATTACCATAAAAAAGCAATACCGTTGCACGGAATATAAAGCCGGGTTCACACTACCGCGGTCGTGCGTACGCTGAGATAACGACGTAACCAATATGGACACCTTAATGAGCATTCGAGGACCTTGTGTGGAATATATTGTGGGGACAGGGGAGCTGTGGAGATGGTGTTAGACTGGAACAGTTGCTTTTTGGTTGGAATAATTATTAAATATTGATAATTTGACTTTAATAGCACGTAATGGTTCTATTAAGGTATTTGATTTAGTGGATGACTTCATGAATCTTGTTTGCTCAGCAGTCCGAAAAAGAGGGTCCCATTAAAACATCATAAAATGTAAAAAACGCAAGTCTCGCAACACAATCCTTCCATCGCAAAAAGTTGTAAGATTGATGTAAAAGCGAATTAGTTAGGAAATGTAGTTCTGGAAACACCTATTACTTAAGTAACTTTTAGTAAATTGGTCATTGTTCCTGCTAATTCTACAGCCGGATTAACCGATTCGAATGAAGTTTTCTGGTGCATTTAAGTAAAGGATCATTTATTTTAATCGGTCTTCAAATAGAACATAATGTAAATTGAAAGCATCTCATTTAAACTAAACATTATCAAATTGTGTTGAATAGAAGAGAAGGCGGGCTGACTAATGGCAATAAACAATACAACGAAGGTCTACTCCACAGACGTCTGTGTTAAACTGACAGAGGGCGCGGTCGTCGCCCCCCGATATCGCGACAGCGCCTTAACAGTGAAGCCCAGCTTTTCTATGAGTAATCTCGGCATCGCTGACGCGGAAATGCCTTCAATGGGCCACGATGGCCAGCTGTAATTACTGTTAAACAGTTACCTATACGCTAATGTACACCCTAATTTGATCCAGACACGACTTTCTAATACCATACTGTTTGGAAGAAATTGAATCGTAAGGCTCATTTTTGTGGAAATAAGATAGTAAACGATCATGCGGTATCAACCTCCATGACAACTGTGACTGACTAGGAACTAAACTGAAATCGGGACTAGGATGGTTAGTGTAGGGTGAGGGTGTTAGAAAGTTAGTTGGTGCATCCGTTAGTAACTATGAGGCCAGGGGCAGTAAATGTTAGTGATAGTTATTCCTTTTAGTTGCTGTTAGTACTTAATAGACTAGTTAGTAATTGTTAGTAAGTCTTATGCTAAATCAGTCACGGATGTGTTGCTACCCCTGAGGACAAGTTGCCTCTAAAAAAGTGTAATCGGACTCGCACCTTTCTAACCGGAAAGCAATTATTTTTAAAACAATTATTTGGACATTGTGGTGTTAATGGTCTCCGGGGGAAGGAGGGGGGGGGAGGGTTGTGATCACTTCTTAGATTACTGGTACTCACGATTATTAATGAGTAATATAGGTTTTGAATCTTAAAAAAATGTTCACTGTACTATTTTTTACCTAATTTTGTACTTACTGTGATCTTTATAACGTAAGCACGTTTTAAAAGTGTGTTAAGTCTACCAATCCGTATTTGGCCAGCGTGGCGGACCATGGTCTTTATTATCTACATTGCAAGAATTCTCCTCACTAGTATTACAGCTACGGGTTAAGAGACTCAGCAAGATATTATAAAGTGGTATTCACACGAAAGTAGGCCGCAATTTTCTCATAAAGTCATAAACTACCACGGTCTAAGTTCACCCTCGGATTGGAATCATATGAAACAATCTTCGCAGCCATAAACACTATGGTTAAAACAGTATTGTAATGGCAATACACACTCCCGTTCACAACTTTTTACGTAAATCGCCGACAAACGAGCAAACCATTCTTCCCTATTAGTTGTCCGGAAACGTATGGGTGATGCGTTTATTGGTACATAATTATGTTCATGGGTGATGATGACCACGTAGGTGGCTACGTAGTTTCGGCTATCAACATAAAAAAACTTGTTACACATTTAAGTTAAATATGTTATTTCATTAGTTTAGTTTACATCTCGAACAAAAACTCTCTCATAGCCCCACACTAGAATTCGGTGTCGTGGCTGCCATGGACAACACACAAAGACACACACACTCAATCCGAGAATAGAAATTTGAACTCATCAGTCAAATTGTGCTACAAAGCGCACAGTCACAGGCTCACTAGTACACATCGTTAGAGCGATGTCCGCGTCGGTGTCTGTCACAAGACTAGATAGACAACTAAATCATATGATTTACGTTCATACAATGCTATTATAACTGTATATATATATAGTTATAATAGCAGTACTTTTGTTCAACTTTGTTTTATGTACTTTCTAAATCTGTTATTAGTGTACAATTGTACATGAATTTAATAAACAAAATAAATAAACAATACCCGTGGCACCATAAGACCGAATGTTCGCGCACGATCGGCACCTTCACCGAGTGTACGTGCGAACCACAATCAGAAATCGTTATCGAAATATTGACTAGCTCAATAAGGAAGGAGCTGGTCAGTGATGACTGATGAGATTGCGATGGGAATGATACAGCGCCGGAGCGGCGGACTCTGACCTTGGATACTGCGGTTACGGCATTTCGGCTGATTAGGTTTCAGCATTCAGCGTGTTGAGGTCTGCGCACATTACATCATAATCGTAACACATAACTGTCCCACGTACTGCATGGTACTCTTGCAATGTGAGGAGTGCAGGCCATAGCAAACCGCGCTCGGCATGTGCAAATTGGCTTCAGACAACCTTCAGATAGAGAACTCTCAGGTGTGCAGCTTTCCTCGCGAAGTTTTCTTTTATCAAAGTAAGTGGTAATTAAATTCTAATAAAAACATATTTTTCTTTTAAATTAGCAGCGCGTGCAGGATTCGAACCCACTCCAATCTCAAGTTGGCTATCACTGATATATGCTGCGCAAATTACATCCACTCAGTCGCGACTCGACTCCGATTCAAATCATAAAAGCATTGAAATATATGCTTTATCTCACGTCAGTTACGGTTGAATTTTCAATATTTACTTTTAAGAGATCATGTGGGATTGAAGTATTGTGTGTTTGTGTACAACTCTGATTCGATCAAAAATTAAACAATGCGATATAAGTGTATTCCGGTTAGAAATGTGTGGATCCGGTTACACTTTGTAGAGGCGACCATCTTAAATTATATAATTAGATCGAGACCCTTACTAACAATTACTAACTGGACTGTTACTAACAATAACTAACACTGCTAACTATCACTAACAGACCCTGCCCCAGGCCTCATTACAACAACCTACTAACAAACTAATCATCTAATGTTCTACTTCTAACAGAGTCTGCTAACTGGACTAATACAAGTTCCGATTTGAGTCTTGTTCTATGTCGGTCAAAGTTGTCATGGGCGGAATCGGAAGGGTGGTGCTGCGTGCTCGTTTGTTACCTTAATAGCATAAAACTAAGGCTCATATAACAATGCTTTCCTGTAAGTTACATCGGAGTCGAGGCGAGTTGCGTTGATGTAATGTGCGTATACCTTTACAAGTCGTAAACTGTGATGGGCTAGTTAGGAAGCGATGGGCTTCCGGGTTCGAATCCTACAGCTTTTTAGCGTTACCATTTGATGAATATTATAACTTTATGATGAGTCTTACCTACTTAGTTTATTAGTATTTGTCATATATCAGTTAAAATCTATATTTTAACTGTTATCACCGCGGCAATAAACATGTAACTGTAATGAGTACTCGTAAAAGGCTTTTGAATTATGTACTATTTGTACTATTATGTACTATTTTGTACTATTCCTAGTATGCTTCAATACCTATAGTTAATAAATCGGTCAAGTGCGAGTTGGATTCAAGGTCTTGACAGTCGGACAGACAGACAGATGGGCAACAAAGTGAGTGATTGTGCTCACGTTAGGGGTCCACATTATAATTGGACGGTAACACCGACGCGGGCAATTAATCCAGTCAATAATCCAGTCAATGTACTGGATCGAAGTTTGAAACCTATGTATCTACGTTCCGACCACAACTATCATTTCCATAAATAAATAACGTTACCTATGTAACCGTTTCTTAAACCGGCCTTACATTAGGGTGACCATCTACAAATTTCGTAAACCAGGTTCTGAAATTGGAAATACCATGATTTTCAATTAGAAAATAGGCTATTTATCTCATTAATTGTTGCTCGTAATGCTCGTAAATCTAATCATTCGCTGTCTGTACTTTGTACATGGAAGATATTGAAAAAATATTAATGGCCTTTAGTAACGCAACCGAACCCATAGCAATGATTGTTAGAATATATGCCTGTTTGTCGTTTAGTGACTAGTCTGCTCGTTTGCCGGCTATTAAAAAAAAATTAAATGTGGCACTCGGAGACTGCCGCGGTAAAGCTATTGCATAGCATTTTTTATCAACTTATGCAATTATAATTATTAGAAGTTATATAGTTATATCAGAACAGCGCCATCTAGTTTGTAGACAACATACGTACCATACCTTAGTATTAAGGTACTAGATGGCGCTGATTGGGGGTGTTAGGTTTTTTTCGTTACGGAATTTCTGGATTCGGTCCCCACGCTCAAGGCCCGCGATAAAAGCTATGCAACAGCTTAAAATCTCAATCAGTCACGAAGGCTGCAGAAGTGAAAACATAAAACTTTAGAAAATAACTTAATAGTATGTAAGTAAGCAAACCGCTGCGCGTCGCCGGTGAAGCGCTCTACATCACAGCATGTTGCTGACGAAACCCCATTAGATTGTCGTCTACCAAAAATCGTCCAACGCGCCTATGGAAGTTATGAAGTGAACGAAATGAAGTTTGATCGAAATTGATTTTTTAGAAACACTTCGAAAGTCAAACTACGCCATCGCTTCAACAAATCGCCACTGACTGACCACTGACGGTAGCAGTGGTCTTGGAATAAGCGGCAAGAAACCCAAGACATGTCCTAAAAGAGCCCAACGGTTGGCGTAAGCATTTGCCGCTTGCGTGAGGTTATTTCCAGCTACTTAGTCTTTTATTCTAGGACTAACGCGGCTAAACTTTATAATTTATGTCGGCTGGTCGTTTTCATTAATCTTCGTTATTAACGGCGCAACTTAGCTCTGTTTTGTTTTTAACTTAAGCTTTAAGAAATTGTTCCATCTATATATATAAAAGGAGAAGCTGACTGACTGACTGACATATCAACGCAGGGCCTAAACTATTAGGGTTAGAAACTTGAAATTTTGCACGGGGGTTCCTTTTATAACGTAGGGGAGCACTAAGAAAGGATTTTTTAAAATTCACCCCCTAAGAAGGTAAAACGGGGGTGCAAAGTTAGTATGAAACTTTGCCGTTTTTGATGGTATTTGAATGAAATTCAGTATGAAGGTATTTCATTGAAAGTTATGAAACATGTTTAAAAATTTTTTCCGAATATCATCCCTTAAGGTGGTAAAAGGGGGGCGCAAACTTAGTACGAAAGTTCTGTGATTTTATCAACTGTTATATATTTAGGGATTTTTGGCGGGCGAAGCCGCGGGTGTAGGCTTGTGTTGCATATATCTTGTTGACACAGCAGGTTCCTATAATCCAGGGGTTTACAACCTTATAACTAGGATCCTATAAGATTTTCAAGATAGGTATGGTGTAGGTATCTCTATTAAAAGTAAAACTAAGTATTCGGTTAATGATCCTCTTCTTTTAGCTGGTTTATATTTGACTAGTAAACCTGCCGTCTCGCTTCGCTTCGGAAAACCTGTCCCTCAGTACCCTCACTTACCATGCATGTTCAAAGGGATTAGGCAGCGGTTTCGCTGAGAGCTCCCAGGCGGCCAAGTTTTTTTCGACTTTCTCAACTGTTGTCGTCATATTTCAACCAAATTTCAACAGTAACTGTTAGTACTATTAGTAATTATTACTATTTACGGGTGTTATTATTTTTATCTTAACCGGCCTATGGCTATCTCCACGCAGTGGTACTGCATGGAGCAGTCAGGTCTGGCAGCAAGCTGCTGTTGTCGCTGACCCTTAAGCGCTGCAGCAGAGACGCTGCTTTTTTACGTATTATAGCGAAAAAGTCGTCGGTTTGTGCGTCGGCGATCACACACATTTTCGAGACAATAATAAAGAGCCATTTAAAAAATCATTTTTATTAATATTACACGAGATATAGTCAGTACGAATAACTACCTAACTTTGATATAATACGCGAAACACGCCATCTATGTTAAGTATTGGGAAACGTATACTTCCTTGATTATAAAAAGGATGTTTTATGTCGCTATGAATTAATCAGCTGTAACCTTTATGCTCATTAATCATTTAATTATACTGAAGTACTGCTTTCTATCGATAAATACTGCAAAGTATTCGCATTTTGACCATAATAATAGATACCATAATAAGAGAATAACTCCATCTATGTTTCTATAAGGAATTTATGAAACATGTTGCGTACATAGGAAACTAGATGTCGTTAGTAAACACATTACCTACGAACTTCAAGTTTTATAATGGAGAAGGCAAAAGGGTCAAAATATTACTATCAAATACACCTAAAATCCGAGCTTAGGTCATATACATTACATAACTTTTTATTTCACTTCAATACATGTAGTATTTCCGAAGTTATAAAGACGAGAAGTTCAAGCCCTTTTTTGAATTTCCGCGCTTACGCTATGACGTCACGACGTGGCTCGGCCGCGAGCGAGCGACGGCGCAACTATAGAAAATATGGGTCTATGCAGTTCAAAAATCTATAACTTTCTTATTTCTATAGATACAGACTTGAAATTTTGCATAGATGTAGTAGATAGTATGTGAATTATATATGTCATTTTATTATTGATAACTAAGGTTTGCTCGCGGCTTTACTTGAGTTTAAATTAACATTTCGGTCAAAAATCCCTATCAACTACGCGCGACTACTGAGAGATGACGTCATCGAGTAGTGACCGCCCGCCTGCGTTTTTAAAAAAACCAACGGCCGTAAATACGCACTTTGATCGTTAATATCTCAGCCATTTATTGAGATATGGAAAAAGTAAAAACACAGTTTTTCTTGTAATTTTTTATAGATTTATTTGACGTGTAAAAAAAAATTCGTTTGCCTGGTCCATTAAGTAAGTACTTACCCATTGACTTAAGTCACAAAGTAGTAACAATAAGTGATTGTAAATACCATAAAGAATAGTCACTTAAATTTAAACGTAAAACGAAGATCTTCAAAAACCCTATCAAAAATTAAATTTTCAAAGTTTCAGCTTAAGGGTACATTATATCTGGAGCTGGAGTGTTAGAGACATTTTGAAAAAACCTATGACAGTTAAAATGTAATTGAAAAAGGATAAAATAATTTAAAACATCCGACCGTAAAAAAGTTTGTGATCTCTCGCACAGTCGCACATATGAACAACAGAGTACGTATCGTACTTATTACGTCCATGAGTAGAAATTTGGTTCTCGAACATGTAAATGTGACAATAACTTCAGTAAAACTATTTGTAGGGCTATAACATATTCAACTGAACTTAACAATATTAGCTTAACAAAAATTTAGATACTAAAATATTATCTACATCACATGACTTATTAATTTAGAATGTCCTGCCCCAGGTTTGAATCCGAATCCTTTCTCTGGACAAGCAGGGATCTAACAGAATTAAAAGAGCTACTCCACACATTTGCAGTGAAAATGCACGAATTACATTGTTTTTGCCAGTTGCTTGTGTTTCGGATCATGAACATTTAAATAATCACTTCTACTACTTTCTACTGTTTCTGACACTTCCACTGCTTCTTTGTCGAATCTCCTTCCTTCTATTTTATTTTGATCGGTCTTCTGCTTTGTTTTTGCATCATACATCTCACTTCCTGTATGTTCTTCTAGAATTACATCTGATAAAGTAGTCGCTGTTACGTCGTCATGTTCTTTTTCTAATACTTCGTAATTTTCTACATTTAATTTATTTTCTTCCTTTTCCTTGTCTGTAACATCGTACCTTGTTGTCAGTTCAGTTTCTGATTTATCACCTGCAACGGTATCTAGAGAATCACTATCACCGTCACCTATATGAGTATCGGCTATCCACTTTTTGACCTCAGGATCATTGATTGACACTTCTTTTTTCTCATCGGCGATTCTTCCAATATCTTCATTTTCGAACACAACTTCCCTGTCCGCTTCAACAATATCACCTCCAACTAATCGCTCCTTCAAGAAATTATTTCCGAAGTTTTCGTATATAACTTGGTCATTTTCTATGTCGTCTCCACAGCAGCGATGGAAGAACAGGTGGAAGCTAGGTCTTCCGTAGATGCAGCTTGCCACGACGAAGAGGATGAACGACACTAACACGCAAAACGTGAGAAATCTGCACCACATGGTTCATTTTCTACCGGAGTTTCATTGACGCAGCGTTTGGCTGGAGACAATCGGCGTCGTACTGGTTGTCGGGAAATATTTAAAAATCAATCGACGTCCGATCGCAATCGATGATGTCGGGGGACAACAAACTTGCGATGTTGCGACTAATAAAATTTGTCTTTCGGTAAATAGGTGTTCATGATTTTATTGGCTGAATATTTTGTTATATTTTCGTATTTGCAACACTGGGCTGCAAAAAAGGGCTTAAGTAAGTCTAGAGAGTATGTAGTTAATAGGAGATGATTATAATAATTTATAATGCGAGATCGATTTATACTTGCTTTAAAAGAATGAAGATGGTGTTTCACCACCTAAGGAATTGAAAAATTACAATTGGTTTCATTTTATTCGATTAAGCTTGGTTTATTTCTACCAATCCGCACTTGAACATCATCATGCTCCAGTCCACCTCAATAATGAGGAGAGAACCGTGCTCACACCACTCACTCAAATTTATTCAAGGTCGCTGAGATTTGTAAAATATGTGAATATGAAACATGATTATGATAGTCAATGCATGGTGAATACTCAAGTACAAAGTACTCAATTGAAGTTGAAGTGTTTTGGATGTGATCTGGGTACATTGTCGCAGAGCCCGGTTATGCAAAGGCCCATGACCGACGACGTCGTATACTTATCATCAGATACCATGTCTAATCGCTTGTAGGTTATTGACTTAAGAAGTCGCATGTCTGCTCCTACCATGTCACATATACCTAAGTGCTAATGTGCAATGTATTATATCCTCTATCCGTAATAAGCAACCCTATCAATTAGTATTCATCATAACACTCCGCTCGCCTGTCTCATTGCTGTTGATATAACGATTGAAACTCAGTAATACCACGAGACCGGAGCACTCCGATATTTCTAAAAGTTTAGGTGATCCCCAAGGATTACCACCTTTCTCGTAGAATTTTCAAAAATTTTCTTTCTCAAATATTGTCCTCGCGAGTACAAACATAACAAAGAAGAGTTATCCAATTTGATGCAATCGTTCGAAAGTGATATATTACCTACTATTCGGCGATGTATTTTATTTGTATTTATATAGATTCAAACAAAAACAAACAAAAGTAGATGCCTCCGTAAACGCACTTCAAAATTGCCAACATGTTGATGTTCGCCTATAGTTACTCGCTGTCGATGCAGCAGGTGTCGAACTCAAGCTATTTATCCTCTGGCATACTGTAACGAGAATCGAATACAAATAATTCGTTGAATGGAATAGTAGCGCTTACGTGACTGCGTGAGGAAGGACTGTTGTTCTTATAGGCTGGTGGTGAGTGGTCACCGTTGACAATGGGCAACAGTAACTCAATGCGTCACCGATGCGTTGTAGACCAAGGAAGAAGAGAGAAAAAGTAAAAGAATTGCGTGGTTTTATGAAACCACGTAAAAGTGAAACTTTTTTTCACATTATAGACATTAACTAAAAATTTTTGGAATAATATTCCATTAAGGGTATAAAAATCGCTTTATCAATCTTAATTTTATACTTGTAAAATTGGAATGATAATGGGAAATAATAAAAGTAGACTATTACATTAAACACTGACAAAAACAAACAAAATAGCGTGGAGCACTGGCACAAATGAGTAATAGTCTATACACTACACGGTCAGCTGCTGCGAACTATAGGCGCATATTGGCCTTGGCTGCTCTGACGACTACGAGCGCCTTTCACTTTATCCCTACTCCGCGGCCGACCGTCACGCGACATGCAACACACAGACGAAAAAGTTTGAGACGATGTAATAAAAGTTTCACTTTAAAAAGAAAGAAAGTACTGTTATTTAAGTGACTATAGTGTTATACTTTCTACTTTCAAAATCCCTGTGTTAATGATCATAAAGAATTATTGAAATGAAATGAGAATGATTGAAGCGCTCATAGCCCGGCGGCTTGCGTCGATCGTAACTGATCGACAAAGTTAAGCAACAGCGGGCGCGGTCGGTAGTTGGATGGGTGACCGCTACTGGCAAAATTTCTTGAGCGCTTCCGTGCTTCGGAGGGCACGTAAAGCCGTCCCGGTTGTTATCATTTGGTAGCAGTCGTTAAGCCATGTCGGAACTTCCGACACCGTGGGTTGGCCACTAAACCCTCCACCAATCCGCACTGGAGCAGCGTGGTGGAGTATGCTCTAGGCCTCCTCAGGTATGAGGAGAGACCTGTGCTCAGTAGTAGGCCATGACTTTTAGTCGCATCCAAATCGTGAGTTGTTTGAATAGGAGGTACTGGATGGTTCACCTAACATCCCTTGTCAATGTCTGACGCGCTCGAATAAATTTTTCTTTTCTTATTTTCAACCCTTCATACGGTTTCCTCCACCATGCAAATCGGCAAAATAATATTTCTTTAAGACAGACATGGGGCGTATACGCTATTAATATCTGAAGCGCTCGAGTATTTTTTGTGACTGTTTTTTTTTACATTCTTGAAAACCTGTACACGCTCGCCCCACCAGTGGGTACAACATATAAGCTTTTTAAGCTATTGCATAGCTTTTATCGCGGGCCCTGAGCGTGGGGACCGAATCCAGAAATTTCGTAACGAAAAAAACCTAACACCCCCCATCATCAGCGCCATCTAGTACCTTAATACTAAGGTATGGTACGTATGTTTTCTACAAACTAGATGGCGCTGTTCTGATATAACTATATAACTTCTAATAATTATAATTGCATAAGTTGATAAAAAATGCTATCCAATAGCTTTACCGCGGCAGTCTCCGAGTGCCACATTTAGTTTTTTATTTTTAGCATCTTACTAAGATAATTATTAATAATTACGAAACTATGACATTAAATCGACATAAAAATAGACTAAAAATTATTTACTCAAGGACCAATATGTATCATAACACTGTCTTCTGTATGGGACCCAGAAACGATAATACGCTACCCAATTATACTTATTAAATGTGAATACAATTATAGTTTCAAAATAGCTCTCAAGAAGTAATTAGTAGAAATAGCGTATTAATCTGTAAATATAATTTTATTTTCTAATTTTTATTTTTAACAATGATGACGATGACTATTCATTATAATTTTAATTTTAATTCTAATACTTATATTATAATTATGTTCATTATTTTGTTTTTACTTATATACTCATTTGGTTAATTTAATATACCTAATTCATAATAATGATGAAATGATTCTGAATATCTGAGGCGTTACAAAGTTTCAGCTAGTATAATACAGGTGAGTTTTTAGTCAGTTAGAATATTAATAGGGGGTACTCAGTATTCGATTCTCGTTCCAAATATGTAATAAAAAACGGTGCTTAAAATTTCACCTAATTATCCATTAAACAACCCAATCGTGGACAACCTAACGCATACCGCGCACACGGTTTTAAGTAAATAAATCAGCCGAAAACGCGGTGAATCATAAAGACTTCCGGTCTTTTGTATACGCGCGCCAATACTAAAATACGCGCGCCCCATCGCGCCAACGACCCTTTGACAGTGCCGCCGCCACGGTCACTCCCCGCGCGGCTGAGTCCTGACCTCGCCTTTCGAAGTTTCGAGCGAACTAACTGTGTATTTTACTATTTTAGCTCAGTTTGTGTTGAGCTTCTAAGCGATCAGACGCAAGTAATTTTACTTCCTCGTTCGTGTATCTTAGTTACATAATGAGTACTGTAATAATAACAAATAACAACATTGTAAAGTTGTATCGCGAATTATTCCCAAACCGAAGAATACCTACTCCTTACGTGATGTTCCCTACGCCTACGCCTTACGTGATGAAGAATACCTATACCTACCTTACGAGGTGCCGTGGCCGGTGCGCTGGTGAAGCAGCAAGGTCAAACAACTTGTGTACGTTACGGAGTACTCCAACGGGGACGAATTAAAGTGCAGAATAGTGACTGCTTTCGACAAAGTTCGTAGTGAATAGAAGTGATCCTTTCGTCTTAAATCGCGTGAAAGACAATTTGTGCAAACATGCTGAATTGTGCATTGAGCGAGAAGGTGCGCATTTTGAAGAATTGTTAAGGTTGGTGTAAATTTGTTATTAGGTTAAATTCTCCATCATTGTAAATAAAATTTATTATTACACATAACCCATGACCCGGGAACAAACATTTATTGTCACGTTTTATAAACGTCTGCCCCGGCCGGGTATCGAACCCGGGACCCCTCGTTTCGTAGGCAGGGTCACTTCAAACTGGGCTACGGGGTCGTCAAACTGAATATGATATGATGTATGATGAAAGTTGAGAAGTTTACGGAGTTTGCATTAGTGACGTGATAAATTGACTAAATTGTAGAAATAACAGAATTTTAAAAATACTCTTTTAATCTTTTAACGTTTAACAGTGTTTATTTTAAATTATTTTTAATATGGTAATTAAACAGTTATTTATAACTTTCAACGCCCGCTACTGCTATCTTGTCCTTACAAGATCACTAACCTCGTCTCGCCCCGTACGGCACCGCCGCGCCATCGCGCCGCGCCGCGCCGCGGCGCGCGGCGCAAGCGGCATCAGCTGTGTTTTCGGGCGTTTCCATACGTTCCGAGTATTTTGAGATAATTTTGATTTCCATTTTTGAAATAATTAGTAGTGTAGAATTTTGACTTTATATTTTTGATCATTACCTATGACCACGTTCTTTCATGTCCTCGAGTATGTCAACTGACTAAAAACTCACCCTGTATAATCGTACGGCGACTATCCTATGACTGTGCAGCGTTATTATTAATTTTTTTAATTGCTAAGCTCGAGTCTCTCTCACACTATACTGACAAGTTAGTAGTGACCTAATCACGGTCTCTCTGTTCTGTGGGCCTAATTATTGTAGCCTCTTTACCTTCGGCGAGCGCGCTCGTGTATTGCGCGAACCGGGAGCCATGTACGCGACTATTTTGCGAGATTTCGCACTCATATTAATCCTCGTATTCAAGCACAGCGACGCAAGTGAGTAGTCACCAAACATTTTTTGGAAATAAGGCAGCAAACGAGCATGCAGCACCACCTTCCGCTGCCCCCATGACAACTGTGACCGACACAGAACAAGACTCAAATGGGGACTAGGATAGTTAGTCCGGTTAGGAGACGGTGTTAGAATATTAGTTGGTTAGTTTGTTAATAGTTAGTAAGTATACCTAAGTACTGGGACATGGACTGTAAACCCACAGAACAGTGGTTTTATCCTGTTAGTTTTTGTTTGTAGTAGTTGGTGAAAATTTGCGGACGGAGGAGTATGAAAGTTTGTAATTAGGGAGAAGTGCAGAAAGCTAATTTTTGACAGTATAATAACTAGCTGTTGCGTGCGGCTTGGCCCGCGTAGAGGTTCTTTCAACTGATTTTCAAACGAACTTTCATCAAACTTTCATCTTACAAAAACATTTAAAAAGGTGTTTCGTTATTTCTAACCAATTACCAATTTTCGTAATATCTGCTCGTAAGCGGCGGAATTTCAAAAAAACTTTCATCCCCTATTTTACCCCCTTAGGGGTGGAATATCTACTAACTATAAACTACCCTGCCAAACATCATCTTTATGCGGGGGTCGTGTTCCGGAAGTCCCGCGGACGTCGACCACCCAGCGGTCACCGGACCTACGCTTCACGTCGCTGCGAAAACGTGAAACGTAGTTTTAAGTTTATATATTGTTATGTATGCTAGTCTGTAAGGAATTTATGATATGGACCTCTGTACATACATCTTAATATATATAAATCTCCTGTCACGATGTTTGTCCACGATGGATTCCTAAACTACTTAACCGATTTTAAATTAAATTGGCACACCGTGAGCAGTCTGGTCCAACTTGAGAGATAGGATAGCTTAGATCTTTAATTATAGTCGCAATTTTATTTTATTGCAAATTATTTGTCTATTAATTATAGAGCGGTACGAAGTTCGCTGGGACAGCTAGTATTATATATATATATATTGTATTTGAAATAAAGATTTATTATAACTTATTTATTTAAAACTTTTGCACCATACAAATTTGTACAGAAACATAGGCGGACTAAATGCTAAAAGCATTTTCTCCCAGTCAACCTTCAGGCAGTGTGAACACAATGGCGTGGGGGTATAGATAATTTTTCCATCATTCCACCCATCATCGCCTTTGTGCCTTCTATGTTTAAAAACATTTTCGAACGAAGCAATGATGCCTTCAAGACTGCAAGATCATTTGAATAAAATGCATCCAGATAATAAGATAAAGACAAGGATGTAGTATATTTTCAAGACCTAAAGAAGAAGCATAATACTCAGCCAATTGTAGCAAAACTCTTTTCGGCGGCTGCTTAGCAAGATGACGACAGACTTCGAGGTTTGCACAATATCTCTTTGTCAATTGCTCAAAAAGGTAAACCACTCAACATCGGAGAAGAGTACATTTTGCCAGCAATAAAGGAAGTAACTATAGTAAAGTACTGTGCTTCATAAACCGGCCGCAGATATTATCCGAGTGTACAAAGACGAATTGATGAAATGGCTGAAAACATTGAAGAATCATTGTGCAATCATCTGAGGACTAGTCAATTCTCAATTCAGTTCGATGAGTCCACTTTACCAACTAATGAAGCATTGTTACTGTCTTACGTGAGGTTTATTAAAGATGAGAAAATATATGAAAGAAGAACTTATAGAATTGACAACGAACGAGGAAATAAAAATCAAGTTCAAAAATGGCTACCAAGAATTTTGGCTACAAAAACCGATCCCCCAATTGTACCCTGGATTCTGGATTGTGGTCAATCGTTCAACGATTCTTGATAGCATTATACTATATATACATACTGCGCTCAGGTGTCAAGTTAACTCTTGCGGGTTACAGTAAAAGTCTCAATTAGAATGAATGTTTAATCTCCGCTAATATCACAATAATTAATTTAATTTGAAGTTATAGTTAGTGGTTTTAATGTATCTGATAAAATGGGGGCGCTAGTTTATTCTCAAAGTGGCCAGTAGACAAAATAAGTTTGGTAACCCCTGCTCTAGACGCACAAAAATTTGTCAACGTTGGGATAAGCGGATGAGTGAGCTCACTCATTTCTTCGTAGTCGTAGTTGCGTGAGGGACGCAGTGAATGGTGCACGTTCGTAAAATTTGATAATTACATCCGTAAACTATAAAATATGCCTTCCTGTGCCTTCAGAAAGTGTTCTAATAACTCAAAGAATACAAATAAATCCAATATGTGTAAATATCGAATTATTCAAATATTGAAGATTAATATATAAAAATTTCAATATACTTTCTAGGAAATGCAGCATCTTATAAAACGTCAGATTGCGAATTAATAAACGATACAAGAAATGGCCGGTTCTCTTATGTACATGCTATAGAAGAAGATCTTCTCCATCAGAACTGGGAAGACCAGGAACAGCCATGTTTACAGCAGTTGCTGAAAGTTATCAAAAACGTTCAGAACTCGACACTTTGGGCAACATGGAGTAAGTATCCTAACTTGATGTTTCTTGCCGTTTTTTTAGTTGCATATCGAAGTAGATAGTTTGGCCATATAGGACAAACTGGTTGTGGTGGATAAAGTAAACGAGAAAAGACCTAAAGGCCGATCATCTACCCGATGGTCTGACACCGTAAAGGAAATTATGGGCATCCTCGTTACCGATGCTCTAAGACAGGTGGAAGACAGAGTGGCTTGGAAGCAACTCGTCAGCTCCACCACCAAGGCTTACCAGAACGGGCATGACCTTCAGCAATTAAGAAGACGACAAAGACGATGGAAGTAGATAATGGTAGGGGCGAAAATTCATTATAAACTGTACAAGGTATCACCTAAATGTACAATAGAACTGATAACCAACTGGTTCGAATGATTCCCGAATCCATATTCGGTATTCGAGCCCAGCTCCCATGAGCTGGGCTCGAATACAGCACGTTCTTTTAATTAAAAAAATATTATGACCTATCACAAATAAATTATCACTTGCTTTGGTAAAGGAAAACATCGTGTGGAAACCAGCACATCTGAGCAATGGGACAGTTATGTGTTGTGATGATAATGATGATGATGATAGAAGACAAAGTCATAAGCAATAGCCAAGTGGTTTCAACGTTGGGCTCACGAACAGGGGGACCCGGGATACAATCGTGCATGCACCTCTAATTTGCAAAACTTATGTGGGTATCAGATTTTTTTATGATTTGCGTCGGTGAAAGAAAACTTAGTAAGGCAACTTGCACACCTGAGAATTCTTCATAATGTTCTCAAAGTTGTGTGAAGTCCATGACTACCAATCCGCACTTGGCTAGCTTAATGGCATGTATTCCCCCATTGTGAAAGGACATTTCATCCCAGTTACAATGATGATATGGAAGAAACGACTTCGTCACAGAAATAAATTACATGTGAAACATTTTACACCAGTTTGGGATTCGATGCAGTTCCCGGTTGGACAATTGTACGGGACTCGATCACACCTGGGCAACTATGACCAGTGTATGGACTTCCCATGGACAGACCGTCTAGGGCTTAAGACCCAGTACTGTTTAGCAGAGCTGACTATCTCTGAGATAGATCCTGGCGTCACGAATATGGACATATTCGGATCTGTAAGAAACTACATTCGAGTAAGTATAGGCTTATTAATACTAGAAGAGAGAAATTTTTACCACTTTATAAGAATAACACACTCACATAGGTATGTTTCCAGGTTGTCTACTGCAATGTCAACCCGCACCTCGCCACTCCACACCACGCCTTACCAGCTCGCCGCACCTCACCTTGCTTCACCACACCTCATATCACCATTTTGTGCTGATCCTGCTCCTCGCAGTTGTTTTAGTAGAGGTATAAAACTCCTCCGTTACATTTATTTTCAGTATAAAACCAAACACAGTTTGAGGTATAACAGTTTGATCTGGGGCATATGCGCGCCAGAGCTTTGCAAGCCTGAGTCCATCTCCAAGTTTGTCGACGCCATGTTCAAATCTACCCACTTAGCGTTAAAGGAACTGCAGAGCGATATAACTGTAAATCCAGAGTATTGCCAAGTTTCTCGTGAGAATGAAGGAATGGGATTTAGAGAATATTTTGTCATGTAAGTATGTCACGGATGATAAAACAAAACTTATTAACAAACGGTGAACAAACAATTTGTTATGAGAATCTAGTTCTTAGTTCTAGACCATACGCCGTCTCAACACGCTCTCTTTTCAATTGATAAAGGAGCAGAAAGCATGGTAAGTAACTTGGACACTGGAATCGAAACACCTAAAAAAACAAATTTTGGACAAAAAACACATACTTGGAATGACATGGAAATACTCGAGTACCATGAGGATCAAACTGGATGGGAGGACACATGGGACGGACTGCTAGCAGGATCTGTCCCAGTCCATATTTGTGACATAATGTGGTTGAGTGGTAGGCTGCATGAAATTTAAAGTAACTTTGATCTTTAAAATTACCAAAGTATGATATTTTTTAGATCATTCATCACGGCTCTCATAGTTATGACATCCCTCTGCACTATTTACGTGGGTTTTAAAGGAGCTGAATCAAAGTCTACTGGTGAGCAAACTTGGTTTACACTTCTCCCTTTTTACTTTTCTTATGTAAATAGTTGGCAAATGAATAGACAAGCCAGTTAGTGGTTAAGTCGCCATCATCGCCCTTAAACATCAAAGACATCGCCGTTTCTTTCCCAAACCAAAGAGAGTTAGTTAACATAAAGTAAAAAATGAAATACACCAAAAAACGATTTTCTGCTAGATAATATATTTCAAAGTTGGCATAATACTACAATCTATCTATATTATAATCTATGAGGCTTTGGAAGTGTTACATTGGCTTCCTCTTCTCCTTCCAATCCTAGGTTCTCAGACACCCAGTGGCTTGCTCCTAATTTTCAAATAAATATCCATGCAACAGAATACCTTTTTGTGTATTATTTAATGTATCTGTAAATTGAGCTTTTACTGGTCACTGATTAGAAAAAATTAAAATTTTGATAATCACTGTTATATTGAAAGTTTCAGTTCTGGATTTGGCGAAAGCATTTAACATCAAAATAAATGCAGAACGGTTAGTAAAAGTAGAAGACCAATCAATCAGATGTATGCTGGGTATTCGAATGATTTCAGTCTTCTTAATACTTATGAGCCATCATTGGATTGGTAAGAATACATTTGGCATCAGCAACGCTGGAGAAATGGACAAGGTAAATTTGTACACAGGGTAAAATGAAGAGTTCACAAATATTTTCAAAAACTTTTAAAAAATTAACGGGAAACAAAAAATAATTTCAATTATGTAATCGATACTGAAACAATCAAAACTAAGTTTTATAAATTTTATAAAATAGCCGACGAGTTCAAATGTTCATAATTGTGTTATGCAATTATACAACTTTAGAAGGTCTTGTTGCCCAATTGGTAGAGAACCAAGCGAATGGGCATGGTGAGGACAAATTTTTTTTGGCCAAACATTTTAATTTGGTCTCGGTTAGTATTTATAACGTTTCATTCGTGTACCAGTACGTTGATACCCATCCTAGTGAGGGGGAATTTGATTTGAAAGAAAAAGGATTTATTCAAGACTAGCGACCCGCCCTCCCTTCGCTTCGGGAAACTTATTCCTTTGATTTGCAAAGATTTAGTTATATATTTTGGATAATTCACACTATATCTTTATAAATTATATCCTATGTGCTATTCTGATGTGTAAGCTATATTATTGTAAAGTTTCAGCAAAATCCATTCCGTAGTTTTTGCGTGAGAGAGCCACAAACATTCATACATCCATACAAACTTTCGCATTTATAATATTAATAGGATAGGCTGAATTACCCCTACACATTTAAAAACTTAAATGTCAACAAGCTTTGAGTAGGCAGCAATTATCAGGTTAAGGGTCCAGCTCAGCATTATACTAGCTGTCTGAGAGCTGCTAGCACTGATCTTCCGATGGGCCTCCTTGGCGATATCAAAGTAGGCCAAACCGTAAGTACGCAAAGTAAAGGAGCTAAAGACGTTTGGGCCTGAGCGAAACATAATTATTATGTTAGAAAATTAACTAAAATAACAACAGTAAAAAAACTAACGCGGTATCGACGTTAAATCCATTAAAGATTTGTGTTGCTAATTAAATTACTACATAAAGACACTAAAATATGGAATTCGCAGGTATAAAGTTACATTATTTTTTTAGAAACTGGATGAACAGTGTGTTCGTTTTAACATCGATTTAGTAGTGGACGTATTCTTCATGCTCTCCGGACTTCTGTTGACAACAAGTCTCTTCGGAAAAGAACCCGAAACTTTCAACATATTCACTGTCATTGTTAAACGATATGCCAGGTACCTACGTTACTTAACTGAAAAACTACACCATTTTTGCAAAGATCCATCATCATTATCATCTTTATTGAGCAGCCAGCAATTCAAGTTGTTTCCATCCATACCACATTCATGAGAAGACCTGCTTGCCTGCCCGCCTGCTTCGGGGGGTACGTAGAGCAAGCGGTTGCTATGACCCCACCACCAATCCACATTGGAGCAGCGTAGTGAAGTATTCTCTAGTCCTTTATCAGTTTAAGAAGAGACCCGTGCCCTATAGTGGGAAGTTAATGGGTTGAAGCCACAACTAAATGCACAAAAATCAATATAAATGTAACTATAAAAAAACTTGCGTTACTAAGTGACTCACAGACAACGCACAGCCGAAACTACTGAACGCAAGAAGCTGAAATTTGGCATGTATGTTCCTTGGGGAGTGTAGAGGAGCACAAAGTAAGGTTTTTTGGAAAGTCCCCCCCTAAAGGAATAAAAAGGGAATAAACTGAAACTTTATTTCTTCAATGAATTCACTTAAAACTTTGTGTATAGGTTCTTCAAGTGAGCACTAAGAAAGGATTTTTGGCAATTGCCCCTACCCATTTACGCTAAAAAATGGGCTCCGATTTTGTATGAGGTTTCTCTCATGGATAAATTTCAAACTTTGTCGTTTTCCGACTCCCACGCGGGTGAAGCTGCGAGCAAAAACTAGTCATAGTATAATGTAAACTAGAATTTTACCAGATAATTATTTACAAAACTACTCTAGTACCTAATAAACATGCTTATGTAGAACACCTACTTGATGACTACTCCATAATACCATACACCTATTAGCATGTCTGATGTAAGTTATTCGATTTCAGATTAATGACTTCAGTAGTTTTGATTATACTCATCCTGCCCATGGTTCTGCTTCGTGGTGACCCAGGTCCGCTGGTGAAGAAACATCTTCAGGTCGAAGTGGACACCTGTGCCCTAAACTGGTGGCGAACTGTGCTCATGATCGGGAATTATGGTGACACTGAGAAAATGGTGAGATTCAACCTTCATGGTCACTTTTTATCGACAACCTTGTAGCACAACCTTCTTGCTCTTATTTTAAAAGTTAGGGGGGAGCACACATTTTACAACTTTGGAAAGGAAGAGAGAAAAAGACTTTGAGAAAAAATGGTTTTTGGAACCTTAATGCCATTTTTAAGACCTATCTAAAGGTTGAAATTAAAAAAAATACTTTCAGTTTCATTAAAAAGCCGCTTAAAGATATTAATTTATTGATATCAGTCTCAACTCAACTTTAGCAAGTTGAGCAAACTTAGCTGTTTGGATCCTGCTTGAAGTGAGAAAGCTGCTTGAAAAATAGTTCTACAGAATCTTTCTCTCTCTTTGTGGCTACAGCCCTTTTCATTCTCCCACTGCCCTAAGGTTGACTGGGAGAAAATGCTCTTAGTTTGTTCCATTACTTTTGTAAGGTTCTATCTTAACATAGTATAAAACAATGTAGCTGTGTTGTGTCTGATATGTATGCTTAGATCTTTAAAACTCCGCAACAAATTTTGATGCGGTTTTTTTAATAGAGTGATTCAAGAGGAAGCTTGTTATGTTAATATTATAACAAAACAATGTATGGTTGGAATATTCCTCTTTTACTGGTGTACAATAAAGTCCGCGATGGCATATTATTATGTCTTTTAAGGATATCTTACTATACCCATTCTAAGTTTTAAAACGCAACTTATAAAAGCTTAAAAACTATTACTGCTTCAATTTCAGTGTTATGTGGTATTGTGGTCGATGGCTAGTGATTTCCATTTATTCGTAATTGGAGTTATGGTGTACTGGATCTATATCAAGAATAGAAGAGCTGGGATCATGGCATACGCAGTATTGGCTGTCGCTTCAGTCCTTATGCCAGTAATTTACGGCTATATTCACTATAGCCCGGCTGTCGTAACGTTTGATTTTCGGTAAGAAGATTTTTTATAATTCCACATATTTTATATTTAAATAGTCGAATAATACAAGAACCACCGACGCGTAGCGGTCAAGGAATCGGTGAATGAAGTTATCACTAACCCCTCGATACAAACGCGTAAGCAAAATTTCGCATTTTATTTTGTTAAATTCATTTTATTAAAGAGTTGCTTTACATTGACAACAGATAATTATGTAAAACATTGATAACAAATAACAAAATTTATTGCTATGAACGTCTTCACCATGTTAACTTTATCGATCTACATATATTATATATCTATCAGCCTTTCGAAGTCCACTTCTGGACATAGGCCTCCCCTAATTGACGCCACTCCAACCAGTCTTGAGCACTCTGAATCCAGCAGCTTCCCGCTGTCTTCTTCAGGTCATTTTGTCTATGTTCATTTGTGAAAGGATCTGTGCTCCTTTGACAAATGACCATAGGTGCTAAATGGAACTTTTCAGTAGAAGGTTTTCAGTGGAAGTGTTACGGAAGGTAATCAATTACCAAACGTTGCTATTGGCTTCAAACCATTGCTGGCCCACTACTGAGCACGGGTTTCTTCTTATACGAGGAGGACCTGACCTGACCTGACCTGAGGAGGCCTAGAGCATACTCCACCACGCTGCTCCAGTGCGGATTGGTAGAGGGGTTAGTGGCCAACCCAAGTGTCGGAAATTTTTAAGTCGCCCAAAGGTATCCGAAATGGCTTAACTACTGCTACCAAATGGTAACAACCGACCGTGGGACCGACGGCTTTACGTGCCCTCTGAAGCACGGAAGCGCTCAAGAAATTTTGCCAGTAGCGGTCACCCATCCTTGTTGCTTAACTTTGTCGATCACTTAAGATCGACGCAAGCCGCTGGGCTATGAGCGCCTCAACGAACGTTGCTATTAGTCTGCTAATTTGTCTGCTACTAACATAAAACCCTACTTCTCAAAACACAATATTTCCATGTTTAACGATATTTTTACAGAACCAGCGATAGTCTACGCAAACATCCCATCTCAGACCCGATGTACGTTCGCACCCATCTTCGTGCCGGACCATACTTTGTGGGCATAGCCATAGGATATTTGATTGCTGTATACCATCCAGAGAAACACAGGAATTTCATATCTAAGGTAACCTTAAATCTAGTTGAAGTGAAATGATTAGTAGGCTATTAAATTAATGGCACATCACACGGTAGTATTTTCCAACATTTTTTCGTCTCTCTTCTTTCTTCAGCGCATCAGTTGTGTCACTGGTGTTATTCATGTCCAAGCGTGCTGGTGGTCTTGGCATGGGGTAGTTCGTCTGCTTGTTCGACGGATAGATACATAAAATATGAACCTCTCTTAATTGGAGCCACTTCAACAGACCCTCAACTTTAGTGCATCTTTCTCACTTTTGAATACATAAATGAATTTTGAATGAATGAATTGTTTTTATGGTGCTTCGGCAATTTCCGTTAAAAGATATACTTTCATTAATCCAATGGTCCATAAGTCAATGTTGTTATACAATAAGAGAAACATTCATTGTCCAGTATGGACATAACCAGTACAAAAGGAATAGGGTATTTGACACCTTTTAGAAAAATAACTCAAATTGTTCAATATAATACATTATGCAGTTTGCTTAATTCTTTGTAAATATCTCTTTTTTCTATGAAAATCACCATCAAAGTTTAAATGAACAAAAAAGCCAATACAATAAAGCCAAAACGCTAATACGCCATTTTAAATAGGTTGTGACGTCACCTGGTCAAATGACCATACTAAGCTGTCAATGCTGTCATTGCGTATAGTAAGCAGTACTAGCAAGTGACGTCATTCAGCCAAACCGCGTGTTTTCGATCACGTGATCAAACACGAAAAATTCATTATTTTATTATCGATTTTTAATAAAAATCCAAATAATTTGAAAATAATGTGTAGGCTAAATTGGTTTAAAAAAATATATACTTTTAAGCTAACAACAGTTTGATCTATATTTTCATTGTAGTCAAATACCCTATTGTTATTCTTAGATATTATTATTTTATATATATTTATTAGATATATTTCTTAGATATTGTCAGAGAGCGCCTATTGCGTTGTGCATCAAAACACACACGAAAGCTACAGATCTCCTTTATTCCACGGTGATATTGTGCGCAGAGGGAACTACTGCGAATTAATGTCCATTAAAAATCTTTTGGTGAATATTAAATGTTTTTATGACATATTCATCGTTCGACGTCGGCGCCCAGTTGCTTTATATCGAGAGTAAGACTCTGAACCGAATATTTCAAAATAAAACATCCAAAAATTAGTTCCTTATTTGTTCTCAATGTCAATTTATTTTTAATAAAACCAATAGGCATGTTACATTGAGAAAGAAGCAACTCCAGGTTAGGGACCTACTTATGTAATGACAAAACATCCATTAATTTCACCCGAGGTCACTCAATCCATTGCATTCTTAGTCACTTTTTACAATATTGCCGTGTTCATTAATCGTAATTAATATTTTATTTCAGAAATTGTCCATACTATCGTTCGTCGTAATCATGACAATGCTTACATCACTATTAACTGTATCGGGTATATACCACGGGCGCCAATACGGACCCTTGGAAGGTGCCGCATTTTCAGTTATGAGGAGAAATGTTCTCGCAGCACTAGTCGGCTTCTTCATTATTACATGCGAATATGGCTCTTTGCGTAAGTATATCATCATCATCGCAGCACTGTCCCACTGCTGGGCACGGGTCTCATCTCACAATATGATGGTTATAGGCCATATTCCACCTTAAAAGTAAGTAATTATTAAATTCTAATACGCACGTGTTTTTATTTTAAAGTGAAACTTTTATTACATCGTCTCAAACTTTTTCGTCTGTGTGTTGCATGTCGCGTGAGGGTCGGCCACGGAGTAGGGATAAAGTGAAAGGCGCTCGTCAGAGCAGCCAAGGCCAATATGGCGGCGCCTATAGTTCGCAGCAACTGACCGTGTAGTGTATAGACTATTACTCAATGTAATAGTCCACTTTTTTTATTTCCCATTATCATTCCAATTTTCCAAGTATAAAATTAAGATTGATAAAGCGATTTTTATATCGTTCATGGAATATTATTCCAAAATTTTTTAGTTAAATGTCTATAATGTGAAAATAATGTGTGTGTACTTATGTACACGCTTTAGAAGTTATACTTTTTTGGCGTAACAAGATAAAAATCTTTTCAAAATTTTCATTTATTATAATAATATAATGAGAAATATTATTATCATTTTATTTGTATCTATTATTAATATACCGCCAACTATCTACTTAATCCATACTAACGAGTTCTATTATTCTACTATTATTTACTAGATGGCGCTAGGCCGATGGCGTTCTTATTCTTTAAGTTAGGAAGGTTCACCCCTAGATGGCGCTGTGCTTAAAACCCGCTTCGAATAAAACAATCAATGTAGTATTTTCATTCTAAATTATCTTTAAATAGTTATAATTTATGAACTGTGATATTGCAATTAAATAAATTATATGTGTATCAAATCAAACTAAAAAAATTTGACATTCACATGACATAAGACATTGACAAAACTTCACTCGCAGCAACTTCAAGGTTAGAACTAACTTCATGCTGTTAAATTTAGCTGTCGCAGCCAACTTCACATATTAAAATTTCACTCTCATCATTTTTTCATAACGCGCCTAAAGAAGTATAACTTCAAAAAGTTTCACTTTTACCGTGGTTTCATAAAACCACACAATCCTTTTTTTAATAAGAAGTACGTGCTGGATTTGAAACCGGACCCCCGGTTCGGGAGTCCAACGTTCAAACCATTAGCTATTAGGCTATCACTGCGTATCTGTATAACAATATTACACCTGGAATATGATATGTTGGCTCACTAACTTTGTAGGTGAGCTCGAGTATTTGTCAAGCCCATTCAATATTTTTGAGATTCACGAACTCACAACACTATTTTGCGCTGTCACTAAAAATATATATTAATTTGGTTAAACCTGCGTGGCTACCGCTACCGACCTTTCGCTTGAGTCCACCGCCAAACGTATAGTCATGTTCCAGTGTCCGTGAGAGCTATTTTCTTTCTCCTCTCGTCTTTCTTGGCCTGCACTGCCTCGATGCCTTCACTGTGTTACTAGCAGACAACTGAGCAAACGAGCAAACTGAGCAAACGATAAGTGGTCACCGCCGCCCATGGAAATCAGCAACACTAAAGGTATCACCGATTCGTTTTCGACTAAGAAGAAGGTGGAGGAAGGAAAGATAATAGTGCTATTATTGGTGCTGTGGCCATGGACAACCATGACCACTTACCATCAGGTAGCTGGTCGGGTCGTTTGTCGGCTATTAATGGAAAAATACCCATTTCTTTATGTCTTTTATGATAGTGCTTGACAACAATCCGACCTGATGGTAAATTTCCTTTTTTTTTTTTTTATTGGGGAAACATACAAAATTATCAAGCATTTACAATCCAGCTTACATATATACCAATTTTCAGTAAAGTTTCCACTGGTAGTTATACCGTGCCATACCTTATACCATAACCTTATGTTTCATGTATCTTTCAGCTTACATCAGCAGTGTATTCAGCTGGTCCGGGCTGGTATTCCTCAACAAGCTGTCCTACGGGGTGTACCTGACTCACTTCATGCTCATCTTGAGGTTTCTATCCAGAACTCGTGTCCCTCTGCGTAGTGATATATTCGACGATGTAAGTTACAAGGAATTATCAACGTGCCGTTTTAAGGAGCACAAGGGTTTTCATGGGCTATAGCCGTTCGTTCGAGTAATAATCTTTGAGTATAAGATAGCGATGTCCAAAGAAAAGCAAAGAATAACTATGATTATTTTAAGTGTTGACGCCGCATGCCATGTATGAATAAGTCGATGAATGTATACTCGACTCGGACAATAGATGTCGCAACAATGACGATTGTATCAAGCTCATCACAAAGATTACACGCTACACGTTTCCGTATACTCCCGACACAGCCTCTCCCGATGGGTTTTAAACAACAATATCCCTTAACGCCGTTAAAGTTCCTTTTTTTTATATTGACGTACCGACTTATCCTTAATTAATCTTTGATAAATATCGAGGCAAAATATTTTACAGTAGTAAACCCACCCGCCCTCGCTTCGCTTCGGGAAACCTGTCCCTCAGTGTAAAATTGTTAAACGTAACCCGCGCACGAATTTATTTTCACGCGCGTTATTTTTCATGGCCAGACCTCTGGGAGCTTTCAGCGAAAACGCTGTCTATAACAGCCCTATGCCCTTTGAGATATAACAAGCGAAGCGAGGGCGGTTTACTAGTTAAAATATAAAATAATACTAAAAAGTTCATTTATATATTTATAAGAAGTTAATACGGGTATTTATTTTGTACTAGCGACCCGCCCTCGCTTCGCTTCGGGAAACTTATTCCTTCGATTTGCAAAGATTTAGTTATATATTTTGGATAACTCACACTATATCTTTATAATTTATAGCCTATGTGTTATTCTGATGTGTAAGCTATATTATTGTAAAGTTTCAGCAAATTCCATTCGGTAGTTTTTGCGTGAAAGAGCCACAAACATTCATACATCCCTACAAACTTTCTCATTTATAATATTAATAGGATTATCCATGCAACTAAATCGAAATATCAGCGTACAAAATAAATATCGCGAATACCCGTATCATAATAAAATATCTACAATCCGCGATGACTTCATATCATATAATTTATCGCTGTTTAGTAAAATGTAAAGATGTTCAATTACAACTACTATACTGAGTCCTCTTATATATATCTACTATAGGTACTACTCTATACTGCCCTTAAGTCATGTGAGGGGTTGTTATTTTAGTATAAAACTGTAATAAATGTTTTCAGATATATTCAACATTTGGTTTGCTTGCCGCGTCAACATCTATGAGTTTTTGCATTTGGCTCTTCTGGGAGGCGCCAGTAATCAATATAGTTGATATTATCTTAAAAAGGTAAAGTTTAGTATCTACTTTATAAAACACTAGACAACCTGAGCCGCTGGACCTAGCAGCAGGAGTGCGGGGAGAATTAAAAAAATACTTACGAAAATTCCTCCCTTAAAAAACTTATGATTATAAAATTATTATCGGACGAACTCGCGGGCACCAGATAGTATTCAAAAGGAGTATTTTTTCAAATTTTCAAATACAAGTAACTATGTATTAAAAAAAAATTATCACGCTCCTGCTGAAATCAATCGTGAAATGTTTTACGTGTTTTGGTCGCAGTGTTGGCGAGGTTTCTTGGCTGGTGCCGCACCGGTTATGCCTACGGTGTGACTTACCATCATGGCCCGTCACATCATTACCATCAAAACGCCATGAGGATTGAGGAAACCTGAGAGTCCTCCATAATATGCCAAGTGTTACAAAAATATTCCCAACAAGGCTCCACATTTGGTTAGCGATGCGGTCTGACTAGTCTAAGTAAAATAAGTTTTATAATAAGATTTATGACGTGCGTTATGTATCTATTTAAGATGAATATTTATTATGATATTTTATAGGTCAACTGATAAGATACAAGAAAAATATAACAAGGGAAATTATGAAACAAATAATAAAGACGTGGCTTCACCAGACTTGAAGTATGTGTTGAAAACTGGAGAAAAGAAATTCAAATAAATATTTGTGCATCTAAATAAAAGTTGTTTACTTTTCAACCCATAGAAATTTCTGCTATAAGTACTTACTCATTTATGAAAAAGAAATAGAAACCTCAAAAGATGTTTACCAAAGCCAAGAAAACGAATATGAAAATAAAAATTGCCGATGTAAATAAAATAAAATAACATAGTTTAAAAAAACTATAAAACACGCTTTTATAATAGTATACTACAAAAAAATGAATCGATGCAGTCGTTTGAAAGTTTTTTGCGTACGACGATCCATTTTTATTTACATACTAGCTGACCCGACAGACGTTGTCCTGTCCTATCTTAACTATGAATATTGAATTCGAATATTAGCAGCACGCATTCTGTCAATGTTATGTCAAACGCCATAAGGTTACATTAAAGTTACTTTAGAAAATTTTATATGGTGCTTAAGTATTCTAAAATTTTCTCGCAATTTTCTTAATTTTTTTCTTTCATAAGATTCGTCTCCTGACAATAACAAACACAACAAAAAAGAATTAGCGAAATCAGTCCAGCCGTTCACGCTTGATGCCGTGACCAAGGGAAATAAGGATACTTCAAAGGCGTTGCCAACATGTTGATGTTCGCCTATATATAGTTGTAGTATAGTTACTCGCTGTCGATGCAGCAGGTGTCGAACTCAAGCTATTTATCCTCTGGCATACTGTAACGAGAATCGAATACAAACAATTCGTTGAATGGAATAGTGGTACTAGAACACATACCCAGACCACATACAATACTACTCCAATACTATCTAAACTTTAATATATTCCCTGTGCCGTGGGACTCGTGGGTGCCGTAGTCAACACACAAAGACAAGACCGAGAACAGAAACTTAAACTCATTATTCGAATATCCGCCTCGTTGGGAATCGAACCCAAGACCCTTTGGACGGCTTGTGATCATAATGATATATGGACTAAAATGCCACTTTTATTTACGGTCTAGGTACTATTCGGTCGATATCACATCTTACACGGTCGATAGCAGCTTACACGGTCGAAATCGGCGGTATATGATTTGACTCTAGTATACTTTAATATAGATATTTTATATGTTGGTGAAACGTAAAATGGGCTTACTCGCCAGTTATTGACTACTTATCCCGGGAATAAGACTTATACGACATTGGTGAAATCGGCTCTAAGCCGATCAAGTCCGACTTGCGTTATACTCGTATAAACGTATAACGCATCGGCCAATACGTCTAAATTTAAAATTTAAAAACCAAGGACTAAGAAAATCTGCAATGAGCTGATGATCAATTATAGCTAGGAACCAAGTCGATCACGTCACCTTTCAAACAAAAAACGCACCTAATTTGGTCCATTCGTACATTAAGACACGTCAAACATATAACACCTCTCTATTGCGTCTGGATTAAAAAGATCGACGTAACACGTTGTCAGTTACATGCCATTAATTGTTTCCTAAATCGCTCATCGACTTTTTGATCCAATCGATGTAATTGTAGACGTACGTGTACATTCCCGGAACACCCTCCGAGCCGCACCATATAGGGCCGGCGGACACGATGCCGATGAGGATAAGAGCGAAATCACCTTGAAAAATTATGTTATACATGAGCGGACCACCCGAATCTCCCCTGCACGTATCTATGCCCTTCTCGCCGCCAGCGCATATCACCTACTGCGGTTTAAAACGGAAGTACTTTTCACTGCATACAGGAGTGCGCACAGTACAACGACTCCACGACCGACAGACGCCAACGCGACTAAAACCTTGACAAAGCTAACATTCAATTATGAGCCTTATATCTTTGAAGGTAAGGTTGAATTTCGAACTTATACTTAAAATACCTATACGGCTCGCCCTACACCCATAGCCGTTCCGTTTCGAGACCAACGCGTCGACGACTCACCGTAGACGAGTAGTCCACGCGTCGACCGACACAATGACGTAATGTACCTAGAACGGAACGTCGGAGTTGAAACGGAGTGGAGACGGAGTCGAGTTGACGTCGATGAAGCGTTGATCGCGGAACGGAACGTCGGAGTTGAAACGGAGTGGAGACGGAGTCGAGTTGACGTCGATGAAGCGTTGATCGCGGAACGGAACGTCGGAGTTGAAACGGAGTGGAGTCGGAGTGGAGTTGACGTCGAGTTGGTGTAATGTGCGCACTCCTTACCTCTGACGGTACGTAAGGCAACAACAAATATTTCTTGATAACGCTAATCTTGACCCAGTTGTCGCCGCCCCAACCACTGAACTCGAACTTGGTGTAGCGTGAGAATTGTGTCCTCTTGTAGTCCTCGGTCGGCAGACAGGTGGGATGGATGAATTATGAAAAGTAACTGAGATTGTTATCTTACGAAATAAATTATTCTATTCTAAGTTCTAAAAAAACAGTCGTATTTAAATAAAACGATATATTATTCTGTATGAAGTTTAATCCAATCCCAGTGTGAGTAGAGAGAAGTAAAGGCGATGTTTCTGTTGACGCACAGCCCTCGGTCCTCGGGGTTCCCGGTTCGAATCCCGTGCAGGTGCCAGGAAACTTGCTTAGCAACGTACAGCCCTCCGTAGCTTGGACATACTGTTATATCTAGAAATGAAAGATACAAAAAAACAATTTCACTCAAAAATATCAAATTTCATTTAATAAAGAGAAAATATGCTTTATTTTTAATATTTTTATATAATATTTAATAATATTTAATATTTTTTTGCCTTTTAATTTTCATGATGGTAAGTTGGTGCGTGACCCTGCTGATCAATTGATTACAATTCACTAGGTATCACGACGTAGACCCTTGACAACTGCCTGCGCGGAGGCCCGGGTTAGATTCCCGGCCGGCGCAGACGTTTATGTGACAGATAAATGTTTTTCACGGGTCGTGCGCAATTGATGTGTAATGAGTTGTCCACGCCACCCGCGACACAGGGAATCCTAGTGCTGTTAAAGTATTTATATTTATTTATATTTTATCCATGTAGCCCGCAACATAGAGGATTATAATTCTCTAAGGATTCTAATTATAATAGACATGTTTTAGCATTACATTTCGTCCACAGTTCGTTTTTTCATGTCACTTCCTTTTACGTACGAACTTCCTACACCGCTTTTCCCAGCGTTGTGACATGGGGTCCTTCAAAAAGCGGGTCCATCGCTTCCTTCCTCGTGGGCAACGCGTTGGTGACGCCCCTGGTGCTGCCAATGTCCATGGGCGACCGTGATCACTTGTCAAGTGACGCGTCTGCTCGTTTGCCTGCTTAGGTCATAAAAACTTAACGACTATGGATCACTCAAAAGCATACCCATACCATTTCCATATACAGCACAAACAGTATCTTCTGACGTAGCCTCATCACAAGCGACTTTATCTTTTGTTTCCAGTAGAATAGGGGTGAGTTCTCCGGTAGTAGCCCATCCTGTGGTCTGAAATTACAAGTTACAATTATAAATGTGTAATCTAAAGGATTTCCCCTGCAGAGGTTGCCGCTTGGTGGAAGTAGCTGGCAATGACCGCACGGTCTACGAGATATTAAAACTTATCATTGACCCGGCGATTTGGATTTCCCTGTTGGGAATGGCAGACATTTGCGTGATTAATAAGAACAAATGCACAGAAAAACAGACAAACATTTTAAAGTTCAATAAATATCTACCATTAATATCAATGACAGCAATGTTACCCGAATGATTTGAACGTTGGACTCCAAAACAGGGGGCGTAGATTCGAATTCGCGCGCACCTCTGATTTCAGAGAAGGAAAATATTGTGGGGAAATCTGCCTGAGAGTTCTCGTCAATATCTGTCCCGACGGGAAAAGAACGCGGAACCCCTCACTTCGCAGGCAACCAACTAGGCTACGACGTCATCAATTAGTAGATTACTCACGGCCAACTGTTTTTCTCCTAATTCGCTACCAAGCGCTGCAGCTTGTACGGCATCACCAAACATCACAGGTTCTTCAGTGATAAGAATAGCCAAGTCGTGCCCCTGGTTTCTTCCCGTAAAATCTTCATGTATCATTATGCTTTTAATCTGTAACAAAATGAAATAAACAAAACGGTGTAGTGGTTCCCCTTTAACTTGGATGGAAGATTTACAAGCGTTCCCGATATTCTATCTATCTATAAGTCCTGGATACGTTAGTACGTGAAGTAATAACAGTAACCGTTGTAACTTTTAGAAGAAACAAATCACTGGGTCTTAATTCCCAGCCGGAACACACAGGTCTTAGGACTCCAGCCGTATCACCAATAAGTTATTCTCTAATGTCGTCCATGTTCATCGATCAGTTACTGTTTTAAATGTGTGATGTCTTACCCTTGCCACCGTTTCTTTATCTCCCACCGTCTTCAACGAGGTCTTGCCAAACAGAACGATCAAGTCTTCAGTCTTAACTGCGGAATTATTGTTCTGCACGCAACTTGCAGCTGAAACATCACGTTAAAATATATTAGGCGAGCAGACGAACCATTTGATCGTAAGTGGTAACTGTTAACCACCGACCACACAGCCAATAGACTCCTAATAACAGGCGAATGGCTTCTGTCAACACATCTGAATTAGAGTACCGATATATGTAAATCATGCCGTCTCATTCTTTGCCGTTGCTTAAATTAATCTATTTCTTTCCAACGTTTCGTGTGGCCTTGAATTAGCCAATCAAACATTAGGTGTCTATTGGCGGAGTGGTCGTAGCTGTTAACCATTTGATCGTATCTTCCATGTATGTCATGTCAAAGACATCACAACATGTTCATCTGAGACCGTGACCTCTTACCATACCATCCGTTGGTTCGTCTGTACGTTTATCGCCTTTTTACGTAAAATAAATCAATTTCGAGTGCGGGTTCTAAGACGTAGATGCCAGAAGCGAAACTGGGGCAGTTTCTTAATTCTAATTACATTTTTTGAAGTGAAAACTTCTTTAGCATCGTTGTGATTTGAAAGTCGATGAAATAAAAAAGCTACAATAAAAAGAGACGGACACGTTTTAACGTGGGAGAAAATGAGATAGGAAGCGTTATCCGCTTGCGTGCTCCAAGGTTGTGGTCCTAGAGCAATACCCTTCACGGCAAAGTGGCGGCTTACGTAAGCAAAGCAAAACATCAATATTTGGACTAACAGTATTCGTTTTTTTTTAATTTCACTTCTACCACGTGTGAATTGCACACGTATTACTTTTTTATTTGAATAGCCTCGTCCTTTGTTCAGTAGGGAGCACCATAAGAAGAGAGGGTCGTCTTGGACTTGAAGATTGATGAAGCCTCTTACACTGCAAAATCAAATAAGTAAATAAAAATATGATAGACCTACCAGTAACAACAGCCGTTTTCGACAGAAGTCCTCCATCGCAGTAGTAGTTGAACTGATCCGATGTGGTGTTCTTCACAAAGATGGCGGCCACCCAGGGAAATACGGTCAATGATAATTCTTCGACAAAATTGCTAGCCTGTAACATTCCAAGAGTCATTTCAATTTGGATGAATGTGTTACATTTTTGTTTAGGGATATAATAATATGTGTATTAGTACATATTGGTTACTGATTCATTTTATCGATCAAGAAGCATACGGATGACCAGCTTTTTCATACAAGTAGCTGATGAGCCACCTGGTGGGAAGTGATTACAGTTGCCTATGGATATCAGTAAATCCAAAGGAATCATCGATGCGTTGGCAGCCGAACAAGAATCGGGGCACCCGCATTATTTCTGGCTCTCCGAAACTGTCATATAACGACTTTCTAGACTTTTTAGATAACGATATAAGCTTAGAAATACAGAGTTTTGATAAAAACAAAAGACAATCGCAAAAACCATTTCAAATATAAACATAATACGCATATCATGCAATTATTTCTAATTAAAATACTTATTACGGCCTGCCACCTAATTAAACGAACCGTGGCGAGTTACAACATTGAAGTATAATATTATCATCAAAATATTTACCCATCTTATTACTAATTAAACCGTTTTTACTTACATAACCCTTTGTTTCGTCGTCGAGCGTTGAATTCATTATTTTGTTGTGTAAAGGTGAATTCGTGTCAATGTTCATATCGTTTTTAACAGTAGGTTCTAAATTAACGTATTCGTTTGTTGTGTCTCTATAGAATTCTATGTAGTCAAGTATGGGGTAATCCGTCGTGTTGTCTTCATTGTCATAATAGATAGCAGAGTCGTCCTTAGTATTTATTTCGTTCTCTCGTTCTTTTTTTGTAATATTCAATTTGTGGGATTCTGTGGTTAAACCACTTGGAGTAAATCCACTACCCTCAGAGGTAACAACTGATGGAACACTAGAAACTTCTGAATCAGTAGTAGTATAGATATTTCCATTTATAGATATATTAAAATTGAGTAAACCTGGATTCACAGTTATTGGTTTTTCAGTAATTTGATCATTAGATTTTAAGTATGCATCTTCATTTTCAAATACCCCCTCATCTTCTGGATAACCATCGCCGACATCAAATGTTTTTATATAAATTGCGGTTCCGTTATGAATTTGACTAAACAACACAGATTTTATGTCCATACTGGGATGCACTTCCAATTCTTCGTTTAGAAAGCCTGACACATCATGTAAGATCTCATCTAGTTCTTTTGTATCAAAATCCACGTTATCTGATTCCGAGTTTTTAGCAATAACCGAGTCTAAAGGAGGGGCTCTTTCGTTGAAAAATTCACTAAAAAATGTACCTAGGCATGATAAATAATCGTCACATACGCTTTTTACAGAAACCACTTTTAATACCACTATTATAATCGTTACAAGTCCTTTCAAATTCATTTTTAAATTGCTTCTACAATCAAAACGTCAACACTGAATGCGAGTTCTTAAACAAATGCATACACATCTTCGCAGTAATAATTTTGATACTTCTCTATACGGATCTCAACAGCTTTATTACAAGGGACTAAGGTTTACTTTAGTTTGTATAATTGCAGTGGGAACCTAAACAATGACCTTACCTTGAGAACATCGTGGTAAAGCTGACTTTGATGGATCGCCGTACGATTAGCGGTTAATAGGCAATTTGAGTGTAAGTAAGCTCTCAGACTTCCACTCATCAAGTCATGACGGCGCGTGAGTCAATGAATTTTCAATCTTGCAGATGTATAATTAAAGCATATGACACGCGTTTTCTTAAACTGAAATGGTCTAGACTCAAATCGTAATCTGCGCTCTATGAGTAATTTTATTGTCTGTTTTTTGAAACGACTATGATCACGATCGGATGTCAAACGGACAATGCATCTAATATTAAATATTAATAAAATTAATTTGTTCAGGTCAGGAGAACAAAAAGATTGTTAATGATAATGATGACTATTGAAATAAAGGTGGGTCATTCGTGATATATGAAGTTAAGCAACGTCTGATGTTCGGTTACAGGTTTTGACGTGACAACGTCTTATAATTCGGTGGCACGCATGAAAAAACATGACTCATGCGTTACCGTCGTTACCGTTGGTGAATTATTATACCAGCGCCATCTATGTATTGTGCAGTGAACAATTATTCATTAAGTTCGATTGGGTCCATTTATCGATGGAGGAAGGCTGGCTGAGCTGGTAGTTCACTCGCAGTACACTAGATGGCGTTGAGTAGTGGGGCGCTATAATTCTGAATCACGCTAGTAAGGGTTTATGTAGGATGTATAAGTATCCAGCATTCATTTTTAATAAATGACTTAACTTGTATTGAAAAAGTGTTCTTTTATTGTGCTTGCCTACTCATTCAAAGGAAATTATTTTCTTAAGACGTTGTCACGTTCAACTATCGTCAGTAAACCGACTTTACAGACAACCAATTTTTTAGTTTAGTTAGTCCTCGAGGGTAGCATCTATGACTGAATCGGACCGAGACTCTTATGAACAACTACTAACTGGACTATTGCATACATTACCTACATTTGACGACCCCCTCGCCTAGTAAGTAGTGACCCTGCCAGCGAAGCGAGGGGTCCCGGATTCGACTCCCGGCCGGGGCAGGTATTTATGTTATTACACAATTATGTCAGTGATGTATTATTTGTGTTGTGACGTTATCCATGCCACCCATGAGCGTGACACAAGGGAACCTACTGCGGGGGTATGAGTGTGTTTATGTTTATTTATTTATACCCAAGCAAATGAAGTAATGGTTATTAAATTTTAATATATACATAGTACATAATTATGTGATTATACACTTACATACAACAAGGAAGAAAATAAGTGAATATTAAAACGAAACAAAAAGATTAAACATTTATTACCTCCATCGAACGTTCTTTCACTCCAAAGTCCCCCGCCAGCATTTCCACGTCCTCTGTCCTGGTCGTTAACTCACTTTCTCCTATCAAATCCTTGATCAACTTTGGTTCTCCAAGATCAAAGAAGTAATCCACCCTCACAGTTTTAATTGGAACTTCGCTATAATCGTCTTCTATGCTTCGTTTCTTCTTTTCGAAGTCGATATCGTCCAACGTAAGCTCACCGTCTGTGTCGAAATCTACGGTAGATTCACCATCATAGTTATCTGTCGTTGTGTATTCTGTATATTCTTCGGTTGGTTTAACTTCAATCACCACGTAATTCAGTTCGGTTATCGTCGGTATCCGTTTTATGGTTATATTCGCATTTATATAATTGTACACATCCGACCAATATTTCGTACTGTATAAAGTTAATGACACCATGAACAACATCACAAATATTATCATTAAAATCAACAGTCTTATAATTAACTTCAATAACGACAATTTTAATTTCATTTTGTTATTTTAAATCGTAACACTGTTTTGATATGTTATCCGCTACTGATGAGTCGATGTGTATGAAGACTAAGATGTACTGGGTGGTTTTTTCTATGGGAACATTTAGATTCCGTATTTGGGTTAGCGAAATCGTTATATGTATAACAATAGGTCGTAGAATAAATATTGAATAACAATTGTAGTATACAACACTCTTATGGTTTTCAAGGCTATAGGGCCTCATATAATAATTACTAGCGACCCGCCCTCGCTTCGCTTCGGGAAACTTATTATCAAGTGCTTAAATATAAAGTTTCATGGTTCTTTAAGAGATGGCGCTAGGCCGATGGCGTTCTTATTCTTTAAGTTAGGAAGGTTCACCCCTAGATGGCGCTGTGCTTAAAACCCGAAGAAATCCCATACAAACTTTCAACCTCTATTTCAACCTCTTCATCCCTTTTTGTCGCAATAAAAGGTAGCCTATGTCCTTTCTCAGGGTCTAAAGATTGTCTGTGTCAAATTTCATCAAAATCGGTTGAGAGGTTTAAGCGGGAAAGCCACGCAGACAGACAGACAGACAGACAGACAGACAGACAGAGTTACTTTCGCATTTATAATATTAGTAGGGATAAAATATACTTCTTAATATGATTTCTCATGTTAATGATCGGTAAACAAGACAGGTCATAGAATGATTAGTTGTCAGCGTTGAACATTGACCAATGCCAGTTGCATCACTGACGCATTACTGGTCTAGGAAAAAGTGGAACTTATTTCCCGCTTTCCAACACTGTATTTGAAACATTTCTCAAAAATCACTTTGAAGGAGTGGCACACTCTCTGCTAACTGGACTAACCAACCTAGTGCCGATTTGATGTTCTATATCGGTCACAGTTGTTATGGTCGGGAGCGGAATGGTGGGCGTGCATGCTCGTTTACTATAAGAAATTAATAAAAACAATATCAATAGTTCGACAACTGTCAATTTTAATTTTCCAATATTTAATTCAATTTCTTTTCATCTTCACTGTTTATACATTTTTCATATTCTTCCATGTCTAATTTCTCATTATAATTTAAAAGAACTTTCACATTTTCATTTTCTTGGCCCTTATTAGCAATCCTGTGGAGAATATTATTTTATTAAAAAATGTTAACTCGTTTAAGTTATTACACCTTGTCAACTCTCATCGAAATCCATGTCGATTCAGGTATATTTAATATTATGCATAAATAGATAAATATTGCGCACAAAAATCAGTCACAACCAAATGGTTTGATCGTTGGACTCCTGAATAGAACTCTTATCAAATAATGCACGCACCTCTAATTTTCAAAAATGATTTGCGTATTAGAATTTAATTATCACTTGCTTCGGCGAAGAAGACCATTGTGAGGAACCCTGCACACTTTAGAGTTCTCCATAATATTCTCAGAGGTGTGTGAAGTCCACCAACCCGCACTTGGCCAGCGTGGTGGGCTATGGCCTGTACCCCTCACATTGTGATAGAAGACCCGTGCCCAGCAGTTGGACAATTATGGATTATGATGATGATGATGATGTCAGTTTTAAGTCAAATAATTACCTTTTGAAGATGATATCAAATAAATTGACCGCGGGAGCTTCCCAGAACAGCCATATGAGAAGACTCAATGTGTAGGTCATAGCCATCATACCAAATGTTGAAAACAACTGGAAAATTATAAATTATAAGCTTAAATTATATTATTACAAGTTTAAAAATAGATCATTTATGTAAATAATGAAGTGGTACAGACAGAGCCTATATGTAAGCGAAAGGCCTTGTAGGTAGGTAGTGTAACAAATATTATCTACTCTGTGGCCTGCGATTCCTCGTCTGTTGTTTAACATGGCACAAGAATCCTTTCTTGTGCCATGTTGCATGCCATGCCATAGTTTGGTTTGGAGTCCAAACCTTTAACTCGATGATAATTTGAGTGCCTTACACTCATGTTATACTTGCAGCTCTCACAGTCCAGCGGCTTACGTCGACCCTAAATGATGGACGACAGCACGATGAATGATCGATGTATTTGGATGGATATCCGCAAGTGGCAAAGGTTTTTTGATCGTTTCCAAGCTTCGGACGGCACGTAAAGCGGTTGGTCCCGGTTGTTATCGATCGATAGCAATGATTAAGCCATGTCGTAGGCCTTCGGGCCTTGTAAACTTCCGGAACTTCGGTTGGCCACTAACCCCTCCACCAGGACAGGAACCGGATCAGCATGGTGAAGTATGCTCTTCTTCTCAGTAGATACGTTCTTGTCAGAACGATTGTGGCCATCATGAGCTACTTTTGGGGCTGGTGTCAATCGCCTCACGATGTCTCGCCATCTCTCAGTCATATACAGGGTTCTAGCCTTCCTCAATGACGAGGAGAGGTGCTCAGTAGTAGGCCATTAATGGGTTGAAGCCAAATGGATCCTTACATCATCGCCAGCGTGACTCCACAGCGGGACTCGGGACATTGCCGCGAACTTCAGCGTGAATATCAAATGGGTCAGGTACACGCCGTATGTCAGCTTGCTGAGCGGAACAAACGCCGACCAGCTCAGAGCGTCACCGACCAATGCTGAAACAACATTACGTCTGGATATCAAAAAATCTTACTACATACATAGAGACTAATTTAATGTAAGAAAATACTTCCAAAATATTTATATGTTATACATAATTATATTATGTGTACATAGCAAAAAAATATTATTCACAGGCACATGGTATAATTTTTTTCTTATTTTTTTGGTATTGTGCTTTTTTGTGTATTTAGTTTTATACTATGATCTATGACGTCCGATAAATAATTTGAATTTGAATTAGTGTTAAAGCAATATACTTACGCAATGAGCCATATTCGCAAATGACGATTAGGAACCCGATGAGTGCTGCGAAACCGTTTCTCCTCATTACTGAAAATATGGCACCCTCCAGGGGTCCGTATTGGCGCCCGTGGTATATACCGGATAAACAGTATAGCGATGCGAACATTGATACAAATATGAAGAACGCCAGCACAGAAGATTTCTGGAAGAAAAAATATCGATGGTAAAGGTCCATAAGATACGAGCATGTGTGTGCAAATGTGTGGGTGAAATTCTTACCCTAATATTATGTTTTTGTTACACCCCAGAAAACAAGTTGGTAATTATAACAACCTGTTTTGCTTAGTAAATTATAAATAATTTGTTCACTGTGTTGTTAACGGTTGAAAAGTGTTCCCTTTCTGAAGCCGATCCTGTGCGTAGTATCCGGTCATACTAGTCATAAAATTGCATCGTCATCAGAGCTTAAGCATATGAAACATTTTAATCCGTAAATAGAAGAAGTATTCTATCCAATTCAGCATGCAAGATTTGACCCAAATATTCATACAAACATTGCAGGTTAAATAAAAGATTTTAAAAATGTTTTAAGATAGGTCTGGGGACATTAAAACTCAAATGATCTTACAAAAGACAGGATTTTGGTTTAATTTTTCCTTTAAATATAATTATGTGTTTTATGTAAAATATGAGTAGGGAATCACGTTAGCGTCTTGTACCTATATGTATATGCGAGGGAAGTAAAAAACTTCGATAGCGTGATTATTATTATTATTAAAGGTTACCTTAGACATGACATTCTTGTAGTTCTCAGACGGGAACCGAGCCATCAGGTACCCGATGGCCAGACCAACGAAGTAAGGTCCGGCGCGGAGGTGGGTGCGGACGTACGCCGGGTCCCCGATAAGGTACTTGCGGTAGTTATCAGTGATTCTGTAAGCAATGACCAACTGGTTGAAAGACAGGTAATAAGTTTACAGATTTATTTGGAACAAAATCAAGGGTTTGCAAAAGGTTTAACAATGATCGTTTTTGAGTAAAAAAGTGTTGCCGTGATCAATGCCCTCCTTTAATGCTATGGCACAGAGTTCAGCAAACAATAGTACGTAACGTAATGTTATAAACGTAACAACAAGAAAATAAAACAGAGATAAATAGAGATTTTTGTGGCCGTCTTGGCGGTTATCCCAGTGTCCAAAGGTTGATTGGCAGATAATGCTTTAGCATTATGTCTTATACGTTATGGTACAGAAAAGTCAAAATAAATAAATTTAAACTAGATATGTTATTAGGCAAATAAAACAAACATTAAGTGTATTTAAAAGCGTGTGCGTGTGTGAGTCAATCAGTATTTGTTATTTACCAATTTCCAAAACAAAAATATTTTGTGAAACTTACCCAAAGTTGAAAGATGTTAACGATCTACCGTTATACATGTATCCGTATATCATTGGGATGACAAGAGATGCGACGGCACAGACGGAGTACACCTTGAGGCCAGCTTTTGGACTCCTGTGGTACACCCAACATATCAGGACCCCGACTACGAATAGATGAAAATCACATGCCAGTGACCATAGGACTACATAACCCTGCAACAATTTTAATGAAAGCAATTCCAATTTGTTAATACAAGCTAAATATCGTAGAATAGGAGTATAATACTATTTATTTACGAAAAATGAAAATGAAAAGTTACAGTTAGCACAGGGTATAATTAATAACGTTTGTAGTTATTAGGTTTAGTAGGTAATCTACAGACCAGGTGGACATATCAGTCCATGAAGCTGAAAAAGACAGCGGGCATCCGTTGGATTCAGAAGGCTTAGGACCGGTCAGAGTGGCGCAAGTTAGGAGAGGCCTATGTCCAGCAGTGGACGTTGAAAGGCTGATGGATGGATGGGTGAATAGTAATCCGGCTTTAATTTTGTTTTTATCTACTAGGTAGGTACAATAGCAAGAGAATCTTACAGTGTGCTCAGTGTCGCCGTAGTTGCTCATCATCAGGACATCTTTCCACCAGTTCGTCGCCCAGGCCTCCAGTTCAACATTGATGTACTTGTTATACATTGGTCCTTTGTCGCCGGAGCGATAGATTATCGGCAACATCAACAAGATCAGAAATAATGAACATATTAATCTGGAATAAGTAGGGATAAGTAGGTATCTGGAATAGTATAAAACAAAGTCCCTTTGTATGCTTAGATCTTTAAAACTACACAACGGATTTTGATGGGTTTTTTTTTTAATGAATGATTCAATGAATGAATGATTCAAGAGGAAAGTTTATATGTATAATATATTAAAGTTTTTCGCAAACAATTTTGGACTTGGGTACTAAGGGACAGGTTTCTCGAAGCGAAGCGAGGGCGGGTTTACTAGTTTAAAACATAATTGAAATAAGCTTTTGTTTGTTAACGCGTAGAGGTGACCAAGTTTGGGGTCCAATCTTCTTCTTCACAACCCACTGTTGGCACTCCTCTCACATTGTGAGAGGTCCAGGCCATAGTCCACAAAGCAGACTTGTGATCTACGTACAACGCAAACTGGGGGAACTCTTAGGTATGTGGGATTCCTTAGTATGTTTTCCTTCACTGAAGAATATGATAAAATATTAATTTTATTAATAAAAATGTGCCTATCAAGGCACACTTTTAATTGTAAAATATAGGTGCGGAGGAAGAGTCCAACCTAGACCTCCCTGATGGGGAGTTAATAAATCATATTAATAATTGTATACTGTTCTAGAGTCATCAAAACATACCTGACGTAGCGCCTCGCTATTACAAGGAATGGATTGAAACTTTTCATTTTGTTCTCCATGACGCACTTGGCTAATAGAAGACCGGACATCATCAAGAATATGTCTACAGTTATATCAACATTGAAAATAGAACAATTAATAGAGTTGTCCCACTTCTGTAAAAATAGTAGGTTTATTAAACAGGTACTGTATAATCTTACGACTTTAGGGTCAAGCATAAATTAGTAACGGCAAATGTTGTGGTATCACCATCGGACATCAACCAACACCAAAGCCATTGCTGGCGTGGTTACAGACAAAAAGGAAGCGTGGATTTCCAAATCGAGTCAGCAAACCAGCTTCTCAATTGCTGTCTATTGACATTAGCCAGGCAATAAAATCATTACCTTTTAGACTAGTCATTGTTTACCTTGTCAATTTCTCCAGCATTCCCAACGCCAAATACTTGTTTAGTGAGCCACAAATGACCGGAAGCAACGAAATAGGCTGTGACCACTCGAATGCCCAGCACAGATCTTAGTGATTTGTCTTCCACCTTCATCAGCCGTTCTGCGTTTGATTTTATGTAGAAAGCCTTAGCGAAATCTAAAAAATATAATTATGTTCGAACAATTCTCTTTATTTTTACAACGCCTAAATCACTCGTCTCTTCTCTTCTTTAAATCTTACTCGTCCGGTAAATGTTTTATAATTATTTATTATGTATTCCGTTTATCATCATTAAGCAAATTATAAAGCGTAGTAGCCATGTAGAAGATTTTTTAATTTAAAGAAATGCAGAGGAAGAAAGTTTAAGGCGTCGTCCTAATCTGTATGTTTGAAATCTGTATGTTTGAACCCATCGCATGACGAAAACGCATCGCGCCATCGTACGATCGCTGCCAATTAGGACGACGCCTAAAATGCGAGGAAATGATTGCGACTAGGAAAACGTTTGACGCTATTTTTAGTAATTAAGTAAGCTCGTCTTGATCAAGATTGTTATAGACCCTCTGAATCCAGCGGTTCACCGCTATACTCTTCTGGTCATCAGTCCACCTGGTCGGAGACCTGAGATTCCTTTGTACTTATCTATATTCTATATCTATACTAATAATAAATCTGTAGCTGGTCGCTGTATGTACATAGAAAATAGAAAAACTTACTTATTTTTAACGCAATAGACCCAAAACAATGATTTTAGAATTTTTATCTGTTGATTGTGACTTTGTACGCGGTAATCTCCGAAACAGCTTCACTTAATATTTAGTGTTTGTTTTATTTCAATCGGGTGAGAAATAAAAGAGTTATGTCCGTTTAAAGAATCATGCCTAACAATTTCTTAATATGCGTACTAAGATGCTTCCAGAAACAAAGCAAAGGCGGAGACACAAGCAGGGAAATATAAATATCTTATTACTTGTAACTGATGTTGACTCAGCTCCTTCAGAACCCACGTACCAAGTGCACAACAGTGTAATAATAATGAGTAAAACAGCGATTGACCTAAAAAAATAAACATGTTGAATTAGGTATCAGAAGAATAAATATTGAACAAAATGGTTCTCTTCTCGTTTAAGATAAAGGTATATTATTTTGCAAATAGCGGACAAACGAATAGACGATTCGCCGAATAATCTAACGTTGTCAACAAGAAAGAAAGAAAAATTAAGGAAAATAACTTAAGAATGATAAGCATGAGAATATTGACAAAGCAATGTTACGTGTGTATTACAACGTACATTATCTTAAGTATATTGTGGAACTACTTACATAAACACATATTCATAAAGTCCTTTCTGTCGCACTTCACCGGCTACCTGACAGTACTTAGGATTCACGGTGACATTATATTTAGTGTTGATTTGTCCCAGGTGGGACGATTTGAATATCGCTTCGGCGAACTTAGCGATTGACTTTGGCTCGCAAACAACTGGCGCGCATATTCCCCAAGCCACATTGTTATAAGTCAGACCGTGTTTGGTTCGTAACTGAAAATAAATCGGTAATAGTAGGTATACACGGATGTTGCGATGATTGACATATGAATACTCTTCAGCATCAGATGCTATAGAAAGATATTTTTTGTCGAAACAAGTTATTACAGACCATCGAGATATAAGTACTAACGTACTAGAGAAGCTACGTCAAATAACTGAATTGTTCTATTCTTCGTAATTTGAATCTCTAGTTCGCTGCAGCGCTAAAATAATAACAATTCGTCGAAACCGAAATCTAATTTACCACAGCGCTAGATTTGCTACGGAAGTGTATTTATTCTCGGCAAAAAGGTTATAAGCGCCATGTAAATCACGGCACTTACGCGAGCGACTGAGTGAGGTGCGGCGACGATGCGGCGCGATCGCCGCAGTTGATCGAGACAAAGTAGGAATTTACGGTGTCTTCTCTAGTACGTTAGTACTTAAATCTCGATGTTACAGACACTTTTCCAAAGTACAAACTGCATCATGGATTCAGTCACAGAACAGAGAGACAAGTTTTCCGTGGATTCAGTACAATCCCTTTTTATAAAAAAAATCTGACAACGAGAAGACGTTGCTGGTAAGCGTCACTCGTTCACATGTCACCGTCACTCGACATCAGTAACTAGCCTAGACTCAATCACGAAAGCCAGGTTTCACAGAGATATATTACTAGTAATAATTAATATATAGGGAGGCCAGCCATTTGATTGGGATCAATGTCCTAGGTCACCCAGGGCATAATACCATGAGTAGTCTCAAGAAAAGAAGCAGCAAGCAACATCCCAATTCAATTAATCCAATTTTAATGTTAATTGGATTGGTTTAAAATCTGTTCTTAGTTGTTAACCTAATTAGTAATTTGTTAGACTAACCCGAATAAACTTCTGAACAGAACCGTGAAGATCAATTTCGGTAACTCCAGGGTCTAACTCTGAAAGCTTAATTTCTGCTAGACAGTACTGCGTCCTCCATTCTGGATGGTCCTTCCACGGCAAGTTTATACACTGGTCGTAGTTCCCCAGGTGATTGCGCGATCCATAAAGTTGGCCCACAGGGAACTGCATGGAATCCCAAACTGTATGATACAAATAGTTACTGTATTAGATTGCCTGGTTTTCTGTCTCTGACAGATCTGATCATCCACATTTAGGTACTAGACGGACTACTTACTAGACTTGATACACGTTTAAACTGAAAACATGCAAGCAAACGGACGATGGACCCGTGTACCTACTTTATTTTACTTTAGCTTCTTAATTTTACCGCTTCTATTACTAATCTAATGCTGTTACTGCGAAGTAATACTTACTCCAAGTTGCCCAAAGTGTTGAGTTCTGAACATTTCTAACAATTTTCAGCAACTGCTTCAAACATGGCTTCTCGTTATCTTCCCAGTTCTGATGGAGAAGATCTTCTTCTACCGCATGTAAATAAGAGAACCTGCCATTTCTTCTGTAGTCCCTGAACTCCACGCCGTCTGATTTATTAGGGGCTGCATCATTTTCTAACAAGATAATTGAGATTAGGTTATTTATTTATGACACATTTAATACACAACTATTGAAACATAATGCTAGAGAGTAATAAATATATTAGTGTACCCATAATTATAGGGTGCCACATTATCATTATTTATAGCCTTTACATTGGTAATTGTAATAAAAATTAAGACACATAGGAGGAAAAAGACACTAGCACAATCATATAGATCTCGAGAGCAGACTCGCTCTCTACCCTTTTTTGTATATTTTTGACCTAGACTAATCTAACCCCGACCCGACTTCTCGTAGCTGCGTGAATCCGTGCTATTCTGACGAGAAAAAAATGACGTCTTTTCGTAAAGTGATTATGGGGCAGGGGGGCTCGATGCAAAGCCCCCCGCCAATAAAGAAGACCCGCAATTCTTGAAGGACAGTTTGTTAGGTTTTGATTAGGCTCTAGGTATTTTTACGCGAAAAAAAGGGGTTGAGTAGTCCCCCCGCGAAACGGGGTTCCGTCGGCATCTGTGACGAAATCACACCCACCTGATAGTAAATGGCGATGAAGTATACATGAAGAAACTTAGGAACTTCATGGAACTTCTTGAAACCAAACAGTGGTAGTAGTAGACTAATATAGTCAGTAGGTACTTACGATTTATATTTTTGGAAGAAAACTCATCTGCTCTGGCTAAAATTTTCTCTTCTGTAATACTCTGGGTCTCAGTAACAGGGACGGTTGCAGTAGTAACTGTAAGAGTTAAATGAACAGTTGATGTTGTCCATGCTGCCCGCTGCACAGCCAACCCCGGTGCTGGGGTGTGAGTGTGCCAGTATATGTTTATGAATTTACATGAACTTTATTATCAATCAAACAATCAATCAACATCGTTATTGCGGAAAACGGGTATAATTATTGTCAGATGTTATGCAAAATGTCAGTAAAAATATTAAATAACCTCCGTATTCCCGCCGCACTTGGCCATGCAATACTGTCATAATTATAATCTTTTAATAACATGTCACAGGAGTGGGCTGTGGGTAAGGGATTGGAAAGGAATAAGGCTGGCTTCAATTGATGAAGTTTTGTTCACACCACAGGATAACACTCGCGACACTGATGCGACGACTCGACACTGCACTGCACTTCACTTTACTGCTCTTCCTTATTTTTCTTCCTGTTCTTCTTCATCTTGATCAGGAGGTCAAGGTTTCCATTAATTATTACCATGAAATATCATGTCAGTATTCATCATCATCATCATCATTACAACCCATTACTGTCCCACTGCTAGGCACGGGTCTCCTCTCACAATGTGAGGGGTATGTAATGTATGTAATGTCAGTATTATATACCCTTTTTTCGAAATTTGCGCAGACGCAGGAGTATGAAATTTGGCACATAAGAGGAGTGCAGAATACTAATATTTTGTATAAATAATTCATGAAAAATACATTAAATTGATAAATCATTATGTTCATTGTACGTGTAGTGTCAATGTAAAGTATCCGTTTGACAGAATGAATTACGGTCGAATTTCGAGCATAGAGCGGGTAGTTACCCGCTCTATAGTATAAAAGTTAGTTATAATAATTTAATAAAATTATTATTATTGACACTTATTATTAATTATATTGTGTCATCCGTCCTGATTACCTTTACCAAAAATGGTTACCTTTAACCAAAAATAATCGATCACTTACCCACTAATAACACAAGCAACGCTTTCATTGCGCGAATTATATTTTAACATATATCGTGATGATATAATTATCTACTGTCTTACTTGAACGAACATTCGAAGTAATCTTTGGACATTGCCACAACACTTCTTATATGTTTAAAGTTTGCTATAGATTCACGGCCGCGGCCGTAACCAGGGGGGGCATTGTAGGGCAATGCCCTACCTTGAAATCACAATGCTACCTAAAAGAAACCAAAAACCCATAAATTACTAATATTACTTGGTTTGTTCATAGTTTGAGAAAATAAAATTAGTAATAGGTATCTAAACCTAGAGGTCAGTGATATACATGGTGATTGATTTAGAAGCCCGTAGGGCAGTTCAATTATGATATTTTTTTTATTTCCCTACCTGTAACCAATGTTGCCCTACCTCACATTCGACTATAGCTATAACTCTGCATATAGTGTACAGGTTTGATAGAGGGCTTTACTGACGCTTTTGATATAAATATGCCAATAATGTACCTACGTAGGCTGAACACAGTTATACATTTTTAAATCTTAAATATATTTTGTCCGTGTATATGTCACTGAACTAAACTATTACTACTACTAAACTAAACGGTTGGACCGATTTTGAAGAAACGTTTGTCGAGTGTACACACACAGTAGGAGAAAGGATTTAATAATCACACACAGTCATCAATTTTATAATATTATTGGCAGACTTAAGGTTTTTTTCTACCGTACGTCGCATGGCAGGTCATTTGCTCCTTCGATTTAAAACATAATATATTTAAATTAATTTAAAATACCTACCTACCTTGCGGAATTTAAATTTTTTATTTGAGTTACTTTTTGCAACCTTACTATTTGCAATTTGGTAAAATATTTGCAATAAATTTATATTACTCGTACTTAAAATGCGACGTTAATCTGCGTATTTTTTATGAATACATTTATTTTTGAATCATATAAAAGGACGACAAATGGAACCATTGCTGTCTGTCTATCACAGGGTTTTTGAAAGGAAATAAAATTTCTGTATACATTGACTTATGCCGTACACACCTAAAATATTCACAGAACGCGTTGGCCGTTATACCAAAAATTATAAAAAAGTTAATTTTCATACAAGTACACTTAAAAGTGATGTTTTTCTACATTCTCTCTTGTTATTGACGAAATCTAAGATTAGAAATTAGATTAAATTTGGACGTTTGAACCCTTCATTTGCGACTTCGACTTGTACTTAACCGTTTTTTTGCAACTTTTTTCCATGGATATCCACAGTAGATACGAGTATCTGTGAAGATCATTTCGCTCAAGGTCCAACAATATAATTAGTATTTACCTAATATTAATTATTTAAATCTATAAACAAGCTAACAATTTTGCACAAATCGAATGCAATTTGTGTTGTAATGTCCTAAAACAGTACAAAAATGAAAAAAAAAAAAACAAAACAACCATTCTTCAACTAACGTACGTATAAGTTCTACTACAACTAATGTTCTGACAATAACAATGTTGCTAACCGGACTAACTATCCCAGTCCCCATATATGAGTCTTGTTCTAAGTAGGTCGCAGTTGTCATGGGCGGCAGCGGAAGGTGGTGCTGCATGCTCTATTGCTATTTTAAATGAATAAAAAAATCAAGAATTCGATAATTGTCAAGTTGCATTTCCATATATTTAATTCAATTTCTTCACATCTTCACAATTAATATATTTTTCATATTCTTCCATGTCTGATTTCTCATTATACTTTAAAATAATTTTCACTTTTTCATTTTCTTGGCTCTTATTAGCAATCCTGTGGAAAATATTATTTTATTAAAAAATGTTAACTTTAAATTATTACACCTTGCCAACTCTCATCGAAATCCATGTCGATCGAGGTATGTATATTAAATATTATATTGTTACTAGCGACCCGCCCTCGCTTCGCTTCGGGAAACTTATTCCTTCGGTTTGCAAAGATTTAGTTATATATTTTGGATAATTCACACTATATCTTTATAAATTATATCCTATGGGCTATTCTGATGTGTAAGCTATATTATTGTAAAGTTCCAGAAAAATCCATTCGGAAGTTGTTGCGTGAAAGAGTAACAAACATTCATACATCCATACAAACTTTCGCATTTATAATATTAATAGGATAGAGTAACATTGTTTATTGTACACAAAAATCAGTAATCACAGATCACACACAGTGACTACCAAGTAGTATGAACGTTGGACTCCCGTTGGCCTGAGTTCGAATCCCGTGGCGTACGCACCTCATTTCAAAAAGGATGTGTATATTATAATTTAATTGTCACTTGCTTCGGTGAAGGAGAACGTCGTGGGGAAACCTGCACCTGAGATTTGTTCTAACTTTTCTAAAAATGTATGATTTCCGCCAATCCGCACTTGGCCAGCGTGGTGGACTATGGCCTATACCCCTCACGTTGTGAGAGGAGACCCGTGCCCACCAGTGGGTCAGTTACGGATTGCGATGATGATGATGATTTATTACCACTTTTAATTTTTTTTTACACCACCTACCTACCACCAATCAAAGTTCGCTTAGTATCGATATTGGTCGTCAAATAATTACCTTTTGAAAATCATATCAAACAAATTGACCGCGGGAGCTTCCCAGAACAGCCATATGAGAAGACTCAATGTGTAGGTCATAGCCATCATACCAAATGTTGAAAACAACTGGAAATTTAAATTAAAATTAACAAATGAGAAATATAATTGGGACAATTTAAATTAACAAATAAGATTATATTATTATAATCTAAAAAATCATAAGAAATCGAAGCCCGGTTAAGCAACAACTAGCGCGGTAGCTAGTTGGATGGGTTGGATGGGCACGGTATGTCACGGTATGAGGAGAGACCCGTGCTCAGTAGCAGGCGATAAATGGGTTGAAGCCAAATGAAGCCTTACATCGTCGCCAGCGTGACTCCACAGCGGGACTCGGGACATTGCCGCGAACTTCAGCGTAAATAACAAATGGGTCAGGTACACGCCGTATGTCAGCTTGCTGAGCGGAACAAACGCCGACCAGCTCAGAGCGTCACCGACCAACGCTGCAACAACATTACGTCTGGATATCAAAAAGTACCTAATAAAAATGTAATGTGTCTACCTATTTCCATTCAAGAGATAGAGCCGCGACAGACAGACAAACATTAGAGGCATATTCATAGGCTTCCGTTTCTTACCATTTTTCAATTTCATTTGTAAGAAAATACTCCCAAATTATCTATGTGTTAACATAGCAAATAAATATTATTCACATGTACTATTTTTTTTGTGTTGTGCTCTTTTGTGTAATTGGTAATATGCTCGGGCCACACTAACGAAATCGTCAACGTCAACGGCAATGCCGAACATCGCGATAATTATTACGATAAAATTAACGCGTTATGTGAGTGGCTACACTTGACTGTCAAACGTGACTGCCCATGACTGTGGTGTGGCCGCTTCAACGCATTAATTATCGCGTTAACCAACGGCAAACGGCAATGTGAATGCCGTTGTGAAATTATCGCGTTGAGTCGTGGCTACACCTACGATCATCGCCATAATTAACGGCATTTCCCGTTAGTGTGGCCCGAGCATTAAAATGGTTTAAACTTTTAAACTAACATACTTACTTAGAATTTGATTTACGAGTAGGTATTGTTAAAGTAATAATATAACTTACGCAATGAGCCATATTCGCAAATGACGATTAGGAAGCCGATGAGTGCTGCGAAGACGTTTCTCCTCATTACTGAAAATATGGCACCCTCCAGGGGTCCGTATTGGCGCCCGTGGTATATACCGGATAAACAGTATAGCGATGCGAACATTGATACAAATATGAAGAACGCTAGCACAGAAGATTTCTGGAAGAAGAAATATCGATGGTAAAGGTCCATAAGATACGAGCATGTTGTTGACTTCTTGCCCTAATATGTTTTTGTTACATCCCAGTTGAAAAATTAAAAACAAGTTGTTAATTATAACAACCTGTTTTTGCTAAGTAAATAAAACTTAGATAGCGTGGTTCAGGCTTGTCATGACGCCACCGAATGAGTTGAGTGCAAAGTCGCCACAAGGTTACCTTAGACATGACATTCCTGTTGTTCTCCGACGGGAACCGAGCCATCAGGTACCCGATGGCCAGACCAACGAAGTAAGGTCCGGCGCGGAGGTGGGTGCGGACGTACGCCGGGTCCCCGAGAAAGCTCTTACGGTAGTTATCAGTGTATCTGTAAGCAATAATCAACGTGTTGAAAGTCTAATAAATAAGTCTAAAGTCTTTAAAGATTTATTTGGAACAAATCAAGGGTTTTCAAAAGGTTTAACAATGATCCTGCATGAGTAAAAACTGTGGTGCAGTGATCAATCATCAATGGTCTACACAGAGCTCTACGCAAATGCTAATACACATAGTTACAGAATTAATCAAATAATAGATTAAAACAGACATAAAACTAAACACTAGGCAAGAAGTACAAAATAATTGGATAGCTGTCTGTATATAAATGTGTATCAATCAGTATTCACGTTATTTTTTACCAATTTCCAAAACAAAAATATTTTGTGAAACTTACCCAAAGTTGAAAGATGTAACAGCTCTACCGTTATACATGTATCCGTATATCATTGGGATGACAAGAGATGCGACGGCACAGACGGAGTACACCTTGAGGCCAGCTTTTGGACTCTTGTGGTACACCCAACATAGCACGACTCCGACTATGAAAAGATGAAAATCGCATGCCAGTGACCATAAGACTGGATAACCCTGCAAAAATTTTTATACATATAAGAAAGATGAAAAAGAAGAGGATAAAGATGTAGAAAATAAGGCAAAGAATGAAGTGATTATTAATTATAATTAAGTTTAATGTATAAATGTTTCTAAATTTGAATTAACTGATCAACTTTTGGGTTCGGGTCTCCTATCACAATGAGTAAGGTTAAGGTCTTTGACATTGTGAACTTGGCACCGGAAAATGACATTGGAAAATTTATTGCTTATACTTATTTGTACTAACTAGTTTTTGTTTCTAATAACTCCATTGACTTTTTATTACTAAGTAACTCGGAAAATTTTAGCGGACTTTAATCAAATTAGCTCCAGTCTAGACACCAACCTGCACGACGCACTACATGCTGCCAAAGACAGAGATAAATGGCGTAAAACTAGGCAAAAAATCATTCCACTCTTAGGGGTTCACGACCCTCAGTATTTAGGAAACGACGTAAGGAGGAGGTATTAAAAACTTTTTCGTTAGTAAATAAGAAAAAAAATGTTTATTATACATTCGATTGTCCATTGTAGTTACATGTAGTATAATATATGTTTTTGTTTTAGTAGCCAAACAAAAAATTAAGCGGACTTTAAAAAAAACCCAGCCCCCGGTTCTGACAAACCCAAGGTGTTTTATTGGCTCTTAAAAGACATCGTTTGTAGTTGATCGTATGTAGATATATTTTCGTTTGCAATTACGAAACAAACAAATAAAAATTGTTGTTCAAATTAGGAAAGCAATGCTCAAAATTTTTTTCCCTTTTTCCAATGTCGGGTGCCAATTTCACAAAGCCGGTAATAGTCCGCCACACTGACATTTTGACGCTACAAAAATAACCTTAAATCGTTTATTTTTTATTTCATTTACTCTAAAAGTTGATAGCCAGGCAGGTAAAGTACTTTGCCACCAGCTAATAATAGTTGGATTTATATTCTAATCGGTTTTTTTATTGACTTAAGATTGCAAACGAACATGCACCACCCTCCCGCCGCCGCCCATGACAAGTGTGACAAACACAGAACAAAACTATATAGTCGGGACTAGAATGGTTAGTCCGTATGGTAGTCTCGTTGTAATTAAAACACAGACGGATTAAAATGATCACCTCTTAAATAATGTAACTGGGTCCACACTTTTCAAACTGGAACATAATTTCTGTTAAAACAATTATTTCACTTTAGAAATGGCGGGCTTATGTCCAGCAGTGAAGAAGAAGAAGAAGAAGAAAGATCCAGAAGAAAGTCCACGGATGGATAGTAATCCAGCTTTGATTTTGTTTTCACCAACTCTCGCACGCCATCTTTACGGTAGAATAGCAAAAGAAGCTCACAATGTGCTCAGAGTCGCCGTAGTTGCTTATCATCAGGACATCTTTCCACCAGTTCGTCGCCCAGGCCTCCAGTTCAACATTGATGTACTTGTTATACATTGGTCCTTTGTCGCCGGAGCGGTAGATTATCGGTAACATCACCAGGATCAGAAGTAACGAACACACTAATCTGAAATTTTAAAAATAATTTAAATAAGCTTTGATCTGTTACCGCGTTGTGGGGACCATCTTTTGGGTCCATTCTTTTTCCTCACAACCCACTGTTGGGACTCCTTTCACAATGTGAAGGATGCAGGCCATATTCCACAAAGCAGACTTGTGATCTACGAAGAACGCAAACTGGAGGAACTCTTAGGTTAGCAGGTTGCTTCACGATGCTTTCTTTCCTTCACCGGAGCATATGATAAAATTAATAGGCACATCCTAGGACATTTAGGTTTATAGGACAACCGAAACCCCCCTGATCGAGAGTCCAACTATATTTATATTTTATAGTCAGAAATATATTGTAATAAATAATTAATTTTATAATTGTCTAGTCTAGAGTCATCAAAACATATGTACCTGACGTAGCGCCTCGCTATCACAAAGAATGGATTAAAACTTTTCAATTTCTTCTCCATGACGCACTTGGCCAATAGAAGACCGGACATCATCAAGAATATGTCTACAGTTATATCAACATTGAAAATAGAACAATTAATCGAATCGTCCCATTTCTGTAAAAAGGATGGTAGGTTTAGTAGGTACTTTTTAAATTTACGACTTAGATGCTAAGCATAAATTAGTAACGGCAAATATACGTTATGGTAGAAGCAACAAAGTGGGACGGGCTTGTGATAGAGAGTGGGTCATAAGCTTCGTGACGTCACATCTACATATAACTTAAACTACAACGAAATGGTAGGTAGTGTTTCGGGGGATTGTGAAAATCGTAAAGTTAGGTAGTGTGTCAATGACGGGGGATTGTGAAAATCGTGACATTTATGTAACGTAATCTAATAATAATAAATAGCCCCTTAAAAGTAATTAGAAGAACAAGAAACACTAATGATGATGAGGACCTTGATTACAGATTACTTGTGCTAATCGTGAATACTCATAGGATTTAAAAACTGTAGTCATGGTCAAAGTTTGACCTGACTGGAGACTTAATGTGCTCAAAGCACTAACTTTTTGCCACTTTTTATGTAACTACTCGCCAAGCAAGCAGATAAACCACCTGATGGTAAGGACACCCAGAGACATCAGTAACACCAAGGTCATTGCTAATACGGTTGCAGTCAAAAAGGAAGCGAGAATTTCCAAATCAAACCAGCATCTCAAATTGCTGTCGATTGACTAGCCAGGCACTAAACGCAATTCCTTTTACCCTTGTCCATTTCTCGGCATTTGTCCATTCTTTACCTTATCCATTTCTCCAGCATTCCCAACGCCAACAACTTGTTTGACGAGCCACAAATGACCCGAAGCCACGAAATAGGCTGTGACCACTCGAATGCCCAGCACAGATCTTAGTGATTTGTCTTCCACCTTCATCAGCCGTTCTGCGTTTGATTTTATGTAGAAAGCCTTAGCGAAATCTAAAAAATACAGTCAATCTAGTTCAAAGGATTCTCTAAATTTTTACAACGCCTAAATTGGAGTCGTACGGTTAATGTTTAGATATAATTACATAATTATACAATTTATCATCATAAAGCGTGGTAACTACGAGTATGTAGAAGATTTTTAACTTTAAAGAAATGCCGAGGAACTAGGCATTAGATATAAGAAAATGTTTGAAGCTATTGTTTGCATTCCCTATATCAAGCTCCAGATTGTCTTGGATCCTATGAATACAGCGGTTCCCCGCTGTACTCCTCTGGTCATCAGTCCATCTAGTCGGAGACCTGAGATCCCTTTCTGTTTATAGTGAAATATAAATATCTTATTACTTGAAATAGATGTTGACTCAGCTCCTTTAGAGCCCACATACCAAGTGCACAACAGTGTAATAATAATGAGAAAGACGGCGATTGACCTGAAAAATTAAACATATTGAATTATCAAACTCAAATCATTTATTTCACGTAGGTATTTTGAATACACTTATGAACGTCATTTTTTGCATTTACCACCGTTTCGCTAAGGTGCCTTTAAATTTTAAATCTTAGAGGAGAAAAAGAAACGGCGAAAGATTAAATATTGAACAAAATGGTTATCTTCTCGTTTAAGATAAAGGTATATTATTTTGCAAATAGCGGACCAACGATCAGACGAGTCACCGAATAACCTAACGTTGTTAACAAGAAAGAAAGAAAGAAGAATGAAGCATGCAATATGCAAGCATGAGAATATTGACAAAGCAATGTAACATATGTATGTATTACAACGTACATTATCATAAGTATATTGTGGAACTACTTACATAAACACATATTCATAAAGTCCTTTCTGTCGCACTTCACCGGCTACCTGACAGTACTTAGGATTCACGGTGACATTATATTTAGTGTTGATTTGCCCCAGGTGGGATGATTTGAACATCGCTTCGGCGAACTTAGCGATTGACTTTGGCTTGCAAACAACTGGCGCGCATATCCCCCAAGCCACATTGTTGTAAGTCAGACCTTGTTTGGTTCTTAGCTGAAAATAAATCAGTACTTGTAAACGGATGTTGCGACGATTACAAATACTCTTCAGTATACGCTATGGAAAGATATTTTTAAGCCACTCGTTCACATGTCCCGTCAATCGAAGATATCACTAACTAACCAGACAAGACGGTTGACTCAAGCAAGAAAGCCAGGCAGAGTTTCACGGAGATAAATTACTAACATTAAAAATTAGGCACTAACATTTTGTTGTACAATAAAGAGGATTTTATTGTTGATCTTGTCTGCAGTCATCGGATTGAGATCAGTGTCCTAGGTCACCTAAATACTGCCACAATTCCACGAGAAGTCTCAAGAAAAGAAGCAGCAAGCAACATCCCAATTAGAGTAATTAAATTTAATTTTTATTGGATTTGTTTGAAACCTGTTTTAGTTGTTAATCTAATTAGTAATTTTGTTACACTAACCTGAATGAACTTCTGAACAGAACCGTGAAGATCCATTTCGGTAACTCCAGGGTCTAACTCTGAAAGCTTAATTTCTGCTAGACAGTACTGCGTCCTCCACTCTGGATGGTCCTTCCACGGCAAGTTTATACACTGGTCGTAGTTCCCCAGGTGATTGTGAGATCCATAAAGTTGGCCCACAGGGAACTGCATGGAATCCCATACTGTACGAGTATTTTTGTTACACTAACCGTAAAAATTACTGATCTAATACAATAGTTACTGCGAAGTAATACTTACTCCAGGTTGCCCAAAGTGTTGAGTTCTGAACATTTCTAACAATTTTCAGCAACTGCTGCAAACATGGCTTCTCGTTATATTCCCAGTTTTGATGGAGAAGATCTTCTTCAACAGCATGTAAATATGAGAAGCGGTCATTTCTTCTATAGTCCCTTAACTCCACGCTGTCTGATTTATTACGAACTGCATTTTGTAATAAGATAATTGAGATTAGATTATCATTATTTATAGCCTTCACTTTGCTGACGAATTCAATTATAATTCATTTGAACTAATCATTAATTGCGCATCATTTTATCATGAAAAAGGTATGTACCTACTTACTACTAAATAACTAAGCACCTATTTCATACGAAACTGGCCACTAAATGCATCAACAAGACATGAATAAATAAATAAATTACTTACATCGATAAAATTCCATTTCACAATCAGAACTTTTGAAATTCTATAACAACCTCCTTTTTCAAAATAAGGTCGAAATATAACTTGTATCTTATGTAATTTTGTTGTGTTAATCGAATTTTACTCTGGTAAAAGAAACTAGTATGATATAATTGAAGTACGTTGTGATCCCTTTAATCATATTATTAATACATAATACGCAATCTAGATATGAAGTTCAATCACTATGTTAAAGAACTATCTATAGGCGCGATAGTTTTTCAGTAAAGTGTACCACATATGTTCAGGTTGTGGGATAGTGATATGGCTCGAGTAAGTGCTGGGCAAACATCCCACCTGATAGTAAACGGCGATGAAGTCCACATGAACAAACTTAGGAAACTCCTATTCAGGCTCTTCTTGTAGTTTGTCTTGTTGCAGTAGACTAGTATAGTAGGTACTTACGATTTATAGTTTTGGAAGAAAACTCATCTGTTCTGGCTAAAATTTTCTCTTCTGTAATACCCTGGGTTTCAGTAACAGGGACGGTTGCAGTAGTAACTGTAAGAGTTAAATGAACAGTTGATGTTGTCCATGCTGCCCGCTGCACAGCCAACCCCGGTGCTGGGGTGTGTGTGCCAGTATATGTTTATGAATTTACATGAACTTTAATATTAATCAAACAATCAATCAACATCGTTATTGTGGAAAACGGGTACAATTATTGTCAGATGACAAAACTAACGTTTGAATTAATTAGGTAACATAAAATATCATGTCATGATGTCAGTATTATAATAGTTTAATAAACTAATGATTTACACTTATTATTTTTATTAAGTAAATTGTGTCATCCGTAACTAATAATCCGCAACGAGCTGGTATTATTTTTCGCTGATAATCCGTAACCCGTCATAGATCTATTGTATAATACTCGTAACTTTACCAAAAATAATAGATTACTTACCCACTAAAAACACAAGCAACGCTTTCATTGCGCAAATTATATTTTAACATATATCGTGATGATATCAATATACCTCATTAAGTATCTAATGTCTTACTTGAACGAACATTGCACATTGCAACATCGCTACTTATATGTTTAATGTCTACTATAGGTTTGACATGCGGCTTTGCTGAGAGCGCGATAATTTTACAACCTTGTGGGGTTATTAAACTCACAGGTAATTTGAATTACAAGTGTTTTTGAACACTACACCCTGAAAACGAACATAATTTGCCTTAATTCCATATAAAAATGGATGGAGGCTGTTCACAGTGTACATTTTTGAATTTTTTTTAAATGTCGTACAACTTCCACTAAACGGTTGAACCGATTTTGATGAAATGTTTATCGAATTTGAACTACATCAAAATCGGTTTAGTATAATACTTTTGCTCAAACATCCCAAAATAGATAGAAGAAAAGTTTTGATAATCTAACAGCCATTACAAAATTCTAATATTATACATAATAATTATGTACCTACTTACCTAAGTTTTTCCTTCTGTTCGTAGCTTCTTGTAAGTCGTTTGCGATCACCGATTTGAAACATAGGTACACATATTTCAATTTATTTAAATTAATTTTAAGTATTTTATTGCGGAATTAAACTTTTTAATTTAGTTGCTTTTTGCAATTTGGTAAAATATTCGCAATAAGTGTATATTAGGTACAAAAAGCAATGTTAATCTTGCGTTTTTTATGAACGTTTATTTTAGAATCATACAAAAGGATGACAAATGGAACCATTGCTGTGTGTCTGTCACGGGGCCCGATCTAGTTATACACCTGAAATTTTCACAGAACGCGTGTTATTTTGGCCGCTATAACAAAAGAATTGTAAAAAAGTTAAAGTTTATTTTCATACAAATAAACTTAAAAAATGGGGTTTTTCTCCATTCTCTCTTATTATTGACAAAATAATTAGAGTAATATGGTTTGGATGTTCGGAACCCTGCATTTGCGAGTCCGACTCGCACTTGACGTATCTGTGAAGGTCGCCTCGCTCGTGTGTCATGTCTTACTTTTATTAATTTCTTATACATAATTAAAAGTCATAAGGTAGGTAACTACTAATATTGTATTGTATGGTAATAACCATTGCACAACTTTGATTTTGTTCAAATATAACATGTTTAATATTGTAAACATACTTATTTTTTGTTACGCAACGTGTGGTGCTATACATTTTTAAATAACATAATGAGGTGCTTTTTGAATTTGTTTGTGATATTTCTCTGTATATCCGGTAAGCAATGATATATCATATACCTACCTATACTAGCGCCACGCTCGGAAAAGGAACTACTTACGTAAATAAACCGATATGAGGGTTGATCAAAATTCTGGCACAGTGAAATCTACTAATTTTCGTGTTTTCTACTTATTTCTATAAATAACATTAAAATTGTATACTGTTATAGGTCACTATATTGTTATAGCTCATATCTATGACACAATACACTCGAATCACTTCCATAACTTTTATAACATTGCGTCTATACAAACTTTTATAAAATATCCTTATCAGTTACTAAATTACAGTCCTAGAGTAACCTTAATCCAAGTCTCTAGAACATTTTGTCTGATTTTGCTAAGAGAATACAAAAAATAGTACCTATAAGGTACATATATTTCCTGCATTTTCGAATTCTTACAATATTTTATATGACTGCGTACCTGCGAACTGCATCCTCACATTCGTAGTCATTCATGTTCTTTCAGTGTTGCCAGATATCCGATCTATGATTTTAAACTTAACTCATCGCGGATTGTACACATTTTATTATGATCCGGGTACTCACGATATGTATTTTGAAACGTCGATATTTCGACCCAGTTGCATGGATCGTGGTCACGGCTGAACTGCGGTGAGTACCCGGATCATAATAAAATGTATCCGATCTATGTTGATTTTTACCATAGGTACGTGTGCCATAGACGGTGTAATATTACAAAAGTAAAAAAATATGTAGGTACCTATACCTTCAGTAACTTGACTTAAACCATCGAGACTATACTAAACTTAAGTCTTCATTAGTCACCGCTAAATATGGATGAATAATTTTTACTAACGACGTGTGAAATTTAAAATTATAATATATTTTGCAAGGTGACTAAATTAATCCCTAAAACGAAAACAAAGTCAAGGTCAAATATAAGTATTTAATTTAAAGATGTAAAGGAAATATTCACAGAAAATAATTTATATAAACACGTTCATAAATGTGCAGGCGAAAAAAAGGTTATTGGTATAGAATTATAGATCTACTAGCTGACGCAGCGAACATTGTTCCACCATATATGTAGATTACTTGTAGAGAATGAATACAAATAGGGCGATTTAAATTTGAGGGGTGGGTTAAAAAATATCCAATATGTCCAAAAAATGAGATATAAATGTTAGGGATGGACTACCCTTATCACTTAGGGGCAATTATATTATTTTACTTATAATGTCATTGCTTAGGGGTATGAAAAATAGATAGTAGCTGTTCGGGACGATCTCCATAAATGATTGATATTTGATAGTTATAATTTTACTCATTGTTTACCGTTTCTAATTGTTTGATACTAAAATTGTAGTACATAGATTTAAGCCTTTGTAATTTGAATATAGCATGTGTGTATTTTTGATGTTTATAGTTTATAAGTTTTGTAATATTTTATAATAGTTAAGACTTGCTTATTTACTGTAAATAAAGATTCGCACAAAAGTATTTCACTCCCCATAGGTGTAAGGAGCATAGATCGTAAATAGAGATAGCGAAACGCTCGAGTGTGCGAGCAAGATAGATATAAGAATAGAGTGAAATAAAGATAGTTGAGGTCACGTACGCCCCCGCAGTCTTAGCCCGCCGAAAAGCGAATATAAATAGCGGCCCGAGCTAGGCAAATTCACGGCAGATCCCTGTTTTCGCGCTAATAGTTATTTTTTTCTGTTTTCGCGTTCTTCTTCCCTGTTCCCTCCCGAATTCTGTGAATTCCGGAGAGGGAAAGGGGCCGCCGTAGGTGGGGTATCCACCCTCGGTGAGGGGATTTTTTAACATCTACCCCCATGAGTGCATCACAAATTTATATTTGTTGAACAGGGAGCAGCAGTCATGCCCCCGTCGGGGGACACCGGAGGCCCATCGGGCCCATCGCAGCCCACGTCGTCGGCCGCGTCCACCGCGGCGCCGGCGCGCGAGCCGCAGCGCGAGCGGGGTCGATCCATCGGCTCCGCACGCGCGCGCTCGCGCTCCCGCGCCGCGCGGGATCGCAGCCTGGATGTACGGAGGACCGGGACGCCGGGCGCGCCGGGCCCGGGAGGACTGGAGGGCGGCTCGCTCGCTGATGCGCAGCGGCCCCCCCAAACCGACCCGAGCCAAGGCGCGCCGAGCGCCCCGTCCCGACCCGAGCTAGAGACCGCGCAGGGCGAGACCGTCGCCCCAGCGTCCTGCTCGCCGAAGTCGGCACTGGAGCGCGACCTTGTTATCGCCCACAAACTGGCGACCGCCGGCCTGCTGAGTCAGGGAGCATTGGCAGCATTGTCAATGCACCTGAATGACCAGCAGCGTGCATTGGCCGGCGAGCCAGAGGAAGAGCAACTATCCGCGGAGGAGCGCTTTTGTTTAGAGCGCTGCATCCGCGCCCCGCAACCACCGCCACCGGTCGCAGAGAGACCTCAAAGGAGACCCCGCAGCCCGGAGGAGGACGAGGAGGAGGCCGGCAAGCGCCAACGCATCGCTGCCGCCACCCCACCTGCACCACCACCGCTACCGCAGCGAGACCCGCGTCTCCGCCACCGAGGCGATACGGCCGCGCGCGACATCGCCGCGACGCCCGCCGCCGCCGCCGGTGTACCGGAACAGACCCCCGCCGCACAGAGCAGCGCGCCCGCCGCGCTGTCTTACGCGAGCTGCGCCGCGTCCGCCGCGCGCAAATCAAGCCCCGACGCGCCGAGCGCCGCGCCCGTAGCGCAGAGCGCCGCGTCGTCCGCCGCCAACGCTGCCACCCCGGTCCCGAAGAGGAAGTTCCCTCCTCTGATAGTGGAGAAGCTACCGAATTGGCCCTCTCACTTCAGGGTACTGCAGGGGAAATTAGGAAGAGCCCCAAACGCACGCCCGTTCGGACTAGGGGTTAGGTTCACCCCAACGGACGAGGCAGAGTTCAGGACCATCCAGAGTTACCTCACGGAGCTGGAGAAGAGTGAGAAACTGGATTGGTTCTGTTACGGTCTTGCCGGGGAGCGGAGCCTTAAGGTAGCCATTCGGGGGCTGCCTGTGGACACCGACCCGCAGGAGATCGAAAGGGAGTTCCGCGAGATGGGCTACGAGCCCGAATACGTTCGCCCCATAAAAGGACGCCGAGGAAGGCCAGGGTGTATATACCTGGCCATATTGAAGAGAACCCAGGACCTCGTGCCGGGCATCTATGAAGTCAAGGAGATGCTCTTCATGCCCGGCGTCAAGATCGAGGCCTGGAGAGGCAAAAAGGGACCGGCACAGTGCCACCGGTGTCAGAAGTTTAGACACTCGTCTCACAACTGTCACCGGACCATGGCCTGCGTGAGGTGTGGCGAGGAGCATGCCGCCCACGCTTGCCCGAGACCCAGGGAGGAGCCGGCCACCTGCGCGAACTGCGGAGGGCCGCACCCTGCCAACCATGCTTCCTGCCCCGTTTTCAAACGAGAGGCAAGGAACAAACGCGCAGGCCCAGTGGCACTCACGGGGGCAGGCGCAGAGCCAACTCGCCCCCGTCCGAGATCTAGATCCGGTCCCAGGACAAGGGCGAACGTACCCAAGCCGCAGCCAGAGCCTCAGCAAGAGAGCTCACTAATGGCCGCGGCTAACGATCCCACCCCTCGCGGAGCTCCACTTAGGAGGAAGAGGGCGAAGAGCGCGGGGAAGAGGGAGAAGGCAAAGGCCGCCCAATCCCCCGCGCGTCCTAAGACACCGGGCGTTCCACCTCCGCCACCAGCAGGTGACACGAGGAAGCCTAAAAAGAGGGAAGCTGTAGCGCAGGCGACGGCCCCTCCCCCCGCACAAGAGGCGGGGGTACAGAGAGACCCAGTGCAGAAAATGGCGCTAGACCTGCTGGTGGATGTGCTCGGAGCCGTAGGAGCAGGGGAGGCCCCCCTGGATGCGGCGATGAGAGCCCTGCGGAAGATTGCGGACTACTATGGGTAGTCCGCTCAGAATAATCTTCTGGAACGCCCGCGGCCTTAAGAGCAAGGCCGCCCTCTTTAAGATCCTCCTGCGGGAACAACGAGTCGACGTGGCCTTGGTTTGCGAGACTATCCTTTCCCCATCGGACCAACTTAAGATTCCGGGATACCATCTTTACCGCCAGGACGAAATAAGTACCTTCGGTAGGACCTACAGAGGACTGGCAGTGGCGGTGAGGCGCCAAATAGTCCATCAACCTCTCCCCAGTCTCGACCTTCAAGAGATGCAGGCCCTCGGCATAGAGGCCTGCATAGACGACTCCCCACTCCGGTTGTATTCAATATACCGGCCGCCCGGCGGGACTCTGATGCTGGCTGACGTTCACCAACTGCTGGACTCGCCGCATCCGACGATAGCCGCGGGCGACTGGAATTGCAAACATCCGGGGTGGAACAGCCTCACGCCCACTCCGCAAGGGAGGAGACTATTTGACGCCGCGGAGAGAGATGGTTTCGCGGTGTACGGCCCAGATTCCCCGACGCACTACCCGGACTTCCAGGGGTATGCGGCGGACGTGCTCGACATAGCCGTATGCCGGAACCTCCACTGCCAACCACACTTGGAGTCCCTGCAGGGCAGCATGGGGTCCGATCATGTTCCCGTCCTGCTCGTCCTGGCGAAGAACCCAACGAGAGTCTCACCAAGGAAGCCACGTCGTCTCACGGACTGGACCACCTTCCATGAAGAACTGGAGATCACCACTCCGACTCGGCCAATCCGCACGGAAGCGGACGTTGACCAGCTGGCGGCAGACCTGACTGCCAGCGTACAGAACGCCCTGCGAACCGCTTCGACAGAAGCGCCAGTCCAGGGGAAATTACCCCAGTTACCACGGAAGATCCGAGATCTCCTGGACAAAAAACGGCGCCTGCGGTCGCGCTGGCAACAGTCCAGGTGCCCACAGCTGAAGAACCAGCTCAACAACGCGACCAACCGCATAAAGGCCGAGTTGGAAGCGCAAGCGACCCTGAGTTGGGAGGAACATCTTGACTCGGTGCATGATGATTGGCCGGCTTTACATCGCCTGTGCCGCGCACTCTCGAATACCCCAACTCCGGTACGGCCGCTGCGCCACGGAGACGGCACCCTACGGTATAGGGCGAAGGATCGTGCGGAGATCTTCGCCGACTACCTTGAACGCCAGTTCCGACCCAACCCATCAGACGAGGTAGAGCACATCGCAGCAGTCGAGAGCCACGTGAGGGATCTCACAGCACAGCCTATAGCTCCCGAGGATGATCCTATCATCCTGTCCCCGGGAGCTGTCATGAAGACGATAAAGAGGTTACCACCAAAGAAGGCCCCCGGCGCAGATGGAATACAGAACCGGGCGTGGAAGCACGTACCGAGGAGCACCATTGCAGCCATCACTCGGCTGTTCAATGGAATTCTGCGCACGGGGACCTTCCCTCAAATCTGGAAGCGGGGACAGGTCATCCTGCTACCGAAGAGAGGGAAGGATAGCCAGAGACCCGAGAGCTATAGGCCAATCACGTTGCTGCCCACGCTGAGCAAGATCTTTGAGCGCCTCCTGCTGCAAAGGCTCACACCTCATCTCACGCCTCGCCCGGAGCAGTTTGGGTTCCGGTCGGAACACAGCACAACGCTCCAGCTGTCGAGGGTGCTGCACACCGCGACCGCGGCTCTGAACAAGAGAGAACGCGTGTGTGCAGTGTTCCTCGACATGGAGAAAGCGTTCGACCGTGTCTGGCACGACGGACTGATCTACAAGATCTCTCAGACGTCGGTGCCAAGACGTGCCGTCCAGGTGATCTCCAGCTTCTTGGAAGGAAGGAGCTTCAGAGTGATGGTGGAGGACGCCCTGTCCGAAGAGCGTCCTATAGCAGCCGGAGTACCGCAGGGAAGTTGCCTATCTCCAGCCTGTTACGCCGTCTACACCGACGACATCCCGGCGGCAGGGGGGGCTTCGCTCGCCCTCTACGCCGACGACGTGGCGTACGTCACCACGTCCATTACGATGTCCCACGCCGTCGCGAAAATGCAACGCGCCCTAGACGCCCTCCCCGACTGGCTCGCCAAGTGGAGGTTGTCGGTGAACGTAGGGAAGACACAGGCTGTGAAGATAGGTCACATCACCCCTACCACCACTCTGAAGCTCAACAACGTGGATATTCCGTGGTCCCCACGGGCGAAGTACCTGGGGATCACGATTGACAACCGGCTCTCTATGAAGCCCCAGGTCGACAGTGCCGTCGCAAGCGCCAGAGCTGCGATGGCAGTCCTTCGGCCAGTGCTCTCCTCGAGCCTCCCTCTGAGGGTGAAGCTCGGGGTCTACAAGATTTACGTAAGATCCCGTCTCACGTACGCGGCGCCAGCTTGGTACGCGCTGACCAGCGAGCCACAGCGTAGGAGGATGCGTGTGGCTCAATCGGTCGCGCTGCGCCAGCTGGCCGGAGCGCCGTGGTGCGTGAGAAACGCCGTTATCCAGAGGGACCTTCGAGTCGAGAGCCTGGACGACTTCATCAGCAGCCTGGCGCGCAAGATGTTCGAGCGTGTCGATGCGTCGCGATTCCCGCACCTGCGGGATCTGGCGCCGCTCCACGCTCGTCCACCCGACGGCAGGGCCTTCCCGCGCGACCTCGCGGTTGTGCGGGAGGAGCCAGCCGACACTGGGGATTCTTAGCCTCCGCGCGGTCGCTGATCGGCTCCTGCTGGGCTTCCCACCAGCGGGATTCACCCGGTAGGGCCTCGATCGCCCGCGCGGAGTGAAGACCCCCCCACCGGACATGACACCGCGGCCGCAAGGCCGCCACACAAGGAGATGCCAACATTCCACAGAAGACACCAATTCCCAACTACGATCTACCATTAACGGGCGGGGGGACAATCCCCCCCCCAATCCAAGGACCGGCACGTCTCCACGTGCCGCGGAAGACCCCTCCGAAGGGAACGTCAGGGTTCCGAAGGATCCACACGGCCCGCTAAGGGTCGGAGTGAAGAAGAGTGAAGGCAAATTCACTCTCATTCGGGACCTCGAGGCAAGCGGTCGACTTAGAAGACTTGGAAGACTAATAGCGAGCGGCGGGCTAGGCTTCACGGGGCGTGCGGGCCGATACTGTAATAGTGAACTGGCTTTATTTTATCGAACCCCTCTCCCTTCGAGTTGCAAGACATCAAGACAGCGTCATTCCAGCGCACTTTTAAGTGTACTGGGTTTCTAAGACAAGTCGTCCCGTACATTTGTTGGTCCTTCGGAGTCGGATAGCCACGGGTCAAGATGCCTACAACAAGAAGCGGAAGAAGTGCACGGACCGAACCATCGACGGAGGACAGCGGGGATCGCACAGAAGAATCTTCAACGAACCCAACCACGTCGACGGGTCCTACGGTCACCGAAGAAGCTCTCATGCAGGCCGCTGAGAAGATAATGCCTGCCAGAAGCACCACGTCTACGTGCACCAAGAAGAAGGATAAAGCCCTACGTATCGCCCGCGCCCGTGAAGACCTATTGAAGATACAAGTCAAGCTCGCCGCCGCCCGCCTTGCCTCAATAGAATTGGAAGAACACCATAGCGATGACGACAGCATAGAAGCCGACGGGGACGCCGCCTCACAGCGTGTCGACCAATGGTTGGACGACACACGCCCCGCCGACACCCAGGCTGCCGAGCCACCTGTCGTCAGTTTGCCTCAAGAAGAGAGGCCCGTGTTCCAGCCCCAAATGGAAGAGTCCAAGCACAAGAGCGAAGATATAGCCTCGCAACCCACGCAAGTCAACCTGTCCGAACTTGCATCAGCGATCGCCCTCGCAGCCCGTGGAGGCGCGAACCGATCCATAGAACTGCCGACGTACGGAGGATCACCTCAAGAATGGCTCTCGTTCAAGATTACATATGAAGAATCTGCAAAGTCGCACACAGAAATGGAAAACGTTGCAAGATTACGTCGAGCGCTTATAGGACGAGCAAAGGAAGCCGTCAACAGCCTGCTGCTGTACAACGCCAAAACTGAAGATATTATGAAGTCCCTCGAAGCCCGCTTCGGACGTCCAGACTGCATAGCCCTCACCGAAGTGGATCGTCTGCGTGCCCTGCCGCGACTCAGCGACAACCCACGAGACATCTGCATATTCGCCAGTCACGTGACCAACATCGTCGCGACTCTACGAGCACTCAAGAAGCATCACTACTTGTACAACCCGGAGGCCGTCAAGAACACCATAGAAAAACTCACGCCGGTACTACGCTATAGGTGGTACGATTACGCAGCGGAGCCACGGAACCAAAGCATCGAGACGGACCTAGAAAAACTAGCCTCATTCCTGCACCAGGAGGCGGAGCGCTGCGGACCCTACGCCCAGCCCGAAACACTCTCCGACCAGCCTGCCTCGGGAAATAGAAGACAACGGACGTACAATACCTGGGACAGAAAAGACAAGTGCATCGTCTGCGACGAAGAGGGCCACCATGCGGACGCCTGTAAGAAGTTACTGCAAGCAGCCACAGAAGAGCGATGGGACATAGCAAAGGAAAAGAGACTATGTTTCTCTTGTCTCCGCTACCGAGGAAGGACGCACCACTGCAAGCGGAAGCGATGCTCAATCGACGGCTGCGAGTATTGGCATCACCGACTGCTTCACACTAGGAAGCAAATAGAATCCGCAACAAAAGAAACAGTGACGTCAACATGGACAACGGGATCCACGGCCTTCCTGAAGATAGTACCGGTGCACATCTCAGGACCGGTGGGAGGCGTGGACACGTACGCTCTGCTGGACGACGGGTCAACGGTGACACTCATCGATGAAGACATAGCAAATAGAACTGGAGTCACCGGGCCGTCGCAACCGCTTCGCATAGAAGCCATAGGCGACAACACGATCGCAGCCACGTCGCGTCGAGTCAAGATACACATCAAAGGCGCAAATAGGAAGAACTTCCGTATACAAGCCCGAACAATGAAGAACCTCAACATCTCGCCACAAGCAGTCACTACGAGGGACCTTGAGGGATGTCGACACCTGGCGGAGATAGGACACCAGCTGCAATATCCACACGCGAAGCCGCAGCTGTTAATAGGACAGGATAACTGGCAGCTCCTACTCGCTCAAGAAACCGTCAAGGGCCAGAAACATCAACCGATCGCATCGCGCACCCCTCTCGGCTGGGTTCTTCACGGGGCCAGGGACTACGGGACTCGGAGGGCACACAGATGCAACTTCATAGCCACAGCGGAAGAGGACATGGACGAACAACTGAGAAAGTACTTCGCCGTCGAGTCGTTGTTGATTCAACCGAAGCAACCATCGAACACTCAGGAAAACCAAGCTCTCCGTCAACTGGAAAACGGAGTGATGAAGACCAACGACGGATACGAAGCCCCTCTGCTATGGAAGAGCACTGACGTCGCCCTACCGAACAATTATGAAAACACACGGAAGCGCCTACAAAACATAGAAAGAAAACTCGACCGCGACCCGCTACTGAAAGAAAAATATAATGAACAAATGGACGCGCTGCTAGCCAAGGGATATGCGGAACCAGCTCCGCCACAGAAAAACCATAGAACTTGGTACCTGCCACACTTCGCAGTGGTGAACCCAATGAAGCCTGGGAAGATAAGAATAGTTCACGACGCCGCCGCGAAGACAAGAAACGTATCGCTCAACGATCACCTGCTCAAGGGCCCCGACCTCCTACAGTCACTGCCGGGAGTCCTGATGCGATTCCGTCAAAAAGAAATAGCCGTGACGGCCGACATTAGAGAAATGTTTATGCAGATCAAAATCAAGAGCGAAGACCGAGACGCAGTGAGGTACCTGTGGCGGGGGGACCGCCGCGATGACCAGCCGCCAGATGAATATAGAATGACATCGTTAATATTTGGAGCAACATGTTCGCCGGCCATCGCAATTTATGTGAAGAATCTGAACGCGAAACAGTACGAAAACGACAGCCCGCGCGAATACGACGCAATAGTTAGAAATCACTACGTGGACGACTTCCTCAATAGCTACAGAACCGAAGAGGAAGCCATCGCATCAGCACGTCGAATACAAGAAATACATAGAGAAGCCAAATATGAATTACGTCAATGGGTCTCCAACTCCGCGGCGGTCAGCAACGCGTTAGCGCCCGGCGGCGCTCAACTCGACGTCGCAATAGATAAAACAACTGAACGCGTCCTCGGAGTCGTCTGGAGGCCACAAGAAGACAGCATCGGCTTCAACTTGAACCTGGCTCGACTGCCCCCTGAAGTGATGGACTCCAAGAATCCAACGAAGAGAGAAACACTTCGAATATTGATGTCATTGTTCGACCCGCTTGGACTCGCTTCACCCGTCACAATCAAAGCGAAGCAAATATTACAAGAAATATGGCGAAGAGGCACCGACTGGGACGAACCCATAGATGAAGATCTCTCAACGCAATGGGTCACTTGGATCACCCATCTGAAGAGGCTACGTGACGTCCAGATACCACGCTGCTACGAGTACTACAGCGACGCGACTTCACTACAGCTGCACGTGTTCGTCGACGCGAGCGAGACCGCCTACAGCGCCGTCGCCTACTGGAGGGCGACATCGGCGGCGGGTGACGTACATCTGTCACTCGTGACGTCCAAGGCGAAGGTCAGCCCCCTCAAGCTGACATCCATCCCGCGTCTCGAGCTACAAGCCGCAGTCATGGGCAGCCGCCTGGGCTGCAGGGTCATCGAAGAACACGACGTGAAGCCAGAATCAACGATGTACTGGACGGACAGCAAGACCGTGCTCACCTGGCTCAAGACCGGATCCAGGTCCTACAAACCCTTCGTGGCACACAGGATCGCCGCCATCGAAGAGAACAGCAACCTGGCGAACTGGAGGTGGATACCGACCAGGCTGAACGTCGCCGACGATGCCACTCGCGACGTGCCCGACGACTTCAATTCAACGCACCGATGGTACCAGGGCCCCAGCTTCCTGCAGGACGACCCTGCAACCTGGCCGTCTGAGCGGCCACCGCTAGAAGCAAACACCGGGGAAGAACGAGTACATCATGCGCGTCTGATTGATTCGTCGGCGACAGCGGTTCCAGCTCCAGAACGATTTTCAAGATGGGAACGCCTACTGCGATCAACAGCACGAGTCCTGCAATTCATAGATCTCTGTCGCACGCGCCGCCACATAGTTAAATATAGAAGACACAAGAAAAACGCGCAGCGCGATCCGACATGGAACAATAAACGGGCGAAGTCAATAAATCAACGGAAGCCGGTTCAAGAAAATAGCGAACGAAAATACATAGATATAGATGTCAAATACTTACGCCGCGCCGAAGAATTACTAGTACGAGCGTCGCAGACGGATTCATTCGGCGACGAACTACACAAGATAGATGACAAGAAAGGAAAATTACGTGCGCTCTCCGTCGAACTAGTGGACGGCATAGTGAAAATCAAGTCAAGAATAGGAGCGGCACGCAACATAGACACACAGACGCAACACCCCCCGGTATTGAGCGGCGATCACCATATAGCGAGATTGTACATAGAATATGTACATAGGAGATTGCATCACGCGGGAGTGGAAGCTACAATCAACGAATGCCGGACGAAGTTTTGGATAACACGGATTCGAACAGTAGCCCGCATGATTGTGCATCGATGCATCCCATGTCATATAAGAAGAAAATCGCCGCCCGAGCCGCCAACAGGGAACCTACCACACTGTCGGCTAGCACATCATAATCGACCATTTACATTTACAGGAGTCGATTACTTTGGGCCGGTGACGGTCACCGTGGGCCGTGCGGTCCACAAGAGGTATGTGGCGCTCTTCACATGCCTCACGACTCGCGCGGTGCACCTGGAGATTGCACCATTGCTCACCACCGGCTCCGCAGTCATGGCGCTGCGGCGATTCATCGCGCGCCGGGGCTGTCCAACCGAAGTGTGGTCCGACAACGGGACCAATCTGCGTGGGGCCGACAAGGAGCTGCGACGAGCCATCGACGAAGCCACGTCGCGAGAGGCGACGACCAGGGCCATCAGCTGGCGCTACATACCTCCCGGTGCCCCATTCATGGGCGGGGCCTGGGAGCGCCTGGTGCGCAGCGTGAAGACTGCACTCAACGCCACGCTGACCGGTCGTCACCCTAGCGAGGAGGTCCTCGCTACTCTGCTCGCCGAGGTCGAGTTCACCGTCAACAACCGACCTCTCACCCACGTCTCAGTCGACCCGGAGGACCCTGAGGCGCTCACACCGAACCACTTCCTGCTGCTGGGACCTGCGCTACACCCGACGCCGGGCACCTTCAACGACGGCGACCTGATCCACCGGGGACACTGGCGGGCCGCTCAACGCCTCGCTGATGTCTTCTGGGAGCGGTGGGTCCGCGAGTACCTGCCCGACCTGCAGCAGCGACGCCAGCCGCACGGACGAGGAGATCCAGTCACCGAAGGAGATGTCGTGCTCATCGCCGACAACACGCTGCCCCGCAACATGTGGCCCATGGGGAGGGTCACGGCAACGTATCCTGGAGGGGACGGAGTGGTGCGAACAGTGGACGTGCGTACCAAGGGTGGAGTGCTGCGTCGCCCAGTGAAAAAACTTATAGTGATAGTGAAAGAAGATCGCCCTCTCGCCAGTGTTAGTGAACCCCATCTGGACACTGCGGTTCACGGTGGGAGGAATGTTCGGGACGATCTCCATAAATGATTGATATTTGATAGTTATAATTTTACTCATTGTTTACCGTTTCTAATTGTTTGATACTAAAATTGTAGTACATAGATTTAAGCCTTTGTAATTTGAATATAGCATGTGTGTATTTTTGATGTTTATAGTTTATAAGTTTTGTAATATTTTATAATAGTTAAGACTTGCTTATTTACTGTAAATAAAGATTCGCACAAAAGTATTTCACTCCCCATAGGTGTAAGGAGCATAGATCGTAAATAGAGATAGCGAAACGCTCGAGTGTGCGAGCAAGATAGATATAAGAATAGAGTGAAATAAAGATAGTTGAGGTCACGTACGCCCCCGCAGTCTTAGCCCGCCGAAAAGCGAATATAAATAGCGGCCCGAGCTAGGCAAATTCACTCTCATTCGGGACCTCGAGGCAAGCGGTCGACTTAGAAGACTTGGAAGACTAATAGCGAGCGGCGGGCTAGGCTTCACGGGGCGTGCGGGCCGATACTGTAATAGTGAACTGGCTTTATTTTATCGAACCCCTCTCCCTTCGAGTTGCAAGACATCAAGACAGCGTCATTCCAGCGCACTTTTAAGTGTACTGGGTTTCTAAGACAAGTCGTCCCGTACAGTAGCCGATTCTCAAACCTACTGAATATGCATATAAAATTTCATAAAAACGGTCAAGCCGTTGCAAAGGAGTATGATGGTAACTAACATTGTGACACAAAAATTTTATATATAAGATGTACCTTGTCGGTTGGTATGTGTGTAGTGTATTTGATACACAGTGTATTTGAGTTTGAGGGAATTAGGTTTAGTATCAGATTAATATTTCAAAATAAAATTGCAATGTTATACTTTATAGGAAATGCGGCATCTTATAAAACGAACGATACAAGAAATGGCCGGTTCTCTTATTTACATGCTATAGAGGAAGATCTTCTCCATCAGAACTGGGAAGACCAGGAACAACCATGTTTGCAGCAGTTGCTGAAAGTTATCAGAAACGTTCAGAACTCGACACTTTGGGCAACATGGAGTAAGTATCCTGACTTGATGTTTCTTACCATGTTTTTAGTTGCATATCGAAGTAGACACTTTGACTATATAGGACAAACTGGTTATGATGGGTAACGTAAACGGGCGAAAAACTAGAGGCCGATCACCTACCCAACGGTCTGACCACCAAGGGTTACCAGAAGGGGAACGGCCTTCAGCAATGAAGAAGACGACAAAGAAGATGGATAGGTAATGGTAGGGGCGATAATTAATTATGCTATAGTAAAGTAAAACATCTTGTGGAAACCAGCACATCTGAGCATATCTTTCAACGTTGGGCTCGCGAACTGGGGGACCCAATGCACCCAATGGATGCAATCGTGCATGGACCTATAATTTACAAAACTTGTTAACGTATCAGAACTTTCTTATCATTTGCTTCGTTGAAAGAAAGTGTCCAATATTGTAAAAAGTTTGTGAAGTCCACCAATCCGCATTTGGCCAGCGTAATCCACTATGGTCTGTATCCCCCCATTGTGAAAGGTTACTTGATCCCAGTTGCAATGATGAAGTGGAAGACACGACTTCGTCACAGAAATAAATTACATGTGAAACATTTTACACCAGTTTGGGATTCGATGCAGTTCCCGGTTGGACAATTGTACGGGACTCGATCACACCTAGGCAACTATGACCAGTGTATGGACTTCCCATGGACAGACCGTCTAGGGCTTAAGACCCAGTACTGTTTAGCAGAGCTGACTATCTCTGAGATAGATCCTGACGTTACGAATATGGACATATTCGGATCTGTACGGAACTATATTCGAGTAAGTATCGGCATATTAATACATAAAGAGAAAATTTTGTACCACCTTATAAGTATAACACATTCATAATATAGGTAGTTTACCGGGTTGTCTAGTGCAATGTCAACTTTAAATAGAAGCTAATAGCGCTATTTTCTGAGAACCTTCGTATTCCGAACAGTGTACCTACTGCAAATATGCTGTTCATCAGTACATCAATCCACGGTAAAATAAAAAGAAGTTCAAAGTAAAAATAAATCTTCATTTATTTTCAGTATAAAACCAAACACAGTTTGAGGTATAACAGTTTGATCTGGGGCATATGCGCGCCAGAGCTTTGCAAGCCTGAGTCCATCTCCAAGTTTGTCGACGCCATGTTCAAATCTACCCACTTAGCGTTCAAGGAACTGCAGAGCGATATAACTGTAAATCCAGAGTATTGTCAAATTTCTCGTGAGAAAGAAGGAATGGGATTTAGCGAATATTTTGTCATGTAAGTATGTCAAACTAACAATTTGCCATGAGAAGGTGGTTCTTGATAAAAGCTTGGAAAGTAACTTCGACACTGGAATCGAAACACGTAAAAAACATCAATGTTTTGGACAATGATACTTGCAAAGCATGGTAATACTCGAGTACCATCAGGATCAAACTAGATGGGAGGACACATGGTACGGAATGCTAGCAGTAACTGCCCTAGTCCATATTTGTGACATAATGTAGTTGAGTGGTAAGCTGCATCAAATTTAATGTAACGATATTTTTAGATCATTCATCACGGTTCTCATAGTTATGACTTTCCTCTGCACTATTTACGTGGGTTTTAAAGGAGCTGAATCAAAGTCTACTGGTAAGGAAACTTGGATTATTATTATTCTCCTTTTTTACTTTTCTTATGTAAATATGTGGTGGACAATAGGCATGATATAATAATAATAACTAATAATAATAATTAAAATAATAATGAATAACAACTTCAATAATTATACCTTATCAGGTACAGCATTTTCACGCAATCTACACGATCCACCCTGTATTACACAGGGTGGATCGTGTACTTATCTTCATTATTAAAATGTTTTGAACATAATCGTGTATTTTTGGTTGGCTTCCAATATACTTCTCCACGACTGAGCCTTATATCAATCGTCACTTAAAATGGGAACATTTTCACAATTGGGTAACACTTAGTATTGAAACAAAACGTTTTTATTTAAACCTAATTATGAACAAGATATTATGAAATATTGAAAGATTACCTGTGAAAAGTGATGTTATTACACTTCTTTTGTTTTTCAAATGTGTTGTGACAAAATTTAACCGCACAAATCGTCATAATTTTTTTTCCGCGAGACACGTTTTTTGCGCACTGTCGTTGAATACTACGGAACGGAGCTGGCCGGCGTTTGGTGACATTTACTACTCCAAATTAAAGTTGTCATAGTGGCCGCGCGGACTTCGTTTCTATATGTCATTATTCTAAGATTTCAAAGTTGGCATAAAACTACCATCTGTCTATAATCTATGAGGCTTTGGAAATGTTACACGTGGCCTTCCTCTTCTCCTTCCAATCCTAGGTCCTTGAACACCCAGTGTCTCGCTCTTTTTTCAAATGAAAATCCATGGTATAATTCTGTCGCATGGATTTTCTTTCTGTATATTATATAATGTAAATTGAATCTATGACTGTCTCTGGTCACTGATTGGAAAAAAATGTCTCAATAGATTAATCACTGATATTGAAAGTTTTAGTTCTGGATTTGGCGAAAGCATTTAATATCAAAATAAATGCAGAACAGTTAGTCAAAGTAGAAGACCAATCAATCAGATGTATGCTGGGTATTCGAATGATTTCAGTCTTCTTAATACTTATGAGCCATCATTGGATTGGTAAGAATATATTTGGCATCAGCAACGCTGGAGAAATTGACAAGGTAAATATTTACTTACATAGGGTAAAATGAAGAGTTCACAAATATTTTCAAAAACTTTTAAAAAATTAACGGGAAACAAAAAATAATTTCAATTATGTAAAATATACTGAAACTACAATACCTAAGTGTTATAAATTGAATAAAATAGCCGAGGAGTTGAAATGTCTCATACTTAATTGTGTTTTTAAAATTAAATATAATTATACAACTTTAGAAGGTCCTGTTGACCAATTGGTAGAGAACCAAGCTAATGGTCATGGTGAGGACCGAATTTTTTGGGCCAGACATTTTAATTTGATCTCGGTTCGTATTTACAAAGATAGAATTTTTGAAAATTGGCGGACGTAGCCGCGGGGGAATGCTCGTTATTACATAAAGACATTAAGATATGGAATTTGCAGGTGCAAAGTTACATTATTTTTAACTAGTTCCCAGCTATAATTTATGAAGATCTGTTCAAGCGTTTGATGATCATGATCATGATGATCAGCTCATTACAGATTAGTCGGGGGTTATTAATGTAACTTACATCTTAGTTTTAGTACTGAACGATTCGTGAGTGTCTGAATACATTTTACGAGTATATCACGGCTTACCTCACGTATTTTAGTAGTCGGATTCGCCCGACTAGTTTCGGATAATGATAAAGGACCTCGGAATGGTCCGAAACTAGTCGGGCGAATCCGACAATTAAAATACGTGAGGTAAGCCGTGATATACTCGTAAAATACATCTTAGTTATTATTATTTTTTAGAAACTGGATGATTACGCACAGTGTGTTCGTTTTAATGCCGATTTAGTAGTGGACATATTCTTCATTCTATCCGGACTTCTGTTGACAACAAGTCTCTTGGGAAAAGAACCCGAAACTTTCAACATATTCACTGTCATTGTTAAACGATATGTCAGGTAGGTAGTAGGTACCTATGTTAGAGAGTGCGCGCACGGGGGACATTTGTCTGCGTGACATAAAAGTTTTTGTCTTCGTCGCGTCGCGTTTCCAAAGTGAAGTGCGCTCACGAGGGCGACAGTGACAAAACTTTTTTGATATGGAAGCGTCATTGGAACGACGATCTGGCATGTTATCCATTGCGCCATCAGGCTCGTCAATGTGAACGGAGAGTGACAATTTTGTCACCGACGTCGGTCGGCGGATATAAAAGTCACCCAGTTGTCGCGTCGTAACGTGCGGGCACCTCCATACATATCCAAGGACTTGATAAGAGCGACGAAACAGTCACGGCGACAAAAGTCCCCCGTGCGCGCACTCTCTTACTTAACAGAAAAACTACACCATTTTAGCAAACCTCCATCTTTTTTACTGAACCAGCCAGCAATTCAAGTTTTTTCCATCCATACCACATTTATGAGAAAACCTGCTTGCCTGCCCGCCTGCTTCGAAGGGCACGTAAAGCAATCATCACGTAAAACGGTTGCTATGACCACACCACCAATCCCCAATGGAGCAGCTTGGTGACGTATTCTCTCTTCCTTATCAGTTTAAGAAAAGACCCGTGACCTATAGTGGGAAATTAAGGGGTTGAAGCAACAACAAAAGTCAATCTTAATATATAAAACTCTTGCGTTACTGAGTGACTCACAGACAACGCACAGCCGAAACTACAGAACGCAAGAAGCTGAAATTTGGCATATATTCGTATGTTCCTTGGGGAGTGTAGGGGAGCACTAAGAGAGGTTTTTGGAAATTCTACAAAATAGGGGATAAACTGAAACTTTTTATTTCTTCAATGGATTCACTTAAAACTTTGTATATAGGTTCTTAAAGTGACGCAAGCAATAAGAAAGGATTTTTGGAAATTACCCCTTCCCCTTTAGCGGTAAAAAGGGGCTCCGACTTTGTATGAAATTTCTCTCATGGATAACTTTCAGACTTTGTCGTTTTCCAAGTCCCGCGCTGGTGAAGCCGTTGATGCCGCAAGCAAAAACTAGTTATAGTATAAAGTAAAATAGGGTTTTTACCAGATCTGCATTTTACCAAAACTATCCTAGTAATACACATGCTTATAGTAGACCACTTACTTAATGATCACTCCATAATACCATACTCCTATTAGCTGTCTGATTCAATTTCAGATTAATGACTTCAGTAGTTTTGATTATACTCATCCTGCCCATGGTTCTGCTTCGTGGTGACCCAGGTCCGCTGGTGAAGAAACATCTCCAGGTCGAAGTGGACACCTGTGCCCTAAACTGGTGGCGAACTGTGCTCATGATCGGGAATTATGGTGACACTGAGAAAATGGTGAGATTCAACCTTCATGGTCACTTTTTATCGACAACCTTGTAGCACAGCCTTCTCTCTCTTATTTTAAAAGTTAGGGGGCCACACATTTTACAACTTTGGCAGGGTCTATCTTTCAAACAATAGGCTAGTTGACTAATTTTGAAAAACTAAATCATAGTTTGCCAAATGGTCTAATTTAACTGAAATATTAATATTTCAGTAAAATACTAACTGTAACATATTTTATTTTATATTTTCATGAACTATTTGACGTTTCCGTCAAAAAACGCGTCAAACTGTCATGGCGACTCGTGTGACGTCATATGTTGGAAAACGAAGAGCTGTTTGGTTGAACGGAAAGACCAAAATGCTATGGCAAGTTTGTTTAGTTTTGCAACGTGTGACGTCACGCGTCGTATTGGCGTTCGCTGTCACGTGACTAGTGACTGTAATTTCGGGATTTTATTTCTCAAAAATATTAAATAATCATGATTTATTTAATCAATAACATCGATTTTTCGCATTTGTAAATATTAAGCTACCATAAAAAATAGAAATCTTCAAAATATTTTCTTACTGTCAACTACCCTATTGTCTTTGAGAAAAAATGGACATCGGTAACCAATTAACATCAGAGGTTAGTCCATTCACTTGCCGGCTATTAACATATAATTTCCTTTAGAATATTGTTCCAAACCACTCTCGGTAGAAATTTGGTCAAGCGATGGCCTAGTTTGACTTTCGAAAAGTGTTTGCAAAAACCAAAAAGTGAATAAAATGTATTAACCCCCAAAAAGGAGTGTTATTAATTTGACGTGTCTGGGTATCTGTCTGTGGCATCGTAATCCAAAACGAATTAACGGTTTTGAGTTTGAAATCTGACGTAATCGAAAACATCGTAATGGTTCTTAGACATCTTTTTTTGATTTTATCAGGCGTTTCATGATCTTCAGTTCATTACCGAATATCCTTAGTCGAGGGTATTTTTCATTTAAAATTTGTGTACTGCTTCAATTCCAGTGTTATGCAGTATTGTGGTCGATGGCTAGTGATTTCCATTTATTTGTAATTGGAGTTGTGGTGTACTGGATCTATATCAAGAATAGAAGAGCTGGGATCATGGCATACGCAGTGTTGGCTGTCGCTTCAGTCCTTATGCCAGTAATTTACGGCTATATTCACTATAGCCCGGCTGTCATAGCGTTTGATTTTCGGTAAGAAGATTTTTATAATTCCACATGTTTTATATTTAAATACTCGAATAATACAAGAACCACCGACGCGTAACGGTCAAGAAAGTGGGGGATGAAGTTATCACTAACTCTTCGATACGAACGCGTCAACATCAACGTCGAACGCGTCAGGAAAATTTCGCATTTTGTTTTGTCCAAACTCATTTATCAAAGAGTTACTTTACATTGACACCAGGTATGTAAAACATTAATAACAAATAACAAAATTGATTGTTCTGCACGTCTTCTCCATGTTAACTTTATCGATCTATATATCTATCAGCCTTTCGAAGTCCACAGCTGGAGATAGGCCTCCCCTAATTGACGCCACTTCAACCGGTCTTGAGGACTCGAAGAAGACAGCGGCTTCCCGCTGTCTTCTTCGAGTCATTGTTTTGTCTATGTTGAAAGGATCACAGGTCCTTTCACAAATGACCATAGGTGCTAAAAATGGAGCTTTTCGGTAGAAGGTTTTCAGTGGAAGTGTTACGGAGGTCAATAAGAAGGTAATCAATAACCAAAGTCTTAGTCTTAGTATTAGTCTGCTAATTTGTCTGCTACTAACATAAAACCCTACTTCTCAAAACACAATATTTCCATGTTTAACGATATTTTTACAGAACCAGCGATAGTGTACGCAAACATCTCATCTCAGACCCGATGTACGTTCGCACCCATCTTCGCGCCGGACCATACTTTGTGGGCATAGCCATAGGATATTTGATGGCTGTATACCATCCAGATAAACACAGGAATATCATATCTAAGGTAACCTTAAATCTAGTTTAAGTGAAGTAGTAGGCTATTCAAATGGTACCTCAAACGGTGGTATTTTCCAACTTTTTTTCCTCTCTCTTCTTTCTTATGCGTATCAGTTTTACCTTTTGTGTTATTCATGTCCAAGGGTGCTGGTAATCATTTGGCATCGGGTAGTGCGTCTGCTTGTTCGACGGATAGATACATAAAATATGAGCCTCTCTTGTTTGGAGCCACTTCAACAGACCTTCAACTTTAGGGCTTCTTTCTCACTTTTGAATAAAAATTCATATAATAGATTTTTATGTGTATGAATATTCGATGTTTTATGCCACATTCATCCTTCGATGTCGGCGCCCAGTTGCTTTATATCGAGAGTAAGAGACTCTGAAAAAGAAATGAAAAATCCAAAATTAAAGTTTAGCATCTTATCTGTTCCCAAGGATAGTTTATTTTTAACAAAATCAATAAACATATTCCGTTGAGAAGAAGCACCTCCAGGTTAGGGGCAGAAGCGATTCCACCGGTCAAAAATGTGATGCCAAAAGAATGACAAAACATCCATCAATTTCATCCGAGGTCTCTCAATCCATTGAATTCTTAGCCACATTTTATAATATTGCCGTGTTCATTAATCGTTATAAATATTATATTTCAGAAATTATCCATACTATCGTTCGTCGTAATTATGACAATGCTTACATCACTATTAACTGTATCGAGTATATACCACGGGCGCCAATACGGACCCTTGGAAGGTGCCGCATTTTCAGTTATGAGGAGAAATGCTATCGCAGCACTAGTCGGCTTCTTCATTATCACATGCGAATATGGCTGTTTGCGTACGTATATCATCATCATCGCAGCCCATAACTGTCCCATTGCTGGGCACGGCTCTCCTCTCACAATGTGAGGGGTACAGGCCACAGCGTAACTGTATAACAATATTGTACCTGGAATAGGATATTATGACTCACTAACTCTAGAGAGTATTTTTCAAGCCCATTCAATATTCTTGAGACTCACGAACTCATAAGCCTTTTGTCCACTCTTTTGCGCTGTCACTCACGAATTATATTAATTTGGTTAAACCTGCGTGGCTACCGCTACCGACCTCTCGTTTGAGTCCACCGCCAAACGTATCGTCATGTTCCAGTGCCCGTGAGAGCTACTTTATTTCTTCTCTCGTCTTTCTTGGCCTGCGTCGCATCGATGCCTACACTGTGTTAATAGCAGGCAACTGAGCAAACGAGCCACCACATACATAAGTGGTCACCGCCGTCCACTGACATCAGCAACCGAAAGGCATCACCGATTCCTTTTTGACCAAGAAGAAGGTAGAGGAAGGAAAAGTCAAAGTGCTATTTTTGGTGCTGTGGCCATGGGTAACCATGACCACTTACCATCAGGTAGCTGGTTGGGTTTGTCGGCTATTGATAGAAAAATACCCATTTCTTTACGTCTTATAGGGTAGTTCTTGACAACAATCCCACCTGATGGTAAGTGTCGATGATTCTTTAATGTTGTCCTTATACACATATCATTATGTTCATGTATGTTTCAGCTTACATCAGCAGTGTATTCAGCTGGTCCGGGCTGGTATTCCTCAACAAGCTGTCCTACGGGGTGTACCTGACTCACTTCATGCTCATCTTGAGGTTTCTATCCAGAACTCGTGTCCCTCTGCGAAGTGATACGTTTGACGATGTAAGTTACAAGGCACTATCATCGTGCCGTTTTAAGGAGCACAAAGGTTTTCATGGGCTATAGCCGTTCGTTCGAGAAATAATCTTTGAGGATAAGATTGCGATGTCCAAAGAAAAGCATAGAATAACTATGATATTTTTAGTGTTGACGCCGCACGCCATCTATGAATTCTATAATGGAAGATATAATAGAAACTTCAAGTCGATGAATGATGTCATAGTACTCGACTTGGACAACAGATGTCGCAACAATGACGTTTGTATCACAAAATATAGACTGTGTTTGTTTCAAGCTCATCACAAAGATTAGACGTTTCACGTTGCTGTGTAGTCCTGACACAGCCTCTCTCGATGCGTTTTATACAACAATATTCCTTGACGCCGTTAACGTTCCTTTGGTTTTTGTAATGACGTAGGTACCTACTTATCCTTAATTATCTTTGATAAATATCGAATCAATTATTATTATTATCAAAAGATTTTACAGTAGTAAACCCACACACCGTCGCTTCGCTTCGGGAACCTTATTGCGTACGTTTGCAAAGATTTATTTCCTACTAGTTTAGTAAAACGTTAAGATGTTCAATTATAACTACTCTACTGAGTAGGTACTCTTAAATATACTATAGGTACTACTCTAAACTGCCCTTAAGTCATCTGAGGGATTGTTGTTGTAGTATAAAACTCGTATTTTCAGATGTATTCAACATTTGGTTTGCTTGCCGCGTCAACAGCTATGAGTCTTTGCATTTGGCTCTTCTGGGAGGCGCCAGTAATCAATATAGTTGATATTATCTTAAAAAGGTAAAGTTTAATACCTATATTATCCCTACTAATATTATAAATGCGAAAGTAACTCTCTGTCTGTCTGTCTGTCTGTCTGTCTGTCTGTGTCGCTTTCCCGCTTAAACCTCTCAACCGATTTTGATGAAATTTGACACAGACAATCTTTAGACCCTGAGAAAGGACATAGGCTACCTTTTATTGCGACAAAAAGGGATGAAGAGGTTGAAATAAAGGTTGAAAGTTTGTATGGGATTTCTTCGGGTTTTAAGCACAGCGCCATCTAGGGGTGAACCTTCCTAACTTAAAGAATAAGAACGCCTAGCGCCATCTCTTAAAGAACCATGAAACTTTATATTTAAGCACTTGATAATAAGTTTCCCGAAGCGAAGCGAGGGCGGGTCGCTAGTTCTTTATAAAATTACTGACAACCGACTGGAAATTAATTATCACGCTCCTGATAAATCATCCGTGAAATATTTTACATGTATTGGTCGCAGTCTTTGATTATTTAGAGTAAATAAAACAAAGGTCACAGTGTTGGCAAGGTTTCTTGGCTGGTGCCGCACCGGTTATGCCTACGGTGTGACTTACCATCATGGCCCGTCACATCATTACCATCAAAACGTCATGAGGATTGAGGAAACCTGAGAGTCCTCCATAATATCCCCAATGTTAAAAAAAATCCCAACAAGGCTCCACATTTGGTTAGCGATATGGTCTGACTATTAGTAAGTATTCAAAATAAGTTTTTTAATAAGATTTATGAAGTGCGTTATGTATTCAAGATACATAATATAATTATTATGGTATTTTGTAGGTTAACTAATAAGATACAAGAAAATTACAACAAGGAAAATTATGAAACAAATAATAAAGATGCGGCACAAGACTTCAAAACCAGAGAAAAGAAATTGAAATAAATGTTTGTGCGTCTAAATAATAGTAGTCTACTTTTTAACCCGTAGAAATTTCTGCTATACTTACTCATCTATGAAAATTAATTAGAAACTCAAAAGAAAACAGACAAGACAAGGAATATGATAAAAATATTTGCCCAAAGAAATAGCCGATGTAAAAAAGAGATCAATTAAAGAAATGTTTATATATTCAGACAACACTTACAACTAGAATAATATTAACAACACAACATTCAACAACAACGCAAACGCAACATTCTCATAATAATACAACATTAAGCATTAAACAACGTCAGTCTTAGATTATATTTATAACATAGACGTATTATATACTGACGTATAGATCGACTGAATCATACACACATTAACAACATAATACATGAACAGAAATATACATTGACGTGACAAATACTTTCAATTCTATCTAGATATTACTGAAATTGTGAATTTAAAATCTGAACGAAAAAATTTGACTATGAATTCAACTGGCTTTTTTTACAACAACTTACAGCGACGTATAATGTTCTTGGCTGACCGCATATTGGCCATGTACTATCCCGTAATTCAGTTGTGTATGCTTGAAGCTACCATAGGCTACATAACGATTGTTAAGGAACTTTCTTTTCTTGCCACTCGTCTAATTTATCAAAAATCTTTCGCTTTTGCGAGATGGTTTATGATACGCGTCAGTATAGATGCGTATACTACCAGGTAGAAACCGAACAACCAAAACGCTACCTCTGTTTACTAACTAGTTCCTTTAGCGGTAGTAACCAATGTGCGGTATATCTGAGTAGTTTCAATTTATTTATTTCTTTTCTTCCTTTCTATCTGTCCCGCTATACCACGTGCAACAATTATCTTTCACACCCGATCTATGTATGTCCTCACAAAACGAATTATATCTTATGGGAGCCCTTTTTCGTGTGGAGTATAGTTTCGTGAACTGGAACCTTGAACGGAAATGGCTTCTCGACAGGTACTATGATATGCTTCACTACCTCGAAAGGTACTTCCTTAATCTTGGGTACATGGACCACTTTCTCAACGGGATAGGGGACGGATTTTTCAACTGGAATCGATACCTCCTTGATGATAGGAATGACTACCGCTTTGGGTACTGGCACTTGGATGGGTACCGGGTGGGGAACGGGAATTAAAATCGGGTGATGGACTTTGAACTCTACGTTCTTGGGCATAGGGACGACTACCTCCTTGTAGTGCTTGATTGGTTCCGGGTTCTCTTCCTCGATGTGTTGGTGGACCGGGTATGAATGAGCTTTCAGTTCGTGGCCTCCAAAATCGTGTCCTCCGAAGTCGTGGCCTCCGAAGCTGTGGCCGCTGTCGCCCAGGCTCGCCATGTGTCCTCCGCCGAAGTCTTCAAAGCCACCGGAATATTCACTAGGTTGATACTGTAACAAGTGAAAAATAGTAAGAAGTAGAATAAGAAGAGATAAAAAAAGTCAGATCCTGTTATACCTAATTGTGGTTATTTTTATTTTTCAAACCATAGGGCAATTAAAAAATAATGATAAGCCCCAAAATGCATCAAATAACTGTTGATATTAAAAAAATACTGACACATTAAATGTCCGTTAAAAAAATGTGTAAATAAAAATAACTTTACTACCACATTACGCTACAGTTTTTTTTTTAATTTATTAATTTGATTCTGCCATTTTCAATTTAACAAAGACGTCTTTACTAAAAGGAAAGTATAGTAGAGAGTATAATAGAATAGTAAATTGGAACATTTCTGTCAAATACGTCACACTTAAAAGCGTTATACAACAAACTGGACAATTCCAAAACTCAAACAAAAGATAATGAAAGCAATTTTGTTATTTGTTATTATCGAAAAAATCTCATCGCTCGTGAAAGCTGGCTTATATTATTCAATACAGCCTCAATTTAAAGTTCTTATCTGTGGAGCATAAACGCGGGAAAAATAAAAAACAAAATGGCGACCGTTCCGCGCAACGCTTGTTTTTCGCTCCTTTTTTATCGAACGTTATTAAAATGACGCAACAGTTATTCAATGGATTGTATAACATTAGTATACATAGATCATTATATCAGGTAACTATTTGTGACCAAGATTAAAGAATATATTTCTTGTAAACAATAGGTACCAGATACTATTGTTCTATCGCAGGTACAGTTACGAGCAATAATATAGGTATATCTACACATTGTCACGTTTTCTAAAATATCTTAACTTGTACCAATCTAGAAAAAAGTGAACAACAATTCGTTCTAAATTAACTAACCACTAAACGATGTCAAATAAGGTAGGTATTATATACAATTTAGAACGAACACACAGGAGACCGAAGAGCTGGCAGCTACCTCGGACAAAGAATTAGCCTAGCTATTCAAAGGGGGAACGCTGCCAGTATCTTCGGAACCTTGCCTAAAGGGACTCCTTTTAATAATATTTTTTAATTATTATGTTATTTTTTTTTTATTTTTTAGTTTTAGGTTTTGTGTATATTATTTAAGTTTATTATGATTATGTTATGTTATTATGTAAAATTGTAAATAAAGTTTATTAAATTTAGAACGAATTGTTGTTGTTGTTGTTCAAGTTAAGATATTTTAGAAAACGTGACAATGTATACATATTATTGCTCGTGACTGTACCTAATGAAAAATAGTTTAATTACGATACCGTAATCTTAGCTAAGCTTAATCTTCATGGAAGCAGAGTCGAAGCGAACTGTAGCGACCGACAGTTAAAATAATTAATTAAACGTCTCCTAAACATTGTTGAACTAAGCCCAACTTAATAAAAAGTGTCCAATTAACTCAATGCCAAGATACCCTGGCCTGTACCCCTCACATTGTGAGGAGAGACCCGTGATAAGCAGTGGTGATGAAACGTAAAAAACTTAATCAATAATAAAATCAGTAATGGTCTTGGTAAGGTTACTTATTGCAAATGTATGTATAATAATTAAATATTTACCTGTTGATCCTGTTGAAAGTTGTAGTTTTGTAAGTTTGCATTGTACGGCGTCCATTGCTGGTTTGCCGATGCTGCGCCCAGAAGGAGAGTGGTTAAAAGCTGTAATGAATATTTTTAAATCAATCTAAATCTTTTCATGAATACTCGATTCTGTCACTATGAGAAGTTTGTGGTATATGTAGTCGGATGTATACGATTTTCAAAATTTTCACAGGATTTGAATTGCTTAGCTTATTTGCAACTTTTTGTGGAGCCGGCTACACTTTTTAGAGGCGACCATCTCAGTCCTCAAGGGTAGCAACACATTTGTGATCGAATTATAACGAGACTCTTAATAACATTTATTAACTGGACTATTACTAACAACAACTAACAGGACTAACATTCACCAACAGTCCCTGTCCTAGTCCTCAAACTTACAAACTAACCAACGAATGTTCTAACACCGTCACCTAACCGGACTAACTATCCCAGTCCCCATATGAGTCTTGTTCTGTGTCGGTCACAGTTGTCATGAGCGGCAGCGGAAGGTGGTGCTGCATGCTCGTTTGTTGCCATAAATCAATAAAAAAAAAACTTGTTCATTACTATTGGACTGATGTTTCAGGGACATAATATGGCACAAATGGCACAAGTCCTACCTACATTTTTAAACAATATTATTACACAATAATAGATCCACTTCCCGAGTTCAGTAGATCAGATCACATTATCTGATCAACGTCCGTAATACCTTTCTCCATAAAGTAATCGTGGTAGGTAAGGGTCATCGAACTATATCTACTAATTACTAGTTAATCCCACAAATTAAGAACTCAATAGATCCATTTAGTGACAGCTGTGTTAATTCCTGTTTTATAGTCTGAAGGGCTGACGTAAAAGCAGACGAGCCACTTGATGGTAAGTGGTCATCGTCGTGCATACGAGCAACACCAGGGGACTCGCCAGTGCAACGCCGGCTCTGAAGGAAAACTCTTTTTACACCTTTTTTGAAGAACCCCGTGTCACAGCGCGCAAAGAATACCGCAGAAGGAAGCTCATTCCAGAATTTTCATAAGCGTAGAAAAATCATACCATAGAGGTTATTCACGAGTCCAATAGAATCGAACCCAAGACCCTTCAAACGGCAGTCCGGCATGCTAACCATTACGCCGTATGGGTTGTCAAAACTAATAAAAACAAAATTATTTTGGGTTTTTACTTTACAACTGTGAATATAAAATTTTGCTACTCCAGTAATGGTATTCCGCTTAAAAAAGGTTAAAATGTAACGACGAATGTAACTCCTCAGCAGATGTTTTTTTGTATTATAATTTTTTTTTTATTATACACGATATTTAACTCACTTATCGATATATCGATAAACATAATAATTCAATAACTTATCGATAAACTGCACTTATTCCTGTTTTATATTTCGTACACGCCACAGATTAAAAACAAATAAAATACGTAAAACACTCACGTATGCTTGGGCCGACATTTTCGTGTATTCCGTTGCAATGTAAACTTACTGTGATATCACAAACACTAGCGCGATCGTTTTATACTCAAGTGACGGGTGGAGTATCCGAACGCATTCCTATATTTTTTCTAACAAAACATCCACCACAGCTTAGACTTTCATTCACGACGGCTTCCATCTAATGATAGGCCGTTCTAAATTGGTCATGTAACCGTTACCGGCCGATGTTAGACGACCTGTCGTTTATTACAGATATCTCCGTAGCAAAGACCACGTGTCACGGACGTTATATCACTGGAACAAAAAGCTTGAATCTATCGCCGCGAGTTGATTTTACACACTAAATAAAAGTAGTGTAGTAGAGCCTTCAGTTACAAGCGGCCGCGATTTCGTTTTACTTTTTAAGTAACTCATGGATATAAGAGCAAACGAGCTACCAGTGAGGAATATCACTGACATCACCGACTCGTTGCCAACCGAGAAGAAAGCGAGGGACCCTACTGTAATAATTAAGGCTAACACACTCATACTCCCGCATTACGACTACCTTTGTCACGGGCGGCATTTATCTGTTAAATAAAAAATAATTATAATTGTCTGCACCAGCCAGGATCCATCCAATCCGGGACCCATAAATTCGCTGGTAGGGCCACTACCAATTAGGCTAGGGGGTCGTCAGTACTCAATATTATTACTGAACTATTATTATTAACCACAATAATTTGCATGATAGGTACCTACTATAGAGCCGAGTCGAGCAACGTTATTTTGCTCTTATTACCATAGGCGTGAAACTTTTTGCAAACAGTTTAAACCGATTCCCCGTCTATAAGTATGGGGTTACAATTACCTTGTAGATACAATGTGATTTGATTATTTAATCAATAAAAACAACCCTCGATCGCTCAACACTTGGGCCGCATCTGATGAATATGTACATACTTTTCCATTAAGCTTAATTTAGCACTTCCGTTAACCACTGAAGCTTTTATTTTCATACTTCATAAACAAATCTCCTTACAGTAGCAGATTCGTGCATATCTGCCCAAACTAATTGGCAGGACGTTAGTTACCTTAATACCGATTTGGTCCAGTTTTGCCAATGGCATTCATGAGAAAACAAATAAGTCTTCAAGGAGAATGATTATTTTTGCCTAAAATTTTCTCTACGTCAAGTATATTCCAGAATCATAATTATTATTTTTTAATCTTGCCTAGCCGAGGCATTAGAATCAGTATTTTAAACAGGGGATTTTAATGAAGATATAATAAGTAAGGAAACAAACCGGAAATAAACTGTTTACCAATCTATAATTATAATAATTATTGATCCAGCACCTGATAATAGATGTAACATCATAGTAATCATGAGTAAAATGAAAGAAGTTGCCATCTATTACGAGAAGTTGTTGAACTGAAAAAATCTTATTGACGTAAATATAGTTTAAACCCAGGTTTACCTTTAAAAATACTAAAGTGAGTTTGTAATAGATGTTAGCTGATGAAAAAAAGTGATTCTGATGCCATTTTAGCCCATGATCCCATACTTCAATGATCATTGTCCTTTGCATTATTTTGATGGTTTTTGTAACGCTACACACTCATATCACCACACTAGGAGTCCTTGTGTCGTGGGCGCTATGGACAACACACAATCACAAACACACACCCAGGCGGCAAACATAAATTTTAAAACATCATTTAAATCCGCCTCGCTGGAAATCGAACCCAGGACCCTTAAACGGTGAACCGACATTGTAACCATTGCGCCATTGGATTGATTATGTGACATGTTATGTGGTATTTTGGTACTTCTACTGATATCTCTTCTGTAATTTGTTTGACTACCAACCGAAGCACAGAGGAATTCTTTAGAATAGAATAGAATATTATAGAATAGGAAAACTATTTGATTTGCTATAATATTATCCGTAAGCATCTACTAAAACTTTAATTACATAGTTAGATACAAGGAGACATAATTAAGTGACAGTCAAAACCAATGACTTTACAAAAATAGTTACGAATTACGCAACGCTCAATGCTAGCCGAGTTACAAATAGTCGTGACGACCTGAAATTCGGATGTAGTTTTGTTACACTCATTACATTGTTTTTAGGAGTTAAGTGGCCATGTTTTTTGACAGTACATAGCCGGCTGAGTAGCCGTTAGGTACAAGAATAGAGAAACTGCTATACTACTCCCGCGGTGTCGCAATCTATTGCATAACAATTAATTTGTTTGATCGACTTCTAGGTAAGTATTCGCGCAATGATTATAAAAAAGTCATCGCATAAAACGATCACCCTTTTTTTAGAAAACCATTTTTATGTGAATAGCCGACAAACAGACAAGTTCCCAGATGGTAAATGGTCTCAGACCTACCACCAAGCCTAGAGTACTTTCGGGATCAAACTGAATGGTACAGAGGCCGACGAACTCTGAAAGAAGTTAATGAATCAGCATTACGTCACTCGATGATAGCTGCCGTCTTCCCAGACGTAAGCACTAATAGCCTAGGATCGAACGGGGGCTCGGATTCAAATCCTGCACCCATCTCTAATGTTCAAAAAATGTGCTTAATAGAATTTAATTATCACTTGCTGCGGTGAAGGAAAATATCATAAGAAAACCTGTGATAGATCTACCTGTTCTCAAAGGTGTGTGAAGTCCGCCAATCCGCAATTGGCCAGCGTGGTGGACTATGGCCTGTACTCCTCAGAATGTGAGAGGGAGACCGTGCCCAGCTGTGGGACATTTATGGATTGCGATAATTATGTTCTAAGTGATTTCACAGCGAACGATATGTTTAGATTAGCTGTGTAATAAGCTAACTACCATTCGAAACACAATTACCGATTGGCCTCACCTTATTACATTAACGGTTAGCGCGTGACAGGGGGCTAAGGCCCAAGCTTCCGCGACCGAGAACTGAACTATTGCGTCACTTATGCCAGTGATAGCAGAGTTTTTTGATTTTTTAACGTTTTTTGACGCTCCAATTTTCAAAAATTATGTGCGTACCTATTAGAATTAAAAAAGTTCTCAAACGTGTGTGAAGTCTGCCAACCCACACTTGGCCAGCGTGGTGGAATATGCCTTTACCCCTTGCATTGTGAGCAGAGACCTGTGTCCAGCTGTAGGACAGTTATGGGTTGAGATGATGGTACGTTAGCCTGAACTGTAGGTTAACTAACATAGTTCAAAATGTGTGACCTTGTAACCCTGTCGTGACCTAGCCTGTTAAACCAGGTGATGGGATTCTATTCGAATCCGACATTCTATTCGAATCCGACCTGGGAAAGCATTTATGTGAAAGATAAATGTTTGTTGTTAAGCCATGCTTATGGGTATTTATAATGTATCACTTTGAGAACAAAGTATCTACCTGCTTCATTAAAAAGGGTTTTATATTTTTATTTCATAATTTACTTATAGTACGGCTGGCGGTTCTAGGCCGCTCTGAACTTTGTTCGGATCGTTGCGCAAAAGTCAATTTTAGGGTCGAAATGGTGGCAAGGCGTGCGGGGTGTCACTTTGAGCATTGTTTGTTTTAGTCACACGCTCAGTGTTCATGTCGCTATCTCTCTCTAAAGTACAGTGCCTGCGCACTATATCCGAAAGCCTAACTTCAGAGCGGCCTAGAACCGTCGGCCGTACTATACTCTTTTATAAGCTGTGTGACCCTACCTGCGAAGCGTGGGGTCCTGGGACTCCCGGATACACTCTCCACTCCAGCCGGCGCAAATAATTGTGTGACAGATAAAATTGTGACGATGACAGGTACCGAGTATTCTTATTCCTACCTATTAGTATTTGGGTTACGTTATAGGAACCATCACATAGCAACAATCGTGGAGTAACCGACAAGATTTCCGGTAAGATTGTACACGAAGTACCACTGTCAGCTTTGTTTGGAGCCAGCGGCGCGGGGCTGGTGATACCATCACTACCTACCACTGCCGCCGACACCGACAGTGGGCAACCGTTTCCGCGTGCGTAAACCTATAGTTTGTTTGCAGCGGTATGTCACGCGGACAGTCTTTTTACCTACGTAATGCATTTTAATAAAGAGGGTCAGGTTTAGGTTGAAGATATTATTATTTCACAAAAGAACTTTAAATTTTTTAACTAACTGATCGCTGTCTGTACATGGAAGGAAGGATTTATGGGATAAACTATTATTGAAGGCTATTATCATAATGGATACCCGAAACAATGATTGTTAGAATTTTTATCTGTAGGTATGTCTGTGCGTTGGTGCGCTGTGATCTCAGATACGGCTTAACCGAGTTGGATGCGGTTTTGACTACTGTACTGTGGTAAGCTTCACTTCAAATTTAGTTTGTTTTATTTCGATCACTTCCTAAATAAAAAAGTTATGTCAGTTTAAAGAAGCACGTATAACATATTAAGGGACAGGGTACGCGAAGCGAGGGTAGGTTTACTAGTATGATTATTTTTATGATCAGTTAGTTCCGCATTTTTAAATGGAATTAAGGAACCAAACGAGCATTCAGAACCAACCGTTCGCCACAGTAAACTCAAACTCAAATCATTTATTTCACGTAGGTATTTTGAATACACTTATGAACGTCATTTTTGCATTTAGAAATTGCATAGGTATTTACTTATTCTGCGCTTTCGCAGCCGCTCACGAAACCTGTGACCGACACTGAACAAGACTCAAACGGGGACTAGGATGGTTAGTCTATTTAGCAAACGGTGTTAGAACATTAGTTGGTTAGTTTGTTAGCAAGCATGTGAGTCTGGGGCAGTGTGTAAGAGGATATTATTTTTTAATTATTCCACCTCTTACCGCGAGCTAGTACCATTCTCTTGTCACTTCCTTTATATGACTGACGTCATGTACAAAAAGTACATTATAATGACATGCAATCTCCACGTCGCATCGTAATCGTAACCGTTACGCGTCTCCATTTAGGTCATACTTTTATTTTAAAAAGAGCACTTACATGTTGCAGTTGATGTTTCCTTATGTTGTTATTACAAGATCTTAGAGTACATAATTGTTCGATCGTTTGTTCGACTGTCTGATGATAGATTGGTATATGTACTTTGTACGGATGTGACGTAATAGTTCCGCTCCGCGTGTTGGTGATGAAACCCGTTATGATTATGGTTCCGTTGTGTAATGTACCCATAACATACAACTACCATTGATTTGCATGTAACACTTTTGAAATGAAAACTTCTATAGTATCGATGTGATATGGAATTCGATGAAACGGAAATGACGCGCAAATGAAACGAACGGAAACGAAAAAGAAACAGACACATTTTAACGTGCGAGAAAATGAGATAGGAACATTGGCAAGAGTTATAACTAAAGTTCGCTGCAGCGCTAAAACAATAGTTATGACATCTAACCAAACTGTTTTTTGAAGTTTCACTTCTAGCACATGTGAATTGCACATATTTTGATTTTTTTATTTTGTTGATGCTTAACTGCAATCCCACAAGTCAAATATAATAGAGTAGGCATTCCGCAAGGATGTGTTTCAGGCATAAAGGTAATTTAGAGCGAGGCAGCCAGGCTTCCAACTGTCCCGCAGTTAGAAAGAGAGAGAAGACTGCGGTCACTTCTCTGTCTCTCTCTTCTGGCGAATGTGCAATTAACGTAAAAAGGGAGCATAATAGAACGACTCTATGGTTAGTTATGACTTTTTTTATCAATTATATTATTAGTTAATGCTTGACTACAATAATGATTGAATGTCTGCGATTGATAATTGATGTGTATCTATTTAACGAATGTGTTAATACCGAACCGTCAATGACGGACGTATGTACAAACAAGTCATATTGTATGGGTTACAAAAGGAAACTAATATAGAACAGTGCGTAACTGCGCTTCCGTCCGTATTCCATCACCAGTACAGGTGTTAAAAGGTTATAATAAATAATACACACGAAATAAAAAAGTAGAATATATTCTAGTTTTATTTACAATGTTCGTATCGTAGCTAATAACACTAAAAGTGGGCCGTCAGTCTGTCGATCTCGTACAAATCCGCCATTATCTCGTCCACCTTCGTCCCAATTTTCTTTGCAATCTGTCAACAAAACAACACAGATTAACTTAAAATTCTAACAGAGATTTTAAACAAACTCAAACTGAAATCATTCATATCACGTAGGTTTTTATAAAAACACTTATGAACGTCATTTTTTGCATTCACCGCCGTTTCGCTAAGATGCCTTTAAATTGCGAATTTTAAATTTTATATCTTAGAGAAGAAAGGAAACGGTGATAGAAATTCCTAGGCACATCTTTTTAAAAATAGTGCTTACAACTCTTTGTATTGACAAAGATGCTTGGATATAGACATCCGCGACCAGTTCTGCTCATGTTAGTATGTATGTATCTGTATGTAGGTATAAAATTTGTAATGTAGCATTATTATTGTTTTTAAAAGATGTGCCAAGGAGTTTCTTTCGCCGTTTCTTTTTCTCTTCGAAGATTTTAAAAATGCAATATTTAAAGGCACCTTAGCGAAACGGTGGCGAATGCAAAAAATTGACGTTCATAAGTGTATGTATCATACCATGTAGGTATGATACACGTTGACATGAGCCGCCCGGTGTTTGGAGTCATTTCTGGCTCCAATTAAGGTGCTTCAAAACGGCCGCGCGGACTTCGTTTCTATAGTGTAATTATTCTAAGCCTACATTAAATAAATGATTTGAGTTTGAGTACTCACGTCCTGCTGCTCGAGGATGGGCATGGAGGTGTACAACGCGACCAGGTCCCCGTCCAGGATGCCCCGCGCCGGGCCGCCGCCCACCGCCCGCCGCGCCGACTTGTATGTACTGAAAATATATTAAAACATTTATACTGAAATTATAATTGATCAATGTTGTAGTGTTGGGGTATCTATATATACATAGATATACTCTGTCTCGCGCACACGCCGCACAGACTGTCATGGCGGTGATGGCGGTAACACCAGAGCCGTGGGCGAGAGTGGTCGTGTCATTGTTGTGTGTGCGTGTGTGAGCGAGCCAGTGTGTTCATTAGTGACGGGAGGTCCTATAAAAGACGTTTGAGATGAACTTTTGTTGGTGGTATGTTGTATCCTATAATGTTTGTTTTTACTGTTTGTTTAATTAATTCGTTCTCCCTTGCCTCAAACGGCTTAACCATACTTTCTTTAGCAGGTATGTTCCGTGATTACTATAATGTATATGTTACACAATGTCATACAATAACTTTACACGACATATGCATTTGCACGCAACCAAGGGCGCCACCTAGCGTCGCCGCAAACTAAACTAGTTACCGGTGCGCGCGGGGGTTGAGGCCGGCCACGTGGCAGCAGTAGTTGTTCATCACGTTCTGCAGCATCAGCAGCCGCCGGTACGTCTTCTCCGACACCGGCAGCACGTAGCCGAGCGCGCCGTCCAGGGTCGCTGCGAACCGAACGTTCGATCCACTTCATAAATTAAATTTTTATGGGCCAAGTTCATGTTTATGAAGCGTTTAACCACGGTATTCGTATTATACAACATTCCATCTTCAAACAAACGGTCGGAACGCGTATCATACCTACGCGCCTCGGAGTTTAGTACACAATAAGTAATCAGGTAATCAGGTAATTCAGGTAATCAGGAAGCGTGCGTATTACCTACCCACTTACATTTGCTACAACTAGAAAGAGGCGGCCCTAGCGCGCGCGGCTGAAGGCATTTATTTCAAGGACAGGCCCGAGTCACAATACTGTATAATACTATTACCGCCGCGTGATTTAACCGTTGTCGGTTTTTTGTCACGGATCAAACGCGCGCGCCGTCGTCGGTGCAGCGTGTGCTAGTCCGCGCCGTGTAAACGCGTCATCATAAACACTTAGAAGGTTAATCTAAAACATCGAATTCAAAAAATAAAATTGTAGCGTCAGTTTGTAATATTAAATTAACCGCTTTTTAATAAATGCATAATATGATATGCACGATACGTGTACCAAAATAATATTAATTTCAATTTTTAGTTTTTCATAAACAGACTCATCCACGATGCATGCCGTGGCAACCTATTATTAAGACTACACTTAGCTTATAATTGTGATAATGATTTCTTTAATGTAAACGAATAGATAAATAGATAAATAAATAAATAAATGATTGAATGAATGTATGAATGAATTACTAAATGAATGAATGAATGAATGAATGAATGAATGAATGAATGAATGAATGAATGATAGTATAAATAAATAAAACACACTCACTGTAGACGGTGACGTGTCGGCTGGGCGCGGTGTCCGGCTGGCGCGCGGCGATGCGGAACATGGCGTGCACGGCCTGGCCCAGGTGGTAGTCGCACTTGCGGATCAGCCGCTGCCCTGCGGTGATGCAACGTTCCACTAAGCGATCACAACGCTCTCAACCAGGGTCTCCCAACCGGTGAGGCACGCCCCCCTTGGGGGGCGTAGACAGATTTCAGGGGGGGGCATAATAGGAACGTTACCGTTTCCGAAAAAAAAACACACCCCTTCCAGTCTTGTATATATGTATTGGACCTATTTGAAATTCCAATAAATTATTTTTATTGGAAACATTAGGGGGGCATGAAAATATAATTTTCGGTTCGGGGAGGCTCGGCGAAATAAAGGTTGGGAAACCCTGCTCTAAACAGTCTAAACTACTATTTGTTTTTAAAAAAAATGTTTTGAACGTGCTAGTAGAATGCACAGTAGGTTAAAAATATATTTAACAAAAAATACAGTTTTGTTAATTCGGTACATTATTTTATAATTATGCAGTTTCTGGGACGTTAATGTATGTAGTCTTGGATAGACACGAATGGAATAGGTGACAGGTAGAGTACATCAAAATATATTAAAGTACAATAGAGTACAGTAAAGAAATAAAATAAAGAAATAAAATAAATAAATATAAAAAAATATAAAGAAAAGTAAATATATAGTAAAGAAATATAATAAATAAATATAATAAATAAAAAATACAATAAAGCAGTGTTAATAAGTAGACTGATTAGCTTAAATCGGTTAATTTAACTTAATAAAGTGAGTGTTAAAAATCATTAAAATATAATGTGTTATATCTTAATTTTTGTACTCGTAGTAATACAATTAATAAACAACATAATATTTAAAGCCTTAGACTGCAATGCAATTCAGTATCGTAAGGAATACTAAATAAAACCTTATTTAAATCTATACTAACCATTATCGAGTATTATATAATTCCATTGTAATCGTGCGTTACGCATTTCGTCTATTTTTTTACTGCGCGTACTGTACAATAGTGTACACAAGCGTAAAATAGTGTACAGTAGCGTACAAGTGTTCAGTAGCGTACAGTGATGTACAGTAGCGTACAGTGATGTACAGTAACATACAGTGATGCACATTAAAGTACAGTGATGTACACTAGCGTACAATGATGTACAGTAGTGTACAGTGGTGTACAGAAGTACAACTGACCGCCGTAGCTCTCGCGCGCCTGCGGCTGGTACATGAAGAGCGCGAGATTGCCGTCCGCCTCGCTGGCCAGGAAGCCGAGCGAGCGCCCGTCCACCACGAACTCCAGCTCGTAGATCTACAGACAGACGTACACACACGCATTTATATCGCGTTGCTATACACTACGTGTGCAAGATACTTCGTTCTGGTGGGTGCTTGTCCCAGGCTTTTTGATCCCGTGGAAATTCCAGGTTAAAAAGTCAGTATATGTTTTTTTAATCAATTTTTTTGTGATTATAAACCCAAGAATTATAATAGGTTAAATAGTAAGATCCACGATTGTAGGTGATTCAGAGATTTGTTAACCGTTCAAAATTTAAAATTGCGAGATCAAATTTAATTTATGGATAGGTGGACATAACTCAAAATGTTTATTTAGAATACAATAGAATCTCCTATGGTGTTTCTCCTACACTACAAATAAACCTAAATTTTACTTGTAGCGTGTAAAACCAAATAGGGGGTTCCCTTAGTGAGCTTAACAGTCTGATTTGCTCTTTCTTCTTTTCTTCTCGGCTGAGCCCCTCCAGGCTCGCCTTTCGGTCCGCGCGAAGCTGTGAACGTTGCCAGCAAACGGCGACCATCCATCAGAAAACAAACACAGATATAAATCGTCGTTCGTTATGTCTGTCGTGAAGAAGTGGAATACTTTACCTGCGTCAGTGTTTCCGCCTACGTATGATGTGGGAGTCTTCAAGAGAAGAGTGAATAGGCTTTATCTGAGTTAGTGCGCTCAACATTTCAAGGACTTCATCGCCATTTACCATCAGGTGGGTTTGTTGTCAAGCACTACCTTATAAGTAAAAAAAAACCTGCGCGGTCCTCAGGTCGCGCGACACGAGCGACAACGTCCGCTGGCGGTCCTGGTAGCGCAGCAGCGACACCGACTTGTACACGTCCGCGACCAGCACGAGGTTCTTCACGGCGAGCATGCGGTGCACGTAGATCTGCGTGTCGATGAACGCCACGCCCACCAGGTCCTTGTCCTTCAGCTGCCAGATGTAGATCTGCGACAGACGAACTCACACGTATCACGTACTGGTTCGGAACAGTCATGTTGCAAACGTAGAGACGTCACTACACGTAGAGAGAGAAGAGTATAGAGCTATCGATGCGATCTGGCGCACTCACACAAGAAAAATAATAAATTCTGCCAATGGCACGAAAATATAAAAAAAATGTGTTTTGTTTCGCAGTGCGTGCCGGTTTTTTAAATGAAAGCACAGTTACATACAAACTTACGGAACTTACAAATTTGACAGCTGACCGTCGAATATTTCTTACGCCACGTATGTATGTGCAATCGTTTTTTATCGTTCCATCTCATGTTGGCCACGCTCACCACTCACCAGACGTCTATATCGTTCTCTGTGTACGGTCACAAGCGTCGAATTTTTAAGCTATTGCATAGCTTTTATCGCGGGCCTTGAGCGTGAGGACCGAATCCAGAAATTCCGTAACGAAAAAAACCTAACAACCCCAATCAGCACCATCTAGTACCTTAATACTAAGGTATGGTACGTATGTTTTCTACAAACTAGATGGCGGTGTTCTGATATAACTATATAACTTCTAATAATTATAATTGCATAAGTTGATAAAAAATGCTATGCAATAGCTTTACCGCGGCAGTCTCCGAGTGCCACATTTAATTTTTTTTTATAGAATCAAAGTAGCAAAAAACGAGCATGGAGCAGCACCCTTCACTGCCGCCCACGACGACTGCGACCGACCCAACACAGTACTCAGATTAGAACTAGGTGGGGTAAGTCTGATTAGCAGACGGTGTTAGTTGTAGTTAGTTGTTAGTCCTTGTTCAAACTCAAATCATTTATATCACGTAGATATTTTTAATACACTTATAACGTAAATTTTGACGTGACAACGTCTTAAATTAGGTTAGCTGGGAGTCACTTATGAAAAATAGTAACGCTCGGTAACGTTACGATGAGTCACCGAACGAGAGAGAGGCCCGCCGAATGCCTTGCGTCTCTCTCCCACTCAACTATGATCGGTCTGTCGCGCGCGCAGCACTAGAGAATTAGGCGCATTGAATCGGCGCGTTAAGTTTAAGTTTACATGTACAATGTTTTAGTAAACAAAATATATTTCTATAGTTAAAATTTGTGCAATTCTTATTTTCATTCAATTCCTTGTTCCTATTGCGCAATTTAATTATATTCATATCAATAAATATTCTACCGAGAAAAAGACGTTGTCACGTAAAATCTTCGCCCGTAAAACCGACTTTACAGGCAACCATTTTTGCACTTACCGCCGTTTCGCTAAGGCGCCTTTAAATTTTAAATCTTGGAGAAGAAAAAGAAACGGCGAAAGAAAACTCGTCGGCACATCTTTTTAAAATAGTGCTTAACAACTAATTACAACCTTTTTATTACTACCATTTAATACCTAAATAACTTAGATAACTAACTTGAGCGGAACTGGTTGCGAATGTCTATTACCAAGCATCCTTGTCATTAATACACTGATCGATAGTATAATATCCTTTCTCTATACGAGTATGCCGTGTTTTAACACGTTTCTTAAATATTTGGATGGCGATCAATGATTGACTTGGGCACTTTATTATAAAACTTTGTTAGGCACTTTGTTAAACACTTTGTTAGGCACTTTTTTTTAGGCACTTTCTTAGGCACATTTGTTATGCACATTGTTAGGCACATTTGTTAGGCACATTGTTAGGCAGTTTGTTAGGCACTTTGTTATTTAGTGTCACCAACCTTCTGTCCAACAGCGGATATCAGGTAGCCCAGCACCTGGGTGAGCGCGGTGACCGGCCCCTTCTGCTCCTTGGCGTACAGCTCCTTGAACCGGTTCTTGGTGAGCGGCTGGCCCGGCTCCGGGACCACGTCGATTATGTCGTAGATTATTATCTGCACACGGACAGATACACCTCTATAATATACTCAATAGGGCGAACAAGCTCTGCAAAGCCTTCGCCGCGGCTCCGCCATTGGCCATAGTGAAAAAATACTAAAAAGGTATAAAAATAAAATAAGGTATATAAGGTAGCAAAATAAAAACAGAAATAAAACAAACACAAAGAAGAAAAAATGTCACAAAGGATAGAAGTATAATGCGTAATAAAAAACATAAAAATATCCAAGGTTTTATTTTTATTTTAGGGCGACCTTTTTTTATTTTTTGTTGAATTTTAAGTTTGAAATCCACTGCCCCATATCAACCGTAGCTTTCAACTACGGTCGGGTGGATGTGAAATAGCCTCAATTTCAATACGAAATACAACTAAAAGACAAGTGCAACTTTAATAAATAAATAAATAAATATTACAACTTACTCTTCCCCTGGACGTGATGTCTTCGCTGTAGTTGTAGTTGGTCCCTATCGCGATGTACCCGCGGAGGCCCGATCTATAACCGAATCAACACTTATGCTCGGGCCACACTAACGGGAAATGCCGTTAATTATCGCGATGATCGTAGGTGTGGCCACGACTTCAACGCGATAATTTCACAACGGCATTCACATTGCCGTGTTAATTTTATCGCAATAATTATGGCGATGTTCGGCATTGCCGTTGACGTTGACGATTTCGTTAGTGTGGCCCGAGCATTACACTTACACCCCGCCACTACTATATTCTGACTTGTGAATACGACCTTAGTACGGTGGTAAATGCACAATTATTTTACTTTAATGTACATATAAAAGCTGTTAATGTAAGTAAATAAAATAAATCAATAAATGTATTAAAACAATGAAATAAATGATTTGAGTTTGACTTTGAAAGACACAAATACAATTTTACACAAATACAATTGTTTTGCATTACAACTAATTATTCATTTAATCGTCATCTGAAATCATGATTCAATCACTTAGGGCGAGACAAAACATACATTCTCATTCTGTCTCGTTCTTTCGCGCCATTGGCGTCAGTTGTTCCTTTGTTTGTGCGAGTGCGATAGATGGCATCCATTAGTCTATACCACGGTAATAGTATCATACAGTATTCCATCTATCTACGCGCCTCGGAGTTTAGTACACACTAAGTACACAACAGTCGCAGCTACGCCATAGGGACGATCGAACGAGTGGGTTTGTAATCGGGAAGCGTGCGTATTACCTACCCACTCACGTTCACTACAACTAGAAAGAGGCGATCCTAGCGCGCGCGGCTGTAGGCGTTTATTTCAAGGACAGGGCCGAGTCACGATTCTGTACGACACTACTGCCGTGCCCATACTGTTCCCCGTCTCCGATCCAAACGTCGTCGTGTCGAACACTAGAACACTAGCGACGCACCTGGTCCCCTCGTAGGAGAGCGCCACGTTCTTGAGGCAGGTGACGTGCTCCCACTCGTCGAGCTCGATGCGCGTGTTGGGGATCACCTCCCACGACACCGGCGAGAACAGCATCACCGAGAACCGCTCCACCATCGGGTACGGGAACCTGGGGCCACCGGGGACGTTACTCGTTTCAATTTGCACATAACCACCGACCGCCCAGCCAATACACACCTAATGTTTGATTTTCCGTATTGAATGCGTTCTGGCGACCAGCCGAGGTAACACGAAGCGGGGTGACTGGCGAATCCAACGCTGCGATTGGCTAATTCAACGCCACACGAAACGTTGGAAAAAAATAGATTAATTTAAGCAACGGGAAAGAATGAGACGGCACGAATTTATATCGGTACTATAAGACAGATGTGTTGACAGAAGCCATTCGCCCGTTATTAGGAGTCTATTGGCCGTGCGGTCGGTGCACATAACCCTTAACCAAACTCCTCTATACACCCCACAGGGTCTTGAGGCGTACACCTGGAACCACCCCACCTGTCCCCCTTGGAGTCGGAGAACTTCTCCTTGTCCTCGCCGTTGAACCGGTAGTAGGTGGCGGTGGGCGCGGCCGCGGACGCGACCAGGCAGTACGTCTTGGACTCCACGTGGAAGGTGACCGCGTGCGGCGTCTCGCGCAGCGGCACCTTGCGCACCGCCCACGCCGCGTCGTACGACAGGTGCGTCGGCAGCACGCAGATCCGGAGCGAGCCCTGGACGCGTAACGGTAATATTGAGGAGCGTTGACAATCATGCACAGAAAAAAAAAATTTAAGACACTAGCTCACGAGGCAACGCATCAAACACAATAGGGTATTTGACAGATTTTAGAAAAATATCTCAAATTGTTCAATATAACATAATACATTATGCAGTTTGCTTAATTCTTTGTAAATATCTCTATTTTCTATGAAAATCACCATCAAAGTTTAAATGAACAAAAAAGCCGCGAGGACGCTAATACGCCATTTTAAGCAGGTCATGACGTCACCTACTTATATAAACCAACTAAAGTATCAATTCCTGTTCTGTGGTCATTGCTGTCAAACCATACAATACTGCATTGACGGTAAGCAGGTGACGTCATTCAGCCAAACCGCGTGTTTTCGATCACGTGATCAAACATGAAAATTGAATTATTTTATTATCGATTTTTAATAAAAATCCAAATAATTTTAAAATAATGTGTTGGCTTAATTGGTTTAAAAAAATATATACTTTTAAGCTAACAACGGTTTGATCTATATTTTCATTGTAGTCAAATACCCTATTAACATTGAAAGGGATAGTAATGAAACGGTATGTTAATTTAACGTTATATAAATAAACGAGCATTCCCTATGGAACATACATGCCAAATTTCAGCTTCTTGCGTCCATTAATTTCGGCTGTACGTTGTCTGTCAGTCACTCGGTAACGCAAGAGTTTTATATATTAAGATATTTTACTAATCAAAAAATGTAGCGAATAGCTCGCCGCAAATCAAATACGAATCTTGTTGAACAAGTAACTACTGATACTTTCATCACATACTTCTTATGAAAATTATTTACAAGTACACAACCAAATCTCAGATACACAAAACACACGCGAACGCAGCACGCACTTAGACGTCGCACGCACGCACGCACGCGCGCACGTACTTACACACGCAAAAGTAAGCGTTGCGGACGTCATCGACGACGTCCCGGATACCTTGGCGTTGAAGTAGAGGAACCCCTGCGGGCAGTTGGCGTTGTTGAAGGACGCGAAGCTGGCGACCGGCGCGTGCTCGACCGCCAGCGGGTGCAGCCGCAGCTCGCCGCGCGCCGTCAGCAGCAGCACGTACGGCGTCGGCCCGCATATGAACACGCCGTTGTAGCCGCCCACGTTGCCTGCGGATCGACGTTACTTTTACGTTTCAACTTCAATACACCGACCGCACGACAAATAGACACCTAATGTTTGATTTTCCGTATTGAACGCATTCTGGCAACTGGCTGAGGTAACACGAAGCGGGGTGACGGGCTAATTCAACGCTGCGATTGGCTAATTCAAGGTTACACGAAACGTAGGAAAGAAATAGATTAATTTAAGCAAGGGACAGCACGAATTTATATCGGTACTATAAGCCAGATGTGTTGGCAGAAGTCATTCGCCTGTTATAAGGAGTATATTGGTTGTGTGGTTGGTGCTTCTATAGTATCGTTGTGGTTTGGAATTCGATGAAACGGAAATGACGCGCAAATGGAATAAACCGGAAACGAAAAAGAGACATACGCATTTTAGCGTGGGAGAAAATGAGATAGGTAGCATCGGCGAAATGGCGGCTTACGTAAGCAAAGCAAGATACTATCAGTCAGTATTTGGACTGACAGTATTCGTTTGTTTTAATGTTTCATTTCTTGCACGTGTGAATTGCACACATTTTGATTTTTTTTTTTCAATTATCAAAAGTGTAAAAAAATGGTATTATCCCTACGCCGAGTATTGCATGCCAGGTTATGGTTAATGGTTAAATACACGAACTACTGTGAACCTGTAATTGTATTAATGTATTTAGAGCAAATAAAGAATTTGAACTTGAATTTGAATGGAAAACCAATTTCTTCTGGTAGCAATAACAAGTAACCAAGAACGAAGCGTTTAGTTTTTTCACACATTTACTACAATTAAATTTTGTATTGTCCGCGATGCCGATGATACGAGTTTAAAATATGTTGTTCTACTAAAACGGCTCGAAGGACCAAAAAATGTATGACACTTACCGAAGTACCTAAGCTGCCGCACGTTCTCCCTGAGAGCGGCCGCCTCGTACCCGTCGTCTGGTGACGTCATCGCGTCACTGCGGTACCCGAACGGGAACGACGCTGTGACGCGCGAGAAACGCATCTTAAGGTTCCCGCGGGGATATTTGTAGGCCTGGCAAGGGAAATTTAATGTAAGTTAACAGGTAAGTAAGCAAGTGCAAGTAACTAAACAAGTAAGTAAGCACTTTTTGTTTTTTTTTTTATTAAAAGTTAATGCTTGACCACATCCCACCTGATGGTAAGTGGAGAATAGGTCTTGGGTGGTCTTTTTGCTTGCGTCAGTAGATATATTTATTGCGTAATGTTTCATACCAAGGATACATGTACATAAATATAGACATGAATCCTACATGGTGTATCAGTATATTAACCATATATTGTATGTAAGCATTTTTTAGGATTAAATACATATATCTTATCTGTTATATCTTGTAACTGTGGTGATTTCGGTAATTAATTAATACAACGAATCAACTCAGCAAATATTAATATGTATATTTTCTATAAGACAGTCCAGTCAGCATAACCACAGACAGTAAGTATAAATCGCGGCACATAAGTTGAACCAAAATGGCTGCCGTTTGCGCAGGTACTACGGATGGAGAGGGACGGAAAGCGACTGTGCGCATGCGTGTGAGCGAACTGAGCGAGTGACGTACCGCTCCCGCGTCCCGCGCTTCGATTGAGACCCGAAAATGTGTTACTGCGCACTCAAGGACATAGTTCAACTTATACGCCGCTTATTATACAGTGATGAGCCACAGACTCCATAACGGCACAGAGCAGTATTTCAACTACTTGCAATATATCAAGCCGTAGACAAGATTACAACACACCTGGTATATCATGAGCTGGGTGTTGGCGCAGCGCAGCAGCAGCAGCACGCGCGAGCCCTTGCTGCCGAGCCCCACCACCAGCATCTCCTGCAGCAGCGCCGCGTGCGACGACTGCGGCGACGCCGTCTGCTCGTCCTCCTCGGCCGGCGGCGGGAGCGGCACCGACTCCAGGCTGTCCGCCAGGATCTGGGGGTGGTTCCATCCAATGTTAACTGTTCATGTGGATGTACGAGCACTCCCCCGCGGCAGCGGTCGCCAATTTCCGAAAAATCTGTTTATCCCCTTTTTCATTCCGTTATTGGGCAGAATTCCCAAAAATCCTCTCTTAGTGCTCCCCTACGCTTCCCAAGGAACATACATGCCAAATTTCAGCTTCTTGTGTTTAGTAGTTCGTTGTCTATCAGTAACTCAGTAATAGTTTTAATATATCTAGATTAAAATCAATAATAAAATTCTGTTAGAACTGACTGAAATTCCATTCTGTAAATTTAAAAGTAATGTCAAAGGCATTCTTATAACGAAAGGTTATCACAAACTGGACGATTATTTTAAAGATAAAACTTATGTGAAGTTTAATATTTAGCCGTAATTAACAGTACGTACAATCTGTATCTGTGAGTAGGACAAAAAAAACTCCTTGGTAGTTTCTTGCCGCTTCTTTTTCCAAGACCACTCACGGTAGGGATTTTTTGAAGCGATGGGCTTAGTTTGACTTTCAAAGAGTTTTTTTTTAAATTCGGATAGAAAACGAGCATGCATCACCCTATATCACCCTTCTGCTGCCGCCTATGACAACTATGAACGACACAGAATTAGACTCAAAACGGGCCTTCGTAAAGACCAAATTAATAAAACACGCAAATTTAAATACAAAGTGATGATAGATGATAATTAATCATCCAGTTTGTAGTAACCCATCATCCAGTCATTCAGTCAGTGCGCGCTCAGCCGCTCACCCGGTGGCCGGCGCAGACGTCCCGCACGAGGAAGCTGAGCCGCATCTCGGGCAGCGAGTATATCTCGAGGTTGCCGTTGTCGCGCACCACGAACACCCAGTAGCTCGGCTTCGGCTCGGCGAGGTGCCGCAACCACCAGCGGGAGACGCGCCGCGGGACGCCCGGGTTCTTCGATTGTTCAGCCAGCATTATCTGTGGGGGTCGTAAACTTAAATAAGCTATTCTATTCTATTCTATTCTATTCTATGTCTATAAATATCCATCGGCGACGGTGACCACTGACCATCAACAACCGTCAAACTGCACGCTATTTTCATAAAATATCGCCTAACTGTTCTATAAACTGTTCTCCATCAAAATTCGCTCAATCAAATAAGTTTCCACTCCGGCCACCGACCACACAGCCCATAGACGCCTAATGTTTGATTTTCCGTATTGAATACATTCTGGCAACCGGCTGAGGTAACACGAAGCGGGGTGACTGGCTAATTCAACGGTGTGATTGGCTAATTCAAGGCCACACGAAACGTTGGAAAGAAATAGATTAATTTAAGCAACGGAAAAGAATGAGACGGCACGCATTTATATCGGTACGATAAGCCAGATGTGTTGACAGAAGCCATTCGCCTGTTATTAGGCGTCTATGGGCTGTGTGGTCGGTGACTCTGACCCACTGTGCCCGCATTTCTACGGCCTAAACAGGCAAACGAGCAGACGGGTCCCCCGCTGGCATCAGCTGGCACCAGCTGGCACCAGCTGATGGTATCGTACTCACGCTGGCCATGGAGGCGGGCGTCTGGTCCCCGCCGTAGAGCAGCTCGTCCTCGTCGTTGATCTCGTACACGGCGCCCGGCTTCAGACCCTCCGCCTTCACGCTCTTGCCCTTCGCCTTGCCCGTGAACTCGCCCTTCACCTGCGCACACGCAAACCACTCATGTACATGTCATGTACACATTTTGGACCATTCGTCGAAGATTTTTGAAGTGAAAACTTCTATAATATCCTTGTGATTTGGAATTGGATAAAACGGAAATGACGCGCAAATGAAATGAAACAAAAACAAAAACAAAAGAGACTAAGAGAGAGAGAGAAAAAAATAAATGAGCTAGGTATGGTTTCAGTATGGGGGTGCGGGTAACGTTTCCGCTTTTTGTGTCGATATGTACGATGTATACCTGTATATTTTCATCGGCGCACGTGAAGAGGCCACTGAGGTCCCGGTAGGGCACGGCGCGCAGCAGCGGCGGCCGGTGCGGCACCGGCTGCTTCGTGGGCGCCAGCCGCGCCGACTGACATAGACACGTTGCGTTAATGACGTCACACACTCACAACCCTATGCTAAGGGTCGCGGGCGCCACCGACAACACACACAGGCAACAACGTAACAGTAACAGGTAAGTTTTGTTTTAATATGTATATTTTATCTTATATATAAAATTCTCGTGTCACAATGTTAGTTACCATACTCCTCCGAAACGGCTCGACCGATTCTCATGAAATTTTGTGTGCATATCGAGTATGTCTGAAAATCGGCCAACATCTATTTTTCATACCCCTAAGTGTTAAGGGGTGTCCACCCCTAACATTTTTATTTTCATTTTATTGACAACATTTTTATTTTCTATTTTTTATTGATTAAACATAAAAAATACACATAATCCCAAATTTTCACTTCCCTACCCCCAAATTCAAATCGCGCTTTTTATATTCATTCACTACATTGTAATCTACATGGCGGAACAACGTCTGCTGGGTCAGCCAGTATATTATATAACTAAATTTTCTGTTTAAATTAAATGATTGTCAAGCGCACGGTCGCACGTCTAACAAATCAATTACATTGCTTGCACAGCACGGCATTGCAAAACACAATCCCAACTCACAACCCAAACTCCAAATAAGTCAAAACTGGTCCCACCGCGGCGCACCCCGCCCGCAACGTTCGCACCATCGCAAAAGCGACCCAATCCCCGAGGCGCGAAGGTCCAAAGCGGCCCCTCACCGTGGCGTCCCGCGCGCGCGTCTCCCGCAGCGCGAGCACGAGCGCGCGCCCGCACGTGGACACGGCGCACACGTACGGGTCGGCGACGGCCGCGCTGCGCGCCGTCCACTCCAGCGATATCGACTGCAGCAGCACGCCGTCTAGACAGTTGGTGGGCGACGATAAAAAAAAACGGTTCGATTACTGCATACCGAGAGACATGGCTCTTATTATAAACCACCGACCACACAGCCCATAGACGCCTAATAACAGGCGAATGGCTTCTGTCAACACATCTGGCTTATAGTACCGATATAAATACGTGCCGTCTCATTCTTTCCCTTTGTTTAAATTAATCTATTTCTTTCCAACGTTTCGTGTGTCCTTGAATTAACCAATCGCAGTGTTGAATTAGCCAGTCACCCCGCTTCGTGTTACCTCAGCCAGTTGCCAGAACGCATTCAATACGGAAATTCAAACATTAGGTGTCTATTGGCTGTGTGGTCGGTGTTATAAACGAACCTGCGCACGTCCACTAAATTTTGTTATAATTTTTAGTTAACTATTTGCATACGAATATCAATTATCACTTGCTTTGAAGGGAAACATTGGTAGGAAACGTGCACACACGAAAATTCTCCACAATATTCTCAAAGGTATGTAAACTGTGAAGTATACCAACCCTCACTGGACCAGCGTGGTGGATTATGGTCTGTATTAACACTTTGAGATTAGGTAATCCTCCCAGCATTATGGGTTGCAAAGAACTTACTTGTTAATTTGCATTGTATTTCTAATTTACATTCGCACAAATAAGTACGCACGCTTGTATGCACGCACGCACGTACACCGAAAACATGATCCAGGCCATATAAATGGCCACTATTTAGTAGATGGACAAAATGTAATCATGATTACATCTAACATTTTGGCCACCCCCCCGACAGACGGTAAACTCACTCCGGATGAGCCTGATGGTGGTGGTGGTGACCTGCACCATGTACTTGTTGTTGCCGAGGTTGCCGGCGAACACGGTGGGCGAGTTGCTCATGAAGCCGCTGTTGTCCACCTCGTTGATCTCCTGGCCCGTCTGCAGGATCTGCGGGGAGGGGGACATATATATTACTAGCGACCCGCCCTCGCTTCGCTTCGGGAAACTTATTATCAAGTGCTTAAATATACAGATTCATGGTTCTTTAAGAGATGGCGCTAGGCGTTCTTATTCTTTAAGTTAGGAAGGTTCACCCCTAGATGGCGCTGTGCTTAAAACCCGAAGAAATCCCATACAAACTTTCAACCTTTATTTCAACCTCTTCATCCCTTTTTGTCGCAATAAAAGGTCGCCTATGTCCTTTCTCAGGGTCTAAAGATTGTCTGTGTCAAATTTCATCAAAATCGGTTGAGAGGTTTAAGCGGGAAAGCGACAAAGACAGACAGACAGACAGACAGAGTTACTTTCGCATTTATAATATTAGTAGGGATAATATAGATATAATATTGGATATTATAATATTAGATATTAGAAATTATAATTTTATAATATTATAAACATAGTAATGCAATTTTGGTGTTTCATTAGTAAACCTTTTTGTCTTAATTGGTATAGGCGAATACTAGGTTTCATTGTAGTAAAATAATCATTAAAATTATCATGTACACTATCAAAAAATGCATTCTAGTCACATTAAGTCAATTTGGGTGACTTGTGGGTTGGAACGTATTTGCATAAATACGTCCAACTGAGCTTATACATTATATTTACTTAGATGTTTCTTTTATTATAGTGAAAAACAACAAATGATTCATTAAACAAAATTAAATTTAGAATTTGGAATAGTAACAAAAGTATAATTAAATTAACAACATGGCACATTTTTCAGCTGAAGGCACTCGCGCACTTATTACTCGCGCACCTCAACCACAAAATCTTATACCGTATCGCTACGCGGTCTCGCTTAAAACCGACCCGTCCACAAATTATAACCGGCATTAAATTTGTCAGCGACGTGTCAATAGGGTATTTGACAGATTTTAGAAAAATATCTCAAATTGTTCAATACAACATAATACATTTATGCAGTTTGCTTAATTCTTTGTAAATTTCTCTATTTTCTATGAAAATCACCATCAAAGTTTAAATGAACAATAGAGCCGCCAAAACGCTAATACGCCATATTAAGCAGGTCATGACGTCACCTGCTTATATAAACCAACTTAGCTGTCAATGCGTATAGTGTTCCTTTTCTGTAATCATTGCTGTCTAACCGTACAATACTTCAGTGACGTCATTCAGCCAATCCCGTGTGTTTTCAATCACGTGATCAAACATGAAAATTTAATTATTTTATCATCGATTTTTATTAAAAATCCAAATAATTTTAAAATAATGTTGGCTAAATTGGTTTAAAAAAATATATACTTTTAAGCTAACAACAGTTTGATCTATATTTTAATTGTAGTCAAATACCCTATTGTGTATGTGTGTACGTGTCGGTGTGTCTATGTGTCCTTGTGTCACTCACCATGCTGGAGTCCTCCTGCGTGAGCACCATGTACGCGTGCGTGCCCTCCATGTCGCGGTGCGCGTCGCGCGACACCTCCCCCTCGCCGATCACCGTCCACATGTCGATGCAGCCTGTACCACGCACCACGTCTCACACACTACACCCACCGACCACACGGCCAATAGACGCCTAATAACAGGCGAATGGCTTCTGGCAACACATCTGGCTTATAGTACCGATGTAAATTCGTGCCGTCTCATTCTCTCCCGTTGCTTAAATTAATCTATTTGTTTCCAAATATTTCGGGTGACTTTGAATTAGCCAATCACAGCGTTGAATTAGCCAGTCACCCCGCTTCGTGTTACCTCAGCCAGTTGCCAGAATGCATTCAATACGGAAAATCAAACATTAGGTGTCTATTGGCTGTGTGGTCGGTGCACTAAACCTAACATCATTAAACTTCGCGCTATGCGTTAAACGTTAAACCGTTAAACGTGAAACCTATAGTATCGTCGTGATTTGGAATTCGATAAAACGGAAATGACGCGCAAATGAAACGAAACGGAAACGAACTAAAGCTCGCTGCAGCGCTAAAACAATAGTTATGACATCTAACCAAACTATTTTTTGTAGTTTCACCTCTAGCACGTGTGAATTGCACACATTTTGTTTTTTTTTTATGGTACCGTTTCCTAACCGAACTAACCATCCTAGTCACGATGTAAGTCTTATTCTGTGTCGGTCACAGTAGTCATGGGGCCGCAGCGGTTGGTACTGCATGGTAAATCAACTATTGGTCATCGGATTGGATGCGCGACCGCTAGTGGCAAAAATTTCTTGAGCGCTTCCGTGCTTCGGAGGGCACGTAAAGCCGTCGGTCCCGGTTGTTACCATGGTAGCAGTCGTCAAGCCATGTCGGAGTCCTATGGGCATAAAAACTTCCGACACCTGACCACTAACCCCTCCAGCAATCCGCCCCGGAGCAGCGTGGTGGAGCCTGCTCTGATGTGAGGAGATGTGTTCAGTAATAAGGGCGGAGGCCGACCTGGCAGTTCGAAGGAGGTGACGAGGTGCGGGCGCAGCGCGCGCTGCAGCACGGTGAGCGCGCCGTTCTTGCCGCGGCCGCTGCACGCCACCAGCTCCAGGGGCTCCGCGCGCCGGCCTTCGCCCTCGCCGCCGCCGCCCCCGCCCCCGCCCTCGCCCAGCAGCTGCGGCTCGCCCATCGAGATGTCGCCGATCGGGCAGATGTTCAGCAGCGAGTCGCACACCTGCACGCGGAACACGTTCGTCAACGATTGTGTTTGATAAATGGTACCATTTTATTTTATTTTTACTACTAGTGGACCTGCCCTCGCTTCGTTTCGGGAAACATGTCCCTTAGTACCCAAGTCCAAAATTGTTAAACGTAACCAGCGCACGCATTTATTTTCACGCGCGTTATTTTTCATTTTGCGAAAAACTATATTATATTATATGTATAAACTTTCCTCTTGAATCATTCTATTTATTAAAAAAACCCCATCAAAATCCGTTGCGTAGTTTTAAAGATCTAAGCATACATAGGGACAGAGAAAGCGACTTTGTTTTATACTATGTAGTGATAAAAACATCAACAGCTTAATTTATTACAACTATATAAAGCTAACAATCTAGTCTTACAGCCAATAACGGATACACAGTCATGTAATAACAGTCGCTAAATATATTGTGTGCGTGTGTCCCCGTACCTCGAACACGTAGCTGGTGAGCTGCGTGGAGGTGCGGATGTCGGAGCCGTACACCTCCAGCTCGTCCTTGTCGCTGATGTCGATCACGTTGCTCGCGGCGCAGTCGCTGATGCTGTCCAGGCGGCGCCGCTTGCCGCCCGCGTGTCTCGCCGCCGCCTGCTCGCGCTCTGGGGGGGGAGGGGGTAGTATATTTAGCCTATGGCAATATTACAGTATAGGAAGGTACATACATGCACTCGTAATATTGTAGTAGAGAGTAGTCTCGAACTGTCAGTGTTGGAGTAAAATATACGTACGTAGTCAATACCAACCGCCCTTTCATTTGGTTCTCCCTGGGAATTCCACACTTGTGATGTAGCCTACAGACAAGCCGACGAGCCGCGCGACAAGGAATCATTTCTACTAATCTCACGATTTGAACGATTTGAATGCATTTTACAACAGGACTACAGGATCCATTGACGACCCTCTAATTTAATCAACCTTTATTAACTCTAAGAACTAAAATATTTATTTATTTATTTCATGTACGTACATGGGCACTAAGAATTTAGTACATTATCTTATATTCATTTAAATTAGAAACTTTTCCCAATGGCGATTATACATTACTTTTTGTTCGAAGAATAATATCATATTTAAAATATTAGTACTGAAAATACAAAAATTAGTATGGAAGTATGGATCTTAAAACACGTCAAAAATGTTTGTAATACATAGATAAATATAACGAACCGGCATCAGGCACGGTGAGGTCGACGGTGGCCTCCAGGGGCTTGTCGACAGAGAAGAGCATCCGATTCTCCCTCTCTGTCACGCGCAGCAGCAGCGAGTTGCCGAGCCGCGAGCCCAGGAACAGGAAGTCTTCTTCTATCACACACATCTGTCAATATAAAAAAGGTATTCGTAGTCATGACATTGTAAACACCTGAGAGCGAGACAGCGTTATTAGTGTCCGGCGTAGACAGAGAGGGATATAGACATGTCGTGGTCGTGGCTAAAGTTAAAGTATAATTGAATGTGGATGTTCACATGTCTTTGCTTGTTGACGTGACAATTTTTAATACTAATGTTGAATATTTGAATTTGTAAACAACTGTGCTCTTGAAAAAACCGGCACGCAAAATGAAACAAAACATGGTCTTATTCCGTCTCGTTGTCTCGCGCCACTGGCGTAAGTTGTTCGTTTTGTTGTGTAAAGGCGTGTTGAAGCATAATGGACCTAATGTATAATTGTTGAACAGTCGTCTTTTAAACCTCAGCTCGACCACGCGCCTGTTTTCTTGTCCCAGTCTCTCAGTTGCATTTAGTCGTAAACGTCACCCCGCACAAGCAAAGGTGTTCCTTAATACACCGAACAAGGCGCTACAGTAGAGCCGGGGAGGGCGGTGGGAACTCACCATAGAAATATGAAACCTATGGAAGTGACATGTCAACAAAAAACATGCGTGCCACTGTTATGTCATCTGGACACAAAACATGGCGGCTTTAGTGCTGACGTATAAGTCATGACATTAACTACTTATGACCTATAACTGCACATAAGAACCTTTCTAATTATAATGCAAATCTTACTTTATTTTCCCGGCAACATTAACAATAACCAATACTTTTAATGTTATTTATAGCGTACCTGTGTATGGTTAATGATGGCTGATTTGACTTTGACCACGACTTTTTGACAAGACAAGTACTGGCTGAACTGACTGACAATGTCATCTGGACATAAAAAATGGCGGATTTCGGCCTCATTTGACAGAAGCATTTGTAGTACTAAAAGAACATAATCACGAATCACGAAATAACGCTACACACTCATAGCCCCACACTAGGATTCCCTGTGTCGTGGGCGCCATGGACAACACACAAGACAAAAGCACACCCACCCAGACCAAGAACGGAAATTTAAATTCATCATTCAAATTTCCGCCTCGCTGGGAATCGAACCCAGGCCCCTCGGAACGGCGATCCGGCGTGTTGACCATTGCGCCATCCGGGTCGTCGATAATGTCGCCCCCTATCATACAGGTGAACGGTACTGACGCAGGAGGTGAGCACGGAGGCGGCGGCGCGGTCGAGGTGCAGACTGCGCACGCTGCGCACCGAGTCCGAGAGCAGCGTGAGCACGTACAGCTGCCCGCCGCGCAGCGCCAGCGCCAGCCGCGCCTCGCCCAGCGCCGCCGCGCGCGCGCCGTCCAGCGTCATGCACACGCCCTCCTGGATCCCTGCGGGGGGTGACGCACACGCTCCAGACAACAAAAACGAAAAAACTAAATGTGGTGTCGTGGGACACCAGGTAGGAACGAAGTTCCTTCTGCTAATTAAGGCAACGGCGAACGAAAAGAAAGAGGGAGAAAGAGAAAGGTATTATACACTACTCGCTTGTGTATGCGACAGTCGCGCCTGCGCACGTCTCATTTAACGGTTTTATTGCACGCACTTTTTTTTCCACGCTTACGGTTTTACTATCACATATTTTTCAGTTCGGTCGCGCAGCAAAATCCCTATCCCCTCCAAGCCTGCCGTAAGGAACTTCGTTCCAAAATTTAAACTCATCACCATTAGAATAATAACACTATAGAAGGACAGTCTTCATACAAGCGCTCCGTCTAAAGTGAAGCACTAAACCGAAACTTCCCGAAAGCGGGGAATGATTCGGCTGCGGATAATCATATATTTTTAGCAATAATACGTATAAAATAGCTTTGTGACACAATTTAACTGGACAAATCGTCATAATTCTTAATTTTTCCGCGAGACACGTTTGGCGCGCGTTGACATGAGCCGCCCGGTGTTTGGAGTCATTTCTGACTCCAATTAAGGTGCTTCAAAACGGCCGCGCGGACTTCGTTTCTATAGTGTAATTATTCTAAGTCAACACCATTGACTTATTACTATGGACGCCGGGTCTCGTACTAAAAAACGAAAAAAATGTCCCAGTCGCAGCCATCGCGAGATTAGAAATGTTAAAAAGGTAATTTAAACACTAAAATCATTAGATCACGGTTTAATTTCGATTGCACTCGTGAACGTGGAATTGTAGCTCTTTTTGCGTTTTGAAGCTCATTTGGCTCGGACATTTTTAGCGCGGACTGACGTTCATAGTAATAAACTTTTTAGTTACGCCACGTAGATAGTTTTACTATCCGTAAGTAAAACGTTTCGCTTTTTGTATATAGGAAGCTGGCATATATGAACACGGCGTGACGTAGGGCGCACTCACTGAGCGGGAAGTTGGTGGTGTGCGTGGCGATGCTGTTCAGCGACACGCCGTACGGCGGCACCGACTGGTTCAGGTAGATCAGCGAGTTCACCGCCATTATCAGACACCCGCCTGGGGGAGACACACATGTATTACATCATAACTGTGACACAGATAGGAATACATTGCACACTTTTATTGACCGATGGAAGTTCCACTTCCATAGCGCGGCTTGAAGGAGTTACATGGTAGAAATCGTTTAGTGCCTTTGGATATGGAGATGCAACAACATCGAAGGAAACACGTCAGCAATGTTGGACATAAGGTATCTTAATCTTAAGTCTATGAGTCAGTATACGATTAAAACACACACTTAAAATTATCTCAAAAGAACAATAAAATAGAAAATATCCTAAGAATGTTATATTAGTAGTATGGATTATGCCTGTTACGTTAAACATAAATAATTATACAGCGAAAGAAACTTTGTTCCATCCGGATGTCCATGACACCACTCACTCTCTTTTTTAACATTAAGTACCGTCAATTTTTATTGCAGTGAAAACTTCTTTAGTATCGTTGTGATTTGGAACTCGATGAAACGGAAATGACGCGCAAATGAAACGAAACGGAAACGAAAAAGAGACAAACACATTTTAACACGTTTCACTTCTAGCACATGTGAATTGCACACATTTTGTTTTTTTTTTATCCTATACACTAACGCGAAACCAAAATCAAACATTAACGACATGATCCCCAGGGCAGATTCGAAACCGAGCCTACTACTAGATATTTAACTGAACAGATCGTTGTATAGCACTCACCCAACGGCTTCTGTATGGGCACGGCCTGTATGCAGTCGAAGGGCAGCCCGCCGATCGCCCAGATGACGGGGTGCACGCGCGCCGACATGTTCAGACTGACGCCGGCCATCGCGCACGTGTCGCTGCGGACCGCCGTGCGCCTGCGGAACACACGTACATACATACATCACATAAATAAAAATAAATAAAATACATTTTTGTTAAGTATTACGTACGAACGAGAGCGAACATTTTTCTGTCACATAAATATCTGCCCCGGCTGGGAATCGAACCCGGGACCCGTCTCTCCACAAGCCCCTACCAACTAAGTTAGGGTGAGGTGTGATGATAGTCAAGTTTATAGCTAACAAATTCCTCATCTTTATATCTGTACCTTTCGCTTCGGGAAACTTATTCCTTGCATTTGCAAAGGTTTATATAGTTATATATTTTGGATAATTCACACTATATCTTTATTGAAATGAAATGAAATGAAATTTATTCGAAGTTGGTTTTTTACAAACACTTTTCGAAAGTCAATCTACGCCATCGCTTCGACAAATCCCTACCGTGAGTAGTCTTGGAAGAAGAAGCGGCAAGAAACTTCCAAGAAGCTTTTGCTACTCACATTACAGATAGCACTTACTACTACTTACTAGCTAGAATATCAAACCCATGTCCAAGCATTTTTATCTTTAAAATAATCATCGAAGTTTGTAATAACCTTTCGTCATAAGAATGCCTTGGACATGATTTTTAAATTTACAGTATGGCATTTCCGTCAATTCGAACGGAATTTTATTATAGATTTTAATACAACTACCCATGAACGAGCCACCAGTTTTGCAAAGTCTGAAGTTTGGTACAGTCAGTTTATTCAGATGTGTAAGCTATATTATTGTTAAGTTTCATCAAAATCCATTCAGTAGTTTTTGCGTGAATGAGTAACAAAGAGACATGCATACATCCTCACAAACAGTCGCATATTTTATTATATTAGTAGGATACGAATCCAACGTTCAGACCTTCTCGGCACACCCATCCTACCCATAACAAACTCACCCAGGAAATGTCCTGACCGGCTCGTACAGCAACAACAATGTGGGCTCGTAGTATCCATACAGGAACTGTATATCCAGGATATTGTCAATTTTCTCATCCAAATCCTTGAGCACTATGACGTACGAGGCGAGCGTTGGCGCGCGCGTTACTGTGTGTGCTGCCTGTAAAGTGATACGTAAGGCTTAAAACCTTTAATAGCGCACTACTGAGCATAGGCCTCTCCTCACAACTGAGAAGGCCTGGGGCATACTCCACCGTGCTGCTCCAATGTGGATTGGTGAAGGGGTTAGTGGCCAACCCATGTGTTGGAAGTTTCATTCCGCCCCGAGGCCTCCGACTGGCTTAACAATTGCCATATAACAATAACTACCGGGCCCGACGGCTTAACGTGCCCTCCGATGCACGGAAGCACTTCAGAACAATTTGCCACTAGCGGTAACCAATCCAACTTCCACCCGCACCCGCTGGTGCTAAGCTGAATGTCCAGTTGCATGATTCAGCCCTGACCACGATCCATGCAACTGGGTCGAAATATCAGCGTACAAAATACATATCGTGAGTACTTGTGTCATCATGAAATGAGTTTAATGGTTAATACATAGAGGCCGTTCAAGTATTACGCAGATTTTTTGCAATTTTTTACCCCTTCTTCTCACACGTCGCCACTTTTTCGAGTCATCAAATGAGCATGAGCAGTTGAGCACCCATGAGGTTTTCTGAAAGCCTGAGCATGAGCACCCATGAGGTTTTCTAAAAGCCGGAGCCCCTGTCCAGACTCCTCCACCCCCCATGTCATCAAAAATAAACAAAGCAAAGGCCCCCCGGCCCCCCCGTTGTGCTTACGTAATACTTGAATGACCCCATAAAACAGCATATTTTTCAAAAGCAACTGACAATGTTTTAAAATATACTTACATTTTTCTTAGTATCACTTAGTGGTTTAGCCTCTAAGGGATCTCCATCCTCGGAAGTTATGTCCTTCCTGAACGGTAACACCGCTAGTTTCTTGCCATATAGCAGCATCACGGCACACCGGTACTCTGGGTCCACTCGTATCCAAGGTATATGAGGGTGTGTGGTCCAACCACCCTGATAATGAAAAAGATCAATCAATGAATATAACATATTGTAGATGATTCAAAACAGGAATAAATAGATTACACATTAACACATTCACTACTGCGATCGTAATTTTCTATGGAAAAAAACATGACGTATACAGTCATGTGCTCTGCAGCGAATGTGCTAAAGACTGGTATATCATTTTTTTATGGATTTAAGATGCATGCATCACCACACTTCTGTTGCCACCCATGACACACACTGCACTGACAGCTTTTGCCCTGGTGAAAATGCAGTTTATTGGACAGAGATTCTAATTATTTTTTTTTTACGATGCTAAGTTAATCCTTGACAGCAATCTTTCCATGTTGTCATTGCAAGACTCAAGTAAGTTGTCAAAAGATTTGATATGCTCATCTATTTGAATTTGAGCTTTTGAGTATAAGCTGGTCGTGTCCTGCAGAGCCTTTTCCAAGCTGTCTATTTTACTTTGCAAGTGCAGGCATTCAGCATCATGCAAAGACCTATTGTGCTCCAATTCTGATTGAATTGTATTAACTTTTTTAATTAATGTCGTACATTCTTTTTACTCCACAATAGTTGATGAATACTATTTTTATGTTTTTTTAGTTTTTTAATTTTACATACTAATGACTGACATACCTTCATATCATCTTCCTCAAAGTAATGCATACTAAGTGTGATTAAGTTATTGACTTGTGGGTCGTACTGTAGCACTGACAACTTGGCCTCTCTGAATGATACAAGTAGCAGGTCTCGTCCGGCACTGGGGCATTTCACAGAGGCAATGGACATCACATTGCCCCACAGATTATAAGTCGCTAAACACTCCAGCTTCATCTTCGGAGGGATTGGCTGACCCGCTGAAATTATAATTGATTTGACATTTGTATTTTTAAAGATATTATGTTATTTTGTATGGTACAATTTATGAGTATAATATATTTATTATGATGGAAATAATAGCAATAGGTGGTAGAGCCTATATAATATAGGTTTTGTAAACAATTACCAAGACTATTACTACAACAACAAACAGGACTAACAATCACAAACAGTTACCACTCCTCATACCTACTAACAAACTAACAAACTAATATTTTTAATAACATTATTTTAAAAAGTGTAATTTTTAAAACTTATCCGTTACGTATGATAAGTAGTCTTTAGATTTACTTACCGGCATTGACTTCCTTAGTGTGTCCTTCAGGTAAAAGCCTGAATACCTTTATAATATTGGCACCAGCGGTCACCAGACACACCTCCTCACTGTTGAAGAAGCAACAGCTCACGGCGTACTCGATGCCCGTCGCCGGATGCGTTTGACGGCAAATAGAAAACATTTTCACTTCACAACAAACTACTGTTATAGGTTATGTTACCACTTTGCCTTTTCCTTACAATTTATGATAGTATTTGTGCTTCTACAGGCTACATTACACTACAATGCTATATTGTAGCTTTAAAATAATCTTTCAGATTTATTTTTGTATTTTAGATTGTTTATACCGAGTAAAGAAAAGAACACAAGCGAAGCGAACAACAGAGTTTACACATACAATACAGACAATGACATAGTGTAGTGTCAACTGACAGTGACACACACAGTGACACAACCACAGACCACAGACAGAGCATAGATTAATATGAACAGAGTACTTATGGTTTTGAAGTTTTTGAACACAGCTGTTAGTCAATGTTAGACAACAGACAACACAGTGTTGAAAAATAAATATAATGGTAATTGCGAGAATCATCGAGATCAAAAAGTATCAAAATTGCGGAAACGATTTCATAACGATCCTTTGATTTTGTATCCATGTAGACTCTGGCTACTGAAAGATGAGATGAGACCACGAAATACAGAGAGAAGAGATGAGACTAGCTTTTTATTCCGAAAATTTTTTCAACTATAATCAGTGTTGCCATGCGTCGTTTTTTGAATTTGCCGCCTTTTTCCAGTCTTCTTTCAGTAGCCAGCCATAAAATTATCTGATCATAGTAACTATAAAGTACGTATATGCAAAATTTTGATTTAGAAGTTATTCTTCTATATCTTTGATGATAGATACCTACTTTTGATTTTTTTTTGACGTTTCTGTTATTTATATAATTATGGACCAACCAAAAAGCGGGACCGAACTCCAGAAGTTCGGGCAAATGAGGTCTCAAACCCGACATGATAATATATAGCTGAACTTTTGAGTTTGACGACTCCGTAGACTAGTTGGTACGATGGCAGCGACCCTGTCCAAGCAAGAGGTTCTGGATTCGATTCACGGTTGGGACAAACATTTATATGACAGATAAGTGTTTGTTCTCAGGAAGTACCGAAGTAGGCGTTTGTGGTGTCGCTTCAAGCTCGTCACCTCCGCATAAAGATTTTCCATGTGAAAATATTTCCCCTGTCACAGAGGCCGAAAACAAATAGCCAAGCCCTAAGAACCTACGATGATTTGTTCAAATACAAATTCGTGTATTTGCCTAGTGTAGTTATAATGTACTGGTTTTCATATTACACGGTAGCTACACTCGTCAATAATTGACATACAAATCTTTAATAAAATCATTAATTGTTTTAAAATGTGTTCTTGATCTTTTGCACCCACACTGAGTCACTTTATTACCTATTGAACTACGGGGTTCTCCTGCTGTTAAAAAAAAACTTTTCATATTACCAAAATTTATTTCTAAGACCTTAAGTTCTATTTCACGTGGAATACCATAAGTTCTAGTAATTTATCAAACAGTATAAGTGTACAAAATACACGGTTGTTGGTCATCGGGGACCCAATGGAAGGATTGTGGTAGATACCAAATTAATGTAAAAGCAAGAAGATACAAATCTTCCTGGACATTGTGCACAAAAATGGTAATAAACCATAAGTACTGTGGTTTATTACATAAACAATATTTTAACTTTAATTTTGGCGAAATCGAAAATTTCTATTAAAAGTCGATTAATCTTAAAATAATGACGTCACGGGAATAAAATTTACATTTTCTGGTACATTTTGATCTCCCCTACGAATATCCCATGATCACCGATTACAGAAGACCCTGTTAAAGTACCTAATACAAAACCTTTCAAATACGAACATCAAAATGTTATATGTACATGACTATAAAAATGACATAGATAATTATTAAATGTAATACAATATTAATTTATACCTTAACTTAATTTTTTTTCAAGAATAAATACGACTATCACTACATAATTAAACAAATGTTTTCACTTTAAAGTTTTGTGTAGATTCAACCAGAATTGAAATATGAGGATAATTGTTGAAAATTTCGGCAAATCGTTAGAAGTCTGTTCAGTAACAACATAAGAAGAGTTCAGGAAAATGGTCACGTCCCTACAATGCGGTAATTGAACAGCTATTTATTACGGATAGAGTATTTATGCTTATCAAATTAAATACATTAGATACTACATTACATAAAATTTAAATGAATATCTTATTTATTACGGATACAGTATTTATGCTTATCAAATTAAATACGTTAGATACTACGTTACATAAAATTTAAATGAATATCTTATTTATTACGGATACAGTATTTATGCTCATCAAATTAAATACGTTAGATACTACGTTACATAAAATTTAAATGAATATCTTATTTATTACGGATACAGTATTTATGCTTATCAAATTAAATACGTTAGATACTACGTTACATAAAATTTAAATGAATATCTTATTTATTACGGATACAGTATTTATGTTTATAAAATGAAATAAGTTAGAATAAATAGTCCCCTTGAGGACTGAGATAGTCGCCTCTAAAAAAGTGTAGCCGGTTCCATACCTTTCTATCCGGTTGCTGTTAAAACAATTATAACACGGTAGAAATTTTACTAAGTACCGTGACCGACGGTAGTACTACTCCAGGCGAACTCTAGGTTCTACTACCTATTATTAGTTCTCAATGACAGTTGTCCAAGCTCCACATTTCAAAACTGTATCCTTAGTCCCCTGATAGACTTTGACATAATGTTCACGATGGGTATATTGTTCAAGTGGCAAACCCAGCTGTCCATATTCGTTGCTGCCAGCCGCCCAAATGGAATAATCTGTCAGCATGATGACCGTGTGCTTCGTACCACAGGATACATCAAGAACTTGTGGTGGAACAGTATTTAATTCTTCATCATAAACATCGACAACTGTTGATATTGGATGAGCATCTAGCTTCCTGCCTTTGAGGCCTTCCAGCTCCTTCTTCCGTGCTGAATACGTCTTTATTCCTAACTGGCCGACGTCGTTCCAGCCCCACATGTATAGGTTGTTAAATTCACTCACTACAGCTGTATGCCATCCACCAGCTACTATTTTCTTGATGTTGAAACCGGCCAGGGCACGTACTTCACGTGGTGTGTCTACATCCTTATCACGACCGTGCCCTAGTTGATACTTCCTGCAAATAATACAGATGTGTAAATTGTAATTATTTATCTATGTATATAAAAATCATTGCCACTTTTCATTGTTAATGAACTCCTCTAAAACGACTGTACCGATTCGGTTGTAATTTTTTGTGTATCTTAGGGTCGATCCAAGAATGGTTTTGATTCACAATTGGACCCGGTAGGTGGGTGGCGCTGCTGTCGACATGTCACCATATTTGTTTATATATAGAGTGGTATAATATAGAGATATATAAAGAGTGGTACAAAGTTCACTGGGGCAGCTAGTACTATATAAATCTTCATAAAGAGCAAATAAAAAATGAGGGAAATTAAAATTGTACTGTAATCTCTTTTACGATTTAGTTATTAAATGATATTGACGGTAACAAATCATCATAACTTTTGAACCAAGCAGCTATGTTTTAATTCAAAACGGCAAAGGTATGAGGAGGGGCCCGTGTTCAGTAGTGGGGCATTAATGAATTGAAGCTAGATCAAACTTTACCAATTAACTTATTCATCAATTGAAAATGGCCATTAGGCAAAAAGCTTGCCCTACATATTGACCACTAGACAACAGAGAAAATACTCAAATGTTGTTTATTGCACCAATGTTATAATACATTATATCTATCATTAATAACATACATTATATAAATAAATAAAAAACAGGCGCAAAAGTCTGCTAATTTATATACTTCCATTGCTTTGTGTCGGGACAGTAAGATATATTTCATATACTAAATGTGTCAAACTATTCCAACACAATGCAACTAAATTATCCACTACAAATTAAATTATCAGAATCATGATGCAATTAAATAATGAAAATAATAACAAACACAGAAACTTACTTGCCGCTACCCCAGGTGTAAACCTTTCCAGTATCTGTGAGCAACATATAGTGTTCATATCCACATTGCACATCAATGATAGTACCCATGACATTTTCAGTATCAATGTGGCTCGGGTATAACCCCGTAAATATTTTCACTTCTCTGTCCATGAACATCATTAGTATGTTAGCTTTGTTCTTCATCACAGCCTTCAACACCTGGTTATTTTTCTTAACTCTGTTTGGAGCTGGATCAGATACATCTTCGGTGTTTCGTGGCAGAATTGATCTAAGACTTCGTTTATCGTGTTTTAGATCGAGAACATAAACGCCGCAGTTCTCACCATCGTACATGTGCATAAAATAATCGTTACCGTTAATTACAACGTCTCTACCTGCTTTTGGAAAATCATTGGGCAAAGATACGACAGACAGTTGCTTCTCTTCCTTCCCCCAGTATCCAGAAACGTAATAAATGCCGTCTAGCTCGAATAGATTGTATGTCCAATTAACTTGAACTAGTCTAGCTTTTTCTAGATCAAACTTCCCACTCTTTTTGGACACACTTTGGAATCCTTCTATTGTATCTTCATCGGTGAACCATTGACCGAATAAATTGGGGCCGGCGACTTTATATGAATACTTTTTGGGACTACTAGTACTACAGGCAGCGCTACTTGTTGAACATGAAGGCCATGAAGCCATCCTTAATCCACAAGGGATATGTAATGTATAATGCTTGAGATTGGACGACTCAAACAAAGGGGTGAAATGAAAGGGGGGTTTAAAATGTATAGTAAACAATAATGGATGCCTGATCTAGTCTTTTCCGTAATATTAGTCTGAAACTTCAAACCATACGCAGAGAGTATTTGTTTATATACTAAAATCTAAAACAAACGCCGCAACCGGCGACACGTACACTTAGCAGTTTTAGCACAAAATACAAAATAACAAAGACGATTTCTGAATCTGAAGTAAACACTAATAATCGATAACTAATTAAACTTTGACAGTTTGACAGTTGACTTCAAAGAGAATCTAACCACCATTATAGTATCAGCACAAAACGAAGGCCCCTATGACGTTTACTTGACGTCTGTCCGATCATCAAGTTTCGTATAAATTATTACATAAATTTGAAGGAGCAATTTGCTGTTCTTCATTGTCAATAGTGATTTGCAAAAAGTCATAAAATTTATCGAATGTATAACTTAGGACCCAAAGTTAATTAATTACATGGGTATTTAAACAATATATATATATATTTAAATATTATGGACTAATGCGGGACCATATAAAAAAAGTATACGGTACCGCAAACAAATTCCTTCACGTTTTTACTAACAAAATACAGTGCCACATTTAGTAAAGTAAGTAAGTCAATTACGTAAATGAATATACTTTAAATCATCTCAACCCAACAAGGCCCACTACTGAGCTCAAAGCCGAGGAGACCTTAAATATAAGATGATTCGTAAGACTCTTGTGATATTAATAGGGGGTACTCAGTATTCGATTCTCATTCCAAATATGTAATTAAAAAGGGTGCTAAATTTTTTATTCCAAAAATGTATCGATGCCACTCGCACTTGACCATATTTTTTTGATACTAAATTAACATTTTTCACGTTACTATTTTAATGTGTCAAAGGGGCCTTAATTTTTTGCCGCTACTATAAGTTGGTTGTAATTGACTTTGTCCACAGAGTACTTTATAATATACGGACTTTGTCGAAGCCGAAGGAAATCAATAGGCAACAATTTAAAAAAAAAACAAAACACCAGTGACGACCAGTGTTGCCAATTGTATCAAATCTATGTTTGAAAAATGCCATTAAGATAAAAAAATATTATCGATATAGTATAATTATAGTACCTACGTAATTTATTTTTTGCTTTTAATGATCATGCTCTCATTTACATTTGCTTGAAATGTATGAGTGCGATGGAGCCGATAGACAGCATCCATAGGTCTATACTCTTTTAGAGGTAAAGATGTAAAGGAACCTCATCTCTGATCTCATTCTCATGTACATTTTACATGAGAATGAGACATGCATGACAAGTTGACAGCGAAAAATAATAAACAATATAGTACTGTGTAGTGCTATGAGGAAGTAGGCGTAGAACACAAAGAGTTTTCTGTATGACACTACGTTTATTCACCGGAGAAGACACAAAAGTTATGAACAGAACAATGCTTAGATAGGCGTATGGCGCGAGCCGCGGCACTGGTCTCATCTCAACTTGAACTGGTCTGTTCGTGTCGCGCGTTGCTTGCACACGCGCGCCACTAGAGCCTAGCGGCAAAACGGGTAACTAACTACGGGGTTGCCCGCTATAACGTTGTAACACGCTATAACAACTATTTGGGCGTTCAGTGGTAAGCAGGCAGCAGGTAATTATAAGTTCAAAAAGACCAGAAAAAAGAACAATTTGTCCATGATTCAAGTACATTTTATTTTATTATTAACACGAAAACAAGTGGATCATAGGAATTTAGTAAATAATACAATGACGATAAGAATAAAATTATAATACTACCAGTAAACAATCATTATCCATAAATACGTTACAAGTTTTGCTGTCTGTTCCTACATCATTAGTAAGTTTTGTAATGTAAATACTTAGTAGGTACATATATACATACAATTTGTACCTAGTTTCTCGTCCTATCATATGTAACGTAATGTATGTAATGCCACGCTCACAATGTCTTCTATAATATACTAGCTGTGCCCGCGACTTCGTCCGCGTTTCTTAAATAAAAGTAGCCCAAGTTACTCCTTATTAAATTAGGATACGGTCAAACAGCCGACGGGGCGGGACGGCGACGCGACGCTAGCGTCCCCGTCGTACTCGGCGCGACGTGACGCGACCCGCCGAGCGCTACGGCTCTATGTCACATAGTGCATACTTGCTAATATGTTACAACTCTTCACGTCCCGCCAGCGTCGCGTCGCCGTCACGCCCCGTCGGCTGTTTGACCGTACCCTTAGATATCTGCTAGTGAAAGTCCCGTCAAAATCGGTCCAGTCGTTCCAGAGATCACCCTAAACAAACAGAAAGACAGACAAAAATTGTAAAAAATGTTATTTTGGTATAATATGTACCGTGTATACATTCATAATTATGCATTTAGTAAAAAGCGGTTATTTTCATATTACGAATAGACACTCGCAATTTTATTAATTTACAAGTTGTCCCGGCGTACTTCGTACCGCTTTATAATTAAAAAATGTTTTGGTGATATATCGACAGCAACGCCACCTATCGGGTCCAATTGTGAATCTAAACCATTCCCAGACCCCCTTGAACACACACAAAAAATTTCATCCAAATCGGTCCAGTCGTTAAAAAATGTTTTGGTGATATATCGACAGCAACGCCACCTACCGGGTCCAATTGTGAATCTAAACCATTCTCGGATCCACCTGAAGACACACAAAAAATTTCAACCAAATCAGTCAAGCCGTTTAGGAGGAGTTCGGTATCATACACACTCACACTCGAATTATATATATTAAGATATAAATATCCTTCTCTATCTTTGACTATTACTAAACGAAATCATAAATAATTTATAAAACATAATATATAATAATGAAAAAATTGTTTTGTTGTAGGAACAGACCTCTTTGTGCATTTTAAAGGATTTATTGATTCACTAAAATTAGATGCCATAAACTAATAAGTCTTAAAAATATTATATTATAACATTATATTTTTAAACTACAATAACATCCTTTAGACCTTTAACAGTTTGAAGACATGAATAGACATTAGAAATACAAAAACTTGAAACCGACTATACAGCAAGTATATTTATAAGAAAAAACAAATTACGTTCTTTCATTTACTTTAATACATGGTGATGCTCTAACCTTACATAATATGAATTATTATTCCATTAGAAAGTTTTTGGTAAATATATTGTACAAAATGTATATTTACAGAATTTGAGTGATTTGAAAACATAGTAGGATTAGTTCATTAATTATTTATCAAATACAAATATAAATCATTATCAAACTGTGTAAAAAAATTGGATCCACTCTGTGAATACAATATGTAAGGTAGCAAAGAAAGTAAAATCGTGAAGTCAAATTAAGAAAGTGTACCTGTTATTTCAAATACAGCTTAGTTTCATTGTACGAAAAACAAAGACTATACATTATATTTAAAACAACATAACATTCTTTATTGAAACCCTTATTATATTAACATTTCAGTCTTCCAACAAACACCACGTGTTCCCACTAATTCCCGCCCCATTCAGCCGACCGGCACATATCAGCTAACAATTCATCAAACTCTAATAGTGAGCTCTCATGAAGCTCTAGGTCCTTAGACAAATCATCATTGGTTGTCTCAATATCTCTTTCCTCGTCTGTAGATTTAACTTGCGTCTCATCCGTTAACTTAAGATGTGGTGCGTTAAAAAGGTCCTTGTAAAATTCGGCAAGATCTCGGATAGGATGGTTGTCTGCGAATGGAAAATGCAGCAGTTTCAGCGGTGGTTCATGTTCACTACGAAACCCGGGGAACTTTTTCGGCGGCATCTCCAAAGAAGTAGGACTTTTAGACAAGGTAGTTGTATCTAAATCTTGCGTACTTTTAACATCAATAATGTGCGTTTCTATCACTGGGCTTGATGGTGATATAGGTGCTCGGCACTTTGGAATGGGTATCCTTTCGAAGAACTCCATGATAGCCTTCTGAATGACTAGTTCATCAACAAAGGCAGCCAACCGAAGCGGCTTATTCAAATCCACTGGTTTCACAGGTTTAGGCTCTTTTTCTTTTTGTTCCTTCTTCTTTTTTGACTCAAATATCACATGTTTTGGACTCAGTTCAAAATGATCGCTTTTCAAGAGCAATTGTTTATTATTTCCCGATTTGTTGGGGGAAATCGAAAAGTTGGTCCTATAGGACACCGTGAAACAAAGGCCTCCCAGTGGGGTTTTTAGTAGACCAGCTGTGATCGTTTTGACTGAATCTCCCAACGCCTTGCTTTTCGGTTCGCCATTATAAACCCGGTAGAAAATTGTGAATGATTCAGTACGTTGTTTCCTTGACAGATGGTATGCTGGCGTGATCCTAGTGATTGTTATGAGAGATTTCAAAAGTATCCCCATTCTAAAATAAACTGTATTCATAGCTTTGAGAGAAGTATCGAATTGTGTCTCATCTAGTTCCAGCGTCCAAAGTTCCAACACCATTTCATCGCCGTCTTCGGTTTGAACGGATATTTCAACATGTAGCTGTGACTTGATGGTTTCTAGTACTCTGTCTGAGGGGAGAGCATTCTTCGTCGCTTGGTTGACTTCGGGGGAATCCGGTATTTGTAAATTAAACCAGTCGGAATCCGACGACTGTGGTTTGGTATTAGGTTCGATCTTGACACCCTTCCGCGATTCTACGATCACTTGCACTCCTTTGTAGGCGAGGAATTTCGCAAACTTGGTGAACTCATTCTTGTCGCTAATGTTCGAAAACCCGGCATCCGGAGCCATGTTTTTATAACAAGAATCTATTTACGGTACATAAATAACACTAGCAATATTTTGCTAAACTATCTAATAAATTTTCAAAGTTTTTTTATTCTTCGTCGGCGATACAATTCTCTACAAGATTTCTTAGATTTGGATTTTCCATCGCCGCTGCGATTCTCTCCTTGTCGTTGATCTGTTTGTTAACTGAAACAAGAGAAAGGAACAATTTAAATAATTATGTGATTTAGACAACGAAATAATCACTTAAAATATGATAATATTTTCGAGTGCTTATTATTTTTTTGAAGCATTTGCAGTGGAAACTCTTGGTCCGTGGAGTCCTGATGCTCGATCGAGATTCGGGACATGCGATCTCAGAGCTGGCAGTTTTCTCGCTCAGCGTTTAGATGACCTGAGATAACATCCAATAATACACAAGAATAATAATTGTGGGAAGGATAAATTCAAGAGTTACGCAAATTCACAAGAACAATATAGTCCGGGTTAAACTGCACTCAGTATGGAGACATATTTAAACTGCTTAGTGTTTTACTACCACTAAGGTAAACAAAAGTTAAATACACGAGTCCGTTGGAACATGCTGTGGAAAAAACAAGTAAATAGTGTTATGGGTATCCCTGAAGATCAGGTTACGTATTGACGCAGCAGCGTGTCAAGGATTGTGGTCATGGCTAGTTTAACATGTAAATAATTACTGGAACTGTTGTATTGTTTTAACATATCTAGATAATTTAATAACAGATTCCTATAGGTTTATTCCTATTCGTTTAAGGGCCATTACCTTAGAAGGGTAATTTCTGGTATTAAAAGGTTGAAAGCAAGATATTTTATAAAACGACGCAGTGAAACCTTTTTTAGGAATAATTAATTTTCCTGTATAACTAACCGGATCTAAACCATGTTTATATTCATACGTATAACCAACCGGCCGCGCAGCCTTGCAAGGCCGCTTCTCGCGAGGTTGAACGACATCAGCGACAGTTGGCTTGAACATTCTAGAGTTATTAGCACGAGATGGAAATAGCTTTCTGGGTATTTGATAAATCTTTTCATCAATTCACAAGACCGTAAATGATGTATATAAAATATTGATCGAAGTACTCGAACTAATTGTTGCAAAACAGCCTTTGGTTGTTAAAATCACATTAGCCGTAATCCCGTTATCATCAATAGTAAATGTCTCCACAACATTAAATTTTGTCGTATTTGTTCTGCAAGAGACGACCAGCAAACAAACATTCCGAGCGGGTTGAGTAACAAAACAGTTCCATTTCAGTCAGTGTTGCCAGATGGATTACACAATAATACGGTGCAAAGTGGGTCAAAATTACCAGAATTACGGTGTTCCAGCTTAAAGAAATACGGTAGATTTACGGTAGACATTTTTTCTACTTTACTTTTTTACTAGTGATAAAAAAGGAACATGCAAACAATATTTAATTAACTTTCATTAATTCTGATTCACTTTCAATAATTGACGACATTTTTTTGTATATTCGTTCATTAAGTTCATTAAGGGACGATTTCACCAACACAGAATTTACACTAGCTTTCACAATATAACTTTACTCTGTCGATTTATGCGATGGTTAACTTCAAATTCGTTTCACCACGTTATTTTACTCTCGCATAGTTACTCTCCGACTTTGAACGAATGAATTGAATGAATGCGTAATGCACCAAAGTAAAATAGACAGTTTGACGTATACTTGCGCAATAGCGCTGCGTATTCTTTTATTTATTCGAATAATACGTACCTGACAGTTGAGTTGACCGTGACTAGTGGCAGAGACAGTGACACTACTTAATACTTATCTACGAATAGCAGCTTACTCGGCCGAAATCGGCGTTATATGATTTTACTCTAATATACTTTAATATGGAGATTTTATCCCTAGGTTAATTGTTGGTGAAACGTAAAATAGGCTTACTCGCGAGTAATTGACTACATATCCTGGGGATAAGACTTATACGACATTGGTGAAATCGGCTCTTATTCCATTGATACAGAAGTTTGTGGTTCAATTTTCGTTGCTATATTGGCAGAATTGCATACCATAGACTATGACTGATAGACGCAGGGAACTAATAAGTAGGTACTTACCTACGATAGACGTAGGTGATATTACATTGACATGAACAATTTTACACTAGACTGGCGTCGCTGCCGGCCATAGAGCAACTTTGTTGCCTGGATACTAGTTTCGGTTAAAGTTCGGAAAAATACGGTAACTTACATACACCGTAATTTATGACTACTGTAGGTGGCAGATTTTAAAATAAATTTCAAAAATACGGCAAATCTACCGTAATTACGGTGCATATGGCAACACTGATTTCAGTGTACACACAATAGTACATTCGTAACAACTCCGATTTGGTCACGGTCCAATAATGCCAAAATTTATTCTTATATCAATAGCTACTGTTATTTCTAATATTGCCTTTACGGACATGCCAGTTATTGATTCTGCTATAAAAGTTTCCACATAATATTTTTTCTTTGCTGCAAGAAAATATTGCTGGCAAATTTTAAACAGTAGGTACGTATTATGAATATGAACACTGATTTAATTTTCAATGTTTTTCCAGTTATCAAAGTAATAGAGATTTACTGTCTTAAGGACAATTTTAGTGTCTCAGCTAGGTATTTAAAACGCATTCCATCTGGAGAGACTGTTTTAGGACAACAATAAAAGATGCGTTTAATGAAAATCCTCCGTGAACATCTACGAATCACCTTGATTGAAGTGTTTTCTGGGGTTTTACCGCAGTGACGTAGACTGTGGTAGATTCCGATATATTTTAAACTGTATAGAACGAGCTAGCAACAAGATATTTGAAATGTTGTAAACTGTTGCTAGATATTCATGTGTGTCACGATGACTTGCTTTTAGAAATCGGTCGTGAGAGTATTGACCCATGTGATATCGTCGTGAATGGGAGTTGTTATGTTATTATTAATAAACTACTTGGTTTTCCGTTTTAGGAAATTGTTGTCGTCGACTATTATTTGTTCGAACGACTAAGAGCTAAACGTGTTTAGTCCACCTGAAACTCGCATTGGCACAGACGGCAGTTTGAAAGTACCTTTCAAACCTACTAATTTATGAAGGGAAATACATGCCCTACAATGGACGCTTGATGGCAAATAATCTAGTTACTAGATTCTAGTACATTCATACGCCAAGGTGACAAAGCCAAAAACTCGACAAAAATTTGATGTTTCCGCAAATAATAGGTAATAGAATTTAATTTTATACCATAGCGTTGATTTTCTCCTAATTAAATTATGTCCATAGTCGTATTTCCAATAAGGAAGCACTGATAACCTAAGTTTGGAATCCATGTCGGAACACATCAACCTAGTGCCTAGTGGGCCAGTGAAGTGGACTTCTCACTCATTGGAGCCGAATCTAATCGAGACCTTGTATCTCTTCGAGTTTGTGAAGGTCCCTCATATCGGATACATTCTCGTCACGTTGGACAGCTGTTGTTAACGCACACGTTGTTATCGTGTATGAATGACCTTTTCCACGTTGAGATGCACGCCCTGCACGTGCGTACGTACTATTGAACGTAATGTTACTAATTCACGAGGAAGTAAACGTTTCCTCGTTGTGCCGAGCGGTTACTTACTGCCTTTAACAAATTCTATCTTTGAGGAACTTACTAATCAAATCTTTATTGTTCTTTATTTAAAGAGCTCTGTCGAAGGTTGAATGTCACCCAGTTACAATCAAATCATCTAAGGAATTTTGTAAAAGTTTTCATTATTTATTTACGTTTCTATCTTTGTAAATAAGCTTACTTACTTTGGTTCATATCCCAAACTATTTTATTTTAATACAAGTAACAAATTGTCAACTTCAAAGGTAACTTGGTTATCATTATTATTAAACACTTGTATTCGTCTTTCTCCTGTCCTAAGCCACTACAAAATCAAGTAAACAACTAACTAATCGCAATACTTGTTATTGCAGATGGCAATGTCTAAAAATAGGAACTGTTTATACAGAAGAGATTACGCGGGCACTGCAAATACTGCAATTTACACAGTAATGAGTGTGGTTCCCATCACCAGGCAGACCGGCACAGAGTTGAGTTACCTAATGATTATGCTAATGTTATAATCGAGAGTAACGGTTATTGGGGACACGACGCCACAACGACGCGACTCGTCTCACGTACCAATTATAATTATGCGTGGATATCTAGTCGTAATATTCATTTTATTTTATTTGTAACAGACCCACGCTTCGCTTCTGTATAACGTTATTTTTGAAGTGAAAACTTCTTTAGCATCGTTGTGATTTGAAAGTCGATGAAACGGTCGATGACGCGAAAAAGCGACAGTAAAAATAGACGGACACATATTATCGTGGGAGAAAATCGGTCGGGGTCTTATTTTTTTGAAGTTTCACTTCTACCACGTGTGAATTGCACAATTGCACACACATTAGTTTTTTTGCACACACATTAGTTTTTTTAGCTTTAACTTCACATTCACATATCAATAGTTTTTAACTACAGCTAATGAATAGTTGTTTTGAGAGCTGCAAGAATTCCAATTTCATTAAAAAAAATAAAGACTAACAACTAGGAGCTATAAATATATATTCTTTTTTATTTACACATAAATTAACTAATTAATTACTGCCAAGAGACTGCTTAAATTGTAAGTACTATCATACTATATTATATTTTTTATCTTACATTCATACACTTCATTTATTCACTTCATCTCGACACTTGATATTTTAAATGCAATGGTACCCAATTCCAATTTTTTTATTTCATACTGATCATCACTTAAGGCCTTGCGGTGACCAAGGTTGTTAAAAATCAAAATATCTAAAATCTATTTTATGTTTTCCATGAAGCTGGTGCCTCTGAAATCTACTTACTACTTACGTACAAACTTTTTCAAATACCCCAGACAGCTCAGTTAATAAGTAAACTACAGACTACAATACACAAAACTGAACTAAAAATGAGTGAATACTACAATAGTTGCTCATCGTTCATTCAAATGATGCCTATTCATTAATTGCAATTGTAATCTAACAATAACTATGAGTATAACAATGGAGTTGACTGCAGGGTATTTGATAACAAGACAACTCACCCATTGCTATGTTGATTCAACACACATATGTTTGGTTGTTAGGGTTCACAACTGAATGTTAATATTTAAGTATGAGTAAGTATATTGTTTATTTTAGATCATTAAACATTAAAATAAATGTGTTAGTATCAACATTCAACACTATTAGATGTGATAAATAAAATAGCTAAAATGTGTCATCACAAGTGGAATTATGAGTAAAATTTAAGGGGAGATATGTTCCGAGGTACAAGAAAAAATAAATTAAAATCAATTGGGTCCATTTTTAGGGCCGGTTTAATTTTAACTAAGTATTAATTTTACTCATTTATAGTAAAAATATTTTTTACTAATGGGTAAAAGCTGTAATTTTATGCTTCTTGTATACCCCGAAAATGAAACCAATTTCAGTTGCTAAGTTGTATATTTCAGTTTGACAATTTCAGGGTGTAGGTATTTTTTGTAAGCATAAATATAGTTTATGTAAACACAAAGTATTACAGCAATGGTGAGTTATCATAATCAGAATGTTTAAAAAACATATTTTATCAAACCTAATTTGATATTATTATACCTACTTAACAATATTATTTAAATATGATATGCATTATGGGTAATCCAATTAAAAAAAAAAACTATACTAATGTCATTCCTGATACCAACACAAGACACAGGATCCAAAACAGTTATAAATTGGCATTTAATTACAATTTTATATATTAGCAAGTTGAATACTTCAAGATGAGAACAAATACTTGTCATTGGTGACAGAACGAAATAAGTACTCAGACAGATTGTACTTTCAGTTTCCGTTCCGGGATTATATTCACAAGTGAAATCAGTAAGTGGGACTTTAGCATCAGCTAAAATTAAAACAAAAGAATAAGAGGACAAAAAGTACTCACTTTCATCTTCTGTGGTGTGTGCTCCTTTCTTAATGTATATATCCAGCTTCACGGGGTGGTGCAGCGACCTTTGAATCTTGATCCTAATGCACAGGCCGATGAGCGTGGCCAACGAACAATGGGGCACGGTCGGGTTGTATTCCACTCTCAACACTGGCACTTTGTCAGCCGTGGGCTCCTTTACGAAGATACCGTCCTCGTAAACCACCTTCAAATCCTCCAACGTACTCGGCTTCTCCGGATCCCGAATGGTCCGCAAAAAGTCTAGAACACCACAACACTCGTTAGAAGCGCACAAACCCAACAAATCAAGCCCAATATCGCACAATTAACGTTCAAAACAAACCGTATATTGTCTCCCTCAAATCATTCTCGTCCTTGTAGCCCAATTCTTGTAATGTCGCACTTTTGTCCATATAAGCAGGCTTAGCTATTTCCACTGGTTGTTTAGATGTATTACTAAGAGAGAGTTTCGAGAAAAAAGATATCATATCGTCGAATTAGACTTTGAGACTATTGCGGAACTCTCGCATTACAGGGCAAAGGCAGACAATCAGAATCAATCAGACATATTTATTTTGTTGTTTTTCCACAGCTACTTCCTTCCAGACTCTACAGAGTATACATTGTTATTCTGTGCATCTCTATGGTTCTGTGACGGTATACGTGACCATAAATATTAATTACTCTGTGGTCTCAGCCACGATTCAGTGATGTCAACTTATGATTAATTTGCCAATCGAAAAACCGCCAGACTAAGCATTATTAAGCATGCGATCTATCACTCATTCAAAAAAGGAAGTAACAACTTATGTACTCCAATGACACGAAAAAACGCGATAGAATGATACTGTTTTGTTTCACATTTCGTGCCGATTTTATCAAGCACTGTAAATTATATGTAAAGCTTTCAGTTTGTTGACCGTCAAATGTATTGTTTCGTGTCACGTAGGTGTACACTGTACAGTCGTACTTTCTCATGTTGACAAAGCTCACTAGATGTCTATACCTTCTGTGTCTACGCTAAATAGTCTTTCTTGACAATAAAAAAATTCTCTCGCGGTTTCTTTTTCTCCTCAGATCCAAATTTAAGAATTCACGATTTAAAGGAGTCTAATGGTGCTGCATGCAAAAAATTCATTTCAAATGAGCGTGGAGTACCAAATAGTTTCACATTATTTGTCGAAAAGACAAGGGTCTCTTCATAGTAGGATAAAAAGACAACACATACTTATAAAGTACTTTTATTACATTAGAACTTCTTGAAGGATTTCTTTGAACCTTTGCCCTTGGAAACCTTCAACACGTTGAATCTGACTGTCTTGGACAGCGGCCGACATTCGCCGATCGTCACGATGTCTCCTACCTCCACATCCCTGAAATAATTAAATAAAAAATTCTTCATATTTTGTGCTAAATTAATCCATGTTGTTGAAAGATTAGTTCTAATATCAGATATTGGGTTTGTACACGATTGTCGTCAATCAGTTTTCAGAAGACCGTCGTGTGAGTTTCATCATGGTCTACATTTACATTAATTAGCTTTTTAATGATGTAACATAACAAGTCTCTTTTAATTAAACATTCTCTTCATAATTCTAAATAAAAATAACAATACTCATAAATACATCTACTTAATTCTAGCACTCTTCACTTGTTAGCTTCATCCCCAGTAAACGAATAAAATTTTTACTGAATTTCTTAATTTCGAGTTTTATAGGATGGTATAATTATGTTTTATGATATAAACTCAAATGTGTATGTGCAACTGTTTTTGAATACAAATTGTGAAGCAGCAACCCTTTGATGGTGTTTGGTCAGCATGATAACAGATATCAACATCTGCCATAGCTATTATCTAGTCTTTCTCAACCTCTTGATGGGAAGGTTTGGTTCAAAGTAATATAATGAATATTAATGAATTGATCATTAATATATATATATATTTATTTGAAGCGGCTGAAAAAGCGAAAGCATCGAAATACCGGGGTCTAGGCTCCGAATACGATTTTGTCCCATTCGGTGTCGAGACCCTTGGTCCGTGGGGTCCTAGTGCTATTAAGCTTTTTAAGGAAATAGCAAAAAGGTTAGTCGACATCACAGGAGACCGAAGAGCTGGCAGCTACCTCGGACAAAGAATTAGCCTAGCTATTCAAAGGGGGAACGCTGCCAGTATCTTCGGAACCTTGCCTAAACCTTTTAATAATATTTTTTAGTTATTATGTTATTTTTTAACTTTTTAGTTTTAGGTTTTGTGTATATTATTTAAGTTTATCTAATTAAAATTTCTTATGTATTCCTATATACATCATTAATATATTTGTAAAGAAACTTGGTTAATGAAACCTTACCTGAAGCAAGGTGATAAGTGGACAGACATATTCCTGTGACGTTTCTCAAATCTGTTGTATTTAGGAAGGTAGTGCAGGTAGTCCCTCCTGATGACAATGGTACGCTGCATCTTCATCTTCTGAACGACTCCGGTGAGGATACGACCACGGATCGACACGTTTCCAGTGAACGGACACTTCTTGTCGATATATGTGCCTTCAATTGCCTGGAATTGTTGCGTTTGCATATTAATGAAAGCTCAACACGTTAAGTAGGTGAATTTGAATGTATATCTAATCAGATTTTGGGTTAGAACACAGTCTTCTTCATTTTGTTGTCAGAAGACCGTCGTGTGGATTTCATCATTTAGGTTTGTGATTAGTACAACAGAATATCATGATACTGATCATACTGATGTTGAGTGTTTCCTGCTTCTCATTACCATGCCAATACCCTTATTGATTTTAAGACCCTCTATACATCATTTACTCTATATAATCAAAAAGAGTTAACCCAATATAAAACTAACACGCGCGAAAATAAATTTAAGCGCGGTTCTCACACTGATGACGGGACACAGTTAAACACCCCAACCCCGCGCCACGTCATCAATTGGCCTTAGTCAATAATAATTGTAAAGACATTGTAACAATTTCATGTGTTACTCAAAATTATCAACAATATCCGATGAACCTTTTACTCCCTATTAAATTGTTAAAGAGTGTCTTTGTTTTAAACAAGTGTAGTAATAAAAACAATTATTCACAGATTACATAAAAGCTTTATACATTATGTTGTAAAAGCACTTGGTCTAAGAACCTCAGTTGTCCATAAGGTTAGTATTTAACTGTCTGATATTTGTAAGTTAAGCACGGGAACATAAGCTTTGTAATTTTATTGTACAATTTAACATGCCTTCACCTTATTTTTATGATAATAAAATGGCTGAAATTTACTTGACCCTGACGATTAAATAAATTTTAATTGATATAATAAATAAATGATAAGAATACCTCACCTTGATGTATTGCATGCACAGTTGACGGATATATGACATGCAAGCTTACCGTAAGCTCATCACAGGACACCAGGAAGTAACGATGTACATCTGAAGTATAACGAGAGCAATCTTTATGACCACAAGTAAAAAGATACAGAACACCAATATTAATGAATATAGATTGGTTCGAAAGATTGCTCTAGTTATTACGATGCCAATTCTGCTGAATAATATACATTGACCAGCCCCCTTCAATAGGACAGTCTCTTAATACCAAAGATTATAATTATAATCCTCACAATTAAATTACCCAGCTTAATAATATGAAATTAAACAGCCTGAGGTATTAAGTTGACCGTTCCATTGGACAATCCCACTGTTAGCAACGAAGCCACCACCGCTTTGGCCCTCCCTGAAAGAATAAACCAAACCTCACGGGGCGTCTTGAAACCGAGCCCGACATTCTTGGAGTGTCTCATGTCCTTCTTCTTCATGACACCCTTCCGGTTGAGGAAGACGGTGGCCTGTTTCTGAAACGCTTTCTCTGTCTAGAAGTAAACAACACACAGATTAGAACGCGCATGCGTTACCTCGCGGGGCGTTTTGAAGCCAAGGCCCACATCTTTGTGGTACCTCAACGGCTTCCTACTACGCTTCACACCGATCCCTTTCTTACGGTTCAAGAACACCGTCGGTTGCTTTTGGAATGAACGTTCCGTCTGTAATTTGAGTTAGTGGTTATTTAACTATTATTTCTAGACTACTGTTTTAAACTACAATACAACATCACTGGAAATAGCTTGAAACTAACCTATCAAAAGACATGTTTTGATACGATCATAATTGTTAAATATGTAATAACATTAACCGAATAAATCATATCTAATTCACAAACACTGAAATTATAGTGTTTAGCCATATATTCTACTCACAATGTTGAAAAGTAAAGACAAAAACCGATTAGCACGTGGATGTTCATAACAAACTCATTAACACAAGAATCGTGAATTTTATGTATTGAAAACATTTGGAATTTTATCCTAGGCAAATTTAAAATATATTATGAACTGAACGATGTAGCAAAGAGGAGTAAATATAATATTTCTTCAGGAATATCCACACCTACCTGATCCGCCATTTTGCTTGACAACGAAAAGAAAAGTCACAGAGATTTATCAAACTGGCATACAACCGTGCGTGACGTAACTGACGTATATTTAGTAAATTCTCTTTGGTCGAACTCGAACGTTGTCAGAGAAGAGAAGACACGCACGTCTGTGCTCCGCATTTAAACAACCAATCACTGCTTTTCAAACTATTCATTGACAATAACACTGACCAATCTCTAAAGTCTAAACTGCAAACCTTATAAAGTTTATATGAAGTTAACAGCAAAAGCAATCCTATTCTTTGTTGACGCAGGATGATTATTGATCGTCGGTAAAAAAGTTGTTTAGTAAAATTGAACATACAGCCTAGCCTTTGAATTTTGAAACATTATTTTTAACAATATTATTAATTTACTAATATTTTTATCATTATTATTATCAAACAGTCAGCAAAAATATAATTCTGTTAAATTATTTTAACATCCATAAGTTAATTTTTTATTAATATAAATTGGCTGTATAAGAAAAACTCTTTTACCTTACAAAATTGTTTAATTTGCTCAAAAGAAAAAGTTAACGATTGTCAAAACGAGAATTGTTATGAAAATATTTAATTTTTTTGCTAAAAAGTGGATAAAATTTGTTGTTATTCCGTTTGTCTTACTTAAACATTGCGGTTGTAACTATAAATAATTATATTATTATGGGGGAATAGTATTTTACAGACCCATATGTGATGCAGTGATGTGTTTTGTTCTGGCATTTTATTTTGCGTTTCGGGAAGGATTTTTTTTTTGAATTGCGATGGAAGAAGTGAGGCAGTTAGTGCAAGAGGAAGGCCGAGAAGCGAGGAATCTGGTGGCCTTCCACGTCGCTGTGGACGCTCCAGGTGACTTTATTGATAACATTATTATTTATCTTGGATAAATCGCTGTTACTTTGTTGTCTCATTCTTGTTAGCCACTTAGCCCTCGTGGGCGTAAGATCCTAAAGTGAACAGTTAAGGAGTGCCAATACGCTAATACATTACCATTACAGCTAGTTTAATGGATATATTGATTATCGATTTTGTACAAGGCTGGTGTAATTTTTTTAATATTTCCTAAGGCTTTGGACTGCATAACATGTATTGCAAGTTTATTGTAAAGTACATCAGTAAGTAATTTCAGTACTTTAGAGGTACTTAGCTTACCATGGAGAAGGTGATGCACCGTAAGTTATATATCTTGATTCTGAACACTTAAATTTTCATTTGATCATTGTATTGTAACTAGGAAAATCATGAAACGTTTTGATAACAATTAATAAAGTACACCAGAAAAGAAATTCAGAGAAATAGATGACAAGAGAACAGATAATGTCAACATTTTCTTTATATTCATTAGTGTTTTGTAACACAGAATACTAACACATGCTTTTTTTAACTCCATATCTTTTGATTAGAGCTTGGTGCTTGGTGCTATGGTCCAAGCTACTTAACTCTCTTTTGTTTGGTATGTCATAATAATCTACTTTTATGATATGTCAGGGTACTATTAACATCTGACATAGGTAGAAATATGAAGTGAAGCCCGTTGAAAAACAATTACAAGCTATACAGTAATAACTAGCTGGATAATAGGATATTAATTACAGAATAAATTATTATTATGGTTATTACTTTCCTTGTTTAGTATACTCTTAATTTCAAATAAATATTAAAAGAATATTTACAAGCATACTTATGCACTTGCAAATCTATGCTTCATTAGGCTCAGCTATTATTCAAATTAATAATTATTATTTAATCATGAGGGTATTTTTAGAATACACTTAAAAATGTCATTTTTTTGCTTTTACCACCGTTTCATCTGTACTATAAATTAAAATATTATAATTTGAGAAGTTTTTAAGTTAACCGAATTCTAATATCATGTGCAAATACTGAAGCTATGGGCTGGATTAACTAATGAATTTTACATTAAATAGATACTTAATAAAACTTAGTATGGCAATGCACAATTTAATACTTTGTATGTTTATAATACATGTAACATATAATCCAGTTAATTGTCATTGATCGGCTTCCAACAAGCTAACCGTACCTGCTCGACCCCAATTGTAGAAACTAGCTTGCATAATTGATGGTAATCAATACTGCTAGCAAGGGCTCACTAGGTGGTTCACCCCTTACAGTTAAGGGGCTGTACATAAATTATGATAAGGGTTGATACAGTGACATGATGCGACAGGAGGGGCGATGGAACATTGGTTTTGTGATTTTACTTGTATTAGTCTCAATTGCGAAAACTTCAAACTTGCACTCAAATGGAACACTTAAAACACTATCTTTATCACAATTATCCTGTCGAATTTCAAAACATTGCTTTGTTGCTTTGGGTCACACATTTGTTATTTTGATTATGTTTCACATTTGTAACAAGGATGGAGCGGGTTTCAACTCCTTTTATGTAATTTATGGTTGGCCCCTAACTTGTATAATCTCATTGCTACTTCATCACAAATAACATGGTTGCTTCAGGATCCGAAGATTCAAAGTCTGATGGAGATTTAATTAATGGTTGCTCTATGACCCCCCCGAAAGAAGAATGTTCAAGTAAAATTAATTTCCATTTCATAATTGTATTTGCTTGTATATTATCAGTAAAACAGCATTTATTTTTTAGGATCGCTTTATATTTATTATTTAAAATTATGTGATGTATGTTTGAAAAGCGGGCAATTCATTGGCTTGCAGTAGGTACTTGCTGTAGCTCTGTGGTATTTGTTCTTGTATTTTTATTCAATGCTAAGTGCTTTGTGCTGAGGCTTGCACCATACAGCGAATTTGCTTGTGTCATTATTCATAGTTTCTTAATGATTCTAAACTTATTGATGCTGCCGTCAAAACCCCCGTCAAAATCGTATTGAACACATATTTAGAATCGACTAATTACAGTTAATAACTTCTTGCAATGAAGTTTCGCGGTTCGAGTGTGTCATTATCGACTTACCGTTTGCTTCTGTGTGTCTATTGTTGTGCTACTCTAGAAATACTATGACGCAAATGGATTTTCTTTAAACGGCATAGAAAGTTAGAAACGCAAAGTTTGCTATATGGCGATTGATTTCGTTTAAATTTGTAATGATTCCATTTGGTTTGAACTTTGACTTTTCCATTTCAAGTAATCGTAGTTACGTCAGTATTGTAAAATCAAGCGGCCAGGAGTTCAGGGAGTTACAATGTAGAAGACGATTGTACGCTTCGAAGACGCGTCGGTCGCGCGAGATTCGGTTCTTTTTGTTGATGGAAGTATATGTTGGAAATTCAGACGTAATTAACAAGATATAGTGCTCATATTTCAATGCTTTTCTATGAGTGGAATCGGAGACGAGTAGAAGTTGTTTTGGTGTAATGTGCGCACACCTTTATAGTGACTAATAGTAAATTTAATAGCGTAGAACTTAGTAAAATTTTCAGTTAGGGATTTAGGATTTGTTCGAATGCCGTGTGAATTTACCCGAGATTTCTGTCCGTTAAAGAAGAGTGCAAGACTAGTTGCACACCTACAATATTATTGTCTTTATTTAATATGTACTAAAGAGGTGCGATGTATGTAGCGCGGGTATCCCGCAAGCCCCCGCGCGCCGTCCCCCCCGCGCGGCGGGCGCCGCCCCGCGCGCCGCGGCTCCGGTCCGCCTCGGCCGGGCGCGACAAGCGCTCCGACATGCGAGCGAGGTACTGGGCGCTGCTGTTTGGGGACTTGCATCGCTCGGTAAGAAACATTATTAGATCCGACACTGACACTAGTATTGCTCATCTTCATCATTCATTAGATGACATTTCTGGCCGTATTGGGGCGGCCTATAATACTGTCCGGAATGATAAGCGGCGATTGAATCTGGCCACTGCTTGGAGTTGAGCTGAAGCCCCGCTGGCTAGGTACCACCCTCTAGTTTGAACGAACTGCCAAACGACTTCCGGCCGGGATCTTGGGAGCCAGTATAGTACGGCCGGCGGTTCTAGGCCGGTCAGGAACTTTGTTCGGATCGCTGCGTAGAAGTCAATTTTCGGGTTGAAATGGTGGCAAGACGCGCGGGGTGTCACTTTGAGCATTGTTTGTTTCAGTCACACGCTCAGTGTTCGTGTCGCTATCTCTCTCTAAAGTACTGTACCTGCGCACTATATCCGAAAACCTAACTTCAGACCGGCCTAGAACCGCTTATCTTATCAATAGCAGCTGCAGCGGTTTGTAGCTTCAAGTTAAACGTAGCAGGAACTAACAAAGTACGGTCCCCTATATTCTGTTTCTTCTGGTATCCCAATAAGAACTGAAAGCCACACCTCACCTCAAATTCTAACAAATAAATAATTGTCATGTAAGTATCCAATATTGTATTTTGCAGGTAGGTGAAATCTACAACTTCGTCGAAGCCAATGAGAACGTGAATGAGTGCCAAGAAGTAATCCTAGTTTTGGAAAACTATACGCGTGATTTTAAAGCCCTAGGCGAATGGTTTAGACTGAAATGGGAGTACGACAATACTCCTCCACCGCAGCGACCTCAGAGCTTGGCTTGGGAGATTAGAAAGACTGATTTTGTGCGGCTGGATTTCAGACGTGCATATTCCGCAAAAAGTTCCCCATCTGTATCCGGAAAAAATAGCCCTTGTTTTTCTGGACATAACACACCGAGTGGCAAAAACAGTCCTAATTTGACAGGAAAGGCTAGTCCTGGCAGCGGTAAAATTAGCCCCAGGATGTCTTCAACACATTCCAGTACGAGCCCTAAGGCCAATATTGAATTTTTCAGCAGCAAAATTGTTGCTTCCAAAATAACAGCACAACCAGAGGCCAGGACTCCTAAAGAAAGTTCGAGACTCTCCGATATTAAAGAAAAGGATTTTAAAGATACTCATGAAGATAATCAGGTCGCAGAAGTAATACCCGGTACAAATGGTATTAGTAAATCAGTTGAAAGGGATGACTTAAAAAATATGACAACTATTGAGGTCGGGAAAGCTATAGAAATTGCAAATACGTCTCCAAAACTGGTTGTTATAAAGTCGCCAAAACGTACTAAAACGGGAAATACTACTATTTCTATGATAAAGTCTGATAATGAACTTTCTAGTCAAGCAAAAGCCACAATTTCACAACTTGATGCTATGGAGAGTGCATTTTTAGAAAAACATTTGAATGAAAATATCGTTAAAAATGAAAATATGTTGAATAAGGATAAAGAAACCGAGAAACACATAAATCAACTAAATGGGGATAACGTTAATGTTGAAACTCCTGACAAAAATGTAAACATCAAAATTGATGAAAATATTAAAAATGCTGTAAATGATGTTATGGAAAACAATGAAATAATTGAGAATAACATTATTAAAAACGATTTTGTGGAAATTATAAACGAAGAAATAATTAACACAGAGGAAAAGTTACAGAGGAGTCCAACTGAATCTCCAACTAAATCAGAAGATCATTTCGCCGACATATCAAATGAAAGTTCACCAAAATATAATGACGAAAAACCACCAGATGTTATTTTAAATGTTGGCATAAACGAGCAGAAGAATAATTTAGAACAACCAGAAATCGTCAAAGATTTATTGACAGACTTAAAGAAGGATAAAAAACACGATGATAATGACCTGAAAATAAATACTACTAATATGAGTGAAATAAACAATGATGAAACGCAAAGTGCCGATAACGAACCTGATTTGACTTACTCAAATGACATACCTAAGGAGGAACCGAAGAAAGAACAAGATGTAAAAAAAACAGAAAATAAAAACATACCTGAATTAAAGCAGAGTACTAGGCCGGCGTATTCTACAGCTGCTGCTAAACCCAAATCAGTTAACTTGACAAAAACCGAAGTAAAGACACCCCTTAGATCTAATACTTTATCTAGAAGTTCAACTGTAGTTGAATTAAGACCTAACACGGCGCCCAAAACTCAAAAACCGTTTCAGAGGAAAAACCAAACAAACAAATGTAGTTACCCCTTCAATTTAACTACTGGTCGTAAAAGCCTTTTTGATAATTCGCCTACTGTTAATAAAGCACCATTGATAAAAAGACCTTTTAACAGGAATACGCCAAATATGGCTTCAGGGGACAGTAAAATGAACGCTTTAAAACCTGACCTTAAGAAACGACCACCAAGACCAATATCTTTAAAAATCGGTGAAAAAGGCGATAAGAAGACAAAGATTGAAAAAAATCCTGCATTACAGAGGATTAAAGACTGCGATGAGTACAGCAGTTGTGACACTATTGTGACACAAATCGATATGTCTCGAATTGATTCGAGTGAAAGTCTTAAAACTTTGGTACCCGAAGATGTGATGCAAGATGTCGGGAATTCCATTGAAGTACTGGCAATTGACGACAAAAAGGATAATGAAGGGTGGCTTACAGTTAAGTCTAAGCGTTGCACACGAGAGTCTAAAAAACAGTCGAAGTCGCATTGGGCGAATAGATTCCACCAACCATCAGCGACTACTAGTTTGCCTACTCTTAATATGTTGGTATCACCAAATCAGGAGAGTAAATCAGTCACTGATGCTCCGACAGTTGCTAAAGTAGATCGAGCTCAGTCAGAGCAACCTGAGACAACTCACAAATCCCTCCAAGAGACGGTGAATATTGAATCAAAGCCGAAAGAGTCCGATCAAATGCAGAAAGTTGAAAAATTAGAGCCTAAAGTAGTTAAAGTTGCAGGGAAGTCCAAGTCTCAAGATAAACCCAAGGATCCAGCTATAATAAGGCAAAAATCTGATGTAACCGGCCTAAAAACACGTTCATCAAAATCCAAAGTTCTCACAAAGAGAGTTGAAAAAGTTAAAGATGCCGCGAAAGACGATGATTATTCTGATCTGACAAAGAATCGGTTGCATTCGTCGTTAGAAAGTCTGACGACGGGATTGGCTAGATCGCAAGAAAGTACCGAGGAGACTTTTGATTTTGACAAATGGAAAGCTGAATTTAAATCAACATTCAACTTCTTGGAGGATGACGATCAAATTTCTGATCAGAATGAATTGTTGATGTCGGCTGATCCGTCGGAGATGTCAGAGATTGCGGAGATGACGTCACAAATAGAGGAGAATGAAAGGAAGATCAGTTTGGTACTAGATTTTCAATCGGAAGTAGATCAACGGAAGCTGTGTGAGGAGGAGGATCTTCTCAATCGTCAGATAATGGAGCTTCAGCAGGTGTCTGACATAGATTTGGACACAGAAACTGATGATACCGAGGTAAGTCAATTTCAATATTTTTTATAATGTTTAAATGAAGATTTGCGTTGCTCAGAAAAATATATTCACTCCGTTATAAAAATATTTTTTATATTCTTCATCATTTTAAACTCGCTGTGACATTCAACACAGTTCATTTTTACATTTGAATACGGATGAATTTAGCTGCTTCCATTGAAAAGATCTCGTTCTAAATTGAAAGAATGAGACATCTTGCAGTATAATAGATATTTCTATTCAACGAAAGATTGTAAGTATGACGACTGGAAGAAATTCCGTCTCATATTGTAACCGCTGTCTAGAGTTCACAGCTCCGATACAGCGAAATGTTTTAAGTCTAACCGCCGAACACTGCACTGTATTGAACCTATTTTGAACTTCACAGACATTTTAATGTATTCTGTAATCGATAGTCCACTTTTCGATTCAGCTTGGCGACGGTTATTACTGGGGTTATTACTTGGATCGCGGCGGTAATGGTTATTGATTAAAGAGGGTGTTTCTGAGGCAATAGTGGAATGACTGAAGATTAAGCGATGAAATGATAGGTACAAATCTTAATTTCCTTTATATGGTGGCAAGTCGCTATAGTATCGGTTGAAAATGAGGGACGTACAAACAAATGGACGTGACGTGATGTTCTTTCCGTATTTGTCATTGGCTGCAGAACCTTAATCAGTTGTTTAGTTTACATAATGACTTGTTTTTTTTTACTTACTATTAGTTAATGCTTCACAAAAATCCCACCTGATGGTAAGTGGCGATGTAGCCTTGAATATTAACGGCACTAACTTAAAAGACGCCTATTCACCCTTCACTTAATGACACCTTCATTATAATTGGCTGGGAAACCGACGCGGGGTATTCTTGCTTATATTGCTTACCTACTTGAATTGTGTACACACGCAGACGGACGCAGAGATTCTATGTGAAGATCCTATATCTGTGGCGCAGTGCCCTCCAGAGAACCTGGGCTCGCTGACGGCCAGCCTGGAGGACCAGTACGAGACTGCGCTCGCGGGGATGTCCTGGGCCGAGAGGATGGATGCTTTGGTGACGCTGGAAGCTCTCGTGGCCAGGGATCCAGGTATGAGGAGGGCAGAGATGGCAAAATGCCATCATCACTACAGATTATGCTTAAATCTGGAGGCACGAAAAGGCCCCCGCCATGAAGTTTCTAAATAACTTTTCTGTAATGGCGCTTGCGATTGTAATCTGTAATCATGATTACATTTTGCCCGTCTCTGGTCGAGGGTATTAAAGGAGGCCTCCTGGTCCTGGTTACACGTGTTCACAAATGTTTGACCTCCCTACACCCCTTGGGTGACGTCACATTTTATTTATTTCACACGGCATAATATGAGTGTGTAGCGTTATTTATTTCAAAGTTATGAACATAATATTATTATAAATTAAATACAAGTGGAAAGGATTCGAGTGCAATGATTGCTGGACCCTCTGACAATTTAAATAAACGATCTGGGGTATTGGTTTCAGGTCGAGCTCAACAGCTGCACAGCAAGTTGTCGCAGGGCATCAGGCGGCGGGGCAGTCTGCAGGATGTACTGAGAAGGTACCACTGGTCAATTAAATAGATACACGGGTAGGGAATCAAACCTGGGCCACTCGCTTCGAAAGGGTCCAAGATATTTGATTGTTTAATTTGATTATACCTGAATATTGTGGGGTTAAGAACAACAAAATCACTTCTAATAGTCGCTCAATGCGGCCTTTAGCGTCAGCCACAGAAAGACAAGCGACGCTCAGCGGCTTTTTGTTGCAAAATATTATAGAGCATTTTGAACCTTACGCATTACCAGATAAAGTTCAAATTTATTTAGATCGAAATAACGGGTAGCATAGTGCTGCGCAGATTCGGGAGATCATCTGAGATTTGGCAACACATCATACGATGACATTAAAAGATATTAGCGCTTTCCAGTAGTAAAGTTTGTCAGCCGCTTGGCCCATTATTATAGATGTTGATTTTATTTACAATCAGGATCCAGGCGAAGCAAGCCCGCGCGGACATACAGCGCCAGCAGCTGCGCACGGAGCGCGCCGGCAAGATACACCAGCTGCTGGCCAGGGTCGAGGAGGTCAAGGTACGTGTGACACAACTTGCGAGTCGGACACAACTGGCTAAACGTTTACCAACTTGTTATTAATTAATTATATTTTCTTAATGAATAATAGGGTATTTGATTACCATGAAAATATAGATCAAACCGTTGTTAGCTTAAGAGTATATATTTTTTTAAACCAATTAAGCCAACACATTATTTTAAAATTATTTGGATTCTTATTAAAATCGATAATAAAATAATTAAATTTTCATGTTTGATCACGTGATCGAAAACACGCGGTTTGGCTGAATGACGTCAGCTGCTTATCGTCACTGAAGTATTGTATGGTTTGACAGCAATGACCACAGAACAGGAATTGACACTTTATACTCTTTCCATTTCTTTATTTTCTCGATGACAGCTCCTGTGAAAACTTGAACGAGCGTCTTTTTTACATTATGTATGCATTATTTTATAAAAATATGACGTTTACACACGTACAAGGTTATACCTGATTCTGAGAAACTGATAGGGATGGGCTATATCGATAAACGTAACACGTTAACAGACCCGATGTTTTTTTACAAAATGTAAGAAACTAAACTACTGCCGGATACTTTTGTACAAATTTATTAACTAATATTATATTTCATTACAAGATGTTACACGTATTTATTCTTGATTGATAATGCCTACTACTTTAAAATTTTCGAATTTGTTGTAAAATAAGTAGGTATAGGTAGGTACTCGACAATGAAACGAAATAATTATAACAACAGGTAATCTTTGTTTATTTATTTTAATCAAAATCTGATGAATTTAATATAATAAATATATGCGATCGATATCATTACTTATTTGGTCACAACACTACTACAGAACTGTCATCGAGAAAATAAAGAAATGGAATTAGTATAGTTGGTTTATATAAGTAGGTGACGTCATGACCTGCTTAAAATGGCGTATTAGCGTTCTCGCGGCTTTTTTGTTCATTTAAACTTTGAAGGTGATTTTCATAGAAAATAGAGATTTTTACAAAGAATACATACACATTATGAAACATAATACATTATGCAGTTTGGTTAAAACTGCATAATGTATTATGTTATATTGAACAATTTGAGACATTTTTCTAAAATCTGTCAAATACCCTATTATGTATTTAATTTAAATTTATTATTATTATTAACTATTTATTTTTAATATAATCCTCATACACTAAACAATTATTCAATAACAAAATGAAAGTCTCGGTTACCGATGCAACCCATCGTTCACCATCTCACACTCACCTTAAAGTTAAGATTAACGGATAACTGATTGTTTAATACAACAAATGTAATCCTCAGCTGGCAAAGAATCAACTGACGGAGGAGAAGAGATTGAGAATGGAGCGTCGTCTGCAGAAGGCCGCTGAGAACAGAGACCAGCATCTCAAGGTATCGGGTTTGATTATGAAGTCTATTCCAGCAGTCTGTTCCGAAACAGAATGTGCGCAGACCTTTATTATTAACGAGCTGTGCCCGCGATTCGTCCGCGTGGAATTTAACAAGAAAAATCTAAAATAAAAGTAGCCCTTACTGCCAGAAGTCCCGTCAAAATCGGTCCAGCCGTTCCAGAGACTAGCTCAAACAAACAGACAGACAGACAGACAAAAAAATTGTAAAAAATGTTGTTTTGGTATATGCACCGTGTATACATACATCCAATTATGCATTTAGTAAAAAGCGGTTATTTTAATATTACAAACAAACACTCCAATTTTATTTATTCATATAGATCAGCGTTTCTTAACCTTTTTCATTCAGTGCAGGGACCCCTAGAAAATCAAACACAATTTCAACTACCCCCCTCATTAAAAAAACACTTGAATAGATTTCGGACAATTTATTTTAGGAGGTACTGCAAAAAATACTTTTTTATAAAAATTTAAAATGCTGTATCTATTTAGGTAAAGGTTGGTGCTGCGTTTCTGCAACTAAATTGCAGACTAACTAACTACTAATATTTGGATCTAATGTTAGTAGTAAGTTAGAGGTTGTAATCTCCAACCGGCGGACCTCCATACACATACTCGCGGACCCCCAGGGGTCCGTGGACCACAGGTTAAGAAACACTGGTATAGAGTATAGTTAGCAAAACTGCTATAGTGTAAACGCCTTGCCAAAGGGTGGAGATTGACAACAACCGCGTTGGTTCCAGGACCGAGTGCGCAAGGCGCACGACGAGGAGGAGAAGTTGCGAGAGATAGCGTTCATAAAGCAGCTGGAGGCGGAGAACCGGCGGCACGACTTCCTCGCGCAGTGCCGCACGCACACCACGCGGCTGCGGCAGCGGCGCCGCGAGCAGCTGCTCAAACTGGTCAGTCGGTTGATGGTTGACCAACTGGTCTGGGGTTGGGGTCGAGTTGGCGCATGGTGCGAGGAGTGTGGGGCGGGTTTAGCAAGTGATTGGCAGATTTTTGTTGGTTGACACATTGTTATAGTGTTGGGATCGAGGTGGCGCACAATGTGAGGAGTATGGGGCGGGCTTGTAAAGTGTTTGGTAGATTTGGTCAGTGGATTGGTGACACCCGTGGTTGGGTGAAGGTTAACATCGCTGCAAAGAACTAAACTCAATATTCCAATAAATCGCAGTTAATCTATTTAATACTAGATGACACCACTAGAATCAGGTTGTAAAATAACGGTGGAGTTTTGGCGGGAAAGCGACAATGTCACATATTACCCGTCAGAAAAAAAGCTTACCTTTTTCCTAGTTTGATTTTTTATGTTGCTTCTATTATGGTTCAAATGTTTTTTCCGCGGTCAGGAGGAGAAGGCGGCGCGCGAGGCGGCGGTGGGCGCGCGGCGGCGGGCGCTGCAGGCGGCGCGCCAGCAGCACGTGGCCTCGCTGCTGGCGCGCCGCCGCGAGCGCGCCGCGCGCGTGCAGCAGCTGCGCGAGCTGCGCCGCCGGGAGCGCGGGGACGCCGCCCGGGAGAAGGTGCGCCGCGCCGGGTCGATGCGCTCGCCGGGAGTGTAGCGCTTTACGTGCTGTGGGTGTGGGTGTGGGTGTGGGTGTGGGTGTGCACCGGGGTAGGAGGGTGAAACACTGTAAGAATGGATCGCGTAGTGTGGGTCATTTTACTTAGGTATACTGGGTGATTTTTTATTTTAGCTAGATCGAGGACATGAAAGGACATGGTCATGGGTAATGATTAAAAATATAAAGTCAAAATTCTACACGATAATTATTTCAAAAATGGAAATTAAAATTATCTAAAAATAATCGGAATGTATGGACAGCTGACTGCTTTAGCGCGTGGCCGAGCGGCCGGGGTTAATGACCTTTAGTGACTTCACTAAATGTCTAATGTGCGTGCGCTCAGTTTGTCCACATTATGGGTTTGTTATAGATAATTACTTCAAATTTTAAGCACCCTTTTTAATTACATATTTTAATGGTTTGGAATGAGAATCGAATACTGAGTACTTACTCCCTATCAATATGTCTAGTGACTTACGAATCACCTCGTGTAATCTTTTTAAACAGCCAAGGTAAACTTGAAACAAGTTTTGGTAAAAATCTCTTACTAACAAAAATATGACTTTGAAACTAAAGCTTTAAATTGAAAATAAAGATGTTTAAAAGTTTTAAAGTTGTGTAATAAATAATTTTAGTTGAAAAGTTTTTGTGATATTTAAATAATTGTGAAAAATATTACTGAAAAAAAGTTTCGCCCAACGTGGGGCTCGAACCCACGACCCTGAGATTAAGAGTCTCATGCTCTACCGACTGAGCTAGCCGGGCTGTGAGTTACTATTCGAAAATATGTATTAAAATCGGCTTCGTATTAGTTCCATACTTAAATGTGTTGGATTTTATTTTTAGCGGAATTGTAGTCGCGAAGATCAATAAAAAACGTTTCTTTGTTATTCTGATTTTTTGTTACTTGACGCTCGCCTGAAGTCGTGAAATGGTATATTTTGCTAAGTGTAATTTACGTAAAGGAAAATAATTTGAAAAATATAAGCGATTAGTCAGAATCAGACTCAAATGTGATAGGGTTCCGTATTGTAAATATACCTAAGATGTGTATAGTTTTTTGTGGAAATTTTATGTCAGGGTTTTATAAAAAAATTATTAACCTTCTTGAAATTAGTATTCGTTTGTTTTCGATTTATTTCTGTCATTGTCATCTGTTAATATATATATAATATATAATAATATTATCATCTAAAACTCTACACCTAACTACGATGTGGACAGTCTTCAAGAGGAGAGTGAATAGGCTTTTATCAAAATTGTTGGATAAAGAAAGAAGTATTATGTATAAGGCGTTAGAACATTGGTTGGTTAATTGTTAAGTTTGTTATAAAAAAAGGTTGTTAGTAAGGTTCCAATAATACGGTGACGGTCGTCAACAGGCGGAGGGCGTGAAGTCGCGGCTGTCGGCGCTGGCGGCGGCGGCCAAGCAGGAGGAGGACGCGCTGCGCAGCCGCATCCGGGACAAGCAGGACGCGTCGCAGCAGCGGCTCGAGTCGCACCTGCAGGCCATCCGGGTGAAGGCCACCGGCCCGCGCCAGCCGGTCAGTGCGCGACCACCTTTACGATTTTTCTTACATATAAAATTCTCGTGTCACAATGTTAGTTACCATACTCCTCCGAAACGGCTTGACCGATTTTTATGAAATTTTATATGCATATTCAGTTGGTCTGAGAATCGGCCAACATCTATTTTTCATAACCCTAAGGCGTCGTCCTAATTGGCAGCGATCGTACGATGGCGCGATGCGTTCTCGTCGTGCGATGGGTATTTCAATACAATTACTCGCGAGGTTAAAATAGGACTCTGATGAAATCTGTATGTTTGAACCCATCGCACGACGAAAACGCATCGCGCCATCGTACGATCGCTGCCAATTAGGACGACGCCTGAGTGTTATGGGTGGTTCGCCCTAAAAAAAATATCTTAGTGGTTATTTTTTAAGGTTTGGCATAAAAAAATACACAATCTTAAATTTTTACTTCCCTACCCCTACCCATAAAATTTAAATCACGCTCTTTGTATTTTTGTATGAAAAATATATATGGCGAAACAACGTATAAAACTCTGCCGTTACTGAGTGACTGACAGACAACGCACAGCCGAAACTACTGAACGCAACAAGCTGAAATTCGGCATGTATTTTCCTTAGGAAGTGTAGGCGAGCACTAAGAGAGGATTTTTGGAAATTCCCCCCCTAACGGGATAAAAACGGGGATAAACTGATTTTTTGGAAATTGGCGGACGTAGCCGCGGGGGCTTGCTCGTTTTCTATCTTACTACAATAATCAGTGAATTGTGGAAAAGTCAATTATTTTTAATAGTTGTACCGATTTGAGGAGTCCAGTTTAAATTTGAGATTAGATTCGAGATTTGACGAGTTGTTTTTGAGTTATCCGTAATAATGCCTATTTAATTAACTTCGACTACGTTGATGAAGTTCTCATTTTATTACTTGCCGATGTAAAATGAACAATTTTTGAAGTCGGGTTTTTAAGATAATTATTCTGAAATATTATCCACTCCACTATCTCTCTTATCTATATCTGTAATATAGATAAGAGAGTTTTATTATATGTATGTGTGATATTGTAGACAACATCGGAGAGCCATGACCAGGCCACGACAGACATAGAGGATGCGGAGCGGCTCGAGCACGAGCGGCGGGAGAGAGAGAAGCAGAAGACTATAAAGAAGAAAGCGAGGAAGTTGCGGCAGAAGTTATTGGCTACGTAAGTCATCCAGTAATTCACCAGACTGAGTAATAAAGTGCTTTTTTTGGGTGGCTGTGGCTACAACCCATTAATGGCCCACTACTGAGCACGCGTCTCTCCTGCACACCTGAGGAGGCCTAGAGCATACTCCACCACGCTGCTCCAGTGCGGATTGGTGGAGGGTTAGTGGCCAACCCGAGTGTCGGAAATTTTTAAGCCGCCCGAAGGTATCCGACATGGCTTAACGACTGCTACCAAATGGTAACAACCGGGACCGACGGCTTTACGTGTCCTCCGAAGCACGGAAGCGCTCAAGAAATTTTTGCCATTAGCGGTTTTATTGGGTAATATCAAAATTTTTAATATCATGAAGACGTCATCATACGTCATCATCTATACGTCACGTCTGATTTGGAACACGCTATCGAAGTTGTGCTTTACATATTATTTATATTTAATACTAGTATTGAACATGAACATTTGGAGAACGACAGCTCCGCAGTCATGAACACCAAGCAAACGGAAATAAATAAATAATAAATAAGTAATAGGGATATATTCATCCATTTCAGCCGGGTATCAAACCAAGGACTCTTCACTCTGCAGGCACGGTTACTTGCAACTGGGCTGCACGATCTTCATATAAAAAAAAGTAAATAACCGATTTTTATCACTTGCAGGTCTAACACAAGAATAGTGTATGAGAATAGTTCATTAGAATTCGAAACGATAAAACTGCCTTTCACCAACAAATTCATCAAAATTGTGAACAGCATCAATAATTTTGTTAAACCACTGCAAGAGGACGGTGAAGTGGACGGCTGCAGCAATGGACGAGAGAACGGCTGTGACGATGAACAGAAGAGTAAAAAGAAGAACAAGAAACAAGTCAACGGTAACACTCAACCCGCTGAGGTATCCAACGGAGATAAGAAGAAACGAAAGAAGTCCAAGGACTCGTCTGACAGAGAAGTCAACGAAACGGATAAAGTCAACGGCGATCTGGAAACTGAGAGTGTGGGAGACAAGAAGAAGAAAAGAAAAAAGGAATCGGCCGAAAGAGAAATAGATCCTGAGTTAGAGAGAAACAACAACGATACGGAAGTTGCGAAGGAATCTAAGAAGAAGAAGAAAAAGAGTGAGAGTGAGAAAAAGAGTGAGAAAGGTGATAAGTTAACGAAAACCAGTTCGGTGTGTAGTTCGTTGAGTGATATGAGTCGATCGAGTGGGAGAGAGAAGAATGTTGCTCATTCGGTTGACATCACATTCCTGGAGAGACAGCTTAATGAGCTGAACAGGATGATAGAGAAACTTAATATGGTGAGTCGAATTTTTTAATACCAGTTGGCAACAAAAAGATTTGTGTGCACTTTCATGTTACGTGACAACAAATGCATAAATTTGTTGTGCAATAATCATTGACTTATTATTACTATGAACGTTGGGTCCGCGCTAAAAAATGTCCGAGCAAAATGAGCTACAAGACGCAAACAGAGCTACAATCGACTGTAATCGTAATTTAACCGTGATGTAATGGTTTTAGTGTTTAAATTACCTTTTAAGATTTCCATTCTTGCGATTGCTGGCATTTACGACTGCAGTCGAAATTAAACCGTGATTTAATGATTTTAGCGTTTAAATTACCTTGTTAACGTTTCTATTCTCGCGATGGCTGTGACTGGGACATTTTTTTCGCGATTTTTGTATGAGACCCGACGTCCATAGTAATAATAAGTCAATGCCCATTTTACATTTAGAAGGGCCTACTTGAATAATTCATTAGTGTTCTTCTTTTTGGCGCTTGATGGCATTGTCTTGGCTATGCTCGCGTTACGTCATTTAGAGGCTAACAGTTAGTTATTATTTTTTCATACGACTTTCTTTGGTTAGTTTCTATTTAGAGAGTATGTAATCAAAGGAAAAGACTTATAACGATGGATTTACTCTTACTAGTATAACTCTTTCATACAGACGGCCTATTTTATAGGGTATTATTGAAGACAACAGTTGTTAATTAGTAAGTATGTTGTTATTTGTGTTTTGTTACAGGCCATTGACAAGAGGCAAGTGTACAATACGCTGGCCGTGACCGCCGTGGACCAAGTGTTGGCGGTGGCGACCGAGAGGGAAGATATAGCGGCGCTCTTCACACCGAGGTACTATTTCATTGTCGTCTCTTTATTTATACTACTTCATATTTAGTATAAGGTCAAAGCAGTCATTTATAATTAATAAAAAAATACTTTAAATTAGTATCAAACTGCCAAGGAGAAAATCTTCTTTGTATAATATATAACAAATACAATTACTTTCAGAAGTTATTATACAATGTGATATGATTATACAAATATAACTGTAGCCTTGTTGGACGTAAGCCGGCTGTGATAAACATTTATGTGACAGAAAAATGTATGTTCTCGGGTCCTGAATGTTAATGTGCTGTTTGTATATAACTTTTTTAAAGTGTCTTAAAATCAAGAGTGACTCGGCTGCTACTAAGTTAGTGCGCTCTACCACCCAAGACATCATCTTCACTTACCTTCAGGTGGGATTGTGGTCAAGCATTCACTTTAAATTAATAAGAAAAGAGTGTCTATTAACGGTTGCAAGCCAAAGCGTTCAAGCAGTGGTCGGGTGGTCGGACGGTAATGTGTCGTGACGCCGCAGGTGCCTGACGACGGCGGTGGCGGTGGCGGCGCGCGCGGCGGGCGCGGGCGGCGCGGGCGCGCTGCAGCTGCTCACCGGCGACACGTGCGTGCACCTCGTGCGGCTGCTCGCCGCGCGGCTGGTGAGTGGCGCCCCGGCCCGGCGGCGGGGGTCGCGTCGAGCTCATTTTTACCCGACTTCAAAAGTGCAATGCCCCTTAGGCTGCCTGTCCACTGAAGCGGATCGACGTTGCAGAGCGGAGGAACGGAGAAATGGTCACCAATAGGATTGCTTAAATATCTCCACTCGGCTCCAGTGGACAGGGATTTGCTAGTCTATTGGTGAATATTTCTCCGTTCCTCCGCTCCGCAGCGTCGCTCCGCTTAAGTGGACAGGCAGCCTTAATGTAGTTCCTCGGTTCTAGCAACCTATTTCGAAGCTGTTAACATCAATGGCTGCATGAAATTATCATGTCATTGAATAAATGTGTCTATTTTCTTATTTTTATTAGTTGCGGCTGAACAGGTAAGTTATGTTTATTTAAGCTTTATTGACCACAATAAAATAAATGTTACAGTACAAATGGCATTCTCTACCAGCTAACCATTGGGCTATATCGTTGTTGTGGTTTTCGGAATACCCTGCAAGAACGAAGTTTAGTTTAAAGGAGTCATAAAGTTTGGCGCGAGTGGAGATCGCATGTTAACCGTATTCTATTCAAATCGATGCAATTTCATTTCGTAATATGTTGCAAAAATCCTTAAATATGTAATTGAAATATTTTTCTTACCTAATTATTTTTCTTACCCTGTCTGCGAACCGTAGGGTCCTGGGTTCGATTCCCGGCAGGGGCAGATATTTATGTGACAGTTAAATGTATGTTTGCGAGTCATGGGTGTTAGTGATTTGTATGTGTTGTCGATACCACCCGCGACATAGAATCCTAGTGGGGGGGGGGGGGGGGTATGAGAACCCTAATCATATACCTCCACAATGACCAGATAATTAACCCTACGCGTGTGAAACTCGTACGTTACGTTGTTATTGCGATAGTATCGGTGCGGCAGTGTTAGGAAAGTTTGCAGTGACGTCGTATCGTAAACATACAACATACATACATATATATATATATACAAACATACATACATACCACCCTTTGGGCGTCCGCCGGAAGGGGTGGCCGTCAGTTTCCGAGCGGTTGGTTCGGATCTCGTCAGCGTTCGCTTCTAACTTTTGATTTAGTTTACATTTTCGGTACGGTACGTTTAATGGGTGTTCGGCTTTTGGGTTTTGTGTTGGTTTGTGACTTTTTTACAGGGGGATGGAAAATTAAAAGTGTTACTATACAGCAATACTTTATTGTATGTACACAAATTAATAAAATATATGATTTTTTATAGAAATAGGTATCATTCACATATATTATTTATTGATAATGAGAACAGATTACAACCAATGATCTTTATTAACTAGAAAAGTAATATTTTTTACAAAATAATTAATTAAAATAACTATTACAATTATATCGAATTAGAAATTTAAATGTGTAATGTCCAAAAAGAAACTATAAGAAATATGTACAAACAGTTTTACATGAGGTTTTGTGACGATCAGTAAGTAGTTTTAATTCTGATGTGTTGGATAGTGTATTTTTTATTGTAAAAATCCCACAAACGAGTGGGTCAGCCAATTGGTGGTAAGTGGTCGTTGTCGCCCCTTAACATGATTAAAACCAAAAGCATGGTGCGGCACGTCACAGACCTCTGAGAACATGCTAAGGAATATTCGGATTCTAGATTGCTTACGATGTTTTCTTTTACCGAACAAATTGACAATTAATTTAGAAATTAGACACATAACTTAGATGCGTGCAATATTCAAACCCGGACTCCCTGTGAGAGAGGCCTTTGCAAAGAATTAGTTTACATAATTTGCTTATACTTATAGTATAACATGGACTGTAGTAAAATGTTTATATATCGAAGTAAAGTTGTGAAAGGGGTTGGAAACATTTTCCGCACGGTAAGTTTTGATGTCCGCCATTCAATCAGCCGTCGTCAACCTTCCGGCTCGGCCCCGTTACACTTGATTACGTTGAGTTTTGATTTAGAGTTTTATTTGGGCGAGCGGCTCCGTCGCGGGGTTGTTTTGTGTACGTACGCAAATGTATCGACATTACGATGGAGTTCAGTTCTGCAGTATGATACTTATTGTTTTTGAGAAATGTGCTCGACTTAGTCGCAGTAAAAGCACATTTTCTGACAAAATTTAACATAGTAATGTACTTTTTTACATCATCAGAAAGTAGAGATTTCAATGAAAAAAATCAGATATTTTGACGTGAGAATTCGATTCGATTCGATGGGAAATTACGGTACTTTTTCGATATTAAATTAAGGTGGAAAAATATTTTGAATCAAAAAAATTACAGTGTGATGGAGAGATTAAAAGGTAAGTTTTCACCAATTATCGTGTTTTTTTTGTAAAATATAAAAATAAAATACCAAAAACTTGATAATTTTAATTTTTCACATAAATTTTGAGGTTATGTCAAAAAAGTATAATTTCTTTTTTTTTATACTTATTAACTTTGCCATTAATCTTTTATCCATAGGACTTTTCTGGAAATCTAGATAATAACCGTTTTTACCTTTAATCAATCCCCCCCTCCCTCCACTTCTAAATTAAAGTAAATTATTTTTCCTTTCATTTTTGTTATATCCTCTTCCTTATTTTTATTCACTTTGCACCATTTTCAAAGGTCCTGCCCAAAAGTCCTGATCTACAGGTTTAACAACAACAGTACATGGCTTGAAATGTCACCTCTGCAGAAGGTCTCCAGAAGTGAACAAGCTAATATTTCATAAACGGTAAATTGAATGATGCCGTGCTGCCGAGCAATTCCTCCGGCAGAGTATACCATTATTCCCGTATAATAGTATTACGTGTTCCGTACCCCCCCCTAGCCCCCTCCCCCCCCCCCGCCGGTAGCGAGTCGGTGGCGTCTTTAAAAGCGGCGCTAATGCATCGCGAGCACCGTTTGAATGTAGCGTAGCGCTCGCTACAGTCACTAGCACGTACACTTGTTAACGTGGGGAAAAGACGGTAGTTTGATTTTTCCCATCGTCGTTTAGCAAACACCGCTTAACACGTTCGCTGCTGAGCATATACGTCGTGTTTATCCTATAGAAAATTACGATCGCCGCAGCGAGTAAGTAGAATGTCGGCGGTTTTGATTTGACATTTAAATGCCATAGGATAGAGTTACTCATTTACATTACATTGACGACCCCGTAGCCTGGTTGGTAGTGACCCTGCCTGCGAAGGGAGTGGTCCCAGGTACAAATACGTCTGGAGAGATAATTATACATTCAGCCTGAAGTGCTATTTGTTTTTTACTTTTAGAAAACTATAAATAAAAAATGACGCCGAGAAATCTAGATTTATAAATCAAGATAAAAATACATAATCATACAATTAAGTACATTTTGATTTTTACATGTAAATAAAACACTTAAAAATAAAGAAAAATATGGTTTGAAGTTATTGTATTACAATCAACATCTCAATAAAATTAGTCGATTAGGCGGACTTACAAATACATTAAAATAACATTCATACTTACCGAGTTATAAGTTAACAGAGCGTTACAGTTACAGCGCGTAATTAATAAGTTCTGTTCCGATGATAACTCCATCGCATTGTACTTACAGTGAAAACGGAAGACGTGCGCCGGCGCAGTAATTATAACTTTCGTGTGATTACTTATTAGTATTTATGCAAAAATATAATTGGATAAAGCATTGTGGTTCTTGAATCTCACAGATGGCAATCACTGCTGTGGTTCGGTAAAATTTTAGTTCCTACATCCGTCAAGAGATGGCATTTTTAAATTTACAGACGGACTTTTTGACAGACGGACAAGACGAAACTATGTGAAACTATAAACTTGCCAAATATTCGGTTTACGACTAGGTTCTTTCCTGGCGCCTTCCTTATCCTAATTGGTGATTCGGCATTCATCAGCCAGTGACGTCATCCGGCCTGCCCTAAAGCTCGCATCACATTGCTCGTAATTTCATTAAATATTTCAACATCATTTTGTCACTACTGTAGGTGATATATGCTTTAGACGTAATCTGAATGCAGGCGAGAATGTTTGCTTTCAAAAGCTATCCATTAAATTAACCAAAAAAACGAGTATTAGAGTCTTAGAACCCAGTTGATAGGACCCCGAGGGTTTCGAGTTCGAGTCATGTCGAGACAAAACTGTTTCAGATAAATGTTTGAACGTTTCCATTTAGAAAAAAAGGTTGCTTATAAGGATATCTGACATCACCATCGTAAGGTAAAATTAGTCATTGATTAAAATTAGTCACAGTATTTTTAAGGTTAGCGACGGTCAGGTTACCTTTAAATACCGGTCGAATCAATAAATGAATTGTTATTTGAATGCCACGATTACTGTCAATAAACATCGATGTAAGTGCTGATAGAAATCAGTAGGCAAAATAATTTAATAAATATGTAATTCATATAAATAAATAATTCATGATTGCATTGTTGCAAGTTGCAGTACCGATTATGGTTCTGTTAAGTTTTATTGCTGTATTTGTAGCTTTGAGAAACTTTTTCTTTCCGATATGAATTTTTGGTGGGATTTTTTAAATTTACATACATAATCTAATTATGTTTTTTATTTGTACAACGATAAAAAAAAACTAAACGTTACCCCAAGCTAACTACAATGCAGTAGTGTGCTACATCATCCAAATTGGTTTCGCCGTAGAAGGCAATTTTAAAAATTAATGTTATGAGTTATTTTGTTTTATAAATATGTATTACACAATTATTATTGGAGAATAATATTTTATCTTGCAAACATATATCTTCCATGTCATCCACCTACAGATATCGATTACTTTGTTATAGTTGACGACCCTATGTTTAACATGCTGGATCGCCGTTCCTGGGTTCGATTCCCAGTGAGGTGGAAATTTGAATGATGTGTTTAAATTTCCGTATTCGGTCTAGGACTACGTTCATGTCTTGTGTGTTGTCCATGGCGCCCACGACACAGATTCCAGGGAATGGGGCTATGAGTGTGTAGCCTTATTTATTTATTTAGTTTTATTATACATAATTATGTGTAGAATATAATATAGATAGTAGTAGCAATGTAAAGTGCAGTACTGATTTACACTGAGATAAGATTTTTTTGTTGTACTAAACGTTATTTCAAGGAATTGGGTTTTGTAACAACTTTTATTAGTTTTCGCGATGTTCTTTAAACGGCACATTATTGTTATTTAATTATCCACAAAACTCGCTACTGTTAATTTGGTTTTTCGTTCAAAATCAAAAGCATCCAAAGCCTCGATTAAATTCCGTTCAAAATATCATCGTCGCATCGATAAAATCCCGACGGAAGGAATTTTAATTCGGCTTCGAATGGTCGTGATGCGTAATTTTTTATTTTATTAGTTGCAATTAAAATGGAACTTATTAAAACGTACGCCGCTACGCCATGTTAATTGTTGCTTATCTCTGACGCCATCTTTTGTTTTGTGTTCGGTTTTTAGGGATCCGTAGCCGAATGGCAAAAAACGGAACCCTTATAAATTCATCTGTGTGCCCGTCCGTATGTCACAGCCGCTTTAATCCGGGGCTTTTAGGAGTACTCTGTTGAAACTTGGTCCGTAGATGAATTCTGTAAACCGCTTCACGATTTTTATACAAAAAATAATAAATTAAGGGGGCTCCCCATACATGTAATTGAAACTAAAAAAATATAACTTTGTGGTAACAGGTACCATGAAAAACAAAGTATTTTTTTGCTGGCGAAAAATGATGTTGATATTCAAATATAACTTGCTAGCTACTCTCAATACGGAACCCCGCCGTGATCGAGTCCGACTCGCCCTTGGCCGCTTTTTTTCTCGAGGCTGTAAATCTAGTTGTTTACGAGGTCTCCAGGCGGAACATGTTGATAACATCAGTGTGCGCGCCAAATTTGTTATTTTCGCTCGCGTTTTGAATTCTTCCGCGCGGCGTAACGGATTCTGTGGTTTAATGCCGATCCTTGGTATCGAAACAAAGACAAAGATATAATTGACATATAATTGACATATAATTGACAGATCGATATTGACGCTATAACCGAGACCTTTATTTGGTAGTTGCGTTTAATTATTGGAAAGTAAGGAATACGAAAGGATGTCGATTTGAATTGAACGTTCCTGCCAACTTTGTACCAGATACTTGTGTTGTTAGTATTTAAATTTTAATGACGTCAAAAAATATTTTGGTCACACAATCACAGTTAGATAACACACACACAGCAGCTGTCTATAAATCCCTTAAGTACCCAACACAACAGACCCTTAAATCTTCACATTATATTTCATACAATGTGTGTGCTTTAAAAACGGGGTATTTATAAACGCCGAATATGTTTGTTTGTTACGCGTACCGTACCGCGAAGGTCTGAACCAAATTACCTGCGTCGCTTTTCTCCCTCGAATATAATTTGAGTGTCTTCAAGTCAAAAATGAATAGGCTGCTATAAGTTAGTCCGCTTTACCCCCCAACACTACATCACTTATCATCAGGTGTAGTCTAATATTAAGTTACGAACAAGTAGCGGGCAAGTCGACTTCACCCGTCGGCGTGTGTAAACGCGCCTCCCCCGAACTGAACGTCCTCAGCGCCGCGGTGACGCGCCGTGTCAAAGACATTACAGTTTACTGTCCTCAGTTGCAGGAGGTAATGGTGATGCAAGGCTCGTTCGCGAGTTCCGTTATGCTTTGGTGTAGAAGCGAGAGGTCAACCGTAATGAGTGTCATTGTGATGCATTAAGGAATATATAATTATGTAGTATATATTTTCCTTAATGCACCAATAGCGCTCATTACGGTTATCGTATACGTGGTATCCGTTGCCGACGTCGCTAGCGAAATCCCAATGGGTAAGCGAATATCGTTGACTGCTTTGGGTAGCGATATTTGTTGACTTCCATACTGATACGAGTATTATAAATGCGAAAGTAACTCTTCATATATGTCTGTTTGCTACCTTTTTTAACCGCAACCGCAACCCGACGCACGGAGGGGTGTTATCAGTTTGACGTCGATGTCTGTCTGTCTGTGGCATCGTAGCTCTCAAACGCATGGACCGATTACGATGCGGCTTTTTGATTTGAAAGCCAGTTTCCTTGCGGTGGTTCTTAGCTGTGTTTGGTTAATATCGGTCCAGCAGTGTAAGAGTATCAGCTCTTTTCCAAAATGATGTAAGGCAGTTTTGACGTACGATTACTCGACTAAGTGCTTCACGCGTGCCAGTATAATGTTTGAAAGTTGACGTGATCGACTTGGTTCCCACTTCCCAGCTATAAGACGACCCGGATGGCGCAATGGTTAACACGACGGATCGCCGTTCCGAGGGTCCTGGGTTCGATTCCCAGCGAGGCGGAAATTTGAATGATGAATTTAAATTTCCGTTCTTGGTCTGCTTGTGTGTGTTCTTGTCTTGTGTGTTGTCCATGGCACCCACGACACAGGGATTCCTCGTGTGGGGCTATGAGTGTGTAGCGTTATTTATTTATTTATTTTATTTATTATAACTTATGAAGATCTGTTCAAGCGTTTGATGATTACGTGGTTGTCCCCAGGAGAAGGATCTGACGTCGGAGCCGAAGGAGTCGGAGCTGGCGCGGCAGCTGGCGGACTGCCTGTCGGTGGCGCTGGACGCGGTGCTGTGCGCGGGCCGCGTGCACGAGGAGAGGGCGCGGTGCACCGCGGCCGAGACGGAGCTGGTGGCCGGCGTGCGGGGCCGGGCGCACATGCTCATCAGGTCAGTGGATCACTTGACGTGTTTCATTGTATCGGACGTTACTTTACGGGCTTACAATAATAACACTATAGAAAGACAGCAGTCTTCATACAAGCGCTCTGTCTAAAGTGAAGCACTAAACCGAAACTTTCCCGAACTTCGGCTGCGGATAAATAATCATATGTTTTTAGCAATAATACATAAATAGCTTTTCAGATATTTTGTGACACAATTTAACTGGACAAATCGTCATAATTCTTTTTTTTCGCGAGACATGTTTGGCGTGCGTTGACATGAACTGCCCGATGTTTGGAGTCATTTCTGACTCCAATTAAGGTGCTTCAAAATGGCCGCGCGTACTTCGTTTCTATAGTGTAATTATTCTAAGTTTACGGAACTCAACTATAACGATTAATCTACTTCGCGCTAATCCGCAAGCAAACACGTATGATGGTGTATACTTTGATGTAAACTACTTGTTTGTGGGCGAACCACGTGTCGGTGGTGGTATGTATGTTGGTGTATATGGTCTTCGTTTCTATGTGGGAGGGGGGGTGGGGGGTGATGTTTGGATGAAAGTATGCAATGTAATACGTGTTTGCTCGCGAATTGTTGCCAAGTAGATCGATCTGAAGGGTGTTTAAACGGAATGATGCTTTGGCAAAAGAAGATCACCCCCAGGCGAGCGGCTGAGCTCCGACAATTGTTTGTAGGTGTGTGCTAGAACGCGTTAATTCTGTTATACTACATACATACATAAAATATATCATGTTTCTATCTATCATGTGAGCTGCGTTTCTTGAAGTTGCCGGTAACCAAATTAAACTCCACACTCATCACCGCAACGCATCGCTACCCGCCGCCAGAGAGCACCCCGTTCGTAGCGGGGGTCGTTGCACCCCCCAAATTATAGAGGGCCGAGAGCGAGTGCATTAGACAAATTAGATTACTACGTGGTCTGCCGCCGGGGCGTGCACGCGAACCTTGCCCTTATTACGTTTGCGTTAAGATGTCTTTCGTTTGAAGATTTCATTGGTTTTTTGGGTAGAATTACAATAGAAAAGCAATGATAATATTGTCGTAGTTTTGGTCGCGTTTTGATAATAAACATGGACGACTGTCGGTTTTATTGGGTTAGACAAATTATGTTTTTCTATGTGTGTCTGTGCGTGACATACGGAGAATCTGCGAGGGATATTTCGCTTTTAGGATTAAAAAAATGCTTACATACCCTGTGTTGCGGACGGCATGAACAACATTATAATACATCACTAACATTTGTGTAACATGACTGTATCTTTTTTTTTATTGAATAAAAGTTACCGCTTGACTAAAAGTTAACGTAGCCCTTAGTTAGATGGTGAAGCGCGTTAACTTACATAGAAAAAACATTCACTCTTGACTTAAAGACACACCCACATTATAATCGTCCGGGAACACCGGGATACGTTATCGTTTATCTATCATTCATGAATTACGACAAGACTCTTACTAACAACTACTAACTGGACCATTCCTAAAAACTACTAACAGCACTATCACTAACAGGACCTGTCCCAGTCCTTGTACCCACTAACGAACAGACCAACTAACGTACTAACATCGTTAGTTACCTCCTAACCATCCTAGTCTCTATTTGAGTCTTATTCTGTGTCGGTCACAGTAGGGTATTTGACTACAATGAAAATATAGATCAAACTGTTGTTAGCTTAAAAGTATATATTTTTTAAACCAATTTAGCCTACACATTAATTAAAATTATTTGGATTTTTATTAAAAATCGATAATAAAATGATGAATTTTTCGTGTTTGATCACGTGATCGAAAACACGCGGTTTGGCTGAATGACGTCACTTGCTAGTACTGCTTACTATACGCAATGACGGCATTGACAGCTTAGTATGGTTATTTGACCAGGTGACGTCATGACCTGTTTAAAATGGCGTATTAGCGTTTTGGCGGCTTTTTTGTTCATTTAAACTTTAATGGTGATTTTCATAGAAAATAGAGATATTTACAAAGAATTAACCAAACTGCATAATGTATTATGTTATATTGAACAATTTGAATTATTTTTCTAAAAGGTGTCAAATACCCTGTTGTAACGGGCGGCAGCGGAAGCGTGGCGCCGCATGCTCCTTTGATATCTTGATTCCATAAAAACATTTCAAGGAGTAGCAGTAGCTAGCCAGGAGGGTAAAATACACAATCATCTAATGTACAGAAGCATAAAATGTCTTAAAATTGGTTGCACAACACACGCACTCATACGTAACGCGACGTCCTCATTGGAACCTGTCCCCCGAACAGTCCGCGCCACTCCAATTGTAAACACAACAATGATCTCGTCAATACAAATAAACGAGACCTTAACGCCCTATCGAACGCTCGAATAAAAAGTCGGGATTAATTAGAAAAAGTGGTGCAACTATACAGTGCGTACAATACAATGCGACCCCACGACCCAACGCCGAGACTTCCCGTTCAATGAGCGTCACGGCACGTCACGGCGCGTCACGACACGTCATTTGTCCCGGCCCGATGTCGTCTCGTGCGCCATTGTCTTTGCCGTGACAGGTCGCGGGGGTGTGTTTTTGTGCCTTTGTGGATGAATACTATGATATTGAGTACTTGATGTGTTTAAGGCTGCTTACTTCACGTTTTATTTTGTTGATTAGTTTCATACATTTTCACTGACTGTACCGATTTTGATGATTCTTTTTATATTCGAAAGGTTCTGCTTGTCGTGTGGTCCCATTTAAATTTGAGCGAGATCTGAAGAATAGTTTTTGAGTTATCCCTAATAATGCGTATTTAATTGACTTCGACTACGTTGATGAAGTTCTCATTTTGGAACGAAGTTCCTCATCGTGCGTTGTGAAAGGGGGCTAGACGGAAAAAATTCTTACGAAAAGTTGTCCCGACACTTTTAATTCGTACGAAAAGTTGTCATGACACTTTTATTTGCTTCCTAAGTGCTCCACCAAGACGCGTAAGCGTATTCAATTCCTGCGGCGCTTACGACGTTCTTCTCGCCACTATCGGAGACGCACAACGTACGCATCGCCGTGGGGCCTTTACTACTGTGCTAAGTTAGTAAATTGCAGTATCCGGAGCTTAATCAGTACAACTGCGGTCATTTATTGCTGTGCAAATTTTGCTATAGTAAGCTATTGTAAGCCGTGCGGCGTGCGCATGTTTTATATTATTAGTATACCTAACATATATAATAGTTATATATATATATGTATGTGTATTTATATACATAATCTAAATATTATATTTTTTTTTACAATTTCTTCACTAATTAATCGAAAGAAACTTCGTTCCATCCGGGTGTCCCTTGACACCTCTCAAGTTTTTTATTATTTGTCGATGGTTTTTTTTCAAGAGCAGTCCGCGACGAGTCCTTACTTGCGACTGACTTGATATGTAATCTAATTTTATTTGTCTTAGTTTTCTATATAAACCGTCTATACTATTAATTAAATACTAAGAGGAATGGTTATTTATTTGCATTGTTACCTACCATTGATGGACATGGTTTTAAACATTAACTTTTTTGTAAGGTGTTATCTTTGTTTAGAACCGGAAAATGTTCAAACGTATTTCGGTATAACAGTTGGAGAATATGAAGGAGACTAAATTCAGATTTCAATTTATATAATTCGTATCCCACAAAGCGCAACTTGAACGTTATAGTTAACGGCGCACCCGCGCCACAGAGCCACAGCGAGCGCATTTCCACAATTGTAGTGTTTTCTGCGCTAAACATGGGCATGTGCTCGGCGACATTCCTCTCCATTGTGTGCATATGGACCCCGTGTAGCGTTGCACCCCTACACCGGGGCACCCCGTCAGATTCCATAGAGTGCACATGATGTAGACATGACACCCTAGCGTGTATGCCTGACTTTAGACTGTTCACTACATCTTGTTTTCTAGCTTGTATCCGTGGCTTCGCTCGCGTTAAACTTTGGACTAAGATTAGGTAGGTACTCTATTTCCTCTGTGCTCTTGACAATATGTTTACAAAATGAAATGGCGACAAGCAGGTCATAAATTAAAAAATAATCAAAATGTGTGCAATTGACACGTGCTAGAAGTGAAAACTTAAAAAAACGAAGGCTGTCAGTCAAAATATTGATGTTTTGCTTTGCCTACGTAAGCCGCCATTTTGCCGTAAAAGGTATTGCTCCTAGGACCCCGACCTTGGAGCACGCAAGCGGATAATGCTTCCTATCTCATTTTCTCTCACGTTAAAATGTGTCTGTCTCTTTTTCGTTTCCGTTTCGTTTCGAATTTCAGATCATAACGATGCTAAAGAAGTTTTCATGTCAATAACGCTTCTGAATTTATAATATTAGTTGGGATTTATAATGTTTATGTACAACAACAACAAAATCTCCCGTTAAGCTTTTGTTATTGTGTAATAAATTTATGACTTTGTAATAAGCTCAGTTTGTAATTAGCGGCATTCTCTACGACTTCTACACTCTGTGGCTCTAGTATCAAGTAGGGTTTGCGACAACGATACGTTCGGTAGATTACAAGTGATAATCGATATAATCGGATACAGTTAGTTTGATTAAAATGTGCGCCATCGGATCAATGGGGTACGGGCTGATTGCACGCTCATTGGCCATATTGACCGTAGCCCGTGATTGATGCTGAGATTGCATCTTGCATACATTTGGATGACTGTGATTTGTGTTACATATAGATAGTGCTTTTGATAACCCTAATGCTTAGTTGGTAGAGACGCTGTGAAAGGTTCCAGCTTCGATTGCCAGTCGTGGCAGACTTGTGAATGAAAAAAAATGTTTGTAGTGCCTTATTTTACGGTCATGTCTTCGACGACATAGGATGTGTTTATTAGTTAGGGTTTTATATTTTCATAATTTCTCCATTTTTGCCGTTTCTTCTCTTTAATAATAATTCATATTTCCGTGACAACGGTAGAAGCAAAATATTATTTGGATTTTCTGATGACCCGTTTTTGACTCTAAGGTTTCAGTTTTTGTGGGTATATACATATATTTCTTTAAATAAAGTTTTTTGTTATAAACGTTATTTCTTTAACATCGCAAATTTTCCAAAATGTTCTTCTTAAGTTATGTTTCAAACCGATTATTTATAAAAAAACTTGACATCCAATTATGCACTAGAGCAGCGATTCAGCCACATCGGATAGCAATGAGCGAGCAATAGCGGAACGTCTCGAGTGTCGATCGTATCGAGTGGTTAATTCGATTCTCGGTGCAAATGGATATCGAGTGCGCCCGCCACTCGCGACGAGGGCCGCGGCTTTTGTTGTCGACAATCACTGCATTTACCTTGCGACTGTGAGTGTTCGATACTAGCTAAGTTTCCCAGGTTCGATGTCCGACCGGGCAGCCGTATGTGACGGATACAATGATATTTATTATAAGTTAAAAAGTAGTAGATTTTGTTACTAGTATTGCGAAAAGTGGGGCGCGCAATTTTTGCTGATTGTCCTACTTTTCATGTAGCTATTTCGTTCTGTCTCATGCTTTCCGAAATTATCTTTCATATCCTTAGTTACAGTAATGTCATCGGAGCGGATCCAAAAGTGAAACTTGCGTTGTATGAATGCAACGTACGTAATATCTGTGGTTTTATTATTATCTTTGGATATATATTCAATATCTAATCCATCATCCTCGGTAACCTATCAACTTTTTAAACGTAACTTACGTTACAGCGTTAGTTAGTAGGTATTACTTCTCCCATTCGCTTATCCACACATTAGGGATGAATAGAACATTGGGAACGGCCGTTTATCGGAATTACGTCGTGTGACGTCAGTTCAGTGCGAGCGCTGTAACGGCACAACTTTACGTTTATAATTAAATCATTATGTCGACGACAGTGACGGTCGAATCAAATCAAACACGGTCAAAGCGATTTTAATGTAATCAAAGCAGCTTTGGCACAATTTGTCGTTCGCCGTTTGACAGCGACGGTACCCTTAGCCCATTACGAGATCAAAAAGCCAACGAGTCGCGCTGTAATTAGACGGCATGTCGTCGATCGAGGCCACGCCCACCAATCTATTTAAATATCGGGCATTCGGGACCCTTAATACGCAAATGAAAGCGGCCACTGCCCCTCCGCGCCGCCCGCCGCCCGCTCCCGCCGTGAGCTCCGCTAAAGGTATGGTGTGAGTTGCGGCGGGGTGCAATACAGATGTGTTATGCTGTAAGTTACGTTGCATAATGTGTTTAAGATATTGAACGTAGAAGAATACTTATTGTTATTATAATATAGTCTGTGTTTGAAGTAATGTTTATTGATTTTACTTATTACAATTAAAATTTTGCGTTTTTTTATAACTTCATAACATTACTTCGTTGAGTATTGATTAATTAGTATTGATTTGAGTAGTGTCTGTAAAGTTGAGACTACAAATATACTTTAGATGCGAATGAATGAATTACTTCAGTTTTGCTATACAGACATTATAAACGCGGGTACGCGTTGATTAAACTAGCTGAAACGCCCGCTGCAACTCAGCACGCGTATTTCGCGGCGGAAAATTAAACGAGGACATTTTTAATTTATTAAAAACGCCGCACGACGATTATTTGTTGTGCCAATATTTGCTTTTTATTAGCGACGAGTTTACGCATCTGTAGCGCGCGGCCGCGTCGAGTGTGGGCTCCGTTTCATGTATATTTTCTTTTGAAATGTGTTTGCGAGGATATTCTCGTGACGCTGTGAGTATACGGAGCTCTGAAGCCTTTGTCGCGTTCATACGTCAACTACTTGTTGCTGTTGTGCTGCAGATTGGTATATCGGTGTAGGTTGCCTGAAGGCAGCAGTTTTACAGAATAGCTGTTATAAAGATTCTATACAGAAGAGAGAGAAACTGCTTGAGAGTTAGAAACTGGTGTTTATGACATCGTAGAATATATGTATATTACGTAGGTATAAATAAGTTTTAAAAGAAAGCTTTATTTACTTTTCATTTGGGATGAATTTTCAAAATCCTATAACGCGTATTTTTTTCAAGCTTCTATTAACTTGCAATGTTTGTATGTTCGTGTCAAATCTTGCAAGCTGGATTAGAAATACTCTTACTGTACGGACTTAAAAATTTGCATATTGTTTTAGTCTCGATGACAATGCAATTTTATGACAACTATAACCAATGGTACGCTCAGGATTGGCTCCGGACAATGAAACTCGTCAACAGTTAACAGCACACTGACTAAATTTACGAGTATTGTTGTGTATTTTATTACATAATAAAGGCGTGTGTTTAGTTTTTAAAACTATTAATTTATATTAATTCAATAACGAGTGAGTTTGAGTTACGACTTAATTCCCAGTTTCAATTAAGAAGAAATTCATTTATACAAAAATTCATCCCCTTGACTGACTTTTCAAAAGTTCTTAGTACTTCTCCACCTGTATAAAGTTATTATAAAGTTTTATGCTTCGAGGTCCATTGGTTCAAGCATTATTTCGTTTGTTGCCTTAAATCAATAAAAAAAATGTAGTTAGTCTGTTAGTGTTAGTATGTATTCCATACTTCGCGAGTATAGATAGTGGTAGGGGAGCCCAAGAGGGGATTTCGGGATTTACAGAAGCGCGGCAGATTAATATACAGGGCGATACCCTGTACTCGGTTAAGTAACTCCACCAAAAATGAGCCTCATATATAAGGCCGCCCGTGAAGGATACAGGATCAGATTAGTAAAAAAAAATTGATCATCAGACATTCTCGAGCGCGTCAGATTAAGGCAGGGTGAGTTAATTACCTCCTAAAAAGTGTATATTCCACTAATCTGACAATTTGAGAGTGACGTAAAGAAAGGGGAGAGCAGCAAAGTTGTAAAAAAAAACGTCATCTTGACATTCTCGAGCGTAGTTAATTTTTTTTTTATTTTGAAGGAAATAATTCAAGAATAACGAAAAATATATAATCTGACGATTTCCGCAAGCCGAAATAACAAAAAAATCGTCGATAAAGTTAAATGCGTGCAGCTGCGTGATGCCTATATTTCCTTCTCCGCGTTTCTATTCCTCTCTCACTCTTTCTCTATCTATTACTCTCTCACTCCGTCCCCACTCCAGTTTCTGCTGTCATGACGCCATCACCATATTCCAGCAAAAATTTTTTTGAAAGTGGTTTTTTTGGAATAACTTTTAAACGGCTTTATCGAATAACTTCAAAAACGAATCCGCCCTTGAGCTTGAAAAACCACGTCGATCGCCACCAAGTTGGTCAAAATCGGTTGATTCATTCGAGAGATATCGTGAACGAAAGAAACCCGAAAAAGTGTTTTTTCGGGATTACTCCGAAATTTTTGGTTCGATCAATTAAAACTTTTAAATTACTTATGAGGATGATAAAACTGCGTCGAATGCCGCCAACCGCGTGAAAATTGGTTGATCCATTCAAAAGTTATTGCGGTTTGAAAATTCCAAAAATAGTGTTCTATGAAACTTCTATCAGACTTTTGAGCTGGGAGAGCTCAAATGCATAGAAATATTATTTCTTTGAACTCCGCGAGCTCAAAATAAATGTCATAAGTACAATTTTAAGCGCCCAGGAATGGAATTAGCGGGAAATTGCAGGGATGGCCTTTAGGGTGAACCGTTTTTTTGTCAGATTAGGCGAATCCCTCTAGATAATCGTCAGATTATGAGACAGTACGTTTAGAACATAAAGATGAACCATATATATCTTAATCTGACGCGCTTGAGTATGTCAAAATGGCGAATTTTTTTTGCATATTATGAGAATGGCCACGAGTTTGCGTCCCATCGAAATCGTCAGATTAGTGAATGAGAGCTTATTTTTGGTGCACTTAACACTCCCTTAGAAAATCTGACGCGCTCGATTAAATTTTTTTTTTTTCATTTTCAACCCTTACATACAACCACCCCCACCATGCAAACGGTCAGATTAACATACGTACATTATTAAAAATACGTAGGGCATTGATGCTATCAATATCTGACGCGCTCGAGGATGTCCATGCATCAGTTTTTTTTTACATATTTAAAAACCTATAGCCGCTTCCCCCACCGATGAAAAGGTATATATCATATAACATTTTTTTCTTCTTATCATCTAAGCTTTGCAACCCAATAGGTCTCTGTGACGCTCGAGTAAATCCCCATTTAGCACCACGGGCTCCCCTACCATAGAAGAGTCACCTAACTATTCGAATCCTGTCCGATCCGATGCGATGTTGATCACGGGGTACTACTCGTAATGTGGCGAGGGGTGCACCCCTGTTAGGAGCATATTCAATTTGTGTTTTGTCAATGATGCTCGCCCGATTTAATGGCAGGTGACGTTTAGAGCGCTCGCACCCCTGGCCCCTGCCATGCATCGGGGATGGATGTAATGTTGGACACATGTCATACCCCTTTTCTCTGTATGGTGTGTACCTCTATCTTCTCTCTTCTTTCTTGGCCGGCAATCTACGCCAATTTTGTTGGTCAGAGTTTGAGTTTGACGAAAAGCATTACTGATGCGGTGTCGGTCAAAAAAGAGTAATCAAGAAAGAAAGAAAGTTAGAGGAGTATTTATCTATCATCTATGGGTTACTATGGGTTATTTGAATAATCTATAATTATACTTGCAGAATATTTATCGACTTTTGCGTTTCGGTATTTCGGTGTCTCCTATGTTTCTGATCATATTCTAACAAAGGGGCTCTTAGAGCGGATATCTGTGTGTGCTAGCGTCTAATATTGTAAGTCATATTCATACCGGTGTTATTAATGTAGTTAATGCGATCGCATATGGGCCGACGGAGCGTTGGGTGTGAAATCGAATCATAATATATTCCAATAGAAAATATGGCGCTTGCAGTAATTTTGACCGCTCGATTGCGTCTCTCCCTTGCGCGGGGTCACTCTCACTCGGATACTCGGAGCACATTCGCGTCGCTGTTGAGTATGTTATCATCTACATTGATAAAAAATTAAGAAATTCAGGGGTGTTTGCACGCAGTTAAGAAATAGATTGTCTGGGCGTTAAAAATTTTGTTTTTTTTTATATTTTCATTATTATGTTATATGTTATTATGTGTTGATCGGATTTCCCATAGGACACTTGGAAGTGTAAAGAACTTGGTACCACACGAACACTTTTTAATTTTAAGGTCGTCCTAAAAGCGTTTTGAAAATTTGGACAAACCCGGGTGTGCGTTTAAATTTCTGTTCTTGGTCTCGGCGTGTGTGTGGTCTATGGCACCCAGCGCCACAGATAATCCTAGTTTGAGGCTGTGAGTGTGTGGCGTAATTTATTTATTTACTTTTAATCTTGTCTCGTCTTTGTATCCCGTCTAATAATTGAGGTTGAAATATTATCGGTAATAGTACCTAATATGAAATAGGCGCACGTCAGTTTTTCACACGAAACTGTCACATGTGACCGCATAAGGTCGCGTGTCGCGTCGTATCGATGTATCCCCCAGGGTGCTGGTTCGGTTCCCCGGCGAGGCAAGCCGGCGCGCGACGCTCCCGTCTGTTTGAGGAATTCTGAGCGTTATTTAATTATTATTACGTGGGTTGGGGCGCGGCGCGGTGGTGATGGTACAACTAATGGGCATTGGTTTGATTGGCTCGGCTAAATAAGATTTTTCTCTCTTATTTTTGTTATTAAAAAAAATGTTTTGTATTTTTCGTATTTAATTAAATATTGCTGTTGTATGTTTCGTCTGGATGCAGTGATCTGTCAGTGCCAGCAACGCACTGTACTCCGTTGAGTTTCCGACTGTTGGGCTTCAAGATTTTCTTGTTATACGCACCGCTAAGGTATTCGATGAGTTTACTACGTTGGTTGAGTAAGGGTTGATTAATTACAAGCATTTTTTAGTCACAGGGAAACCTAGTGTGGGGCCATGAGTGCGCCACACGACAACGAGACACAGTGAGAATATAAACGCCAGTATCTTTATTTATTGAAACACGAAAATATTGTTACAAGCTTAAATAGGTCATGGGTCATTAAAAGTGTAATTAATTTAGAACATAATTAATTCATTTAGGAACTGGTAGTACCTACCCTCTAATATATTGGCACTGCAAGCTCTAAACAGTACATACAGTATAGCTTTATTAAACCTAATAAATAAACGTTTATTTCAGACGTATGTACAATGGATTGTTAGTATGTAATCTAATGCAAGACAATAAAAAATCAATCGCATCGTATCATTACGTCGTCAAAGCCAGTCACATTCGCCACACTGACATGACATGGAGTTCGTCATATCTGTTACGGCCCCGAGCGTCACTCGTGAGGCGCGATCCCCTCTAGAGGATACACGGGAGGCGCATTTGGTTGGCGGCGATCGCTACGGGCGTGCGCGGCGAGGGAATAACCTCTAGCTGGTGAGATATGTGACAGTTACAATGACACACATAGGTTTTGTAACATTTCTTGGGTTTGGCACAGGGATATCTCTCGCCAGGTGATGTCATGCGTGGGGAGCGGCCGAACTCGGACTGTTTACGGTCGAAACTTGTATAGGCGAGCGGCGTAGAAAATTTCGATAGCGTGATTCAGGGTAGTCGTGACGACACCGTGTGACGTGTGTCCGATGTCGTCACAGGGGTTTACGGGGCTCCATCCATGTTAGAGTCCAAACCGAACTCCCCTGCTCGTGGTACACTTGAACAATGGTCGAGATTACGGCGTCCCTTCAAATGTCGCTGGTTCCGGTACCATCCAGGTTGACCCCGAAGGTACAGGCTTGAAAACAGAACCTGTCATGTAGTAGATACATTACGGTGCCGTTGTTGACGAAACATGTAAGTTTTCGTATAAATGGTTAACATTTAAGAGTTCATATAATTTTTTTTATGTACCGTCGAATCTTAGAATAATAACACTATAGAAAGACAGTCTTCATACAAGCGCTCTGTCTAAAGTGAAGCACTAAACCGAAATTTTCCCGAAAGCGGGGAATGATTCGGCTGCGGATAATCATATGTTTTTAGAAATAATACGTAAATAGCTTTTCAGATATTTTGTTACACAATTTAACTGGACAAATTGTCATAATTCTTTTTCGCGAGACACGTTTGGCGTGCGTTGACGTGAGCCGCCCGGTGTTTGGAGCCATTTCTGGCTCCAATTAAGGTGCTTCTAAACGGCCGCGCGGACTTCGTTTCTATAGTGTAATTATTCTAAGCGTCGAACATTATAATAATAAAGCATAATAATCCGTAATGCAAACACAACGCCTCCCAACATCTCAATCGACGCCCCGCCGCGTCCCGCTGCGTTGTTGTGACGAGGGACGCTATCCCGGCTGTGGCTGTCCAAACCGCATTCAAGCTGAATTAATGGCCGATTACATTATTAAACTAACTACATGCGGTTCACTTTAAGGCAATCTATGATATTCTAAGTTAAAATAGTAGAGACCTACGTCACCAGCGTGCGAAAAGTGGAACGGTCAAATTTTGCTAATTGTCCTACTTTTCATGTGGCTATCTCTTTCTCTCTTGTGTTCCGTGATTATCGTTCGCATCTATAGTTACAGTAAAGTAATCGGAGCCGATCCAAAAGTGCAACTTGCGTTGTATGAACGTAACTTATCCATAGGTAGTTGAAATACTTTTGAATGCAATGGTAATACAACGTACATAATTATATAATTTTTGATGTATGTAGCGTACGCCCTATAATTAACACGCATAGTTACAATGTCCCGTTTGTATCTGTGTTGGGTAGCAAAACGTCACCCACTGTCGCTGGACATTGTCAGGACAGCTGAAAGTTGGAAGCGTTTGCGGATGGATGTGGTATAACGAGCAAGTGGGACACAGAAACACGTAAAAGGAGCTCCATCCATCCATCCTTGCGTCCGTATCAATCTCCCCTGCTTTGTGGTTCATCCTGCTGAATATGAGGCTAATTTGGTTGGAGAGCTGGAGGATTACGGGTTCTAAACCACCCATTTGAATACTGATGATACTCATGCATGTCAGGGTAATTTTGTCTGGCTGGCTTAGTTACAACCACCATACTAAAATCAATAGTGGTAGTGTCGGAAAACCAGGTATATGCGAGTTTTTTTAACGCAATATGCGGACACTAAAGTCCTATGACTCTATGAGTAAGTAACGATAATTGCGATTTTTACTGGGCCTCCCATGTTACGCAAGTCTGATGTTAATTACTTGACATTGTTTCACTCTTTTGTTAACTTGTATATGTAGCGCTCTTATGATTATAATCCTTAATGTAAACATGACGCTACTGGACATTACACTGCGACGTCCCGCGGCGTTGTGTACGCCCCAACGCGCGCTTCCGCCGCTGACAGCGGGGGCGCTTGTTAGGCTGTGCTGAAACTCGATTGATTTGGATAATAGATTGTTTCGTTGAGACGTAAGTGGATTTGCGGGATCCAGTGTTAATTCGGTAGTAGAAAACGAAAAATTTCAGCGTAGCTAGCAGATGCGTGTTTATTGTAACGCGAGTAAATAGGAAGCGTGCGTACTGAAGTGATCGGCGTATACGATTGCCTGTGTAGACCCTGCTGTCGCAATGTATGCTACATAATACATACTTATAATTAAATATAATTAAATATGAATAATCTAGCAATCAATGTCGGAAAATTATCTACCAGCTAGATTCTATGTTTCTAGATTTTATTATTGCAACCTTGCCACAATAAATCAGTCATTGTGCCGATAACGATGAAGCTCAAATTAATTGTTTTAACATTTACTCTCACTATCACTAAAGAATTCCTCGAACACTGAACACATTAAGGGTGAAGTGCTTCCCCGACAGCGAAACACTATAGCTCCGTCTTGTATAAAATCACAGTCATTGATATTTCACCCCAAATTAGATCCAAGTGCGCGCATTCCCACGGCGGGGACTCGAAGCTGTGTTCGCGCGAACCACACCTGACGATTCGCACGGCACTTAGCCACCGGGGGACTGACGGTTGAGATTTGGCCGGGGATGAGATTATTGACTCGTCGGGGATTCGAAGAGGGTGTTGAGTTGATGAATAAATAAACATTTTTTTTTGTTTTTTGTCACCTGATGGTAAGTGATCACCGTCGCCCATGGACATGTTTAATAATCAGACGACTAACGAGCAGTCGTACCACCTGATGGTAAGTGGTCGTCGTCATCATCATCGACAAAGGAATTACCGACACGTTGCCGACCAAAGTGCAGGCGAGGAATTTGCATTATTACATCAAATAGTCTTTGAGTTCAAGTCAACATCATTAAAATTCCCGCCTTGGGAATCAAACCAAGTAGTTACCTCAAGAAAGACGTGGCGGTCCGGAATGGTAACCACTGCGCTATTGGGTCGTCAAAAATTATCATGTCAAATATGATCCGTGACTACTAAAGTTGGGTATGAAACTTAACAGGTGCTTTTATGTGGCCATTAAACCCATCGTTGACCATAAAATTGTGCAACTGCTTCGAAAGCGATCGCCCCGGGGCGTGACTGCAAATGCGCACGGCACATTGAGACATCAAATTTATTTCACTTTAATAAACGCAAATATATATGCAAATGTTACCCAAACAAATTCATTGCAACTCACCCTTTGTGGAAACTAAACTAGGCGTGCCATTTAAAACATTTGACTAAGGGGTTCCGTATGTTTATTTGAATTATCTGTATATCAAAAGAGAAGTCTGACTGACTGACTCATCAATACCTAGCCAAAAGTTTGAAGCTTGATAGCTACATTTTGTGCATAGATTTCCTGTATGACGTTATCAAATCTAAACGATATAGTGATAAGTGATGGATTTTCCGAAATGCCTACGGGGTGGGGAATAAAGAGAATTTATATTTTTGCTTTTTAGTTGCGTTAGTTACTCAATTTAATTGTGGCATTTTAAAAATCCACGCGAGCGGAGTTGCCACTTTTGGATACGGAAGTGGACTTTTTTCATTCGTGTAATTATAACTTACTTAAATGATTATCATTATTTATGGGAGTCTGTATGCATACGTAGTTGGTAGTGAACTTTTCTACCGAGCGAGGGGTATCTGGTTCAATTCCCGACCGAAGCAAGATATTTTGTTTTCAGGAATTGACTTATTATTACTATTTTCAGGTCTTCATTGTCAGTAGTTATATATTTTGTGCACATATCACCGCAAATTTTAATTTTTATGAAGTTTTATTAATTAACTTCTATAATTGTATTTATCTAGAAACATTAACACACAAAAATAACATTAACATGTTAACAATAGAGGAGATTTAGTCGTTTTTTTTTTTAATAAGGCATCTTTCCGAAACGTCGTTGTGTATCGTAAATCCATCCCTTGTATCCGTGATTGAGTTACCCGTTAAGAATCCGTCACCACGTTGTAACCTAACGAGTGTTTTGTGCGTCGAGCGGATCCCCGAAATTGGAAATACGTGGCATATTTACATATGAAAGGGGGCGGGCAGAGCCGGGTAATCCGGGTAAGTAATTCTCTCTGAGTAAGTAATGCGTTGATAAATGAAATTAAATCGCACAAACAAGTGCTGTTTGTGCGCCCCCGGCTCCGGCGGCTCTGGGCCCCCGCGTGGGCTCCTTGTGAGGGGCTAGTGAGGTGCGCGGTTAGTTATCGATGTTTCTATTTCGTTTTGATTAAAAATACGATGATAAAGTGTAGCGTTTCGAATTCGTTTGGGTTCGTTGCAACGTTTGTTGCATAATAATTGGCCATATGGATAAAGAAAAAATATATTTTATGGTTCATTTTGAGGTTATTGGTATATGAATAGTGTAGTTTTATAGCTTGAGTAAATTCCAAAATTAACTCATATAATATAAATGTAATAAACAAATCGTCTTTTTTAAGATTAAGTTTAAGAAGAAGATTAAGTTATTATGAAAGAATTATAAGATTTTTTTTTCTACTCACTGGAAAACTATTTATTAGTAGAATATCAGTAATCATAAAGAGTCGTCCTTCTATGCCTAATCATATTTCATCGACAGTTGTTTTATAAGCATTACCCATCACTAGTCCAAAGTTAGCAAAAAGCACAACGCATTTCGACATGTGCGCGGCAATCTGTCGCTGCAACTCGACTCTCGAGTACGTCGTCCGTCCCTCACCAACCCCCGCCGCAGTGTACACCCGTCCCGCTCGCACGCAGCACAAGGGCCCACACCCTAATGTCCGCGGATCACGCTTGTCGCGACTACTTAGCGACGAAGCTATTATCGCGTGTCGTATTGTGTTCCGATTGTTTTCGATTGTCCGATTCGATTTTATCATCGAGACGGTCAAACATCGATTGTCTTGTCGTGACAGATAAAGAATATCAGAGGCTTATAATCTCTAGACAAACTAAATTGTAAAATCATGTAATAATGTTATTTTTTTACTAAGCTTTTATTATTTGTTTAGTTATACGTATATGTACAACACCATACGACAGTACACAGACAAAGGTGGACTTATTGCTTAAAGCATTCTTTCCCAGTGAACCATCAGGCAGGATCAAATTGTCAGGACTAAATATTAGAGACAGAGAGAATAATATTTTCCGTGAAAAAAAGTAGCCTATGCCTCTCTGGCCCTTCAGATTCACATCGATACGTTTCTCTGTTTTAAAGTGAAAGAAGAACAAACTGTGTGCTGTGCCCGCGATTTCGTCCGCGTGGAATTTAACATTATTGACAAATAAACACTCCAATTTTATTTATTTTTATAGATTAACAGCTTAATAAGTACTGAATAGCAGCGAAATCAACATAACTTCGAGCGGAGGGGCGCAATGCACAAGGATAGCAAAATATTTCCCCGTCAAATGAGGTCACGATCGTCTTCATTCACAAGCTGCACTTAAAAAACGAACATCCTTTGATTTGCTTCCGATGCATTAAAATACATTTGGACGCTCCGGAATTAAAATTCCTTACGCACTAAATTGTCACGGCAATGGCGGGTGGCCAGATTACTGTGACCCATACTGTTTTGGGTGAAATGAAGTTCTCGCTGGCTTACGTTCTGAGTCAATCTTAAGTGTGAGATAAATAAATAATAATAAAAAACTTGAGAGGTGTCAAGGGACACCCGGATGGAACGAAGTATATTTATATAAAATTTTATTAATAAAATACACTCAACAAAAATAATCGTCGCGACACCACACTGTTTAATGCGAAATAGAAATGAAAATATCTGGCTTGCTTTCTATAAGAGAGAGAGAGACAGACAGAGAAACATGCGACGCCGCACAGCTTACAATAGCTTACTATAGCAAAAAGTGTCTTGACAACTTTTCGTAAGAATTAAAACTGTCGTGACAACTTTTCGTAAGAATTTTTTCCTTTTAGCCCCCTTTCACAACGCGCGATAAGGAACTTCGTTCCAATAAACGCTAATACACTCATAGCCTGCAATACCCTGCACTAGAATTCCCTGTGTCGCGGGTGGCATGGACTTCGCAGGCATTAGAGGCACCCGAACACAAATCATTTCATGTAGGTATGATACATACACTTATGAACGTCAATTTTTTGCATTTACCACCGTTTCGCTAAGGTGCCTTTAAATATTGATTTCTTAAATCTTTGAGGAGAAAAAGAAACGGCGAAAGAAACTCCTCGGCACATCTTTTTTTTTAAAATACTACATTACAAATTTTATACCTACATACAGATACATACATACTAACATGAGCAGAACTGGTCGCGGATGTCTATATCCAAGCATCTTTGTTATTAATATATTCTTCTACTGTATAACAACCTTTCTCTATTAGTCGTTTTTTTACATGTTTCTTAAATATTTGTAAGGGCAAATCAATAATAGACTTTGGTAACTTATTAAAAAAGCGTACACCGAGCCCCATAAATGACCGCTGGACCCTACGAAGGCGTTACGAGGAAGTCACTAAATGGTGCATATTTCTAGTTTGCCGATCGGTAATATCGGATTTTTGTTTATAAGACTAGAGAGACTGATCCTAGAGAGATCCTAGTAGAGCCTAGAGTTCGTCTTCGTCCGGGGTAGTAATATCGACCGCCAGGATACTTATTAGTACCATTTCTACCGTGTGATAATTTTTTTAACAGCAATTGTGTTCCGATTAGAAAGGTGTGGAGCCGGCTACACTTTTTTAGAGGCGACCATCTCAGTCCTCAAGGGTAGCAACACATCTGTGACCGAATTATAACGAGATTCTTACTAACAACTACTAACTGGACTACTACAAACAATAACTAACAGGACTAATTTGCTACCTTAATTCCATAAAAAAAGTCACAATCTTCCATAGTTCTCATGAAAGTGTTTGCGAATATTTTCAGCTCGAGCGTTACATGCAATTCGCAAGTCACTACCATAGAACAGCATCTGAGCAGCGCATGTCACGGCTCCATGTTGGTTGGTTGGGTTGGACGTTGGACGTTTTAAGTCCAACAAAATATCAAAGGAGACATGGAGTGGTTAATGCGAGCGCATATTTCACCTCATTAAAGGCGCCGAAACGCATCGCGCCCGTTTATCTAACTGAAATTAAGAACGAAAACATTTTAAACGCACTATAAATTTTTGTAGACGAGCGTGGTATTGACTGGGTTGCCAGAGCGCTCATGGAAATTTCCAGTGTTAGTTTTGTTGTGATAATTTAATATGTTGCAATTGCGACGTGAAGCGTTGATGTAATTTGTTTTTACACTTCATTGACTAACTTCAATAACTCAAACAACAATCCATGACAAAATGTAACCCATTAACAGACAAGGGCTTTAGTTCACGAAATAATCAATAAGAGTAAATATTTAACTGGAATCCATTTGAGATTAGGTCTTCTGAAATTGACTTTGGTTGCCATTATTGCATGGCAGTTTCCTTCTTTACTTAATAAAAAATAAATTAAAATCATTATTAATAATGTTGTTATTTTATCATTTGTTTTTGTTGTCATTTAGTTAAATATGCTTGCACACCATGCAATGCAATTATTTTTGATGTAGTGTATTTTTTTTTCCTATGTAGTTGTCCCTAATTTGGGAATAATTTTAAAAACTCCTTATTTATTATTATTCCCACATCTTCATTTACAGCAAACTCTCAACTGTACGATAAGTTAAAATATTGCCGTTAAGTGTTTACGTAAAACACGGTAAGTATCAAACAACTGGCAACACTCGGGCGAACACTGGCGCGGGCGCCGCTCGCTCGCGACTTCCATTAGCGTGTTCGAATTTAGAACGGCAATAAATCAACGGCGCCTGCGCATCTAACGCTGGGTACGTTTTGTTCATAAAGATTGTATACAGTACAGCCGGTGCACTGTTATGTAGGTAGTAGATTATATTGTGGCCGGGGTTAATAAAATTTGTATTGGTTTACAAAGCTTTTTCGAACCTTCAAGTTACTTCGTCACAAAATGTAATCATTATACACAAATAGACTTAGCCATTAATTTCTAACTGATATCATCGCGGACACTAACCGTGACAATGATCCATGCAACTGGGTTGAAAAATACATTTAAAAATGTTTAGCTATTAAGCTTCTCTTCATCTCAATATACCTTGTTCTTTGTCCACCAAACTGTCTTCGTGTGGACAGGTGAGTGGATCAGTGGTCAACCGCAGTTTTAAATTGATGATGAAAATGATGAAATTGATGCTCTCTCAACGGCCACAACCAGAACCGACAATTTAATGTCCCTTTGAGACATATTACCGTAAAGTGGAGGTGGGGAGGGGGGTTCAGTCAAACCAAGGGGGTTTAGGTCAGTCTAGGTTACACTTTATAATCATTAGTATTTAATTTACTAATATTTTATCGTATTGTTCATATAAGTGAGTGATAAGTTTTGTTTAAGGGATAGCCATCTTTTTTGAGACAGATTCTTTAATACTATATTTTGGGAAGTCCGAACTGGGGAAAAGCGATCGATCTATAGAATTTTATATAGAACACTAGTTTTTGCGGCTTCGGAAAACGACAAAATACGTGAGCGTCCATAGCTTGCGTTGTAGTGTGGACTGTAGTTCAGTGTTTCGTCATTGATTTTCTATCATTACTCATCAGCCAGCGTCAAGCCAACAGCCAGGTTTCCTGCGCTCGTCATCAGCTCGTATTACCGACTGTTTTGTAACCCATTAAAAAAATGACGCCTACAAACACTCCTCGGTTCCAGCCAAGAAATATTTAAGATAACCTAATCTTAACCTGTCACTCGTCGAGGAGGTCCGGTTTATCGTCCACGTTACATACGCTGGCCCTCGTTATAGGTTTTATGTCGCGCCAATAGAGTACAAAATGCAACGATTGCAGGGTACCTGTGGACTTGTGGCCGATCGTATTATGCTCCGATGACCAATCGGAGGGCCGAGTTCGTAATTCCAATTTTGAATTCCCGGCGGCGCTCCGGCGGCGCCATGTTGGCGTTTTGTTTTTTAAATGTCGTGCATATTTTTTTCTAACGCTTTGTTTGTCCAGTGCTCGTATCGACGTTATAGGTATGCAGATATATTTTATTCTGGATACTAGTTTGGGATTTACCCTGCTCATAAAAGATTCTTGATAGCAAGTGACTTTATAAGTTATTAATAATTTAAAATTATTTACTTATGTATGTCTGATTTTGAGCTAAAATAATATGCTCTGTCTGTCAGAACCCGGCAATCTTAAAAGTTGCTGCACGAATTTTCATGAGATTCGTATCAATAAATCGAGTGATTTACGTAGAGGGTATACGAATGAATTGTTTATTATTATTTTATGCGTGTTTGTTTTTCAATATTCTGTTGAAGAGTTGCAATTATTGGATACACGCTGCCGCCCATGACAACTGTGACCGACACAGAACCAGATTCAAATCGGGACTGGGATGGTTAGTCCTGTTAGCAGACGGTGTTAAAACTGCCTGTGTTGTCTGTTGACGAAGCATCAAGTTATAATTGACCGTGGAAGCAGGAGACAAGAGATCGGTACACTCGTCGTAAATATTGACTCAAGTTATAATTGGATCCGAGCGGGGACCAGGAGGCACCAGGGTGAACACGCGCCGCGCACTTTTTCATTAGCAAACGTTTTTTCCCGCGATCACTGCAGAGCGTACTCTTCAGAGATTACATTTTTATTTTATGTACACACAACTTACTGGTTGGTATGTTTTTAACGAGCTGAACAGCATTTTTTAAAATGGACTTAGAATAATTACACTATAGAAACGAAGTCCGCGCGGCCGTTTTGAAGCACCTTAATTGGAGCCAGAAATGACTCCAAACACCGGGCGGCTCACGTCAACGCACGCCAAACGTGTCTCGCGAAAAAAAAAGAATGATGACGATTTGTCCAGTTAAATTGTGTCACAAAATATCTGCTATTTATGTATTAATGCTAAAAACATACGAGTATGATTATCCGCAGCCGAAGTTCGGGAAAGTTTCAGTTTAGTGCTACACTTCTTTAGATGGAGCGCTGGTATGAAGATTGTCTTTCTATAGTGTTATTATTCTAAGCGTTGATGGTTAAAAGAGTATGTTTGACACATTTTCGACCTTTTTCCAATAAAGGAATGGCATCAACCCATTAATGACCTACAACTGAGCTCGGATCCCCCCTTATAGCAGGAGGAAATCTAGAGCATACTCAGTAACAGAGCAGCGGTCACGAATCCACCTACAAACCGCGCCCGCTGTTGCTTAACTAGATAGATAAATAATTTACAATCGACACAAGCCTATGGGTGCTGAAGCGCTCATTGATTGAAACCAAGAAATAACGAAGTTATTTGGGAACGTTGATTCGTTGCGGCGACAATACACCTCATATTAAAACATAAACGTGACATTATCAATCCCCTTGCACCGGCACGCCGGGGGTTGGTTTAGAGCAGGCCAGTGAATCAGTTTAGCCAAACAGCGGAGAGGTAGCTTATTACCGTGGTTAGCCGGAGCGGGCAAATCCGAATGGAAAGCAAACACGGCTTGTTGACGGACGCGGTAGCCGGGAGACGCGGCGGTGGCGGGGCGGTATGATTTTAATCGTAGTTTCAAAGCTCTGGATATAAGTACAGTGAGGTTTATGCAACGGATGGCTTTTATAATGTACATCTCGGTCACAATGTCTTTTCACCTGGTGCTTGCTATAAATGTCCAATTGAGGCAATGAGAGGTATACTTGGCTAATAGGGTATTTGACTACCATGAAAATATACATCAAACCGTTGTTAGCTTAAAAGTATATATTTTTTTAAACCAATTAAGCCAACACATTATTTTAAAATTATTTGGATTTTTATTAAAAATCGATAATAAAATAATTAAATTTTCATGTTTGATCACGTGATCGAAAACACGCGGTTTGGCTGAATGACGTCAGCTGCTTATCGTCACTGAAGTATTGTATGGTTTGACAGCAATGACCACAGAACAGGAATTGACACTTTAGTTTGTTTATATAAGTAGGTGACGTCATGACCTGCTTAAAATGGCGTATTAGCGTTTTTGCGGCTTTTTTGTTCATTTAAACTTTGAAGGTGATTTTCATAGAAAATAGAGATATTTACAAAGAATTAGGATTCGTAAAAGGCTATAATACTGACATAAACATGAACGGTGACGTGCTTACCATACCCTATAATACGCGAGTGGTATGCAAAAACATGGCCGGCGATTATGTGTTAATCCCGGCCTGGGGACGTGTGGAACATTGTTTGTTTATCAAATGCTCTGCATTATTCACGACGTTTGCTATTGAAAATTGTTGAACAAATTGTTTGACTATTTTCGTGTAGGAGGACCTACTTACAATACTGTTGTTATCATGTCCGGTCATCTGGACAAAACTTGTATTTGGGTCCGCATAGTTGTAATAAATAATGTTAGGTAAATAAGTAGTTATATATATCAGTGGGAAACACTTGTAATCAATTGAACTATTAATTTATTTATTTATTTATTCTTTATTGCAACAACCTTAAGGTAGGTTTACAAGGGGCGGACTGAATGCCTATTAATGACTATTGCCTGAGACCAAGTTAAAAAAAAGCATTTGTTTTCTTTCTTCTTTCTTTCTCTCCTGGCAACGCATCGGTGATGCGTTTGGTGTTGCTGATGTAACGTCAGTGACCATTCACCATCAAGTAGCTGGCGTATTCGTTTGTTGGCTATATAAATGAAAAAAAAGTTCGACACTGACGTTCTGAAGATCATTCTCAGGAAATTCTTATCTGAAAATATTAAACCTAGTATTAGTGGCCCTGTAGTATTATTTTAAAAATACACTAAAAAAATAAAAGAAAGTTTCGGTCTGTCTACAATTTGCAAAGTTTCTATGTTCACCTTTTATTCTTTCTTCTGTCTTTTTTTGGCAGACAACCGTATTTTTGATGCGTTTAGTGTGGTGTTCCTGATGTCCGTGGTTGTCGACGATTCCCGATGATGATGATGATGATGATGTATGTTGTCTTTATTGTTTCAGTTACTTCTGCCTGTCGGGGTGTCTTTCACGAGCGGATAAAGCTGGCGAAGCGCGGGAGAGCATCCAAACACTGCTCACGGTGTGCGCCGACCTGTGCCACCCCTGCAAAGCTGATATTGTGAGTGTGATTACTGTCAGTGTCAGAGGTGGGCAAAATGTAATCATGTGAACATGATTGTGTGTGAAAAGCAGTGATAGCCGTGTGGTTGAACGTTGGACTCCCGAACCGGGGGGTCCGGGTTCAAACCCCGCACGCACCACTAATTTTCAAAATATGAGCGTATTATAATTTAATTATCACTTGCTTCGGTGAAGGAAAACATCGTGAGGAAACCTGCACACCTGAGAGTTCTAAATAATGTTCTCAAAGGTGTGTGAAGGCCGCCAATCCGCACTTGGCCAGCGTGGTGGACTATGGCCTATACCCCTCACATTGTGAGAGGAGACCCGTGCCCAGCAGTGCGACAGTTATGGGTTGTCATGATGATGATGATGATGAACATGATTACATCTGGCAGCACGGGAATGCCCGCGCCAAGAACGCTTTAACTACCTTTTCTCGAAAGGCGTTCGCATTCCATTTCCATTTCCAGGTCAGGCATTTCCAAGTCTCTAGATGTCGTTGTAATCTGTAATCATGATTACATTTTGCCCTTCTTTGGTTACTGGTACTGTGAGATCATCTCGAGCTCTTTCTTGCTCTAACTTGGCGGATGCAGTTTGAAATGCAATATTGCTTCACTACTGCTATAGGAATGCTTAGAGGAGTACAATTCTAACATCAATACTAATAATAAATCTGTAGCTAGTCGCTATCTGTACATATAAGATATATGAGAAAAAACTTTTATTAACGCAGTAGAACCCTAAACAATTATTTATAGATTTTTTTTTTCTGTTCGTTTGTGACTTTGTACGCGATAATCTCCAAAACGGCTTATCCGATTTGGATGCGGTTTCACTAATATATTGAGTTAAGCTTCACTTAACATTTAGCGATTGTTTTATTTCAAGCGGTTGAGAAATAAAAAAGTTATGCCAGTTTAAAGAATCACGCCTAGTAATTTCTGAATGTGCGTACTAAGGGACATGTTTCCCGAAGCGAGGCGAGGGCGGGGCGACTTGAAGAACGCCGAAGCTATCAATCTATACAATTTATCTCACGTTCCACCCAGGGTTCGGAGCGTCTGTCAGCTCGGCAATCCCTTCGCTGCGCGCTCGGCAGCAGTGTGTTCGGTTCGCGAGCCGAATTCTGCATGCTGTTCGACCGCGGCGCCGAGTTGGCGCAGTGTGGGGACTTTGTGCGTGCCGCGCGGACCGCGCATCTGCTGCGAGCTATTGCTGAGATGGATCATCAGATTGTGCAGGTCAGTGGATACCAGCGACATTCTTGCGCTGCCCGTGACAGCTGTGACCGACGCAGAAGGAGACTTACGTCGGGACGAGGCCGGTTAGTCCAGTTAGTAGGAGGGTGTTATTAAGAATGTTTGGCGTTCCATTCGTTAGTAGCTATGAGGATTGGGATAGGGACTGTAAGTGATAGTAAGTAATAGTCCAGGTAGTAATTATTACAAATTGTTGTTATATGGGCTTTTTATGTTGTTTTATCAATCAATGTTTTGTTTTTATGCACTTTTTTCTTGAACACACTCAGTCCATATGCAAGGCAGGCGGGTACGTAATTTTGTTCCTACGAGATTGGCCACGGTAATATTTTGCCAGTTGTCTAGCTGATCTGAATCTAAAATATCTCTAAACCAAAAAATACCAAACTAGCATACCCATATCACTAGTATTCCCTGTGTCACGGGTGTCAGAAAATACAAACATCTATCTATCCCGGTTGGGAATCGAACCAGACCCCTCACTTCGCTGACAGGGTTACTACCAACTGGAATACGGGGTCATTTAACACACGTAATTACGGTAACTAGCATGACGTCAGCCCTTTCTGGCGCAGTATCATCACCGCGCACATCGGTCACGCCCGGCCCTTATTAACGAAATACAATTATATTGGAGAGCGAAAAAACCCAGGAACGCAATAATTGCGACCATTAACCAACTGGTGGCGTTCCCCTCGCGTTTGTCGAGCAAACACTGCGATACTACCGTTAATTGAGGAGGTTCGGCAAACATGCCAGCTAACAAGATGCGGCCTGAATATATCCACAGATCCAGACTACTATACTTTTGGTGGAGTGTGTTTAAATAAGTAGGTTATTTACAAACAAAGGTAGCAATCGTTTGATTGTGTGCGTGACGTTTCGCCGGCATGTATTTACGCAGCTAAGAACGCACACAGTGTTTCGAGTAGGCGTCCTGTGGATGACAGATTCGTTTGTTTGTTGCGCTGCGTTTAAAAGTGTATAATATGTATATTATGACGGTGCGGCCTCGCTTAACTTCGGGATACTTTTCTACGGTTTTCTGTGACATATTATGTATTTCAATCGGTTTAGAAATAAAATCCCGTCTTATAAAGACTAAGTTTACCGAAGGGAATCGAGGGCGGATTACTAAGTACGAAGCGAAGAGATATTTTTTGATATGTTCGAGTAATTTGATATGATCCAGCGTTCGCATTTTACTTTGGTAACTTTATATGAAACGTTTAATTAGATGAAAAATAACATTCTTTATTTAGATAGCGTTTCCAATCAGTAACAGGTCTGTCTGTGCAAAAAGACGAGCGGTATTCAAATGTCCGCAACGCGGGCCGCGCAAACACCCCCCCCCCCCCCCTCCCGCGCGCCGCAGTGTTTGCGATGCTCCGCAAACATACAGCGGCTACCGAGCTCGCGTAGTGATGGGCAGTATCGATGTTGAAATGTTTATCGACATCTGTATTGACACCTTAGTCGTTTTCCGTAATATCGAGGATCGTGATTACCTCGTCGTGGAATCTTTTTTGACAGTGTCCCGCCATTAGTTCTGTTTTTGAGAGCATGCAATGCATTGTGTAGTTTGGGGTCCGGGCATGTAAACATGACTTGATGTTGGGACTTGGTCATTTATCGTCAACCCTGCCAGTAGTTATTGCCTATTCTACTGTGCTGTACTGTACTGTTCTGTACTGGTTCGGGCCATTCCTTTTTGGCGAAGTGACCGAAAAACTCTAATATTTTATGAACGTTGTGATGTGAAATTTTGTGTGACGGTGGAAGCGATTTCGATGTAATAACAAAGAAGCAAGGCCAAAATTCAGGATTCAATCTTTCGCTCAGTAGATTGATAAAAAAATGGACTATTGAAACGTTGTTAATTTTTTAACGTTGTTGCTACAAATGTGAAACAAATGATTACTGTTACTTAGTCATTCGTAACATTAGTACATTTTACGGTTTTCTTAACATCGATGAATCGTTACCTCACTACGTGGACTCGCGCGCAGATAATAAATTAGCTTCTCGGTATCCGCAAACGTAGCTTTTCAAATTGATCGTCCGACGAATCTGTTCGATGAAATTTTAGTGTTTACTCAATTAAATACTTATCGGCTGCTGCTGACGTTTCGTCGCATGGTTAACGGAAAATAATAAAAGTTTAATAAAATGTGATAAAAAAGGAATCGATATGTATATGTATATACTCGCTTCGCTTCGGTGAACCTGTCACTTAGTATCCACATTCGAAATTTGTAAGACGTGATTCTTTAAACTGACATAACTTTTATATATTTACTGATTGAAATAAACCAAACACTAAATTTTAAGTGAAACTTTCCACAATACATAAGTATTAAGTGAAAACCGCACCTAAATCGGATAACCCGTTTCTAAGATTACCGCGTACAAAGGCACAGACAAACAGACACAAATTCTAACAATCAATGTTTTCGGTTCTAGTGCATCAATAAACGCCCCTAATAAAAGTTTTTCTTATATCAACAATATAACATTCAGAGAATACATTTCATACAGTGTAAGTACTTAATATGTTTTTACTCTCGCTGCGACCTTTCTCACAATAACGTAAAAGCATCGGACCGAACCACAAAATTTAATGTTGATGATACGTTCACTCGTCGAACTATTGAACGGCACGCGTCGGCTGAACAGTATCGGTTACCGGTTGCCGGCCGCGCGCCGCGCGTCACTCGCGGTTGACACTTGTGACAGCTGTCACAATGACACAGTGAGGCTGATTGGACAATGTGGATTAAAGTCTGTTGTGGTAATTTGGTGGTGTAGGTGAGTGATTAATTTGACTGGTTTGTTTGATTAAAGGATTTAATATTTATGTGCATTTGTTTATTAATACGCTTTTTTTATTGTAACTAGTCGACTTTCGAGAAGCCGCGTCATTTAATGGTAAGCTATCACCTTCGCCCATCTACATCGGTAACAACAAAATCATCTCCAACGCGTTGTCGATTAATTATCAAGCTAATGACAAAAAGTGTATAAAACAATAAAGTCGATTTTAAAAGAAGCTGGTGACTAGCCAGACCTTCAAAATACCCTCCAACCATACTAGTTAAGTATCAGAGTTTGTTTCGATTGTTTAACAAAGGTTCAGGAGATCCTAGATAGTTTCAATTTTAGTTAGGTTTTGCTTTAATTTAAAAAAACTAATGAATTTACCAAATTGCACATTCCGTTATACTGTCAACTGGCAGTTCTTTCTTTTTTCAATTACCAGTAGATTCGAATAATGCTCTTTCAGCCTGCGTCAACATAAAAGTACCTCTCAGTGTCTATATCCCCTTTCGATACCACATTCCCGCCAATAAATATTTTATCGTCCGTTTCAGCCAATAAATAATTTACTGGCGGAACTTTTACTGCAGCGCGATTGGTTCGCGTTGACACAGTTTCAGTTGGAGCTTCAGTTTCCTTCGCCATCGGTTCCTGTGTTTAATCATTAGCCGTTCAAACATTTGACGCGTGCCCCGCGCTAGTAACTCCGACATGAACTGTTTGCTCGGTATTGTGTTGTTTGGTAATTGTTTGTTCGGCGAGTGCTCGCTTGCAGTGTCTTACGATGTTTGCTTTGTAGTTGAGAGGGTCTACGGCTTCCCCTGCAGCGTCCTCTGGGATCTCTTCAGATGGCTCGTCGGTGTGCCTACGAGATATATCGGCGTTTGGTTCCCTACTTTGTGTGCCGGTTTGTGTTTTATTATGAAGTAATATCATTGTAGCAATTTTTTATTATTATTATTTATTATAAAATAATGGTTACAATCCTATTACTAGATCTGGAGATATCCGCGGTTTGGCACGTCATACAAATACATGCAATCATACATTGAAAACAGTACATGCATCTATACATTTTTGTATATTACTTTGGAAGTCCTATTATATTGCAATTGCAATGGAGAAGATGATATCTCATGTGAATATTATGCACTAACCATTCACGTAGCGTAAAAGATAAGTGACAAAAATAGACATGTAGATTTTTTTATAAGGCTATATGCTGGCTAGACTGGCAAGTAACCCTAGTGACATGCATAACCTGTGCACCATCATGCACCTAGTGCAGTGCCGTTTCCTGGACCTATGTTAACCTGTATACTGTCGACATAAGGATGAATGAAGCCACTTACACTCCAAATAGCTATGATAGTCGTCCAGATTGGATTAATATAATCGGCACAATGCGTGACAATAGTGACGCGTGACACGTGCGAACCGCAGCGTGACACGGTCACACCGCTGGCCCAATTTTGTTGGAATTCGTTGATTTAATTATGGGAAATGATCAGATCGATGGCGGATAATGTCACCCTTTCGATAAGTTTATGTTCGAATTTCGATTTGTCAGTTTTGTTGATTCACCCTTATATGAGTATATTGACTGGCGTCTTCTTATTCAGTAGGATTATGATGTCTAAAATTTGGTTTATAGTTTATAGTATTATAGTGTTTTAAAATAGAATGGACATTTGTATTCATCCCAGTCCGTATTTGTTTATTGTGATTATCACAACAATTTTGAGTGAATTACTGAATTGTTTTTTTTTTATATTTTCTTCCTTAAAGTTGTTGCTTTTACATTCTACCTAATTTCAATTTGACCACTGAACCAATCTAACCAAATTATACACCCATTTCCGCTAAGTAAATAAAGATCATCAAACAAAATAATAATAAAAATCAGTACACAAAGCCCATACCGCGGCGCGTCCCAGCGGGTTTGAATCCCCGTTGAGCAACTTTGATGTCTGTATACCCCTGTACGGCATGAATAATTGCGGGCCCTCGGGATCCCGCTTCTGTTTGTTTGTCCACGTTGCATCGCGGGCAACAGATAATAAACACGATTATGAGTTTATTAGCCGCGGTCTGCAGATGCGGTCGCGGTGCGGCATCCGCCAAGGGAGTGAAATTGGTCCATGATTGATTATTATGGTTTTTGGTAACGTTACGTTTCACTGAAGTGGTGGGTGCGTAGCGAGGTAAATAGTGCTACGCGTTGGATTCTAATTTTGTTATAGTTACGATGTGAGGAATTTTGTTAATAGATGTTTATATAAAGACTTAAATAAAATGAAAGTAGCAGATGGGGCACGTAGTTCATCCATTTTTTCATTCCATACAGTTTTACTTCCATCTTCGGACGTTCGGGGTGGTGGAAAATTGTTGTTTTTGTCAAATATTTATTGGAATTTAATAGCATCATATTGCAACTTCCTAATGGATATGAAAATGAAAAGATTAACATAGGTTAAGCCTTGATGTCGACAACCATATTGACATTTAAAATAAGATGGGGATTAGTTAAGCATTGACTAAAAACGTACAAGTAGACGTAGTTAAAGACAAGTTAGACTAACCTTTGCACCTAAACACATTATTACTGTAATCACTGACTATGATAAACAATGACGGTAACTTTTATCTCAAGTGTGATTCAGTTGCCGTATCTCCCGAGCTTTCCCAACATCGTTATCCAAATCTCGTCGAGCGATTCAAGGAGAAACATTGTTCCTGTAATCAATCTGAGGTGCTGTAACACTCCCCCTTCAATCTCGGCAAGCGTGACCAGAGGTCGTGAGCGCACGGAATGCTTAACGAGGCCCGGGGGTTGATTCGGTGCTGCTCGTCCGAGCGTGATGGTAACTGGCCGCACGTTCAGTGGATCTCTTCTGGTTTTATTAGTTTACTATACTTCGAACTTTGAGTCTACGGTTTGTGGGCTGAATATTTTTGACATGCTAGTGATCCTACCTAAGTCCCATCCAATACCCTATTCCGAAATGAATATAGCACTTGTTTAACAATTCTTCGTAATGTCTACTAGTCGCTTATTAAACACATTAAAAGTACTTAAATTCAAATTAGTTCATAATTAATTTTCCTTTCTTTATTATTTGTCTTTAACCTTGTGTTGTATAATGAGTTTTATGCTTCCTAGTGGCCAAGCCTGCCAAACTTCTGTTTGCACCCTGCTGTGCACTGAGGCGATGGCTTACCATTAGAGAGAGCTTAGTTCTGAGCTACCAATAATAATCCCGACGCACTTGAGTATTGTGGTCCATTGCTTTGTACCACTTGTTTTAAGGACGACCCCGTAAGAGTCGATTCCCGTTCGGGGCAGATATTTATATGACATATAAATGTTTGTAATTAGGTCATGGGTATTAGTGATGTGTTATTTTTCGGTCCACCGGCGGCAGAGGGAATCGTAATGCGGGGGTATCAGTGTATCAGCGTTTGTTTATTTATTTATTTATATTTTTAACGTGTTCTGGTCACAATGGACAGCCATGCGAGATGTCCGATAACGCGTCAGTAAGTCTTAGCTTTCACTATTTCGAGTATAACAAGCGTAAATGATTAACTATATGGCTATAAGTATTTACACAATCTCAGTACTCGCGTGCCAAGCGCCCGTAAACACGCGGAATGTTTAACGAGAGTTTTCCTTGTCCGACGCCCTCCGCGGAAAGGACTCACCGCTGACCGTCACACGGAATGGACACCGTACGGATAAATCACTGCAGGACAATTTAACACTTTTATGTTACATGTGAAGTAACGTAACTGGGATGAAATTCTAATTCTATGTATTGCCGTATTGCGATATATTTTCAGAGAGTTAGACGTAAGATTATCGGACTTAGATTAAAGTTTATGCTCGACCTCTACGCTACCAGATGGTGCGTGGGGCCATGGGGAGGCACCGTTGGTTGGTGAAGCGTACTTATGTCGCCTGTGTCCTCAGGAGGCGTTCGGCGAAGGCGGCTGGCCGCTGGAGTTCCGCGCGGCCGTCGCCCGACTGCTGTCCCAGCACGCGCCCAATGAGAAGGAAGCGCCGCGGACTATCGCATTGCGTACGTACTTGCTCCATTCTACTGTCCTTAAAAGAAATAAAATAAGTAACAAAATATTTTATTTCTGTTTTTTTTTTAATTTTTATCGAATTAAGTTAGCAAACGAGCATGCAGCACCACCTTCCGCTGCCGCCCATGACAACTGCGACCGAATTAGAACAAGACTCATATGGGGACTGGGATAGTTAGTCCGGTTAGGTGACGGTGTCAGAACATTAGTTGGTTAGTTTGTGAGTATGAGGACTGGGACAGGGACTATTAGTGAATGTTAGTCTTGTTAGTTGTTGTTAGTAATAGTTCAGTTAGTAAATGTTAGTGAGAGCCTCTTTTATGAGCCTCTAGTCTAGTTTGATTATAATTTCCGTCCCAGGGTTGAGCAACACTCGGCTGGACCAGACGCTGTCGGAGACGATGGTGCTGGACCTCATCGTGTTGGTCGGCCTGGTGGTCGTCAACAACCCGCAGCTGCAGGTGAGTTCACATCCGACTGGTGAAGTTAAGTGTAACGGATCTAGGCTCTACTGCAAAGTGTTTAAGGTTATTATTATCACGTGTGCATATTTTGCAGATCCAATAATTTTACAATTTTACTAGCTGACCCCGCGAACGTTGTTCCGTCATAGAGATTGTGAAAAAGCGCGATGGGTTAGGGGTAGGGAACTGAAAATTTGGGGTTATGTGTATTTTTTTATGCCACACTATAAAAAAATAACTAAAATAAAATTTGACCAAAAAATGAAAAAAAAATCAAGGATGGACAACCCTTAACATTTAGGGGTATGAAAAATAGATGTTGGCCGAATCTCAGACCTACTCGATATGCACACAAAATTTCATGAGAATCGGTCGAGCCGTTTCGGAGGAGTATGGTAACTAACATTGTGACACGAGAATTTTATGTATAAGATATACGAATAAAATTATTAACCTCCGGTCTTTAAGTCGCTTATAAAGTAGCAAAAAATAGAAACATGCGTAATACAGAATGAAACAGAGGGTGTTATCGCTGGACAAGCTATTTTTTTACCTATGTTTAATAGCCTTACAGTTGTTTCGTAAACGGTACACAAAAACAGTAATTACAACTAACGTTTACCCCTATGTATGTAGCCAATCGAGTGTGAGAACGGCTGAGCATCGAACGTGGGACGTCGAGAAAGCTATAACCTCTATCGTGTTTAGGGTTACCATGACAAAATGTTAAATTTGGACTGTAAAAAAATACAGGACATTTCTAAAAAAAACGGAATAATTTGGATTTTTTCACATTAATATTTTTTTTTCATATTAAATAAATACTTTGTGCTTTTTTGTTTTAAAATTAAGTTTATTGAAGTAATGTTTGAATAACAAGTTAGAAGTCGATTGGTTTTAAATTGAACTGCTTATTGATATTTTTATTCTTCGTTTTACTTCAGTTTTTTAATATCCGGTCAAATTCGAAAGTCGGACAAAAAACCAAAAGTCTAGCTATGTCTGGACAGAACCGGATAATTGGTTACCCTACCAGTTTTAACATTTATACGTTAAACGTTATTAAAAAGCAATAGTTGTGTTCCCATGCGGGCAGGTGGCACCTGCGGACAAACACGTGTTACGCCGGCGCGTTGGAGATATTAGCATAGTCCGGGGCAATCGTGGGCGATCCATAATGCTGTCCAGATGATTTGTGTTGACAAACTTTGGAAATACAAGTATACGTCATTAACTTAATTAATTAAAAGTGGCTATGTCATAAAGAGACAAAAAGACAAACGCTTACACACCCATACCTTCGCAATAAGATGCTGTGTCTTGGCTTGCATTGACAACACAAATGACACATCAGTGACATTCACCATCGAGGAAAAACTTTTATCTCGTACAGAAATGCCTGTTCCGACTGGGGACTTGAACCCGGAACCACAGGCTTCGCACGCAGGGCCACTACCACCAATTAATTAATGCTCTTGTAATAGAATCTGGGACCCTTGGCTCTCCTGGAAGGGCCACTATAATATTATATAAGTCGGAAAGGATTTTGCAGTGATTTCTATTAATCAAAAACCTGTGTTAATCTTAGATATTATCGTCATACATCAGTCTGTCACAAAGTGGATTATTAAGCCGAGAAGGACGGAATTGCAGCTGAAATCTAGTTCGGCTTTTGACTTACCCATAGAATAAATAACAATATGTTTACTTATTAAACGGCCCACGTCCAATATTGACGCCATCCTGCCGTGTTCGCAGATGTGAGTCGGTAATAGGCTCCTTTACTTAACGAAATACGTCAAGTTCCCACGGTCGCAGGTGTTTCGTTGTTGGAGTGCACCAAGGAAGTGCTCTGGGCCCGTTACTGTTCCCTTTTAGCGAGGCTGACCATTACAGTGAATAATTGATGTGGTCTCCTACAGTTTGTAATGAATTAGGAAGACATGTCCAGATGGGAACAGACAGTAATGCAGTTGAATTTTTAAAAAGGATATTGTTGTTGTCCAAATTTTATTGGACCGAAAAATAATGTCCACAATAAGTAGTATAAAATGCCTAAAATGTTATTGTAAAATGTTTCTTGCAGAATTCGACATATTTAACAAACGCTAGGTTGTTTTATAATAAAATTTATTAATATTATGCAACGCAGGAGACCATTTGCGACGGTTGGAGTGTAATCAAGACCCTATGCACCCTACCTGCTAACTGGCTGGTGTCGCGGCCGCACGCTAGCGCTCTATTGCCGACATTGATGGCTCTATCGGAGACACCGTCGGCGAGGGCGGCAATAGCTGCCGAGGTTAACATGGAGGTAAGGAATGTTTTAAACATTTTTATTTTTGTGGTTGTTGATTTTTGCAGTTTCGAAACTTTTTTTATTCTCTTTTCGAGGACATCGTCGAAAGTAACTTAATTATATCTTATGGAAAACGTTGAAGAATTAAATAAGTTTTAGATACATGTTAATTTTAAATGTGTGTTTATTTCATACACCAGATAGTAGAAGAGTTCATGGAAAGCCCAGACGCTCAAAAAGTGAAGCTCGTGCAAATCATAAAACAAGCGAAAAATAAGAAGACGGGAAAGAAATAAACAGCAATTCTTTGAGTCACTAATACGATGACGATAACTTGCAAGATTTAAAAGCGAATTGAAGTAATGTAACGATGGAAATATAATGTCTTGTCAATGATAATGTGGAATGTATATTGATAATGATTATTTATTATTAAAAAACTTAATGACGTAAAATATTTTGGAATTTGGTCAAATGTTGGATAAAAGCTGTGGTTTTGGAAACATCTCTTAGAGCGTCGTGTTATTTCATATTCCACGGGTGCCCCGTTTAATGCAAATATACTCAACTATGAACTTGCAATATAAAATACTCGTATTATATTGAATTTCTGGTGACTTGTGCAATATTGAAATGTTTTTAAGATTTTTTGTTGAACTACTTAACAACAAAATCAAAATCTTTCTTGTGAACAATTTCATGTGTAGATTTTTATAATATTTCTTGTACGTTTCGAAAACCATGGCTACGAATTTATGAAGTCTGTCAGTCCTTGACGAACGATTAATGATGTTTAGCAAGCAATGGTATACATGAGCCGGATTTTTGTAAGATAGAATGTTTTCAATAAATACGTATGGTACTGTCAACAATGTGTTAAATGGGGGTAGTGCAATACTTGCTGCAAACATTTTTTCTTCTAAAGTCAAAACAGTGACATTCATAATAATAAACGACCAATGTCAAGAAATAGAAACTAGAAATGAAATGGCAAAAAATTGGGACCGTAATAGAAACGAGGTTGTTGCCAGTACCCTAACAGTATTATTATTATGCGTTATATATCCACTTGGTTATACGTTAAAAGATACGTTTTGCTGGCATAATACTACTGGTATTATGCAAACTGGCCAGCAAAACGTTATCTATATTTTGTAAGAAATCGTAGATTTTAGAGGTTCGATACGATTTTGAAACTATAAATTTACGCTAGGAATTACTCCAGAGACTTCGGAATAATTGAGAGTATCGTAATTTTTTGATTGTCTAATTATATAGTATTCATATATTAATAATATCTGCATATAAAGGATTTTGATTCTATATCTTGTACTTGATATCATGAAAAATACATGTTATTTCCTTAACTCGAGTTATATCGTGATAGTGTTTTCAAAGTGAGGTACGTAACAATTCGACGATGAGCTGTAATGCTATCATGATATAATTTGAAATTTATCGATGTCAGAAATTAGATGAAACTGTTCTAATCCCTATCCTAAAAAGATGTTTTTATGTCACTGTGTCGATGTTACTGTGGTAGTTGTGGACTGTACACTTTTTGATGTCGCTATACATATTTTTCTATGGATGTAGAGTATACACCTATACGCAGTTTATCATTTGGTGATTCGAGAGTTATTTCAACTGGAGAGATATTACAGATATTTGCTGAGCCGCTTGCAGGCACAAATTTTGAAGTCAAATTAGAAATAAAACGATTAAAATGTTAGAAAATTTTCCACTTGAAATAAAGCTGAAACGCCGTCGCTTTTTCTCATCAAATTATTTTAGAGTGAGTACATTAATTTTAGATGTATGTATAACAATCGTATTGACTGATGTGATGTCCAAACTAAATGTAGGTGGTGTCGTTTTAGCACTTGTTATTTTGAGTTCAACTTCTGACTTCACGTGACAAATTAAAAATGGTGTGCTAGATGTGTGCCTTGCGGTACACCAAAAGTTGGAATCGAGAGGAAAGGAAATTAATTTAAGTATTAAAATATAGGAACGCTGTGATAACGAAAATAGAGATATAATTCGTCGAACAATATTTTATACTTAAATAAATAAATTTGTCAAGGAAACGTGTTTGATGCACACAGTCGAATGCTTTAGTCACGTCGAGAAACCTATATTTTTATATTTATTTCCAATTTTGTATTTTTGTTTTGTGATAAATTTCTTATTACTAAACTGTGATTTTTTTATGTTTTGTTAGTTATACTGCAACATATTTAACGTATATTTTATGAAATTTAGTTAGTTTGACTTAGCCGAGTCGGTTCAATGTATTACATCTGTGATTTCTTTTGTTTAGCGTCTAACTTTCGCGTGTAACTTTCATTGTGTATTTGTAAGCAACAAATAAATATTTGTGTAACAATCAACATACTTTTTTATTTTCCTTTTCAAAAAATTTTTTTTTCTGGATCTTCCTTAGGTATATGAGGTTTTATTTTGACTTAAAGATCCAAAATTATCTCAGTCAGTATCTAAAGTACTTTGTTCATCAAAATAAGGTCTAAAATTATTGTTTTAATGCTACAAGAAACTCCCAATTTATTGCACGATACTCTTTCATGTTGTGTATGTGAGTGAATGGCTAGTGGGTCGTTAATTCGTTTTAGGTTAAAATTGTAATCGCATGTCTGTACTACGATCTCTGATTCACACGTAGGTAAGTTTCATTTGAAGCGCTCATAGCCCGGCGGCTTGCGTTGATCTCAAGTGATCGACAAAGTTAAGCAACAGCGGGCGCGGTCGGTAGTTGGATGGGTGACCGCTAGTGGCAAAAATTTCTTGAGCGCTTCCGTGCTTCGGAGGGCACGTAAAGCCGTCGGTCCCGGTTGTTACCATTTGGTAGCAGTCGTTAAGCCATGTCGGATACCTTCGGGCGGCTTAAAATTTCCGACACTTGGGTTGGCCACTAACCCCTCCACCAATCCGCACTGGAGCAGCGTGGTGGAGTATGCTCTAGGCCTCCTCAGGTACGAGGAGAGACCCGTGCTCAGTAGTGGGCCATTAATGGGTTGTAGCCAAGTTTCATTTGTTCCACAGAAACTGTTTAACTGAGAAATCTTTGAAAATATTCGCGTGCCAAACCAAACATCACATGCCATTATTCAGCCAGAATCCTGAATATCTCGAAATCAAACAGAACGTTTCAATTTTACCGCAGAAACAGATGTTAAAAGCTAAAAAAATATGTCAACCCATTGATGGGATGTAAATTTATATTCATTCAGCATAAGGGGTTCAATTATGTACTTAAGAGGCCGAAGTGGAATGGATGTCGCGCTTTGATCAGACAAATTTACGTCGCGAGCTTAAGTGCTCGCGAGTTATGGGCGCTCGGAGTATACAGCGTGTTGGTACTTGGTAAGTTTCCGCTTCTTTATAGAATCTATCGTAAGGAATTTTATTGTTGATGAGAAGTTTGATTTTCGAAAATGTTTGTTCGTATAATTTCAGTGTTTCAATTACAAAATAGTTTTTGTGTAGAACTGTTTTTTTCTGTGAGGTATTTTGATAGCAGCAAAGAGGATATAAACACTACGTTTTAAGTCACATTGCTGTGAAAGTTTGATATGACCACGAGCTTTTGACAATATGTTGAATACAAACCTTTTGCTATGAAGTGTATAAAATTTGAATATACGGAGGTGAAACTCAATCACCCTGTACGATAAGGTGAGGAAACTCCTAGGTGGAGGGCGGAACATGACGCGGCGCCTCCATTCGATATTTATATAGATTTATGGAGTGAATGCTAAGTGTGTCTGGTTATAACTAGTATAGTCGCATGCCACCGGCCCATGCTGCCGCGTTGTTTGACGAAGATTTACGTGTATCGGCCACTGGCGAACATTCTTTTAGTCCAGAAATTTGCTCAAGGAATTAATTCAGCTTTATTCTAATATGCCATACGAGTTCATTGTTAAAACGACGTAGGTATATGTCTACTGTTAAACTGGTGAGGAGATAAATGATAAATTAATCAGAAGTAAGCATCTGGTATTAAATTATTCTCTTTATGGTAGAAGACCCCAGACTTGAATTTAGATATACAAGTCAAATTAATTTATTACATTTACAGGTTACATTGTTATTGTACTTAAGCAGACACAACAACGACACACTTATGAGAAACAGCGTCATTTTGTAACCACGCAATCAGCTCTTTCGGTCTGGCTCTGGAAGTCTGGATCCACAAATAACTAAAATGATTATCACGTACAGCTGTTGTGTTTTGTGGCACTATAATGTTCAGATTTCTATAGCTATAAGATCTAGAGCTGATATCGACCTTCGGCGCGCGGCGCTTACTTAGACGACAACGTTAATCAACAAATGTTATGCACCTCTCGAAACTTAGTGTTTAGAGTTTTTCATTTCGTCCACTACGTCAGTGCATGCACAAAAACGACGTAATAAACTATAAATACAATCAACGAACAAAACTAATAAAATAAGTTTTGATTTCATCGTATTTTAACCGCAGCCAGGCAAAAGCTTTTTGTGCTAACAGTAATTTTTCAAGCAAAACGTGATCAACGCATTGCTCCGGCCACTCACGGTATGGTAATGTGGTCACGATCGTTTATTTATGATTTGCGTCGCGGGGACCAGTAGCATTCTGCTCTGTGGTAAATGGTTTCTCTGGATAGTTCTCATTTGTTTTGTTGCGTCCAGCAGAGGGTTAAGTTATTCTGACCTTTTATTGTCTAATCGGGATAGTTTTTTACGCTCGGGAAATTTTGTACCTGGAAAAACATGCAACTTTTGATAATTATCAATAGTAAAGCTGAAGTTGTTTTTGTTTGTTTAACCTCCCTTACGGCAATGTTCCTTATTTTAAAAAGTTGGCTGATTTGTTAATGGTGATAAATTGATCATGCCCAAGTTCAACCTAAATAGTAAGATCGTAGCAGGTAATAATAATGAACAAGATCAATAGATAATATTAAAATTAAATAAAAAAATTAATAGCAAAAATATCAAAATTATGATTGAAATGTGCAAAATATTATTTTAATGTGGGCTCGCTCCATTAAATTTAGACATTCCTTGGTCTGCAAACTCAATAAAAATCTGTAATTTCAAAATCACACAAGAGATTCCATTGTACCCGGAATATCTCGGACATTAACAAATTACGCACACATCACTTGCTCGGGATGGGATGATGGCACACTTTGCGAGGACGCGGCGGGAAGCGCGGATAATGTAAGCGATGACGCGGAAAAGTGTTTCCGATTGTGTGGGGCGCTGTCGGGGCCGATGGCTTTCTATTAAGCATTTTATGAAAAGGTTCCAGTTAAAGTCGCATGTAAAACTAGCTTTTGCCCGTGGCTTCACCCACTTGGGAGTCGGAAAACGACTAAATACTATTAACATTCTAGCCCTGGTTATGGTCCACCCGTGTGCACAATATTATCCCAATCTGATAAGTCACAAACGATAATTCACTATACAAACTTTCAGCCCTCTCTTCACCCTCATAAAGTACAATCTTTTGTCCTTTCTAGGGTCTTAAACTAGTAAGGATAACCGTCTTCTATGGACAGTAGTCACAAATGTGGTGTCAAGAGAGTAGAAGATTAAAGTACTGGCTGTGAAGTTCCCAGCCGGAGCGCGACGTGTCATTTGGCGACTGACTCAAGAAGGGACATGGGATTGGGGCCCATATTCTAGACCACCAAAGGGGCCCAATACGGCCAAGTCTATTAACGGGAGGTTCCTATAACCTAAAGACAATTTTCACGCGGGACAAACTCAGTCCCGCTTTTCAGGGCTTTTAGAAAACACTGGTTGTAACCAGGCATTGGAAAGGTAAGTAGGTACTCTTTGCACGCATATTGTCGGGGTTAAACAGGGTGGAAAATAGTCAACAGGAATAACCTGTTGGCGGGTTCCCTTATCTCACCAACAAGAGTCAGTCACTACCCTTAAACATAGGTATGCTATTATGATATGCATCGGAAATACAGATATCGATTGTGGATCGGATCGGGCCAATGATATCTACATTAGTGGTAAGGCGTGCTGTCGATATGTAACTGAGGATATTACGTTACTGTCGATAACGGCTCTTGGCTCACGACTGGGCACGACCGTCGAGTGACGAACGGCCTTGGAGTTTGATGCATCGATCGCTTTATGCAGTATACGCACGAAGGCTTTGGGTAAATACTACAATTATTTCCAAGGGAGTTCTTACCGGGTCTTCTCGGTTGTAGCCCAGATATAGTGACGCTGTCTGCCAAGCTAAGAGTCTGAGGTTCGATTCCTTGCCAGGGAAGACATTTATGTATAGGTACGTTATGTATTATGTTATGTATTATGTTTATGTATAGTTACGTTATGTATAGGTAAGTTATAATTATGTTTGTTTCGTGGGACTTATAGAAGTGGCGAAAATTCCACCTTTAAATTACTTCTATCCTGCTCGCACGTGTATTGACAAGAGCGTTGGTTCGTGTCAACACACGCTTGTATGCTTGTTTGTCGGATAATCGCACAAAAAACATACTATAGTGCCTTAAAATTTATAACATAGTGCAGTAACAAATTGAAGCTCCCTGCTCGTGGCATGAAGCCGTCCCTGTCCCACGTCCCGCGTCCCGTCCCTCGACCCGTCCCGCGTCCCTCGCCGCGCACTAAAAGCTTTCGGAGCGTATTGACGTTGTTACTACATAGTATGCACTACGTACCTACCTGCGTGATGTTAAAGCTTGCCCCTCAATATAGGCCTGCCGCGCTGCAGACTCTTGCCAAATACTTATAAGTAAAACTATTACTGATCGATGTGTGTACATAGATTATATTAAGGGAGAACTGTTATTGGGGATAATTTATATTTGGTTCGGTCCCGTTACATTATGTTTTTGGATTCCGTTAAATCCGTATTTTCGTAACTATTAACCACGCTACATCCAAGTCTGTGTTTAGGGCGTATTAGGAGCAGGCCCTAGCCTTTTCTATGTCCCCTAGCCTATATTAAGTCATGGAGCTCTTTATAAGCCAAACTCCATGCGATTTTTATTATAATAACCTGAATCTTTTGTATTTGTATTGAATTATTACAGCGAAGGCCATACTTCCGATTTAAAGTCCGGACTTCTACCAAATTAATAGACAACATTTTGAATTTGATAGTCGCAAGGTCGCATCTAGGGAGGAGGCAGCTTCGGCTATATTTTTTTGCAACGGCCGCAATGACGACCTTCGTGTCGCGTTGAGACGTCCATCAAGCGCCCATGTTGGGTTTTATGAATATTGAAATTTTATTTGTTATTGGGGTGTAGGACCTGCGTTTTATGGCTGTGCCGAGGAGTTTCATTCGCTGTTTCTTTTCTTCTTAAAAAATAAATTCAACACTTAATATGGTATGTTTGCAAAACGGTGGTATGTAGGTACTATATGCAAAAAATGTACGGTCATAAGTGTATTCATATTCATACATAATATGCATGTAAATATATTTAAATATTATTTATAAATACCCACAAGATATTAGAAATGATTTGAGTTCGAGTTTGTACGCTCTATCCATTCTCAAACATGCATTAAAATAAAACATGCCCCCGGTGTTGCTAGGTACACTACAGTATACAGAGTAGGTACACCTAGTTGTATACGCAACACATAGCATAAAGTGATTTAATGCGTTATGCACCTAAATTACACTCCACGATCCGAGACAGCCCCCTCACAATGATTTTATTACTGCATCATCTAATTACTGTACTAATGTAGATCCATATCTCCGACACATATGTCGTGATTGGAGGGTAGATAAAGAAACCATGCTTTGAGACCTCCAGTCGGTAACACGATTGGGTTAGAAAGGGACACACTTATATTGGATTACTTATCTGGAAGATTGGGTGAAATTGGAATTTATTTTTATTTAGGTAACAACAATAGTTGGTAGGTACTTAAAATTATGCAAAGTGGGTAGCAGAAGTATGATGGTAGAATGCTGTTTTTATTGGAAACTAGTTGTGTCCGCGACTTCGTCCGCGTGGAATTTTAATTGTTTCGGGGAAATTTCTAAACCTAAGTTACTCCTTATACTCGTACATCAGCTATCGGCCAATGAAAGTCCCGTCAAAATCTGTCCAGCCGTTGCAGAGATTAGCCAAAACAAACAGACAGACAAAAATTGTAAAATGTTATTTTGGTATATATGTATACCGCGTATACATCCATATTATTATGCATTTAGTAAAAAGTGGTTATTTTAATATTACAAACAGACACTTCAAGATCATTATGTGGTGTCACATAGGTGTTTTTTTCTCTTAAAAGACGCGCTGAGCAGTTTCTTCTCCCCTATTTTAAACATAGATGTAGAATACTATTACATCTATGATTTTAAAGCGTTTAAAGCACCTTTGCGATACGGTGGTAGAAGCAAAATCCACTCATGACTTCAAGAGCCACTAAGAAGCCACGTTAATCTGGGCCTGCAACGAGTCTATCATGCCTTTGTCGTTTGGAATGTCAATGATTATTGAGAATAACCACATATTCGTATCGTCAGGTCTGTAAGTGTTTCGGCTATTTTGTATTTACTTATAACATCATTTCTAATAGGTACAGATATTTTTGATCAAAGACAAATTTATCAAAAACTATTTGGTGGAATATATAGCCGTCAATAATAACTGATGACTGATGTGATGAGTCAAACATTAACTTGGTAAATGTAAAACGAATTATAGATGATGAGCTAGTTCACCGACTAATGACGGGGCGGCGCGCGGCGCTCGGCACGCGATGGTGATCGGTGGTCACCCCAGTTGATTTTGTAATCGGACATCACGGATGCGACATCCTATATTAATACTATATAGAGAAAAACCTTTTTGGGATGACTGCCCCGTTTCGCCATTAAATCAATCATAGTCGTTAAGTCCTTATAATATTTTCTTATAAGAACCCTCGTAGATAGTTCTACTATCCGTAGGAATCGAAAACGATTCGTTTTACTTACCTACACCGGGAATACTTCTTCGTCTTACTGTCTTTTACACCGGCAATTTCGGCTCTGCTATGATGACTAATGTCCGGATAGTGTGCCTTGGTAAGGGCATTACTTAGTCATCATAGCAGAGCCGAAATCTTCGGTGTATGGACGATGAAATTTAGACAGTAGGTGCCTAGGTGTATCTACATACAGTAAGTAAGTAGTAGGTATACTATCACAAAGCTGAGGAGTTATTTTGTTTGTTTGAACGGGCTAATCTGGAATTGCCTGGCGGATTTGAAAACTCTTGTGACAGCCACATTCATAGTCAATAAAGTCAATAGTCGATAAAGGAGCAGACGACCCATCTGATGGTAAGTGGTCACCGCCGCCCGGACATCGGCAACACCACAGACCACTAACGCGTTACCGGCCAATAAAGATAGAAGAGGAAACAAAGAACGAAATTAATTTTGAGCCCCAGCTAGAACACGACACGCCGTTTGGCAGCCGACGTCAAGCTGCAGCCGGGTTCAAAGCCTACCACCAGCCTAAAAGTACCTTCGGGATTAAACTGGTGGGTACAGAGTCCAGTGACCTCTGGAAAGAGGGACCCGGCGCCGTCACCTCGTCCGTGATTGGCCGGGGGGCGCCGCGGGCAGAGGAGATCGTCTTGGACTCCAAGATGGAAGGAGCTCCTTACACACCTTGGCTGCTTGTTTTTCAGCTATTTATATATTTGTGTCTCGTACATTTGCAGTACATACATGTCCTGGGAACAAAGGTATTGTGATTTAACAGCTATAAATTCTGAACGATTAGATCAGTTAATACAGCGATCGGAGTCGGGCCGGACAGTCCGGACACCCTTCGTAATTAACCAGATGGACGCGCCCTAACAATACTTATACATACAGTATGAGTTTAAACTTTAAATATTATAGATTTGAAAATTAAATTTTGAATAATGAAATGGATTTAAAGTTAGAAGTGTTATTTGCAACACTGCAAGTGATGGTCAATGGCAAAATTTGGTGTAGTCCTCGTCGAACCACCAACTCGTACCACCAGTGGTACCACCAGGCCACCAGTGAACTATCGTTCCTTGACGTACCTACCACTGAATGTTTGCTTTACTTCAGATGTCACTTTAATCCGTTCTAATATGATAAAGTTCGAGGTTTAGGCAACATGTTAAGTTACTGATAGTTTTTATTTTTTGACCAACTTCCAAAAATGAGGAGGTACTCAATTCGACTGTATTGTTTTTTGTACGTTTGTTACCTCTGAACTTTCGACTAGGTTGACCGATGTTGATGATTCTTTTTTTATTTGAAAGCTGGAGCTTCCCGTGTGGTCCCATTTCAATTAGGTCCTGTTCTGAAAATTGCATCCATGAAAAAACCATATGTCTTACTTTTCCATTATTTTGAAGTCTGTTTTTTCAACTAACTGAGGGCGGCACCGACAGTTAGGAACCAAAAAGAAAGCGGAGGACTTGCATCATCACTAGCTCTTCGACACTGCGATTGAAACGGATACTTATAATATCATTGGATATATGTACCTACAGAATATTTCACGCATTATAGATTGATAAATTTCTTAAAAAGGAAATTTCTAAGATAAAGAAATCACGATAATTCGACTCGTAAGCGACATTTTGAACTCCAAATGACAACATTGACAACATCGGAAAGCTACAAAAGCATCTCAATTAGAGTCTGAATGGACCCCAACCAGAGCAGTATCATTTCTATGACATGTAAAAAGGCAGGACTGAACTATCCTAACCCCGGCCTGAATTTGACACCGTGTACACAGGCACAACGGCGAGTGCTCCCGAGTGTCATCATCTGTGCAAACACTCGGCCCCTCGTAACGAGATATTCAGCAGTCGTATGTACAGCAGTCAGTCGCGGAGAGCAAACACCCTGTGTGCGGACTGCGGAGTGACCGCACGCGCGCGGATCGCACCCCTACCGCTAAGGCTGACATTCGGATCGAAAGCATGGACAGCATTTTGTTCTGCTACGGATATTACGCTACACACTCATAGCCCCACACTAGGATTCCCAGTGTCGTGGGTGCCATGGACAACACACAAGACAAGCTAAAGCTTTATTTGTATGTTAACCTTACACCTGACAGTAAAATTCCCCATTCTTCCAGTCCGTGAGTCCCCTAGCTCGAGGAGGACACCTGGCGATGACGTCACGCGACGTCAGACATTACAATTATATTGAGATTAACTTCTAACCGTGCGATGGGTGCGGCCGGTGGTCGCCAGCGGGGGACGGTCAGGGACTGTTAACACCGCGTTTATGTTTAATGAACTTGGCGTGATTCACTGACTTTACGACTTTGTAATTTATTTTACTTTCGTTGTAGGTACTGTTGAGCTGTGCGATGGAATATACTCTAGGCCTCCAAAGTTAGTTACCCGTGCCCTGCCGAGGGCACGGTAATAGTATCACACAGTATTCCATCTTCATACAAACGGTCGGAACGTGAATCATACCTACGCGCCTCGGAGTTTAGTAGACATGAGTAAGGGTTTGTCAATCAGGAAGCGAGCGTATTACCTACCCATTTAAATTCACTACAACTAAAAAGAGGCGGCCCTAGCGCGCGGGGCTGTAGGCATTTATTTCAAGGAAGGGCCGAGTCACACTACTGTATGATACTATTACCGTGCAGAGCGTTTCATTCATTTCATTCATTCATTCATGACATGAAGCCAAGGTTTAGGTTATACAAGCATTCCGCCCACTAATTATTCACTCACCACGCGGTAACCAATTAACAGAGTTAAATAACAGTAGGCACTGTACACGGTTTTAACCAAGGCATCCTTCTATCTGAGATTTCTCCATTACCTTCTGATAGGTCTACGTAGTCTGGCGACCCACAGTTGGGCAGCGTGAACAGCCCAGCAACGGCACAGTTAACGTCATACCTACTTATTTGTTTTCAAAAATTCCAAACTCCAACTACCCACATCTGATACTCAAGAGCGCTTTAATCCTTGCAAACACAAGGTCCGCATCCCGAGTCTAAAAATTTCATGCGTCCGCATGCTTCCCCATTAAGTGTGTACATTTAGGTGTAGCGGCGGGGGGAGGGGGAGGGGGGAGGGTAAAAGCATATTTATGTTAGTTTCTGATTGACGATGATGGCTCCCCTCGCTTAGGGCGGGGGCGGCCGCGCTACGACGAATCTTGGTCTTGTATTTTAATTTTAAGTAGGTACGTGAATTGGTATTGTACAGTTCTTAAAGGGCTTATTCCACTTAACGAAATTCTGTCGTCTAAATTAGAATTTAGAAAAATATGTGAGGGTTATTCCACTTACTCGTAACGAAATTATGTAGTCTAAATTAGAATTCAGAAAAAGAAGTGATTATTAATTTCAGAAGATTCTGATCACACTTTACTCAATTTTTCAGTTAATCATTTGCTAGTTAAAAGTGTGACGAGGTCGGACGTGTTGTGTGCACCAAGGATTTAAGTTCAGCTCCAATACTATTCAAACACCAAAAAATTCGCCTTGTCGTTGTCCTGGCCATTAATTGAATTGAAACAATAAAACGAAAAAGAAAAACTTAGTTGAAAGACTGATGCGTGAAATATTGCTGCGTGAAACGTTCGCAAACCTAATCAGAATGTTAAAGGAAATATTCGTAAAAACTGCACATTCTTTTAAATTTATTATTACTTAAGTCTTGATTATAATCCTACTAAATAGTAACGACACAACATTGGCAAAGCTTAACTACTAACTACTTATCCACCACAGTATAATCTAACGGAATACTAACACATTTTAAAACAGCATTTGAAAAACAACACAGTCACAATTTTAATGTCGAGCGAGTATTACTTAATCCCGTATTCGCAGTAGCGAAGTGTCCCCCGGCGCACTTACCGGTCTCCTCCCGGGCACATCTGGGGCTGGCTGAGTGTAGATGGTTATTTGCAAGTGCCGCTCAGCGCACGGCGTTACGGTGGAAACGCTTCCTCACGCGAAGGTATGCCGTTATTACGTGGCACGTTCAGCTGACCTACTTTATCTCACGCTGTTACTTAGTTAACTTACCAGCAATATTACCTTGCTGTTTACTTGCAGCCAGTTTGACGGATCAAGTGAGAAGATTTGTTTAATTTTTACGCAGCAAGTTAAAATCAAGCTGTATGGTAAAGTTTTCTTGCTAGCTTGGTTAATAATCATTGTGGGAAATAAATAAGTACTTACCGATTGTAAATACTAATACTCATTCATTATAATAAATAATGAAGAAAAAAAATAAACACTTACGCACTGATACCGCTGCCTGTAGGATCTCTGTGTCGCGTGTGACATGGACAACACAAATAACACATCACAGGCACCCAAGACCTGAGAACAGACGTATACTGTCACGTGGCTCCAGCCGGGAATCGAACCCGAGTAACAACCGGGCTGCAGGTCAAATGTAAACCTATGAGGTTCCGCAGAGCGCGCGGATCTTTAAATAAAATAAGCTACTAGCTAAATAAAAATAAATCATGTATCCATTTGTTATATTTCTCATTCGTTTACCGTTCTTTAAAATAGAAACGGTACTGATTTATAAGACAGTATGATAAAATGTTTTACATTATTGAATGAATTTGTGATCAAAATATTATTTGTACGTAAGTACTTATGTTACATTTACTGAGGGAACATTAATCTCGAGACCTAAATGAAATCTTTAGGGTTCCGTACGCAAAGGGTGTCAAATGGAAACCTATTAATATGCTTCCGCGGTCTGTTTGTCTGACACACCTGAAATTGTCACTACTTTCCCTATCACAACAACTATATTTATATACGTACATATATTTCGTTGGATGACTTGGGATGGTTAGAAGGAGGGTGGTAGCCAATTAGGCTGATAGAACAGTCTACCACCAAGCAAGGAACTCCACGACTACACTTGATGATACACAAATCAAGTATTTGTTACGCTTCGTTCGTTGTGCACCCTGCATTACGAACAAGTGAAATAGCCTTGGACTCGGAGATGGATGTAGCCCTAACACCCCAAAAATGTTCCTACACTTCGTCACTAGAGACGCTGCACACATCACCAATCACAATGCAAAATGTAAGCCGATGCAGAGCAGTCTTTTGAAAAATTAAAGCAACATATTTTGGCTTGTTACGTGTCACGACGTGCCGCACTCAAAGAGCTCAAAGGGTTGAGCAATCAGCTAATTGTCCCGTGATCTGACGTCACGTCACGTCACGGCGTCTGCTGAGTGATGTGCAATTTAATTAATGTGCAGAAGCGGCCATGACTCCTGCGGCTTAGCTGGGAGCTGTTAGGTACTACCAAGTACCTACTCCGATATTAATTACATTTTGTATATTCTCAAATGAACATTGTGATTGGTGCTAGAAGACACGTCTAGTTAGTCGGTTAAGATTATGAGATTAGCGATTATAAAAGCACAGCCAAACTGACTAAAAGTACCTAAATTAATCGTTAGTACCTATGTATTTATTTAAAAAAAAAATATCACTTGCTTCGGTGAAGGAAAACATCGTGAGGAAACCTGGCACACCTGAGAGTTCTCCATAATGTTCTCAAAGGTGTGTGAAGTCCGCCAATCCGTACTTGGCCAGCGTGGTGGACTATGGCCTATACCCCTCTCATTGTGAGAGGAGACCCGTGCTCAGCAGTGGGACAGTTATGGGTTGTGATGATGACCTATGTATTTAAAAATATATTTTTATCCATTTACCTATCATTAACACCAAGCCTGCTATCCTAAATCCATTAACTTGCACTTTGATAAATATAAATAGTTCAATAAATGATCATTGGATGGTAATGACCACTTCGCTAGATATGATACGTTAGTACAAAGGTATCATTAATAAGTTAGCCGTGGAGCAATTTGTCAGCCGTCAGCCGCCGGTGCCTACTGGCCGGCCGTTGCGGGTTGAACAGTTTGATCCGTCGTGTTGGAGCCCTCGACAATTATATAAATGGTGTCTGACAGTGTTTGGACGTACACAACACACTTAAACGGCTTTGTGTCACCGTTCTATAAACGAATTAGGTAGTAGGTCAATAGGACTGGAAAGTTCAAAAGTTTTTCAAAAGCTTTTTATTGTGATATATTAATAAATCTTGATTTTCATAAACAGAAAAACCTGTAAAAACGTGGTAGCTGAAACTGTAATCAGTGACCACGATCCCACCCGTGAGGAAAGAACTGTAACTTTTACTTTTAAATGGTAGCGTGGTCAAATAAGATATCAAAAACATACGATGAGACATTTTTATGTGTCACAAATATCCTGCACCAGGCGAGTAAACCAGAGAACTCTTAATGTAGAAAGATTACAACGAACTCTGCTATTTATTTCTATTTCATATATCTTCCAATATACTGCAATATACCGACTTGTATATATATCTAGGAAAACAACTTGGATTTGACAGGAAAAGCAATGTACTTGAAATTGAACGTAGAGTGCAATCAACGTGGAATAAGTATTGGAGTTTAAAAGAAATCTTCAAAAGTAACATGCCAATAGTATTAAAAACAAAAGTAATGAATACATGTCTTCTACCATGCTTGACCTACGGCTGCCAGACGTGGAAGTTCACCAATAAAATAAAAAAAAAAATAAGATTGTCTCCTGTCAACGAGGGATGGAGCGCAGCATGCTAAATTTAAATAAAAGACACAAAATAAGACACACAATAATACGAAACAAGACAAAGGCAGCGAGTGCTCTAGGATTCGCCAAAAAGCTAAAATGGAAATGGGCAGGGCATATAGCGCGACTCCGTGATCAGCGCTGGACTCAAAGGGTGACATGGTGGAAAGGCCCTCGAGGGAAGCGCTGTGTAGGAAGACCATACACACGCTGGGATGATGAGATAAAGAGGACAGCGGGACCACAATGGCGAAAAATAGCCCAAGATAGAAATAAATGGCAATCATTGGAGGAGGCCTTTACCTATGAAGGGGTTCTTGCATATGACAACTCAAATTGACATTAATAATTATTATAATTTTACTGACAAAAAAAAAAGACATTTGATAAATAATTGTTGACATGTAATTAAATAAAAGATTAAATTAAAAACTAGAAATTAGAACTAGAATAATTATAATAAGATAAATATAAATATATTAAACGAATAAATTATTGTAAACTAATTAATTATTGTAAAATAAATTATTGTAAACAAGCATGGAAATGTATTAATGACAATATATTAATGAAATGTATTATGTATTATTATTGACAATTGCAAGAAATAAAAGGCTTTTTTATTTTTTTATTTTATTTATTTTATTATTATTTATTATTATATCTTCCAATATCTCAAGACTCGAGGCGTTAATATCAGAAGTCATCGGAATCAATCAGACCCCAGTTCTAGGTCAGTGGGCAGATTGCGCGACTAATCCCCCCGCGACACGGCTCACTGCCCACCGTAGGGACCCACTGGGGCAGCGTGGCGCGACGTGCCGTAAACAAACGCATCTCGAATTAATACCGCTTCCTAATGTATTGCGTAAGGGTCGTGTCGTGATCGCAATGTTGCCCGGGCAGGATTGGTGGGATTGGCATGGGACTTAGTAGATTAATTAGTGTTACTAACGAAATGTTAAGAAAGTTGATAGGTGAAAGAAAGGTTAGGTATTACAATACAATAGTAGGATAGGTGTTTAAAAATAGAAACAGAATACAGGATTGGGTAAGATAGGAAAAAGAAATAGGGTAAGAGAATATTTCATGAAATGTGACCGAATTAAAATGAGATTCTTATTAACAATTACTAACTGGATCATCAAATTCTAACAGGACAAATTATTACTAACAATCTTCAAACGTTAATCTGTGAGATAAATACCTGCCCCGGCGGGGAATCGAAGTCTAGATCCTTCGTTTCGCGAGCAGGGCGACTACCAAGAAGGTTACGGGTTCGTCGTCGTAATGTAATTCAGTTATTCCATTTCTGTTTCCGTATAGACAATAATTGTTTTCATTGTCTGATTCATAATTTAAGAGATTCCATATTAATTGTTAAGGTGAATTCACCGAAGTATACAAATCGTCCCCTTCCTCATTCACCCGATCGTTGGGGCAATCAGAGTCATCCCGGTGGTCTCCAACAACGGGTGAGGTGGAGTGGAAACGCATGTCGTGATTGACGACGACAGGTAGGTACCAATCTCAAGATGTGCGCTGCTGATTAACTGAAAAGTAAGGGTGGAACTCAAATTCCTCAATTAATAGGTCTTTCAATATTCGGGTGCAATGATGTATAGTGCAATTTTATCAGAACTTCCCTGTTTAGGAAAGAAATATTCCGCAATGAAAACTGTGTATAAATTTCTGAAATGAGTTGTCTTTCTAGAAGGCTGTAGTTGAAACGTGAATTTGTCGATAATTTAGATAGAGCTAAGATCTAATCGAGATAGGTACTAGGATCGATAAAACTACCTTCATCGAATGACAAAATAAATTTTCCATTTGGAACTTTACATCTCCCGAATCTGCACATTATACCCTAATTCTCTGTACCGTACCAGTTCCTTAATTTGTGAACAATTTTAATTACGTAGGTGAATTAGACCATGTTAAAGTAAACAACTTTTTTCCCCAACATACGTAATCATCCAAACTAATTACAAGTTCAGATGTTGGTATCATAGTGAATGACGTAATAAAGCGTGCTGAGGCGACAGTTGGAGGCAATGGCGCGTGCGCACCATATGCGGCCAGTGATTAACTGATGAGCAGCGAGGGACCGGATGATTCGCGTGTCGATAACATTGGCGTGTTCATGGCTCATGTTCAGTTACATGACACGGACTTTATCGTAGGCACTAGTATATTGGTAAATGTCTTACCTATATGCAGAGGGCAGAGAAAAATGTAATCATGATTACAGATAACAATTTTCAATTTTCTATACCTCCGCCAAGAACGCCGTACCTTTTCTCGAAAGGTGCTCGTGGAGCCATTTCCGGGCCTTCAGATGTAATTGTAATCTGTAATCATGATTACATTTTGCCCATCTTTGCTTATATGTAGAAGCCTTAGTCCAGGAGCTGTGTTAAAGTTAATCCCACAATCCCACTTAATTCTACGTGGAGATGATGTGTAAGATGGACTTTTCAGCGCTAACGCGTACAAGTTATTGGGTTCCATACGCCACATCGAATTCCATTACATCGAAGTTCATGACATCGAACACGTTACATCGATAGTTTATTATATCGAACTATCATCACATCGAATGTTTATTACATCGATTGGTCACAACATCGAAAGCTTTTTAAATCGAAAGCTCATTGAATCGAATTTATAACATCGAAGCCTTATCACATCGATAGATCGTGACATCGACAGCTTTAAAACATATAGAACGGACATTTTTTTTTGATATATTAAATGAAAGAAAAAAAAATCATTTTTACACTAACGTTTAATGTTATTCATACATACATGTATGTATGTATATGTATGTATGTACATGTATGTATGTATGTACTTTATTTTATATAACTAAAAAAAAATGTCCGTTCTATATGTTTTAAAGCTGTCGATGTCACGACCTATCGATGTGATAAGGCTTCGATGTTATAAATTCGATTCAATGAGCTTTCGATTTTAAAAGCTTTCGATGTAGAATAGAATAGAATAGAATAGAATAGAATAGAATAGAATATATATTTATTTCACGAGAAAACTGCAATACAATACAAATAAGGAAAAGAGAAAAAAAAAAGAAGTTATAAAATTAACACAATATCAATTTGCAGTGAGTCTAGTGAAAACGGACCGCACTCAGCAATGGCCGCAGTAAAACTACGACCGCTGGTTTTCAGGGCGACCCTGAGTTCGTGTGGTTCTGCTTGTGGTGATATCCACGATTAAACAAATCCTCCATTCGCTTACCTCAATAGGCTAGCCAAGAATACTTAACCTATTTATCTTAAATAAAAGTAAATATCAATAATAATTTAACTTGAACCGTTATCTACTTATTCTAACAAAACATTATGACTACTAAACAAAATAATTACCTACTAATCTTACAACATGGTACTGTACTATTTGCCCTCGAGAGCTTACAATTGATCCGCGACCGTCATGACCAATCGATGTAATAAACATTCGATGTGATGATAGTTCGATATAATAAACTATCGATGTAACGTGTTCGATGTCATGACCTTCGATGTAATGGAATTCGATGTGGCGTATGGAACCCCAAGTTATTCTAGTCCTTACCTACTACTCGCGTTATACTCGTATCGTTCGAAGTAGGAACGGGAGTTATTACAATTTTTACACAATTTTTACAATTCCTACGCAGACTCTCCAAAGTTAACCCTAGACAATTGGATACCCTGCGATTGTCCTCGAGGCTTTAAATCGGAGTTGAATGATAGATACTCACATTATAATCTGACTGAAACACTCAAATCACCAAATTTAAAGTGGTAGTGCTTCAGACGAATTGTAAAGACAGATGCCAAAATCATTTGTTACGATTCTTTCCAAACTCATTCTCACCAAACCCAAATAATATGCGCACTTTTCTACTCCAGCGTCTAGATGCAAAGTTTTGTCAAATCTCTGTGGATATTAGAACCAATATCCGGCTGGATGAGTATACTAAACAGTTGGGTGACGCGAGTGTTTCCCCATGCAAATGAGCCACCGCGCCGGATATGAAGCCATCGCCTGGCGTCTCGTCGAGGGCCACTCCACCGATATTGCGCTCTCCTGACGACTGCGCAAACATTTGATCTGTGTTAATTCCATGGGTTCAGATTCGCTTCGATAGGTGACTGATATTACAGTTGGTAGTAGGTTGCGAGTAGGACCGTTTTTGGACCCGTTTTTGGGCGCTTCATAATCCATCACCATTAGAATCAATCCTGTTTGTATTATATTTCTCTGTCTTTCTGTAACTTTTTTTATGATAAGAAGTGTTTTTTGTGCAGGGGTTAGTGGCCAATTCGAGTATTGGACGTTTTTTAACACGAAAGCCTCCGACAAGGTTGAACGATTGCTAGCTAGCGGTAACAACTAGGACCGGCGGCTTTACGTGCCCGGAAGCACGGAAACGCTCTAGATATTTTTTCTACTAGCGGCCAAGCATGCAACTATCGACCGCGCCCGCTAATACTTAACTTGGTTGATCACTTAGGATCGACACAAGCCCCCGGGCTATGAACGCTACCACTTCATGCTTTGGTGACCACGAATCGTCAGGTTAGAGGTCACGAAAGGCACTTCTTCGATGTCGGCCTAGAAGGAAGAGAGAAGTATCTAAGAAAGTTAAACTTGTATCAATTCATCTTCGCTCCCTGGGAGTAAGTCCCGTCCCACGGTGTTGGTGCAGTCGTACAGATCCCTACAATCACCACGCCAGCTTGGATGTCTCATGTCTCGCGGTCGGCGACTTGAAACATACTACTTGAACCACAGATCTAACTGAGGAAGTTAAGGGTGACGACAGACTAGTTCTGAACATGTGAAGTATCAAATTAAATGTGCACTATGTGCGCATATTTTTAGTAAACTTCTCAACGGTTGGATAGTTAAATTCATATTTTACGCAATTATTTTGATAAGAATTAAAATTAGTGCCAGTGCAACGCCGGCCCTGAAGGAGAACTCTTTTGACACTTTTTGAAGAACCCCATGTCACTGCGCTCCGGGAATACCGCAGAAGGAAGTCCATTCCACAGTTTGCAGGTACGAGGCAAAAACGATCGTGAGAATCGGACCGTTGGTAAGTATTAGGACTGGGGCAATAAAATACACTTCGTCACACCAAGATGGTCACAAATAATAATAATAATATATCAATTTATTCACTCTCACAATAAGGTCTAAATAATAATATAGAGACATTATATATTCTTATTCCTAAGAACCTTTGTTTGTGAGAGCCTGGCCTTATGCTGGTTTACCAATCAAATGTAGCAGCACCTTTACATCCCATCCCACGCACTCCGGGATCAAAGCGACCGCTGGCGCCGCGTGGTCGATAACGCCACTTAGACCGTCTTGAGTGTCGAACCCACCTCGCGCACGGCCTATATTTAACCCCGTCGGCCTTTTTAGCCACTTCCGCGGGATTTTGTGGGGTTGGGTGACGGTTTTGCATGTGCTACTTGAGAATTAGGCGGTGATTTATGTGATAGTTACGGCTTTTGATATGATTCCACATGTCAGGTTTTGTCGGTAATGCATCGTAATATATAGTTGTGTAATTTAAGGCAATAAATGTAATAATTAACAGAAAAATAATCCTAAAAAAGAATGCCGTACTAACTTCTGTTCGTCCTGACTTATGTAACTGGTAAATCTTCTTGCTTAATCCATTGTCTTTCAAACCGCAGTTATCCGTTACTTAACGTTTGTTACCAACAGTGTATACAGGCCGTAGTCCACTAGATGTGGAATCTACGAAAACATTATGAAGAACTCTTACTTGCGCAGTTTCCTCACGATGTTTTCCTTTATCGAAACACGTGATAATAAATTAATACGGATAAGAGAAACATGGAAACCAAACCATTGGCTTTTAACTCCGAGCTTGGATTAAAATAAAAAAGATTATTGAAATACGCAAATAACTAAAACTTAAGAGGTGCGTGCAGGAGTCAAACCTAACCCCTCTGTGTAGTCCAACGTTTCAAAACCACTGGAACTGCTAGTCATAAAGCACTATAAATAACACACTGACACAGATTTCTTTTCCAACCCTGAAATTAAGTTAAGTAAAGAGTAACGCCCTCTGCCCCAAACGGCTAATATGGGAATGACGAAACAACTTCACATAATTCACAGATAATTTCTAAATAAGACCAATTTTGAGCCCGCCTCGCCCAAAGCGTAAAAGCCCAAATGACAGGGCGGCGCTACAGACTGTGCTACAGATACGCAATCGGACAGAAAGCGATGGAAATATTTTGACAACGCTGTGTTGAGAATGACAAAGGGATTATGATGCGAACACACCTTGGGACTAATTCATTAATTATACGAGTATTCTGCAGTAATTTACACACAATATCTTTAATTACTTTTTATCTCTTGTGTATGTGTAGGAACATCAATTATTACATTAATAAATATTTTGTATTCATTTGTTTAGTTCGTAAGAAGTACAGAGAACACTGACAAACAGAAAAAACAGCATCTATTCCATTTATAAAAACCCCTTCTAATTGTACCTACTCTCAAATATGAAATAGGTACCTACCGACAGATATCAATCAGTTAGAATTTTGTTATATCTATTAGATTAAAGACAAAATCGGTGATAGTGATAATGATAATTATTAGAATTTGTATTTATTAGATAACTATTATATAATTACTAAGTTAAAATCATTTCTGAATATTTAATCGTTTTACTAAGTTATATGATATGAGTAATTGCATCTTGCTATTTTGCCACACTTTAAATTCACACGATTGCCCACAGGCGTAGCGAGCGCGTACTGTAATTGATTCCTTGTTTCAATCATTAACCCCGAGCAATTTGTTAAGTAGCCAATTACACTGACGTGTGGTACAGGTGTAGTGGAACCCACAGGTTAGTGGTAATTACTCAGAAGGTAGACGAGACCCCGCCCTCGAGAGGCCGCGCCCACTGCGTGCGCGTACGCATCAAGACCAGGGAGATTCCTTGGGGATTTCATGTAGAACATTACATTGTTAGTAGTAACGGCCCTCGGCTCACTTCGGGAAATTGATGCCTCAGTATCCACACTACAGTGTTTAGACGGGATACATTAAAATTTACTTTTACATTTATTTTTCAACTCATTGATATAAAACAACGCTAAATAATACCCCGATCTTATTGTAATAATCTGCGAAAACCGAATTAAATATAACAAAACAAAATAACGCTACACACTCATAACAACACACTAAAATTCTCACTCCCCCACAACTCTTCCTTCTACCATGACTTTTACTGCGACTGCGACAGCAAACCGCCTTTGGAATTCATTGCCTATTTCTTTACCAATACCGCTAATTTAAACACGAACAAGACCAAGAATCACTACCTTACTTTCTACTCTTTCTAGTGTGAATGTCTGTGTCTTCTTGTATTAATGTATTATGTACCTAAATACTACAAGAGCTGTGAAGGAATAGTCCTTCACAACTCATAATAGTAAGTATGTTTAAGTGTTAACTATATTTTCTCTTTCTATATACCTCTACCCTCCGGTGGCGCGGCGGCGAAGAGATTGTAAAAGGAGAGATTCATAAAAGGAAAGATTTTCAAAAGGACATTTTCTAACCCCACCCCGTTACAAATTAAATGCGGTTTACTTTAAAAGTAGTGATGAAAAAATAATCTCCACCAAATAATGGCCACTTAACAGCAGGTGTCCGGCACGTAAATACATCTAATGCTACTTCCGTAAATAACATTATGAGAAGCACTTAATACCCGCGGGTTTCTGATGCATTTCCCGCCATAACAGTTATTACGTGCGTAAAAATAAAAATCAATTTGCGTAACGACTCCATATCCGTAAATAAACGATCAAGTACCTATACATCTGTAAATAACTGAAGCTGTACGTACTACCGGAGTGACTGACTATTTCAAGTTTATTTTTCTATGAAATGGATAGCGTAAGTTTTGATACTGTCTATGTATAATTTTGGTTTGTCTGTTGGTGGCGTCAGATTCCGATGGTATAACTTCTCATGGCTATGTGACTAGGCATGTATGTATTAGTATGTATGTATTAGTAATATATATATAAATGTTTAATGCTCTAAACCTCTCTATGCTAATATTATAAGGCTGAACAGTTTGTTTGAACGGGCTAATCTCAAGAAATACTGATTTGAATTGTTAAAATCGTTTTGTGTTGGATAGTCCATTTATCGAGGAAGGCATAAATAGGAAAATATTTAATATTTGTAAACGTAAAGAACAAGTTTCCCGAAGCGAAGCGACGGCGGGTCAAGTAGTTGAGATATTTTTTGCATCATGTACGGCCAACTTCGTAATCAACCAATGATAAATTAATTATTAATGGCAGGTTGTTAATCATGGTGGTCTGCGCTTCGATATTTTTTCGCTTCTTTATTTAAAAATAAAATTGATGAGCACAAAGTAAAATGAACCAAGTTAGTCAATACAGAAATGATGGAGCAGTAAATTTTAAATTAAGTCGTTTCTAAACGCGGGCAAAGTTGTAGTATAAAATATATTTGAATATAAATTAGTATAGAGAGATTTACGGAGAGAACATCTGTCAGCGGTCGCCATTATTGGCATATAAAAATAGATTGTTAGTACACATTGAACTGACTATTGTAGTTATAATAACGCAAACGAACGACTACGCTAGCAGCAGTTGGTTTTTAAACAGAGATTGTAATGAAAGAAAACACTTTCTTTCACTTTCTGTGATTTTGGGGTGTGACGGACTCCATCCAACTTCGAATCCAAGACCTCCCTGTTCGTCTTCCATCCTGCTGAACAACGAATCCTCTCTTTCCAGAGGTCGCTGGACTCTGTAGCAACTAGTATTATTCTGAAGATACTTTAGGCTGGTGGTTTTGGAGCTGGCTAGCTAGTTTAAACTCTCTTGCTTGAGTCCTTCCCAAACCATTCGTCGTGTTATCAGCCTGCAAGTTTTTATTTCCACCCAAAAGCTAGCAATACTCTGGTAATGGAACAAACAGCCGAAGCATAAGGGAAGCAAAAGCAGTAGAAGACGCAAAAATGGTGGAGAGATTCAGAAGGAGATCTCCGAAAGATGGCCACACTCACAGCCTGGAGGCGGTAGATGCAAATAGGACAAGTGAGAAAAAACTCGATGAGGATGCGAGGAACAAACGGCAGCACCGTCAGAGGTAAGGAACCAATACTTTTTATATTTTGACTAGTCCCATTTTAATAACAACATTAAAATAAAACATGACACTCCCCCATATATTGAAGAGGATAAATTCGTACGTCATTTTTCCTTTTTTTTCTTTAAAAGCTTTTAACGCAGCGCCAGCGCCCTAACCTCTTGTCAAAATACGGGCGGCTGCATCAGAGGGTGACTTGTCAATATTTATGACTTGCGCACACTCGCGCACACTCACTTGTATGATCCGTTATATTTTCTTTCTTCTACCTTCTTTCTTGGCCGGAAATGCAAGGGAAATGCCGGAAATGCAAAATGATCCTAGATGTTACTTATTTTTAAGGATTTAAGATAGCAAACGAGCACAGACGCTTGGCACAGAACAAGACTCTATTCGGGACTAGGACGATTAGTCTATTTAGCTGAGGGTGTTATTAAAAATAGAATGTATGATGCGGCATATTTTCTTTTTCTTTCTTGGAAGGAAACTCATCGATGATTAGTGTTTGGTGTTACCAATGTCCATGTGCGACGGTGACCGTTGACATCAGGTGGGTCACACACACACACTACCCTAAGACTGGGCTCGACGCACCTCTAACAATGAGAGAAAGATTACATTACAATACATTAACTGTATTAGTGATTTACTAGACCTTTAGGAACATTACAAAGATCTCTTCCGAAGCAACTGATAGTTTTATTAATATCTTACAAAGTTTATTTATTAAGAAAACTCAAATGTCTTCGTCGAGAATCTCTCACTACCATTATCTATGAAATCGCCATACATTTCTGTGGGGTGAAAAGAAAAGCTTTCAACCACTGAGTGCAGCTATTTCGAACTAAATTGGAGTTATTTAGTCCGATTGCCGTCATTATAAACTATTCTCGTCAGCGTCAGTCTTCGTCTGCCATTATCTGTGGTCATTCAGGTTAACATTGAACGTAATGTTGTAGAAAATTGATCGATGTGTTGACTTTAATTCAACAAAGTTAAGATTTGATAAGTAACAAGAGAAGAAATTGAACAAACTAAAATAATTAATATAGGTGCGATGAAAAATTAACCTGGCATTTCTTTGCTTTTCATAAAAAAAATTATTATTACTATTAATATATCAAATGTTCAACTTAATGAGTTAAGGTGAACACTTACATATTTTGGACAAAATGCAAGTTTATTTGGTAAGTAACCGATCGAGGCAAAATAAAATACATAATTATGTAGTAATTAATATTTAGAAGCCATTTCTATTTAATTCGTCAGCAAAACTTGCTTACAATACAATGACTTGTGAAAAAAAGCGGTCAGCTAAAACAATGGAGCGGTCTTAAAAAGAAAACATTCGAAATTCAAAGCGAGGCCCGCCATTGGCCAACGAGCCGCGGCCGCGACTATGGCGGGCGTCCGAACGTCAGATATGACATCTGATAACTTTAAAAACTTCGCCGCTGAGAATAACAGTTTCTTACCATCTAAACATAACATGTTATCGTAGTAGAAATGGCGTAGATATTATTTGGGCGATTTTTCGTTTATGTTTTTTTGTGTTAGGTAGTTACTTAAAATCCCATTCTTGCAGACCAGGGTGTCGTAAATCGTTTTAAGCCGACCCTCCGACTTGGTTAGTAAATCGAGATACTAGCATCATCTATCCGTGAAGCCTGCCTGGCAGGGGCGGCTTTACTTGTAGTGCAAGGGGTGCGGTGCACCCGGTTGCCGGGTGTCAGGGGGCGCTGAGAGCTGCTCGCGACACCTAGACCCAGTTCGACCGCGCATTTTGATACAAAAGGGCGCCAGGGCATTGATTGCACTACACGTGCTAGAGCGGCTCTTGCTGCCTGGTTAGCTACCATCCTCTTGCTAAGTTAAAGTTGACAGCTAGTAATTACTTTTTCAGCTCTTTTGTTGGCCGTCAACGCATCGGATTGAGTGCTAATGATGGCCATTGGCGACGGTGACCACTAAGTATTAGGCGACTAGGCTGGTCGTTCGTAGGCCATTTACAAGGACCCGATCCCGAACCACTTCTACATTTTCGTTATTCTGCAACCGTTATTGTTACAGTAATATCTAAACGTTGCAGTCCGAATCTCAAAATAGAATTTTTATCGTTGATTGATTTTGTTTTGGAGATAGGACCGAGATGAAATATTACTGTACAGATAAAGTGGCTAATGTTTCGGCGAGCGGCTGAGTGCGGCCAAAATGGACGCCGCCGCGGCCGTCAGTTTCGTTGCTGGGTCTTGGTTTTATTTTTAAATTTGCCCTTGTAGCATCTGCATTGAATTGTTTTGTTTACAATAGAAATGCAAAAGATCCTCATTAATAAATAACACGAAATTAATTAACATATATTTATTATTTAAGAAATTTGACATTATAAAACAATATTTTGATTATTCAGATTTGATTACATTAGTAATTTTTGATTGAAGGAATTTAGTTAGATACACCAAAAATGTTTTTATTTTATGTTAATCCGACAAATGAGCAGACGAACCACCTGGTGGTAAGTGGTCAACGTCGCCCGTGGTCATCAGTAAAACCAAAAGCATCACTGATGCGTTGTCGACCAAGAAGTGCGTGTGCGGTTCCTGCTATTAATATCCGCTGTGACCGCTGCCAGATCCGCCATAGCTGCTATGGTTTGCTTCGGCTTCGCTATCTGCATCCCCAGCCTTGTGCCTCAGATAGAGTCCCGGATATTTGTAATAATTATGGTGGAATCTAGGATAACCTAGCCTGCTTTGGTCGTTGGAAGCATCAGCATAGCCAGAAGCAGACCCGCTAGCTCCACTATACCCACCACTGCCAGATCCGCCGTAACCGCTACCAGATCCGCTAGCTCCACCGTACCCTCCGCTCCCAGATCCGCCGTAACCGCTACCAGATCCGCTAGCTCCACCGTACCCTCCGCTCCCAGATCCGCCGTAACCGCTACCAGATCCGCTAGCTCCACCGTAACCTCCGCTCCCAGATCCGCCGTAACCGCTACCAGATCCGCTACCAGAGCCGTAGCCAGACCGAGACTGGTCAAGTCCACTGCTACCGGATCCACCGTATCCACTTCCAGACCCACTGTGTCCAGATAGTCCGCTACCAGCTCCGCTAAGGCCACTGTGACCACTTGCTCCATATCCGCCTGCCCCTCTATGGTCACTAGATCCAGATCCACCGTGGCCAGAAAGTCCACTGCCATATCCGCTGGCCTCACCACGGCCGCTAGATCCAGATCCACCGTATCCACTGCCAGATCCACTGTGGCCAGAAAGTCCGCTGCCATATCCGCCGGCCCCACTGTGGCCACTAGATCCAGATCCGCCGTATCCGCTGCCAGATCCACTGTGGCCAGAACGTCCGGTGCCATATCCGCCGGCCCCACTGTGGCCACTAGATCCAGATCCGCCGTATCCGCTGCCAGATCCACTGTGGCCAGAAAGTCCGCTGCCATATCCGCCGGCCCCACTGTGGCCACTAGATCCAGATCCGCCGTATCCGCTGCCAGATCCACTGTGGCCACTAGATCCAGATCCGCCGTATCCGCTGCCAGATCCACTGTGGCCAGAACGTCCGCTGCCATATCCGCCGGCCCCACTATGGCCACTAGATCCGGACCCGCCGTATCCGCTGCCAGATCCACTGTGTGCAGAATGTCCGCTACCATATCCGCCGGCCCCACTATGGCCGCTAGAACCAGATGCGCCGTAACCGCTCCCAGATCCAGCTAAGCCGGAGTGAGCACTGCCAGCATTGGAGCCATAGCCGGAGTTTTTCGACCCTTGTCCACTGGATCCTGAGTAAGCATCATCGGACTGCCCTCCAGCAGAACGCGCGGTGATGAAGGAACTTGTAGATAGACAGAGCAGCAAGACGAGATACGTTTTTGAAATCCCCATGACGGTGGCTGAAAGTAAGTTATAAAGTTAATAATAATTGGGTCTCGTAAATAAATAGTACGTCAGAGGCGACTCCACAAGCCTTTAATTGCAAAACCCACAACTTGAGTACAAAGTATGCCTTGATCGTTCGTGGCTGTCGCACAGACATCCCATGAATTTACGATGAGAAATTTCCCTAAGCAATAGTTCTATGAAACGGCCCAGATATCTGTATTGACAGGTAGTTAGTGGCAAAATTGACGTACATATGTATTTTAGGTATAGACTACCTGAACATCCAGTGGATTTGCAATCGACTTTCCTTTTCGGGTTGGTTAAAGTATTATAAAATAAGTAATAACGGTTCTACATTTTCTGTACTGTCACTACTTCTATTGCCTCTTAAAATACCCTAGGCCGCCCAGAGACGGATTAAATGTTGTGAGTGCCCTAGGCAAACACCTCATTGGCGCCCTTTTATAAAGCGACATAATGAGAGCATAATCCAGAAGTGGGAGCACACGTACATAGATCTACACGTGTATAGAATTAACTAATATTTTAAATATTAATTTTAATTCTATGTTAATTAATTTCTTTGTTTAAAAACTTACATGCTCGCGTCCCGTTATAACCTTGCGCCCGCTTAATTTCACGTAGAAAACTAACACAAAACCGGCTTTGGAACCCAATGGCATACCTACCTAACACCAAGTGCTCCTCCGAGAAGTCCTCTTCGTATTGAAGTACCTATACTTAATGTGTAAGTTACTGTACGATCAATAATAATTAGACTATTAACTAAGCTATAGGGTACCTACCCATTTTGAATCTATAAAAGTTAACTAGACGATTGACGAATGTTATGCCATCGGCAACTTACACAGAGGCGTTACGAGGGAAGAGAGGGCACATTCCTAGGTCGAATTAGCGTGGTAAGCTGTTAGTACTAAATACAATGGTAATTCAAATTACTTACCGCACTCTTTCCTTCAACTACGAGAACTGAATGTCCCTGATATTCAGTTAGCACCTTTTATACTATAATTTAATTACAGGACGGCAATAAATAACGAATATGAAACGATATATTTTGAGTGATGTGTCCAATCAATAATTAAATGGAAACCTCGGCGAATCGGAAACTTATTAGGAGGAGCTTATCATTTAGAATGTAGCATGAACCTTGTATAATTATGTTAAATTGTAACCAAGTCCAGACTATTTGTGAGGATTGTTGAGATACGACGTTTCAAATCTTTAAAGATAAATGTCATAATGAAATAATATCCCCTACAATTTTAGTGCAATTTGAATATCCGGGGAATATGGTAAGTCATTGTAACTTTACTACTGCACAGGGAAGTGTTGAAAGACCATTTTTTAATTATTAATTAGTAATAATTTAAAAATAGTAGCTTATGAAAAAGTACATAAATATTTAAGAAACATAATTAAATATTCATATAAGAAGATTCAATCCTGAGCGCAGTAGGTATCTGAGGGCAGTAGGTAGTCATGCCATATTATGCCATATGCCAAAATATGCATTGTCATCGGGACTTACGCAATATCCAAAATTTCAAATCCGTAGAGTATGAGGAAGCAGTTATAATCCAGCTTGTAAGATTTGAGAGAACATACATACATACACCTACCATGCAAGTTAAATAAAACTTTGTAATAAAAAGGAAAAGAATAGATACGTTTTTGGAAGATGAAAATACTTTAAGGTTCTAATAAGAAAGTTCTTAATAGAAAAATAATTTTATAGCTTCATGAAAATTTAAATGGAAATTCAAGAGCAGATGTTAATTAATAATTAATTAGTCAATCAGGCACTGAACAGAGTAAGAGAGTAAGGTGGAGATTTAATTATAAGGATAGATGCAGACGCAGTACAAAAGAATAGATGCTATTAAACAATAAAAATTGCTGGTGATTGTATAGGACACAATGAAATCAGAACAAGATCAAAACGAGTAATCCTAATTATCATTGGATAAGAACATACATAAGTAATTACACAACATTTATTGTAACTATCGTTTTGGAAGTGTGCAGATAATTAATAAATGTAAAAAAAAACAACAGGTAATTAATGATTATGCGTAAATTCCCCAAGTAGATTTGGATGTTATATGCATAAATTTATTAAAGTGTGTATTGATTGTCACACAAACACTGGCAATATTCAACATGATTCAATTGAACGACAGGCAATGATTCCCTAACGTAGCGGAGAGATAAGAGAGGTTTAAGGCTGTGGTAAATATAAAGCGGTTCTCGAGCGATGCGGAAATGTCACAAATAAGAAAATTAGCAAAGGTTATACAAAATTTAATTTCACCTATTGTAGAGAGGCCATTTTTAATTGACGTAAATAAGCGGAAATGCTGTTATCCACACATATGACGTTATTTTATTGCAGAAAAAATTATGCGTCGAATGGTCCAAGTCTCGTTGCTCTACGACCAATTGCTTTTCGTGTCGATATATCTGTCTGCTCTCAACAGTAATGCCATCTAACATACACGTCTAAATATTTTTAAAATGGTAATAACTAATAATACCAGTAAACGTACAGATTGAACCAGCGAATTAGCATATTGCATATACCTTTGTACAGTTTCGAGGAGTATTAAGAACGGATTTAAAAGATTATCCCTTTAGTTGTTAGATCCTAACAAGAATTATTAATACATCATATCGATGTACAATTATCAGATATAAATAATATTATTATTATTTTAGATAAAATAAGTGGTACAATAGGAGGTAGAAGTTTGTACGAGTATAAAAATAATATTTCCGCGGACGAACCCAACTAGTAAAAAATAATCATGAAAGGAAAAGAAGGATATTTTTAGTCAATATACTCTATAGGTTTCCGATATTTTGGTCCATGGAAAATTTTTGATAGAGTAGTCTATGTCCATTAGTAATTGGAGTAATTTAGACATTAGGGCATAGCCGGGTATTGCTTTGATGTTATAGAGTCCAGCCTCTTAATAGGTTGGTTCTATGATTTCTATACATACTAGCTGACCCTACCACGCGTTGCTGTGGCTCAGTATGACGAATCAACCAACAGCGCCATCTATGAGAAATTCATAGAACTAAACAATAAATGAACACAATTAACGTTTAATAAACATTTAATTTCCAATAAAAATAAATAAAAAACTATCCTATCTTTCAAATTGGATCAAACTGCACACGGTGTGCAAATTTGATTAAAATCGGTTAAGTAGTTTAGGAGTCCATCGCGGACAAACAACGTGACACGTAATTTATATATATTAGATATAAACAGCTGACAAACAAGCCGACGAGCCATCTTATAATAAGTGGTCACCGTCGTCCATGGATACAGTAACACCAAAGACATCACTTTGGCGTCAAGGGCTAAGACAGGAAGAATCGGAATTATTTGTTCAGAGTAATACGAGTAAGTTCTCCTGCTTTTTTTCTGGCAACGAGTTGGAGACATCTGTTGTCTTACTGATGTTCAGACGTCAATAAGTAATAAAATTTCACTTTATTCAACACAATAATTTAACTGCTTTGGTAAGTATTTCATTAAAATCATTAGTTGATTTCTGCCAGAACAAGACTATGTTTTGATCGTGAATGGCAGATACCGATGACATTTTTTTTAATTAAATTTCTAAAAACATGTCGTCTAGTTATAGAAAACATTGCTCGAGACCAAACATGCTCTAGATCAATATAAGTACAGTAACCTGTCACCATTCTGCATCGACAAACCTTAACAATGCAAGTTATGCGGAACAAATCCATAGCGAATATTATAATGCACCAATTTAACAGTTCTATTATGTTTGAGCGAGAAAGATGGACGCCAGATTGCTCGCAGGGATTTGGTAAAGTTTTTTATTTACGTCTTACGTGACTATTTGTACAAAATAGTCTCTAGGTATTCGCGTGCCTTATCAAGCGTGGTTTACAGTGTTTTCAGATGCATAATCGAATTAATATCTTGGAAAATGTGGACGTGTGTGACTATCTTGGAAAACGTTTACTATGTTTCTTAAGATACTTTTATTAATACTCGATTTATGTACTCTTGCGCGTGATTTTAGATTGATTTAACAGTATCAACAAATTTGAGAATAGTTGATTGCAGTCTGATTTTGGTACAGTTGTAATATCTACTTGTAATTCGTGGGTATAATATTATTAATATCAGTTTCTTTACAGGTTACTTTCATTATTCATAAACATTATTGAACCAACATCATCTGTGATACTTCAGGATGATTACGAGACAAAATCAACCGATAATTTTAAACCAGCTAAACCAACAGACCGGTTTAAGCGTTTCGCTGCAACCTATCCCATACGAAATGAATATTTCAACGATCCCGCAATGGTTAAAAACAGAAGAACTTATCGGCAAGCTGATTCTGATGTTATAACTTCTATCGAAACAACAGCGATGACGGAAAGTAATACTCCTTCTGAACAGAGTGAATCGACTGAGAAATATACGAGTAACTCGACTGAGAAATATACGAGTAACTCGACTGAGAAATATACGAGTTACTCTGTGGCTACAGATATGCCTTCATTATCAACAGGGACATATGAATCTGCTGACTCAGAGATAACAGAAACTAAGGAAACGAAAAAAGTAATACCACTTATGACAACAGATAAATCTAACTATCTTGAAGTATCTGAGTCATCGAAAAATGATCCTAATGAACCAACGGATCTACCAAAAGTTAATAATAACAATGATATTAAGTCTTCTTCAGATTTAAACCAGTCTACGAAACCCATAACGTCTTCAACCCAACCCTCAGTTTCATTAGACAACATTGGAACTGTTGAATCACCGAAGCAGTTGTCGGTAGTTGGTATTTCAGAAAACAATAAACACACGGAGAGGGTCATGACACTTCAACCACCAAAAGAACAAAAGTACGTATGGTTGAAGGAAACTATCCACAACATGTTGCAAGCATCGATGCTTATGAGAGAGACGGAAGATTACGTAATTCAATTAAAGCGATACGACGATCTGTAAGTATTATACAGACGCTCCTAAATAAATTTTAATTCATGAAAATAATATAGTGTGAAATTATAATGTTGATGAAATTTCTTTCATCATTGTCTACATTTAACAAAAAGGAAAGATTAAATTTTTGATATGTAAAGTAGGTACATATAAAAACGATTGGAACATTTTTTTAAATCCTTTCATCAATATAAAGTTACATTATCAGTGAATAAAATTGGCTAAAGTATATAAAAAACCCCAATAATGTCACTGGACTGAAGCGAAAAAGGGCGGGTTTACTAGTTTACAATATTCTGGTAAGTTACAAATTTACGGGTAATTTCCAGACCGGTCTCAGAAGCAGATAATTCAGAATGGACCAAGTACTCAAGAGCAGTCGTCGAGAGCTTCGTGCTAGATTTTTGCAGAAACTATCCTCATTACTCGGCGACAGAGCAGTCAATCGCCCGGTGGTACAAAGTGGAGGAATACAAAAGTATCTTCAATACGACGCTTTTGCACCTGCAACAAAAGAGATATCACACCGCTGTTCAGTTTGCAGCGCCGGTCAGGAGAGCTGCAGATATTTATAAAGCTATTTTGGATACGGTAAGTTGTCCCAGTCAATTTTAGGATTAACACTAGATGATATCACATTAACACCTTCGTAGGTATTAGAATTTTAAATTACGCATAGCATAGCAGGTGAGTATAGTGTTGGTAATTTATAATCGGAAGTATAAATGGCAGTATAATAATTATGAAAAATAAAATGAAACCGAAGACAAATATTCAATCAATCAATTAGTGAATTACATCAATATATACTTAAAGAAGAAGTTACGAGGTATTCGATTAATCTTTGCCTTATCGTACATCTAAGGTCCGATTAACCATTCACATTATTTTTTATAACAATTTAATTAAAGGCCCACGAACTCATATCCCCATTGTAGAATTCTCTGTGTCTCAGTTGGAATGATGAACCCAAATAAGACGTCACTATCACCCATGACCCCAAGACAAACATAATATTTGTCACACAAATATCTGCCCCGTTCGAGAATCAAACACGGGACCCCTTGCTTCGGAAGCAAGTACATTACAAAATATGCTCCTCAATCTTCAATCTTGTATTTCTTTAGATAATACCATCCTCTAGACCAAAATATTGTTTGACGAATTTCAGCCCATAGGAATAGTCCAGAGCAAGTGTGATCGGCGTATGCCGCATTGGATGTGCTTTGCCGAGTACGTGGTTCGCCTGGCGGACATATCTGAGACTTGCGAGCACATCTGGTACCATGCACAAGTCCATTTGACTGTCCTCCAGTCGATAAGAGATGCGAAAGGCGCCAAGGATCCTGTGGGTGAAGTTATCGATGAATTAGACTCGAGATTGGCAAAGGTTGAGCCAAATAACGATGTCAGTTTTCTATTCGATTTCATCATAAAAACTTTGGGAGACCTTGTTCAAAAATTGAAGGAACCTCTTCTAACACAAGCCAGCCTCTACAGCTTAATAAGGCAACTGCAAAAGGAAGATAAGTTGAATTGCTTGAATATAGATGAACAAGGATGGTGAACATTACCTTTTTGGATGAAGTTTTTATTTAAATCTTGACTATTGTATTGAAGTTTCTTATTGTACCTATATTCATTCATGAATAAAGTTGTCAATAGCAAATTTAGTATATTTATTAAGTGGGATGACATACTAAAGAGGTTAATAATTGATCACATAATTATATTATGCCTACACTACTTTTCTCCTTATAGCGCCTCTACACTCTCGTGCGAGAGCACTCGTCTATGTCTCGTCCGAGCGCCTCGGCCGAGACATGCGCAGTCGGGAGCGTACTCGGCTGCGCACTCGTACACTTCAGTCAGGCGGTCAGGCTCTCTCACTCTCTCAGGCTCAGTTGCAGTTGCGGACGTCGAGAGGATGGACGTCTTAGAAATTGCATCCGCTTTTGCAATATGCGCCGCTAATTATTATAAGAATGTCAAAACATATCACGACAAAAAATTAATTATTAATTAAAATACTTATTTTTAATTTAATGAAATATAGTTTGAATCTTTTTATACGTGGAGTGTACTCCATCACGCTGATTAGTGGAAAGTATAATAAATTACATGATAGATAATTATTGTATTTTGGAGTACAGAACGAAATCAGAGAAAATGGTCTAAAAACCTGAGTGTACTTGTAGGTGACTTTAAGGCCTATCACTTACAAACTGATAAGGATGTTTTTTTTATATTTGGTTTAACGCAATAATATTCAAGTTTTGGAAGTGATTAGATTGTACAATAAGTATATATAAAATTTCGTGTCACAATGTTACTTACTCCTCCGAAACGGTTTAAAAAAAGCAGTGATAGCGGTGTGGTTGAACGTTGGACTGCCGAACCGGAGGTTCCGGGTTCAAACCCCGCACGCACCACTAATTTTCAAAAATTATGTGCGTATTAAAATTTAATTATCACTTGCTTCGGTGAAGGAAAACATCGTGAGGAAACCTGCACACCCGAGAGTTCTCCATAATGTTCTCAAAGGTGTGTGAAGTCCACCAATCCGCACTTGGCCAGCGTGGTGGACTATGGCCTATACCCCTCACACTGTGAGAGGAGACCCGTGCCCAGCAGTGGGACAGTTATGGGTTGTGATGATGATGATGAAGTGATAAGGGTTATCCACCCCTAACATTTTAAAAGAAAAAAATTTTTTTGCAGGCAAGGGACGCCTATCCCGCGCACACGCAAAAACAGACTGAAGATCCCATAGCTCATTGATTCTCGTATTTCCTTCCAGTCATTCATCATAAACCAACAAGACCGAGAATAATTCAAGAGTGCTACAGACAACCCGAATTATATTAATTAAGAAAACTAAATTCATATGGCACTAAATATTCCTTACAATATTTTATAAACAAATTATACTAATATTATTTCTAATGGATGTTTAATTGCGGAGAAATAATTTAGCAAATATAAACGAAGTAGTCCTCCACCAATCCGCACTGGAGCAGCGTGGTGGAGTATACTCTAGGCCTCCTCAGGTATGAGGACTGGAGAGACCCGTGCTCAGTAGTGGGCCATTAATGGGTTGAAGCCAAACGAAGTAGTATCGGCATAGACAAAGTGAATGTAATCTATGCCTGGAATTTAATATAATCTATGGCAATCTATGGCCTTTGACTCGGGCGCAAAAAACCGCCACGGGAGCGAGAGCAGGCGAGAGCGAGCGTGACAGCCCGAGACATCACGAGGCGAGGCGAGCGCTACCCATTACACTCTCGAAGTCTCGTACGAGTGCACTCGGCTAGCAGTCTCGCGGGAGTGTAAAGCCGCGGTCATGGGAGCGAGAGCAGGCGAGACATCACGAGGCGAGGCGAGAGCTACCATGTACACTCTCGTTCTCGGCACTCGGCTAGCAGTCTCGCAGGAGTGTAAAGCCGCGGTTACATACACAACACGTTAAAAGTCACGCATGTGTCAGTTTGAATAATTTTTCATGTAATAGCCGACAAAGAAGCAACTCTTAAATCGCCTCTAAAGACATCCTGGTCTGCTGGCACGGGATCGTGAGCAGTATCTATGATGGACCACCCAAAATGGCCAAAATATGAATCACACAATATTAATAACACACAATATCAATAATGCTAACATTCTCATGTCCCCGCACTAGGATTCCCAGTGTCGCGGTATGGACAACACCGCGATGGATGACATCCGAGAACAAACATTGATCTGTCAAATAAGTGTCTGCTCCCGCAGGGAAAAGAACGCTGGCCCTCTTACTTCTTCTTACTTCGTAGGCAGGATCAATACGTCGTCGTTATTCGTACCTATATTTTACTTGATATTAGGATCTTACTGGGTTATCGTTAGTGCCTTCTAACCGATTCTAACGTTATTCCTATTTTTTTTATGGAATTTATATATTGCTGCCGCCCATGACAGCTGTAACCTACACAGAATAACATTCAAGTCGGGACTAGGATGGTCATTCAATTAGCAGCAATGTTGGAACGTTAGTTCGTTTATAGGTATGAGAATGAGGAAATAGGCATGCTTATTTTGAACATGCACAAAAATCAACAGTCGTGCCTTTATCGAGCATGCTACCCGCGGCGGGGGTGGAAGGGGACCCAGAACAGAGTGAAAAAGTCTTGTTCTAATTCCTTTTCTTCGCTTCACGTTTTTTTATGGAATTAAGGCAGCAAACGAGCATGCAGCCCCAACTTCCGCTGCCCATGACAACTGCGACTGACTTAGAACAAGACTCAAATGGGGACTGGGACAGTTAGTCCGGTTAGGCGACGGTGTTAGAACATTAGCTGGTTAGTTTTTAAGTATGAGGACTGGGACAGGGACTGGTAGTAAAAGTTAGTCATGTTAGTTATTGTTAGTAATAGTCCAGTTAGTAGTTGTTATAGTATAGTGTAAGAGTATCGTTATAATTCGGTCACAGAGTGTTGCTACCCTTGAGGACCGAGATGGTCGCCTCTAAAAAGGCGACGTTCATTGCGGCTCACGTATACGTCGTTTTTTTATCATTTTCATCTCAGAACCTCAGTATTAGCACCTTGTAGACGACGTGCGATACAAATATGTAGCTACGGACGTATTGACAATTAGTGATGGCGACTGCTCGGTGCGGTCAGAACGAATGCCGTAATATGTCATTGTTCAGCTCTTTGTTTAATTACAAGGAACGATTATAATTAGTGACGTCATTGAAGTATAGTTTAGTCAACGGATTTGTCTGCAAAGGGGGTTTATTCCGGTGTAGTCAATCTTATAAAACCATATGAATTGGCTACTTCTACCTATATTGTCGACGCGTATGGCGCAATGGTAACCAGGCTATACCGAAATTCGAAGATTTCGAAGGGTCCTGAGGTCGATTCTTGAGTGTTATCCATGGTAACCACGACACAGGGAGACTCAGTGTGGGGCTGTGTGTGACGCTATACACAGCGTCGTTTATATATTTAAATTGTATTGTAACTCGATTGGCTTCAACCCATTAATGGCCCATTACAGGGCACGGGACTTCCTCATAACTAAGGAGCCCTGGGGCATTCTCCACCACGCTGTCCCATTGCAAGTCAATAAATAAGTAAAATGACCATCTGATGGTAGGCGGTCTTTGCTATGCACTTGAGGTGATGGCAAGTGATCGCGAACAGCTATTGGTTCGTTCGTTGTTACAAAATCACATGTTGATACAGACAGACCTAATTACTTTTTCTATTGTTAGCTGGTTCTCTATAAATATAGGATTAATGCATATTAAGCGGGGAAAACTGTTGATCATTGTGTAAATAAGTCGATTTAAATTGTGACACTGATATTTGTAAGTTTTAAATGTAATCATACACATTTACATGTCATATCAAATCTTGTCAATAAAAGGTGTTAATAAAGAATTAATTACTGATTAATGATCATTTTATGTGTTTTCCAGATACAAAATGCTGCCTGCCCTGCTCTTGATATCATTGTCTTTATGCAGTGCTCAGTGGCCGCTGCAAAGTATTGGGCATGAGGAGCTCAGGCCACTGCCCTTGCCGCCGGACCAGCCTGGGTACCCTTATGATGATGTGCAACTGGTACAAAATATTCCTAACCCTACTATTTCTCATATCCTTGCAAAGGATCCCCCTAAAAGACCAAAAATAGTCCACGGTGTGAACCTCAAATTACCTGAAGTCAAAAATCAAAACGTGAAAATCATGTTGCATCCTCTGGATGATTCTCACAGTAGCAGTTCCGAAATATTTGAGAGTGACGAAGTGTCAGTGGAAAGTACAAGCCCAAAGCCCTCATTGGAATCAAAATTTCCTGTTCCTGCGGCATTTGCCAAAATCGTTGGAAATGTGACTTTGTCTGAAATAAGTTCAGTCAAAGATCGTGTGTCCAATCTGGTGAACAACGGACGCGCTCTCCGGAATGATACAGATCAGCTCGTGACCCAATTGAACCTGTTGTATCTAAATTTGTAAGTATTTCTTTTTTAACACTCCGCCCAACCAATAAGTAGGGGTTGACTTCACACATCTTTGAGAAAGCAGAACTCTCGCTACAGGTCTTATTTTGGTCACCTGAACCATCAATGCGTTGCCGGCTGAGATTGGATTTCATTCGAAACACAGATCCTGAGGCTTCTTCTGCCCCATTCGAAGACCCTCTCTAGAGATGTCTCGATTTCAGAAACAAGCTTTTTACTGTTTTCTTCAATCTGCGTCCGAGATATATTTGCGGGTTTTGTATCATCGTCGTCCTCAGTATAACAGTTGATATTCCTAATGTCAAGCATATGCTTGATTAAATGATGAGCAGTGCAGGTGAAAGTGCAGAACCATTTGGGACGCCAGCATTTGGCAGCATTTCGATTTGATATGCAAGCAGGATCCGTCACAGGCGACTTTAATGCTCTGCCGCGAAAATAAACTGGTAATCTATACCTCGTTTGAACGATAGGATGATCGTCTGCTGAGGTAAGCGTCATTAAAATGTCTTGATCTTAAAGGTATATTGTTTTCTGTGTCCTAATTTGCAGTACTCATCTGTGCAGCATACCTTCACGAGAAAGCCTAAAAAATATAAACAAAAATGTTGGGTAATTGTTTAGTTAATTAACAATTATTTTTATTACTTCGTGGGGTAAATTCTGAAAATTATCTTTATAGGACCTCACTTTCCAACTTGTTGTATCCTACTTCTAGAAATAACATTTTAAAATCCATCCAGGGCCGTTGACGAATGCGATAACGAAGTAAGGATGGAGAACTCTTACAAGTATGGGATGTCAGTGATCTTGCGATTCCTGTTCGAGTTCTACAGAATCTTCAGGAAACTGTCGTCGCAGACCACCCACACCCAACTACGACTGACAAATGTGGACGTGTATGGTCTGTCGTACGATAAGGCCGTGGACGTAATGAAACAGAAGAGGGGATACAGTCCTTTGGAGATATCCGCGCCAATCAGAAGATCCATTGATATCTTCAAGAGTATTATATATGAGGTAACAGTTTTAACTTTAGTTGTTTTAGCTCTTAAACGCTATTTAAGTTTCTGAGTCTTTCTCGTAACATTTACCACATTATGTGTTTTTAGACGGTGGTTATAATCCAAACAAAATGCAGCACAATGGATCCTAACTGGAAATGCATAATCATATATCTCGCAAACTTGATCAGCGAGACGTTGAAATGCTCGAATGTCTGGTACCACGCGTTCATCCACATGCTGGCTTTGGAGAAGATAGGGCTACACGACAGCTTCGTCTACAAGATAGCTTACCTGGACAAATTTAAGGAGCTCACCTATTTCGAGAATATCTTTGACTTCATCATAGAAAAGATTCAAGAGTACCGAGAACTCGGTAGGGTCCAATTGAGTGCTGAAGCGATATTCTTCACCATGTTAGCGGATTTGCAGGAGAATGGTCTACTGGATTGTATATCGATAGATTATCTTTATAACTGATATTTAAAAGGTTTGGGTTAAGGCCCATGGTAATTGTTGTCCGCTTAAAACATGCAGCTGTGTTTAAAAGGTCGTTTCTTAAAATATGATGTACCTTAAATTGAGGTCGTCGCAGAAGAGGTCAGCCTGATTGAAATACTTCGATCATTTGGAGAAATAGATCCGTTGAGGGGGAAGCATGAAAAACTTCATAATGCGCTAGATTTATTGATTTATTTGGTTTTGCAATATTAATTAGTATTGACTGTTATTATTATTATTTTAAATATTATCTGCTAATTTTACAAATAGCAATGTTTGTTGTTACTTTCTGTGTCTTCTTGGGACAAATGAACAGACAAAACGAATGAGCAAACAGAAATTTATTAGCCAAGTCTTGCAGATGAAGTGTTTACTTAAATAATTGAATATCTTAAAATTTAAGTTATAGTACGTACCTATTTGTTATTTATTCATGTTAAATCCATCCAAAGTGAAAGAAAAACTTAATAATTGTTCTAAAGTACTCATTTTAATTCTATGACTTACTTACATGAATTTCTAATCAAGTTTTTTCATAGTTCAGTTAATTTTAAATAGTTTTTAACACTCATCGGGTAATGTTGTTTTAAAAGTTGCCCTACGCGATGAACCGTAACACTTCGATTGTTATTTTCGTGAGAACTCAATTATAAAACATATTTGTGTCAACCCTACTTGTTAACATTGTTTGCAAATACTTTGAATCTTATGTGGTAGGACATAAGGTTTACAAGTATAAGTTTTTATTAATAATGTGTTCGGAGATAGGCTTGCTCTACTAAAATAAGTAGAGTATAAGCAATTTTCACTTAATAATTTAATTTACATATTTAATTAATTTTTTTAACACATTTCAATTTAGTTGTAAAAATACTATAATTATGAGTTACAATTTTTTAGAATATAGGTAATATAGGTAAAGGTTTCTTGGTTAAAATATATTATTTTAGATTTTAGGTATTTTATATTTGTGTAAAATATTGTTGTTTTTGTAATTAATTAATTATAAAGTTATTGAATTGACTGGGTACTTAATTTATTAGTTAATTATGTAAATAAAAGATTACTTACGAGTGTTTTATTTAATTACCTTTTTACAAACAATTTTATTAATCTAAGCTTCCGCGAAACCTGCTAAGCATATTTTTGTTCAATATTTAATACATGATGTTAGTAACATAAACGTCAGTTCTACAATCGCCAGCGACAAGTCAGATCGAACAACCCTTTGATTTTGTTATACCTAGTTACTGCAAAATTCGATTGAAAAGTGCAAATATCTTTATGCGCAAAATATTTTATTTTATTTTAATGGACGTATATAAGTTTAGTGTTGTTTAAATTTTAATGTTAAACAAAAATAAATGACGTGCATAAGTGTATTAGTGATAACTTTATGAATAAATGATTTCCAATTTGAATTTGAATAAATTTGTGTATTACAAAATATGTATAAATATTTTGTTGACAATATTTATTTTGGCTTAGAATTATATGGAACTACAGATAATGCTTATTTATATAACAGTCCATGTAGAGCAAGCTTCAGTCCGTATCATTTTGCCTCTCACGTCTAGTCGCATCGTTGCCGTGTCGAATCGCCTTTACATCCGACGTGGGAACGATCCCGTGACAAATCGGACACGTGTCGTCGCCTAATGAAAGCTCGTGATGCGGTTGTATGAGGTTCCAAGTCTATTCGGGTCATTTCATTTCAAAAAGATCAGTGGTTTATTAATTATGCTGAAAATTAAATGCAAAGAAATTAATTTTTTTGACAGTTTTTTACAGATTATTTTGGTATATTTTTTACATGTTATCTTTGGCATAGGCTTTCATTCTTAATTAGAATAAAATAGTATAAAAAGGTAATCAACCATGACATAATTATAATCAACATACATGAAAATCTGTTCTTTATACGCGCTAACCTCAGAAACGGCTTACCCAATTTGGGTGCAGTTTTCAATAATGTATTAAGGGGAAAGTATTTCGAAGACGAAGCGACGGCGGGTTTTCTAGTAGGTAAATATTAAATAAAAATGTAAATAAAATAAATATTTTTGTATCCGCGCGTTCGAGATGTAGCTTTTGCGTAACATCCCGCCTCTTGGACATCCCCATTTAATCTCATATTACCACCCAGTTTTATTTAGATGGTCGTGCATGGTCAGGCTTTACCATACCTCTCTCTCATCCATCTCTCTCTCAGGCTCTACCTATCTCCTTTAGGAACCGTGCTTAATACGAGTAGATACCTACTGCAAAGTTTGTCAGCTGTAAAAACCGGTTCAACTGTACCTACAGCATTAACCCAGCTACGCTGCCATTGAACAGTTACTTCGCATGCAAATACACGGCATTTCCTTCGTCTAATAGTATTACCTTGTACACAGCCATTAGTGACCAGCGCGTCAGCATGCCGTGACCACAGCAGTCGTAACATGGGAAACGCGGCAGAGTGTAACAAAATGAGGTTAACATCTTTTAGTTTGTGTGTTTGTCACCGTGTGCGGTAGTGCTTATGAAGATTTTTTTTCTTGGCTTCAGTTATTGGGCTATTGTTTGATACCTGATTCTCTTGTATTTGAGGTGGTTTTTAAAGTAAATATCTGATAAATTACTAAAAAAATCAAAAATTATGAATACGAATTAGAGTTTAAATATTACTAGCTTCGGTGAAGGAAAATATTCTGAGGAAACCTGCACACCTAAGAGTTCTCCATAATGTTCTCAAAGGTGTGTGAAGTCCGCCAATCCGCACTTGGCCAGCGTGGTGGACTATGGCCTGTACTCCTCACAGTGAAGTGACCCGTGCCCAATAGTAGAACAGTAATGGGTTGCGATGAAACGAGCTGATGAGTTATCTGATGGTAATCGGCCACTGTTGCTTCATCATCAGTAACACCAAGGGTACCTACGCGTTGTCGGCCAAGTAAGAACAGAAAGAAATGAAGAAGGCACTGACGTCACAGTCCTCTAGTGTGACGTCATCGAGATCATCCTGGTTAAATTCAATGGCCCTCATGCTTGGTGGTAGGATTTCTAATCTGTCATCACCATCACCCCTTAAATGTCACGAAAATGCGGGTCTACCGCTTCTTCGGCAGGTAACAATTGGTGGTTCGTTTGGTGTTTCGATGTGCGTGGGAGATGGTACCCACCTACCATTGGCCCACAAGTCTGCTCGTTACTCTACTCGTCGGCTATTTACAAAATATCTAAACCAATACAATACTTGTCTACTTATCATGATTTATTACAATTTTCAATAAACTTATGGTAATGAGAGTCATAAACGGAACCGCAAACAAAATATGACAAGGGTGAGCGCGCCGCGGTGGGCGGCTGTCCTATTGACAGTGGGTAATGGTACTCACTACCATGGGTGCATTCCTAATGCGGTACTAGCTTTGCCCGCGATTTCGTCCGCTTAGGAGCTTTTCCCGCGTTTCCCTTTGTAAATCCCGATCCCGTGCGAATTCCGGGATAAAAAGCTATATGTGGCCTTATATCCTCCTCTATTTTCCAGTGATAGTCCCATTCAAATCGGTTCAGCCTATCCAATAATTAGCCCGGACAAAAAGAAAGCCGGACATGATATTTTTTTGAGTTTGTATTTTAGTATCGTGTAAATATCTAACTATAATGCACTTGAGAAACAGACTTATTTAAAAATGAAGCCAAGTTTAAAGCGTAACATGTCGCTAAAAATGTCGTAAGTAGTTCTCCTGTACTCGGAGAAAAGAAAAAATACCTATAATAAATATCTAAACTATGACTCAATATTTTGTGAGAATATACAAAAAAACGCAATAACATCGGAACATCCCAACCCCACAATGTTTGCTTACAAGTAATTTTACTAATGCACTTTGCACTGTGCGGTTTGGTTGCATGGCAGTGTTAGCGCCAAGTGCAACAGCAAACGAGCAGAGAAAAGAAAGAGCAGACGTGCGAGTGATTGTAAGTAATAGTTGATAATAATAATAATAATGGACATAGACTAAAGGCATCAGCAACGCGTTGGTGACTGATAGGAAGACGGAGACCCGCTTTGTTATCGGATGTCCAATAATTTCTACATTTGTGTTTAATATTCATCTTTTTAACGAGTATTTATTTAATTAATTTATCTTCTTAACTCGGACCCTATCACAGTAATGAACAAAAACGCATTAGGTCATTTTCAAACTGATTTATCTAATTTAATTTCATTGTATTTAGAGTCATTATAATTGAGAACTGCTAATTACTTCGGATCCTAATTAAATTTTACAGTAAAGGAGTGTGGTACCGCCACTGTTAAGTCTAAACTACGTTGACGTGTATTTTAACTAAAGACATTTTAACTAAGTAGGTAGATAGGCTATTTGTTTTTTAAGAAACAAGTATTTTCTTGTTTTTCCATTATTTTTTTACTGGCCGTAACGTTACTTACTTACTTACTGATATCCATGTACGATGGATACTTATATAAAATAGCTCCTAAAATGCGTTTTTGCGCGTAAAAAAGTTTTCACGCAAATCAATTCCAAGCAAATAAAACGTGACTGAACTTGGCTCTACTTTTTCCTATTTTTTCTGTTAATACGGGCAGTGCATCGCAACTGCGTACCAATTTGCGGCTCCGCCATGAAACATTCATGAGTAGTAAGTACCGTGTATGGGACTTATTGGATCGCTGCATGCGAGATCGGGAACAGAAAATAATATGACCAAAAAACGTACGATACATATAAATATTGTATGTTGTATGCCTATCTTTAGGTCGTCTGGCATTGCTAAGCTTAACAGCGAAGGCCTCGTAGCAAACAAATAAAATGAAAAACATATTACGATACCCCAAAGCTAAACTCCATATTTTTGATGTAAGATGCTTTATGGATATTTGATTCTAATAATTTTTATTTTTTGTATAAATAGCCGACGAACGAACAAACGAGGCTTCTGATGGTATGTATTTTACAATGTTGGTGCCTTCCTGCATACCCTTATAATAATTTCTGATTGAATTACCACATAAAAGTAAGTCGACAGCCATGACATATTGGCAGATCGAGCTGTTTGCGCATCACATTACCACCTAATTACCGTTACCACCCTAGTCACTTCGGATTAATGTTGCAAAATTCCGGATTACGGAAAATTTTAAGCAAACCAAGGGTAGATATATTATCATGATACCAATGTAGAAATCGGAGTCCACAGGTTATAATTATGTGTGTATGTGCAAAGTTACTTAATAATTTTTAACGAATAGATTATGCGGGCAAGAACAACCTAAACGTGAAAGTCACAGAGTTTACATAAAGGTAATTAAGACTTCTATCTATTAATAATTTAAAAAAGAGCTGCTTGTATATAAGTTCATTATTATCTGCGAAACGACAGGTTCTGGGTTCGATTCCTAGCCGGGACGGACATTTATAATTAATTGTCAAACTAGCTGTGCAAGTGACTTCGTCCGCGACTCCGCGTGGGATTTTAATTGTTACGGGGAAATTTCTAGAATGTAAGTAGCCTAAGTTACTTCTTTTTACACCAGCTATCTACCAGTGAAAGTCCCGTCAAAATCGGTCCAGCCGTTTCAGAGATTAGCCAAAACAGACAGACAGACAAAAATTGTAATGTTATTTTGGTATGTTCCAATTTTATTTACTTGTATAGAATTATTTTTGTTTGGTTGTGGGTTTTAAAGATGTTTTTTTCGTGTGGTTTCTGCCTCCTGCAACATAGGGAATACGGAGTTACGAGTATGAGTGTGTAAGCGTTTTTTTATCTTCACCATCAAGAGTATCAGACAAATTCTCGTACATTCCGTTTACTATTCACAAAGCGAAACCCAACACCGAAAAAACTAACCATTAATCTGTGCCCGCAGCCCGGAAGTGTTCCGGAACGATCTGTCATCGAAAAAGCGCGTAAAAGCCGCCATTTTGGCCGAAACTCCCGCCAATATTAATGCAATATGGCGAAGGACGTGACACGTGCCGTTTTTTCTGTTAAATGTTTTACTGCTCCCTTGAGTAAAATGTGCAACGGTTGGCAAGGAGTATAATAATAAATTATTTATAGGCATAACATTACTTGACACTACAGTTATCGATGTAACATCCACGTATGGATGCATAATTAACTCCTTTACTTAATGATTATAGTCCGTGGTTACTTAGTAAGACATCGAAATGGATAGATAATGTTCTTACTACTTAGTAGCTTGGTACATGACGTGTTATCATAAATTTCATTGTAAGTATAAAATTAAATGTTTGTTAATAATGTAAGTGGTATTCAACCATTGAAGAAATAAGTAATTTGCCCATCATTTATATTACTAACGGGTATCTTAGATATTTTATTAAGTCTTAAATCTAAAATTTTACTAAGTAGGTATGTATATGTAGGCTTGACTGCAAATTTTTAAAGAAATGTAGGTGTTGATACAGTAAACTTGCGTTATTCCTTGTAATGTGCAACTTTCGGATTACGCTACGTCCTGTAATTACATTGACCCAAACGGTCGGTGCAGTTCGTACCTGACTCCAATGACTTTTAACTAGTTCCAATTGCGATAAAATGCTGTATATCTTTCCAATAGAGTACATTGTACCATAAACAGTTAAAGGGGAAGGATTTTAAAAAGGAGATCACATGGAAAACAATAGTATCCATTTGGAAGCACGCGTCGCCACGCGCAACGCACGTGTCGAGATGGCGCCCGGCACACGGCAGTCATTAGAATGTTTTGTGTTGATTAGATTAATGTGCGGTCTTTTCTACTTTTCAAACTGAAATTTCGTAGGAGACAGCATAAAGAAATTATTTCGGTTGTGCCGTTGGAGTATGCCACGAGTTTAGTTAATGTTTCCGTTTGGGATCAATAGCGCGCTAATTTTCTGAGCGGTTGATATATTATCCGTGCAATTTAGCTCAAACAATGAGTTCGGATTATTGCATATTACAATTGCTTTGTATATTATTATATTTAAATTGCAAATTAATTTCATACTTATTTATTAATTTATTCGATATTTTCCGAAATACTTACATAATATGTACCTACTTTACAAAAATATTCACCCCATTTTATGTCTTTAATTGTTCAAATTGTAAGTCCTTCGCTCCGAAATTTTTTATCTTTGGTTTCAAGAAATCATATCGGAAAAAAATGTCAGTTGAACAAAATTAAACGTAACCCATTTCTGGATATTTTTTTAAAATGCGACACTTCGTTCTGACGCAAAACAAAATATAACACGGCTTAACGGTAAAATACAAGGAGGATAATAATGAAAAAATAACATACCCGTTATTTTAGTCCAGCTGGCCTTAAATTTGCGAGGACACGTGCCACGGTACTGGCCTCCAGGGAGACCGGGGGAGAGATCTTCACACTATAGGCATAGTAAATATTTTTTGTTGATGTAGAAGAAGAAAGCGTGCAACCACGTAGGTACACCTTGGGTTAATTGGTGTTTAACACATTAGTTGCGGCGATCGTAATTTTCTAAGGAAAAAAACACGACGTAGGTATACGTGCTCCGCAGCGAACGTGTTAAGCTACTCTTGATACCTGTATAGAAATCTGATTAACCTTGAATTCAGTAGGTAGGTTTGCAAAGATTGATGAATTATATTTATTAGTCGTTAATAGTTATATTTATTATAGGAAATACTTCGTGTAGCAAGAGAGTTAAACCTTCTGCAGCGTAGAGATAAACCTTCAATAACAAGGTAAAGTTTTGGTGTTTGCTATACGTATGTAATGAGTGACGCTGACTATGAAAATACCTATTTAGGTATAGTTTTAAGGGAAAATTTTCATTTGATTTTAACGAATGTGATACATAGGTACAATATTTTTAAGTGTCGTACCTATTCACTCATATTATAATAAGGTCGAAACAGAAGCTAAACCAAAAATATTCCCCTTTTAATAAAGAATGAATTATTTATTCAAATGGAATTTAGTAATCAAACTTAACACATAACGCACGGTGCACACCAATGATAATAATCACTGACGCGGCATAAAGTGCATTTCACCCTTCGCAAACAGCGCGCAATCAGTGAAGTCATCGGTATCGAACGCTTCCCCACAATCCGTATAATTATTGACACAAAACAATTTCCATGATTGTCTTCTGATTAAAAAGCACGCGCACAACGCGTAGAAAAACATGTTTTTTCGTTACTATTCCTGTCGGTTCATTATCGATATGGGAAAGTTGATTCCCCCCGTTGTTTGGATTTCACACCCACGTTTTTTTGATTAAAACTCGCGTTAATGTGATGGGGTGTGCCGCAAGGGTCGCACCTAGGTCGTGTACTTTTCATAGTGTAGCCGTAAAGAAAAATCATAAGTTTAATATTTGAGTTTATTTTAAAATTTTAAGGGATATATTATAATATTTAAAACAGAGCACTTAAAGCCTAATGGTTGGTGTCAATCGAAAGTGAATGATAGACAATTTGAGGTGCAGCCAAGGATTCATTGGTGAAGAGTAGTGTGGTAAAGTTTTTGTCTACTCTTTGGAAGACATGCTAAGTTATGTCGAATGCCTTTGACAGGAATAATGGCTTTACACTCGTAACACTCGTGGTTCCGTGGTCTGCAACCTCCATCGCCCGATTGTAATAGCTGATGAAAATTCAGTTCTTGTCAATTAATGAAGAAAGACTGCACTGTGGGCCGCAAAAAAGTTGGTCTTCATCAATGTTTCAGTAGCAATCTTGTCTATCTTTCTTTGTCCATTAATTATATCAGTATCATCGTTGCAACGCATTAAAGTCCCAGTGCTGGGATCAGGTCGTCTCTCACAATGGGACGGGTCCAGGCCGGGGACAGGCCATACTCCACTACCCTGGCCAAGTGTATATTGGCAGACTTCATATACCTTTGAAAACATTATAGAACACTCTCAGGTGTGCAGGTTTCCTCACGATATTTTATTACCGAAGCAAGTGATAATACATTTCTAATACGCATAATTTTTAAAAATTACAGGTGCGTGCATTATTTAAACCCAGTCACCCCCAGTTCGGGAATCAAATATACAAACCACTTGGCTATCACTAAAAAAATAAAATTCATTAATATGTAATAGTCCATTGATTGATTCGTCTACTAAAACATGTACGTCACATACTTTATAATAACATGAATCAAACTACTTTTCGCACATGCCTCTGGTATCGCTCAACACTAAAGTGCTCTTGAATAATGAAGTGTAATTTAATAAAGTGCGTCCTCCGATGTGCGCAATGAGCCGCGCTAAGCTACTGCAGCCATCTACGGCCATATGCCGCGCGGAGACTGCGTGTGCGCTATACCGCGGGGGAATCTTGATACTGGACACTGGATTATGCCATTACACTCGCGTATCCTCTATTTTTAATAATAAATATTAAAATATGTTTTTAAAAATAAGCTTTATTCACATTGTATTGTATTTTACAAGTTAACCTTTTATTTGATACCCATATTGCTGGTTGTATAAAAATATGTAATCGCTCACACAAATGGGTCACGTGGGTCAAATTTCACACTAACTGACCAAACAATAAACTATAACGGCAAGTTAAATAAAAGCTTGTAACTGCTTGTAATCAATATTTTTATAGACACAACAGGTTATAAAAATATTGATTCAACAATAAAATGTGAAATTGGGCGAAAAACATTTTCCGTAAATAATAGACACAATAACACTTACCTACATGATTCATCGTTTTCATTTTCGGAGGTATTTCGGTACATTTTTTTAATTTCTTGCAATTTTATAGACCGGTTATGACATAAATGGTTACTTCTAAACTTGGCTGATCTTTTTATAACTTTAAAACCCTAAAATGCGTTATACATAACATTAATTATATAATAATGTTATTATGTCGACAATAATACCTATTGATATCTTATTTTAGTATCTGATAATGAAAAGCAATATTTTCCGTGCAGTTCTCTGCTACAGAACTAAACACAACATGTATTTTTTCTTTTAATTTTTATTCAAATAAAAATTAAAAAAATCTGCCGTGTTCGAAATTGTTCTTAGACATAGTATATTTTTTACTTTTTTTACTTTATGTACACACAAATTGCTACAGATATTTCTCAATGAATTGAAAGGAATACACTACACAACGACCAAACTCTCCTAATCCGCTCACGCTCGCCTGTCCCTCTCACACATAGCACGGGGGCTGTTTGACGGACACCTAAAAGAAAATATTTTGTATTCATATGAATATTAATTATTAGAACGTAATTCACCAAATATGCCCTTTGTGATGCTGTTCACTTCGAACTTATTCGTTTATTCATTTAATTATTCAATAATAGCGAGCGAAGGGTTAGAGGGCGGATTTCAATATCGCTTTAGAAAAAGCTTTTTGTTGTACGAATAATAAGCTGATACAGATAAAATATTCGGTACCTATATTAAAATTATGTTTCAATAAAAAAAATTAATATTGAAAATTGCATGTTATAATTAGACAACCCTTATGGCATAATGGTTAGGTACTAAGCCGGATCGCCGTTCTAAGGGTACCAGGTTCGATTCTCAGCGAGGCGGAAATTTTTATGATGTGTTTAGATTTCTGTTCTGGGTTTGTGTGTTCTTGTTTTATGTTTTGTCTATGGCACCCACACACAGAGAATCCTGGTGTTGGCCAAGAGTGCAGGCCAGCGTCGTCGATGGTATATTATTGATTTATTTTCATTTTATATTCATACTTATCTGATATAGGTACCTACTTGTGCTGTGCTGAGGAGATGCTGTCTATCTGTTTAGCGATTTATATAAATAAAAAGTTGATTCCGCCAGTTCGGGTAGTATCGATGAGTAATAATGACAAGGATGCTTGGTAATAGACATCCGCAACCAGTTCCGCTCAAGTTAGTATTTATATATAAAATGGTAGTACCTAGCAAAAAGATTGTAATTAGTTTTCAAGCACTATTTTTAAAACATGTGCCGAGGAGTTTTCTTTCGCCGTTTCTTTTTCTCCTCGTAAGATTTAAAATTTAAAGACGCCTTAGCGAAACGGTGGTAAATGCAAAAAATGACGTTCATAAGTGTATTCAAAATACCTACTTGAAATAAATGATTTGAGTTTGAGTTTGAATAATAAAAATAATGAGTGAGGGATGTCTGTCTGTCCGACGACATTCCTGGCCGGCGACGGTTATCGCGTGTGAATGGTGGCCTCGTCCTTGAGACGGGGACAGTGACGACTGTCCCGGGCGAGTTCTACATGCCTAAAGTCAATTTAGATTAAACGATGACGGTTCTTGTAACTTGAATAACGAATGTTTTTCCATGATAAGTATGAAATAAAAAAAGGAAATTGAAAAGAAATTAGGTATCTACCTAACTTAATTTGTGATTACAAATCTAGTTTATATTATAGTATTGTTTTACTACTTTACTTTTCGCCCACGGCTTCGCCCGCGTGAAAATCGGTTATATCGCGCCTGTTAATGAACTCGACAGCGCTTGTTCTTCTGACTTGTTTTACAAAATACTATTATTTCCAAAATTCCTTTCTTAGTGCTTACCTACGTCACTTGAGGAATCTGTACACAATGTTTCAAGTGAATCCATTGAAGAAATAAAAAGTTTCAGTTTATCCCCTGTTTTATCCCCTTAGGCGGAGAATTTCCAAAAATCCTCTCTTAGTGCTTTCCTGCACTCTCCAAGGAACATATATGTCAAATTTAGGCTTGTTGCGTTCAGTGTTTCGACTGTGCTTTATCTGTCAGTCACTCAATAACGGAAGAGTTTTTAGGATTCAGCAATGTACGTATCCTACGTCATGATCAAATAAAAAAGTGTTCGGACTACCATCGATCGGGGCCACGGTAATGACGTGACTGACGCTTTCATAACTGGACCAGGTCATTTATATCAATTTGTGTTCCCCGAGTTTTTTACGAAACGACGAAACGTGATACAGCACTTTCGATACCTATTTATTTTCATAAATTTGCATTTAACGGAGATGTGCTTAATAGAACACAAGAATTAGATATGATAAATTCGGACTCAAACACAAAATCATTTATTCATCTAAGTAGGTAGTTATTTTGACAATACACGTAGCATGTAGTTTGATACGGCGATCTAGATGTATTTGTAATACTTACTAATCTAACTACACTATCCCGACATGACTGTTTTCAACGCGATCTCTGAGATATCTTTAGGTATACATAATATGCTTCTAAATTGCTGACTTAAAGCATGCTTTCGTGCTTAAAAGAAGTCTTTCATTGCCTTCACCGTAAGGGGACCCGTGTGTGAGCTACTTACAAAAAAAAATACTTATTTTACGCATACGCGCTCATTAAACAAATACCTGCTTATATCAGTGATACAATAGCAGGGTGGTTATTATTGTGGCATCGATACGTTATCAGAGGCGTAATTCCCGTGTAAACACACTCCGCAACGCAAACACCGCTAAAAGCATTACATTAATCATATCCACCCGACCGTGGCCATATGGCATTCGTACACTTTTATTGGAGATTTCGATCCGTTTAGGAATTTTGATAGCATCTATCATCGTAGCGTTTTAGATGGATGCGGAAGCGAAGTGGATAATATAGGTACTACAAAAATCACATCGGGATGAGGTTGCGTACTAACCAGTAACCAGCCTCGTTACTTCGGGATGAGGTTGCGTACTAACCAGTAACCAGCCTCGTTACTTCGGGATGAGGTTGCGTACTAACCAGTAACCAGCCTCGTTACTTCGGGATGAGGTTGCGTACTAACCAGTAACCAGCCTCGTTACTTCGGGATGAGGTTGCGTACTAACCAGTATCCAGCCTCGTTACTTCGGGATGAGGTTGCGTACTAACCAGTAACCAGCCTCGTTACTTCGGGATGAGGTTGCGTACTAACCAGTATCCAGCCTCGTTACTTCGGGATGAGGTTGCGTACTAACCAGTAACCAGCCTCGTCCCGATGTGAGTGTTGTTGTCCCAGTCACGGTTGTCATGTGCGGCAGCGGAAGGGTGGTGCTGAATGCTCGTTTGCTTCTTCTTCTTCGTCGTTTCCTCATGACTGAGGGTCGTGGTCATCACAAGTGGTTTTGTCGACTAAGGTCTTCCATGATTCTCTATTTTGGGAAAGTTGGATGGATGCGTGAATGGTGGTTTTACACGCCTGTTTTACAGTATCGGTCCAGCGGGTCGGTGATCTCCCTCTACTTCTCTTTCCTTCCACGTAGCCGACCACTATCAGCTTTTCTAAGTTGTCCGCTCGTTTGCTATCTTAATATAAAAAAAAAATGTGTGCAATTCACACATGCTAGAAGTGAATGCTGAATACACTGAAATGACGAAATAACGAACGTGAAATAACGAGTACTGTCAGCCCAAATATTGATGTTTTGCTTGGTTACGTAAGCCGCCGTTTTGCCGATGCTTCCTACCGCATTTACTCCCATCGCGTCATTTCCGTTTCAACGAATTCCAAATCACAACGATATAAGCGCAGACTGATGCGCGTGTACTAACACGACAACTGCATCTGGTACGAGATGTCTGCAGCCAAGTGTCTGAGCACAACCGCGTCTTTGTGCGTCGCGATAACACAGCCGACGGTCAACCGTCAGAGCCTCGGCCGGGGACGGGCTGACGGCACTTGACCATCGCACGATACCGTTTTATCTGATGTCTATACAAATAAATAAAATTGGAGTGTCCGTTTGTAATATTAAAACAACCGTTTTTTACAAAATAATAATCTTCTTATATATAAAAATGAATTGCGGTGCGTTAGTCACGATAAAACTCAAAAACGGCTGGACCGATTTGAATGATTTTTTTTGTGTGTGTTCAAGTGGATTCGAGGATGGTTTAGATTCACAATTGGACCCGTTGCTGTCGATATATCACCAAAATATTTTTTAATTATAAAGCGGTACAAAGTACGCTGGGACAACTACGTAATACATATAATAATAAATAACGCTACACACTCACAGCCCCACACTAGGATTCCCTGTGTCGTAGGTGCCATGGACAACACACAAGACAAGAACACACACACACCCAGACCAAGAACGGAAATTTAAACTCATCAAACAAATTCCGCCTCGCTGGGAATTGAACCCAGGACCCTCGGAACGGCGATCCGGCGTTCACCATTGCGCCAACCGGGTCGTCAATACACGGTAATAACAAAATAACATTTTTACAATTATTTTCGTCTGCCTGTTCCGACTGCTTGCTACCTTAATTACATAAAGAAGATTTTTTATAGGTAGGTATAGTAGAGATATTCATACTGTCCATAGTGTACGTAACACCGCCCACTTTAGCGTTGCGTTGTAAAAGAATGCGTTAATCGCATAACGCCCCCGGGTTTATCGAGGCGAGGGGCATTTCACGGGGATTAGGAGCCCCGGGTTCGATCCCGTAATGCACTTAGGGTTGGCATTCCTTTGTTATCTGTAATTTATGTGTCGGTCGTGTTTATGGAACACACGTCCTTTCTGTCCATGCTTTGTGTTTTTAGTGCTGTTTAGGACCTTTAGTATAGGATTTTTGGCTTTGTACTAGTTTCGTTTTAGTATTTGATATAATGTTATTTGTACTAAACTGTAAGCGTTTCTTTTTTTTCAAAAGATGTGCCGAGGAGCTTCTTTCGCCGTTTCTTCTCCTCAAAGATTTAAAATTTAAAGGCACCTTAGCGAAACGGTGGTAAATGTAAAAAATGACGTTCATAAGTGTATTGAAAATACCTACTTTGTTTGATTTTGAAAACCAATACATAGTAGGTAGGTACTTACAACAAATGTGAACTGGATAATCTGAAAAAAATCTGCACAGATTTTGATGGGGTTTATGTCGTACAATGACGATTCACGGAAATGATCTAGGTGGAGTTAATAAACAAACAACTAAACAATTAAAAGAACAGTAAAATTTAGTTTTTTTTAAGTTATGAATATGTGTATTCAATTTTATTTAATTTTTAAAATTAATTGTTTTATTAATTACCTACTATTGACGACCCCGTTTCGTCCAGCGTTCGATAATGTTAGTGGCAGATAAATGTTTGTTCTCGGAGGTTATGGGTTATTAGTTTTGCCACCCACGACAAGTCCTCCTAAAGATTCATTAAAGATTCATGAAGTAGTATGTCGTACTACTTTTGACTACATTGCCGCGATGGTCCCGTTGATTCAGGATGACAACAGGGAGCTGTTGACGTCACCGTTCACGTGGTAATCCTCAGGCGCGATTCACCGCCCGAGCCGCGCGCTGATGCGATTACTGAATCCGATTGTAGCGCTTAGCCGGTGTTGTGTTGCCGGCACAAAAAATGTTGTGTGCCTTGTAGGTTGTAGGAACGGCGATGAGCGAGACGATGTTTTACACATTAAATTACATTGGTTATGTTTTAGAAATTCTTGGGTCCATAACCTAATAAAACTTAATCACAAACTAGTTGCACTCGCAATTTCTTTCGCTTGGGAGTGTTTCGCGTAAATCCCGATCCCATGGGAATTCCGGAATAGAAGGTAGTCTATATGTTGCCCCATGACATCCTTTATCTTCCAGTGAAAGTCCCATTAAAATCGGTTTAGTCGTTCCAAAGATTAGCCCGCGCAGACAGAAAGACAGACGCAGACAGGAATTTTAAAAAGTTTGTGTTTTAGTATCGTGTGTTATAGTTATTGTGTTATAATTATTTTTAAATATAGACCGACAATTAAATTTCATTTCAATGATAAAAATAATATCCAAATTAAAGTTATTGATATGGCCAAGTAGTACGAATAGAGTGCAAAATTATCTGCGAATGAGTATCGTTATAAGCAGTGATAGCCGTGTGGTTGAACGTTGGACTGCCGAACCGGAGGATCCGGGTTCAAAGCCCGCACGCATCACTAATTTTCAAAAATTATGTGCGTTTTAAAATTTAATAAAATTTAATTATCACTTGCTTCGTGAAGGAAAAAATCGTGAGGAAACCTGCACACCTGAGAGTTCTCCATAATGTTCTTAAAGGTGTGTGAAGTCCACCAATCCGCACTTGGCCAGCGTGGTGGACTATGGCCTATACCCCTCACACTGTGAGAGGAGACCCGTGCCCAGCAGTGCGACAGTTATGGGTTGTGATGATGAGTATCGTTATAGTAAAAATCGTTGCTTGCATATCGCTTGTGGCTTTAACATCGGTGTCACCAAAGCGACTGTATATAGCTTTGTGGATCCTTTGTCGCTACAATAACTGACGATCAATGACCAAATGGTCATTTGGTCAACAACTGATCATTTGGCCGTTTGTTGTGAACACTATTTACACTTACAAAATGAGTACGGGACAATGACTTTGTATTCACGTGTTGTGCTTAGGTAGGTAACTTTTTTGCCTCTTGTATAATAATAGGTATGTTTTCTTCAGTTATATTAATTATTGATGAGTTATAGTAACCAAGTTTCCGGACTATATTTTTGAAAAATAAAATAGCTTTCAAGCAAAGATTAAATTCTTATAAGTATATCCTTAACTGAAATTCAATAAAAAATTGGTTGTCTGTAAAGTCGGTTTACTGACGATAGTTGAACGTGACAACGTCTTAAGAAAATAATTTCCTTTGAATGAGTAGGCAAGCACAATAAAAGAACACTTTTTCAATACAAGTTAAGTCATTTATTAAAAATGAATGCTGGATACTTATACATCCTACATCGTGATTCAGAATTATAGCGCCCCACTACTCAACGCCATCTAGTGTACAGCGAGTGAACTACCAGCTCAGCCAGCCTTCCTCCATCGATAAATGGACCCAATCGAACTTAATGAATAATTGTTCACTGCACAATACATAGATGGCGCTGGTATAATAATTCACCAACGGTAACGACGGTAACGCATGAGTCATGTTTTTTCATGCGTGCCACCGAATTATAAGACGTTGTCACGTCAAAAAATGGTAGGTGCCAAAAATCTTGACATCTTTTTTATTGGAATTCTGAAACTGAAACTCAAACCAACTGTCTCACGGTAACTCCCAAGGTAAGTGGTCACCGAGTACCATGGTCCATGGTCGTCCATAACAAGTGACGTTACACACGAAGAGAAATCGGCAATCATTACCTCTAACTTACGTGTGATATTTCACAGCAAAATACAGAAAAATTACATCTCTTACCGTAAAATATTTTTAAACAATAGACCGGTATAACGAAATAATTAAAGCATTTAGGTACTATCTGCGATCTGCTAGAAAATAAAGATGGCGAATCCAGATACCACATCAATTCTTAAGTCGACAAAAAACTTTTCTCCCCACTAATTTAGACGCATAGACAATACACGAACATCCAAATGCATTTTTAATCTGTATCGACTATCTTGATCCGAGATCGATAGTACAAATGGCGCCAATCGGAGTGTTAAACGCGCCCTATTTTGACAAAGGAGGTTTTAATAAAGTCTGCTATATTTTTTTCTTCCTTTCGTTATAAAGGTGTTTGTCATGCTGCCGCGGGTGCTCTTTTGTCGGCCTCCATAGAACACTAATTTGTTAGACATTCTCACGTGGGTTGTACTGTGTATCGAAGTTAATTGAACGCATTTTATTGATGTCAAATGATATGATAGTTAGTTTAGGGTACTAAAATAGTTTTAAGGCGGAAACGTACCTAACTTAACTTTCTTTCCTACACTTCGCTATTACATGGCGCATAACTGTTCAGAATCACACTAAATAAAGCGATTTATGCATCCACTCCAAAATGCCTTGTCTATCAACGTGAACTCTGTGGCTAATACGTTATTTTGTGTCACGCTCGCTACTTTGTCGGTAATAAATGTGAAAATAAGACTTCTTTTTGTAGCACAAAACACAAAATCTCCGGCGGCCCGTCAAACTCTTTGTCCAGAGCGTATGGATGCAAGTTTGTCGTGGATCTGCGGCCGTCTTTTGTTCGGTTTGTCGCTTGTCTATTTCGCTGTTCTTTGTGACGCAACGTTTTCGAAGCTACTGGATAATTTTACGTTCATCGTCGCCATTCGACTTTACGTTAGGTTTTAGAAATAATTTATATTTAGTGTACCTACGTAGTAAGTTGTGCAGATCAAGAATACGTAGTGAGTTGTTCAAGTCAATTTATACCGATTGCGTTTGTTTCACGACGAGTTTCTGAAAGATTTTCGTCGAAGGCCTGTGCTTCCACCTTACGTAGATGGAGGCGCAGTGGCGCACACAACCAAGCCTTGTTACCAACGAGTGAAGATAACTGGTGTTTATGCATGATGACGTCACTGTTTGATGTATAGTGAGGCCATCAAACCAATGAAAAGTACTCACCCGTCCACCCTTAGAATAATAACACTATAGAAAGACAGTCTTCATACAAGCGCTCTGTCTAAAGTGAAGCACTAAACCGAAACTTTCCCGAAAGCGGGGAATGATTCGGCTGCGGATAATCATATGTTTTTAGCAATTGTACGTAAATAGCTTTTCAGATATTTTGTGACACAATTTAACTGGACAAATCGTCATAATTCTTTTTTTTTCGCGAGACACGTTTGGCGCGCGTTGACATGAGCTGCCCGGTGTTTGGAGCCATTTCTGGCTCCAATTAAGGTGCTTCAAAACGGCCGCGCGGACTTCGTTTCTATAGTGTAATTATTCTAAGCGTCCACCCTTACAGAGGGTAGTAATGAATTAGCCGCAATCAATAAGCCGGCTCGCCCCGTCCGGTCAGGGTTTCCGGACTACCCTCGCTTCCGGATCCGAGATAGATTTCTTTGTCCGGAATCGGTCATAAACACGCATGGGATTTTACGCTTCGATCGTTGGTGGAATTCGAATGGTGCTGGTCCATTAATGTTTAATGTACACAGAAATAAAATTGTTTATGATTGAGGGTCTGTGTGGAGAACTGTTGAAAATGTATTTATTCTTAATCATTTTATTTATCGATACTTTGTTTTTTATTAACATAGCTAGTACCTACCTAACCAGCAGCGTTTGGTTTCGGTAAACCTATCTAACAGGCAGGTATGTATTAGAAACCACACTCGAAAAAATGTTTCAACGGTAGGTAAGTATAGATACAGAGTAGATTAGCCAGCATAGATACAGAGTAGATTAGCCAGAATGCATTACCCATCAAAATATCGACCGCGAGGGAACTTTACTCCGACACAATTAGTGGCTTTAGCATTGGCTTCAGCGCTTTCACATTCACACAGCGACGAATCGATGGCTAGTTATGGCCATCCGCTACATAATTCTCGAAACGATGAAGAACAAATAAAAGGCTTGCTTACAGTGTGGCGATGTAGCTGTGGCGAGCGCTAGTATATAGGCGGGGATGGGCAACTGTAATAATTATTATAGATTACCATTGACATACTATTACTATGGACGTCGGGTCCGCGCTAAAAAATGTCCGAGCCAAATGAGCTCAAAACGCAAAAAGAGCTACAATCGACTGCAATCGAAATTAAATCGTGATTTAATGGTTTCAAATTTTCATATTTCATAGATTCTATACTAGACACACACGCAGGTCGTACAGACGAAACAACTTATTATTAAAATAAAATAATACCTATATTAAAAGCGTATTAAAAATAGACTATAAATACTTATAGTTAATAATATAACTTATCAAAAATTAGTCGTGCATACACACAGAAGCCTAATATTCTAAAATTGACTCTATAACGACCTTAAATAGTCAGTATCAAATTGTTTACTAATTAACAGTCATCGGAGGGCACCGCACAGTTTACGAGATTAGGACGCACAAACATGGCGCCGGGGACCGTAAACGTAGCTATCTACTATAAAAAATATATCTACGTCTATATTCATCTATATTCTAGGGCAATGGTTTTCAAACTGTTTAAGCGACTTTTTTATTTCAGTCAGTCATTAAAATAGCTTTTCAGTCAAAGTTACAAGATCAAACAGCTTTTGTTTTAACTTCTGTTAATTTGTTAACAATCAAATTCATCGATATTTTTGTGTTAAAGTGACTACCTATCTATTCACCTGGTTTATACAGGCAAATATATACCTGTAGCTGTAATCATTTTACTTAAAATCGTCACTTAGTTAATTTTCGCTCTACGGGGATGATATGAAAAATCAATACCTTATGATGGATGGAATATAATATATGTATGTTCATATATCCAATCTTCAAATATCCGATCCGAAATTTTATGTGTTTTAATAGGGACCGTAAGAAAATATAATTTTTACTTTGAATAATGCAAAATGAACATCATGATCATTAAGCACCAAAGAGCCTTGCACCACATCTAATATGTAGGTAGCATATTTATATAAGTTCTAGTCATTTCTGGTCCAAACATCACGAATACGTTTTCTACCTAAATCCTGTGCACCAGATCTTTATCCCATTAACTTCTAGTAACGACATGAAAAAGGTCTACTTTGTTAACACACACGACCCTTTTGTTCCTAAACCTGCTCCACATCACCTCTCTGTTACACCTCTGTCGGCCCTCCTCTCCGACTATTGCATGGACATAAAATTATGTACCATAAATACCTTGGAGTTCTGTAAAAAACGCGCCAACCTCACCACCAGCGGTTCTCAAAATACGATATTTGTTTTCATAACCCTCTACCACCAATTCGCTTACTTTATCATAATCATCATAATCATATTAATTTATTGCAACATGCTTACATACAATGAGATCTTAAAGTATATACCTACAATATAAATTCTGTGCATGAACGCTCTTAGGGCGTATCAATATTTACAATTTATTCCATAAATTCTAATAAATTTAATTGTTAATTATATAAATTAATCTACTTAAAATTATGTCAATTATTTAAATAAATTATTCCAATTACATAATTGGTGTCAACACATAGGTATTATTAATTTAGAGGCTTAGAATTTTAAAAACATATTATTTTAATTTAATTTAATAATGGCTAGTCAATTAATTATTATTCAGTCAATTGAAATATTCCCGCAGAGAGTAGTAGCATTTAGTTATAAGATGTGTTTTTAATTTATTTATAAATGTATGTTATGTTATTCGCTTAATTTACTTGAGCTGGTGGAGGATGTTCTAGTCCTCGTCAGTGAGGAGAGACCCGTGCTTAGTAGTGGGCCATTAATGGGTTAAAGCTACAGGCATATTTAATGAAAAATGAAACACGTATAGTAAAAACGTATAGTATGAAACACGTAGTAGGCCTACTCTTTCTATCGACATTTTAAGACTATGTAGGTACATTCAACTGTAAATATCAAAAATATTGTATCTTAACCTATTATTTCTTTTCGTTTTACAATTAAAGAAGATGAACCGATTTCGTTCATCGCCATCAATAATATACAAACGATAATCAATCTACTCTAAAATATCTACAACTCTCCTAAATTCACAAAAAATAATATCAAACATTTCAATACTGCTTCAGCATTTGCAAATGAATCACGCCTGACTTACCGTGGTGCGATACCGTGGGGATCATTCGTAGGTATTTGTACCTATAGGTAGGTATGAGTGTAGCCAGGTTAGGGGATGTCGGGGTACCAGGGCACGCATGCGCACACCGCCCACGCCTTGAGGGGCTTGGGGACTGTAATCGGCAGTCCTGTTTAACTCGAACCAGTTAACCAGTTCGGTAACATTCACAGTATAACCGAAAGGCAATTAACTTGATTAAAATTTTAGTTTTTTACGAGGAGAACTAGTAAAAATGAGTAAGTTATCGTAAGTCATAAGTAAGTTCTAATGTTGGTTATGGAACGGTAATGGTATTAAGAAGGCACTAGGTCTCGTTATGAAGCGCTCATAGCCCGGCGGCTTGCGTCGATCTCAAGTGATCGACAAAGTTAAGCAACAGCGGGCGCGGTCGGTAGTTGGATGGGTGACCGCTAGTGGCAAAAATTTCTTGAGCGCTTCCGTGCTTCGGAGGGCACGTAAAGCCGTCGGTCCCGGTTGTTATCATTTGGTAGCAGTCGTTAAGCCATGTCGGATACCTTCGGGCAGCTTAAAAATTTCCGACACTTGGGTTGGCCACTAACCCCTGCGGATTGGTGCCGCACTGGAGCAGCGTGGTGGAGTATGTTCTAGGCCTCCTCAGGTATGAGGAGAGACCCGTGCTCAGTAGTGGGCCATTAATGGGTTGAAGCCAGGTCTTGTTATTCAACGCGTACCATATTTAGCAATCATTTAGAGACGTTTATGAATATTAATTTAAATTAGAAATGTTAGTAATGAAGTCTTCAAGACTGAATAGGCTTTCACTAAGTTGTCTATCCAAGATCATAGCCGTCATCTACACTTACCGTCAGGTAATATTTTATGTAAAAAACAAAAGTATTGAGCATAAAAAAGCCGAAGAACAAAATCTCCGGGTACCTTTTTAAAAAAGATCAATAATTGTCACAAATTGTACAGTATGTCTCTGGAATGATAACGACAAATGCAAGATCACATATTCTCGTCATCACCATGTAAGTAGCTAACTGGTAGAGAATGTATTAAGAAATAAATTACGAAACAAACAATAAAGAATCCTACTAATATCATAAATGCGAAAGTTTGTGAGGATGTATGGATGTTTGTTACCCTTTCACGCAAAAACTATTGAATGGATTTTGATGAAACTTTAGCTAACTATATTATTATAGCTTACACATCAGAATAACATATACATATAGGTTATTTTATAAAGATATAGTGTGAATTATCCAATTTATTTAACTAAATAAGTTTCCGGAAGCGAGGTGAGGGCGGGTTACTAGTAAATATTTAAATAAGACAGTAATCGCGTGGACAACAAGTTTATCTGGGTAATAAAACTATCGAGGACGATGGTATATGAATTCATAATTGCCTATTCACAAATACCTATTATGTAATAAAGGTAAAAATTGCTATTAGTACAAAAGCGCAAAAAGAAATAGGTAGGTATCTATCTACAAGTACAGAAAGCGTACAGGTTCGAAAGTCGGTACCAAGTACTACTTCGGTACTACGGTACTACGGTAGGTACCTAAAGAACAGTGATAAAATAGTTTCAGGTATGGATTCCTACCTAGGTAGGAAGTGTAACTTACAAATTAAAAAACCTAAAATGTTTATGTTACGCAGGCACCCTACCTACTTCAGGTGAATCGAGGGTGATCGAGGACTCGTTAGTAGACATGAATATGAATGAAGATGAAAAAGCATTGGAAAACCAATCAACATTAGCGAATATGGAACAAAGCAATAACTTAATGCAATGCTTCATGGCTATTCTTATCTTTAGATCAAATATCCTTAGTTAGTTACCTTGGTTAGTCTTAGTCATCACGAGAGTTATATGATATACTTAGGTAATTCCCTCATCACCTTTCTACCATCGAACAAGCCGATGCACGGCTAATATCCATCCTTTGGTCGTGAACGTCTCTCCGGTACGAACGACGCGCTGTGCTTCGTTTTTAATCATGCGTATCGCGAAGGACTGGAATAACTTGCTTGCGTCGGTGTTTCCATTCGATTTTATAATGGTGAATAGGTAATTTCTAAGTTAACGCGCCTTACCATCTAAGGGGCACGTTGTCAGTTAACATTAGTTAAATCGTAGTAAAATGTTAATTTATGGATATGTACGAGATATTAAAAAAAATCACAATATCTTATCATGAGCGGGCATAAGCCATAGTCCAACCACGAGGTCCAATTGAGGAATTGAGAAAACGTAGGTAGGTTACATTTACTTAGTAGACCTTTGCTTATGTGAGTACGTTAAGTTTAAAAACAATTTGTAGCAATCATTTCATTTGTTAAATTAAAGACGATTAAGTAGATACATAATTATTAATATACTTATTTGCTTAGAATAATGACATATAGAATGACAGTCTTCATACAAGCGCTCTGTCTAAAGTGAAGCACTAATTTTCTTTTTTCTTTTTTTTTATACGTGTGTAATGGTTGCCAGGGGAAGTGCAGTTTCCCGACAGTGGGGAATGATTCGGCCGCTGATAAGAATTTGTTTTTAGCAATAATACCTGCCTAAGTAGCTATGTGTGATAAAGCATGGGTATGGTTATGTAAAATTGTTAGATTACGAGAATGTTTATTTAAATATGAAACGAATACAAGAAAATATTAACACCAATTATTTTTTACTATTTATTTTTTTACATAATCTTTTACGTAGGTATATGAACATAAGCATGAACACAGGAACTTAGTATATTTTAATAACAGCATTGAGTAAAAAAGTTTTGTTCCAATATTAAATATTCTGTGGAAAAACATAAAACAATGGGCTTTGTTGATTTACTACTCTATGGACTATATTATATCTGTGAACTATTGTATCTGTGAAAACAACAATAAAATTAAGATGAAAATGACATTGACAATAGGCATGATATAATAATAATAACTAATAATAATAATTAAAATAATAATGAATAACAACTTCAATAATTATACCTTAACAGGGACAGCATTTTCACGCAATCTACACGATCCACCCTGTGTAATGTACTTATCTTCATTATTAAAATGTTTTGAACATATTCGTGTATTTTTGGTTGGCTTCCAATATACTTCTCCACGACTAAGCCTTATATCACTCGTCACTCAAAATGGGAAAATTTATTTTCACAATTGGGCAACACTGAGTATTGAAACAAAACGTTTTTATTTAAACCTAATTATATACAAGATATTATGAAATATTGAAAGATTACCTGTGAAAAGTGATGTTATTACACTTCTTTTGTTTTTCAAATGTGTTGTGACAAAATTTAACCGCACAAATCGACATAATTATTTTTTTTCCGCGAGATGCGTTTGCCGCGCATTGTTAATGAACACTACGGAGCTGGCCGGCGTTTGGTGACATAAACTACTCACATTTAAGGTTGTCAAAGTAGCCGCGCGGACTTCGTTTCTATATGTTATTATTCTAAGCTTATTTGTTAATTTTAATTTTTAATTCCTCTTCATTAATTTTGTTTGGCAAAGTTCCAATTTCGAAATGAATCGAACAGAATTTTGCTCAATACCTGTTAATTACTGACACGAAGGAATTATTTTTTATTGACGTTAACACTGGTTCGAAAAAAAATTTTACCCTGTAACTACTTTTAAATCTTTGCAGCTCAATTTTATCACGTTTTAAACATCTCCATTCTAGATTCTTATCGTACCTACTTATCCTAGCAGAGTCCGGCACATCTGTTGGTATACGAGTTACGAGTCAACTTCCTTCCTTAAAACACTTAATTTTTTGCACATCCCTTACCTCGTTAGATATAGAGTCGAAAGTACTTTTGAAGTTCTAATCAGAACATCTGCCAAAGTCGTCTCACAGATAACTGAGACTTTATCTGTGGTTCGCGCTAATGACGTTCGGCGCGAACGTTTGGCGCCGATTTTTTTTAGTTTTTTTATTTCATTTTAATGACAAGGAACCTCACACGATGACGTAACAATTAGTTTCTCGCGCAAATTTTTCGCTATTTAACGGATTTACGTGGTGCCAAAAAATAAATGTTATTAACTGAGAGATATAATATGTTAACATATAATAAAATAACATAAGTGTTCTGTACCCACCATCAGGTTGAATTTGGGTGGTAAAGCCCAGTCGCCTCTGTAAATGTGTAAATATTTATTTATTTATAAAAACTATATTGACCACAATATAAAAATATTATAGTACCTACCTACAAATATTGCATTCTCTACCAGCTAACCATTAGAACAAACCGAAATACACGAAGAGCGGTATAAAAGTAAATATTTTTTTTTATAATAGGTACTTATAATATAATATTTTCTTTAATATTTATAGAATAACCTAAGTACTTATTTAATATTAATATTTTTAATGCAATAGGTAATTAGTAGAGAATAAAATAATATTAGATTCTCTTTTTGTTCTCAAAATATAATCAAATACCTAAGTACGTAAGTTTAATCAGTTGACATTGCAAGTGCCAGCCAACATAATTTATAACCCGGCGAATGCCACATCAAGAACAGTAATTAATTGAATTTACAATGGGTCGTAAATTACCCATGTCTTATTTTATGTTTGTTTACAAATGGGGCTTTAATTATTACATAGTACCTACATACTTGTATTATTTAAAGAATATTAGATATTCTTCTCTTGTTGGTACCTAATCTAAATAAGCGGTGTTTTCTATTATAGGTAGGTACACTTTTAGGCATAACACCTGCCCTTAATTTTAATTTGATTATTTCACTTAAGTAAAAGTTCGATTTTAAAGACAAAAGTAACCGAGAAGGTAGATGTACCTACCTATTCTGTATTAAGTTGGAATAATCATAATAATTTATTCATTTAAGTAGGTATATACATATATAGATAGATGTAACAATTATACAATAACCTACACCTTAATATTTAATCAAGCTAGTACAGTTAACTTGTTATCCACGTAGGTACAAACGTAAACAGTTAGGTACATAGCACCTGAACAATTATCTCCAATCGTCGATGTACTTTAACAGTTTTAAACGTTACACTGACCATCTTATGTGGTAAGATAAGAAACACACGCGTATAAAAAAAAACAACACGATATCCAACTGAAACCGAGTCGTTCAAAAATAAACTACCTAAAACACCAAAGATTAACATGACTAGATTAAAAAATAAGGCCAGAAAAGAGGCAGCGGATCAAAACCATAAATCATGCTCATTATATTCGAACAGGATTATTTTTTACCGAAGAAAATGTTCAAAAAAGCATCAAAAGGCTATAAGGGGGGCGCCATTTTGTGAGGGTAGAGTCAATTAGGGCGGGAAAATGGTAAGCTTTCGACCAATGAACGATGAAGGTTTGAAAAGGCGTTCTAAAATCCCGCCAATCGCATAGAAGGTTGGTCCACTCATGCGCTTTGGCGTCGATCCATAGAATTATAGATATAATACGGCAGTATGGGCTCGGTCTCTGCCGTGGAAGGATGTGCGTGTCGCTCCACGAACATTTTTATTGTTAATATGTCGAAGTGCCTCAGGACAGAATTTAGTGTTATTTTGTTCATTACTTTTTAAATCGAAAGTGCATCGTGATACGAACATTAGTTTAATAGTTAATTCAATATAAAGTTTAACCCTTTGGCTGCGTTATTGCTAAAATTTACATACTAGTAAATATTGATTAGGTAAAAATCGGAATTAAACAAGACTAACGTTAATGAAACACGGTGTTGAAGGCTTTATAACAGATATCTAGTAAGTTAGGCGTATCTTCCGCTTGTGACACAAGCTCTGGTCGGTGATCCTCGGTTCCCCTCATCATCAGGGATGGTTATGGCCAACGGTGGTGGTGGCGGGCTCGTGCAGTCCCCACCCGACATGCTGCATCACCACAACATCATGGACACCTCCTCTCACGTCGAGATGATGCCCAGTGAGTATCTTACATTGTGAGATGGTGTAGTTTAAGTAAGTGGTCATAAAAGAACAAAAGATGACAGTTCAGTAATTCCTTCGTTAAGATTATTGTAAGATAGATTATTATTGGTATCTAATAAAAAATTAGTAAAAACAGAACAAAATATGATTCAAGAAAAATAAGGTAGTAACAGCTTTTTGATAAAATGTGACTTATATTGGGTTTCAAGATGATTTTCCATAGATATCTATTAAATAGGTTATATTGATAAAGCTAACAAGAGTAATTAGGTATAAGGAGAAAAAAAATTACCTAGAATTTCATCCTTGATGTGTGCTGCTCATTAACTAGAAATGTCATGTAATTTACTAGTAGGTATAGGTATACCTATACTTATACCATTAGTTAATGAAGAAACGTACCTACCTAACTCAGATAATTGGGATAAAATAAACTAAAATAATATCTCACTAACTAATAATAAACAGATATTAGAAATTAGAAATTTAACTTATGTTTAGTAGGTACCTATATTTATTTAATATTTTAATGTAGATAGGTACCTGTACATCTTATATGCACAAAAAATTCTCTTTTATGCCACACCCAAAATAGGTAAGTACTAAAATTACAGTGGTTTTCAATCATTTTATATATCATAGCTGGTAACGCCTACCAATTCAATAGCATTAAGTTTCTACTAATAACAGCACATTTTATTCTCAAAAACTATTTTCTTAAAAACCGTACTTTTAGGGAATCAAGAATGCCCGATAAAAATTAAGGACTTTATAAGGTACCTCCCTTAGTTTAAAAATTTCTCTGAGTTACCATTAAAATCATAAAAAACAAGTTAACAACCTTCTATAGAGGGTGAAGCACGACAGGCAATACTTCAGACAAGTCTTCAAATATAGTTTAGGGATTTTAGAAAAAAGAACTACTCTCACATTATCATTCCCTCCTCTGCGACGATTCCCTGTGTCGTAGGTAACATATTATATAAGTACAAACATTTATCTCTAACCCACGACCCGCGAACAAACATTCAGGCCCCAATGGGAATCAATCCGGGACCTCACTCGGGAGGCACCACTACCACTATTATTAAGTGGGATACAGGGTCGTTAATTAAGAATACATTTTATCTTAAAAAGGACTGGCGCACTGTTTTGGGTAGATCCTGAAATCCATGATTTAAACCAATTAACAAGTTAAAATACGTGATCAGCATTTTCTATGTTTGATGATTGACTGATTCTCATTCGCGTTAAAGCACATTCAAAACAGTAATACATATAAGATTAACTCTATATACATATGTCATGAAAATTTTACATGTCATGCAAAGGATTACTGAATAAATTATTTTTAATCAAAAAAACCGAGCAAATTCACGATTTCTTTGTATTCAAATATGAATAAAAAAAATTAAAATATGTCAGATGTCGCAAAATGTTTTTGTCTGCAGTTGCTCAGACGTGATTAAATTACAATAATCTATCGATCTAGACGTTTGTTAATCAAATTGTGAAAATCCATCCAATCTTGTATAAACTTAACCAATAAGCGTAATGCGAGGGGCCGCCTGATTGATTTACAAACGGGGGTCGGAACTACCCCGCATTATTTCTGCTAATGCAAGCGCAACCGAGCATTCGAGGGTTACGATTTATGGGTCTTTTTCGGTTCTGCTAAATGTGTATGAATAAGAAATGAAAATAAGTGTCTTAAATAAACGTAGACGTAATAATATGTCAGGTGAATTAATATGAAAAGCACTGTACAAAATAGTAGGTGTAATGATGTATAAATATTACTTTGTTACATGTAAATTAACTGTAAAAATGTAGCTACCTATGGTTAAACTTAAAACCTACCTAGTAGTCTATTCAATGAAAAGATAGTAAATTAATCAAAAGACGTTTTAAAGAATTAAATTCCGTTAACTTATCCTTTGAGTACTGGAAGAGTTAATCCTTTTCAAAAAAATATGTTTATGTTGGACAATTAGGTAGGTATTCATCGTTATTTATATAAAACACCAAAACCTCAACCAAATCACAGAATCGTCATGCAGAATTTTATTACCCATCCTTGGCAAGATCAGATTTATTTCTCAGGACATACATACATAAGTTACCTACTAAGGTTATTTCTACGTGATACCTACTTGCAGATAGACAAAAAATTATGTGTATCGGTGATAAAGCCTTCCTTCAGTAGCATTTTCAGAAAATATGTTTACTTTTTTGCGTAAGATAAATTTGACAACCCCAGTGATGTTGAGTAATGTAATGCCATGAAATTAATGCAGGTATAAATTTGGCGTTGTATTAATTTTATTATTTTACTAATACCTATTATTTTTCTGGAAAGGTTATATTTTATACATGTCTTAAGAAAACATTAAACTTTATCTCTCTCTTTGTTTCGTTGTTGCAAAAGTTGTTTTAATTAAAATTTTCCTTCTAAAATGTACAGGTCACCAAATTTTGTGTATGTCAAATAATTCTATAAAGATTCAGTTTTTCCGAAACGGAACCAAATAAAAATTTCCTTGTCTTCATTGCGCAGTATCGAAGCAATTTCCCCTATTCTGCTACTTAGTAAAACCAACAGGGTATGCGTAGCCTGGCCATCCATGGTATTTGCGAAGCCGTTAGTCTGCAGCGCAATAAACTCGCTACAGTAAACAGAATGGTTGGAGGCATGTTTGCTGAACGTGTTTGGGCCCGCAGGTGATTGGATACCTTCGCCAATCCTGGAGCTTACACTGACTTCACTGTGGAGTACCTATAGGCAGTCTATGACAGCTATTTTTAGACTTGAAGAGTAAACTTTTTAAGAACAACGCACGCGCGTATAGGAGCATCAGATTTTGCATACTTTTATTACGGATTTAAGCGATATTTCATATGTAGATATATGCCATTAGCGCTACCAGCCACATATGCTGTGACCGATACAAGAGTAAGATCGGGACTAGGATAGTTAGTCCAGTCGCAGAGGACGTTGTTAAGAATGTTAGTTGGTTAATTCGTTAGTAGTAGTAGGTACGTCTAAGGACTTGGGCAGGGACATGACACTTACATGAGTGCCACGAAGCAACGCTCAAAGCGTTTTCGCCCAGAATCGCAAGCGTCAGCTACTTAGTACCTTGCTTGAGTCTGTCTGGCCTGTCCTTACCTACTCAAATACTGTCTGTACCCTGTCTGTGCTTGAGTCTGGTGGTTATCTATGGAGTCACGGATGCCTCGTGATACTTTTGGTGATATGGCTACTAAAGTTCAGGCTATGGTATGGTATGGACTTGCCATGAGGCTCGGCTATCTACTTAAAAAGCTGAGTAGGATTTCTCTTTGACAAATAGTAATCAGTCCATGTCAGAGGCCATACAGTTCAAAAAACCAGTCAATTTATTTAAATACGGTCGAACTTCTACCACTGGACATCTGACATAACTGAATATTTATTTGGTTGTGAAATGCTCTTTCCGTTTCATGTTCTCCTAATAGGACATTATCAACGAGCTTGATATTAATGGACGACACAAAGTCAGATTATGCATCGGGTGTATCTATTTTATTGTATTTACATATGAAATGAGCCATATGCCATTCAACATACTGTTGGTTTATTAGCCGAGGTAGCTCCGTGGTATATACCTTGGACTCTACTACGAGGGTCTGAGTACGAATCCTCCTAGCAATTCAGCGTGCTTATAAGAGTTTTATTTTATCACTAGTAAACCCGCCCACGATTCGCTTCGGGAAACCTGGTTAGTGGAACACTCGAAAATTGTTACACATGATTCTTTAACCTTACATAACTCTTTTTATTTATGAATCTGATCACTGTATTTTAAGTGAAGCTTATCACAATACTTTAAATTTGTGGATACCGCACCCAAATCGTTTAAGCCGTTTCTGGGATTAGCATAGGTAGGTTAGGTTAGTAGGGTAGGTTAGGTTAGTAGGTAGTTACAAAGGTACATACAAAAAGATAAAAATTCTAACAATAATTGTTTGGATTCTATTGCCCCATTTTCATAATGCTTATGTACTTATTAAATAATAATATCATTAAAAAAACATAATTATAATAGTAAAAAAATATACATGCATGATAAGAAACATACCTACCCGAACAATCCTGGGAATTTCAAGACCAAGACTGAAAAAGGCCAAAATGAAGGAATCCAAAACTAGCGCACGATTTAACCCGTAAACATTCCTTAATATTAGTAAATATTATGGTCCCGGACCACCGCGGGATGTTTTATGGGGGTGCGAACTCGGTAGCCACGGCTCGCACCTTCTCACTACGCGTTTGACCCGCCGACAAAACCTACAACGATCATTTTTCATATTTTTTGGACTACTCTTTATAATATTATGAGATCGAGTTTAGTTTATATTTTTGCCGTATTAGGGCGACGTAGACCGCAGACCAGGGTGTCGTAAGGGGCGACATAACACAGCCCCGCTTGGTGGTAGAATAATATTATTATTAAGTACCTAATTTATCATTACCACAACCCATAACTGTGCCGCTGGGCACGGTCCTTTCACAATGTGAGGGGTGCAAGTCCACAACACTGGCCAAGTGCAGATTGGCGGACTTCACACCTTTGAGAACATTTTAGAGAACTCGCCGGTGTGCAGGTTTCCTCACGTTTTCCTTAGCCGAAGCAAGTGATAATTAAATTCTAATATGCACATCATTTTTTAAAAATTAGAGGTGGTGGGTTTGAACCCGGGCCGCCCGGTTCGGGAGTCCAACGTTCAACCGCTTGGCTATCACTGCTGCTATCTCCCTTTTACCCGGGCAAAAACTCGGGAGAACTAGTGTCTCCCGGTGTAAGGGAGGACCTCGCTATTTCGTTCCGTAAAACAGGCTGTACCTACATCGCAGTAAGAAGGAACATGTTTTTTGTTATTATTTAAATGTTATAATAAAACCCACGCACGTGTCTGTCTGTGTGACGAGCGTATTATAATTATATTTACAACCACTTGTAACTCTGACCGCTGGCAACCGGATACGGCTCAACGTTTTTTCTAGGTTTTTTCACTGCCGCTTCATTTTGACCTCGTAGATGTTTGAAACTGAAGGAGACTCAGGGATGTGATATTTAATGTACGGATATCCGTTGAATATCCTTTTGATTGAGAAATCATAAATGAATTTTAAACATCGATCGGTCACAGATTTTTTTGATGTATAGATTAAATATGAACTGCTAAACAAGTTATCATCATCATCATCATCACAACCCATAACTGTCTCACTGCTGGGCACGGGTCTCCTCTCACAATGAGAGGGGTATAGGCCATAGTCCACCACGCTGGCCAAGTGTGGATTGGCGAACTTCACACACCTTTGAGAACATTATGGAGAACTCTCAGGTGTGCAGGTTTCCTCACGATGTTTTCCTTCACCGAAGCAAGTGATAATTAAATTTTAATACGCACATAATTTTTGAAAATTAGTGGTGCGTGCGGGTTTGAACCCGGTACCTCCGGTTCGGCAGTCCAACGTTCAACCACACGACTAACAAGTTATCTAATAACCTTAAATAAAGTTTGTGTCGAACAAGCTGGCCGTAAGGGGTGCGGTACTGTAACATGTGTTAGGAAGATACTTTATCTACGCAAACATGTACCGACTACGCTTCGGTAGTCGCGAATCATATCGACGCTAAACAACCGGACACACGCACCGTATGTTAGCTTAGTTATGTGTTTTGGATTTTGTATTAGACTTGTTTAAACATCCTGGGTTCGATTCCCGGGACATTTAATTTTTGAATGTTTTTAAGGCACTACCAATGAGTTATCGACTGAAAAATAAATGACGAAGCGTGTTAATATTTTGTATCCACATTAATATTTACCTTATTTCCTCCACTTTCTTTCCTGGCCGGCACCACTTTGTGAGTTTGTGACGCTTTTTATTGATTTAAGGCAGCAAACGAGCATGCAGCACCACCTTCCGCTGCCGCCCATGACAACTGTGACCGACACAGAACAAGACTCACATTGGGACTAGGATAAGTCCAGTTAACAGTTAAGTTTTGAGGACTGGCACAGGGACTGTTAGTGTCCAGTTTGTGCTTTTGTTTTACTGATACACCATACCATACTAACACACCATCAGGTACCCATTTACTCATTTCTGGACTACATACAAACATAAAAAGGATTGTGTGGTTTTATGAAACCACTTTTTTTCACATTATAGACATTTAACTAAAAATTTTTGGAATAATATTCTATTAAGGGTATAAAAACCGCTTTATCAATCTTAATTTTATACTTGGAAAATTGGAATAAAAATAGCATGGAGCACTGGCACAAATGAGTAATAGTCTATACCAGGGTTTCCCAACCTTTTTTTCGCCAAGCCCCCCCCAAACCAAAAATAATATTTTCATGCCCCCCTTACATGACTGTGCGCTACATAGGCGCCACCATATTGGCCTTGGCTGCTCTGACGAGCGCTTTTCACTTTATTCCTACTCCGCGGCCGACCGTCACGCGACATGCAACACACAGACGAAAAAGTTTGAGACGATGTAATAAAAGTTTCACTTTAACAAAACATTTTAGTATTCAATGACATTCTGTTAAACAGACAAGCGCAAAAACCCAACGATAAGATGAACATAAGTATGGTCATAATTATGACAGAATGGTAGGTGACCGCCACCCTCCAAGTGGCATTAGACTTAAGTAAAACCAGGAATTATCAATATTATGTTGTCAATTTATAATGTAAAAATAGTAAAGATAGTAATATAAATACGTTTACAGATGTACCTATAATATTGTAATATTGTAGAATTTATTTCTAATCTACGGTTCAGAAGTGACGTTGAAATGTAGAGTAGCCAATCCACAGATAAAATAAACACAGAAAAACATATATTCCGCTTTATCTAGACTACAAGTTTTATCTGTGATCCGACATTTATTATTATTCATTAAGATAATATCTAGACATCTCGGAGCAGGATTAGGAATTAATTTGTATAAAATTACATTAAAAATAGGCTAGAATTTTGTAACGCGCGTAATTTTAGTTAGATAAGAGTCGTGTTGTAATTTTATTGTGCTGCTTGGCGTGACGGCCCACTGTTGGGCCAGGCTCTGCCCACTGTCGATACCTTAACTTTCAATGTAAACGGCCAAGATAACGATGATAACTGGACGGTAAGTGGTTGTCACCGCCCACACATCAAAGACATCACCAATACGTTGTTAGCCAAGATACTGAAGAAAAGGTACTGACTGCAGCTGAAGCATGAAAAGTCGTTTAGTTAAGTCAACCAAGAGGGTGTATCTTCATACCAGTAATAATAAAAATGACTTAGCCCTATCACTAATCAGGGCTATATAAAATAAAAGTTCAATGATTAAAATTTCTTTTATACTTTATCCCAGATGAACAGCAAGTCCGTTACTACATTAATATACATAATATATAACAAAGTATACAAAATACAAACTAAGACAATAAATAATGATAATTTGTTAGAGAAGTTTTCTTACAGAAGTCGTTAAATTTAATAGGCTCGCTTACGAACCGTGTAGGTTTTAAGATGAGCCAACAAACAGGTTATTATCAAATACCGGTATTTAAGTTTGCAGTAACGCAACGTTTCAACGTATCCGAAAGTTCTGTACATGTGTAGGTACATACTCCATTTACCCAAGTTGCACATATATGATATAGTTACACAGTTACACTGTACACCTAGTTACTTGTTGTTGTGTAACAACACGAAAACTCGTTAACAGGTACAAACAAATAAATAATTCATTTAATTGGATATTCTCCACAATTATAGTATTATCTATGCATGCTAATAACGACTGGTGAACGCTCGTGAATGACTTGAAATCCCACACCCCTTATAGTCAAGGTAAGTTAGGTTATCTATTTACTCTTTAATGTAACCTAGAGTTAATTACATGGGTGGACTTAATGAATAATAGCATTGCTCGCCAGTCAACCCTGGGTGATATAATTTAAAAGTAGGTACCCTGGTTGCAGTTGGAACTGTATACAATTTCTAGTTATTTTCCGCGGCTTTTCCTCATATACAAGCACCCCCCTAAGTGTATATTTTACAATAACATTGTTATGTCAATGGAATAGGTGTTATTATTTCTAATTAAAAAAAAAGATTTAAAAAAAATCACCCAACCCTTAACTCCCTTTAACGACAATTTAAATTTCGCGGGAACGTCACCGAAGCTAGAACTTCCTTGTCACCCATCCATCTCCTGACCATCCTCGTGGCTTGAGTTGGACACACGCCATTCGGCTGCGAGCACTCCAAGGAGGATAATAATAACCTGACTTAATTAAAAAGATATCAGCACAGATTATAAAGGCAGCTGTCAAATTAAAATTTTAAGGATAATAAATTATTTTTTTGTCTGCGAAGTTACAGTTGAGACTACAATGAGTAATGGTGACCGAATCGTAAATTTATATTATTTCTGCTTATTTGTGATGTCAGTCGGCGTTGTTTATTTATATAGCCAAACTTTATAACATAATAAACGACATTTCTTACTTTATTTGCTATTAAATTATGCATCTACGGGTTTAATGGCCCTTGATATTCTGTAACTCCTTATTCTCTGTTAGCTAATATATTGTGTGCAGTAGTTACATACTTTTCCCTATTCTTCCCGTCGATGACAGTGCTTTTTCTTTCTGTAATAGTACGAGAACCATATTTATAATCTGCCTATGTGACATTTCAGGCTTTGTGTGTCAACCAATTCTGAAGCTTCCGACAAGGTTTATCGACTAATTGGATTAACTTCTTTGTTCGCTAAACTTACCGCTAAATTTTTATGTGTCTGACAAAAGTTTTGGTCCATGGGAAGTGTCTGACACATATGATACTATTTTATAATAATATAAAAGTAACTCTTATTTTTAGCTACCTTTCTTACCTGGTACCTGCCCAGGTGTCACGATTTGAGCTTCCACAAGTAGGACGGTATTCAAAGAACATGAGATGCTACTCAGAGCCCAAGGTTTCATCTATGTAAAAATAAATTATATTCCGTAAGTATGTCAGATCGCTCTGGGATCTTGGACTATTCTGTTTACAATGACGAATATGTAATCGCTCGCAAGATATGCAAAATGAAATATTCTTTGATCCCCGCCAAAAACTGACACTGGGCAGATGAGGAGCGAATAATCGTAGCGAAAAAACACGAATAGGCCGTTTACATACTCGTACCTCGCAATCTCGACGAGTATCTAAACGTGACGTTACAGTTTTATAATATGTATGTAGTTGGTTTATTATCTAAAGTTATGCCTAACAGTAACCATAACTCATTTAAGTTAGTGTTAGTCTAGAGTTCGTCCTGGATAGAAATTGGCTAAGATTTACGAGCGAAAGCGTATAACTTAACACGAAATATAAATGTGTTTAGCATATATTTGCATGCGTCGAATTTTAATTAAGCGCTTGGTAAACGATCTTTGCGTTTTTATAATTATTTTTAACAGAATATGAAGTCATCCTTTAGCTTTGTATAGTTTGATTTTACTCTTGACTAAATAGTTAATAAAATTAGGTAAGTAATTCATGTCTATGCTGCAGATCTTTTTGCAACATTCAAATCAATTAGAGTTAACTAATTGCTTAAAAAGTATGCATTCTAAATTTAAATAGCTGTCAATGACAAATCGAATTCAGAATGAATATTCGAATCATTCATTACTTACTAATAGCTCAGAGTGGGCATACATCTCCTCTAAATCCACTAATTGGTCAGCTCTTTGGCGCCAACACGGAAGTCCTAATGAGGAGTTAAAGGGATCAAAGGGCCGCGCTTACTGCCCACGCGTTCAAAAATGTAACGCATTAAAAAATGTCACTTGGAAAACCCGCCAAGACTTTACTCGGGTACTGAATCCTTTTGAGTCGAATACTAAACATTTTATTTGGTATATATTTAAAGCTGGGACTAATTTGTCGTTTAAAACGGCGCATGAATATATTCTTATGTTATTCTTGTGCTGCTTGTGAAAATTGTCAACATGGTTAGATCTTTGCAAATAATAGTTCTAAAAGTATTTTCTGTCTACCTTAATGTTTTTGTAGCATGTATTTATTTATGTTCAAGGAGTTTCTTTAGTTAATCAAACACTTATCCGATTTATCGTTCCCAAATGATATACGTTAGTAAACTAAACTTTATTGATGTCTTAATGATTAAAACAAAAAAAAAACGTTCTGAATAACAAACCTATCTTCGCATTTGAAGTTAGGCTTTGCATAAAATTAAAAATAGTTACCTACTATCCAAGGATAATTAGTGCTTTCAAACACTTATTTACCTATTTATAAACGTAACATACATAAATTTTATACCTAGGTAGGTATATTTTAATAATTGCAAAAAATAAATCAGAAAACTTAAACACAGTTTCTAATAACAAAAAGGTGTTGCAACAAAAAAATGCATAGAAACATTGCCTACATCAAAGATTACACGTCAACGCACGACTCCATACTTGTATTGTACGACGTAGGTAACTTACACATTTTATAGGTCCAGCTGATACTTAAAGCTTAACATTTACAAAAAGTATCCGAACGAAAGGCTTCAATCTACGACTGAAAGTAAACCAGTAATACTTAATATAAAACCTTTCCCTTATCGGATGCGTAAATTCTGTCAATTACCACGCTGAACGCCGAGGATTTTCGCTTTGGAAAAGAATAAAATTAAAAAAAAGCGGCCCGCCTCGCTACCACTGGCGCCGGCCACAGATAACGCCAGATTTTTTCGAACATTTCTTTTGTCTTTTTTTTCTTCTGCGGACGTTATAGGTCTTTTATGGGGGACACTCGATAACGACGAGATTAGTTTTTTCAACCCGAATTCGTTCGTTTAATCTAAGGATTTGAATTCGTATAATCTGTGAGCTTAATGAGTGACTTTTGCATTTGCAATGTAAAAATACATTAAATTAGAAATACGATTCACAATATCTGTGCTCTGTTTTCGAATTGATTGGCACTTTGCACCATTACGCGCGCTTTTTAAATGACACACCGTGACATAACAAAATTGACGTTGTTATCCCAAAAATATATCAAAATCTCTTTTGACCAGTCAATCATAATTTGCCACAAACAACGCCCATTTTGACAGCTGTCAAATCAAATTGAAAACATCTTCATAGGCCGCCTTTTTGGACGTCTGTTTTGACAATAGATATTTTTTTGGAATCCGTCGAGCGCAAAATTCTTGTGGCGAGGTGACGAAGACGCAAAATATTTGCTATTATCTCAGCGACGAGTTGATAAGCATGGCGCCGAAATGTACCTGCCAAGTCAATCATGTCTTTTGTTTTGCTTAGCCTTGTGTTCAAATTTATTTTCCGCCTTTAAATGTTTGTAAGCACTTTCGCATTGGTGGATAAATTGTTGTCTATATTTTTCTCGAGTTCAATAGATTGTTTTGAGATTCTATTTGTTGTCGGAGATTTTTTTACATAAAAAATCTGTTTAATTTCAAGTAGGTAGGTATATAAACTTGAGGTATGAGCATGGTAAATTTCTACTACCTACCGTAAATATTAGGTATTTTTAAAAACATTTTGTTAAGAAAAATGTACCAATTATCTTTATCTAAATTATAGCAGAGTTAGATATAAGCGGTTTAAATTATTCCTCTATGTAAAAGTATCAGAATAATTTTACGATTTACCTCCATACGTCTGGTAGTACAATTGGACGTCTCGAGCGGTACGGGTCGCCAAGACCAAGATTTAAGAGATCACAACCGTGTAACTGGTACACAGTTTTTTGTTTCAAACGAAAATGAGCGTCAAATGCGTAAAAACAATAGGCCGGCGACAATTTTGACCCGATATCTGTCATTCAAATGTACTCAAAAATGAGCTTTATCTATTACAAAGAAGGTTACTTTCCGATTGGTCGGTATTAAATAAAACAGGCGCCAGCGTTTGTCGCCAACGCGTTGATATCCGGTGTGAGAAAAAAAGGAATAAGTCAGGTTTTTAGGCCCGGTAGGTCAGTGACCATGGTTGAAATATGGCGTCTACGTACTATCCTAATGATTTATAGAGCATTTGTAGTTTAGCTGACGTTTCGGTTCCAAAGATTTTTTTGCTTTCGGAAGTTACCTAGCGTTTTTGTTATTACCATATGCTTGGGTGTGTCTCAAGGAGGTACTTGTGGTCTCTCACCCTTTTTTATGTTTTGAATAACAATTTAGCGTTACGGCCAAGATATTACATTATACTTTACTGGTTTCGAACTCAATTCGGAGTACAAGTACCTAATAAGACGGAAAACAGCTTCTTTCCTGACCGCCATGGCATTGGCTATTTGGTGCTACATTTCCATTTATTAGGGATATATGCAGTGATAGCACAGCGGTTTAAACGTTGGCCTTCCTAACAGTTAGGCCTGGGTTGAAATCCTGCATGCACCTCTAAATTTTAAGAACGTGCGTATTAGATATTATTATCACTGGCAGCGGTGACGGAAAACCTACACACCTGAGATTTCTCCATATTGCTGTCAAAGTTGCGAAGTCTGCCAATCTGTTCTTGGCCAGTCTGGTGGTCTTTAAAGTACTCCTCACAGTGTAAACGGATTTTGGAGCCCATCAGTGGGACATTTATAATAAATAAATAAATGAGTAAACGTTAACACACTCATACCCCGCACTAGTATTCCCTGTGTCGCGGGTGGCATAGACCACACAAATTACACATGAATAACACCCATGACCCGAGAGCAAACATTTATCTGTCATATAAACATCTGCCCCGGCCGGGAATCGAACCCGAGACTCTTTGCTTCCCAGGCAGGGCCACTACCAATTAGACTACGGCATGGGTGCCGCCAGCATTGACATATTTTCAGGGATCTGCATCCATACAATAGCAATATGTAATGTTTTTCTATGTACTTTATTGCGGAATTGCACCCACTGCGGAATTGCACCCACTGCGGAATTGCACCCACTGCGGAATTGCACCCACTGCGGAATTGCACTGGTGCAATTGCACCCCCTTTGCATCCGCTGCCAGCGCCCATGGGCTACGGTATAATTTATGGGTTACGATGATGATGACGACTTATTAAGTTATTACAGAAGACGAAGCTTTAACTGCCAAGTCACCTGATCCAACGTTGATCCAAATACCAATATTTATTCGCCGTGTCTATCTTGTGGAGGTATACACCTATTTCGTCTCATACAGCGTGAAGTTCTATCAAATAGTTTAAATGGGATCGGCTGTCTGTTTGTAGTTGACGCTGGGGTTATATAAACAATCATATGTACGTGCAGCTCAGATCGTAGTGACCGCGGGCGAGTCCGGGGTTCCAGTGTTGTTCAGCATTTATGGCAGACGTTTCTGGTCTGGTAGTGGTTTATTTATGATATCTTTGTGTACTATGTCTACAGAGGATCCTAATACGAAAGTATCTTAATGTGTGCCTTCAAAGAAGGGTATTAGGATTGCGGTTGACAATTTTAGGAGTAATGCGTACCCGAAGGTGTCAACTAACAATAGTTGGAGAGCATTCTATTTATATTATTATCATTATATTAATACGTGAAGCAAAAACTTTGTAGGTACCCCTTTTTACGAAAATTGCGCGGACGGAGAAGTATGAAATTTGACACACCTATAGTTATATAGAGAAGGACTGTAGAGTGCTAATATTTTTTTAAAATAATCCATATAGGTACTAGCCATAATACCATCATCATCACCGATGCTCTGCGACCGAGAAATTAAGAGGAAAGAACAAAAACAAAATGTGTGCAATTTACACGTGCTAGAAGTGAATCCTTAAAAAAAAAGAATACTGTCAGTCCAAATATTGATGTTTTGCTTTGCTTACGTAAGCCGCCATTTTGCCATTGCTTCCTATCTCATTTTCTCCCACGTTAAAATGTGTATGACGTTAACTTTGACGTTTTATTTCATTTGCGCGTCATTTCCGTTTCATCGAATTCCAAATCACAACGATACTATAGAAGTTTTCACTTCAAAAAGAGATCATCCGTTTCTATGTCGAAAACAAAAACTTTTTATTTTTACCAATCAGTTAATTTTCGTAGTCGCAAAAGCGGCTCAAATCACTATGAAATCAGAACCCTTTTAAAGTTTATTGTGGGCGTAGGCCTGGTAATAAACAGAAGGCCTACCATTTTATAATCTCCTAGCTGGCCGGTTACCATTTTTGTTTTTTTTCCTAAGCATCGTTCACAATGTCATAAAGCTCTCACAGTAGCGCGGAGATGTCGGGGCTTTTTTAACTTTTTTTTAAGTTAGGTTTGTTTTACAGTCAGAGAATTTGGGATATGAACAATGAGTTTGTGTAATAATATGTGTAGGTTAGGTATGGAGTTAATATAAATTCGTTTCTAATTACCCGCTTCGAGAAACTTATTCCTTACTAGCGACCCGCCCTCGCTTCGCTTCGGGAAACTTATTAGTTTCATGGTTCTTTAAGAGATGGCGCTAGGCGTTCTTATTCTTTAAGTTAGGAAGGTTCACCCTAGATGGCGCTGTGCTTAAAATCCGAAGAAATCCCATACAAACTTTCAACCTTTATTTCAACCTCTTCATCCCTTTTTGTCGCAATAAAAGGTAGCCTATGTCCTTTCTCAGGGTCTAAAGATTGTCTGTGTCAAATTTCATCAAAATCGGTTGAGAGGTTTAAGCGGGAAAGCGACACAGACAGACAGACAGACAGACAGACAGACAGACAGACAGACAGACAGAGTTACTTTCGCATTTATAATATTAGTAGGGATTCTTCTCTTCAATTTATTAAATAGCAACAGGATCCAAAATTTAACTAAAGTTAAGAAAGGATCCACGGGGTTCTTTAATTTGACGTAGCTTTTCTATATAAACATAATTGAAATAAACAAATTTTAAATGTACCCAAGCTTGCTTTAATACCAAAGAAATAATAATTGAAATGCATAATGCATTAAATATCAAAAAAATTCACAGTAGGAACCTAGGTAATTATTTGATCATGATTTATCAATTAAGAGTGTGAGGTAGGTAAATAACTTAGGTACCTAAATGAAAGTAATTAGGACAAGATATTTAAAATCAGTTTGGATATGATAACTAAATAAACTATAGTTATAGTTAGTTAATTAGTAGTATATTAAACTGTAGTTTAAGGTGTACATGAAAATTTAAATAAATAAATTAATATTGAGTATAGGTAAGTAACAAGTTAAAGGATTGCCAATATAAGAACGGGGGCTTTTTTTAATTTTATTCAAGGTACACTCTAAGGCATTTAAATTTTCTCGTCTTTTGTCATCCTGTATAATCACTACAATCTGAAGAAGACTCCATTTGAAAAGATATTGATGATTCTGTGAAAGTTACAGAGGGAGTATAAGATGTATCACTATCTGATTGTTCTATTTTTTAACAATTTTACTCAAATAATGTTTAATTAAGTTTTTCCAAAACAACTCATTTATTCTCAAAATAAGTTAGCTTTTCTCAAACAAGTTGGCTTTTCTCAAAATGAGTAAACTTTTCCAAAACGAATAGGCTCATCGAACGTCACTCAATTAAATGTCTCTTAAAACAAGACTAAGAATAATTACATCTAACCTGTATACATAGCTCTCATATGTATCGTCCATCCCGATACAACTGTCCATTGGCACTCTCCAATAACAGAACTGAGCACCTCTCTCTAGTGTCTTATAAGAGCTATGCATTGTACAAAAATAACAATGATCAAATAATAATTTCAATGAGTTACGTTCGACAAGATGGCTGAATTTTATTAAATTTTCAAAAACAAAAGAAATCTCATTACAGTGAATTAATCATCAGTCTGGCTAACTTACTAAGCCATATCATAAATAAATCCATATGTTACAACCCTATTTTCTTTTTAACTATTAACTAACCATTTAACTGTAACTGTCAATAATTAATTATGTGACCGTCTCTAAGTATCTAGACTACACCAGTAAACCCTGTGTGATAAAGCCAAAGATGGGTAGGTACTTCAAATGTTATACTCCTAGTACCATATTACCACAAAATTACCAAAAAGTTATTAACTTTATCAATGTCATAATTAGAACTCAATATTTAACTTCAAAAACTCATTTTCTTGATAATTTAGTTCCATTGTGTCTAGATTATCATTTTATTATTTTGATGTTATTCTATTTCATAACTAATGAATAACAACTCAAACTCAAAAAGTACTTGGTCATACCTGACAAATCCTTCAGCGTGGACTTGTGGATAGCGACTCCTGGATACAGGTGATGCAGACTGCAGCTCATGTAACATCCTCACTCAATACTTGTATACCATGATATCATGGTATACAAGTACATGACATCTTGTACTTCATAGTCATCTCAAAGCATCGCAGCCTTGCTTGCCAGTTCATATTGACATCCAAGCTTTCTCAGTAGCTAGTTTCTTACGGATTCTTTATCCCAGCTTCTGATATCGGCGTCAGGTAGGCCGGGTGTGGGTGTTTGTATGGTTTTTCAGTCGATTCTACTCTGTTTAGCATGTATTTTCATGAAAGTAGGTATTCTTCACATAACCTCCGTTGTGGGCTTATTCAGCGATTCTCAATATTGATTTAAACGTTTTAACCACTCGCTCTATCCGCGATATCACATTTTATTATAACTTCATCAACAACTTTATGAGACTCCGCGACATAGGACAACTTTCATAACTTTTTCCGCGGGAACTCAACAGGGGTTGGTTGTTTAACGGGTTTTCTGACAGATCTCGCAAACTCCACTTACATAACCAATGTAAAATATATTATATTTATAATATAAATATATATTTATTAATAAAGAATAAACTAATACTTACGTATTTAATTCTTTTGCACTGAATAAATATAGTAATAATTTCCCACTATTAGCACTGTCACTTTCACTTGCCATTTTCTTTTACTATATTTATTTACTATATTATTATTTTATATTACTATATTTTATTATTAGTTTATGAAATTATATGATATGAAAACTAATTAAGGCAACGGCGAACGAAATGAAACAGGGAGAAAGAGAAAGGTAATATACACTACTCGCTCGCGACTGTCGCGCATGCGCACGTCTCATTATTCCACGCATTCTTCCTTACGGTTTTACTATCATATATTTTTCAGTTCGGTCGCCGTAGCAAAACCTATCCCCTCCAAGCCTGCCGTAAGGAACTTCGTTCCAAAATTCAATCAGTTTCTTAACTAAGTAGTACAAAACTCAACTTATTCTCCTGTCTTCATAACTTCTTAAAACATTGTTTAATTATGGATATTGATGATTAAGTAAACTCAATTGAGTCTCGCCTGTAGGTACTTGATACATTTCGAGGTATCCACGAATTTGATACCGTTCAGATAACTAAGTAACGAAATAAGTCTGACTGTACCACAAGCCTAACAGTTAAATCCGATTCGAGCTCCATAATCCGACGTGTGATATTCTTAAAAAATGATAATTCTATAATATCATAAAACAATGATGATAACACGCCAAAACCACCCCTATAACTTAAGAACGATGAGTCAGATTAAAGTAACACATACATTTATGCGTGAATGCGTAATGTCTTATTAGTAACTTGAAGACCAAAGGACGAGCGATGTTTACGAGGGATTAAAATTAATTATATCAAGCTATTTAAATATTTTTAAATAAATAAATACATTTGGTTCGAAATTAATCAACACTATATTAAACTGACGTCGTGTATAATGTGCTTTACCTTCCTGATACAAGTCGGCAAGTACCGCTGTCTTTGGTTAAAAATTTGATTGTGGAAAATTTTGTTACGTTCGAAACTGTCGGCCTTGTGGCGCTGCGCTGCGCTCCTACTCGATCATAGTACGCATTTATTAATGATTTCTGCTTTTGCAATCTATCGTACGAATATCTATCGTGTTTCGCATTGCCTTAGTCAATTAAGGGTAGTGGACCAAGTATCGTGCCTTGGGAGATGCCAAATACCTTTAATATAATGGACATAGTTACGTGCCTTGAGAGAGGCCAAACGCCTATGGAATAGTTAGCTAAGTTGCAGTAGAGACATTAAAATACTAAATCAGTCAGTACAAGACAATGTCGAGGAAATTTTTAATTAAAAAGCTTTTTTTAAATCATACATGGCTTACGTATGCACGCGTGGAGAGCTTTAACTAACACCTTGATAATGATATGAATGTTACGCGGCTAAAATTTCGCTGGAGGTAGTGTGTAGGCTTCGCTTATCCTGCCTTATCCAACATCCAAAGTGTATAGTGATTGACTATCGGAAAATAATATTTATTTATTGATTTGATCTCATGATTCTTCTATCCAAATTATTTATTTTTATTCTCTTCTTTTTTGATTGGAAACACATTGCTGATGTCCATTGGCGACGGTGACCAGTTACCATTAGAGATCTGCTCATTTGTAGGCCTGCAAATAATCTACAATTCGTTAGCATTCAAATTCTTCTTTTCCTACAACAAAAGTATTTCAATATTTCCTGTTACAAGTGTATTTTAAGCATTTGTAACCATGAAGGTTTACGGTCGACGACAAAAATTAAATGCGGATGTGTTCGGTCCAATCTCGTTGAAACTGGTTTTTAGGCCTTCAATACGCACACATCCGTTCGATCGTAAAACTTCTAATAAGTAAGTACTTATTATAAAGTGTATCGCCTTCCTTAAATTGTACCAGAATAAACATTAAATTGCTTTAAATTATTAGTAGCTATATAATAATGAAAAATAATTGCCTAACGACGTGTTCTACATAAAAATATAGTTGGTTGGATTCTTTTTTAACAGAATTGGATGAACTATCCAAGATTTTTATTTTCTTTTCTATGAAGCTAATAACGATTACTGCTGTGCAAAAGAAGTAATGATTAAAAGTGCTGTCAGTCAGTCATCCATAAATTCACTGAAAAGCTCAAAAACTAAACCAAACTGGATTTCTACTAGTAATCATAACCTTACAAAATCAATGATTCATCGACATTAATTTCCCATAACTCGGTCTAATCTTTGATCGTTTGACACTTACGGAGACGCCATGTTTTTTTTCGAACCAAGATGGCGGCAGATATGTGAATATAGACGTCAAATCGCGTCTGAATACCTTTATCTCGATCTTGAGAAAGGGCCTTGAGGTGGGTCTGCTTTATAAGCGGAATATTTATGAGCTGCTCCTTGTAATGATTTGTAGATCGGGCGATTACGTAATTATTAAAATTTTATCGCCTCGTTGGCTTCAAAAAAGGTTATAAGAATGTAATTGATTATACAAAGATAATAAACAGTAACCCGAACTAGAAATGTAGATCACAGTTTCATCTAAATAAATTTGTATAATTTTAATAGTCTCCTATTAAATTCCTCATTATTTAAATAGGGTCGTAAAATTTTTTGATAAGTTAAAAATGTAGCTAACGTTGGGAAATATACAGTTTTATAGGTTATATATTACTTGTATTAATTGTTTGTTTACGCACATAATACCTACTTTATGACTTTATCATCAAATACCATTATTGTGAAGTCCTCAGTTTCAGAAGGTACATTACAATACAGTCTCTTTGTAATGTAAAACCAAGAAATTTTTATTCACCTTATCTTTAACAACATGAGTAAGTATGATAATAATTTGTTACCAGGTATATCTATGTCTTTAAAGCTAAAAGATGGCTGCATCCCATTAAAAGCCCACTACAGGGCACGAGTCACTCCTCGTAACTGAGGAGCCATGGAGCCTACCTACTCTACCACGCTGGTCCACTGCGCATTGGTCGAGGACCTACAAGATAATAAGCGAAAAAGGCTCACATAGGTTTCGAAAAATCTACAACCGCTGGTTTTGAAAGTGACCCATGCATCATGTAAGCAGTACTTGACAATATATTTCACAATATTTCCAACTAAATCGCCTCCCGCTATCCGCTGCCCGCCCCGCTCCCTGCTCCCACTGGCGCCCCACAGCCCAGTAGCGTGGCCGAACAAGTAGATATTATTGATTGATAACGCGTCTAATGACTTGTAATTTTTTCTTCTCACGGCATCGTTGAATGCTATAAGGTAACTTTACGGTTGTCGCGAGCACATTTTAATTAAAATGTGCTCGCGACGGACTATGTGGATAATCTGAGTTTTGAATAGGTGAAGCAGAGATAGGCAACCTAGCGGTAAATAAAGTTGGTGACGCACAGAGGTCTTCATTCGAATTCTGCATCTTTAATTATCGAGTTGGAAACTTCTGGCACGATATTATAACACTGTCAACAAGTCCTAAATCACGCTATCGAAGTTTTTTACGTCGCTTGCATAAATAGGTACTGGTTCCGAATATAAACAATCGGAAGTCTCCTGTCCCAAACAGAAGGTAGTTAGAAGGCGTTCTTGGCGGAGGCAGTTTCAATCCATAATCTGATTACATTTTTCTTATTTCTGGTACCTACTGAACACATGTATACTGCAGCAATATTACAACAATATTTTTTTTACCAATATTATTTCCAATGGTGTTTTTTCCGTGCGTGAAGTACTAAGGACGCATAAAGGATGCGCCGCCGACCGCCAAAGAGTGCCACGTGTTTACCTTCGGGGTAAGAGGTTTTTTGTTTTTAAAAAAGTTTTAATGGCCAACCGTCGCCGGTGTTTGGTGTGGCCAAACACGACCTGGCCTGGACCATCGAGCCAGATTCCGTTGTAAAGTGGCGTAGGACAAGTGCTATCTAAGTACATCTCTATATATAAAAATGAATCGCTTATTTTGTTGCTAATCGCAAATCTCGAGAACAGCTGAAGCGATTGTCGCTAATTTTTTTATAGTATTCCTTAATGTACGAGGATGGTTCTTACGGAGAGAAAAATTAAAAAAATTGCCTGAAAAAGTATAAAAACAACACCAAAAAAGGCAATTTGAACTTTAATACCATACCATAAAGTTTAAGTGTTAGTGGAGGGGTACCGGGAAGGTGTCCCGAATAGCAGAATAAGTATTAAAAAAAATGAACGAATCGACTGATAGGCGGTACGAAGTTCGCCTTGTCAGCTAGTATATAATATATGCCATTAAAATTATCGATGTCTGTATGTACATGGCAGATTTGGGACCTATTGGGGTATTTAACGGTAGAGATCCCATACAAATGTTTTTTAGATTTTTTGTAAGTTTCTCGGTTTGTATTTGCGTTTGGGAACAAACGCAAATGCAAATGCAACTGGGCCAGCGTGGTGGACCCCACACATTGTGAGAGGAGACGAGAGGGAAGGTTCTGGGTTGCGAAGATGCACGTAGAGTTATTTACGTGAATATAAAAAATCAAAATGTGCGCAATTCACACCTGCTAGAATGATAGATACCTCAAAAAATAGTTTGGTTAGATGTCAGTATTGTTTTAGCGCTGCAGCGAACTTTAGTTCTAACTCTTGTTAATGTTCCTATCTCATTTCCTCCCACGTTAAAATGTGTCTGTGTCTTTTTCGTTTCCGTTTCGTTTCATTTGCGCGTCATTTCCGTTTCATCGAATTCCAAATCACAATGATACTATAGAAGTTTTCACTTCAAAAATCTCTGGATCATATCCGACACTATTTTACTTGGTCGTTACCACAATCAATGACTGTGCCACTGATGGGCACGGGTTTCTCACAATGTGAGGAATTTTGCTTGGTAAATGACGTAAATGAAGAGAATTATACAAGAAACGGTCCAGGCGTTAACTCATCATCTTAATAGCATCTGAAAAACACAAAATTGATTAATTTTTTTTCAAAAAATCAATTTTAATTGATCATTAGTTGATGTAGTTATTTACCACGAATTCAACGTTCATTTCAGACATGATTTTCACAAAAATACCTTCAATTAGCGCTTGCATACAGCTAGACGAGACTCGTTAACCGTCAGACGGATATTAAAAGTGCTAAACATCTCCTCACCTCACGCACCCATCGCTGCCGTGCCTTGGGCGCCACGGACCTCCTTCAAACCTCAACTACTCAATTTCTGAGCTGTTAATATACCGCAAACAAGCATCGAGCGATACACCATTGGTACCAAAGACTGTGTTTAAACTCTGCACCGTTTGCTCAAACTATTAACCAGCGGGGAGGCTTTGCTGGAGCCGCGGTAGTAGTCGCTAACAGTCTCCGTCCTTTACAAACATCTGGCTAAACCAACAAGGCTTTCATTACGACCTAGAATCCCGTGCAGCGATCATCCTATCTCCGTACCAAAGTTAGGTAGAAACGTGTGTGGTTCCAAGCGATTTCAACCCCAACGTACGTAGAGAAGTCGTTGCGCCGTGTTTACGCAGTCATTTACGCCGAGTTGCACAGTTTCGAAGCGTATTGAAACGTTAATTTTCAGAGTTTGTTAAATTTAGCCGCGGTAAGTAATGATCTGTTGGCCGCTTTAATTGTTGCGTTACTTGTGTTCAGGCATTATTCTTCATGTGGTATGTTGTGTGATTGTAACTGTTACGACAATTAAATAATGATATTGCTGTCCTGTGACGTCATTTTTTACAGTGTGACCGAATACTGTCGAATAAATAGCGAATAAATATAGCTTTGTGTTGGTTGTTTTGTGTTGTATTGTGTAAAAGAAAAGTGTAAGAAATTATATTGTAATCTATCAAAATAATTAGAAATAAATTATATCTAATGGTTTAGTCCGTATATGGAATTGATATTAGAAGATTACTTCGTTGTCGATCGAATCTTAGTAAATAATATATTATATATCCTAGTAATAATATATATTACCTATATAAAAAGAAATATTATACTATTTAAATAATTGTTATGGTTTCGGTAAATTTTGACTTTCGTGAAAGTACCTGTTAGTTCGTTAGTAAGACGAAATGAATGACTTGAATTACGACACACACACATATAGGTACATACATTTATATGTAAGATCTATTTCCGTGAATTGTATTGAGCGTGAAATGTATCGCAATGTTTTTCGAATTGGAACACCTGCATATATATTGATGTATTTGTGCACCGCGTAGGTTCTATTTCCGTGTAGACGTAGAGTATAGTGTGAGATGTATCCCAGGAGGTGCTCTGTGCTCGGTACACGGAGCAGTGGCCAGTGGCCAGCGCGGCTACCCCCGATGGTAATCGCCGAGATAAGCGGGCCGTGTAGCGGCGCCTTTGTGCCGGGCAAAGCCACGCCGCCTCCGATTTTCATTTATTGGGAATAGGGTTGGCGATCGCTAATTAAATTTATAATGTAAGGTGGAATGAAAAACTGATGTATATCTGTGATAACCAAATGAAAAAAATGATCGGATCGCTTTTGAGTGCTTATGTTTGATATACCTAATACATTTAAAATTGTCGTATAAAGATTAATTTAACCGCTTCGCCTTTAAAATAACGAGTAATGTCTTCAAAAAAATTGTAAGTTATTCTTCTTAACTTGAAATAATTATCAATGTTTAAATATTACTCAAAGTTTTTGTTTCTTAAAAATTATTTAAAGATAAGTTTTTGTACCTACACGAATCACACGAACAAAAGCCGAAGCTAAATCTTGAAATTTTATTAAATATTTTATTAGCAATGAGTTTATTGCAATTTCTTTTATTAAGAGATCATCGTCGTTCCAACAAAAAGGTAATTTAATATGTACTTAAAAATATATTTTATAATAACACAAATGCGTTGATAAATAAATAAATAATAATTTTTATTTATTTATTTAAAAGTATTTAATAATATTACTGTGATAACCATTTAACTATGAAATAGTACAACCAGGTAATTAAGCTAATTACTGTAACCATGACATCTGATTGCAACACAAGCGTTGTTATAGTGCGTTTACACTGTCCGACGTCAGGCTTATCTGTGTGCTGATTGACAATACTGATAGTAAATAATACACTAACTAGCTAGTATACATTAATGTATATACAGCTACGAGATAAAATTGTCTTGTTGTTTACCCATCTATGCCACCACCCGCTTTGTATAATAATATAGTATAAGTACTACGTTTTGTAGTCACGGCCGTAGCTGGGGGGCGGCATTGTGGGGCAATGACCTACCTTAAAATCACAATGCCCTTCCTACCTTAAAAATACCAAAAACTAAGATAAATTAATATAATTAAATTGTTTGTTCATAGTTTTTTTTTACTACCGCCCTACGTAACCAATGAACCAATGCTGCCCTACCTCAAATTCGACTCTAGCTACAGCCTTAGGCTTAGGGATATTTGGATCTTGTTTTTTTTTTAATATGGATTTCGATATCCTAGGTATTTGAAGTTTGTTCGCCAAAATATTAACCAAACATAGTGCATACATTTTTAAGATTTCTGTATAAAAATCTTAATAACGCCATTATCTTGTAAAAAGGTTGGCTTTTAGAAAATGCTCTGATTTCTAGGCTACGGGCCTAGTTGGTTGGTAGTGACTTTGCCTGCGAAGCGAGGAATATCGGGTTCGAGTCTCGGCCGGGGCAGATATTTATGTGGCAGAAAAATGCTTGTTCTATGGTCACATGGAATCCTAGTAAGAGGGTATGTGTGTGTTAGTGTTTATTTATTTATTAATCTGTGGTAGATATAACATTAATGTCAATTTCTCTCATATTATCAAGCATCGGTCCGATATACCGGAATCGTGTTCGGGCAGTGTGTAAGACCTTTCTCTTGGATAATTTAGCAACAACTTGGAACAATCACAGCTTATTAACATTTTAATAGCTGTTTGTTCCACGATGCTCCAGATTTATGAATGGGCAATTAATTTGTGATGTTGTACTGAACGTATATTATATACGGGCATAAACATTGGCATATGTCATTAGCATCGTGTTATTACAAGGTAGTTTTGTTGCAGCTAGATCTATTTGTTCCAATTTTTAGGTATGGAATCTGTCTGAGTTTTAGCGGACGAAATTGGTGATCTGAAAATTATAGTTTTTTATTATTAATCAAAAACTTGGGTGTCGTTGATTCATTTTATTATTAATCAACGACACCCAAGAATATAGATTTATCCGTCGCGTAAACCTCGGCCTTGGCTGGGAATCAAACCCGGGACCCCTCGCCTCGCAGACAGTGTCACTACCAATTGGACTATAGGTAAATGAATTTAAAAAAATTCAATTAAATTACGCACAGTATCCATACATTTTAATTAATTACAATTATTTATAGAGGCTTTTGTTTCTACAAAATTTTGACTTTATTATGATGTTATGATGTTTTATGGACTATACAATACCAGTTAAAATGACGTTTAATTTATGGATTAATATACCAAAAAATTGCCATAATACAAGAACAATATATTTACATTAAGGTATATGTATACACATACTAAACTCATTTTTTTATTAAACAAAATCTAAAATCTTCTCACCATCTCAAAGAGTTGATTGATGGAAAAGGCCATTAGGCACGAAGTCGCTCATTGTAATTCCTACCTTTAGGATTTTTACTAAAGAGTGAATTGTGTTCCGGATAGAAAGGTGTGGAGCCGGCTACACTTTTTTAGAGGCGACCATCTCAGCCCTCAAGGGTAGCAACACATCTGTGGCCGAATTATAACGAGACTCTTACTAACATTTACTAACTGGACTATTACTAACAATAACTAACAGGACTAACATTCACTAACAGTCCCTGTCCCAGTCCTCATACTTACAAACTAACCAGCTAATGTTCTAACACGGTCACCTAGCCCGGACTAACTGTCCCAGTCCCCATTTTGAGTCTTGTTCTAAGTCGGTCGCAGTTGGGCGGCAGCGGAAGGCGGTGCTGCATGCTCGTTTGCATTCCATATCCATGCAATTCCATAAAAAAATGACAAAATGTTCTATTTAGTTAAAAAATAATACTAAATAATATAATATACTTTTTCAAACAGCGCCAACCCTAGTGTGTCGCGCGGCGGTCTCAGCAGTTCATTATTGACACAATAAATTCTAACGCACGCGTTTTTAAAACCAGCCTTACACACACGTCCCGGCACACACACACGACTGCAGTTAGTAATGGTGAAAATACCTTTACAACTCACGATCTGAATAAAGTATAGAATCGCGAAGCTTCAATACAATGTACGAAAACATTGATCGAATAGCAATAAGTCTAATTTTAAAAATTACATGATAGCATAGTAGGTACGCAACTTAGGTACTTAGGTATATTTTTTTATAATGAAAAGTATGAAAACATATTTGACTTAGGTATCACAAAAAAAACTTTTATTTTATTTTTGTTGTTGACTGTGATATGAATAATTTTAATATGTTATTTTTTTGGTAAAAAAGAACATGTAAATTTATTGGTATAAATTTACTGACTTATGTATTTGGAAGAACTTATTGGTCCAATTTGAATGTATCAGCATATCGTATCGCATATTTTAGCGTGTCGTATAAATTCTAAATCCATTACAGTTTTAATATTCAGCATACGGCAGATGTACAGGGATAAACGTCGAAAGCACCATAACATGCCATACGATACGACTCACGATATGTCGTGTCGTAGTCATGATAACTAAACGTAGACATCAACTGGCTAGACAAGATAGCATGTTCAGACTGATGCAACGTCAAGTCTGTTTCCTTACTTAGAGTCCAGATATTTAGCTTTTTGATTCAATTCCTACTTGACACTTTTAGTAGGTGTCTGCCTTACACGACGCTAGTCGCTGGCAAGTGGACGCGTGCACTTGCACATTGTAAACAAGCCGGAGGTTCAACAATATCTGCAGATTTCTTCACTAGTAACTCGCCCTCGGTTGCTTCGATTCGGGGAACCTATGCCTTAGTCGTCTAACGTTACCATTAAGTTTTAACGGTATTCTTTAAATTGACATATCTTATTATTTTTTCTTATTAGATAATATAATACATATCTTTTTAATATAAAACAACCATTAAATGTTACCCCAAGTTTGCTTCGATACATAAGTGAAAACCCCATCCAAATCTGTTACGCGGTTACCGGGAATAAAGTAAGACATGGTCTACCCGTGTGTCTTTTAACGCAATCGGATAAGGAATGATGTTTAAGCAAACCAAATTTTCCACACAATACAATAAATAACAAATAATAATTTTATTACTAAGCCTTAATTGATAAAAAACTTGTTCGACTCAAACAAAAGGCAAAACCGTGTTCTTATAAAGATGATATCTTAACAAATTTTAATGATCGGCCGCCGGGAAATAATCCCATTAAGGCACTTCACTTGCAATTAATGTAATTATTATTGTAAGTAATTGGAAAATTAATTAAGATTTTACAATCGCGGAAGATACTTTCGGCTGTAAACGAATAAAATATTATTTGCAACGGAAAACATTGTTTTAATTAGTTTTTGCGAATGCATTGTAATATTGTTTTTGTACGCGGAAATGATTACAATGCAACGGTGTTTGTTTGGGCGAGAGGAGCGCGTCATGCAACATGGACCTTGCGAACATTTTATTTTTTTAAATAGGGTGTTAAAATTATCTGGGACATTACCTTGCCTTACCTTACCTACACATTTTTGTATTTTTAATTTAATCAATCTAAAAAAAATACGTCAACAAATATGGAGTAGATACAAATAAAGTCAAACTATAATATTCTATTATTAAATTAAAACTACCAAATTATAAGTTTAATTTTGCATACGCGTACATACGTGACGCGACCACATCGTAAAAATTCACTTTCCATTTTTATAACACTTCAAATAGATGACATGAAAAATATATAAACAGCACCAAATGTGTCGTTACTCGTTACCTTAATATGATATAAAACTGTTTTATATTAAAATAGCTCTGCTAAAATTAAATAAAATTAAATGACTTCTTCTTCAAGTAAATTGAATAACTACTCTAAGATTATTTTATTTTATCAGCTCACTAAAATTCTATTACCTATAAGTTTACCTACCTACCTACCTACTCATATTTGGAATAAAAACTAGTATTAAAAAGACTTCAGGACCTGTGTTATTCACGCTTATTTATTACCTAAGTATACTATATACTTTTGTCTATTTTTCATTTGCTCAGTGATTATTTGGTGTTGAATATGAAAAGAATTATAATAATGCCGAAGAATTATAATTCTTTTACGTGCGTAAATTTTACAGTATTTTGGTACCTCCTATCACTCTTGCATACCACTGTCCCGACACGGATTATGCACAATGCACACGATGTACCGTGAGGTTATGCACCTCATCCTTACAAACAATCCTTCGCGACTGTTCATCTCTGCAAACTTCTGCCCCCCTAGTACATCATTGTAACTACAACCAGTGACCATCAGATACTAAGCACCTTTTTATTATTTTTGGCAAGAAAACCCTAAGACATCGCCTATTGTCTATGGAAATCGTAGTGCAACGGATATGCGTCATCAATTTTGGCCATAAGTTGTGAATTTCACAGATTAAGTTTTTTGTTTTAGGTCTTTTGATTGGGGGTGGTGTTTGATTTTTTTTAAATTTAGTACAAACATAATCATATCATTCTGCGTTTTAAAGACATAATTATTATGGGCACCTTTTTATTTTTTAACCACTTATTTATACGTGGAGCAGTCGCTGTCTTCCACGGAGATCAGTAACACCCAAGACATCACCGATGCGTTGTCGATCAAGAAAGAATATAGATATAAGAAGGACTCCATCATCTTAATCATTAGGTACCGACCTCTTACATTTTTTTTACCAAGAACTTTTGACAGTTATAATGATGGTCACTGCTGTCCATTGAACACGATTACGTTAACAAATAGGTATGCTTTCTTTCCTCTTCCTATTTTCTAGGCCGGCATAGCATTAAAGATGACTTTGGTAACATTATCTCAGGAAAATTCGGGAAGGGGGCTCCAAAAACGGCCTTCTTCTTCTTCTTTAGCGATTCCTTCTTTATATTCCTTAGGGGTTTGATAGAAATTCTTTACGATATTATTTCTTGAATAATTTTTTTAATTGGCATACAACAACTAAGTACGTTGTTTGTTTCGTATTCAGAACTAACTTACGGTCTTTCCAAACAAGCTTTCGGTACATGAGAGGCAAAATATTGTTATTAGGATCCCAGAGCTTAGGAGAATGCAAACATTGTGCGAAAGAAACCGCCGCTAGACAGGGACAACCGCATTCTCTCCGTGTAGCCCATGAGGTGGGGCGCCCATTGCCACGCCTACCCTGAATATCGATTTGTCTGACACAGATAATTTATTCATAATTCCATTGTTATTCTCCCTTTATAACCGTTAAAGGGAATATTGTCGTTGGATCTTGGTTTATTATTTTTAATCTGTGCGTAATCGCGAGTCTGTGGGTCGATGTTATTGGTCGGATTTACCGACGTTCTTTTAACATAATTCCGAGAAAACGCGCGAAGGCAACCTTCTTACAATGTAAAATATTATAATGATTCATCGATGTCGATAAAGCATTATTTTTATTATAACAAACTGACATTATTTAACATATTTTATGTTCTTTAAGCCATCCAAAAATACTTATCTTTATTATTCTCACAATGACCGAATCTCTATAAATATTATCGATTATAATTATCCCTGGACACATCAACCAGACGTCCAACATCAAACGTAGTCGTGCCCTTAGGTAAAATCTGTGCCAGCAAAACCTACCGCCAACATAGCTGCACCCCGTGCGTGCCCGTGCCCTCAGCTTAGGTACACAAACAATATCATTGCACTTGCCTGAAGCTTCGCCTACCTATTCACGTAACATTTACTTTCTTACCCCGTGAGTTGCAGATAAAGTCATTATTTGGTTTGCCAATGACAAACACTAAATACGTAATTATGTTAATAAAATGACTATTTCAGATGGCCATTTTTTCTACAAAAACTTCGAAAGTCAAACTGCGTTCACCTCAATTTATTTATTTCTAACTTTATTTCATTCCCTGTAGTTACAAGTACCCAAGCAGCAATCAAGCTCCGAAACCTCAATAATCTCATGTTGGAGATTACCTACCTATGTCATACTTACTATAAAATTCAAGACATCAAATCAATCACGATATTTAAAAATAAATTGTGACCTTCCGATGACCGGCTGAGGTGTGTCTACCTCACTACCTGTCTACAGAGTACCGTCGAAGGCTCGAAGGTCGCTACACGACTGATCGTTAAACCTCGCGTTGGCCGCAAAACATCTTTTTCTTATCTAAACGGCCTTTTTAATGCAATTTAAAGCCCTCCACTCTTATCGAGTGGACCCCCATCATAACATACCTAATGTTAATTTGAAATAGGTAGGTAGGTAGGTATTCTTTGACTTGGGATACAAAGTAGGTAAATGTTTATTTGTTGACTTCTTGTTACATGCCTAATGTAAGCAAGTACATGTTTAAAATATACATATAAGTTTTACTTTGAAAATCACGAGGAAAGTTGCGCAAAACAAAACAAGCTAGGGCAATAAACAGTGTGTTATGTACATACAAAGTAAGACTGAAAATCTCAATTTTTTCGCGAAATAATCGGCTTTTTGCATGTTACTCATCTCGTAGTTGAAAAAAGGTCCTTTTCACGATGTTATAGTTAGATAGGTACTTTTACCAATATTTGTACAATTTTTACCTAGTATTGGGTCTCGCACTTAACAAGGATTTAACTGTTTGGCTCAATTCGGTATTATGAAAGATTCAAATTCTCATAGACTTGACTAACTCGTACTAACCTTAATTTACTTACATATTATCAATCCTAAAGAGATGTTACAGCCTACGACTACATCCCTTGACATCAATTAGGCGGATCCGAGAACTGAAAGAGCAGAGCGCAGCTGATGCCTTTCTTGATGATTTCACCTGACGCAGCTTTCAAAACCTGTCTTCTCTTCCAGAGAAACTGCGGCTGTCACTGTGTGTGGGCTGCGGGGGCCAGATCCACGACCAGTACATCCTGCGAGTGGCACCAGACCTGGAGTGGCACGCCGCCTGTCTCAAGTGCCAGGAGTGTCGACAGTTCCTCGACGAATCCTGCACTTGCTTCGTCAGGGACGGGAAAACGTACTGCAAACGGGACTATACTAGGTAAGCCCTCCTATTCTGCGAGTTTTTTTAGTCATTTCTACACCCTTTGATAATGATATCTTGAATTAGATATCGGTCCATTCGCTCCAAATGTCGGAGTATTTCTTTACATTTTTTATATCTCTACATTGTAAAGTCAGTAACTAAAAAACTGACTTTTAAACTTCGAGACTATCAATGTCGATTAGCGATTCCATGACTCTACTTCAATACTGTGTATGGTAGAGCAGATTTTCTGGATAGATATGTATAAATTGCTTTGACGTCATTACATGTCCTTAAAACATCCAATCTTTTTAATAAAACTATAGTTGGATTAGTTATCAAGTAAACATAATTAAAATAAGGAAATTCGATATGTAAACTTGATAGTCGTATAAGCTGTAATATTTTCTAGCACACGTGTCAGAAAAGCAAAAGATTAAAAAGAGAGTGGCGCTTCGCAATCCATATTCAAATAAGACAAGTACGTAATTATGTATGTACAATTATATGAAGCCGCAATTAACGTATTAACATCAATGGACATTACTTCATACGCAAACGAACTTACACATTCTAGTTTATGTTAAAATTAGAAAGTTTACAGTAACATACCGATTTAGTCATAGTTTACAACGAGGGACCTAAGTCCTCGCCCAAAAAAATATCCATAACGCAACGTCAATCACGTGGCGTTGCCGGCGCCACTTTTTAAACACACACCAAAGATGAATTCACTAAAATAACTTCCATCTGTTTACCTTTTCACTCTACCATCTCTCGCGGTTGAAATATAGAATTACACGACGACAAACACAATTTGCCGCCATGTTTGTGCATTATGGTCGGTAGATAGGTTTTAACCCGTTGGTGTAAGATGAGAAATTGCTTAACATCGCTCAAAAATTACGCTTGGCAGTATAGCGACGATGGCACTATACAGTGATGCGTCAAGAAAACAAACTGGATTCGACTCAGCATTATGTATTTTGGCGCCAAAACAAACGTCACTTTGACAGCGCGGCGGGCGGCGGGAACCTGATATGTCTATAGTATGTTTGTTCCCGTTTACACCGGCCCGGATAAGCGGGTTTTCGATTACGCTTTTTTGTTTTACTAATGTACGTTTTATTTTCCATTCTTACTGTTAATTCTATCGACGACACGTATTTATTTTCTCACGAACTGTTTGATGTAGTGATGTCCACAGATTTAGGTGTCGCTTCAAATATTTGTACTGCGCAAAGGAATTTGATTCAATTCCACACTTTTGAACCATAGCCAAGAGAATATTCTATAGGTAGTATTCTATAGGCAGTAGAGCCTAGAGTTCACCCGGGAAAGTACCTACTACCGCCCGCCACGGTATAGGTACCTACTTAGTACCATTTCTACCGAATCATAATTATAGGAATGTACTTTCTCAGTACATTATAATTATTATTCTTTCTTTCTCTTTAGAACTCAACGCATCGGTGATGCCATACTGCACGACGGTGACCACATACCATCTCTTGGTTGGTAGTTGGCACACATAAAAATATTTCTTATTAGGTACATAAAATGCATCTTTACGTTGTGAAAATACCTATCTAGAATGTAAAACTTATCAGAAAAAAATGTCTACAACCAGTACTCGAACTCCAAGACTAATGGATGGATGACAGCTCACCCATCCAACTACCGCCCGCAATTACCTCTCGTACAATCGCCACGAGCCATAGGGCTGTGAACTCGTACAAATTCCCAGCTCATTAAACGGAAACCGATGTTTACATCGCGAGTGTCGGATATCGATTCAATAAACATCGGAAGCGCGGGAATAATATCGTTAATAAATCTTTTCGGAGCTCATTAGCTTGGTACAATTAATTGACGAATTACCCGGATGTCCTATTATTGAGCGGTGTGGATTGAAGTACTTGCTATGTCGGTTACTCCGGACATAGTTGCAATATCCGGATATAATGTATACCTATAATTATGTTATTAATAAACCTTCAATATGCTTTATTGATTGATTGACATTTGTATTTCCAAATTTCCGTAGATTAATGAAGTTGTTATATTTTTTATCATCTAGGTAATACTCGTATATTTGATTGAGTTCTTTTTCATTTCATTTGTTAAGAATGATAATGTCCATGGATGATAAGAACCTAATGATAGTCCTAACCTTAACATGAAACCTATTTTTACCCATTACCTACATGTACCTATAATAAACTATTATTACTTACCTACAGGAAGATAACTTATGTTCCCTAAACAACAAAACGGGGTCATCCTGCAGATTTGTTGACTTACCCCGCGCCCCTAAATTAGCGTAATACGATATTTTCCGACCGTCTCGCGTTACAGTGCGGACGTCATCATACAGTGTGAACAGAAGGGCAATTTGCTACTAAATGATCGCTTTTACTATCGTTAATGTTAGCTAGGCATTTATTTAACGTCGCGTCTATGGGCTATCTCCTAGGTAACATCAAGTCTACAATGATATCTATTTGTTTAACGTCGGGTCTAACATATATTATATGTTTATCTACTTTACTTCGGGTCTAAGCTAGACCCGATGCTAATGCAGCAAATTGGCAAGTTAGTACAGATTTATGTATATCGTGTCAAGGTCAAGAGTTACTATATCTGCTGCTAAATAATAGAAATAATTAGCCATTAATCGTTCGAAATGCAGGCAATCGAGCAACGCCACGCAAAGCCATCAATAAGTTCACGAAGAGAATTTAAGTAAAGGTTGCAAAGATCAAGTTACTAAGATTGGTTAAATTAACTTTAAGTTATCTGGCTATGTTTCTGCCAAACCGACCTTCTGTTGCCAATAATTTCTGTGTTCTAATGTTAAAAGTTCGGTATGTCATAGTTTAACCCCTGATTTACTATTTCCGTACACGTGGTGAAAGGGTTCTCTGTCAAAATATAGTTTAGAAACTTAGCAACTGCTGGACAGAAACCATTCTTGTTGGAAATTATAAAAACATAGTACCTACATAGGTACCCGTATTATGTTCTGGTAGACTTGAGACTTGACATTGTCATACATCACGTCTAATAAAATAATAAGAAAAAATTGATTTTCAAATCAAGATTTTTTCAATAACTTCACTGCAACGCCATTTATAGAAACTGCGAAGATGTTAAATCACTATAATCACTCACTTTAATGATTTCAGTAGATTATTTTTACTAGCGAAATTCAAAAAATTATTCAATCTATTAAATGTCACAAATCAAACTCACAACGTATTGCACTTTTAAGATCATCATAAGTTTAATCTGTAGCATTACAAAACTCCCGCGCAAATTTTAATCCACTAATGACGCGGGAATTTTGTTTCTAACCGTAATTACTAGGATCAGAATTAGCTCTGCCCATCACTATACTCGTAGTTATCAATAAAAACTATTTAAGTAAAACAACTTACTAAAATGTGTACTTCCCATCACGTTTTACACTCGTCCTTAACGAGATAAGCGTGCATAATTATCGTGTGTTTAAATAAATTTACTAGTTTACTTAATAAAGTTCCGTACACGTGACAGCGAGATTGACAGATGACATGCCACAGCTGCAGAAACAGCCGGACCACACAGCTAGATGTTATTTAATCTGTGGCTGTGTTGACTGCTAGGGTTAATTTTGGCGCGAATATAATTATCAGCGCGGCTGTCCTACTTTATGATGATCTATACTCAAAACTACTAACAATACGTAGGTGCCGTAGTTTCATAATATATATTAGGTGTATCGTTTTGGAACTTTTTGGAGATTTGGACGATTGTTCATAATCGCACAATAATTGGTACTTTGTCTTGTTGACATGAGGGTGTGTGGCTATGATTCAACTAAATAGCAAAAATAAAATTACATCCGGAAAATAAACATTTCGGAGTGTAAATGGTCAATCAGGTTTGAATTCGAAGTTGCCGCCGCTGCTGAAAACACACACGCTACGAGGCTATGGTGCCAGGTCTCTCTCCATCCGATTGTTAGTAAACGGGTTCTTTTTTCTTTCTCTTTAAAGAGATTTAGTAAGTAAGCTTCAACGTAAAGAATAATAATTGTGAAGTATTTGAAACAGCTAACGGATCTGAAGCGAGATGAAACCAGAAAATGTTTTTCATCGCACATACACGATAATCATATCTTTGCGTTGCAATTCACGGCGAACTGTGACTCGTATATTTTCCCAGCGTGACACACGACATCATATTGTGTTAAGGATGTAAAATTATGTAAAGATAAATGCTAAAAATATATTTTCGTACCTATACTCCCGGATGCCTGAATCGAGCACGACTTTTGATTAAAAGTCGATATTTTTTTCTTTTAGCATTAACTGGCATGACATAATTTGTGTAGTAACGATTTTTTTGTTATTATTCCAATTACAAATAATTATGAATCTTGAAATGTTTATTGGTTTAAGCTGCAGGTACTACCATTCAAATTTCAGCAAAGGTACAATTGCGCGGGCTATTGTTGGGGAGAATAGGTAGTATCAAAATATCTAAAATATCAGTCTATTATTAAATATTTGCTAACAGAAAAATATTCGGTTTTACAATAGGTTCTGAAATCGGTTTTTATATTGGTATTTAAATCGTGGTTTACTTACTACGTATGATTTTAAACTTTTATCATCGGGGACACTAAACATTTTAAATGCAAACGGTGCCCACGATTTTGACTTACCTACTACCTAGGTGCGGATTGATTGATTGTAGTTACCTTCATTCTAATATTTAATCATATTAAATTCGTCGTCTTGAATCAAAATGTCATAGTTTCATTATCATTTCACAATCGTTAAATCAGAAATCACACGTAAACAAAGATTACGATCATAGAATGACTGTGCCGGCCGTGTATTTCTCGTGGCCTCTTTATGAAATACCGCTAAAACTACGTTGAATTTATACATTTATCGGAAGTAGATACTTATTTTATTTATTCAAGGCTGCATTTAAGGCGCAGCCTTGAATAGAATTTTAATGGTGACAGCCCTAAAGGTAGGTAGTCAAAAAAATTAGATTTATAAATAGCACATAATGGTTATTTCTGTCCGTGTGTTTGTCTTACTGTTGACATTGATTTTACCATCTGGTCTGAGTTCCGCAAGGTTAATGTTTAATATTGACAGTTTACGCCTCACCCAGGAAAATGGGTGAGCGTGAGACAGACGAGAAATTATTAAAATTTTATTATTATATCATAATAATAATTTTATTACCTACGAGCATTCCCCCGCGGCTACCCCCGCCAATTTCCAAAAAAATCAGTTTATTTCAAAAATCAGTAAATTCCAAAAATCCTCTCTTAGTGTTCCCCCACACTCCCAAAGGTACGTGTGAATTGCAAACAATTTGGTTATTATTATTACTTGTAGATTTATAATTACTTCCGCACAAACAAACACCTAACCTGGCGGGAGATCTTTTGTTAGATGTTTAAAAGTTACAAGATAAAAAAAACTATAATTAATTGTTAGATAAAAGTAATGTTCAAACTGTTATTTAAATCGTTATCTTATTGCTAAGATAAAGTTATAAACCTCGGTAACTTTGAGTTCAATAAAGACAGTAAATCACACTTTATTTCAATTGCGGGCCTTTTGTTTGGCACAGATAATAAATCAGACCATAGATTAAACAATTTTATAACTATAGATATATTGAAGATACAGTTTAGATTTTATCGCTTGATTATAATCAGTCAGTTCCCTTATAAGATAATTTGAACAGTTTGTGTGAATTTATTTTTAAGGTTAATAAACACAGGTGTACATACCTACTTATATTATTTTTAAACAATCTGCAGAGCAATTTCAGAGGTAAGTATAGGTATAGCTACAAATACACAGATTAACGTCGAATACTTAGAATAATAACACTATAGAAAGACAGCCTTCATACAAGCGCTCTGTCTAAAGTGAAGCACTAAACCGAAACTTTCCCGAAAGCGGGGAATGATTCGGCTGCGGATAATCATATGTTTTTAGCAATAATACATAAATCTGGACAAATCGTCATCATTCTTTTTTTCGCGAGACACGTTTGGCGTGCGTTGACATGAGCTGCCCGGTGTTTGGAGTCGTTTCTGACTCCAATTAAGGTGCTTCAAAACGGCCGCGCGGACTTCGTTTCTTTATTGTAATTATTCTAAGGTCGAATAAATATTTTGTAATTTAGTATTAACATGAAATTCCTAATATCAAAAATCTTCAAATTTTTACTATAAGAGCTACTAGGTGCAAAAAAACGACTGTTAGATAATAAATTAGAAAACGAGCCTCATTTTTATAAATATTCCACTATTCCTAAGTTATCGTCAATTTTAGCAATAAGTACCTACCAATATAACAACAGTCTGTACTTTAATAAATTTTGTACTTATACAACATTATTGATACGCAATTATGTTATTTTCATTGTTACAATTTATTGTAAGTTCAAAACGATGTAAATAATTTGTTAATATGTTTGTTTTGATAACTCGATGGCCGATTTGGAAGAACACGAATATTATCGATGGTTTCAAACAACTTGTGTACCTGGAATATCCTAAAGATAAACATTGATAAGAGAGCAATATAATACGATATTTATTTGCGAGGGAAGTTAAACATAAATAAATATTAGGTAATGAAACAGTTACCACTGATCGGTTTCTATAAATACTTTTTTACTTATAATAAGTAACTACTTTTAATGGACACAAAAATAGGTAAGTTTGGTACAGCAACTTTAAAAATAAAAATATTCAACTACAATCTAATTTGCATTAAAATATTTTTTATCTGTACTCAAACCATAAACATGAAAAAGGAGAGCATTTCCCGCCAAACCGTGACGAAACGCGGGAAAGCGCTGAAACCGGCGGGAGACTAAGTACATCGGAACCCGGGGTTATTGACCGGCACTTAGTGGATGAGGCGCGCCCGCCAATACCACTAAAAGCATCGCCTATAGCGAGCTAGGGTTGTGTGTTGTATCGCATCGGTACAACCCCACTGCTAGGGTGAATGTACCTGTAGGTTTTTTATTTTTTAAAGTGCGTTTATATTTTTTATCTGTACTGTAGGTGGATTTTTGTGTACCTAGGTATTATTATAGGTACTTTTAGATAGAAATATATATTTATTTGGGGGGAATAATTAAATAGTAGGTACTGGGTCACTGAAGAAACTCGATTTTTTTTATTAGCCTTAATGACTGGCGATTAGCACGTACAAACAAACAGACACGAGTCTAACAATCATTGTTTTGGGTTCTATTGTGTTAATGAAGACTCCTAGTGATAGTTTTTTTCATATATCTTTCATGTAAACACATCGATTAGTTATAATTTCATTATATTTATTGTTTTAAAAGTTTCTCACATCACCATCCTTGTCGTCAGGTTATTCGGCACCAAGTGCGACAAATGCGGTACCTCCTTCAGCAAGAACGACTTCGTGATGCGCGCCAAGACGAAGATCTACCACATCGACTGCTTCCGGTGCTGCGCGTGCGCACGACAACTAATACCTGGTATGCCTTCACCATGTTTTATGGTTAAAGTAACAAAAAAGGTTTATAATAACTGAATATAAATATATTATTATAATAACTTATATAATAACATTAAGTTAACAACAATCCCGCTTGATGGCATCTAAATATCGATGGTTTCCAAAATATTAAACGTACTAACTGAAAAATTCTAGGCCTTCTCAATTACATCAGACCTGCCTTGCACTGATGCGTTGAAGTTAAATAAAAAAAATGCATTGTGGGTACACCTACCTCAGATCGAAGTGCTCAAAGAGTCGGGTTATATCACTCAATCGGTGAAGACAAACATCGTGAAATTTGTTCATGTAATAGTTCTCTTTAATGTTTTCATGGTGTGCGAATTCTGTAAATCCACATTGGTGGTAAACTGTCGATATTTCTCTAGCGTAGGAACCGGAGGCTCTCCATGTCCAGCAATGGACGAACAGTCGTGCCACCTGATGGTAAGTGGTCATCGACATCCATGGAGTCCACAGCATCTCTGATGCGTTGTCGACCTAGAAAAATAGAGAAGAACGAAATTAAGTAGGTAAATACGATAAAATAATGTTGTTGGTTGTGATTTAAATCTATGAGTAAACAAATGTAATTTACTTGCAGGCGACGAATTCGCGTTAAGAGAAGGCGGTGCCCTGTACTGTAGAGAGGACCATGACGTGTTAGAAAAGGTAAATATTGATGTCCTTAAAAGTTAAGTATTAAGCCTTTGCAAAGAAAAATTGTTAAAAAACTATTTCCGTTTATTATATGTATAACAGAATTGATCAAGTTTATTTTAGTCTATGATTGTAGTGCCTAGAGTTAATTAACTTTTTAAGTGGTCATTGCAGCTTGCAGCCTAAGATATTTTAATCATCTCAAATACTTACGACTACAGCTGAATTTGTCTATCACATAAGTATTTCACGAGGACGGCACAATAAAGTTTGCCGCATCATTGGTTCCAACACCCTACATATTATTATTTAGATAGGACTGGTCAAAACCAATACTTTCTTTGGTAATGACAATTTTATTTTTATTTTACATTTTAACATATCGTAAAGTATCTAAATTTAAAATTAACCAAACTATTGAATTATTTTATAGCGTAGAGACACATTTCAGTACGTTATCAAACTATGGTTATTATGAAGATAGGTGCTGTGGCGACATTGCGTAATATTGTGGTAATATCACAAAATATATGACAATACGCTTTAAGTCACAAAATGACATCACTTCGAACCTGAATCACCCTGTCGAAGTTTTCTACACCGCTCGAATCAAGTTTCGATCGTGAACAGGCGAAGCACAGCCGCTCCCCAGGAATGATGTCTTTAAATCTTCCTTAGTAAAAAAATCATAATTTGTGCAATTCACACGTGCTAGAAGTGAAAGCTTCAAAAAATAATTTTGTTAGATGTCGTAGCTTTTGTTTTAGCGCTGCAGCGAATTTAGTTCTAACTCTTGCTAATATTTCCATCTCATTTTCTCCCACGTTAAAATGTGTATATCTTTTTCGTTTCCGTTTCATTTTCGCGTCATTTCCCTTTTATCGAATTCCAAATCACAACGATACTATAGAAGTTTTCACTTCAAAATATCATTACATTATAATCATAATATAATCCGCCCAAATGCCCCAAGATCACCAAGTTAACGCCCACAAATATATAGGGCTAGCAGTTAGCACGTCAATACAACAGGGTGTTGTTGCAGAGCGCCACCACCAGCGGCGGCGCGGCGGCGGCCGAGAGCAACAACAACACCACGCTCAGCAACAACAACTCGCACCACCCCCACGAACTCGGCTCCATGTCTGGTGAGTTCTCTCCACCCTGTCCGGTTACACTTTTATAGAGGCGAACCTCTTAGTGCTCGAGGGTAGCAACACATCTGTGACCGAATTAGAACAAAACTCTTACTAACAACTGACTGACTGGAATATTACTAATAACTAGCTATCACTAACATTTCATTTTATTTAGTAACGAATTAACTAATTATCGTTCTAACGCCGTCTGCTCTGGAATAACCATCCTAGTCCCGATCTGTGTTTTGTATGTGTGTGTGTGATTTGTTCTCGAGAACCTGGTAGTTTAGTATCAGATAAGAGTGTAAGTGTATTTGACGCAATGAAGAAAATTTGAGAAATATTTCAAACAATAATTTGTAGTGTAATTAATGAAATATGATAACAGTTTTTTTGTGTATTAGGTATTTAATTTAAAAGATACGCTAAGAAAATTCACCATTTTTCTTCACGTTATACCTTATCGATTAATAGAAAGCGTGAAACGAAATGGCATTACAAAAAAAAATATCAATTTATTTATAACTATGTGTTAAGCCTCATTTACATGATACCATTTTCTTGTACATGCAAGAGCAATAATTTATATTTTTACGTTGTTTTCTCAATATTTCGTGCTTATGAAGAGCAGCAACGATCAAGACACTCTCACTCACTGCACTCATGTTTGCAAATGCAGAGAAAATTCAATAAAATGTAATACAATAATTGCATAAGAAATTTTTATTGTATGCAACAGGCAAGAAACTGGTATCATGTAAATGAGGCCTTACATGATTGATGCATCCGACAAATATCTTAGTGTGAAATAATTTTGAATTAGAGTTAAGGCATCTTCATTGTTCAGTGCCGTTCATACTATAATGAGGTGGCCAGTGAAATTAGCCGCGTTACTCGATATTGGCAAACAGTGGAGCGCGGGCTATCGCGGGACATCCACAATTACTGCACTTATCACTCAATCACCGCAGTGATTGTCGACACTTTACTGTACGGTGGTGCACGCAACTTGACGGCTCTGACTTCTGAGTCTGAATAACGCTCGCTTTTGACAAAAGCGAGCGTTAGTCATTAGTCAGATGTCTAGTACTTATAATATCATTGATTCTAACCCCTTACAGCCCCTTTAAAGCTTAGCAGCAGACACATAGATATGTCTACGTTGATTATTCTAAGGCCCCAGTCAGACGCCACCGCGCGGCGGCCGCGCGTCAGCTATCGTTCATATAAACGCGCCCTAAGTCAGAAAAAACTAAGACCTGTTTAATTTACAATCGTACAACTAGTAAAGCGGTTGAAACTAGTAAAAAATCATTGACAGACACCGATATCAATGAATCACATTGCGATCAGAACCTGTGCGGCGCACCGTACCGATATCTGTTTGAAGTGCGCCGACAAAGCGGCCGCCGCCGCCTTTAATTTGGCCGCTAAACTCGAGTGGCGCGGTTATCGACCAATCACGCCGTGTTGCCGGACCGTCCCGGAACTGTTGCGAACTGTCGAACTGTCTATTACTCGGCTATCCCGGGATATCGAGGGATATCGACCATAGCAGACCTCATAATCATGATTACATGTGAGACCCAGAAATGCCCTCGCGAATGCCTTTCGAGAAAAGGTATTTTGAACGTTTTTGGCGGCGGCATTTCCTTGCCTCCAGAACCGTAATCCGTAATCATGAGTACATTTTTCCCATTTCTGGCCCCGGGATAACTGAGCCCTAACCAAGTTCCGCAAAAAGCATGAACAAGGGGGTGTGGGATAGAATTTCTGCACGTACCTCTAATTAAACAAAAGAAATGTGGGCGAAGTAGAAATTATCACTTGCTTCGGCGAAGAAAACATCGTGAGGAAACCTGCACACCTGAGAGTTCTCCATAATGTTCTCAAAGGTGTGTGAAGTCCGCCAATCCGCACTTGGCCAGCTCGGTGGACTATGGCTTGTACCCCTCACATTGTGAGAGGAGACCCGTGCCCAGCAGTGGGACAGTTATGGGTTGCGATGAAGATGATGAAATAGTTCCGTGAATCCTATCTGGCTAGACAATACCATACTCTTGTTTGAGAGGTTTACGTCGGAGTCGGCTTCCACACTTTTCATGTTCGTGCTTCGGGAGAAAGCGCAACTTATACAAAGTAAAAAAAGAGAGACCAGTCTTACTTGTCTCGTCTGTCTTGGATGGCACTACGTCTTTTACACCGGACTAGCGTTCGAATAGTCCTGGGTTCGATTCCCAGCGTGACGGAAATTTCAATGAGTTTTTTCCGTTCTTTGTCTGATTGCATGTGTATATGGTTGCATGTTTGTATACTGTGTATGGCATCCACGACAAAGGGAATCCTAATAATCCTTCGTAAATACGTAAATTATTAGATATACTAGCTATATAGATAGCAACTGATATTAATGAATGCAGAGTTAATCACAGATTACAGTAATTATTATTTATTTTCCTTCTTTCTTTCTAAAATAATATGTACTTTACCTATTCATAGGCACGTGGACGTTTTATCTAATAGGTACCTTGATAACGAAATGATCCTAATAATATTACGTTATCTATACGATTATACTAATAATAATATTATAATGAAACTGATTGATGTCAGTCCAGGAAAATTTGAGAAATCTATCTAATATTGGGGATATACCTACATACATGTTTATTAATAATGCAATGGATCTTTAGAATTCTTGTCTCTGGCTGTACGTTCTTGCGAATTTCAGAATTGGCTTATCCGATTTAGATGTGGTTTTTACTAACGTATCTTGGCGTTCGATTACATTAAGACATTTATTGTTTGTTTTACTTTAATCGGTCCACAAACAGACATGCAGGTAGGTAAATTTGTAAACTTAAAGAATCCTGTTTAAATATTTAGGAAAAATAAGTTTTTAAGCCAAGCGAGGGCGGGTCACTAGTGTTGAAAATTAACACTTTTATCACTTGATGGTAATGGTGGTGACGACCACCCTGACGTCACAAGGGACGACCGTTGACAGATTAGCGAGGTGTGAACAGGATTAGTGCCGACATCGCTACATGTAATTGTATAATGAACTTAACTGATGCACAGTAGAGGGGAACAGGTTAAATTCAATTCCTTTTTTACACGCTTTATATTAGCTTCACCTGTATGTTTGTTTGTAACCGACTTCTTTGGGCGCGATTTTGACCCACTTTAAACGGCCAGATTTCGTTCAAACTTTGTAGATTTATTGAGGACCGATGACAATACACTAATTTGATAAAATTATTCCATTTTTCAATTTGCAAAATATGATTTTTGTTAATTTATATAATTTATGGTTTTTGGTGCACTATAAAGCGTGTTTTTAGTTTTGTAACTATTCAATTATTTAATTTGAAAAAATACAGTTTTCATAATATGTATTCTAAGTATCCACAATAAAGTCAAATATTGCATTATACCTATACCTTAGTTTCTATTTCAATTTATAAGTAGGTACGATATGTAGGTAGGTACGGTATGAAATTTGGGGCACTACTAGGAATCCCCTTTTTTTACTTAAGATAAGTTAATGCTTGACAACAATCCCACCTGATGGTAAGTGGCGATGAAGTCGAGGATGTTGGACGCACTAACTTATTAAAAGCCTATTCACTATCCTCCTGAAGACTCCCACATTATACGCAGGTGGGAACACCGACGCAGGCAAGCTATTCCAGTCCTTATGTTGTGGGCGCCATAGACAACTTAAATACACCAAGAGCTTACACACGGAATACAGAAAGAAGTGGAAGTGCGAAGTAGGCGTGGCACACGGACTAAGGTTGCGCGGAGCTCCGCGTAATTGCCGGACAACACAATGTCAACTTTATTTCTTACAGTTTTTATATACTTAAGTATATAAAATTAGTTGTTACGTAAAATTTTGACATCTAGCGGTGGAAAGAAAATCTTTACAACTGTTATGTTCTTAATTGATAAAGGAACAAGACACCAAATATGGCAAGGAAAAATAAAAATTAAGATAAATCGTTAAGGTGCATTTTCAACTATAATGAGCCGGTTTGATAGACTATTTGAAGTTGACATGTACCAACCAATAAAAATGTAAGTTTCTTAGTGTGAATAATATTATGATTAGGGATTTACTTGTGTTTATTTGGCTACCGTGGTTTTCTTAATAATCAACACTTGTACCATTTCCACTTCTTTCTGTATTCCGTGAGCTTACACATGATGTGAGTGCACTCACATCAAGGACATAAAATTAAGCTCATCATTCAAATTTCCACCTAGCTGGTAATCGAACCGAGGAATCATCGGACAGCAGTCCAACAAGGCAACCATTGCGCCCTTCAGGTCAAAGTAGGCATGTGTACGCCTACTTTCATATTTACAAAGCGCCGTCCACTGTCCACTCCGACACTGGGATTATGTCCGGCGTGAAGTGGGGGATTAACAGCGTGTGTCTCATAATTACTGTTTAATGAACCCTTTGATACTGTCGACAGTGAGGACGGAGCGGGCGGGCAAGAAGGGGACATTAATCAAGTATTTATCAACTGTACTTAGGATTATTTGTAAGCTAGTGACGAGTGTCGTTTAGATTAGGTATGCGAAAGTTATATCAGTAATGGACACATATGGTAGGGAGACACAGAGGGAAACAGAGTATGGAAATCTTAGCATCCCGGTGGAATCACTTTTTCTCTCTTTATTGTTTCCAAGCATTGTTTTTTTTTTATTGATTTAACGAGCAAACGAGCATGCAGCACCACCTTCCGCTGCCGCCCATGACAACTGTGACCGACTTAGAACAAGACTCATATGGGGAATGGGATAGTTAGTCCGGTTAGGTGACGGTGTTAGAACATTAGTTGGTTAGTTTGTAAGTATGGGGACTGGGACAGGGACTGTTAGTGAATGTTAGTCCTGTTAGATGTTGTTAGTAATAATCCAGTTAGTAAGAGTCTTGTTATGATTCGGTCACAGATGTGTTGCTACCCTTGAGGACTGAGGTGGTCGTCTCTAAAAAGCATTTTGTTTATGTAATTGCCGCCGCGCTATGGGCGCCTCGGTTGTCTGATATGTACAGTACCTAATGTACATAAATGTTTGCGCAGCACCTCGGCCTTGAGTCTAGATCGACATCTGGACGCAGTATCTTACATCTAAACAGTCAATCAACCACACGTTGCATTAATGGTCAAAATATTGCACTTATCCGTTACATCGGTATCGGGCTAAAAGCGTTTGTCTTACCACCGTACCGGCCGACATCAAAGGTTTCGGATATTAGATGCAATTCATGTTAAATCAGGTTTATTTGTATCTACGTAAATCTATAATACGTGAAAATTGTCTTATTATTAATAAGTCAATATACGTGAAGCAAAAATGTTTTCGTTAATATTACAGGAGTATTTAATGAATAAAAATTAAGTAAGTAAGCGTTCAGCACGTCAACCCGCATTTTTTCCTATATTTCAATATGGCCGCCGTCAGTACATATTTTTAAGTAGCAAATACATTTGATACACTTTAATTAATTTGAAGGAATCTTAATATTGCGATTATTCTTATTAATCCACTAGTGAATATAATAATTATGTTTAATTATATAAATCTAATATTTAATCATTGCTATCAATATTAATATAGCGGCACCGGAAACGGAACTTGTAACATTAACTCAACATTTTTCATGTTCAGAAATGTTAATTTAATTGAATGATTCTATTTATTAGGTTTCAAAAGCTTCTTTTGTAGGTATAAATAAATGTGTTTTCATATTAATTGGCTCCCTTTTTATACGTTCCTCTAAATATGTCCATGAGTGTATTTATGTGACATATTAAACGTTTAAACGTTATATCCTCGTTTTATACCCTTTAATAGGGGAATAAAGAACCAACAAGACCAATTCAACAAGATCTCTCTTCCAGACTCAGGCAGCGAGTCAGGGTCGCACAAGAGCGGTCGCGCGCGGACGGCCGCGGCCGCCGACGGCAAACCCACTCGTGTGCGCACCGTCCTTAACGAAAAGCAGTTGCATACGCTCAGGTAAACAAAATATTTAATTTAAAAACTATAGACACATTGTTTTTCAAGAAATTCTAAATCATGGAAACAGAAAAATGAATATGCCAACCCTAAAAATCTATGTTGCCAACTGTCTTGAATTTACTTACATTTCGGGAGAAATATTGTAATTGGCGTTTTTTTTAATAATTCTTTAAAGTACTTTATAAAACTTTAACAATCACCAACTGACAGAAAATGTACAGCCTAAACCTAGAAGCTTGAAATTTTGTACAGGAGTTCCTTATGTATTATTTGTAATACTTTGAGTAGCACTAAGAAATGAATGTTAAAAATTCATTCATTTAGTAGAACATTTCCGCAACGTCAAGTCTTTAACAGTTTTCGTTTCTTCCAGAACTTGCTACGCAGCCAACCCTCGGCCGGACGCGCTGATGAAGGAGCAGTTGGTGGAGATGACGGGGCTCAGCCCGCGCGTCATCCGCGTCTGGTTCCAGAACAAGCGCTGCAAGGACAAGAAGAAAACCCTGCAGCTCAAGATGCAAATGCAGCAGGAGAAGGTAATTCATGTCAGTCGAATTTATCAATGTTTTACTTTAGATTTAGTTGTAGTATTTAAGATATAGAGTAAAAAGAGGAACAAAATTATTTGACTATCTAATCTTTCCGCCGCTTCTTCTCCAAGTTTTAAAGCCTATCTATTACCGAAACGGTGCTAGAATAAAAACTGGTGCGTGGAGTACCTACGCGGAGATAAATTGAAACTTCACACTATGAAATTCAAAAGCTGATTTTGTGACGTGAATCACGTTTCTCCACCGCAGTAACGTTGCACGTTTAACGTAACAGTCTCCGAAGAACATGATTAAATAATATGTATTTGAATTTCAATTTAATGTTATGTGACGTCATACGTCAGCGTCTGCGAAGTAGTTTCCTGATTATAGGAATGCAATTAAAATATTTGTTGGATAATTAAAACGGCTCTTAGTTGTATTTTCGTTATGGACTGACGAAAATGCAGACGTCATGGTAAGGTGTCAGAGTGGTCACTATCGCCTATGGACGCGCGCAACGGCGCAATAGCAAGTAATAATTATATGCAACGCCACGGGCCCTGTAAAATAACTCTTTTTTAAAGAACTTTTATGATTTCCAAACCTGGCTATTTATAAGTTTTAAAGTGTAAAAAACTAACCTAAACCTGTATATAGGAAGGCCGACGGCTCGGTTACATGTCAATGGGGGTACCGCTGGTAGCCGGGTCGCCGGTGCGGCACGAGCCCACAGGCTCGCTCGCGCTCGAGGTGACCGCCTACCAGCCGCCGTGGAAGGCGCTCTCGGACTTCGCCCTGCACGCAGACTTGGATCGAGCCCCCCATCATAGTGCTGCGTTTCAACAACTTGTGAATCAGGTATACCTTCGTTTGCATTGTCGTCTTGCTTTTAGTATAATTGACCCACTGCCGAGGTATTGGAAGTGATCGAGGTAACCGCAACTATACGCTGATCTAATATGATACGATGGAGTGTGTAGTGAACAATTCTGTCGGAAGTTTTTATGTTACTTAGCTTAGCTACTACGCTCTGCAGTCGCCACCGACTGCATAGCATAGTTAACAGTAACTCTGCCTGCGAAGTGAGATATGTTTCCCGCCTGAGAAAACATTAAAATGACACATATTTCTTCCCGGATCGTGGATAATAGTGATGTCTTATCAGTCTTATAAATCTAAAATAACTGAATTTTTCAGATGCACGGCTACGACGTCCCCTCTCTCCCGCCGCCACGCCCCGCGCACAGCGGCGAAGACAACTACGTCACTTACCTCGAGAGCGATGACAGTCTGCCCCCGTCACCCTAGTGCCGTCTCACCTAACCCCCTCCACACGAGAGGGACAGAGACATAGAACTTTACACCCGTTACATTTTCCAAAACAAGATTTTAACGTAAATTTTGCAAGTAACGCGGCAACACTGGTGAATGTTACCTGCTTTAAAATGTTTCCCTAGTGCGGGGTAAATGGACTTATTGCTACAAACTATTCGAACGAATGTGATTTATACTCAATATCTTTAATCATATTGTACAACTTAGTAGGTATGGTATTTGTTAAGGCTTGTATAGTTCGTTTCACAGATGTTAAAGTAAAATGTTACTGATTGACAAAATGAAGTACTCTAGGCATTGTTTAATGTTCGTGGTCATAGAGTAGATATAGTGATTATGACAACAACCACAAAGTACTATTATTATATAAACAACCGTGAAACGATCTATGTATCTACAAAGTAACTATGTACAATGAAAATATCATCACTAAAACTTTGCAATTAACCATTACGATATTTTATAAAATACAGTGTAATTTCTAGTGTAATTACAGCAGTGTTTTATTATCTGTTATTTATTAATTATTACCTATACACTGAATGGTTTATCGCAAAGTTATTAATTGTAGTACGTTGAATAAGCAGCCTTGGTTTAACATGAATATAAGATAGATTATAAATTGTACAGCATGCATACTTGCCAGGTGTTTGGGATTCGGGATACGGTTTATTTTGGTGCATTTAAACTTTGATTCTGGTATCACCGATGTGTTGGGCGTAGCTAATTTGTGACTATTGTATGTGATGTTTACCATTAGTTTAATTTTATTAATATCGTATTTTTTATTTTTATTTACCATTGGGTATGTTTTATATTTAAATGCTAGATCTGTTGTTTAAATGTATATAAATTATATGTACATATACTGTATAAATATGAATAAAATTAAATATATACTTACGTTTTACTCTAAGTGTATTTTAAGTAGGCTAAGTTAAATTTCATGTGTAAATTTTTAACTTTTGAAGCACAGCCAATCATTGTTAAATATGCATAATTTTTCAATAAGAGCAAAACTAAATATTTTAATGCATTGTTGGTGAAAATATTGGGAACTGTTAACCTACTCCAAAATGTGAAATTAGCAAAATGCAATAATCATTGAGAAAACTGTTTTCAGAAACAATCACTACATTGTATATTAAAATCTAGACCCAAGTTCCCCGACTACAAAGCAATGTGCTTAGCTATTCTTGGATAGAATACCAGAGTTTTAATTTATTCTGTAGCTAAAACTGTACACTGTATTTAGATTGTGAGCATATGATTATTAAAACATTGAGTACCAAAAATTCTACTTATTTTGATCCAACTGATTTTCAATATGAATAGATGGCGAAAAAATTCTTCACATTATAGGTATGTATAAATTATTTATATTTAGAGCAAATTCCACCTTTGCGATGGCAACATTAATTTCAGCAAACTATATTCTGTGGCCAAGTGTATATGTGGCATAGTTTGCAAGATGCAAGATCGAATTCGAATAAATTCAATAAATGGCGGGAAAATAATTGTGACATAATAATTATGGCCTTAGAATAGAATATTATCACTATAGAAAGACAGTCTTCATACATAAATAGCTTTTCAGATATTTTGTGACACAATTTAACTGTACAAATCGTCATAATCCTTTTTTTTCGCGAGACACATTTGGCGTGCGTTGACATGAGGTGCCCGGTGTTTGGAGTAATTTCTGACTCCAATTAAGGTGCTTCAAAACAGCCGCGCGGACTTCGTTTCTATAGTGTAATTATTCTACTATAAGTCTCGAAGATACTCAAGGGTTGGCGGTAGGGCTGAACCAGGGTTATAAGGTTTACATAACTACATATCGTAATTATGTAAACAGAGAAATATACCGAACCGCCCATACTTCGGTATTTTTGTTATACTGAACTGAGTGCTAAAATACCGAACTACTGAATGCCAGTTTGGCAAAGGGAGATCTCCGGCCGGGCAAGACGTCTTGCCCGGGAGGCAGTGAAGCCCCTCTGCCGAGTTGTCGGAACTTGTATATATGCAAGCGATGTAGAAAACTTCGATAGCGTGATTCAGGCTTCGTGACGTCACCGTGTGACGTGTGTGCGATGTCGCCACACCAGTAAAGATTGAAATTGATATCTTATATCGGAATATAAGTAAGAATTACTAGTTTTTTTGCTTTTAGTTGAAATATAAAAATCTCCTTACACCTGTCTGTTACAATATCAGGTAAAATTAAAGAAAAGTTAAATAAACAAACAAATTTATTGCTAATCCTATTGTACGTTACTTAATAATTAATCTATCTTTATACAAATAGTAGTCTTAGTTGCTTGGATGGTAAGGACTGTATGACAGTTATTTTTGATATAAATAGCAATAGTTCTTAAAACTATTGTCTATAAAATATTATACCAATACTAGCAAGCGCACTCACTCCGCTTTAGAAAACCTCAGTATTCTTAGAAAATATATGTTTACAACAACATCGCAATTGGCTAAGCCGTTTCTGAGAAGCGGCTGAATCTGCAGAATTTGTAGGCATACATTACAAGTTACAAGTCTCCATAACATTAGAGGTTATTTAAGCATTAAGATTTTATAACTGACACAGTTTATGTTTTCACTGCATTTATTTTGTAAATTATTGCAACAAATAAATACCTTTCTTGTGTACAGAACAACATAGGTAATAATTATGTATATATGTAATATGTTAGTCTACTTACTTTGCACTTACTGTTACTTCCTAATAAAAAATATAGGGGTACCGAAGCAGATGGAATGCGGTTGCTAGTAATTTACAAATGAAGATTTTGTTATTATGTGATTGTAATTTATAGCCTTTTCTTAAAGGCGCGCATTCTGTTATTACGCCGTATGCCAGCAGCGCGGACCCTCATCCAGTACTCCTTAGTGTTGGGGTCCAAATCTTCGATGCGTGGTGGGGTACCCGTGTTCAGCTGCCACAGCCATTCGGGGTACTCGCTGTCGGGTTTCAACTGAAATCATTATTTTTAAAAGTGTTTATAAACAACCAACTTTGGATAAATTTTATTACATGGTACTAAGTGCGCTAACCTTCGTGATATGAAAGAATCTGATAATTTTGTTACACAAAAATATACGTAATAGTCCCGAACCTTAACATCTTCTCCAGTGATATAAATGTTAGAGCCACACACATAGTTCACCAGTTTCTCCGGGTCTGTTTCAACGGGGATCTCTTTCTTCTCCATGGGACCCAACTTGCCCATCTTCTTCTTACCCTTGCCCAGCCCAAGTACACCTGGGAAGTTACAATATTGTTGTTGATTTAATGTTTTGTTGTACATACAAGATTAGTGCCTAGCGTAACTTTTACATTGGATAGGAATTAAATAATGCCACACTAGGGAGAAAAGAAGAGAGAAGAAATAGAGCCTGTTTGTTACGAAACCACTTCAATTTCTTTCTAGAAGTTAATATTTGGCACAATATTGATAGTTCAATAAAGACACTTCAAAAAAGGAGGTTTCTCAATTCGACCGTATATTATATATGTTTAATAAGGATTAATTTAACTACCTCACCTCCAGCAGCCGATGTAGTTTTCTTCGTTACGGCATTATATGTGATCCCCGTGTGAATATTTACAGACTTATTGTTAAAACCTATTTGCGAATGGCATGCTAGTCTTGAAACTGATGGGCTGATTCGAAGTATGTTATATAATATCGACATTCTATCATCAATTAAATATTGTGATAAATTTTTAATATTTCTTTTATTTATTTGTCCACAAGCTAGTAACTTCCAATTTTGAGGTTATAGTTTCGTTCGGTATTGACATATATATTGAGCTATTGACACTTGACAGTTTTGACACTGACAAAGTGAGTGACAATCTGACAATAAAATAAAACGGCACAGAGTAAAACAATAACAAGCAGCCATAGATTATCTATAGCAAATGGCACGCAAACATCAAAGACAAAGGGAGAATTTTACACTTTTATGGTTTGGTTTGTTGTTTGTTTATTTCATGGACGTATTATAGTAGGGATTAGGTTTTGCCATTTGATTAGGTCAAAAATTCTGGCATGAAGACAGTCGAGGAGTTCAGGTTTGACATTTGGAGGTAGGAGTGCACGTAGTAATCACTATTCTAGCTAGTCAGTATGAAAGTGGACGACGATTTATATTATGACGAAAACGATCCTGAGTTTTATTTTTTTAAAGTGAGTCACTCGCTGTTCGCTGTCGAATAAACAGCCTAGTGAAATTAGTGAATATTGATTGTTGCTATTAGAGTAACCTGTTGTAGTTCTTACCGCGGATCTTTGTTTTTTTAATAAAGTAGTGCTCGTTTTGTGTTGTGCATACTTAATAGTGGATTTTTTTTGCTTCGTGATATAATTTGACACCAGTATTAAAGGTAAGTTTAACGAATTAAAGAACCATTAGTTATGCTTAATTGTTTTTGTATGCAAAGCAATAAAATTTATGTTTATCAAGATTACAATAAAAAGGTTTGGACGGTGAAATAATAATACAGATAGCTAAACAATTGCCTTTGTAATATGCATTATTGAAGGTTGCTTAAGGAAATTCTTAACTTTTAATTCACTAATTTATACATAAAATATTATTATGTATTTAATTTATTGTAAACTGCTTTAACAAGTGTTCATCTTAGTGCTACAATAGGTAACTACGACAAGGTGAGAAGATAAAATCATTCATAAACAGATATTTGATAGGAATTGACAATTGGATAAGATCTCATTCAGATTAGAAGATATATCTACCATTTAAATAGTTGGTTGTAGTAAAATATGCAATTTTCTATTGAAAGTATTTCTATTGAAGCTTGAAAGATAATTACCGAGTGACAAAAGTACTTAGTGAAGTTGATTTTACACCTCATAGTTGTAATCATAATATTTTTCTGCATCATTGGCGATGCATCACAAGGATTGCTTCTTTAAGGTTTGCTGTCAATAATTTATAATTTTTTCTTTGATTTTTTCTAAATTT